>CM060891.1:58579117-60979117 GCA_030762935.1 Hymenopus coronatus
TCGCCTAGAAATATCTGCAATTGGGCTAATTATAGGTGTAACAGTCATGTGCGTTTCAATTAGGCATTCCCTCTTTTGTACGAAACTGTGACGTAACAAAAATTACACTACTACTGCATTACTCGCTCGCTTCTCACCGTAATCATTCCCATTATAACGTTAATTAATGTTGAAGGTGTATGTTTCGTGTTGAGTGCAATAAAGCAGTGTAAAAGATTACTACAGTCCAGAAATATACACGCAGTGTGTGGTGTTAAGGGTTAGAATACGCGTAATAAGGGATTAAAAAAACGGATTTCGTTCACACGACTTTATCTATTCTTACAAAAGAGTATTCTTTTACTGTCATGCTAATCGAGATATATATTAACAGAAATGTTATTACTTGCTTCCCTGTAAATAGAAAGGAAATAAGCTATTAGGCTAAAGCAAGCCACAGTCAATTCTTTTAAAAGCTGTCGCTATGCGATTGACGCTGAAATTTGGTTCTCTTGTCATGGCCAGGAGTAAAATAAAATATATATGAAACAAATGATGACTTCCCGTTCGATAAAAGTATAGTTACTTTAAAATTGAAACCAATAACTAAGAATAACTCTTGAGTTTTCAGTTCTTCAAAAACAACGTATGTGACAAATTATGTGTTTAAACGAGATCTACATTTTTGTATGGCAACCTTTTGTCTCTCTTACGGATTACCAGTTATGCAAACTTCATTCAGAATAAAGAGGACTTTACAGGTTATTCCCAAGAAATTCAAGATATAATTTTGTTAAGTAAATATTTATGGCATACGGCATTTTAATTCAACTTGTTAGACATTCTTTTGAGAAAATCGAAAATTTTCGAAAATCCTTTCATTTAAAGGATAGTTTGGGGTGGGGGATTTTCCGAACATCATCTTGCGCATCCGTGGATGATACTAAACTTAAATACTTTTTCGTTTTTGAGTTATGCTATCCACACACGCGGTTTTTTTTTTTTTTTTCTAAAAATGCGTCTTTTATTCAGGGCTCCTAAAAACAGGTATCTCCGGTGAAACCTCCGTATCGAATGTTTGCGTGGAATACAATACTTACCTTCTCTACTTACTATAAACGTACATTGCACTTAGTAAATAAAGTAAATAATCTTGTATTACATTCATGCGACCTGCTCGACCTATTTTGAACAAACTATTCATACAAAAACATATTACTTTCTTCTGCTTCCTACATAGTACGTAGATAGAGAAGGCACAGCATTCCACCGAAACATTCGATACCGAGATTTTACTGGAAATAAACTGTATACATTTTTTTTTTTTAGAAAAACGACCGTGTGTATATGTACCTATATGATAATGCGTGTGTGTGTGTGTGTGTGTGTGTGTGTGTGTGTGTGAATATTATAATTCAGACGAAAAGTCGGTTAAATAGTAAACTTGACATTTAATGTGACACAAAGATTTTCAAGAAAATCCCCCACCCCAAACTATCTTTTACATGGAAAGAATTTCGAGCATTTTGATTTTTTCAAAAATGGCTCTAACGATTTTGATTAAAATGTTGTATATTAAAGTTAATTACATGAAAATAAAATATATATCTTCAATTTTCTGCGAATAGCCTCTGTAGTCTGATTGACTTTTGCGTAACTGGTACACCGTAAGAGATATACAAAAAGTTACTCAACAAAAAATGTAGATCTCCTTAAAACATACAATTTATGTCATATACATTTTTGCTGTAGAGCTAAACACTTCTGAGATATTGTTTGTTATAGGTTTACATTTTCCAATACATTTACTATTTTCAAATGGGGTTTCTCTATTCATATTACTTTCTCTACACATATACCTACATAGTGAATGGAGAAAGTATTGCATTCCACCCAAAAATTCGATACAGAGAATACACCGGAAATATATATTTTGAAATCTCCTGCGTCCAAAAAATAATTATTTTTAGAAAAAGGTTCATGTGTGTGTCTGTGGACACGATAACTCAAAAATAAAAGACCTTTAAATACCAAACTGGTATTTAAGTGTCTTATCTTCCAAGGATGCGACACGAAGATTTTCAATAAAAGCCCCCTGCCCAAACTACTCTTTACATGGAAACATTTTTGAAAATTTGTTACCTCATAATTGGCTGAAACGATTAGAATTAAAATGCCATATGTTAGTACATTTTTATGACATGTATATCTTGAATTTTCTGGAAATAGCCTGTGAAGCCTTCATTTTGGGTGACTTTTGTATTAACTAGTAAACCGCAACAGAGAAAAACTTACTGCACAAAAGGTATAGATCTCGTTAAAACACCTAATTTGTGTCGTATACATTTTGTTGTAGAGTTAATTGTTACCGAGATATTCTGTGTTATTGGTTTCAGTTTTAAACTACTTAAACTTTTCTCAAACAGGACATCTTTCTTTTCGTTTCTCTTTTGTTTACTCCTAACAAGCAAAGTGAACTGAACTCCAATTGTTTCATATAGCGACTAGCTTTTAAAATATTTGGCTATCGCTTTAGCCTAGTGTATTCGCTTATTTCCCTTCTACTTACAAAGAAACAAGTAATAGAACCAATTCTGCTAATGTTTATCTCGGTTAGTATGAGGTAGATAAAATAATCTTTTGTAAAAAACGCTTGTTTGCGGAACAGCTAGAGAAAGCCATATGAATAGAAGACCTCCGATTTTTTTTCAATTCTGGGCAATCAAAGAGAACGAACGCAATTTCTACACTATTACACTGCGACCGGCTTTTAAAAGGTTTGACTATTGCTTCAGCTTATTGTATTTCTTTATACCCCGTGTACATGGAAATAATTATAATGAATATATTTCTGCAAATATTTATTTTGACAATAAAGAACTATATGAAGAATAAGGTTGTGTAAGAATATTTGCTGCAGCATAGATGGAGAAAGTAGCACACCATATCTCTTAATTTCTCTCGTTGAGTATATTAATTTCTCTCTTTTCTAAATGTTAACAATACAGCATTGTTTTCCTTGTTCACAGGTTCCAACATGGACGGTTACGCCTTCATAGCTCTTGTTCTATGTACAGCTGCTATAGTTGAAGGAATTCTTTATCCCAGAGAGTCTGAATCACGCGATGTACGCCTGCTGGATGGCATATGGAATTTTCGGCTCTCTCCAGAGAAAGACCCTTTAACAGGACTTAGGGAGCGGTGGTTTGATGCCGATCTTAGCGAGGTACTTAACGATAGTTAACTTAGCATTATCGTACTCGTATAATCAGTGTTAAGAAAGTCAGTATCGTGGACAATTGCGTCAGGCTAGAATGGGTAGCAAATACAGTGGTTGCTTAAAATTGAGTATGGATTTATAATTAATTCGATTCCAATTCCCTCTACGCACTTTCTTGATAGGCATATATAATGCACATAGTAGGTAGAGAAGTGATTGTGTTCCACCCAAAATTTCGACACCGAGATTTCACCGGAAAAACATATTTTGAGTCCCCCTGTATTAAAACAAATAGAAAAAAAAAGGTTCATGTGTATGTATGCGCACAACATAACTCCAAAACGAAAAGTCGGTTAAACACCAAATTTGATATATTTTCAGGAATATCCCCCACCTCTAATTAACTTATGGAATATTTTTAGAACATCTTGATTTTCTCAAAAGTGGTTCTAACGATTTAGATTAAAATAATATGTTTAAATTATTTCCATAACAAACAAAACGTATATCTTGAATTTTTTTGGGAATAGCCTCAGGAGATCCCTTCATTCTGGAGACTTTTGTTTAACTGGTAACCCGTAAGATGTTACATCATAAAAATATAGATCTCGTTAAAACACACAACTTATGTCATATACACTTTTTTGTAGAATTCACCCTTTCTGAGATATTCTTTGTTATTGGCTTCAATTTTAAACTGCTTAAACTTTTCTCAAATGGGAAATCATCTTTCACTTCATATTTATTTTGGTTTACTCCTGAGAACCGATTTCAATTGCTTCACATAGCGACCAGCTTTTAAAGCCTAGTGTATTCTCTTGGATATACAGAAGGCTAAGGCGGTAGTCAAATCCTTTCAAAGCTGGTCGCTCTGTGAACAATTGAAGTTCGACTATCTTTGTACAGCGAGGAATAAAACGAAAGAGAGGTAAAATGAAAGATGACTTCCTGTTTGAGAAAAGTTTAAGCAATTTAAAATTGGAAACCAATGACCAAAGAGTATCTCGGAAACGGTTATCTCTACAAAATAAGTATATGACATAAATTGTGTGTTTTAACGAGATCTAGGTTTTTGTATAGCAAGTTTTTGTCTAACTTTACGGTTTAGGAGTTGTGTAAAATTATCCAGAATGAAAGATTTTCAGAAGTTATTCCTAGAAAATTAAAGATATGCATTTTAATTGTCATTGTCTTTAATATAAGGTATTTTAATCAACATCATTAGAACCATTTTGATAGAACACACATTTTCAAAACTTGTTACACATAAAGGGTAGTTTAGGGTGGGGGTTTCTTGAAAAATCTTCGTATTGCATCCTTGGAAGATATTAAAATTAAATACTAAATTTTGTATTTAATCTTTTCGATTTGAGCTGTGCTATCCATATACACACACGCGTGGAACTTTTTCTAAATTTTTTTTTTTGCTCAGGTGACTTCAAAACATATATTTCCGGTGAAATATCGACATCGAAATTTTGACTAGAGTATAATACCTTCTCTGCCTACTATGTGCATATTACCTGCAGAAAAAGTAAAAATCGCATATTTTGTACGCTATCAAGTTTCTTATTTTATCCTATAAATGTTGATTTGTTGATTCAACTTTCTGCCTCCCAAATCAGTACAGAGAGTTATAAATGTCTTTCTTGCTTCATACGCTTTTCTTCGTTTCAACGCTCGGATGTATTCGACCATAACCTATTTTCTCTTGGCACATGTCCGATCTTCAGTCATCTATGAAGGTTACTTAACAGTTTCTGAGAAAATACTCTAAACTCAATATAGAGTAGATGATTTATAAATAGATAATGCCTAGTAATTAATTTGACTAGAACGAGCAACTTCAATTTATTTAATTTACAATACAAAAAAATCCAAAAATAAACAATAGTATTAATTTCAGATTACATGAATTGCACGATAAATAATTTCAGTGTAAATTAAGATCTTAACGTTAAGTTTAATGTGTTAACCGGCTCAAACGTAGAAATTTGAATAATCACAAGTATATTATTTCTATTAATTTTAAATATTGGCCTTTACCATGAATGAAATCATGAACATAGCATAAAAGTCATTATTGCGCATAAATAAGTACTTCCTCCCCCCCCCGATATGACCATAGCATTAAAGGGGACTATACATATTAAACAATAATAAAAATAATCATTAATCATTCCAAAATTTAGAGTACAAAACATTCTCACAGTTACACATTTCACCCATTTGCCAAGACAAGCTTCTATAAATGTAACTCTCATCCTAGCTGTTAATATAGATTAGTTATAGTTTTCTCTTAACTTGACTTTTCATTTTCTTCTGAATCAATAAAAAGTATTAGAACGTATGTAAATTTGAAGTACACGGAAATACCAGACATTGATTTTAAAATATCTTGACTTTTCGCATATTTATTTTAATCAGCAAACTATTTTTATAATCATAATGTTTTACTGTTCTACACTCACACAATTCTTCATTATCTATTATTATTATTATTATTATTATTATTATTAAGTCGTCTCCTTAGCCCGGTGGTAACGCAGCAGGAGACCTAGGTTCGATCCCCAGTGCCGTGGGGAATTTTCCCCCGCTGGGAGACCTGGACCGGGGTGCACTCAGCCTCATAAGGTCCCTGGGGGGCCAATTGAGGAGCTACTTGATGGAGAAGTAGCGGCTCCAGGTCATGAAGACCGCATTAACCGGCCGGGAGGGGATCGAGGCGCTGACCACGTCTCACCCTCCAATACTGCACCCCATCCATGACGTCTGTAGTGGACCGAGATGGGGGACATAGCGGCCGGGCGGTAGGCCAAGGTTCCCCGTGAGCTGTAATGCCATGGAGTTATTATATATTTTTATTGTTATTATTATTAATCATTAATATTATCATTACTTAATTATTATCATCATTTTGTTTTGCACGTTCTAAGAATGGTTATAACAGGTAACATTTGAGAGGACCCTTTCTATTGTATTCTTGTGGTTAGTAACAGATGGGTAAGTCCTACAATGTACACATCCCACAAGAAATTACTGACATATCTAAATATCCTGTTATTTTTACCAGCATTGTTGCAATGATCTCGACCAGAGGTAGTAGTGATTGGGTTTTACTCACCTTATGTTTGACTGCAGTTTCATAGTTTGTGGAAGAAACCGACCTAAAGCTAAGCTTTAGTAAAACTTCTTTTTTACTAAAGCTTGTGTTTGAATTTGGAGCAGAAGTATTTTGTATTGATGGAAGTACCTATACTTTTCTGCAAATATAATTCTAATTATGACTATTTCAATATCTTTCTCTAGAATGTTCACTGCTGGTTCCTGAATCAGCAGAAGCATCCCTTTCATGAATATTTTTTTTCACTCGTTTGTTGCATGCCACTAGAATGTTGATTTTTAAATATGTTCATTAAATACCTATGTAATTGTAATTATTAATCAATTTGGGGCCCCTTTTATGTTCTTTTTTCTAGTTTCAGGTTCTTTTTGCATATTTTGTGTCCTTTCCAAAGGTTTTCTCTGTGATAACAAAGGTGTTCCAAGGTGTATCTATATGTGAATGTTTCAGACAGGAGAAACAATGCCGATGCCAGTACCTGCAAGTTATAATGATATCACACAAGACAAAGAAATAAGAGACCATGTTGGACTTGTATGGTACGACAGAACCTTCTATGTGCCAGAATCCTGGAGACTCAATTCCGTGTTGTGGTTGCGATTTGGGAGTGTTCACTACGCCGCCCAAGTGGTACGTAATTATATTCAATGTATGTGTAGTGTAACATTTTATATTGAATAGTATAACACCCATAAAACCAAAATCATAAAGTTACACATTTTTACTTTCTATATAACATATCTCTTGTAGGGATAGGTACAGGGGTTTTCGGAAAGGAATCGGCACCGATTTAGTGAGGTTATTGTACCAAGAGGCTTTCAAGAGGCATTCTCGGGAAGAAGAGATGAAATGAGAGGGGCACCGGGTCGCTGGACCTGCGAGCGATGGAACAGCAATGACAAGGTTGCTGCAGCTTCCAGATTGAGACGACCCGGGTGTCAAACAGGTAGACAAGGGGACCACTCTCCCATTAAGGGGGTCTAATATCCTCCCCAAATATAAGTAATTACTTAAGGCTGAGGGACGGAGAAAGTTCCACGGAGAGCATAATTTTTCCTGTCACGCTACACCTTCTACGAGCCACTCTACGATTGCCAGCCAGGCTTTCGGAGGTCCTGGCCGATGATCCCGGAGCGGTGGAGAACGTTTTTAAATTTTTATCTAAAGTGACATACGCCTTAAGTATCTAGTTTTATATCTATATGCTGTTATAGATTTGGTGCAGATACTTGAGTGATACATGAGGTTTTTGAAATCTTTATAACCCTTGAAACGTTTAGTCACTATTGTTATATGTTCCTCTTGTTTTAGTAGTTTTAGTGTCATATTTTTATCGCCGGCTCTGGATTCAGGGCTGGACAGTTATTTTATCTTGGTTTTAGTTGTTTATGCTGATTTTATCTATATTTTAACTCTTTTGATAGAGATCCTTTTTAGCATACTTCAGCTCAGGTGTTTTAACTCCCCAGTTTTATGTTAAGGGCGCTGATAACCTAGCAGTTGAGCGCCCCATTCATCATCATCACGTTACACCTTCAACCCTGAAATAGTCCAAACGGTGAAGAATGAATTGATAGATTGATTGATTGATTGATTGCTTGAACGATACAGAAAGGCAGAAAATTTGGTGGTTGAGAGAAACAACAGCATACGCTGGCAACCCGGGGAAAAACCCGAAAGCCCCAATGATTAGTGTGGACGGTCGCCGGGAGTAAAACCCGGAAATCCTGAATGGAATCATACGCGTTACCTGGCATACCTACAGAGTTTTGATACGAGGCGTGTCCGGAAACTAAGTACCATTTCCTTCTACCGCCACCGCAGTTCCACGCATGCACACTCGTCTCTCTGGTTCTTTCTGTCCACTGACGTCATTACAGCCGGATGGTGTTGAGTTTACAGCTGTTAGTGACTGTTAAAATGTTTAAGATAATTTCTGACCCCGTTGACTGTGAAATGCATTCCTTAATACCGTTTTAAACGCAAGGAATGTTAATGTCAAGATTTGCAATGAAAATGTAATTATAGATGGAATGGTGAGAAAGTGGTACGCAATTCAATGATGAACGATTCAACGCTCATGACGAAGCACGGAGTGGGCGGTCTTCTGTTGACACTGACGGTTTGGTTGAATAAGTGAATAATGCCATTCGAGAAAACAACCGGTTTACAAGAAGACTGCTTTGATGGGATGTGTTGCCATGGTAGCTCTGTGGTCAGAGCTACTGGACGGAAACTAGGAGATCCGTGGCTCAAACTCCGGCAATGGCAATGAATTTTTCAGTCTGACTACCTCTCCAGCTTCTGTCCTACACACGGCTTGTGTGAAAGAAGCAATTAATTCATAAGTTGGTGCTAAACCACCTTGTTTTGTTTCCCGCAATGTAATACAGAGTATGGAAGTTCAAAATCAACATATAACGATCCATTTTTTTAAGATTTGACTATCATTATCATTCTTGCACAGGGACCCCATGTAGTATAATGCGAAAAAGAAAGGTGTTCACTAATTAGACACGCTTATTTTCCCCGATGTCGACATTTCAGACTATTGTGATAGCTGATAAAATAGCCAGGAGAAGGCGCAGGAGGAGTGTCTCTCACGGAGGCCAAAGATGATACTATACCAGTTCAGTACGTCTACATTGAGCAAACTGTCTTAACTACTGAAATCAAAAGAAGGATACGAAAAAAAAAACCTGAATTCCATTCACATGACCTTCTCTACATCTCTGTAACAAATTATTGATAAAAATCTTATTCTTCTATCTACTTCATTCTAATTGAGTTAAACATTAGCAGAAATGGTCTCATTACTTGCCTCCTTATAAATAGAACTAAAATATGGGAATACACTAGGCTAAAGTGAAAGTCAAATCTTTTCAAAGCTGCCTGCTATGTCATTGAAATTCGTTTCTTTGTATGGCCAGGAGTTTACAAATTCCCGTATGAGAAAAGTATGAGTATTTTAAAGCTGAATTCAATAACAAGAATGTATCAGAAACTGCCAACTCTATAATATAAAGTGTGTGTTTTAATGAAATCTACATTTTTATTTTGTAAGACTTTTGTCTATCTCTTACGCTTTACCAGTTATGCAAAATTCAGCAACTTCCGGCTATTCCTAGAAAATTCAAGATATACTTTTATTTACGATATACATTTCGGTAATTATAGAGAACTTGGGCCCCTCTAGAAATTAAACACATTGTGGTTTGACTCTAAGTTTGGTTTATACTTGTTACGTTTTCACCATTTTTTTTTATCGGAAAAGCTCCGTAATTAAGTTAAACGCTAATTTATTACGTACGCGTAGCGATCCTTTTTTGTGAATTTTTATGAAGTATGCTGCCTAGAAGGAGTAGAATATAAATAAAGAAGTCTTGTAGTACTTTTGCAATGTAACTATATAATAATACTACACACTAAAGTGCCTAAAACCCGAGTTTCATTGTCGGCGGCAGGCGAACAGTCTTGTGGAATGCAACACCGGCATATGTCGCTAGATGCTGTGCTGATGTATGACAAGTACCTTTCACACAGATACAGCTGTTCAGTGAATTTTATTATGCAGAACTTCGGCCACTCTAAAATCGAATGAAACTAAGTGCGATTGATTGACTTTGTATTTATGATGACGATTTCAAAGCCTGTGGATTTCAAACTTAGCGCGAGGTTAGGTTCCAATCCGTTTAGGTTAGTGTGTGTATAGAAATTTATGTTTCTAATTTTATATTGTGGTAGTACCTCATTATCGATATTTCCAACAACTCCTAACAGCGCATTAGTTTTTTAAACCATCTCCCCACCCATAATCCCTCTCTAACCACACTGGTCACGTTAGAGTGCAAAACTGGCATAAGTCGCAGCGGAGAGAGTTAGCGGCCCAACTTGTAAATAATTACCTACATTTCTTTAATAACTATACGATATTTTAATCAAATCCGTTAAGAGCTATTTTCAAGAAATTCAACTTTTTTAAAAACTTTTCCATGTAAAGGGTAATTTGGGATGGGGGAATTTTCTTGAAAATCCTCGTGTCACATCCTTGAGAGATACTAAACTTAAATACCAAGTTTGGTATTTAACAGATTTTTCGTTTTTGAGCTATGCTGCCCACAGACACACGCATTTTTTTAAAATACTTTTTGTATACACTATGTCATAGTACTTGTAGAGAAAGTAAAACGCCTTATGCAACAATCCTAATCTTAAATCTGTTATTACAGCTTCTGTATGTCATTCTGCCAAAATAGTTCTATATCTCAATTACATGAAGTAGACAAAAAATAAGGTTTGTAAGCATAGTTTTTTGTAGAAAATGATAGGGGTAGATGAGGTTATATTGATACAGCACATCAATTTATTTTCTAAAGTATGACTTTCAGGTATAACTAAGTTAAATTTTGCATTCTCGGCTAAATAAGTTTAAAACTTTGGTTTACACTTGCATTGGAAGAAAATGAATTAGTGTTATTAAAATACGTGTACATTGTTTATGTTTGTTGTTAGTGGATAAACGGCCATCTTGTAGTAGCCCATGAAATAGGACATCTACCGTTCCAAGCTGACATAACCTCTGTGGTGAAATTTGGAGGCAAGAATAGAGTTACCGTATCCGTGGACAACATTCTACTGACCACCTCTATACCGCAAGGATACATCTACGACCTGGCAACGTAAGTCAATCTGAAATACTCAACCACATACTTTATAGCGTTGGATAAATAATAAAAAAAAAGTGGGCTTATAATGGTGCACGATACCTCTAATTTCATACTGTTTGTTTTTTTGTTTTACTTTACTTTACTTTTTGAGTATATAGAGGAAGTATTTCATTCCACCCAAAATTTGATACCGAGATTTCACTGGAAATACATGTTTTGAGGACCCTGAAGCAAAGACATTTTTAGAAAAAATCTTACGTGTTCCATTCACATAGCTTTCTCTAGCTATTTCATGGGTATACAAAATATTCTCACAAAATATTATTCTTTTATCTACGCCATGCTAATCGAGATAAACAATAGCAGAATATGTCTTATTATTTCCTTCATTGTAAGCAGAAGGGAAATAATAAATAACTAGGCTAAAGCGATAGACAAATCTTTTAAAAGCTGGTCGCTATGTGCAACAATTGAAGTTCAGTTCACTTGCATGGTTCCGTTTGAGAAAAGTTTTAAATTTAAACCAATATCAAAGAATATCTGTACAAGAAAAACATAAATAATAAATTGTGTATTTTAACGAGATCTTCATTTTTTGTGTGTAAGGTTTTGTCTGTCTTGCGGTTTAAACGCTATGCAACATTTTGCAAAACTCATTCAGAATAAAGAGTTCTTCAGAGGCTATTCCCAGAAAATTGAAAATATTCATTTTATTTGTGATGTAAATATCTTTATATTAAAGTAGTTTAATCAAAATGATTAGAGCTATTCTTGAGAAAAACAGAATTTGCAAAAATTGTTCCATGAAAGGTGTAGTTTGTGGTGGGGGATTTTCTTGAAAATCCTGAAATATCAAATTTGGTATTTAACGATAATCATTTTCGGATACAGGAGACCTCAAAACATATATTTTTGGTGAAATCTAGACATCCAATTTTTGGATGGAATACATTTTACGTATATACGTAAAGTATACAGAAAGTAAAACCTGTGCATTTGTGTGTGTGAACAGCATAACTCAAAAACGAAAAGTGGTTAAATACCAAATTTAATATTTAAGTTAAGTATCTTCCAAGTTTGTGATGGACGAAGCAGCATCTGGGTGTTTTCTCCGGATCCTCCGGTTTCCCCGCCATTCATTCCACTAATTGCTCCATAATCATCTTTCCTGTCATTCATTTCACCGCCATTTCATATCATCAATTTCCTCATTTTCATACCAAGCTTAAGGCTGATTATCCATCCTGGACTCTTTCTGATAAAGAGTGTCCAATTCCTCTACAGGCGTCTGACCTCAGACGCTAGATTGTATGTCGTGAAGGGGTGTAAGTTCTACATGAGGGAAACAAAGAAACAAAGAAGAAAGGAAGAGAAAGGAAAAGAAAAGTAAGAAAGAGAGGGAGAAAATGAGAGGGAGGGAGAAAGAAAGAAAAGAAATAAAGAAAGCTCTTCCAAAGATGGATAAGAGTTGTCAGCAAGCTGGTTTCTTACCCGAAGGTCCCCGGTTCAATTCCCAGCTGAATTTCTTTAACCAGAATTATTCCTTATCCCCAACGTAGTTGGAAGTATGCATGTGAGAATTAGTGTGTGTGTGTGTGTGTGTGTGTGTTTAATGCTATACAATGATTAATCTAATGACAATAACCTCAGCGAGTATGTGAATTGTTTCACAAGTTAAAACTCCCGATATGATTATAGAGGTTAAAGGAGACTGTACGAATTAAACATTAAATAAAAGTTGTTGGAAATTCTGATCTTTTAAAAAATGTCTCTAATGTCTGATTAAACTGTTGATAACATATTTTTTGAAAAATAAAATGTATATATTGAATGTTCTGAGAACATAGCCTTTCAAGACCCCTACGTGAAGAGACAAATATCACTCAATTTATAACACTTTTTTTTTTTTAGCTTAACGTCCTTTAACCAGGTTGGTCATATCGGATGAAGAATGAAATAATGCTCAAATAATCTCGGGGTCCATGGAGCTTGAAGTTACTCGATTTTCGTCTTCTCAGGATAAGGGAAAACCTCGAAAAAAAACCTTATCCGAGCAACACATCCTAAGCGAGATTCGAACTCACGACCTTTTGAATGTGAAGCAGACACGCCTATCACCACACTACCCAGGCGGGCTATAACACCTTTGTTTGTAGAACTAACCGATTATGAGATATTCCTTTAAATTTGTTAGTCGGTTTTTCTCCAAAGAGAAGAAATTTCAACAAAATTACACAGCGACCGGATCTTAAAAGATTTGCCTATCGCTTCAGTATAGTGTATATCCACATTTCTCTTGTTCCTACAAGAAAGAATACAATAAAACCACTAAAGCCATCATATAGTAACCCGCTTTCTAAATATTTGGCCTTTCTTTCAGCCTCCTTATCGCTCTTGTACATAGAATGAAATGTGTGATGAAAGCAACCCTGCAAATGTTTATCGCCATTATCTTGTAGCATATAGAAAAATATGTGTTGCATTCACATGACTATCTCTACCTATTCTGCAACCAACTATTCTTATAAAAGCCTCTTCTTCCATAATCGTGACAAACATTAGCAGAAATGGCACAAGGGAAAAATAAAGAGATTCATAGGTTAAAGAGATAATCAAATATTTAAACCTAGCGATATAGCTCAGGCAGTAACTTTGTTCTACTATTCGGGTTCAAATCCCGTGGTATAATTGGAACGTTTCCTGATTTCTTTAGTCACTAAGTAAATACAGGGTTGGATACTTAATATGTCAATGAGGTATCTTATCCACAGATCCATGCGATTTGACCAAATAGACTGACGCAAAATAAAACTGATTAAATTCGTTTAAGAGCTAGACGCTATCTAATGGACTTGAAATTCCGTTCTCCTTACAAAATTAGAACATTTAAACCAATAACAAGGAATATATCGGAAATGGTGAACTTCATAACATTTGACAAATTGTGTGATTAATGAGATCTGCACCTTTTGCCTAGTAACATTTTGTTTATCTCTTGTGGTTTACCAGTTATGTAAAAATCATTCAGAATAAAGAGTACTTCTAACTCCACAAAATAAAAGATGTACATTTTATTTTCCACAAAAAATGTATTAAACATTTGGTATTTTAATCAAAATCATTAAGAGTCATTTTTTTAAGAAATCAACATTTTGAAAAACTTCGTGTTGCATTTTTTAGAATACCTATTTTGCAATCATGGAAGTCGTCCTCAGTGGCCTAGGGGTTACACACTAGCCTCTGGTTCCCAAGGTTGTGGGTTCAAACCCAGCGGAGGATGATAGATTTTTTTCAGGCGCAAAAAGTCTTTACTATGGCTTCCTTCGGAAGGTAAGTAAATCCGTTGATCTCGTGTCGTAGATTTTCGGCACTTAAAAGAACTTTAGTCCTGATAAAGAGGCTTCTGAGCAAAATTAAGTGGTCTTTCATGCTCATTGTAGAATGGGACGTTAAAACCCCCAGCAGTTAAAGAGGTCCATAAATAAAATACACTTACATAAGTAAACCACAATTTCATTTTTCTATATCTAATTTTGTTGAAATACTTTCTCTAACTAGTATATACATGAAACGTTGGTTTTAAAAGTTACATAAAATGAAATGGCCAGAGAAAGTCATATTAATGAACATAGGTTTTTAAATCAATATATAACAGAACTACCTAGGTAGATAACGAACGTTGTAAGGAATTCTACCTCAGTATTTGTTCTCATGTTTATTTTTTTCTTATAGTGACAACGGCACAAAACTTGCCCAGGGTTACACATTCGATTTCTTCAACTACGCCGGCATCCACAGGCATGTCCACTTGTACAGAACTCCCTCTGTTTACATCAGCGACATAGAGGTTCACACAAGCGTACTGGGTAGAACAGGTACGTAACTGCTTAAATCTAAACCTTGTTACTTATAACTAGAGCTCAGTCTGAAGTCCCGGATTGAGGTTCGGTGCACACAGAGTATAACTATGGCGTCACAGAGTATAGCTATGGCTCGTTGCGAAACGTGTTGCACTATGCCTGACCTCGCTAGTTCCCGATAGTTTTGTTTTTTACCTTATTTCCTTCTTTTTTACTTTCTCTATACTCACTATGTACATAGTGTATAGAGAATGTATTGCACTCCACCAAAAAATTCGATACCGCGATTTCACCGGAAATATATGTTTTAGGGTCCCCTGTAACCAAAAAAAAGCATTTTCACAAAAAGGTCCGTGTGTGCGTGTGCGTGTGTGCGTGTGCGTGTGTCTGTGAACATGATAACTCAAAAACGAAAAGTCGGTAAAATACCAAACTTGGTATTTAAGTTTAGTATCTTCCAGGGATGCGACACGAAGATTTTAAGAAAATTCCCCCCACCCCCCAACTACCCTTTACATGGAACTTTTTTCGAAAATTTCGATTTTCTCAAAAATGGCTCTAACGATTTAGATTAAAATTTCGTATATTAAAGATATTTATCTAAAAAATGAAATGTATATCTTGAATTTTCTGGGAATAGCCTCTGAAGAGTAGTTTATTCTGAATGAATTTTACTAAATTTTGAATAACTGCTAAACCGTAAGAGATGGACAAAAACTTAACCCACAAAAATGTAGAGCACGTTAAAACACATAATTTATGTTATATACATTTTTTTCGTGGAGTTGATCGTTTTGGAGATATTCCTTTTTCTTGGTTTCAGCTTTGAAAAACTTTCTCATACAGGAATTTGTCAACTCCTGTCCACACAAACAAAGGAACATCAGTCACATAGCAACCAGGTTTTGGCTTTCACTTTAACCTATGGTACTCCCTTATTTCGCTTGTATTTACAATAAAGCAAGGAATAAGACTATTTCTGCTAATTTTCCTCGATTAACATGAAATAAATAAAAGATAAGCTTATTAACAATAATTTGTTACAGAGAGATAGAGAAAGTCATGTGAATGGAACACATCAGATTTTTTATATTTATCTCTACGTTTCTCTTGTTTTCCTATTTGTTTCCTTTTTTCACATACACATCAGTGGCGGCCGGCCTTTAGAGGCACAGGGGCACGTGCCCTCCCATACAGCAATTTCAGACAGTAATTTCTGCATTATGTTATTAGGTAAACTGCTCTAATCTATAACGCATTTTGTATAAATTTAAACCTACTATCACACTGGACAGTTGTAGTGAAGATGGCTGTCGGAACTCGGAAATAGTAACTGGCCGCATTTTCGGACACAAGCGATTTTGTGGTCATCCTATGCGCACGCGCAGAAGAATTCAATGCTTTCAGATGCAGCTAATTTGTGGATGCGGGTTTCAAGGGACCGAGAGAGGAAGGTTCTCTTAGGACACGAAAGCCTCTGTGGTCATTTGCTACGCATGCGCAAAGGGAAAATAAGATCCGACAATAAGCAAAGGTTCAAGTTTGAATCAAATCCCTGACAAAAATATTTAGCCAAAGATATTTTAATATGTAAGAGTAAATAATAAGAAACATTTCTTAAGTTTGAATGTCTTCTTATTTGAAAACAAAGTTGATATATAAACCTCCCGAACGAAACATACAAAACGAAGCTTATGTGGTAAAAATGTACAATGTTGGTACTTGGTATTTCTCCTCCCTGCCAAGCAGACGACAAGGTACGTTCGCGCGCCAATGCTCAAGGCGTACAAGCAGTGTGTTGTGTAATTACCCTAAGTTTACTAGGAAATAGATTCACGATACAGTTGAAGCTTCACTTGAAACAGGAAACGGTCAAATAACCAATAGTTATTGAAAAAATGGACCTAACTTGTGAGAGGTGATTAGAGGCTAGTGTTTTGAGAATGAGTGCTGAGTAAGAGTAAACTGATAAGTGTGAAACAGTGCCTTGAGTGTATTTCACGTGTTACGAAACATAATCCGAATGCGCTGGAGAATAATTTGGTGAAATTAACTTATAAAGAAAATGCTTAAGACATTAATATCACGATCACGATCTCCTTTACTTTAAGGGCAGTTTCCACAATTTCCTGAGAGAAAAGCGAGCTTCATTGGTGAAAAAAACATCATGAACGTTTTAATTGACATACATTAGCTATTAAAGTTGTGTAAGGTAGTATTGAAGACTGGAATCTTAAACTCAAGTGCATCAGCTGCTAATACGAGCTATGCATCAATTTACAGCAGGATCACCTCTCTGATAATGTTGTTGACGTATGGTAAACAGTGAAGGTGAGGGTTCGTGTTCAAATTTCTCGGAACATGTCGCGTTCAGTTTCTGACTTAAGAGTCATGGAAGTATTTTTTCAAGCAAAGGATCGAAGGATGGACTTCATCTACAAACAGAAAGGTTAGTGCTAACACACAAATTAGCATTTCATTTCTACTGATATCTTTTAGTATCCACTAATTTTACTCTGTCGTCATCCGTGATCTGGGGGTAACATGCTAGCCTCTGGTTCTCAAGGTCGCGGGTTCAAACCCGGGTGATTTTTTTTAAATCCCTTCCTTCATAAAGGGAAGCAAAGTCGTTGATACCGTGTCGTAGATATACGGCACGTAAAAAAACCTCAAGCCTGATAAAGAGACCTCTGAGCATTTTTAAGCGGTGTTTCGCGTCTAAAATAGAATGGGACGCTTAGAACCGTAGCAGTTAAAGAGCGTCCATAGATTACATTCAGTTTAGTTTTAATTTTAGTCAATCTTAAAATTGTGCCCTACCAGATATTTTGGCTACGAACCGCTACTGCTGTTGGTACGTGTTAATTTGTTAAATTGTTCCAACGGAACTCGTAAAGAACACCGATTATTCCGATTCTCGACTGATGTTTTCAGATGAGCAATATGGCTCCAAAATTGCAAGAGTGATAAGTGGCGACATACTCCATACTTGCGAGGCAATTATCACTTATTTATTCCGTTGAACATTTGAATGTGCTGGTAAATAAAGCTACCACAAATGGAACAAATATATGTATATATAACTGCAGCTGTGAAGATATTTATATTCATAATATACTGCAGTCTTTTAATCCTTGCCTATGCTTAAGTAGTTGTATTATAATTGGACATTTCACACACACGTAAGTCCCAGTTTCGAAATAGAGTATTGCAAGTTTTCTGCGTTCTGTTGTTAAATCCGCGAGGGTTAGTAAAATCTACTTTTATATTTGCTCAGCCAAAAGTTTAATGATGTTTAGTTGTTCTTTTTTCTTTTCTTATTTTATGGGATTTAACATTCTTGTTTAGGTAGCCATAATGTGTCTAGGTATGAGAATAATGATGATGATGATGATAATAAATGTAATAAATATAATAATACCTTGCGAAACAGTGACCCATTTAACTGTTTACGCACACTATAGGAACCAAAATGATACATTAAAACTCAAATTATATATTTTTAACAACATTGTAAATTGCCAGGATCACATCAGTGCCCCGGTATGGCGAAATTTTGTCTTGCAGGAATCCTTTTACATGTCAGAACATTTACTGACATGGAGCTTTCGCTTTTAAGCACACTTACAAAACCATCGGTCTGACCCGGGTTTGAACTTAGAACCAGAAGACAAGTGTCTAAGCAACTGAGTTACCCAAACCGACAAAAGGTAAATTTCTACTTAAAAATGAAACGAAGCTTGTTTCCTGAGGCATAACTTACCAGCATAATGCATTGTGAGAATTTTGCAGGTCATGCCGAACTAAGCAACGGAAAGAAGTTCGACAAAAGTACCGACAAAACACAACACAACGCGGAGATCGCAACTTTTCGACTGAGGCAGACTGCACAAGAGTTCCAACAAGACAAACGGCGTAGGAACTATTTTTCGTTTCGCTTCCTGTGATGAGTATAAGACTATTACAGCGAATAAAGTTTTCTCTTGGTTTGTCAATTAACAAAACAATAAAAATCCGTAGAAGGAAAGATCTGACATGTAACTTTTATATCACTTTCTCTAATAGTTTATTATCACAGTTTTTTGAAAATATTTCCATAGAAGCTTAATTTCCTTTTCACTTCGTGACAAATACAGCATAAAATATCTGATGTATTCCATTCATATAACTTTCACTAGCTATTCCATGACTATACAAGACTATTTATACAATCATACGTTATACTAATCAAAATAAACATTAGCGGAATTGGTCATATTACATGCTCCCTTGCAAGTAGAAAAGAATACTCTAGGCCAAAACGGTAGTCAAATAGTTTAAAACTTGATCGATATGTGAAACAATTGAGGTTGTATTCGCTTTGCATGGTCCCGTTTGAGAAAAGTTAGTTTAAAATAGAAACCAATGGCACAGAATATCTCGAAAATGGTCCACTCTACAAGAAAAACGTATATGTCATAAATTATGTTTTCAGGAGATCCACATTTTTGTGTAGTAGTCTTTTGTCTATTTCTTACGGTTTAACCACTATGCAAAATTCTGCAAAACTCATTCAGACTACAGAAGTCTTCTGAGGCTATTCCCAGAAAATTCAAAATATACATTTTATTTTGTGTGTAAATATCTTTAATATATGGCATTTCAATCAAAATCGTTGCAGACATTTTTGAGAAAAACAAAATTTTTAAACATGCAAAGCGTAGTTGATGGGGGGGGGGAAGGGTTAAATATTCGTGTCAATCCTTGGAAGATACTAAACATAAATACCAAGTTAGGTATTTAACGGTCTTTTCGTCTTTGAGCTAAGCTGTCCACAGACACACACACACACACACTGAAGGACACACACATACACGGACCTTTTTCTAAAAATTCGTTTTTGTACAGGGACTCTCAAAACATACATTTCCGGTGAAATCTCGACATCAAATTTTGTGTGGAATACAATGCCTTCCCCAGCTACTATATATGTGTATGTACATACGTGCTAGAGAAAGTAAAAAGTGTTCCATTCACATGACTGTCTCTATCTCTTCAGGAAACAAACTATTCCCATAAAAGACTTTCATATACAATCTTTCATCTTCACAATGCTAATCAATAAACATTACCAGAAAATTCTTTAGCTCCTTATAAACAGAAGGGAAATAGGGGAATACCCTAAGCTGAAGCGACAGTCAACTCTGTTAAAAGCATTCGTTATAGATTGCCATTGAAATTAGATTCTCTCTATGGCCAGGAGTATAACAAAAGACATATGAAACGGACGAGAGCTTTCCGTTTGAGAAAGGGAATTAAAACTAATGAGCCGGAATATCTCTGAAGTGATTATATTTATAAAAAAGGGTATATAACTTAAATGTTGTGTTTTAACGAGATCTACATTTTTTGTGTAGTAAGTTTTTGTCTAACTTACGGTTTACCAGTTATGTAACAGTTATACAGAATGAAGAGGTCTTAAGAAGCGTTCCAAAGGAAATTCAGGATATACATTTTATATGCCCTGTAAATTTCTTTAATCCACGGAATATTAACCAAAATCGTTAGTCATTTTTTAGAAAGTCGAAAAATATTCCATGTAAAGGGTAGTTTGGAGTGGGGGATTCTTTGTGTCGCATCCTTGAAGATACTAAATCTTCTCTTATATCCCTTCTACTTAAAGGAAGTAAGTAATTAGATCATTTATACGTAGGTTTACTTCGATTAGCACAATGTAAATAGTCTTGTACAAGAAAAGTTTGTTTGCAGAAGAGTTAGAGAAAGCCATGTGAATGGAACGTGTCAGATGTTTTACTTAACCATTTAGAAAGATTGTAGGTGAAGTTATATAATTTACAATAGGTCTTATTTTATTTCTATGTTTATGAATTTTGGAAAGATCGTAAATTGTAGTTATACTGGGTACTCACTTTTACAATTTGTTTTTCTTTGTCATTATTTTCACTTCATTAAGAGTATTATTAA
Organism: Hymenopus coronatus; assembly: GCA_030762935.1. Taxonomy (NCBI): domain Eukaryota; kingdom Metazoa; phylum Arthropoda; class Insecta; order Mantodea; family Hymenopodidae; genus Hymenopus; species Hymenopus coronatus. Next base: position 58,599,932 of record CM060891.1, read on the forward strand.
TAACTGAAATGGATGTTTTTAATTGATCATTATTAATTCCTATGTAAGTATCGGCACCGTGATTGCTCGCCTTCCACCTAAATGGCCCGGGTTCGATCCGAAGCGCGCATCTGGGATTTGTGGTGAACGAAGCGGCTTCTAGGCGGGTTTTCTCTGGATCCTCCGGTTTTCCCATCATCACTTTTCCTGTCATCCATTTCGTTTACATTTCATATTATGCAATTCTTCACGCTCATGCCTGGATATGGGCCGACCACTCGTTCCAAGCTCTTTATTCTGTGGTTCATGCCGATAGCTCCCCAATAGGCTTCTGACCCCTAGGCACCCTTATAACTCTTGGGAGGTGTCTTGAAGTAAGAGTTCCATTCTGTTAATGAAATGCATTTTAAAGATTACTTACATTATTTTTGGATCATTCTGTTTAATTAGTTTCAATATATTTTGTTTAGAGCACAACTTATTTAATTAATTTTTAACTTATTAGTTTTATTTCTCTACTAATATTGATTGATAATTCAATTTATAGATAGAAAAATAAAGTGTTTAAAGAAGCATTTGTTAAAGATTGCAAGAATATAGTTCCTCTTTACAGTACAATATATCTATGGGCATACTTATGAGAAGTAATATAGAAGTTATAACGTTGGTGTTCTCCAGATTTGTCTTTGCTTCTTTTATGTGCTGTTGTTTGTATTCGCATTTTTCTATTCTGAAATTGTTACAGGTGTTTTAAAGTACAACGTTAGTTACGGAGGTGCGACTGATACACCCTCGTGTTACGTGGATCTGCTAGATCGTGATGGCAACTACGTGATACGCAACGGTGGCTCGGGACTACTAGTGGGGAAATTGGAGGTTCCTGAAGTCAAACTTTGGTGGCCATATCTCATGCACGAGGATCCTGGATACCTTTACACGCTTCAGGTAGACAGAATCAACTTGTTTTACTTTCTCTATACGCACTATGTACATAGTGTATAGAGACTGTATTGCACTACACCAAAAAATTCGATACCGAGATTTCACCGGAAATATATGTTTTAGGGTCCCCTGTACCCAAAAAAAGTATTTTCAGAAAAAGGTCCGTGTGTGTGCGTATCCGTGTGTCACTGTGTCCGTGTGATAACTCAAAAACGAAAAGTCGGTAAAATACCAAACTTGGTATTTAAATTTGGTATCTTCCGGGGATGCGGCACGAAACTTTTGAGAAAAATTCCCCACTCCAAACAACCCTTTACATGGAACTTATTTTCTAAAAAATGGCTCTAACGATTTTGATTAAAATATTGTATATTAAAGATATTTACCTGACAAATAAAATGTATATTTTGAATTTTCTAGGAATAGCCTCTGAAGACTACTTTATTCTGAGTGAATTTTGCGGAATTTTGCATAAGAACTAAACCGTAAGAGAGAGAGAGACAAAACCTTACCACTCAAGAAATGCAGAGCACATTAAAACACACAATTTATGTTGTATACATTTTTTTCGTGGAGTTTATTGTTTTTGAGATATTCCTTGTTTTTGGTTTAAGCTATAAAAACTTATATTTTTCTCATACAGGACTTCGTGAACTCGTGTCCATACAAACAAAGGAACTTCAGTCTCATAGAAACCAGCTTTTGACTATCACTTTAACCTATGGTACTCCCTTATTTCGCTTCTACTTACAAGGAAGCAAGAAATAAGACTATTTCTGTTAATTTTTTTCTCGATTAGCAGGAAGTAAATAGGAGCATAAGCTTTTTAAAAATAATTTATTGCAGAGATATAGAGAAAGTCATGTGAATGGAACACATAAGATTTTTTTTATTCTCTTCATTTCCTAAAACATAACGCTGTTATGTTCCGTATTCTTGGAAGAACTCACGCTTGATACACAACTGTTGTGGAACAAAGGCGGGAATAGAAGGAAAATAAGATTAATACAGAATCGAGGAATATATCGAAAAAAGGATAAAAGTTTACTTTGATTACAGAAATGATTTCACATATTTTTCTCTGTCCAAAAACCCATAATTTGCATTGTTTGTTCAAAATCGAAATTACACGTTTACCCCGTATTTCGACCCAGTTCATATATGCACACACTAAACCTAACCTAAGATGCTGCTTGCACTGAGCATCTAAACAACGAAAAAAGCTGTTTCGTAGCAATTGAAGCCACCATTAGTTATATGTTATAAGTTCTTGTGTGAGTTAGCGCTTAGAAAACTAGCAGAGTGAGTTTTGTTACGCAACATGAAAGAATATAACATAATGAATTCCATATCTCATCTTTGGTCTTACATATTATAACAGATGCAATACATGTTTTCAGGTGTGTGATAGCTGGTTTACGACGTAGAACAAAAATTTGTTTCTCTCTATAGGCCCACCCGTGATGGCCAATATTGAGTCCATTTATGGGAACTGAGAAACCCCTTGTAAACAGCCTGTTGTGGAGAATGGTTTTGATAGGATTTGAATCCTCCCTTGATGAGTCGATGACATTAAGATCTGGGTCGCACGTGACGATCTTTCAACGTGGAGGGTATAAGTCCCAGGCGGGGTGAACTGCCTTAATAGATCTTTATCCGGTTTTTACTTTCTCTACACGTACTAAAAATAAAAAAATAAAATAAAATAAAATCTGTAATACAACATCCTGGCATCTTGTTCCCTATGCCAGGACGTATATTGCAAACTTTATAATTTATTTCCCACTTTTAAATTATTGTTATACATCATTATTTTACAGATAATACTTATATACTAATAACTCAAAATTTAATTTAAAACAAAAACAAATTAATATAAACTAAAATAATATATAAATACTCTACAGTACTATGTACATAGTGTATAGAGACGGTATTGCATTCCACCCAAAAATTCGATACCGAGATTTCACTGGAAATACGTGTATTGGGTCCCCCCGAACCCAAAAAATGAATTTTTGGAAAAAGGTCCCGGTGTGTGTGCGTGTGCGTGTGTGTGTCTGTGTGTGTCTGTGGACAGCATACCTCAAAAACGAAAAGATCGTTAAATACCAAACTTGGTATTTAAGTGTGGTATCTTCCAAGGATGCGACAGGAAAATTTTCAAGAAAATCCCCCACCCCAAACTACCCTTTACATGGAACTTTTTTCGAAAATTTTGTTTTTCTTAATAATGGGTCTAACGATTTTGATTAAAATATCGTACATTAAAGATATTTACCCGAAAAATAAAATGTATATCTTGAATTTTCTGAGAATAGCCTCTGAAGACTACTTTATTCTGGATGAATTTTACGGAATTTTGCATAACTGCTGAACCGTAATAGATGGACAAAAGCTTACAATACAAAAATGTTGAGCGCAATAAAACACACAATTTATGTCATATACTTTTTTTTTCGTGGAGTTGATTGGTTTTTAGGTATCCCTTACTTTTGTTTTCAGCTTTGAAAAACTTATACTTTTCTCATATAGGAATTTGTCAACTGTCCATAAAAACAAAGGCACGTCAGTCACATAGCAACCAGCTTTTGACTATCACTTTAACCTATGGTACTCCCTTATTTCGCTTCTACTTACAAGGAAGCAAGTAATGAGGCTATTTCTGCTAATTTTTCCTCGATTAACATGAAGTAAATAGAAGCATAAGTTTTTTAATAATAATTTGTTGCAGCGATGTAGAGAAAATCATGTGAATGGAACACATCAGATTTTTTTCCCTTCTACTCGCAAGGAAAATAAATGCATGGTAACTCTCAGCTTGATCCACTCCGGGCTTGTTTAAGTATCAATCCATTTAATTTACCGTTGCTGCAGGCCTGAGTGCTAATCTTATAATTATAGGCAACCATGATACAAATGTTCGAGATCACATTGAAAAGTTACACCATCTCATTTTCTGAGCTATTCAGGTTATATTTCAAGATAATGAACGCTGTGACTTTTCTCGTTGGCAGGTTCGACTTTCAGCTAAACAAGCGGGAACTGAGGATGTGTATCACCTCCCTGTTGGAGTACGAACATTGAGATGGACCAATACCACACTCTACCTCAATAACAGACCCATATACTTACGTGGGTTTGGTCGACACGAGGACTCTGATGTAAGCATTATAAGCATTCATATAATCCAATAGTAAAATGTCATACTTATCAACCAATCAGAGCTATAACTCACTGAAAATAATTAGTTTTTATTACTAACTTTTAATTATAGCTTTCAGAAAACAGTATTTTCAACGCTAAATCAGGTTTGAGAATCCCTTTACATTTGTTTTGGTTGACATAAACTTATATACAACTTTTGCAAAACGTTTGTATTTTTATTATTTTAACTTACGTTAGCTTTTTTTAACTTTCGAGGTTATACAGCGTCTATTTTTTTGATTGGCATAAACTTTTTAGCATATCATAATAGTTATTTGATTTAAAACAAGAGAACGACCAATAACCCTTCTAATTTTTCCTCGGTTAGAACAGTTTCGTTTTGCCTAATATGGATCCTGTCTATTTAAGTTGCTCTAAAAACCCACAAATTGTGGATTTGTTGGACGATACCAGGGAATTTCAGTAAAAACTCAAGCTAGCAATTCACATGCATCTCCGTCCAGAAATCGCACATGTTGTCCTGTGATAACAACACACAGCTTCACACTATACACCATACCAATAGTTAGACCACACTAGTTAGACCAAAGAGTTAATGTCTTTACCCTCCGTAGGCATGTGAGTTAGGCTACCGCCGAGCAAGGTTTATTAATCCGATTAGCTGCTACAAGTCAGACGCGGCGGTCGCGTTAGTGTAAATAAATTCGGTATGAGAGTTCTTGACTACGTAAAAGAGGGCGTATTATAGAATTGATTCATGTCTATTATAAATACTTTTCATACAAACCGTTAGTATTTTCTCTACTATGTATAGCAATAAGACAACGTATTGCATTGCACCCAAAAATCCCATAACGCGTTTTCACCGGAAATACATGTTTCTGAGACTCCACGATTAAAAAAAAAAAACAGTTTAAAAGAAGACCCTATGTGTATGCGTGTGTAAACAGCGTAATTCAAAAATTAAAACGATAAATACTAAAAATTATATTTAAGTTCAGTAATATCCAAGGATTCGACACGAAGATATTCAACAAAATCTCCCACCCAAATTACCCTTTACGTGGAATATTTTTCGAAATTTTTTACTTTTTTCTCAAAAATAACTAATTATATTGATTAAAATACTTACATTAAATACATTTTCATCACAAATGAAATATACAACTTCATTTTTCTGGTAATAATTTCTAAAATCCTCTTCATTCTGGACGAATTTTGCAGCAGATAGACAAAATCTTATTACATTAAAAACAAACTTTTTTTTTTTTTACGGACTTTCATTTCTCGATATATTCCTTGTTATTAGTTTAAATCTTCCACTTATAAAATGGGAAATTGTTATTTCTTTCTTTTAAATCGTCATTCCTTTATTTTCCATCCTAGTTATGAAAGGAGAAATAAATTTGTCATCGCATAAGGATCCGCTCTTAAAAGATTTGACTCTCTTTCTGTCTCTCACAATCGTGTTTTTTATTATTATTATTATTATTATTATTATTATTATTATTATTATTATTATTATTCAGAGGATCTCAAGACGTTTACTTCCTGTGAATATTCGTTATGGAATAACATTTCCTCTGCTTGCCACAGATATGGTAAAAGTGTAGTAAGTTTCCGAAGTTAATGATCTCTGTTTCAGATAAGAGGAAAGGGGCTCGACTATGCCCTGCTCACCAAAGATTACAATTTAATAAAATGGGTAGGTGCCAACTCGTATCGTACCTCACATTATCCTTACTCGGAGGAGGCCATGGACTTCGCTGACAGAGAAGGAATCCTCATCATAGACGAGTGTCCAAGTGTGGACACAGTGTAAGTAGATTCCGATGTTTAGAATAGGATAGGATATTGTAAGGGAAGGGTACACCTCACTCATTATAACACCAATAGGGAATTACTATAGCTACATCGCCTCGGGAGGCACGGATGAAGTGAAGGTATAGTAAAAGGCACACAGGCCACAGATACGCGCAGAAGTCTTAATATTTCCAAACTTGAAGACCTTCTCACATTAAGGAGCAATCCCAGAAGGGCGGAGCAGCGACCGTGGCAGCTGAGACAATTCTTTGTGGCGTTCACGGAGAGAATTCACTCCAGAGCGCAAGCAAGTGTTCCATCTATCCGGCACCGCCGACAATGTAGAACCTGAAAGCACACCTGAAACATCAAAGGGAGATGAAATGAGAGGAAAATTAGTGACGTATAGTCGTGGTAGAAGAAGCAATCCCAACATTCGCCTTGTCGACCAGGGGGAAAACCACGAGTGTGATACCACATGCGGTGATACCTACCCAGTGGCGGCTCGTGGATTAAAAATGTAGGTGTTCACAAAATCAGCAATTTACCACCGCCGCAGCCGCTGCCGCTATTGTTACCGCCGTCACCGCAAAATCAAATCTAGTAATATTAGAAACAATGATAGTGCCTAATAACAAGAACTATAAATTTGTTACACAAATCGTCACCCACCCAGTATTGTAAAGATGTTAAATGTCTTAGTCTCCGAGAGTTAACAGCAATATGGGGTGATGAAGGAGTGAACTCGTTTGATGCAGTTCATGTGAAGAATGGTATTTACAGTGAATAATATTTATATTGCTTAAATCACGCAATTAACATCAAATTTATTTGTACAGAAATTCCACGCTCCGGTTTTTCAAATGTGCAAACTTTTCTATCACTCAGTGATTAAAGCATTTTATGCTGTTGACCAGTTTCTTCTCAATAGCAAGCATTGCCTGCACTGAGAGTCGGTCTTCACCCATCATACTTCTAGTAAAGGTTTTAATTCATATTTCAGGTTCTGCTGTAGTCATGGTCGTAATGATAACAATCTACAGTAGCTCGGTTAGTTGTGGAAAAGTTCCTTCGTTGAGGTTGTTTTCTGTTTTGAACTGCTTAACTCTCTCTTAAGCTTAACTCTCGCATAAAATGCAAATTACTAAGAAAAATAATGCCTCTCACAAAGACTTCCGGATAGTTTCAACTAAATCTCAAAGATAGCAGCACCTCCCGCTGATAAACAGAACCCTGGAGGTGTTAATGTGCACGGTCGCACTGTGCTCATTTCTGGCTGTAAAATTCAAAGCTCTTTTGTTGGCCGCGCAAGCGCAGAGCTGCTAAACGTTAGTAATACACCAGCACACGAGGCCTGTGCTACAAGCGTTGTTGCCACATACTCAGGTTTTCGGCTGTGTTCAATCTGAAGAGCAGAGCGCGGTATATTTAAACAAATGGCACCGGATAGCGCATTTTATTAAATGTTTCCTGAAAGAGAAAAAGGAGATCCACTAAGACATTTTGGAGCTTCACGTGCTCTTGTGCTCCTACACAGCATCCGCTGCTGTTCCTACCACTTTAAATTCACTAAATTTAGTGTACGGTAGGTATCACGCGCATGTTTCTCTCTCGCACGCGCTGGACGTGGCGTCATTGGTGTATATTCTCAGCCACGGCGTGCTTATTGCTGTGTTTATTGTTAACAAATTAAAAGCTATGGTACACCTTCAGATTTTCCCTATCAAATCGCAAATAAAACAGATGACTGGTTCAGTGTAACCATTAGATTTAAATTATTGAGCTATATGTTGCCCCCAGTTGTTTAGGTATCTTGCTGGAATTCTTCTGTTTGATAACTGCATTCTAACAGAGTTTAAAGCTAGATTAATAAATAACTCAACTTAGTAAGTATTGCGGAAAAAAAGTAGGTATACAATAAAATATACTTCCCGATGTAGTGTTTCCTGCTTCATGTACATATGCAATTATTTATTCAGTTGTAACACACTTTTATCATTTTCTTTCTCGCCAAATCAGTGCGTTTGTTTCCGGGTATTTTCCGTTTTACTAATTTTCTCTTGTTCATATTCTTCAGCCTAATAAATGGCAGGAGGAACCTTTTGGCTTTCAGTGCCTGTAAGAAACACGAGATTGTGGCGTAAGTCATAGCATTTTTAGTATAAACGTGTTTTTCAGAAACCTCTTTTGTGACTTCCTTACCGTTATGTGAAACAAATCTTTCGTCCAATAAATGGTTTCTGAATAATTTCAACACGTGAGGAATGTCGCAGAGCGGCGATTTTCAGCTTCTCTAGCAGGATGCTGAAGATTGATGTAGGATTTCTCTCTTATAATTCCAAGATCAGAGAGGAATTTCTTATTTGATCCTCCCATATCACAGACTAAGGAATAGATTTTGAAACCTGCCTTTCGACCATTTGAACAATGTAATTAATGTTAGTAATTCTTTTGTTACTGTCTCATCAAAATTATAGTACATTGGTGGTTTCCACTTACCTGCTAAGCTGCATAGAACCAGTAACTGCAGACCGCAACATGTGTCTTCTGTGTTATCGTATTAAAAATCGGATTTCACTTTCATCTCATCAAAGCTCAGAACAAGATCCTTCCTATACTCGCTAACAGAACTTGCTTTCTGTTGTAACAGGTACACATTTAATTTAATGATTCCCGTGATATGATGAATTGAGCCAAGCGTCTTTTGATGGTTATAGAACTAGGTAGAGGATGTTTAAGGCATTCTCTCACATAATCATATGTCTTCTTAGACATGCATCTCAAAATGATTTCCTTTGAAATGTCATTAGAGTCCCAATTTTTATATCTACCTGTAAGTAAAACTTGCTGCTGGCAAAATGAGAACATTTGCTGGAATGCACGTTCAACGCTTCTTAACTTATACATTTCGGATTGTAATTTTTGCAATTCATTTTCTAAACGTGTTACTTTCCTCTCTAATCTTAAATTGTGCCTTCTAAGTGATTCAACTTCAGATTTAATGTCCTCTATATTTGTAGGTGGTGTGTTAAATGACGAGGAAGAGGTAACGGATTTTCGGAGATATTTACTATATTTATTTCAGAATTGCTGTTTGTTTCTTCTCGTTTTGTCTTCTTTTCTCAGGACTGTTAACTTTTTGATTAAAGTCATTAGACAACTTTAAACTTAAACGTGGCACAGCAATGCTCTTTAATCTTTTTTAGGAGCAAGTTTTAGAAGCCCCGCTTTTAACTCTCGTTCATAATCTTCCTCGTCAAAATGTATGGAACGAACGCGGGAATTATCTGGAGAGAAACGATCATCCATTCTACATAACTGAATCCATCACGTACAACACTCACAGGAAGCTTGAACAATCAAAATCCTCATGAACACTGTCATTGTAATGAGAGCAACCAGCTAGCCGGCTAGCGACCGCTACACCAGCTGACGTCATCAGCACGCAAGTTTACTGCGCATCTAGCTGGTGATACCTACCGTATACTCAACTTACCGTGCTCCACATGAACTATTGTCCGCCTGAGCTTAGAGTAGATCCTCACATAAACATTGCTGGTTGTATTGCTCCGCCAACGAACATGTGCTGCCGTTCACTGCTGTCAGCAGCATGAAGATAGCTCTCTTCTTAGGCTGTTTAAGTCTCAATCATAGTTATCGTAACAACGTGCTAGCTTTCACTGCAGCAGTACTGAGTGCTAGAATTGCACTCGGTTCATACTAAATAAATCAAATTAATTCAAGGAAAGAGTGAAGGTATTTTTGATACATAATTTTGTGAACGAAAACTTGCGTTAATTTGAATTGTCAGATAGAGACGAGACAGCCAGCTCAAGATCAAAAGCAGTTCCCGTTTTTTTTTTTTTTTTCATTTCCACTCTTGCATTGGAAACAATGTACACAGATACACCGCCTGCTTCTAGCGTCAAGTTGGTTACATCTTTCTCAGCCAAGGTGTCGTAATGTTAAAAAATGTTAAACATATTTCATGTAATTGTCTTTTCACCACTTTTTAAAGTTTTGCCGCGTTTATGTTTCTCTACAGTACTATTAGGATCTGCATACTCCGCCATTATGACTGCGCTGCATGCGCACACACGCATTATTAATAGGACGGGCACCGGAACATCGCCTCGCTGCAATAAATAACGCAGTCGGGGAAGTACCGTCTACCACATGACAGTAAATAGAAGTAAAATATTTAATCTCGCGATTAATTGCTTTGGATGTTGAATTATAGTGCTTATCCAGCCCGTTCATCATTTAAATGTACCTATCAAATAAGCGATGTTACATGCATTGTAGTAACGAACTATTTTCATTCGCGTCAAGAGTTGTGAAGTGGCGTAGTGTTGATATCCAGACCCACTCTAAAGGTGGATAGATAATTGTCAGAGGTGAGCGTCGCGAACGAAACCATTGCGTTTTACCGGTGCCCTCGAAATTGTATATGGATGCAGTATTTCTTCCCTCTGTTAGGTAAATGATAGAGAAAGTGATGAGGAATTGAACATTTATTCGCATATACCACACAGAAAATAATGCTTATTTTATCGTTATCTTGTACTGCAAATTAATCCACTGTAATTATTCCCTCAGATACTTTACATCAGGCCTACTGACGAAGCACAAGCGAGCAATGACGGAGCTTATTCTGCGTGACAGGAACCACCCCAGTGTTATAATGTGGTCTATCGCTAACGAAGCAAGGACTCAACAGCCTGAAGCAGGAGTGTATTTCAAGCAAGTACTTGTTATTTCACAAAATATATTCTGTTTTCAACTATAGTTCGATTTTATATTCACAATAATTATTTTAAAGCATGCTAGATATATTTTCCAAGCAGCTAGTTCACAATTCTGAGTACAAATATAACTACTTTGAAGATGATAAAAGATAGCAGCTGAGAGCATAATTAACATAGAATAAAAGACTAACTGATTTATTCAATGTTGCATCTTTGGCTTTTTATATCCCGCATATATTGTAACAAACCTGTTTTTTGTTGCCTCAAACAGGGTATCAATAAACGTCTATTTTTCTGCTGCTTTCACAACAATTCTGCAGTACAATTTTTATCTCGTCACTTCGACAGATGAGTGCGCGCTCTCTCTCTCTCCCCCTCTCTCTCTCTCTTTCTCACACACACACACACACACACACACACACACACACACACAGATACGCAACTACTCGCTCACAACTCCAGTCGAAAAATGACTCGCCTGGAGAGCCAGGAGCAGGAAAGAGTCGCCCGAGTGCTCTCGGGCGGGGGTAAATCGCCACGGTACCTATCGGCTTTTCTTGCGGATTAACCCGTGCGATATAAATGTAATTTTTTTGCAAGCGTTTATGCCTATGTAGATATGCTGTGGGCTAGGTTTTTTCCCTAGTGCTGCCGGCGCGGGCTGGTTTACCTCTCGGGGTGGTCACCCACCCAGGAAGGGATCGGGCCCGATGCTGCTTAACTTGGCCAACCGCTGCGGGCCAGTGTTGGGGGTTAGGCCAGTTATGCGGCTGGTCGGTGAACGACTCGGTGGTCACCCAACCAAGTCGTGACCGGGCCCAATGCTGCTTAACTTGGCGAGGTTAGAGTTTCCTGAAGGGAGAGGCAGCCGAAAGCTACCATCCCAAGGCATCCTTGGGAAGCCGGTAGCTGACGCGTCTCCTGGGCAGCGTGTGGTCATGGCGACGGAGAGAATTCACCAGGGGATTGGCGTGAGGAGCAATTTTAGTGTATGTTGTGCGAGCAACATGTATGGAATTTCGGAGTGGGAATGGAGTATGTGGGACGGGATTCTAACGGTCTGTACCATGCATCATCCTCAGTGCCCTGTTCTGCATGGCCTGCAGTCTGCGGATGGTGGAACGAGCCACTGAACCCCAGACCTCGCAGCCGTACAGCATCAGGGGCGGGATGACTGCACGATACAGCCGTAGTTTTAGGTGTCAGGGTATGGTGGAGCGGAATATGTGGTACAACTGCCGAAGGGCAGCATGCCCCATCCTGACCTCCCTGACATATGGAGTGAATGTGAGGCCGCGGTCGAGGAGGACTCCGAGGTATTTGGCGGTGCGGACCCAGGGGATCCGTCTCCACCGCAACCTCAGTGACCTCTCCGGCCGCCAGTGACGGACTTCAGAGCAGGAGAGCGGAGCTCTTCTGCAGGCTTATGGCCATCCGCCCTTTTCACTCCATCTGCCGATGGCCTGGAGCTGTCTTTGAAGCGGGAGCTAGCAGAAGCGGGCGTTCTTGTTACATGCCATTACGAGGACATCGTCGGCATACTGGCACGTAACAGTACTGGGTTCGGTGGGGAAGTTAGACATGTAGGTGGCAAAGAGTAACGGAGACAGCACGCTGCCTTCTGGCACTCCCGCCGCTATAGGTCTGACTGGCTTGCAGCTCTTGTTTTTATAGCTGTTGATCACGTGGTCAGTAATTTGCAGAAAAGACGAGCATTCTTGTGCGTCCCCATTGTGACACTCCAAGGCTTTGAAGTTCTACGGCTGCTCTATAAGTGTTACATTTACAATGCGACAATGAGTGCTGCTACGTAAAGGAAGCCAACTCATATACAATAAAGCCATAAGCTTTCCAAACAAAACTGCTGACACGTGTGTGATTACGGACCACCCATGCATAGTCAGAACATAGTTATAATATCGTACACAAATATAATTCAATTTGCCTTCCTCCACATCCTTCATGAAATAATTTATACAATGATCTAGAACAGGGAGACTCCAAATTACTAGACCATTTTTGAAACTCAATAGAGGCCAGATAACATGTTTTCTCAGAAATTAAAGAAAAAATTTATAACAAAACTTATTGTTGTTAAACGCAAACACAAAATTAAAGGTACACCTTATTACCCTTTAGTACATTTAGAGGTCTGGACTTTTTTTTTCATAATCAAACATTTTCTCAAGCTGTGACTTTAACTTAAGCTGTTTAACATCTCATATATGTTGTCACTCCCCTTAGATATTTAAATTTTCTACATTTCAGCAAAGAAAATGCTTGTTCACAAGCAGGTAGTGCCAAATGCAGATAGCAAATCTCTAGCAAGTCTTTGATCTTGGGGTAGTTTTCTTCTGGAGGAACCTTCTAAAATTGAATAAGGTTTTCTTCTTTAAACTTGTCCTTCATGGCCTGAACTTGTTGCAAGGGGGAGGGGAGTTTTAAACTATTGATTCTGAGTAACTTCAGGAGAGGTCCTATCTCCCTGAAGACAGGAAATTTGATGGGGGGCCAGCTATAATATAAGCCCAGCTATAGGGTTATAGGTGGTGTTTCTGACCAGGAAGGAATGGTACCTAGAAAACTTGTCGCCCTCCGTGATGTAATGGTTACCATACTAACTTCATATACCCAAGGTCGCGGGTTCAAACCCGGCGGAGGACGATGGATTTTTTCGAGCGTAAAAATCCTTAGCATGGCTTCCTTCGGAAGGGAAGTAAAGCTGTGGGTCCCGTGTCGTAGATTTACGGCACGTAAAAGAACCTCAAGCCTGATAAGAGAGGCCTCTGAGCAAAATTAACCGATCTTTCACGCCCTATATAGAATGGGACGCTGAGAACCAAAGCAGTTAAAGAGCGTCCATAAATAACAGGTCATTTCATTTCATTTTATTTCACCTAGAAAACTTCCCCTGAAGGCTGGGAGCCAGATATGCTACACTTCATGCTTCAGGGCAGGATGGAGACTGGGGCCCTGGGACTAATCTTGCCATTTCCCTTGGAAGCTTTGCTACTGTGTTCCAACTTATATGCCATCTTAGCCTGTATCATGCATATTTTAAACATGCCAGGCAGACGGACATTCACATCTGCTGAGATAACCAGGCAGCTTTAACACCCTTACAGTGGTTAAAACGACATCTAGATTTATGTGGGAGTGCCAAAGGATGTTGGATAAACTTTGTGCCTGTGGATAGGTCACCCTTGTCTGTGTTCCAGGTCATGCAGACATCACGAGATGGTGATAGGCTGACTAAGTGGGGGGAGCAGGTTCTTGCATTTGTAGGCTGGAGACCTTTTGCAGTGTGTCCCCCAGAAACACCAAGCATGCTTACACTAGGGCTCATTTTGAAATTTGAAAAGAGCAAAATATTGGCAAATAGGTTCATGATTGTATTCCACACTGGATGGCAGGTTAAGTCAGGCTCTTTTGAACCTAACTAAAACCAGGCTCGGAGTGGTTATTGGCTACCTCACTGGACACAACACTCTGAGAAGACACTTATACATAATGGGGCTAAATTCCATGTGTAGGAAATGTGGGATGGATTATAATTTTCACATTTTATGTGAATGTGAGGCCTACATGCAATGCCTTGTGAGAGGCCACTCAGGTGTCACCATCACCATCATTATCCCATAAATTGTGAGTCTCAAATGCTTCTGTTGTCCTCATTTCTATTTCCATTCCAGGGCAATGGTTTACCAAGTTTGGTACTGCTTGCTATATCTAATCCATTCTCTACTGATCACCCACCAACACTGTATGTGTTAAAGATTGTTAAACAAAACTATTTAGTAAGGGTCAGTTCAACGTTGGCTCTGTGCTCACAATAAATTAGCAAAACTAATACTTGTACTTTATTAATTTATGAATGTATTTATTTATTTATCTTTAGGGAGGTAGCACAGCATACTAAAGAACTGGATCCTTCGAGGGCAATCACCATGGCCATAGCACAAGCATACAACACTGATAATGCAGTAAGTATATTCTATATAGGAACATGACGAGAGATCAGGACTTGGATGCATAGGCTTCCACGACCTGTGTCTTGATGTGTCTTCTTAGCTTCCGGAGAAGGCCGCGTTATCTTGCATGGCAATGCCGACATTTCGCTCATCTTGCCGTGAGCTTCTTCTGGGCTCACAGCAAGATGAGCGAAACGTCGGCATTCCCATGCAAGATAAGTGGCCTTCTCCGGAAGCTAAGAAGACACATCAGATCAGGACTTATCTTAAAGGAATCTGTGTCCAATTTGTATTTATCTAGATTGTCTATTTTAGAAATAAAATAATGTATATCCATAAAATTCTCTGTGGTTCCAAAGGTCAAGGGTTCAAAAATCCATCCCCTTGCCGACGACGACAGAGGGGGCTGGATTTTTTTTCAGGTATAAGGGCTAGATACATAGTCAAAACTCAGATGCAAGTGCTCCTTAAGGATATTTGCTTGCTCACTTGAGCTTGAGTGTCAACCCAGTTATCAACTGCCCACCTCAGATTACAACTAGAGGATCAGGAATATATGTCTAGTTTTGTGATCATAATGGTTTCCATGTTGGAAAAAGATACATTAGGGAGGCAAATAATCCTTTGAAAATAAGCATTGAGCAGTACTGTATTTAGTTTTATCCACACTTACCAATGAACAAAAAACCTAACCTACAACACTAAAGCTTTATACATAAAAAATACATTGTTAACCAATACCTAATCTATTATTTCCAGATTTTCAAATGTGCACACAAAATCAAAGTTAGCCTATTTTTACTGTCATTAATGTTCTACTATTGAATCATTATTGAAATTATCAAGCTAATTGCCACCTGACTCTACTTGCAGTTTTGTTTAATTTCATTATTAGTGAAATTTTCATGAGGTTTTTACTCAGGAATTACAAGCAGCAAATTGTTGCACTGTAAATGAATGTAAAATATTAACGCATCTTTTGTGTAAAGATTATACAGCTTTACTGACAGCAGCAAATGTGCTATTCATTTGTCCTTGGTTAAGAAGTAAGCTTTCCGGCAAAAAAAAAGTTTTTTTTTTAAATGTCATTCAATTCACATTAGTGTTATAGAAAATTGTCATAAAATTGTCATAGTAAGTGACAATGCTAAATATCCCTTGGGTGTGAACTAAGGTTTAACAATTAAAACTGCCAATTTTGTTGCAGAGAATGAATTATTACAAAATATTGGAGAGTGAGTCAGAATAACATTGAATAATTTTAAGTCAAGATCCAGGGGTTATAATTGAATATTTTCTTACCAGAAATGTATGACTGTAACTGTCTGGTTATCAAGCTAGAGGGTAAATACTGCTTAGAGTTAGATGAAATTCTATTGAAAATGTTACGACACATTTTTGCTACGAGGCATAATGAGAGTTTTGAAATAAGAGTAGCTGGTATTTTTAATCTTAAACAATACAACAATACAAAAGTCTTGATTTAATAATATGAAACTATATATAAAGTTATTCAGAATGAAAATATCTTAACCATGTGTATTTTAATCAAAATCATTAGAGCCACTTTTAAGATAATCAAAATTTTCTAATGTTTCATGAAAAGGCTAGTTCTCACACACACACGCATGCATGCATATCAAATGTTTGGATGGAGTACAATATTTCTCCTACTTATTAAATAAAAACCTGATAAGACACATGGCTTTCTTTACCATCTATCACTTATTATTGGGTATGCAAATTATTCTAATATAGTCTAATTTTCCATTCAGGTACTTCATTTTAATCGAGACAGATCATTCCAAAATAGCTACATTACATATTTTGTTATAAATACAAAGGGAATGACGATAGTAAAATTTGTTAGAATTGAAGCTATAAACTGCCATAAAATTCCATACTCTTTCACATTACAAAAATTCCCAAAAATGGATTAGAATTTAAAATAAAGATAAAGTAATAAGCAATTTGAACCATTATTAACAGAAATTTCAGAGATGGCTGTTGTCAGAAAAGGTTATTTTTAAATAAATTATGTTATGTTATTTTTTGTGTAATACATTTGCAGTATCAATTAACATTTAGCATTTATAAGAGATAATTATTTCTAGATGAAGAGGACTTCTCATCCTATTCCTAGAAAATTCAAGATATACATTTTGTCATGTAAATATATTTAACATGTGGTAATTTAAGCAAAATCATTATAGCAAATTTTTAGAAAATAAAAAGTTTTGAAAAATATTTCATGTAGATGGTAGTTTGGGGTGGGCAATTTTCTTGAGAATTGTCTCGCATCTTGTTGAATACTGAACTTAAATTTGTATTTATCTGACACTTCTTTTTTGAGTTATGCACAGCTACACGCAGACATGCACACCCACATGCACACCCACCCAAATGCACACACACACACACACAATTAGAGAACTTTACAGGATATTCCTAAACAATTAAAGATATAAGGACAAACATTCTTTCGTACGTGACTCAGGCCACCTAGTAGAAATACTGAGAAACTTCGACCTCAAACCACACCATTTACTAGTCAGTTTTGACATACAAAATCTCTTTACAAAGATACCTATCACAGATGCCCTCAAGATAATCCGGGAGAAGATCGAACTACACCAGCTCCCAAAAGATTGGCCAGAGTTAGTTCACCATTGCCTTGCGAGCAACTACTTCAGTTTCAAGGACAAGCTATACCAACAAACAGAAGGCGCAGCCATGGGCTCACCCCTGTCTCCAGTAGTAGCAAACCTTTTTCTGGAAGCATTCGAAACCACCGCAATAGACACGGCAGACAAGAAACCAGCTCTCTGGTTAAGGTATGTCGACGACACATTTGTAATATGGCCACATGGAAAAAACACAATTCCAGATCTCCTAAATCATCTCAACAACATGCACACTAATATCCAATTTACGATGGAAATAGAAGAAGAAAGGAAACTCCCCTTTCTCGATGTTTTAGTGGAACGGAGCGGCGGAAGACTTAAGTGCTCAGTATACTGCAAACCCGCGCACACAAACAGGTATTTAGACACAACATCCCATCACCCACCAGCTATTAAACGAGCAGTAGCCAACACACTCATACATAGAGCTACCCGCATATGTGACCCTGAGTACCTAAAAGAAGAATTAGATCATTTACAACAAGTGCTGGCTGCAAATGGATACTCTAATACACTAATCAGACACCTACAAACAAAGAAAAATAACAATATGAGAAAAGATACAGACAAAAATCCATTGCTTGGCTGCCCTACATAGCAGACACCACCAACAAGATAGCCAGAATTTTATGCAAACACAATATTGATACCAGATACAAGTCCTCCAAGAAACTGAAATCTCTTCTACGTTCAATTAAAGACACTCGTGACCCCCTGTCCAACCCGGGAGTTTACAAGATAGACTGTGAATGTGGAGCATCATATGTTGGACAAACAGGCAGATCGGTGACAACCAGGCGACAAGAGCACATTAGAAGCTTAAAACTGCACCAACCAGAGAAATCAGCACTTGCAGAGCACGCCATAGCCACAGGACACCACAAGACTTTGACCAGATACAGCTACTGGCACATTCTGACTATTTCCCACACAGGATGGTACGGGAAAGCATAGAAATTTACAAACAACAACACACCTTAAACCGAGATAATGGCAAACATCTCAGCTCAATCTGGCAGGCCCTAATTAGGAATGCAGGGATTGGCAGACCACCAGCCAATAGGCGCGAGAGGGGCCGGCCTTTGCCCCCTCCCACCACAGTATAAAGAGCACCCGGTCGCGCTGTCGGAACCCAGTTCACCTGGCACTGTCGTGATGAGAGCAGACGCCCTGAGGAAGCCGCACATAGTGAGGCGAAACGTCGGCAACATTTCAAGCCAAGACGCGGCCTTCCCGGAAGACTAAGATACTAATTAAAGATATATATTTGATTAGGTATATAAATATCTGAAATACATGGTATTTTAATCAAACTCATTTGAGCTGATTTTGGGAAAATAAAAAATAATGAAAAATGAAAGGGTATTTTAACAAGGGGAATTTTCTTAAAAATCTTCAATTCACATATTTTGAAGATGCATATTGTTTGTATTTATCTAAATTTTCATTGAGCACTTCTGTTCACAGACAATTATGCAAGCACTCATAGATGGACCTTCATTTTCCAAAAAGGCTTTTTAGTTCAAAGAAGCTCAAAACATAATCCTATGTTATTTCTATTTCCTCTATTTATTATAGTCAACTTGTAGAGAAAAGATCTAATACATTTAGAGATTGGCATTTTATGAAATATAAATTAAAATTATTTAAGCGCTAACATAGACAACTCAGTGGTTGTGTTATCCTACACCACTTTATTGGGATTAGTTAAACATTCTTATAATTAAGTGACTAACATAAATAAGAGGGAAAGTAGAAGGGTGACACTTGGAAAGGGATATCCATTTTTACTCACCCAGTTTATACGTGTTGCTTTTTTGGTGAAATAATTATCTTTTACTGTCTGATAAAAACATCTCCCTTCACAATATACAGGATCTTTGGTGTAAAGCCCGAGCACTTATGTAGGGTTTTGCATCTGGGTAGTGCAACACTCTGTGTACAGATTGCAAGTAATCAGGTTTTATATCAAAGACCATCTAATTATGTTGGAGTAATCTGAGTTGTTATATAGACACTTGAAGTTTCACTTACTTCATTTTATATGCACATGTTTCAAGGAGCCTTTTGTCATCATTGTCAGCTGATCTTGACTTAAGCTGAGGAAAGTTGTTGCTGATATAGTGATTGTGCTGCTCTCTGGTTCTCTGGTGGTGAATTTGAAGAGGTTGTCTGATGGCAGTAATTCAAAATTCATGACTATATGACAGTTTACTTTTTTAAATGTGGAATTTTTCCTACACTGTCAGTTGTGTAGGTATTTTGGCAGGTTTTAGTATTGTGATGTTTTGTTTAATGTTGTGCTGGGTGGTCCAAAAATGGGATGCTACTGCTGATTTGACTATTTGCTTTAACTCCAAGTTCCTTAAACGTTCTTTCATAAATGTTCTTTCAGTCATCTTTGTAGATTCTTTTTTTTTCTTTCCTGGGCAATCTTCACGTTTATTCATTAGATTCCTGATTTGTTTTGATTTGGTATTGTGCCTTTTAGGGGGTGGTTAATCTAAGGTTATATCTGTTTTATGAAGGCCTGATACAAGCATTCCCACTGAAAAATCCCATAATTACTTAGGAACTGGTTAAAAGAAGCAAAGATCAGAGCAAATTTACATTCCACTATACATTTAGTAAAACCTTCCAAGAACAAGATATAAAACTGGCACTATGCAACAGATACACCCTTAGAAATAATATTTGACCATCCTCTAAAAGGCATAGTACCAAATCAAAACAAATCAGGAATCTACCAAATAAACTGTGAAGGCTGTCCAAAGGTGTACATGGGAAAGACAAAAAGGAATCTACAAAGAAGACTGAATGAACATTTAAGGAACTTGAAGTTAAAGCAAATAGAACAAATCAGCAGTAGCACACCATTTTTGGACCATCCAGAACAACATTAAATAAGACATCACAATACTAAAACCTGTCAAAATATCTACACAACTGACAGTTTGGAAAAAAAAAGTGACATATTCATGAATTTTGAATTACTGCCATCTGATGACCTTTTGAAGTTCACAACCAGAGAGCAGCACAATCACTACATCAGCAACAACTTCCCTAAGTTTCAGTCTAGGTTAGCTGACAATGAGGACGAAAGGTCTCTTGAAACATGTCCAAATAAAATAAAGTAAGTGAAAGTTCAAGTGTCTATATAATGACTTAAATTACTCCACCTATTTGACAGTTTCATTGTTTACAACACTTCTTACATTACATGCACCCTATACTAAATTGTAGGACATACTACAAACCTGTACAAATGTAAAATTGTCAATATTAAATATAAGTACAAATAAATGCTAAATGTTCTATTTTTAGGGACAGTATCTTGATGTTATTGGCTTCAACAGATACAATAGCTGGTACGCAAACCCAGGCAAGACTGATACAATACGCAACAGTGTGATAGGCGAAGCTAGAGCTTGGCATACAAAATATGGAAAGCCAATTATGCTGCTAGAGTATGGAGCTGACACAATACCAGGCCTTCATATGGTAAGTACACATATGTGAGCACATTGCATGAAGGACTAATGATAGGTTTTTTCCCTTCATTATTCAGAAAAAAAAAGCACAATATGCAGAACACTAAACATTTCCAAATAATATTAGAGACCAGCACTTAATTGCTAATCATGGTCAAAACCCTAAAGGCAATGAGCATGTATCATCATCAACTGAATATCAGAGTTTATTACACGCACTGCTTTAGGGTGGAAGAGAAATCAAGGCACCAGTCTCAGCGCAGAGCGATTCGGTCCTGAACACACAGATAGGAACTTTGTTATACATTGCATAACTATGAATACATAAGAGAAAAATATTAAGTTTATGGGTATAGATTAAATATCATTAATTGGCCCATCTCATCTCAATTGATTTGTAACCAAACTTGCATTCACTATTCTTTCTTTTGCCTCCAGTTATTTGTTAATTATGTTGCTTATACTTTCCAACTGTTTTATTATTTATTTACTATGTTGCTTTTTCAATTATTTATTTATGTTTTAAAAAATTAGTTCTTTTTTAATAAGAATGACACATTGCATACCAAGGGAGTATTGATAATAAAGGTGGATGTAGTATTTCTACATGTAATACACTTTGCTCAATGTCAGTGAGAAGTGACACAGTATTTGGTGAAAAAAAATGTAAATGGCATGTTATTTATGGACATTCTTTAACTACAGTGGTTCTCAGCGTCCCATTCTATACTGGGCATGAAAAACTGCTTAATGTTGCTCAGAGGCCTCTCTATCAGGCTTGAGGTTCTTTTATGTGCTGCAAATCTACAACACGGTACCAACAGCTTTACTTATCTTCCAAATGAAACCATACTAATGATTTTTACACCTGAAAAAAAAATCCATCGTCCTCCACTGAGTTTGAACCCGCGACCTTAGATATATGAAGTTAGTATGGTAACCATTACACCACGGAGGGCGATATGTTTGGTGAATAAATGGCATGAAACTGATTATTGCAAATGTACAAAGAAATAGTGACACTTAAAATTGAAGACTAAGAGTCCCTGAAAGTCCACCACAAAATTGGCTCAACTGGAGCATATGAGTAAAACTGTCTCGAAGGCTTTGAAATACAAATTCCACCAAGTGACAGGAGTGCGACAGTTGGAAGAGCTTGTTAAAGATAATAGATTTCTGTTGCTGGTTGTTGAACATGGTCATTTAGATCCATGTTATCTATCATAGTCATGAGGCTTGGTTTCATCTATTAAGATAATTTCCAGGGCAGCTGGTATTGGGTGATAGAAAATCTTAACTTAACAATCACTCTTACTTCACCAAAGTACACTGTATGATATGCTATGACTGCAAAATGCATATTCTCAGTGCAATATTCATTGATGCCACAGTCAACATTGATGTATATTTGGTCTTATAGGATGAATTTTATTCTGAACATACATGTTTGGCTGCTATCATGAAATATTTGTTATGTGATGCAGAATAGTTCATTTTACATGATCATTTATGTGATCAACAAAATCAAAAGCCCTTTGATTAGTTGAAACAAGACGTGATACAAACCAAACATTAAAAGAGAATTTTCAAATTTAAATGCTCATAACCACATAATATAACAAGAGTTAATGTATTTGAATTACAAATAAATGCTTACCAAGAAATAAACAGGAGGATCCTTCGGATAAGACTGTCTGAGTAGTGTAATTTCAAAAAGCTGCTTGTCTAAAACATTTAATGTTTGTTTTATGCTGGAATACCATTATTTGCGTAGCTCTCCAAGATCTTAAAAGTTTTTGTACATTCAAAATGCAATATTTTCCATAGTTATAGCACTTTGAAATTTCCCTGGGCATTCAAAATACTGTATTTCCATTCATTGTTACAATCAGAATATAATACATCCTCTGGCTTGGCAAACAATTAACATGTGTTCAGTGCAGCATTATTGAGAGGGAAAAGAACACAAAATAGTGTTCAGTGTTTAAATGAACGTCTTGGAAGGTAATCCTCTTGTCAGTGATATTAATCATAGCAGCATAAAGAGGCCTAAAATTGGCACAAGCCGGGAAAGAATGAAATAAGTGAGTATGTAATAACAGAAAATAATATTAATTTTTCATGACAGTGGAAATGTAACACCATTATCCAGTTTAATAATAATGATAATGATGATGATGATGATAATAATAATAATAATAATAATAATAATAATAATAATAATCATCATCATCATAATAATAAAAAGTACTAAAACAAGTCATCTTTCTCCCTTTCTAGATATGCCGATCACTTTCCAAATATGGAGGGATACAGAAAAACTGTCACACTAGGGCATTTTCAGTTGTGGTGTAACATATAACAAGAAAATCACAAACCAACAAAAATTATACAGTGAATGATGAGTGCAGTTTAGTAGTACTCAACACCTAGGTCATTAGTGCCCAAATTATACAGTGAAAAGAATAAAGTGAGCCAAGATGATAAATTGTCAAACTTAATAACAGTGAACAAACTAAAAAGAAGGAGTGTCATAATCAGAAAACTTCATACCAGGTCACTATTCCGTACAGATTTGGGCAACAAAAGGTTCTATTTTTGTATAAATCAGAAATGTTTCATGGCAGTATTGGGAGTCACACAGAAAAGATGACTTACTATTGCTAAATGTATGAAGGCAGGAAGTACTATAAAAGAAAATTGTGATGGTGACTGTAAATTCCATAAATTCTTGCATAAAAAGAAGAAAGTGAGGGAATCTATGTCCAAGCTCCATGATCGGGAAAGTTAATATAACTAGGCCAAATTACGCAGAATTTATTTGCCTTCAGAAATGAATATATCAAAATTTCACAAATTGTACAATGAAACCACAACTACTGAAAGTAACGTAAATTATAAATTTTTCTCAAGAGTTTTTGTCAAGGACTTTAACATTGGCTTTGGATCCCCACAAGCAGTGAAATATGCAGTTTTTGTACAAGACATAAAAATCAAATTGAACTAATGAGGTAGCACCAGCCTTACATGATTTTTTAATTAAATTATGAACAGAAAATATTGCAGAAATAAGAAGTTTTGCTGACAGAAGTAGGGGTCAAAACAAAAACAGACAAGTCATACATTCACTTTCTAACTTCGCTCCTATGAACAGCAAGAAAATAAATCTCATCTTCTCAGTAAGAAGCCAAACATAATGCCAGCAGATGGAGAAGCTTTGGAGGTCACATTCAAAATAATAACAAAAAAAGTATGAGTATATTCCGAATTTGGAGAAGTTTGAAAGCTGGAAAATCAATGGACACTTTTTTACTTTAAATCTTCCACATTCTATCTTAACAAAATAACAGCTATATGTGAAGCTAAATGTATTATTGTGAAGAAAAACAATCAATCTAATATGTGAAAACTTCTGTGATCAATAACATGTTCAACAGGTGTCAGGCTTGTAGAGCTGCAGAGAGTTCTAATTTCGAACATTTTTTGCATGGCTGTTGGCCACAGTTTGGATGAGACATCATCACCTATCCCCCTTACAGTCCAGACTTAGCACACAGTGACTACCACTTGCTTCCCAAGTTGAAAAAACACTTGGCTGGAAGGTGCTTTGGTGATGACAATGAGACAAAAGATGAGGTCCAACACTTCAATAGCATGGCGTCAGGCTAGTATGGGCATACAACAACTGCCACAGTGTTTACAACAATGCATCAATTGAAATGGCGATTATGTGGAAAAATATAGATGTTCAAACTTCAATACTATGTACAATTTATTATAAATAAACGTTTCTTTATATGTTTAATAAAATTGGGATTACCCTTGTAGTAACAGTGAAGCAACACAAATATTGATATTGTCACAGGCTGGAATATCGAGGACCTGAATTTAATAACTTAAGAGTTCTGTAAGTCTCAGGAAATTACGGAATTAAATATGTGCATCACAGAGTGGAAGTCGCACCTTTCTTTAGGCTATTTTAGTTTATATGACTTTCACTCTGGGCCACAGAGTCCATCCTCGTGGATGGAACAGCATCCTGTTTTCGAGATTTACGGGACTCTTGTGGTTTACCACATCCCCTGGTTTTCGAGGGATCGGGGAAGTCATAATGACGTCAATCTGACAGGATAGGGTTGTATATATAACTCAAGGGACATGACCGGAAGAAGGGGAGACTCTCGAAAGTAACGAAGAAGCTGATAGTAAGAGACGCAACGAGTAGAGCTGATCCTCGATATTCCAACTCGACCCATCACTCCCGGTAATTACGGCCGAAGGGCCTTCTTGCTCATAAACATATTGTAGTATGTAATCCATAAAGTGCAGGGTACATCCCTACAAACGTTATGTATACTAGAGGAGCATCGATTAAATAAGAATTTAGCAACTAGCTCGGTATGCGTACTTAGTAGTTATATGTGCTTTACCCCTTCCTAGCTATGCTCCCCAAATGTCCACGAAGTAGTCGTGACAATATAACAAGAGCTACTTCATCTAATTTTGCAAATAAATTCACATGAACATGTTTCACAATCCATAAACTGCATTGTTTCTATGACTCGACGATACAATGAAGGATTACAAAACAAGTTCATATGAATTTACTGCAAAGATAAGTGAAGTTCTGCCACAATATCTTCATGTTATATTAATAATGTACATATTGTTTAGTATTGCTAACAGTAGGTGGGCTGGTTAGCTTCTTCTACAACAATGGATTCACGTAACTGCTGCTGGAGGGAGGGGTGCCATTAGTGTTATTTAAGAGAAATCTGGTATCTTCGAGTTAAGTTTTAATTTCCAAGTTGGCACATTTCTATGCAATGCAAAAGAAGCCAGCAAAATAAATTCCATAGATATTTGTTAATGTTAAGTAGTTGTTGACTATGTAGTTTTTATTATTTGAAAAATAGCTATAATTATTTTACATTATTTTTAAATACAAATCTTTATATTACTATGACTTGTTTTCATAACAAATCAGTAGAGTTAAACTTTTGCCAGATTTTAAAAGCTGAGTGAGGGAAATTCTAGAAGGATATGCGAATTATATTTATTATTTATTTATAAATTATTTTACATATAAATGTAATTTGGTAGTTATGTTAAGGTTTAGATTTTGATGATAGTGTAGCTGCATTTCTATAAACATTACAAAATTGGGTTTTTAACATTATTAATAATAATGGTATTGGTTATTTTTTTCAATAGAGAAACTAACCATAATTTTGTTAAGATTCTAAATGGGGAAAAAGTCTCCATTATATGTAAATTATTTTCTCCAAATTTCATCATCACCATGTTTGTATTTTCCATGTTATTTAAGAATTCCTCTTAACATTTTGCAGTATCCAGAATACGTGTGGTCAGAGGAATATCAGCTTGAAATGATGTCAAAGCATTTTGAAGCATTTGATGCTCTCTTGCAAGAAGGTTTCTGGGTTGGTGAAATGATATGGAACTTTGCTGATTTCATGACTGCTCAGAGTAAGTAATATAGATAGACCATTTTATATGAATTTTATGTATGTAACAGTGCAGCTCAAATTCTGGAACTTCGATTTTTGTAAGATTCAAAACAAACACACTTTTTGCTAACATATATCAGGAGACGACTTAGTTCCCTCATCTACATTGTATAATGGCTCAATGATAAAAATAACTGTGTTACAGCCATACCACTTTCTCTACCCCTTATAATTAATTTTCATTGCTACTTTACTATTTTAAAAATATTTTTCTGTCCACTTTTTAGAGTATGCTCAAATTAAATTAAATTTTTAAGACGTTAAAAAAATTGGTTTTTGTGTCTGAAAAAATACTTGGAAAGTTGAACTTTGGTTGCATACTATGGTCTTTTACTTACTATACCTTTAATTTTATTACTTATTTGAACATTGAAAATGTTCCTTAAAATGTAGTTTGTAACCAATGTTTTAAAAGTTTGAGCATAAAAACAGTGAGAATAGAGAATTGTTATAACAAATTACATTTCAAGGTCAATATTTTTACTTTCTCAAGTACATAGTAGGTAGAGAAGGTATTGTATTCCATCCAAACATATGATACAAGATTTCACTGAATTATATGTTTTGAGACCTCCTCAATTTTTATAAACTAGGGCACATTAATTGCTTAATTTTGGTTGGTAGTTTATTGTACAATGTCTTTCCAATCACATAGATTTTTGTCAATAAAAATTCTTTTTCCCTTTCCATATCTTCTAGTGTTATGTGAATGTACACTGCTATTAATCTTTATGCTTGATTTTCTTCTGAAAATCAACTAAAATATGAGGTTATTGGATAGTTAAAATTCTTTCATTTTTAAATACTGAGAGAGCCAATGAACTGGGACTGGCAGTGTAGCATTTATTCCTCTTGGCGTGTGATCACATGATTCCTCACTGCTGCTGTAAATAAGGTCACAATTCTGACACACTTTTGCTCTGCTCTGGAAGTGCATTTTGAGTTGAACTGTGATATGGTGTTATTATAACTCCATGGCACGACAGCTCACAAGGAACCTTGGCCTACCTCCAGCCGCTGCATCCCCCATCTCGGTCCATGACAGATGTCATGGATGGGGTGCAATATTGGAGGGTAAGATGTGGTCAGCACCTCGAATCCCTCCCGGCTGGTTAATGCAGTCCTCATGACCTGGAGCCGCTACTTCTCCATCAAATAGCTCCTCAATTGGCCCCCCAGGGACCTCATGAGGCTGAGTACACCCTGGTCCAGGTCTCCCAGCAGGGGAAAAATCCCCATGCCAGTACTGGGAATCGAACCCAGGTCTCCCACTTGGTAAGCAGCTGCTACCACTGCATATAGTGTTATTATGAGTTATTATTTTGTTATAGCTGTTAAGAGTTGCTTACTATATTGTCCTATACTTAGTCACACAGTACATTATGGCTCAGTATATATTTTCTACTGCACAGCATTATTTATTTATGATTGGTATATGTTAACTCAGTCAGCTTTTCAAGTGAAAGTATGTTTTGCAGAAAGATTTGCAAGTGTAAAAGTTCCAGACCATACAACAATCCATAAACTTTGCAATAAATTTCAAGCCACAGTAAATGTTCAGGCTAAGAAACCTATAAGACAGTAGGGTTCTTACCAAAACAACATTAGACAACATTGGTCATCATTTGGAAAAGTAATTTTGGGCATACCAAAAATGTTAAAAGATCTTCAGAAAGTATAACACCACCTTAGCTCCACAAAAGCATTACAACATACAAAAACTACTTTGCAATAAATCAAAAAACCCTATTCCTAACAATAAAATGGCCAGTATATATCAAATAGCATGCAATTACGTAATCTAGTATACATAAGCAGAATTAAGAGAAACCTGGAAACAAGACTCAAGGAACATATGAGATATATATACCAAAAGCAAATAAATAAATCAGTAGTGGCACAGTATTTCAGGTCCTCAAATCCTTCCATTACACCCAACATAAAACTTTTAAAATCAATACAGAATTACTAGAATTGAACACTTGGGAGAAAATGCATATAATGAAACACAAAGATCACATAATAAATTTTGAATTACCACAACCCAACACCCTTTGTAGATTCATTGCCTCAGCAATAGAGAGCACCAATAAACACCCCAATTTGCAATATCCCTGGCATGCTGAAGATAGAAACAAATCCATGTTCCTGAAACGCATTCAAGAAAGCGCTTATCTAGATGTAGTGTTACAAGTTCCCAATTCTTAAAGCATTAATTTGAAAGTTTTGAAGTGTGTTAGTCAGGAAACACAAGAAATATACCACTGAACCTTCTTGTTCTTTGGAAGGGATTTTCAAATGCAATGCAGTCACAGACTAGCACCTGAGGAAGAAAAAGACAGCTAGAAAGTGCAATGTTCTGAGAATTAGTGATGAGAGCTAATAACATAATACACATGGACTCTACTTGCTAAAATACACTAGACCCTTTTCAGCAATTTCTCATTCCAAAAACAAATTATTATCAAGTCTTTGAACCAAACAATCCCCATGAGAGAATCCACAATGGATAGCTACTCTTATAAGGGAAACCATAAAGGTTTAGCCTACTTATGAATCTATTTTGAAAATTTAATAATATTAATATTCATTTTTAATAATATTAAAATATTATCTAATATTAATTATAATAAAAATTTACTTTTATAGGGATTTACTTTACAGCAGTTTGTCCCTGATTCCTGCTTTCCAGAGACTCCCATCATCCCACTTCCATAACTCTCATCATCATATATTCCCTCATACCATGTTCTTCTGGCTCTTTCCTGCTTTCCTTTGTCTCTAATTTAAGACTTGTTTGGGCCACCACTCCTCTAACATTCATTATATTAAATGCTTTAAGTTAAATCATAAAAAAGAAAGAAAAATTGAACAAGAACAAAACAGTTAAAATAATGTGTGTGTTCACAATTAAAGGAAACTTTGCCAGGTCCTGTTCCATTCCCAGGGAGGCCAATTTATGTGTACCCTTCCCTGTAAGCATTATTTAAGGTAGTTAGAACATGAAATAACCATTAGAGTTCTCTAGTCACAAGCTGAGAAAGAGAAACTTAAATAAATTCCATAAATGTTACTTGCAGTTTGCAATTCAGCACTGGCTATTGTCTCAGAAAACAAAATAGCAAAAGAATAGTAAATCATAGAAACTAACAGAGGACAATAAACAACTCATGCATGCTATTAATAAAGGAATGATGCTTGGTAGAACTAGAAGATTGGAAATTATAATGGAACTGCATTTAAAAAATGTTCATATTGGCTATCTAACCTGCATAATGTTGACTAAATTTAAAGCAGGTGAAAAAATATCCGAGTAAGGGAACACATTAGGCTAAAGCAATAGTCAAATCTTTTAAGAGCGTGTTATTAAAACTTCTTTCTTCCAACATGACTAGAATGGAATGGAGAAAAAAAAAAAAAAGCAATTATATATGACATAAAATGTATGATTTAACTAAATCTACATGTTTTATATAGATTTTGTCTATTAATGATTTACAGTTTTGCGAAAGTCATCCAGAATGAAGAGGACTTCAATATATAAGTTTAATTTATCATGAAAATCTCTTAAACTTTTGGTATTTTAATCAAAATTGTAGAGCCATTTTGGAGAAAGTCAAAAATTTTTGAAAAAAGGGTAGTCCAGTGTGGGGGGATTTTCTTGAAAATTATCGTTTTGCATCCTTGGAAGGAAGATGCTTAACTTAAAGCTGAAACTAGTAACAGTGAAACAACACAAATATTTCTAGAACAACAATTTATAACAAAACTTCTCTATCTTAACGAATAAATTCAATATTTAAGGACTACTTTTACAATCCACAATTGATTGCACCCTTAGCTTCTTTCTCGTTTATTTACATTGTTATCATTGCTGCTGTGCTGGTGATGGATTGTTTACTATGTTACTGACAACTACTGATCTAAAATAAATTTGGTGACAGAATTATTTGGCAGTATAACAAAATTCATTGTGCAATCTTTGTTATTCAAAATGACTATTTTCTCACAAACCATTAAATCTACGGGTCAGTTTAATTGTTTTAATAATTTAACTTTTGGATTTATTTCATGCTTAAATGTCCAAAAAGATGTGCTGAGCTGATTTATCAATCTGTTTTTAATATTTCTAAAGCGCTCCATAACTCTGGTTTCTAAATGACATTTGGTCTTACCAATGTAAGCACGGCCACAATTTAAACAATTTCAATTGATAAATACCAGATTTTAATTTTTTAAAATTTTATCTTTTTTGGAAAAGCTTAACAAGCTTTTTATGTTTTATTTTGAGGAACCAATATTATACATGTTCTTTATAAATGCTTGTAGATAAATGCTTTTGATATACCAAATGGACCCAAAGATTTAATGATTTGGGAGAAAATACTTATTGACAAAGATCATGCTATGAATTCTGATATACCGCCAACTGATTCTGTCACAAAATTTGTTCCAATAGTTGGCAATACCATAGTTAAACAAAGCTTCACCTAGCATCAGCAACCATAATGATGTAAATAAACAAGAAGAAAGAAGCTGAAGATGCAATCAAATGTGAATTCAGATTCTAATCCTTAAATATTAAATTTATAGACAGTGAAATTTTGTTACAAATTATTGTTTTACAAAAATGTGTTGTTTTTAAATGGGGGATCCTAAAATGTGAAATTAAAGTGAAATGTTTGTATGGAATTTTTTGGAGGAATGTATAAAACCTTCTCTACCTACTTTGTACTGATCGAGAAACTAAAAAGTATATGGGTCAATTACAAATGTTCCAATGAGCAAAAACAATTCTTGCAAACTAGCCTTTTACCTTTCATTGCTTCATGAAAAGCACAAATAAAACAATAAAAAAAGTAAAATAGTCACTTTAAGGATATAAAATGTTGAAGCCTAAATGTTTAAGTCTACTTATTAATAACTAATTACAACAAACCACCACCCAGCCCCCCCCCCCACCCATTTAATATTATCCTCCATGACTTTGTCATTCTCTTTGTTGTCTATACACATATTTATCAGCAAAATGATTCCTTAAGATGAGCTAATATGTAAAATATCTTTGTATTCCAGCAACAACAAGAGTTGGTGGTAACAAGAAAGGCATCTTCACTAGGAACAGACAACCAAAAGCTGCAGCTCATCACATTCGACGACGTTATTGGTCTCTGGCTGCAAGTTTACATGGAGTAAAACCTCCAAAAAATATAGACCATTATGTTTCATTATTTACCAATAAACACTGTAGGAATGAATTGTAAAATAAATAATTTCTTATAAAAATTGTGTAATATTTTTATTGATGTATAATAATCTTAAAGGATTTCACTTCTGTAACAAATTTCCAACAGTTACATCCCATGAAATGAAGATAGTTCCTTCTTGCTTAATTTAAAATCATTCCTAATAATACATAAATCGTGATTGACATAACATGGAAAAAATAATAACTTTTTTACTTTCTCTACTGCATATTTACAGCAAGTAGAGGAAGTATTATGTCCAACCAAAAATTCAATGTCCAGATTTAACTGGTAATACATGTTATCAGATCTCCTGAATTCAATCTCAGCATTTATACCTTCTCGACTGTTTGGCCATAGTAAGTAATACTGCATTCCATCCAAAAAAATTTTGTAAGAGAACATGGAAATACATGTTTTGAGTCTCTCTGAATTTAAGAAAGGCATTTTTGGAAAGAGATGTATGGCACTGAACAGCATAGATAACTCAAAAACAAAAACTCATTATTTAGTCACAATAAAAATAATTAGGAGTATTTGTATACAGTGGAATCGTTTAATAATCAGACAAAATTATAAACACTTTATGCTGCTATTTATTTAACATTAGTTTCAGAGAAGATAAGGAGGACGCTCCCTGAAACTAGTCCTAAATAAAGACCAACATATAAGTGGAGAAATTTAAAGTGTTTATAATTTTGATTCATTATTAAATGATTCCTTTTAATCACAAGTTCACAGATGTGCCACAAAGATTTTCAAGAAAATTCATCCCACCCCAAACTAACCTTTGTTTACATACTTACGATCTCCTTATTTTTCTATTTTCTAGAAAATGGCATTAACGATTTTGATTTAAATACCATATGCTTATGATATTTGCCTGAAAATAAAGTATATATCTTGAACTTTCTGGGAAGGAATTTTGAAGGAATTTTATATAATTTCATTTGATGAGTAAACCAAACATAGATAAAAGCACTACACAAAAAATGTAAATATTATTTTACCACCAAATTATTTCAAACAATTTTTACTTTCTCTAGCATACATGTACAATGTCTGCATATAGTAAATAGACAAGATATTATATTTACCCAAAAATTTGATAGAGGGATACATGTTTTGGGGTTCCCTGAATCCAACAAATAAAAAGTAGTTTTAGAAAAATGTAGTGCCTGTGCTTGCATTCAAAAATGAAAGGTCAGTAAAATATCAAAGTTGGTATTTAAGTTTAGTATCTTCCAAGGGTGCAACAGAAAGATTTTGAGGAGAACTCCCCACCCAAACTACCCTTTACATGGAAAAAATTTCGAAAATTTTGATTTTCTCAAACATGGCTCTTAACAATTAGATATTTACTTCACAAATAATACGTCTATCTTGAAATTTCTGGGAATAGCCTCTGAAGACCAATGGATGACTTTTGTTTATCTTGTAAGTTGTAAGATAAGGACAAAAACTTACTACACAAAAAAAATGAATTTCATTAAAACACACAGTTTATAATATCATACATGTTATTGGTTTCAGTTTATCTATGTAAACTTTTATTTTGTAATTTTTACTTTCTCTACCACTGATGTACAATGTGCATAGTAAGTAGGGAAGGTATTGTATTCTGCTCAAAAATACAATACTGAAATTTCACTGGAAATACATGTTTTGGGGTCACCTAAATCCAATACCTTTTTAGAACATTGTGAACAGTATAACTTAAAAATGAAAAGTCAGTTACATACCAAACTTAGTATTTAAGTTTACTATCTTCCAGAGATGCAACATGAAGATTTTAAAGAAAATTCTGCTATCCCAATTACCCATTAAATGGAACCTTTTTTGAATTTTTCAAAAATGGCTCTTAGGATTTTGATTAAAATGCCATAAATTAAAGATGGCAAGTGTACATCTTTAATTCCAAAAATGCTTTTGCTGGTTTCAATGGACCTCAAAAGATGTATTTTTGGTGAAATCTTGGTATGAAATTTTTGGGTGGAGTGCAATACCTTCTCTACCTACTATGCACATTGCATGTAAGTGAAAATGTGCATCTCTCTCAAGCAAACTTGACCAAATAAGTTAAATGACTATTAGTTTGTATACATCACACCTAACTAGTTAATTATTAACAATATAACTAACAAATAAGCAAGGTAAACAAACTTGTGCTCACTGTTCAGAAAACTTCCAGTTATTGGTGAATTGACAAAATAAATTTTACCTTATGAAAACACCACTTACAGTTGAAAATGAAATCAATTATTAATACAAATATTTTTAACAAATAAGTAACGTGGCTTCTTTTTATTATACATTTGTTTAATCAATAATGCAGGAAATGATAACATTCCATAAATTATCTACCTCGAGGTTAAACTGCACTTCAATATAATTGTGAGCTTATAAAATCATTCCACTATTGTATATTATGCAAGAAGGCTACAATGGTAGTAATTAAGATGCAAGTATGTTTATGAAATAAGTGGTAACTTAATTACCATTGTAGTCCACTATATATGAATATGATAATTTTTGGTGAATCTAGTGATTATTTTACACCTTTGAGTTTTTACAAAATGCTCTTATCTTGTTAATTTGTAATTACTCGTAAATGCTGATCAAATGCCAGTACTGATACCAGGACCTTGAATGTGTTTTCAAGTAGTGTAACAGTTGGTATACTTTTGAGTTCCTGCCATCTTTATTGATTTTTTGCCCACAACGTGAAAGCATCACATATTGAAACAAAGATGAAATCAATTTATTAGAATGTTAAAATTACAATGATAGAATTTATTTTATTTTAATTGGGGAAGGAATCCCTGTAGAGTCTTTGATGTTGGGTGGGTATTTATTTGATTCTAATCTGAAAACAATACATTTGAAATACACACTGCTGACTGAGCAATTGGGAATAATTATTTCTTTTTTATAGTGTTTAATGCCTACATTTACTACTTATGGCACTGCAGGTGATGACACTGATGATAAATGGAATAAAGATGGAGCACCGGTAGAATGTAATGGTGGGGGAAACTGGAGAACCCAGAGAAAACCCATCCCTGGCCACCACAATTCCCACATGCAGTCACCTGGGATGGATCCCAGTCCAGGAGGAATAGTTCTCCACCCCATGAACAGCACATACCCTTTCCACGATTTTTGGGCAGTAAACTTTGTAAATGTTTAAAATCTGTGTGTCAATTTTTGGAATGTTAGATTTTCTAAATAACTGTCACTTTCAAAGCTCGCATTTGCAATTTCTACCATCTTTGACTGTTGTCTTGAAGGTGTTAAAAGGTATTTGGAATAGAGAAGCTACACGCGCCAGTGGATAAGGTCACTGAAGTATTATGGATGCCGTAAATGTCCAGTTAAGTAACATGTAATCAGTGAATTATAATGTGGCCAACCCAAAATAATTTTCTGAAGTAGTGTACATTTATTAAATACTATATTTGTTTTATATGACAAAGTATTACTATTACTACCCTTTTCATCATTCCATTTTTATGCTTTTAATATACAAGATCATACTGCTGGATTTGCCTTTCTTGATGTGCTATTATCTCTAATTATATTTTTTTTAACAAGTCTTAAAAGCTAGGTTTCCTTGAAAATTTTATAGCAGAGTTTTTAGTCAAATTTGTCAAAATCCATTGAGCATATTTTGAGAATGGACACCATTAAAGTGTTTAATTGAACAGGATTCTATTTAGTTGTATCTCTAAAAGGTCTATTTAAAGATGATTAAACTGATAAAAATATGGAAAAATCAAAATAAAACATAGGAGACAAAACTGAATTATTAGAATCCGGAAGAGGATTTAATGTTCCAGTTAATACAGATGTTTTATGTATAATATAGTGATAAAATATAGAGTATTAAAAAAAACAACAAAAAAAAACCACACATACACAAGAGACTAAAATGAATTAAGATGCTGCATCTGTGAAATTTGGAAAATACACAGTGTGTAAAGATACATTATTAAAATTTATACCAGTTATTACATACAATAAGCATGATATTTTGGCCCTGTGTCAAAATTCAAGCTTATAGAGTTATTTAATTAAAACATTTTTACTGTCTAACTTAATTGTTCTAATAAAAATATTCCACATGACGCGTATTTGAAAAAATTATCATCACAAATTTAAGTTTTATAGTACATGAGTTTACAATTCATATTGAACTTTTTATATTAATCCCTAATTTTATACAAAAATTATTACTTTTAGTACTTTCCAATTTTTTTTATTTTATAATTAATTTCTCAAAATTGGATCTTTACCTAGAAACAGTACATGAACATTTTCTTTAATATATTTTTGAGAGGTAGTACAGCAATTTCAAAAGAAATTAGTAAACAATTCCATGGTATGGGGCATTTTTAATGCGGAAAAATGTTGAAAAAAAGGTTTGCAAGAAATTAAGGTTTACAGCTTCAGTTAATTGGTAGTTAAAATGCGCCAAGTGGAAAAAGCTATACATTTTCTTAACAAGTCATATTATTTTGTCATTAGAACTTTTTTTTTTTAATTATTTTTCCAATTTGTTGGTCAAATTTCACAGATGTATTACTTTAATACAAACTGGAAAGGAATACTGTCTGAGAAATATCACTTTAAAGAGATAATTGGTTTATGTTTGTCTTGATTTAAAGTTAAACTTATGGAATTGAACTGAAACAACAGCACATAAGCATTGAAGATTCAGCTGTTATTGCAAGCTAATAAAAGGATATGTCCATTGTACAAATTACTTTTTTTATGGTGAAGGGGTTAATACAGTAAGAGAGAGCAAGTAGTTACATCCTCTCACAATTTAGTTTTACTTTATCTACTGCATATGTACATAGTAGCTAGAGAAGATATTGTATATGATGTCAAGATTTCACTGTAAATATATGTTTTGTGGTCCCCTGCGTTTGAAAAATGCATTTTTAAAAAAAGGCCCGTGAGTCTGTGGACAGCATAGCTCAAAAACGAAAAGGCTGTTAATTACCAAACTTGATATTTATGTTTAGTATCTTTCAAGAATATGACATACCGATTTTCAGGAAAATCCTCCCTTCACAAACTACCCTTTATATGGAAAATTTTTCGAAAATGTTTTTCTCAAAATCCGCTCTAACGATTTTGAGGTTTCTGGGAATAACCTCAGAAGACCTCTTTATTCTGGATGAGTTTTGCAGAATTTTGCATACAGTTAAACATAGGAGATAAACAAAATCTTACTACACAAAATGTAGATGTCTTAAAACACATAATTTATGTCATATACGTTGTTACTTGTAGAGTTGACATTTTTAGATATTCCTAAACTACCTAAAAAAACTTCACAACTTCTCTCAAAGGACCATACAAAGCCAACCAACTTCAATCATTTCACACAGCGACAATCACTTTAGCCTAATGTAATCCCTTATTTTCCTTCTATTTACAAGGAAGTGAGTAATAAGGCCAATTCTGCTAATATTTATCTTGATTAGATGATACAGATAAAAGAATAATCTTTTGTTAAAATTGTTTATACATAAAACAGCTAGAGAAAGTTACATGAATGGAACACATCAGATTTTTTTCTGTTACGTTCCTTTCTGAGGTATATCACAACATTACTAAAAGTCTAGTTTTAAATTTTTTATGGCATGGTAGAACGAAACAATAATCTATGCACTGAATAAGATGGCTCAAAAGGTGATGTATGTGGCCAATATTCAGGATGTCCTGGGTAAAATCCTGTGGGCCAACCAATAGTGGTTTCCCTCTTTCACCAGATTGGATATTAATATCCCAACCCAAAGTTCCACCTTTAGTCTAAAATAATAGTAAAACTGGAAATAGATAGTAGTAGCCACTGCCTGCTATCTAGACTAAAATGACACTCAACACCATCTGCTTGTCCTGCAGTAAAGTAGTATGGTATATGGAGATGTGATCTTAAAGGGCTGGCTGAACTCTGTCATTAGACTATGGGTGATGGAAACAGTTGGCCTTAGAGGCCATGATGTCTAGCTGTATGTGCCTTACTGGCTACAAATAGCCACACTATGCCAACCTATTGCCATCTGCTTGGCACACAGTGGAAGTGGTAAGATATGAGGATAATGCTGAAAGCCTACTGTCCATCACATACCATCAACAAGGTATCTTTTGAAACAGTTCTGCTGTGATATGATCTAAAAGTGAAATAAAATAAAAATAGATAAAAAATAATTTATGCATAACTAGTCATTCTGTAATTTGAGTATTTTATGTACTCAACCAATAAGAATGGAAATATCTTGTACACTAGGTGGTAACATACATGGAAAGATAAATTCAACATAGATTTCAAAACTTACCAAAATTAAATATCTTCATATCAAACTTATTGACAATCAGATTCAGGAGACTTTGAAATGTTTATTTCAGCATCTCATTTTTGGACCAAATGTTAACAATATCTTAGCCAATATAGAGAAGCAATAATATGCCATGCAGAGAAAACATAATAATTTTATTTCATTCATAACAAGAAAATACAACAGTATGAAAGAAACACCCATACACTTATAACAGTTATTAGTAGGGCACAGGGTTTTATGACTCCAAATAAAAGTGTATCCAGAAACTTCTGAAAATGTTTTAAGGAACATTGATAATCAAAATTAAGCAAAAATATAATGTAATCATAAAATCTTGCTTTCTGTTAACTTAATGTACAAGTTCATATTGGTTAATAAACAAGTTTATAGACTTAAAATTTACATATGGAAGTTACACATACTTTAAATATATCAAAACGACCAGAGAGTAAATTTCACTTTGATTTCTCTGCATGTCCTGTGAGCATAACGATTCTCCTGACTCCTTTCTGTAGGACACCACAGTTCAGGAATTACTGAAATATCTATAAAAGTGATGCATGGACTTTCTAAACAACTACTAAAGTGGCAACAAGTAACTGGAATCACACTTCTAATTAATTTTTACTTTCTCTACACATACTATGTACAACTATATTACGGAATCCAAATAACACTAGGGTTGGTAATTCTGTTTAGTGCACATGTATTTTAGGTACCTCCCCTCTATCTGGGCATATGAACTTGCCTTTCCCCCCTCCACTCCTCATGCAATAATGAGCCGAAGGCCATCAGTTTAGATCTAGGCATCATAGTATAATGTTTTCAAAGCAGAAGCAGAGATGCTGGTTGAAAAGGTAGAAACATATGAGTGTCACAAGGATTGCGAGACTTGTGGTGTAGATGCACTGCCATACTGAACAAGCAAGTCTTTAAAGGAGGCTGCGAGAATGTGTCACATATGCCTAGATCTGCTCATCTATCGGTTAGTAAGAGTGCGTGCAAACAGTGTCCGCATTAGTGAAAGCCGATCGAAACCATATTATAGCTGCAGATATTGGATTGGCATTTTCAACTCTGCATTAAATCCTTAAGATCCACCTTAGGGTGCGAAAAAATTGCTTCACATGACTTATTGCAGATACAGAAATTTCTGCGATATGAAGCTGCTCATACACACTTGGAGCGCTACGAGATTTTATGATGTATCATCGCCATTGATGAGACCTGGGCGAAGTGTTATGAAACATCAATTGTTCAAGTGGTGTCATAGATAAAAAGCAACAGTTCGGCAGACCGCTACCATTGTGAAAATGATGCTAATCCTAGCCTACAATTGGGATGGTGTTATCTTAAAGCATGTTCTTCAACCAAGCAGACTGTCGATGCAAAGTACTATTGTTCACTTCTGCAAAGCAATCTGCGAGCAGCATTAATAAGAACCTGATGACACTTTATGGATCATCCATGCATTATTCAGTATGACAATGTGAGGGCACATGTAGCAGGAACGGCATCTGATTTGTTTCATCACTGGGGTTGGGAGGTGCTCTAACACCCTCCATACTCTCCCCACATAAGTCCTTGCGATTTCAACCTCATTCCTAAGCTAAGGAACCACTGTGTAGCAAGAAATTCAGAACAGTGAATGACATTCTGAGTGCAGTTGAATCGGTCTCTATGTACCATCAAGAGATTAGGTAGTACTGATGGGATTCCACAGCTACCACATCACTGGAAACACATTGTATGCAATGCTGGTGACTACATCGAAGACCTGTAAAACTTACAACCTTGTATTTATGCTATGTGTCCAGAAAATAAACAGTTGCCAAAACTAAAGAAACCACTCTTGTACATAGTGAATCAAGAATTATTGTATTCCACCCAAAAATTCAATGTTGAGATTTCACAGAAAATATATGTTTTGAGGCTCCCAGAGTCCAAAAAAAGCATTTTAGAAAAGGTGTATATGAACAACGTAACTCAATAAAGAAAAGTTGGTTACATGTCAAACTTGATATTTAAGTTCAGCAACTTCCAAAGATGCGACAGAAAGCTATTCAAGAATATCGCCCCACCCAAATTGCTCTTTACATGGAACATTTTTTGAAAATTTTGATTTTCTCAAAATTGGCTCCAGAAATTTTGATTAAAATACTGTATATTAAAGATAATTATATGACAAATAAAATCAATATCTTGAATTTTCTGAGAATAGTCATCTTCATTCTGAATGACTTTTGCATTACTATCTCTATAAGAGATAGACAAACAAGTTTTTTTCACAAAAAACACACAATTTATGTCATATACATTTTTTTGTTTTGTAGAGTTCAAGATTTTCTAGTTATTCCCTGTTATTAGTTTTATTTTAAGATACTCAAACTTTTTTCACAGAAAGTACTCATCTGTTTCATATCTCTTTTGTTTTACTCCTGGCCATTGAAAGAGATCTGATTTCAATGTCAATTGCATAGCAACAACTTTTAAAAATTTGACTGATGCTTTAGCCTAGTATATTCCCTTTTCCCTTCAACTTATAAGGAAGCAAGTAAAATGGCCATTTCTGCTAGGGTTTATCATGATTAGCATGAGGCAGATAAAAGACTAATCTTTTATTAGAATAGTTTTATGAGGAACAGTTAGAGAAGGTCATGGGAAAGGAACATATTAGATTTTTATGGACATAGTTTATGTTTACTGCAGATTGTTTGCAGGACACCCTATTAATTTAGCTGTTTAATCCTCTTGTAATTGGCTGCTGTTTCTGTTTCTTACTATCTCTACATGT
Source organism: Hymenopus coronatus (assembly GCA_030762935.1). Classification (NCBI taxonomy): domain Eukaryota; kingdom Metazoa; phylum Arthropoda; class Insecta; order Mantodea; family Hymenopodidae; genus Hymenopus; species Hymenopus coronatus. The sequence goes on from CM060891.1 coordinate 58,640,642, forward strand.
ACCATGTTCATGTGCAAACAACATGATAAACAGGGATCTTCAAACAGCAATTGAAAAGATTACTGCCCTTGAGAAAGAAAATAGGGCTTTAAAAGACAAAATCAAAAGAGAGGATCCCAATACATTGACTACAAAGCAAATTGACAATGGCAGAGAATGGAATAATTCAAAATACGTGGTGGCAAAAAGAGATACCAGCCTACATAACATGATACGAGAATTGCCAAACTTTGTGAGCAAGAATAGATTTGAAGTGCTGAACGAAGAGAATGGTGTTAGTGAACCTCAAGATGTGAATATACAAAGAACTGGGTGCAGTGAACAATTAAGTAAAAAAACGTGTTTTAGTGATAGGTAAATCTAGTCACAATTTTGTTCGAACATCAAAAAACAAGTTTGATGTACTCCAAAACACAAAAGAGGATGAAATTGAATCAAGCTGTGAAATCGTCAGCCCTATGCCTGAATTTTGAAACCTGGAGAATTACTGGGTAATGAACAAGAAGAACCGCAGCATCAATATTTATTCAGATAGTTATGCATGTGGAGTATCTCCATGCTAATGGAAAGCACCCATTGCTAAGGAGTGCAAAATAGTAGGAGGCATCAAGTCAGGAGCTGGTTTTCGAGACGTAGTGATATCAACCATGAAAGACTGTGAAACCCTCTCGGATAAAGATTTTGTGGTTATAATCGCTGGTGCAAATGATATCAGCAAGAATGAAAGGACAGCAACAGCGACATTGAAGAAGATACTGGGATCATTGAGCCATACCAACGTTATTGTCATCAATATACCTCATCAACACAATCTGCCCCACTGGTCCTGTGTAAACAAAGAAGTGCAACACATCAATCAGGAATACAAATCAATATGTAAACATTTCAAAAATGTGTCATTAATTAGCATGAGTAGTTGTAATAGAGACTGGCACACCAAGCATGGACAACATTTTAACAATTTAGGTAAACGTGTCCTAAGTGAAACAATCCTCAGTGTTGTAAGGAATAAAATTCATAAAGCAGCTAAATCAGTATTGTCTAAAGTATGTTTCAACCAGTGAGGTAGCAAAAAACATGTAAATTCTGACCAGGTCGAGTATTGCAATTCTATTAGGATGCAACCTGGTCAAATAGTTTTGAATACTACTAGGGTTAGAAACTCCAAGGAAAATACTAATAACTCTTCATCAACTAAACATAAAGACTGTGAAGAGATTCTTTTAGGTTGTCCTAATTTCATTGCAGACAAGTTAGATAAGGTTAGGTTTAACAATCAAGAGGTACCTAGAAAATCTGTTAGTGAACCTGCTTTTAAAGTCGGTTATATTAATGTACAAGGGATGAGAAGAAAACATGAGGTAATTAATGAATTTGCTAAGGAAATGAATTTGATGTTATTTGTCTAAGTAAACATTGGTATCATAGTAATGAAATACAAGGTTATAGCTTAGAGGATTATCAGATTGAAAATTACTACTGTTGGAATGAACACATATATGGGGGTGTAGCAATTTATCTACGTAAAAATATTGTACCAGTATGTAGCAAACTGGAGCTTGAACCAACAAGCTTGAATTGCATTTCGAAGCTACATCTATAATTATTCAAGAGTACAAGGTAATAATAGTGGCATTAAATTGATCACCAAATGGTGGCCCCACATTTAGTGAAAAGTTTGAAGAGCTATTACATGTCATCACTAGGCCAAGATGGAAACAGTACAGTATAATAATAGGTGGTGATGTGAACTCAGATTTTTATGTGCTAGTAAATAAGAATATATAAAGTAGCACTCATGGGGGCTAGGGAGGAATATAAACAAGCAATATGTGAAACAACAAAGATGTATAACATAAGTAAAATTGAAACAGCTAATGTAGGAAAAAGTGAAAGAATAGAATTAGATCCAACAGAACTCAATAAGTTTTTTGTAAAGTTTGTTGAAGAAATTAAAAATAACATAGTGCAACCAGTGGAAACAGTCTCAGATATATTCGATGGTTACATAAGGAGAAATATTCAGGGAGGTTTTGTTTTGTGTACAGTAACACCTGCACACATACTAACCATTGTAAATGGTTTTAAATCATCTGACAGTAATGACATATGACCTATCCACCAACTTATTGCATAAACAAATGCCTAGCTGAAGGTAAATTTCCAGATCCATTAAAACTCACCAGGGTGATACCAACACAGTTCACCTGGCAACTGTCATGAAGAGAGGACAAGCCCTGAAGAAGCTCCACATAAGAGGCAAGAAATTCAGCCAAGACGTCTGCCCGGAAGACTTAGACACAATCTTACGTCTCAGTCAATGATGAATATCCATGAATATCCATCTTAAAGGCAAAAGAGGAAGTTCAAAAATCTTCTACAGAAGCTGCCTCAGAATAACTGACAGGACACATTGCACAATAATCAATCTGTGAAATCTGGCTCTATCAGCTAAAGAGCAACATGGTTTAGCAAAAGGGGAAAATTTTGCTGTCACTCTGAAAAGCATACTGTTGAAGATATAATTGCTAATATTGAAGCCGGGATCCATTCAGTACCACAAGAAATAGCACATGAAATATGCACTGAATCAATCAGGATCCTGAGAAAAGCTAAACCTCCCGGAACCAACATAAACGAAAAAGAATTGATGGCCTTGAAAGTCCTGAATGAGGACGACAGTATCCTAGTATTGTCAGCAGACAAAAGCAACGCTACTATTGTTATTTTATATATATAGTATGAGAAAATTTCGGAACTATTGGACACTACAATGTACAACAAAATATCATGTGATCCTACCTCTACTATCCTGAATAAAACAAATAAAATGATCAGGAATACGCCATCCATACCACAGGATGCTAAGAAAAGCTTATTACATTCAGAAGTCATGTCACCAAGGTTATATGGATTGCCTAAAATTCATAAAAAGAATATACCATTACATACCATAGTCAGTGCTATTGGATCACCCACATACATGATCTCTCATTATCTCACTCCGTTATTACAGGAATACATCGGTAATTCTGAAACTCACATAAAGAATTCTTATCATTTCACGCAGAAAATATACACAATTTGAAATGTGACCCTCAGACATTTTCATCAGTTTCGATATCACGTCAGTTTGCTATGGTACTGGTCAAGGACATTTTAGAACATATCGGCGAGCTTTTCCCACGAGACATATACAACCTTTTAAACCATATCTCACCATGACATATTTCAGATGGAACAATGATTACTACAAACAAAAGGAAGGAGTTGCCATGGGCAATCCTCTTGGACAGGTGGTAGCTAATTTTTATATGGAATGTTTTGAAAAACATGCATTGGCAACTACGACTAAAAAACTGACCATCTAGCTTCATTACATTGATGACATCTTTGCAATATGGCCACACAGAAAAGCTGAACTCCAAACATTCTTAGAAAATCTGAACAGCCAAAATGCAAACATTCAATTTACAAAAGAATTACAGTCCAATGGTCAAATTGTCTTTCTTGATGTATTGGTAGCTAGGTAAAAGAATGGAAGATTTACATATGCAGTATACAGAAAACCAACCCATACAGACCAATACCTGAGTAAACAATCAAACCATCATCCCAAACAGAAAAGAAGCATAATCAAAACACTAGTGGAATGAGTAAAAGAATCTGTGACTCAGAACATTTACCGAAATAATTAAAATATCTGCACAAGATGCTACTGTATAATTGGTACACTAAAAGGATATCAATTGAGCAATACGTCCAGAAAGAACAATACTCGATCTAGGGACGTATTGATATATAAAAATAAAGTATTTTTGCCATCTATAAAATACATAACTGATCGTATTGGCAAGATTTTAGAAAAACGACAAGTGAAACATATACATGCCAACAACAAAAATAAAACAGTTCCTCAAATCAGCAACCAAATCGATCCACTTTTAAATGCTGGTGTTTACAAAAGCCAAGTTTATATTGGCACTTCAAAGTGAAGCATCAACATGCACGCGCAACACAGAACATAAAAGAAACTGCTGCCTAGGACAGGCAGAAAAATCAGCCATGGCACATGTTTTATCCTTGGTTGACCCCCAAATGCAATACGATAAAGTAGAGGTTATAGTTACAACTAAAAATTATTACCCCTGTTTATACAGAGAGGCCATAGAAATTTATAAAAATACAAACAACTTTAACAAAGCCGAAGGACTCAAATTAAACCACACCTGGTTCCCTATACTTTCGCAACTCCGAAACCCTCAGGCTAAATACAAACAAAACTAGAACCCGTCCTCTTGACCCCGCAGAGCTCCAACTCACACTGTTATAATTCTTTACCGAGAGAGCAATGTGAGTACATTGCCTCTCAGATGTCCCTTATAGCAGGGACAAAATGTTAGGAAGAAATATTTGAAACAAAAATATTTTAACCTACAGACCATGGCAAAACAGCCCAGAAATTTTAAAGCTATGGACACCGGCCGTGAGAGCTTACGCATAAATTTGCATATTGATGACTAGTACAATCAGTGCATGGGGGTGTTGATTTGTAGGACTTGCTGATAGCATTGCATTGCATCAAGATCCGATTAAAGAAGTGGTATTTAAAACTTGTATTTCACTTGATCTGACTGTAGTCAATGCTTAGCCACCATACAGAAGAGATTGTACAGGCTTTAAGTGAGAAAACTAGATCACTATTGGACTTCAAAGCTACTGTTGCTGCTTGTCTTTGCAAACAGAATAATGGACAGAGAAAAAGGGGAAGATCTACTTCATCAATTAAACCTGCAATTCATTGGAAGAAGAAAATTGGGTCAGTGGCACCACTGCCTGAAAAGGAAGGATGGAATGGGTCACTGGCCTCAATTTTCAGAAAAAAGAGGATGCAAAAACCTGGGATGTAATGGTGCACCACAAGTGTTCTGCACAAAATGTATAGTGCATCTTTGTTTCACACCAAATTCTAATTGTTTTTTTTAATATTTGTACAAGATTGACCATAAAGTATAACTTCACCGTGACCTCAGAGCCCAGACCTATTTTGAAAATATAAATAATTTTAAAAACAAAAATTCACCTTAAATGTGTTAAATATTTTATTCTTTAACATTCTGCACATATAAATGTTTTCTACAGTAAACAATAATTTGGGCAGTAGAGGGTTAAGTTTTTACATTCTATTAATGCTTAATTTTTCTTAGAATCAACCTTTACATTTATAATAGTTATTAGCACAGCACAGATTTTATGATCTACAATTGTTAATACCTCTAATAACCTTTGAAAATGACTTAAAATGCTGAAAGTTAGCAACTCTTTGTGATATGGTCATCTCATCTACATAACTTCCATTTGTTGCAGCAGAGAGAAGCTTCAAAAGCAACAGTTAATTATTGGAAATGAAAACACCTTGCTTTAATTCATGACCTGCTTTCTCAATAGAAAGTTATATATTATGTAACTTCCTAACTTAATTTTGAGTCATGTGTTTCTTCAATACTAAAACCATTATTCTTTCATCACTGCTGATAAGGTCATTCATGCATATTTTCCCCTTCTGCTGGCTCTACAGTCCTGAGACACTCATCGGCAAATTCCACAAATGCAGGATCTTGCATTGCTAAGTGCATGGAATGTTCAGGATTTGATGATTTGTCGATCCTCACCAACATTTCTCGCAGATATGGATTCTGTAGTATACTGATTAGATTCTTATTGTCCTCTGAAACAAACATCATTCTAAATAATCCAACCATTAAGCACTCACACACAACCATATAATAAATAAAGCCGGGATTCATACACAAATACATGCTCTTTCCTTATTGTTAGCAGCACGCTAATTTGTCATATTTGGATTATTTCTGCATATTAGAACTTAACATACTTTCATGTGTATTAGGCCCCATTCACAATTAAAATTAACTGTAAAAATAAGAAATTAGATGCTATATAAAAAATGGAATCTCTCACAATGAATCATGTAAACATAAAAATAAACATTGAAATAGACATAAATTTAGAAGCTTGTAAGATCCAAACTTTTAAGTTTACATCAACATCAAACATAAGAAACTAACCACTCACAGAGTAATTTGTCATCAAATGACTATTTAGCCATCTCACATCAGCTGTTGATTTGCCATATGTAAAATCATGAACCAGGAATTACTGGAATATCTAGTAAGAAGATCATAGAAAAATACATTTTTATGGTAAATAGTGGTTTGTTTTCCTTTAACTGGGCAGCTAGCTTTTGTTTATTTTGGTTCTTAACACACCAGTCAATCCCAAATTGCTACACTTTTTTAGAATTTACAAATTTGGGTTACATATTATGGAATCCCCCTGGTCAATTCTTCTTCAATTTAGGGGATGAACCCACCAAGAAGATAGACTTTTTGAGTATACTACTCCCAGTAAATAAGTTACTGCAGTTTGTATTACATAAACACTATTGTTGAGAAGGACCCATTTTACCTCAGCTGTGAGTTGAACTTCACTTGTGCTCTCTTCTCGATTGGCTAATGCTTATATTATGTCTCTCATTGTGAAAGTCTATATATTGTTAAGATTATATGTTAAGTCTTAAGTTACTATGTTTACTATTTTGTGAATGGCCTCTTATACCAGTAGTACTTATATAACAATGGATTTTTCTGTCTACATTATGTAACACATGATATACTTTTACTTTCTCTAACACCTACAATGTGCACAGTATGTACAGAAGGTATTGCATTCCCACCCAGACATTTGATGCTGAGACTTCACCAGAAATATATGTTGAGGGACCCAAATCCAAAAAATAGCATTCTAGGAAACAGGTCTATGTGGTGTCTATGAACAATATAATTTACAAACATATATTTCGTTAAGTAAGTATCTTCCATGCATACAACAAAAAGACTTTCAGGAAAATTCTACCACCCTAAACTAACTTTCGCATGAAAAATTTTTTAGAACATTTTATTTTCTCAAAATTAATGGCCCTTAATTCTTTTGATTAAAATACCATACATTAAAGATACTGACATCACAAACAAAATATGTCTTAAATTTAGCCTCTGCTCATCAGTGGAGACTTACGCATAACTGGAAAACCATAAGAGAAATACAAAATCTTACAACACAAAAAGTGTAGATCTCCTTTAAACACACAAATACATTTTTTTGTGGAGCTGACCATTTCAAAGATATTCCTGCTTTTGGTAAACCAGGCTATTTCTGCTAATGGTTATCTTAATTAGCATGAAGTTGATAGAAGAATAGGCTTATGTAAGAACTGTATTTGTAGAACAGGTAGAGAAAGAATGAAACACATTCTATTTTTATTTCTTTAGCCCTCTACGTACAATAAACATAGGGATAGAGAAGTATTGTATTCCACCCAAAAATTTGATACAGAGATTTCACTGGAAATACACGCTTTAGCATCCTCCGGAAAAAAAAAAATAAAAAACAGGTGTGTGTGTGTGTGTGTGGAGAGAGGGGGGCAGCATAGCTCAAAAATGAAAAGACTGTTAAATACCAAACTTGGTATTTAAGTTTGGTATCTTCCAAGGATATGACACAAAAATGTTCAAGAAAATCCCCCCACCCCTAACTACCCTTTACGTGGAAAAATTTTGTTTTTCTTAAAAATGGTTCTAACGATTTTGATTAAAATATGACATATTAAAGCCATTTCTATCACAAATAAAATGTGTATCTTGAATTTTCTGGGAATAGCTTCTAAAGACCTGTTTATTCTGGATGAATTTTGCTTAATTTGGCTTAACTAGTAAACCATAACAGATACACAAAAACTCACTATACAAAAAATGTAGATCTTGTTAAAATACACAAGATATGTCCTACACATTTTTTCGTGGAGCTAACCATTTTCGAGATATTCCTTGTTATTAGTGTCAATTGTGAAATATTTATACTTCTATTCCTGGTCAAGCAAAGAAGCAATTTGCTATGACAATCACATAGTGACAGCTTTTAAAACATTCGACTATCATTTTAGCCTAGTGCATTCCCTTAGTTCCATTCAACTTATAAGGAGCTAAGTAATAAAATTCTGCTAATGTTTATCTCGATTAGCATGGTGTTGAAAGAAGAATTATCTTTCATACGAATTTTGTTTGTACAGTAGCTAGAGAAAGTCATGTGAGTGTAACACATTAGATTTTTATAGCTTAATTTCAATTAAGTAATATGGATTAGCTTACAAGCACAATACAAAAAACAAAACATGGTTTGTAATCATGTCAGTTTTGTTACTAACAATATTGTAAAGTTTTACTTTCTTTACACAGCAGAACATAGTACATAGGTAGAGAAGGTATTCCATTCCACTCAAAAAATTTGATACAGAGATTTCACTGGAAATACATTTTCAGACTCTCTTGAATCTAAAAAAAGATTTTTAGAAAAATATCTGTATGTGTGTGTGTGTGAATACGATTTTTATAAATGAAAGGTTGGCAAAAATACAAACTTGGTGTTAAGTTTAGTATCTTCCAAGGATGTGACACAAAGCTTTTGAGAAATATCACACCATCCCAACTACCCATATGGCTCTATCAATTTTGATTTAAATACTGTATATTGAAGATATTTACATGACAATTAAAAGGAATATCTTGAATTTATTGGGAATAGCCTTTGAAGACTTCTTCATTCTAGACAACTTTTGCATAAATGGTAAACTGTTAAGAGATACACATAAACCTACTACACAAAAATGTACATCACTTTAGAACACACAATTTATGTCATAAATATTTTTTTCGTGGCGGTGACCATTTCTGGGATATTCCTTTTTATTGGTTTCACTTTTAAAATACTTAAAACTTTACTCATATAGAATTTGTCAACTCCTGGAGGTGCAAAGAAACAAATTTCAATCACATAGCAATCAGATTTTATCACTTTAACCTAGTGTACCCCCTAATTTCCCTTATACGTATAAGGGACTAAGTAATAAGATCATTTCTGCTAATATTTATCTTGATTAGCATGAAATAGAAGAATAAGCTTTTTAACAATAATTTGTAACAGGAATGTAGAGAACAGAACACACAAGGTTTTTGTTTCATTTCTGGGTTATGATCATACACAGATCTCAAGAACTTACAGTTTCAAAAAGAGTAAGGCTTTAATGGCAACAATGTTCACAATTATACTGAATATGGCTAATGTAAATATTAGGTTTTTACATGAGTACCCTATTTCAGAGCTTTATGCCTCAACGAAGAAATAGCTAACTATGCAGCAGAATGAGATCATGAGAGGAATAAATAACAAATGTTCTAATGAGCAGATAATAAGTTAATGAAGTTTATTCTTGGGGGGAACTTATCATCACTAGCTAATTCTATTGTATTACATTTAATCACTATTATAAACTATTTTAAGAAGAAGCAGGAATCATTTTTAATTTTAACATTATATAGTACTACTATTCTTAATGTACCTCTGCATTCTTTTTTTTTCATTTTATGATAACTCACAAGAAGTCACATAAATGAACATCACACAAACATAAACATTAGTAAAACTTGTATAGCTACTTATTTTCTTGTAGGATAAAAGGACATATACATATAAGTCAAATTTTTTAAATGCATGTCGCTAAGTGATTACTTTGAAATTTGATTCTTTTTACGTGATCAGGAAATTCCATTTAGGGAAAGCATAAAAGTTTTGAAAAATTAAAGCCAATAATAAGAATATCTTGAAAATGATTCATGCCACAGAAAAAACGTAGACATGAATTGTGTGTTTCAACAAGATCTACATTCTTTGTGCAGTAAAATTTTGTTTCTTTCTTACAGTTTACCAGTTATGCAAAAGTAATCCAAAATGAAGAGGACTTCATAGCCTATTCCCAGAAAATTAAAGATAAACATTTCATTTGTCATAAAAATGTCTTAGGCATAACAAGGTATTTTAATCAAAATCGTTAACAGCCATTTTTGAGAAAATAAACATTTGCAACATATGTTTCATCAATGAGTAATTTGTGATGACAGGATTTTGTTTAAAATTTCGGATCACAACCTTGGGAAACAAAGGGAACAACATGGTAATTTTGGACAAAACAGAATACATAAACAGAATAGAAAATTTATTACAGGATGACCAATACATCACAGTGGAAATCAACCCACTAAACTCTTGCATCCAGACATTAAACAAAGCAGTAAAAGAAAGTAAAATCATCAAAAAAGCAGAGTCATATAAAATAAAAGTAGACAATCCAACATTACCCAGAATTTATGGCCTACCAAAAATTCACAAAACAGGAAAAACAATGAGACCAATCACCAGTAGTATTGATTCTCCAACATATAAATTAGCAAAATGGTTATTGAATAAATTTGATTCGTTTCCAAAATTTGAAAGTTCCAATCTAGCAAACTCTTTGGAATTAGTTGAAAAAATCAAAGATCTAAAAATAGACACAGAAGACACATTAGTTTCATTTGATGTTACAGCACTATACCCTAGCATCCCAACACAAAAACTGCAAGACCTATTAAAAAACTGGCTAAATACAACAGAAATAGAACCTGCAGAAGTAGATGATTACATATAACTAACAAGTTTGTGCATTGAACAAAACTACTTCACCTTTAATAGTAAATATTACAGGCAAAAATCAGGACTCTCTATGGGCAACCCTCTATCTCCATTTTTGGCAAATTTATTTATGAGCAAATTCGAAACGCACATGAAGAAAGCATTCCCATGGATTTTCAAAGTGTGGTACCGCTATGTTGACGACATATTTGCAATAGTACCAAGTAGACATTTAGATGATGCCATAAAATTATTAAACATACAGGAAAAAACAATAAAACTCACAATGGAAACAGAAACCAATGGAGAACTCCCATTCTTAGACCTAAGAATCATCAGAAACGACACAAAAGTAAACTTTGGAATCTACAGAAAACCAACTCAATCAGAAAATTACATTAAAAATGAAAGCTACAAACCATTACCACACAAACATGCAATAATAAACAGCCTCACACATAGATTAGTAAATGTACCTATGAGCACAACCGAATTCAACAAAGAGTTAAAAACCATAATTCAAACAGCAGAACAAAATGGATACAGCAAGAACCTTGTGTACAAGAAACTAAACAAAGCAAAGCAGAAAAAAACCATAAAAGAAATAACTACCCTAACAGCAGGAAAAAACAATATCAACACATTCAAAAAATTCACTACCAGCCCCGAGCATTTAGAAAATTAAAAAAAAATCTTCAAAGAACAAGACATCACCCTAGCTCCAATAAACAGATTTTCTGTCATAAAATTACTAAATTCAAAAATAAAAGATGAAATTCCACCAGAAAATAGGTCAAGAATATATCAAATTAAATGCAAAAATTGTGAAAAGTTCTACATAGGACAAACCAAAAGAAGTTTAAAAATCAGATCCAAAGAGCACTTTAGAAACCTAAAATTGAAACAAGAAGATAAATTGGCAATAGCATTTCACTTTTGGAAAGAAAACCACAATCTAGATCCAAATACAAAATTGCTTAAAACCATGTCAGGCCACAATGAACTCACAACCTGGGAAAACATCCTCATATGGAAAAATAAAGATCGGCTAATAAACTTTGAAATCCTGCCAGTAGACAGCTTAGTTAAGAAGTTCATCATTTTGCCACCAGAGAAGAGTGTACAAGCAAATGCAGCCAGCAATGGCAGTTGGACCTGTGAGGTTGAAAATGAAAGCATAGGCTTTCGAAACTAGTCCCTCATAATAACAATAGAAGTGACGTAGAGTTAAAAAACCAACTCAACAAATTAATAAAACATATACCAATTCCTTTTGTGTTATCAATGAATTTGTTTTCCAAAATGTTTTCACAATAAAAACCTCTCTGGAAACAAGTACTGTATGTTTCTGTTATGACTGCAAACTAGACTGTCAACCATGTTCGTAATTGCCATAAAAATCAACAAAATAGTCAACAATGGGCAGTGACTGAGATCATTAAAACAAATTTCATATTTCTATGATCTTTCAGAGGTAAATTATGCCCATCAAAGTAGGTTTATATGGATCACACTGTACAATTATTGGTGAAGATTATTTGCTGTTTAGTATTCCAGAACTCTACTCACTGTGGAATGTCATGAATAAAAAACAATTGGAAAAGTAATATCAATAACTTTGTTCAGATTTCACAACTGGCATGCATATTATTGAATCAGTAATTTTATTTGCAATTAATTCTGATAAAAAGGCACTGGAATATGCAATATAATACGGTGGAGGATGACTTACCTAAAAGTTTCAACTTTTCTGCTGGTACAGTATCTTCAGTTTCATATTTACAACCCTCTGTTTCTTCAAAAGAATGTACATCCATTGATTCCACTGGTTTACATTCAGCAGACTGATGTACCTTCCAACAACTAACAGAGCAGCTAAAACAAATAAGATACTTCAATACTACTTCTCAATACTAAAAACAAAACAGCTTCCAAACTGAAAAGAGGACTAAGAGTATTCTCTTTATAAAAACAAGATAGCATGAACGCAATTTCACAAGTATAAAACAATAATAAGCCAAAAATGATCTATAAAAGCGGCACTCCTGTTAGGAGGGCATACGTGCTATGGCGTTTGAGCATTGCCAATTCAAGAAACATGAATGTGCTGAATATAACATTATAACATAGGACGTGCAATTTTTCTATGTGATCCACTTTTTGTTTTTAACTTATGCACTTATATAATAAGTGTGTATTACATCTTCTTTAAAACGAAATAGACTTCTCATTCAGGAAAAGTAAAAGAGGTAAGATTTTTATATCCAATATTTGTTATTGGTTACTGTTAAAAACCTTTAAGGAAATTAAACATAAGGGTTATAAAGCAACATTTGGTTTTTACCCACTTTTAGTTTCTTTTTTGAATTCTATACCTCTAACTTCTTGTGTTTACTGTTCTCCAAGAAATTAATTTAGTCAGCACATGAATGGTAAGATTTGAAAATAAAATTTTTAGATGCAATATGATGCCTTTCCTTTTAAAAACCTAAATGGATAGAAGAGAAGCAACTACTTCAATTCCTACTTTACTTACCAAAAATGTTCATTAAAATGATAATGGCACAGTCTAAAAGAAAATATTTAGAACAATTGTAACGTTTCTTGGTAGAGCAGTAGCCTAATTATTTCTAACTTAGGAGAGCATGCCTCCATTTCACACATTAAATCTTACCCTGGAAGAAGCAAGGTATTAAGGAATTCTTTCAGTGGATAGGCATACTGAAAAATTCAATGCCATATACAGAATTTGAACCACAGATCTCCCAGTCTCTAGCCAGTTATTCTAACCACTGAGCTACCATGGCAACATGCAGAGCACTAATTTCCCCAACTGACTTGCATGTTTCCCTTATAAACCACCCCAATGGCAATTTACTATGTTGTAAGTACTTTAAGTCCCAGTCTTCATAGTTTAACCAACTATTAGGTCAAATAATGTTAATTATAATTGTTTTTTCACACAAGCTGGGTGTAGGACCACATTGGATAGGTCTGAAAAATTCAATACCATGAGCTACCATGAAACATGCCAGCAAAGCACTAAATTCCCCAACTGACTCCTGGCAATGACAATGAATTTTTCAGCCTGACTTTCCCTGCTATCCAACTTGTGTCCAACATATGGTTTCTGTAAAAAAACAATTAATTAACAATTCTTTCATTGTTAATTTTATTGTATTGTAAGTAACTGTTATACAGAATGAAAAAAATAGCCAATATACAGCATATCTCAGTGAACATTGATTGGATATTACCTGCCAGTCTGTGGGTCTGGTGTGACAACTTCTGGCCATGCGTGTTGCAAGTTCTTGGTAGAAATTGCTCATTTCCAACTTCAAGTTTGACATTCTCTACTACAAGTCAGACACACTTGGTGTGAGTTTGGACCTTTAGAATGTATGTGTATTTACGCGTGTATGTAGTACAGTATGATGAGTGTGTGTTCATGTTATAAAAATTTTTAAAAATAAGAATTCGAGTGGAAAGTTAGACAAAAATGTACACTTAAATTTCATGACAGACCACATCTAGTAGAAAAAAAAAAATCTAACACAAGTTAGGTCCATTAGTGTAGAAGAACTGATTTGTGTGAATGATAATTTCATGAAATGATATGAAATATGTATAATCTTATACATATCTTGTCTTGACAAGATAGCCAGCACTTCCAGCATCTTCTATGATAAAGTTGACTAATACATGCAGTTACTTAACTCTTGTGTTCAATTTTCTCAAATACTCACAGCACACGGAACCAGGAGTTGCCACATCTGACCCACAGACTGGCAGGCAACAGTTATCCCATCAACGTTCACTGAGAAGAGTGTATATACTTTAAACGCAGAGAAAGTGCATTATCATACACAATATGAAATAGCTTTTCTCAATATTGAATGTTTTCATGATGACACATTTCACTGCAACAAGTTTGTAATGAAAAACCTGATTTCATAAAGGTAGCACACATGACCTCTTACATTGAAACAGTGATAGTAGTGTTGCCATTATCTCTGGGTCACTTAATCTTTGTTGAAGAATTTTATTACAATGAATATTAATTCATTGAAGGGAGAAAAAAAGATAGAACGAGAAGTATCTATGCATCTTAAAAAGAAGTTACCCTTAATCAATTACATCTAATATGACATTAAACATATTGAGTGTCTGCGTGAGAGAGTACACGAGCACATTAGAGTGTGTATGAGTGTGATAACCATTTGGATCACAGAGTATGCGAGTGTTTGTATTAGAATGTGCATAAGTAAGTGAATATTTGCATGAGGGTAATGCCAGTACATAAATGTTTGCATTAGGATTGGTTTGTGGGGAGTGTTTGAGTAAACAAAGACAAAGTCTATCCTCCCAAAATAATCAAATTTTACCCAAAACTTGATTTATTAATGAGTATTTGCATGATAGAGGTGTTCACATTAGTGTGTATGAGTATGTGAGTATTTGCGTTAAAGTGTGTATGTTAGTATTTGTGCGAGACTTCATGAATGCATTAGAGTGTATGTATGAGGGTATTTGTGTGTTTGCTATAATGTGTATTGGAGTATTTGACTATTTGCATGGGAGTATCTTGATTGTTTGGTCCCACCAATGAGCAAGGCTTGAGCCATTGAACACGTCATACAGAAAACCAACTTTACCAATTCAGGCCATATAACCATTTTAACCACCACTGCGAAATATTCGGCTATCATTAAATAAATAAACTGCTACAAACTAAAAATTCATGAATTTGTTTTAATAATTTCTACTGCAATAATGTTATTCAATTCTCATTACCATAATTCATGAAAACATGTATAACATATAGGATAAAAAACTAATGTTTATGGAGAATGCAATAGCTTAAAACAAATGCAATGACACATTACATTCCCCATATGCCAGAACAACTGTCAAGAACTGCTCCTAAATCACATACAAGGAAAATGCATTATTATTACATTTTTTCTTTTTTTTTATGTTTCTAAACCGCAATAGATATGCAACATTCGCCATCGCTATTACATACTCCACTTCTATCGAATGAACTTAAAATAGAAAAAACGTTTATAGCCTAGAGCATGTTCAACAAAAGAAATAAAATCCTTATATAGAATGTTTTGTTCATTGAGTGCAGACACGCTTCTTTACCAATGCTGAAATGTTCTTTTATCTTAGATTTCCATTTCAATATCTTTCAAATGCATCTTTTCTGCAGAGTATAACTATCACATAATATATTATTACTTACTAAAGTATGCGGCATCTAGGACATTTATATTTTGAATTAGCCGAGTCACAGACATTGCAGTTCATTGTCAAATAGTAATCACTTTAATTATTGTTATAATTGCTATGATTATTATTAATCTGAGGTTATGTTACGTTTTAATCGAAAAGCACCCACAATACACACGTTTTCTTCATGTGTCGGTGTAGTTGTTAAGTGTTGCTAACATAAATGAAAAAAAAAATGTGGCCACAAAATTTAAAAATATTTGATTGGCTATGCTGACGCTGATGCATTGTATTTGATTGGGCCAATTGCGGGTTGGGGAAGGGGGGCTAACAACAACAACCACCACCACAACATAAACAGATGTACAGAAAAGAAAACCAGGTCCACGTGGGATATTGGTCGTTGACATGAAACATGTAGTATTCCTCATGGAGCTAGAAAACAATCGTCTATACTGTATGTTATTTTGAATGTGTAAAGTGCATAGTTTAAAAATATAATTTTAAAGAATATAAACCATGAAAATCAGAAGGCACAAAAAACTACATCGTTATATGAGTTTCTACTGTAATAATTATGGTTTCAGGCAGCCGTATCAGGTTTTAATTGATGGAACGATTTGTCATGCGGCTCTACAGGTAACAAAAACGAATCTTTTCTCCGAAATTATTTCCTATATATTTTGAGAAGAAAAGTACAGCTAATTAAATAGCTCAATAATATAGTAGTTTTTCTCTGTATTATTTTTTTAACTTGACTGAAACTGTTAATTGAGTGGACTAGGGAAGCTGCTAAATTCTGCAAGTTTGTTTGTTATAGATATATAACTTCAAAAGCTTCTTTTACCTGGCAAAGGCGGTATAAAATTGCTGTATGCTTGTCTATTTCTCTTTTACAGAATAAAGTCAGTATCAGGGAGCAGATATCAAAATATTTAGAAGGGGATGTGAAGTTGCTAACCACAAAGTGTGTAATTTTAGAAACGGAAGGTTTCGGTAAGTGAAAGTGTTGAATAATTATAAAAACCACCACTGTGCCCCCACTTTGCAGTAATATGTAGAAGCTCATATATTTGAGCTGTGATACTACCGGTTAAAGACTGCATTTGATTACTTACAGGTCAAGCTCTGTATGGAGCATTAGTGATTGTAAAGCAGTTTGCACTACATCAATGTGGACACGGTGTTCCTGTACTTGCATCAGAATGTTTGAAGTCTATGATTGGAACCAATAATCCCAACAGGTATCTTAAAGATTAGGTCATTTGGATGAGAGATGGTAAGGTTTAATATGCTATTCTGACTAGTGTCAGAATTTTGGTTTCACTCTTGCTGATGGCTACCTATGTTTTACTTGATAATTGTTTACAAAATCTCATAAAGAGTATATCCAATATAATCCTGAAGTAATAACAAATATATATAAAGCACTTTCAAACAAAACAATATTGGTGACTTCTCTTATATGAGACTATGTTGAGGTGCAACATAGTCTAACATTGCTAATTAAAGTTAGCATTAGATGAAAATGTTGTTAAATCAATATTCCAATAGACCCTTCTGCTATGCGATGATTCTTTGGGCTTTACAGATTTTTCGACCACGACTTGTCACTCTACAATGACTGCTCCACTTCTCTCTTAAAAGCATCTCTCAGATACGTTATGTAGCTTTAGGCCCTCAATCCCTCAGCTATGCATTGTGCCATAGGGCCCTCAACACATTGAAGCTTAGGGCTCTAAATCTGTGGCAACAAAGTGTATCTTCTGCTATGTCTATATCTCTAATTGCATACAATACAGATACCTTCTCTGTAAGTTATTACATGCTGAAAGTAGCAAAATATTGGTTCGTTGTCTAAATTTGAACATCACCATTCCCAACAGAAAGTTTAAATGTCAAAAATGAATACAGAAACATGTTTTCTAAAAGCTGAAGCTAATAGGTAAACCAAAACATATTAATTTTCCACATGCTGCATGAAGGTAAGATGGTAAATTCTGGAATACAAATGAGTAGAAGACAAGTGTAAGTTATTAGGCCATGGTTTGCAGATCCAATATTTGTGTGTGTGCATGTGCATGTTTTATAAGAATTCCAATAGTTATTCTAATAATATTTCATCATTAATTGTTATGTTCTGTTTCTTAAATGCTATACCAGTGTGTAAGCATTTCTAAAAACTTTCATAAATGTGTATATTTTTGTTATATTGAGAAAGTGCTTGTAAATTAATAATTTAAATCATTCTGGTTACTCGTACAATATATTAAGGAATGATTCTGTATTCTGTAAAGAATACCTCCAATAGTTATACTGTTTGACACTGCTTCTGTAATGAATACCTCCAATAACTGCTTTTAATGGGACTTCAGATTCTACCATATCACTGTCCAGTCACATAAAATACAAGTATACTTGTATTATCTTTGTATTCACGCATCTGTTTCACTCTTCCATTATATGACATATGTATCTCTAATTACCTGAGAAGTTACTCATATCTAAATGTCTTTGGGTATACTCGAGCTTTGTTCCAAGTCTACCTTCCATAATTAGTCATGCTTTGGCCTTAGCAAGTACTTTATGGCTGTGCTGTTCCTATGGAAGGGCTGCCAACATTTGAACAAAAACCACTGTAAGGAAAGCAAGTGCAAGGTAGGCAGGGCCTACTAGGCCATAGTGAGCAACTGTAAATCAACAGGGTTTGATATTTGTACAAGGTTGTGTGTATGTATGTGTTTGTGTTAGAGAGAGAGAGAGAAATAAAAATGGAGTTTTATATATGGACGCTCTTTAAGTGCTATGGTTTTTCAGTGGCCTGTTCTACACTGGGCATGAAGGACTGCTTAATTTTGTGCCGAGGCCTCTTTATGAGGCTTGATGTTCTTTTACATGTGCCGTAAATCTAAGACATGGGAACAATGGCTTTACTTCCCTTCCAAAGAAAGCCATGCTAAGGATTTTTACGTGTGAATAAATCCATTGTCCTCTGCTAGGTTTGAATCGCAACCTTGGGTGTATGAAGTAAGCATGTTAACCATTATACCATGGAAGGAGAGGGAGAGAGAGAGAGGGAGAGAGAGAGAGAGAGAGAGAGAGAGAGAGAGAGAGAGAGAGAGAGAGAGAGAGAGAGAGAGAGAGAGAGAGAGAGAGAGAGAGAGAGAGAGAGAGAGAGAGAGAGAGAGAGAGAGAGAGAGAGAGAAATCAAATTTATTTGGAATTTTCCACAATAGAATTTGAAATTCCATAAGTGCTAATCATTTGCCAAGTAAAAACTAATACTTACCAGTATATTACCTAACAGACTAAAGAACTAATTGCACTAATTTGACATACCACAGGATCATGCATATCCATACTCATTACAGTGGAATGGGTGCATAAGTGAGCATCATATTTTCATGATCAAAAGCCATCTTATGATCTGGTAGAAAACATTAAGGAACATTTCTTTACAATGCTGCCTGCTTCATACAGGAATTTTCTTTGTTGTTTTCCTGAATTTAGCAGTTTTTCCGACAATGCCATATAAAACCATGACAACACCTTAGGTTGAAGTGAATTTATACTTCAATTATAAATCTTGAGAAAAACAAAATGTGACGTCCAAAATTAAGATGGAATGAACAACTCTGATGGTTAAGGAATGGGCCTTAGGAATTAACCATATGAATGATGATTTTTAATAATATCAAGTAGTAGGTCAATTTAGTGAATAATATGTCTCGAGTACCCTTAATTGTGAAACGATTGGTGATGTGATGTATAACAAGAGAGTTCATTGTTCTCAATGGGACCAACAGAAACAAACAATAAAGACATCTTGAACTCATCCTAGCTGAGATTCAAACTTAGGCCCTAAGGAAGACATATTACCACAGAGATGATTTATGTTCAGTTGTGAACACCTTTCTTACTTCTCTATCACTTCCAGTAAGTAGAGGAAATGTTGTAGTCCACCTAAAAATTCAATATTGAGATTTTGTTGGAAGTGTACCCTTTTGAGGTCCCCTGAATCCAAAAAGAATCCTTTTTAGGGTAAATGTGTATTCATAAGATAGTGTGTGTGTGGGAGAGAAGAATAACTCAAAAAAAGAAATGTTGGAAGGATACCAAACTTGGTATCTTGCAGAATACAACCTAAAGAGGTTCAAGAGATTCCCTCTATCCCTTACTTAGAAAGAATTGTGTTATTTTTATATACTAAAATGCATGTATATAAATGTATATCTTGAATTATTTGCAAATGGCCGCTTCATTCAGAATGAATTTTGTTGTACAGATAGATAAAACCTTATTAAACAAAAGTGTAGATGTTGTTGAAGCATATAAGCTGTCATCCTTTTTCCTGGCATTAACCATACATGAGTTAGATAGTGTTATTAGTTTGAATTTTAAATCTTTTATTGAAATACCTAATTATCAATATTTTATTTCTCATGATTGTGAAAAGATGAAATTCCAAAATAAACTATAGTGACTCAATTAAGAAGTTTTGTTTGCCGTGGTCTAGGAGGAATCAAACAGACATTTTGCCAAGGACTGCACTTGGCATCTTCAGGATGACTTTGCTGGTCAGAGCTCGAAAGCTGACCCAGACCCAGAGCAGATGGCAGGCTGAGGGCAGCCCGAGGTGTGTTAGACGTGTCCCTGTTCTCGGAGAGAACTTAACCATGTGCTGACGGGATTGTGGTGTTTGAGGTTTGGGGTTATGGAGTGACAGGAGGAGGCAAGTATTGCTCCTTGACGGTTGCCTATTATGGTGCAACAGCCCTTGTGCACCACTGGTGTGAAGTTTATTCAAGATGTTTATTTTGGGTTTTAATTTTGATATCCAAGCAACTCTTGAAGGATTGTAAGGAGCCTAGCCATAGCAGCTGTTGGAGGTGCTCCTTCGTTACCAGGGATGCCCACAAGTCATGTGGGGAAGCGGGTATCACCTGAAGTGGCGGTTTGTGGGATCATAATCCCCAAGAGACCTAACGAGGGCACTCCGATGGAATGGTAACCCTTCGTTGAATTTTGTTGCCTGACGCCTAATCTCGTCCTCCAGGCATGGTAGACCAGAAGCTTTGTGCAGGAGTCTCATAGGAAATCGTCAAGGCACAGAATAGATGGCCCGAAGGCATCTATTCTGTACCCGCTGAAGCAACAGCAGACTGGAATCTGCCGCCATGCCCCAGATCTCACAGGCGTAGATTAATAAGGGGACTATGAGGGCCCTCAAAAGGCGCAACTTAAGAGGAACCAGCATCGGGTACAGTGAGGCCGCAGCCCCATTGCCCCGACACTTCAGTTCCCTGATGTGCTCCCCAAAAGTGACGCCCTTGTCAAGCTTCACCCCTAAGCAGGTAATGGTGTTCATCCATTGTATCCTTCGTCTGAGGTACGAGCGTCTACATGGCCGACCTACCAACAGTGCAGCAAGTCAACATAGCCCAGTATGCTGATGATGTGCTGTTATACTGTACAAACAAACACCCACGCAGAGCCTTCAACCCCATTCAGACACACCTCCGCCTCATCCAAGAGTGGTGCGAGTGTTGGCGGTTGTCCATCAATCCGGAGAAAAGCCACGCTATTCTATTCACCAAGCACCGCTTTCCCTACATTAGAAAGCTGAGGACTGGGCAACAGCCCTCTTATATAATAGGGATGGGTGGGGCATGCTTTGTGTTCCTGTAGCCTGATTGGCTTGCATCTGTTGAAGGGGTTGGGCTGCTATAAGTTCTCTGGTTTCTGGCTGGTATCCAGGCTTTCTGTACATGAAAACACTGGCCGTGAAGGCCTAAAATTAAACGTATAGTGACTTACTTTTTAAGCACTTAACTATTGTTTCAGCCCCTTGTATCTAAAAAGTAACATGTAATAAAACTTTCTCCAAATGTCTATCTTGATTAACATGATATAGAAAAAAATTCTGATTTGTTGCATTCATATAACTTTCTCGATTTATGCTGCAAGAAATTATTCTTGTAAAGCTTATTCTTCTCTCTACTTCATGCTTATCAAGATAAACATTAGCAGAAATGGTCTTATTGCTTAGTATTTCCTTGCACAAGAGGAATAAGGAAATAGAGTAAGCTAAAGTGATAGTCAAATGTTTTAAAAACAGGTCGCCATGTGATGGTTTGGAAATGCTGTTCTCTTTGCTTGATCAGGAGAAAGAAAAACAAATAACAATTCTCATTTTAGAAAATTTTGAGTATTGCAAAACTGAAACTAATAACATAGAATATCTGAACATCATTAACTCCACAAAAAATGCTTATGACATAAATTGTATGTTTTAACTAGATCTGTATTTTTTGTGTGGTAACTTTTTCTCCATCTTTTACAGTTTCCAATTAATGCAAATGTCATCCAGAATGAGGAGGGTTTCAGAGTCTGTTAGAAGAAAATTCAAGATATACATTTTATTTGTGATGAAAAAAATTTTAAAATACATGGCATTTAAATCAAAATCATTAGACCCATTTTTGAGAAAATCAAAATGTTCAAAAAATAGTATATGTAAAGGGTAGTTTAGGGTGGGGGGAATTCTCTTGAAAATCTTCATGCTACAGCCTTGAAAGATGCTGAACATAAATACCAGGTTTGGTATTTAACAGACTTCATTTTTTAATTATGCTGTTCATGGACACACACAATTCTAAAAATCTGATGTGTACCATTCACATGACTTTCTCCATATCCCTGCAACAAATAATTCTTAAAAAGCTTATACTTCTATTTACTTTATGCTAATCAGACAAAAATAGCAGAAATAATCTAATTACTCGCTTCCTTGTAAGTAGAAGCGAAATAAGGGACAACCGTAGGTTAAAGTGATAGTCAAAAGCTGGTTGCTATGTCAATGAAGTTCCTTTGTCTATATGGATAGGAGTTGACAAGTTCCTGTATGAGAGAAGTATACGTTTTTCATAGCAGAAACCAAAAATAAGGAATGTCATAAAAACGACGAACTCCACGAGAAAATGTACATAACATAAATTGTGTGTTTTAATGTGCTCTACATTTTTTGTGTAGTAAATTTTTGTCCATCTCTTACGGTTTAGCAGTTATTCAAAATTTAGTAAAATTCATCTGGAATAAACTACTCTTCAGAGGCTATTCCCAGAAAATTCAAGATATACATTTTATTTGTCAGGTAAATATGTTTAATATACAAAATTTTAATCAAAATCGTTAGAGCCATTTTTGAGAAAATCAAAATTTTCGAAAAAAGTTCCATGTAAAGGGTAGTTGGGGTTGGGGGAATTTTCTCAAAATCTTCGTGTCGCATCCCTGGAAGATACTAAACTTAAATACCAAGTTTGGTATTTTACCGACTTTTCGTTTTTGAGTTATCATGTTCACAGACCCACGGACACACACACACAGAGACCCTGAAACATATATTTCTGGTAAAATCTTGGTATCGAAATTTTTGGTGGAGTGCAATACTTTCTCTATACACTATGTACATAGTGCGTATGGAGAAAGTAAAAATGAATTTATTGGACTCAGGGAACCTTAAAATGTGTATTTCTCTAGTAAAATCTCAGAATCAAATTGTAAGGTGAAATATATACATAGAGAAAGTAATAGCTTTGCTAATAATAGTTATAGAAAAAAAGAAAACTAAGTGATTGTAACAAGAAAAAAACTTGTGTGAATATAACAGATCAGATTCTTTTAAACTGATTCCATAGAAACCAGTGAGAAATTATAATTATTCTTAATTATACTCATTCCTACACTTTTTTTTCAGATATGTTATTGCAACTCAAGATAGAGAGCTTCAGGAAGTTGTAAGGAAAGTTCCAGGAACTCCATTGCTGTATCTTCACCAGAAAGTGCCCACTCTTGAACATCCATCTGAAGCTAGCGTTCAGCTAGCCAAGCTAAACATTGCATCCAGGTAAGATGACTGGTTAATAAAAATGAATTAGTGATAAATCTGTAGTTATGAAAAGCAAACAGCATTTACTCGCAGGTTCTCCATAAGTCAACTGAATACAGTGTTTAAAACATGTATAAAACCACTTTTGAAGGAATGCAATATACAAATTCAGAGCCATTGCAGACTACTCCTGAAAGTGAGATACCAGTAAGATTATAGAATACAGGATATAGTTTAAATTTTGAAACACTACTTAGTTTATTTACGATGAAGTGGCATAATGAAGCACATGGCTCACTTGCCTTGGAATTGAACACAGGGTGTCTCTAATCTCCTGTAGTAGCAGTTTTTATTGCTCGCCAATGCATCTCGCTTTGGTGCTTCGTAGCGCCGGGGATCGTGGGTTTGAGTCCCGCCTTGGGCATGGATGTTATATGTTTGTGGCAATCATACATCCAATATACAAAGGCAAGGGTAGTGTTGACAAACCAAACAACTATAGAGGCATTGCATTATTATCAAATGTAGGAAAAATTTTTACTGGTATTATGGCAAGCAGGATACAAACATGGGTTGAAGAATATGATATCCTCTCGGAACTTCAGATGGGCTTTAGAAAAGGGAGGAGGACAGTTGATAACTTATTTATTATAAAAACACTGGTAGATAAATACTTGAAAGACAAAAGAGGAAAGTTATATATGGCTTTTGTGGATTTAGAGAAAGCATACGATAGGATAGAGCTTCAATTGCTGTGGCATAAGTTGTTGACTAAAGGAGTAAGTAAACAAATGGTGGACACCCTTAGAGCATTATATAAGGAAAATACTTTTTGTATAAGAGTGGAGGAAGGGGTTGTAACAAGAGAAATCCAACAAGAGAAAGGCCTTAGACAGGGATGTAAGTTAAGTCCAGTCCTATTCAATTTATATATAGATGATGTATTAACAGAAATTGGGAGAAATAATAACTCGATGCCAGTAATTAATAATATTCAGATTCCAGGATTACTGTTTGCAGATGATCTAGTTATAGGTGCAATTACAGTGAATGGCTTGAAACAATCCTTGCAAACATTAAATAATTACTGTAAAGAGTGGAGTTTAAAAGTGAACCAGGACAAGACGCAGATTGTAGTGTTCAAAAAAGGGGGAAAATTGAGCAAATATGAAAAATGGAAGAATGAGAATGAAAAGGAGTACAGGGTAGTGAGAGAATGTATTTATCTAGGAGTTAAAATTGATAGTGGTGGCAATTGGGAAAAGCAAAAGAAATTTGCATTGGCAAAAGGAAAAGGAGCTTTATCAGCTATTAGAAGTTGCAAATACAAAGCACCTAATATAAATATTAGATGGTTAGAAAAAGTGTACAATATGGTGGTTGAGGCAAAAATGCTATATGGGATAGAAGTATGGGGATTAGAAGGAGGATGGGAAGGCATAGATGAGGTGCATAGGAAATTTTGCAAAGAAATACTGGGGTTACCAAATGCAACTGTTAGGCAGGTAGCACAAATAGAGCTGGGTAGAGTGGCAAGTAAGGGAAAGATTATGGAAAGGGCATTGAAATTTTGGCATAGGATATTGAAATTGGAAGAAAGGAATTTGTTAAAACAGTGTTTAGTATATCAAGAGAAAAGTTTAAAGAACAAGGGATGGGTAGACTGTCTTCGAAATAACCTGGAAAGTAGTGGGTTAGGGGAAATGTGGAGAAGAAGAGAAAATAATGTGAATAACTTCTGGAAGTTGGCAAGGAAAAGATTTGAGGATATAGAAATACAAAAAATATTTAGTGAAATAACTGAAAAGAGATCTTTAGTTTTCTATATACCAATGAAAGTCTCATGGGGAAGGGAAAAGTACATTGATGTGACAAATAAAGAGGAGCGAGAAGGTATTGCATGGCTGAAAGCAGGAGTATGGAGATTAAAAGGTCTAAGGAAAGGTATTCCACAAAATCAATGTCCTATATGTGGCGGAAATGAAGATATAGAACACATTTTATTTAAATGTAAAGGAACTGAAATTTGGAGAAAAAAGTATATTAATAAGAAATGGTTTAAAATAGATAGAAATGTAGTAGTAGTTGAAATGTTTCAAAAAGATAGTAAGAAGATTGGACAATTCTTATGCAAAGTGAAAAATAAATGGATATGGACAGTAAATAGACAAAATGATGCAATAAACTAGAATTAATAAACTATTGTAAAATATGAGTATGACCGGTAAAGAGCCAGGGCTGAACACCGATCATATTCACCTGTATAATGCTTAGCATAAATAAATAAATAAATAAATATGTTTGTGTTTATGTGTGTGTGTGTAAAAAGAAGAAAAAAGTAATACAGTAATCATACAGCAAACAAAGTAAAACAATTAGGTAAAGTAACAAAGTAGGGTGTACAACACCGGAGCCCCGACCAGACTCCGGAACTGTATTTATTAAAAAACAAAACAGTTGTAACAAAGTTAAAAATTGTTAAAAAACAATTGTAATTAACGATATGAAGCACTGTAATAATTTATAAAATAATACAGATTGAGTCGACCAGACACTCTGGCTTCACATACCTAAAACTTTTCCCGGCACATTTCACCTTCAATTGAAGGCATCATCAAGGCTGGAACCCTGGTGCTTTTGTGGGTCTTTCTTTTCTGGGGTGGAGACATCTGATGGTGGTTTTATGAGGCTTAGTAGTGAGTTAATCTCTGGTGGGATGTCAAAGTTCATAAGAAAATCACTATGTTTTTTTTTATATAAATCTTTTCCCAAATATTTAATTCTGACGTATCACCGACCGATTTTAATAGATGAGTCTTTTTTTCTATGTTGTGATGGTCATTCCAAAAGTTGATTTCTTTATTTTTGATGTTGCCAAAATGTTTCTTTAATCTAGTTCCAATGTTCCTTTTGGTTTAGCTGATGTATACTTTATTGCAATCAGAACAGTTAATTTTGTATTTTTGGGGGAGAATTTTTATCAGTCGTTGGTTTGTTTAGGAGATTCTTGACACAGAATTTATTGACAGGTGCTAAGATAAAGACAAAAGCATCTAAAGCAAATCACCACGCTGACACCTTCCGTAGACAAAAAAGTATGTAAGAAATTCACATATCACCCCTGGGCAACCCATAAGTTTCAAAAAGTGTTCAAAAACTCAACACATCTTAGCACCTGTCAATAAATTCTGTGTCAAGAATCTCAAGTTATGTTAGCACAGAGTTTGAATCCTTTATTATGTAACTACACACCTGGATCTGAGTTGGGGTGGTTTCATAATACTCTAGCAGTATATTTCTCTTACCCCTCACTATTTTGTAATACAAAACAGATGTATATTCTGATATCAGTTTTGAACTTTGACATTCTGGACAATATTGATACATAGGTTCATATTTTTAGTTCTGGCAAATTTCATTTTGCTTGATACTGAACAAACTTGCATAGTTCCAAGTTTTACAGGCCCTTGATATGGTCACCAAGATTCCCAATGATGTGGATGACAGTGGATCTCATTTGCACTGCCTAATCTGTGATGGTAGCTTCCTGAATCTCTTCAACTGTTAAGAAGCAAATTTCATGAAGGGGCTTATCATAGGGATTAGATTTAAGTCACAGAGGCTTAAATCCAGAGAATATGACAGTGATAGACCTCCTATCTTTGTCACTCCTGGTAGGTGACCAGACATATATTTTTGCATCCTTTTCTGAAGGGTCTTAAGGTGCTTACTACTGTTCTGAAAGTGAAAGCATCTTGCAGTCTTTGGTGACTCTGCCATGCTACATGACCTGTAGCTTTTTGAAATTTTAACCAGCTTCTCTGCTCTTGCTTTAAAGATATTACAGCTTGTCTGTATTTCATGCTCAAACCTACTTCTACTATAATTGTTATTTCTGTGAACGTGCATGGAGGAGGAGATATGTAAGAAACCTGTGGGGTAAATGATACATTGTAATAGTACAGTGGCCATTACTAAAAAATTCAAGCCAGGTATTTGACATACATAGCTTAACCCATTCAAGGATACATATATATGTTACAAAGATAGCCGAACAAATGTTGATGGGATAAGATAACAGATGCTTCATGATTTCCTTGTTATCACAAACATTTCCTGAAATTTCAAGAAGTGTTATTTTGAAATTGTTAACTTTCAAAAAGAGTCAAGGCACTACCTAAAAATTTAATTTTGTGCTCCTCAGTCAACATTTTTGGTACCCATTGTGAGCAGAATTTTCGATAACATTGCCCCTGAAAATGAAGAGACTAAAAAAACTGTGCCTCGCAATTCAAAAGGCACTGCATGCTGAGTAAAGGGATCGTTTTGCTGCACGACAATGCCTGTACACATAGGACCAATCAAACTTGCGATCTCATCGCATCATTTGTCTGGGAAACGTGTGATCATCCTCCATACAGCTCTGGTCTAGCACCCAGTGACTACCACATTTCTGCAACTGAAGAAGCATCTCAGAGGTCAGCACCATGATGATGATAGCCTCAGAATGGTCGTGCTGCACTGCCTGTCAAATCAGGCAGCAACTTTCTATAAAAATGGAATACAAAAGCATGTTGTTTGATATAAGTGCCTTAACAATGGTAATAATTATATCTTACAGTAGATAAAAGTGTGCTGTTTCATGTAAACGGCACTGAAAAACATGCCTCGTATATTCTGGTCTTTTGGGGCACGAACCTCCAATCATATTAATATAGCCGACACTCATACCTACCCTACATTACATGGCCATTCAGATACATGGTAGCTGCAGTATTATCTGATCTTATAAAATGATTATAATGATGAGTGAACTTTTAATTTTTTTTTTATAATAAGATGATAAAATACATGTATCTGCATTCAATCAAAACCCATCAGCCATCACACCAATTGCTCCCTGACTTAAACTGTAGTACGGTTTCTTTTGAATGCAGACACTTTCACTGGATTTGTGCCTGCAGACCTTGGTTTGATAGGTTAGCCACTTCTATTGTGCCTTAGACCACATGACCATAAATCCATACGTCTAGATTATCCGATGTTATCTTGGTAAAATGGGTTATTTAACAGTCATACACAGTATGTCATATCACATCCATATTGAAAAAGGGATTTAAGTAGGGCTGACAGATCTTCCTTATTTTATTGAGTCTCCTGGCTCCCATATTTCATACACTGCCATGAATTCTGGGTTTTAGAAGGATATGTGTTATATGCAATATATCCCAACGTTGGCAGCAGTATTTTAATTAGCTGTTGGTAACAATGGTAGCACACGTCTTGTTCACTTGCGTCTTTGAATTGAAGAGAGGAACATATGTTTTGTTTGTAGTTCTATAAAGCAAGTAAAATCATGGAAGGCGATGGCCGCAATGAACTGATAGGCTGTGTCAAGATGTGGGGAAAACCATTCCTAAAATCTCACTTATTTTGAGTTAGAAAATCTGGTAACCCTAGGTTTAAGTGATGTCACAGACATGGGCAGTTCTTTGCAGCTGAACAGTATATACTGTCTGCAAAGTTTAGAAAAGGTGCAAAGATATGCTGCTTTTTGTAAGCAGGTATAAGCTCAACTTTCAGCAAGTATTTATATTCCTAGTAGTTTTGTAATGTATTAAGTCAAGAATTCCAATCTTTTAAGGATTAGGTGCATGTTTTACATCCAGCTCTAATTAGCAACTCCCTATGGACCAAAGTAATAATTGACATGTGGATGCAGAGCTTCTGTTCCATACTTGTTACACCACCATTACAATTCCTGTTTACAATTTTATTGCTATACCATACACTCTGTCATGCCTTGCTATTAAAAACTATGTCCAAAGTCATTAAGACAGCAACTTGTGAACAGAAGGTCCATGGTTCAAATCCCACCAGGATTGTCCTACTTAGTTTATTCCAGTATATCCTGTCCTCATAACTGGTAAATGCTGTATAGATACTTACACTTAGATCTTTAATTAGATCAAAATTCCTCTTCCAAATATGATTTCATTACAGGTATCATTGTAAAGTACATCCAATCTTGAATCCAGAATAATTTTTTTAGAAAATTGCATTTTTGAGGGAAATTAAATCCTGTTCTTGTTGCATGTGCCAGCAGTGTTGTGATCACACAGGAAGAACAGATAATTTACATTTGTTTACATGAATTACTCTTTTTCAGATTCAGTATAAGTGAAAGTGAGCAAATGGTACTGAACAGTTTAACAGGTAAATCTGGTAAGGAAGAAGTAACAGAAGTGAAAAGGAAGAAGAAGAAAAAGAAAGGCCCTAATCCACTGTCATGTAAGAAGAAAAAGAAGTCTGAAGTAAACAGAGTAGAAAAGCAGGCCAAGAGAAAACGGAACAGAATTAAATTTCCTAAACATTTGAAAGAGGAATTGCATGCACAATTACAAAAGGTGTCACTGAATACAAATTCCTAATATTCTTTACCAAACGTTATTATGAACTGTTAAAATATATTTGTGTGTTGCAAATACAAGCCAAATGTTAACAATAGCAAAATTGTAAGAACTGATTTTGAAATAAACTGTTGCTATAAAATGAATCCTTATTTTAATACCTATACAAATTATCGCCTGCTCTCCAGTCTTTCTTTTGTGGCTAGGGAAGGGCAGAGTCCTGTTCAATTTGAGCCCTTTAATGCCTTACCCAACTTTGTATACTATTCATTGATTTGACCCATTAATAACCAGCATTATGCAAAGCTTGAATCCAAACTTTGTTGTGTACTAAATGAACAAAAGTAATGTCAACTCTTAGAGGACCAACAGAAATAGCATTCATACCCTCTTCTGTATTTAAACTCACAATAGCCTGTCAGGGTAGGTATGCATATTTTTGCTTATCTTTTACTACTATTTAACTGAATGATGAAAGTATTGGCCTCTTCTTTGCGAGTCATGTGGTTCAACTCTCCATATCTAAAGTGGCTCAAACTTCCTAAACAGTACAGTATTTGAATTAATGTTTAGGCTATTAAAACAAAAAGTACAGCTATTATTACCAAACTCTTGTGGGTAATATTGCATTTAGGCACCACATATACTCATTAATCATTCCAACTTCAGGAAGAAAGAAATTGCTATGACTGCAATTAAATTGGCAATTATGAAAGCATACTATTTGGCAAATACAGTCACTTATAACTCCAGGTTAGATAGAACTTAGTATTATATGTGAAATAGACATATTACAAAGCATTCAAATTGATATCTTGTGGCTTCAGTGCTAGGTATCGTCTAATCCCAGAGTTCTCAAAACAGCGCACATGTAAATACACTGTTTTTTTTTAATAATTCAGCTGGTTCACCGTACATTAGATAACCTATTCACCAAAATGGCTAGGGTCTCAAAGAAAAACTTTTTTTTTGGTTGGCAGCAATGCTGAAAAACAGGCAAGCTCTTATTTTCTTTCCCCATCCCTTACTTTCCTTTAAATCTAACCAAGAAAAGATGCATAGTACACGTTTCCATTTAAAATTTGATTTTTTTTATTTATGAAAACTCTTTAACTACTGCAATTTTTAGCATCCCTCCTATATTGAGTGTGACAGACTGCTTAATTTTGCTCAGAGGCATCTTTATCATAATTGAGGTACTTAACGTTTACAACACGGGACCAACAGCTTTACTTCCTTTCCTAAGGAAGCCAAGCTAAGAAATAGGAAATGATGAAACATTTATCTTCCTCCGCAGGGTTTGAATCTGCAACCTTGGGAACCAGAGGCTAGCATGTTACCCCTAAACACACACGGAAGGCAACATACATGATTCCAGGCAACCTGAATCTAGAAAAAAAAAAAGGTCCATACGTGTCCCATAATAGCTTTACTCTAAACTGAAATGTACAATAAATGTCAAACTTGGTATTTTAAGTTCAGTAGGTTACAAAGTTGCGATGTAAAAATTTTAAAGACAAATTCCCCACTACTCCCCAAATTACTCTAGATAAAAAAATCTTTTGAGATTTTCTCAAAAACGACTCTTAATGATAATAATAAAAATATCATAACTGTATTACCCAAAATTCTAGGTCAACTTTTTAAACTTGAATGACAAATTTTCATTTAACTCCCTCCTTTCTTCATAAAATTATTGTACAATGATATGAAGCAGGCTGTTCAGACTCAACTCTCCTGAGTCAGAGTACTCGCACATACCCAACCACACTTCTTAGAGCCCAGTTGGAGGCACATAATAGCCAATATGCCACTGGCAAAGGTTACAGCACAATGCTGCTTCAGTCCAACACAATTCAGCTATAGATTATTTTATCCTCAATGAGCTGTATTGCAAGTTGCAGGCAAGCTCCTTATGAATAGTGAGTAACTCCCAGCTTTTTTGGTGAGCACCCAAGCTGTAACATCTAATCTAGAGAATTTAATGGCAAATCCTTCCCTCTATCCCTTATAATAATTGTAATTTTGAACACCTCTGGATATACATAACAGATGAAAAATAGGATTTTCATGTAAAAGGATGTGAAACCCAAGCAGAACGTCACACTTTCTTAACCTTAGCAGTTTGGAAATATTGCATAGCCTATAAAACCCTTTGACAAAGAACAATCATTGGTTGGAATGGTAATTTTTTTTAGTCAATAGTTGAGGTTTTAAACCTTTGTATCTTCTTTCATCATAAAAGCAACTTTTTTTCTCATAATGCAGAATATTCATACAAATACAGTATGTCCCAAAATTCAATTGCACAAATTGGCAGGATTGTAGAGGGATCCTGAATCAACAGTTTGAGATAGGGAACCTATTGCCCTTTTGCCAAATGTAGAAGTTATTGTATATTTTCTGGATTGCAAAGTTTTACAGCGACAATAAATTAAAAGAATGTGGATATGGGGGTCCCATTTTCATTCAGAACGCCTCATTGGTTTGCCAGTAGTCGAAGGAATGCAGTATTGGTGCACAATCAATACAATATTTAAAATAATGGACTTCCAATTTTGGCAAAAGTGCTAGTTCTTTCAGGGTGTGCATTCCACTGGCAACTGTTTGGTTGATTTTAAATCATATGTAGTTAACTAGAGCACACAGCTAGAACACTTGGGTGGGCGAGTTTGTATAGTGCTGGAAATTGAATCACACAATACTAAGTTCACACCACTCTCTGCAGATTCCAATTTTTCTTCTTCTCTTTCTTTTATTTTCTTGTTTTTGTCAAAGAGGTACACAATTTGGCTAGCACTAATGCGCTTAGTTTACATTTTTAAAGTCAGGATGATAAACTTTCCAGTACATTTCCAGTTTGTTGAGTACATTTATGTAAACATAGAAATTGAACTATGATTTAAGCAGCGGAATAACAAATCTGCTATTGTTAGGAATTGAATTTTAGTTTTGTCTTGCTATTGTGTCCTAACTACCTAAGCTATTTTGGTCCTACGCACTTGTACTTCTGAAAATCTTGTCAAATCGCTACATGTGACTACTAAGAGAACCATGAATTGCTAAACAATGTGTTCATTTTAAAAGTATACACATGTGTAAGGAAATAAGTTGTTTCAATGTGTGAAACGGAGATCATATGGACTGACATCCTAATATAATCTAAGCTATGATTTCTGAGCTTCAGAGCTCAAGTGCTCTTTGATGCCATGGGTAGCACTGCGCATATGTAAGGTACATATAGTATCAAGCCGAGCAATTAAGAGCGCGTTTAACTGCTCTGTGTATCACTGCAAATGCCACAATTGTAATGTGTACAATTCAGGTATTAAATATAATTGTTGCTGAAATTTTCTGTTATACCTAGCAGCTTATCATATATTACATTTATTTTATTTGCCAGTATGAATAAATCATATAATAACGCAGCAAAATGTGATCGGCTCATTATAAAATGCAAACAAAGGAGACAACATAAAAAAATGAAGTGCATATGGAAGCTTGAACCTTCAATTCACACATCTTAACCCAATGCTCACAGCTCACCACAGCACTAAATGTGTATGACACGATGTTGTGGTCTCCTAAATCTGGGTATTCATGTTACAATCTTCTGCGGTTTTATCAGTGGTGTGCTAATCCTGTATGCTGTAGCAAAGAATGTAGAACCCATAGCATATAGGTTCCCTATCTCAAAATGTTTATCTTGGACCTTTCTACAATGCCCCAATTTGTGCGGTTGAATTCTGGGACAATCTGTATACATTGGAATAGAGGACTGCCAATTTAACTCTCTTTGGAGAAGACACAGAATGCCATTGAGAAAATCACTATCCGCTACTATATTGGTTCATTCATTTCCAATGTATGTAATTTTCTCTCATCTTTTGACCCTCCTAACTGACTCAATTATAACAAAAGTACAAAAGAAGTAATCTTCTTTACATGATTATTAGAAAGCTTTGGCATCCAGAAACTTCAGGGTATACATTTAAAGAATCAGAATAAAGGTTATCCAGATGCTGTTTCATTATACATAGTATTATTTCATAAATGGCAATTAAAGAAATATAACATATGTAATGTTATGAACAGAATTGGTTATGGCCTTTTATGCTGTTTTTTTGTTTGCTAATAAGAGAGTACTTTCACATTGATGTTACAGATTAGGCCAGGAATATTTTAATGAAAGTAGGTTGAAAATAAAAATACCAGTGTCTCGGCTTTCTCTTCCATAGGCCTAAGTTTGACAAAAAGAAAAAAAAATTATTAGCAACATGTAGGGTTTAAAACATTACATGAAAGAACACCCAAATATGAGACATTTTTATCCCCTTTTTATTCTTGGAGGATGCATCATTGGGGTAAAAAATGAAACATGTCTACTACTGATATTTCTGCCCTAAATAAACTTTTGGTTGTAAGTTATCTTTAGTGCAATCTTGCACACAGATACCTTAGCTTGGTGCAGACAAATTTCATTATCAGCATCTGGCACTACCAGGCTGTGGAGCCTTGAGGAAAACAGACCTAAAGTCAGCCATTATAACTTTAAACTTTTGAAATTTTTTGCCCACAAATAGACCCCATTGGAGAGAAAGCAGAAACATAGGTATTTTTGCTTTGATGTACTTTAATTATAAAATATTGCAGCAGCATCAATGTGACAATGACCATCTGTATGTTGCCTCAAGACTATAATTATATATTACGTGGGGTACAATGTACTACCTACATGAGGAATAAGTACAGGTGGAAGGCAGAGGAAACTTGTGCAGAAACATAATAAGCAGGCCATATTAATTGATCTTTTTTGTGTGTAGATATACAGGTTTGCATAAAAAAAAAAATGCAGCAATTGAATCTGTTAGGTGAAGGGTTTGTAAACACAATGGTTACATTTTCATTACTTTCTCTACCACATACTGTGTACTTAGTAGATATTGTATTCCACCCAAAAATTCAATATCAAGATTTTATGGAAATGCAAGTTAAAAAAAAAAAGAAAGAAATTTTTTTTTTAGAAAAAGGTCCTTGTATCTGTGAACATAACTCAAAAAAATCTGATGTGTTTCAATTCACATGACTATCTGAAAACAAACTATTTTTACAACCATTCATTCTTTTATATATACATAATGCTAATCAAGATAAAATTGACCACAAATTATTTTACCTAGTTTCTTATAAGTAGAAGAGAAATAAGAGAGTATGTTAGGCTAAAGCGATATCAACTATATAAACCATAAATAGTGTTTTTCAATGAGATCTACATTTAGTAAGTTTTTGTATATCTCTCACAGTTTACTAGATATGAAAAATTCATTCCAATAGAGTCATTTATTGAAGATGAGACTCCAATAGAATGAAGAGGATTTCAGATCTATTCCCAAAAAATTCAAGATTTATGTTTACTATATAAACATTTTAATCAAAATCATTAGCCACTTTTTATAAAATAGAAAATTTCGAAATATATTTCATGTAAAGGGCAGTTTGGGTTGGTGGGGGATTTTTCTGAAAATTCCATACTTGGAAGATATTAAACATAAATACAAAGTTTGGTATTTAACAGACTTTTCATTTTTGATAATGCTGTACACACAAGCACACACACATACCCACACACACACAGACCCTATTTCTAAAAATTATTTTTTTTATTCAGGATCCTCAAAACGTTCCTGGTGAAAGCTCAGTACCAAATTTTTGGGTGGAATACATACCTTCTCTTCCTATTATGAACATTGTACATGTGTGCTAGAGAAAGTAATAAAAATTCCATTAAATATTAAACTTGGTATTTAAGGTCAGAATTCGGTTGTGACACAAAGATTTTCAAGAAAATCCCCTGACCGAAATTACCCGTATAGGAAACTTTTGAAAAGTTTATTTTCTCAAAAATGGGTCTTAATGATTTCAATTAAAATAACCTATGTTTAATATATTTTTATTACAAATAGAATTAGAATGTATATCATAATTTTCCATGAATAACTTTTGAAGTGCTCTTCATTCCCTATGGCTTTTGCATAACTGGTAAACTGTAAGAGAGAGACAAAACTTACTGCACAAATGAAGTTAACCATTTCTGAGATATTCTTTGACATTGGTTCCATAAATATTCTCAAATAGGAAGTCAGTACAGTTATATATCATTATAACAAATTTCTGAGGACATTAACATTTATTTTGTTGTACTGAAATTTAGTTAATTTAATATACTGTTAAAAGGGCAAAGATTTAAAATTTTAAATAAAATATGGCATTATATATTTTTTTTTCTTTCTTTTTTAATGTAACAACCCAATCTGGGATGATCAAATTATTCCAATGCAACATTGCATGGCCAGGATAAACAAAACACTCTCTGAATAAGGAAACAATGCTATAATTATACAGTTAATTAAAAAAGGTTTAAAAATTGGTTCAATCAGTCGTATATTACAGGATATTGATTATTTTCATTATATTGGGATTTTCATTGTTCAACATTTGTACAGTTGAAATAATTTAAACAGATGCTCATGGAAATAATATAAAGAGAATTTAGTTTTTTTTTTTTTAACCGAAATATTTGTTAAAATGCTATTAGGCTGTATTTGTTCTTCTTTCTACTTGTCAAGCAAAGAGAAGCACTTCAAAAATATCACAGAGTAACCCTTTTAAAAGAGTTGACTATCGCTTTAGCCAATTACCTAATTTTGCTTCTTCTTGAAGCAAGTAAGTAATTCCTGTTAATGTTTATCTATGCTAGCATTAAGTAGATAAGTGTAATTTGTTGCAGAACAGATAAAAACATGTGAATGGAATAAATACATCAGATTTAGTACTTTTATCAACATTTTTTTGTTTTTTTGTGATGGAATTCAGAGTAAAATTTCACACCCAGCCAATAACAACCCACCATTGCTTTACTTCCAAACATACCCCCCCTCTCTCTTTTTTTGTTTTTAGTTTAGCGTCCTTTAACCTGGTCGGTCATATCGGACAATTGGTGAAGTGATGCTCAAATAATCTCGGGATCCATGGAGCTTAAAGTTACTCGACATTCATCTTCTCAGGATAAGGGAAAACCCAAAAAAAAAAAAAAATTATCTGGGAAGCTCACTCTAAGCGAGATTCGAACTCTCGACCTGTTGAATGTGAGACAGACACGCTACCACCACACTACCCAGGTGGGCTCCATCCCTTTTGTACATAAAACTAAATGTTTTATAAAACTATTTCTGCAAATGTTCATCATGATTAAATGAATTAGAGAGGAGGAGTAAGCTTTTGAAAGAAGAGTTTGTAGAAAAGACATAAAAATTAAAAAGAAGAAAATCATGTGAATGCAATATGTAAGATTTTCTTCCATAAGATGTACAAGGTACTACATGGGAGTTATATAAGATAGAAAAATCAGACAAGACAAAATTCACCTAATTACTGTACATACCATATTCCTTTTTTGTGATGAATACTCTTTATTTTTTTTCCAAAAATAAATAATATTTCTAATATTACATCTTTATAAATGCTTCATGATATTTGTACCATATTTCACTTTGTGTACCCATTTGTGTGAGAAATTCATATCAAAGGAAGCAATTCTGTTGTACACAATGCAATGGTGAAATATGCACAATATTACATTTATCACACGGCGAAGCATAAAGATAAAAATAATAACAAATAGTAAGAAAACTTGTTCTGCTTTGAAAATAACTGCAGTATATACTTACAGCATTATTTGCAGTTTTTCACAGTATAAAAATAACATTTAAAACAATTAAATAAAAATGTCTCAACTTTATAGCAATATGACACACTTCATAACTAATCTAATTTTAATTAGTTGCATAATAGAAAGTTCTCACTAGTTAAAGAAAAACACTTGCTCTGAAAAACAGGAAATAAAATGTTTTAGTTTCTTCCACATGTAATCCTGCCTGGGAAGGAAAGACAGACAGTTACAAATTTTAAACTAAATTATATTTCTATCTGTGTTTTCTATTTCTAAATATGAGATCTGCATTAAAGGCTGCAAGTATCATAAAGGTAATACAAATCAAGTTTAAGGAACTTTCAGCATAAAATAGAATATCACTTTTTGATTCCAACAGTTTTGCAGATTCTCTATTTTAGAAGCTTTGTTATATTGCTTTTATCATCAACAATAATACTGTCAGTAACAGAGTATATGGTATTTATATATGGGCAATTTGTAATCACTTATGCTTAGCTTTCAGATTAATGCTTCTGTTTACAGGATAAACAGACAGAACAATTGAGAAAGCATCAATGTTGTGGTTTTCAGCCATAGGTTCATTACTCTTAAGCTGTGAAATTTAATTAATTTCCTCCTTTTTTGGTGAACCAATAATATAAACACATATTTGCTCATCTAGCTCCTCATAGCATTGAATATCAAAGGAAACTTGTGGTTTCAGTCACCAGCTGTTACATTTTTTAGCCAGAAGTCTCTGGCCAATTACATTTAACTAATCAACTCTCTTTTCTAAACCATTTCAAAATATTTAATAAAATACAAATTATTACAAATACATTAGTTTAGGATTAGTTATAGAAAATGTCTATTTTAATCACTTCATTTAAAGTGAGAAAATCAGGAAGACAGTTTCCATTCACTGCAGACACCCAGCATGGAGTCCAATGAATGGCAGAATGAGAACAATAATTCCTCTGCATTACTGTTTTTTTTTTTTTTTTTTTTTTTTTTTATCCAGTTTAAATTTTTTGGTAATATTAACAATACATCAGACATTTTAAATAGTATCAAAATGGCCATGGAAAAGTATACAATCTCCAGATCCCCAAGAATACTAGAGAAATGCAAACATTTTCTTCTCTCTTCATACACACAAGGTTGCCAATTAGTCAGAACTCCACAAGGGAACTGCAATTATTCAGTAATAAACAAACTGAAGATTCTAGTGAAGGTAAGGACGCCCCTCCTGCTGAGCTATATGAGTTATATGAAAGGAAAACAGCGATAATTATGGGGGACTCCATGGTGCGACATGTTGGGAAATATATAGGTGCTGACGCCATAGTATACTGCTATCCAGGATCCAGAATTCAGCATCTTGAAAGGAAGCTAAAAGAAAACAGGGATGACCCGGATATTGTAATATTGCACTCGGGTACAAATAGTTTAGACTCATCAAGTTCCCCAAAGGAAATCATGGACAAAATGAACCACATTGTGGCAGTGACAAAGGATCTATATCCTAAGGCAAAAGTGTGTGTTAGTGGAGTGTTGCATAGAAGAGACCAGGACTTACGATATGTGGATGCTGTGAACTCTACACTAGACTGGGTATGCCAACAAAATAACTGTATATTTGTAGATGGTAATGTGTGGATCAGGGAGTATGATATTGGGTGGGATGGCTTGCATTTAAACAGAAAGGGAACTGAGAAATTTGGTAGACTTCTGAATAGGGTGATACATCATATTGGACCAAAAAACTACATTTTAATTACAGCGGTAGATCAAAAGTAGATGAGTCAATAACAAATGGAATATCTCCTAATATAAATTGCCCCTTTGTGATACCACAGGCTAGTATGCTATTACATGCCAAAAAGGGGATTAAATTATTGCATCAAAATGTACAACACATCAGTAATAAAGTACATAGCATAGAGCTAGTTATGAATGAAGTTAATCCACATGTAGCAATTCTAACTCAACATGGCCTAATGGAAAATAATGTAAATATGTACAAAATTGAAAACTATAATCTAGCAAGTATATACTGCAGGAAAAATCACAAGGGTGGGGGTGTGGGTATTTATGTTAAAAATGGGGTCATATACAAGGAAATGCCTAAGATTTGTAATATGAGTATTGAAATGGTCATGGAATTGACTGCTATTAAGATATGTTGTGATGAATGTGCCTATGTAATTATAGGAGTGTACAGATCTCCAGGCACCTCAGTGACACATTTTATTGAATCTTTTGAGGGTGTACTAAATAGTGTACTGCAGACCAATGTAAATCTGATTATATTAGGTGACATAAATATTAACTCGGCTGCTGGAAATAGGGAATATGTACATTTAATGGACTGCTTAAAAACATATGATCTAAAAGATGTGATAAACACTCCAACTAGAGTTACATCCCACTCGTCTACCATTATTGATCATATATTTACCAACATTAAAACTGGGTACTAATCAGAAGTTGGTAACTATCATCTATCAGACCATTATGCACAAATCATTCAAATAGATAACATCACTGTCAATATGGATGAAAAAAATGGGTTTGTTAGTTACCGTAAAACGCATGATGAAAATATTACTAAACTCAAATATGCACTAGAACATGAAGCATGGCAGACGATGTACTCAGTGGAAGGAGTTAATGCAAAGTGGGAAAGTTTTTACAAAACATTTAACATACATTTTAATGAAGCATGTCCAATTATTACAAAAAGGGAGAATGCTTGTAAAAGTAAAAAGGTGAAGTTAAATGCTGAGGGAGTATGTTTGAGAAATAGAATGAAGGATGCATATGAATGGTACAAATCAACAGGATGGGAACATTACAAAAATAGGTATAAAAAACTGAAAGAAGATTTTCGTAAATATTTAGTTGAAATCCAAACTTTGCAATATAAACACCAATTAGATACTTGCAATAATATTACTAAGGGTGCCTGGAACATCATAAACAAGGTAAAACTAAAACTAAAAAAGAATGAAAATATTGTGATAAATAATCATGGTAAAATTGAGAAAAATCCAGATGTTATATCGTGTTGCATCCTACGAAGATACTAAACTTATATACTAAGTTTGGCATTCTACTGACATTTTCGTTTTTGAGTTATCGTGCTCACATATATGCAGTATTTTTAATGAACACTTTTTAAATGTTACAGCAGCAAAAACTCCCAAAGCAAACAAG
Organism: Hymenopus coronatus; assembly: GCA_030762935.1. Lineage (NCBI taxonomy): Eukaryota > Metazoa > Arthropoda > Insecta > Mantodea > Hymenopodidae > Hymenopus > Hymenopus coronatus. Next base: position 58,681,686 of record CM060891.1, read on the forward strand.
GTTTTGCCAATTGGCAATAAAGTACAAAGCATAAGGGGTAGTATATACTTAAAACCAACTGATGAAAAGAAAGTAATAGAAATTACTAATACATTCGATAATAAACAATCTAGTGGTTGGGATGAAATAACACTTAAATGTTTAAAACAATGTAAAAAAGAAATAACTATGCCATTGGTACATTTGATAAATTACTCTATAGCAAAGGGGAAGTTTCCAAACTGTTTGAAGACAAGTATAGTGCGCCCTATATTTAAAAAAGGAGACAAAACCCAAGTAACAAACTATCGCCCAATCACGTTAACGTCCACATTAGCCAAGCTGTTTGAAAAAATACTACTAGTTAGGATAAACAAGTTTCTAGCTGAAAATAACGTTGTTAGACCTACACAGCATGGTTTTCGAAAGAACCGCTCAACTGTTACTGCCACAACTGAATTTCTTGGAGATATTATAACTAGACTAGAAGATAGGAATAAAGTAGCTGGTATTTTTCTTGACCTTACAAAAGCTTTTGATTGCGTTGACCTCAAAATATTACTGCTGAAGTTGAACAACTATGGAATAAGGGGATTGGCAGAACAGTTAATATCATCCTATCTAACTGATCGAGGGCAGTGCATAGAAATTCCAAGTTATAAGGGTAATTGTAAACGCATGCATAAGTCTAAGGAGGGAATTGTGCAATATGGAGTCCCACAGGGTTCGGTGCTTGGGCCTCTACTTTTTATACTATATATTAACGATATTCCTAGTATTTCAAACTCAAAATTGTTGTCTTATGCTGATGACACAACTGTGTTATGTTGGCACACTTCTATAGTTGATCTTGCTGCAAAAATAAAAGTGGATACAACCCAGCTACTGAACTATTTCAACTCCAACAACTTAGGATGTAATACAAGACTAAAATATTAAATTTTGCAATTTCCCAAAGACAAAGTGAGCAGTTAAAAACCAAAGTAGGTAACGAACATATTGTTGAAAGCGATCAGACCTCTTTTCTGGGCATAATATTCGACAAACATCTAACATGGGACAGACATATTGAACACGTCTGTAATAAAATTAGTAAAGGAGGATATTTGTTAAGACATTTTTCTAGACTTAAAAACCCAAGTATATTACGCACAATTTATTATGGTGTAATATATCCTCATTTACTGTATGGTATAGAACTCTGGGGTGGTGCTGCAACAGTGCATATGAATAGGATGTTGACACTGCAAAAAAAGTGTATAAGGATAATTTCAAATGTAAGACCTGATCACCCATGCAGAGAGTTATTTATAAAAAATGAAATTCACACTGTTGTATCACTGTATGTATATCGTGTACTACTCCTAATACATGGATCTAAAGACATCACAAGACATTGTGAGGTGCACAAGCACAATACTAGAAGTCAGAGTAATGTATATAGATCTGTACATACAAAAAAGTTTTCTGACAAAAATCCAATGAATAGAGGAGCAACTTTGTATAATAAACTCCCAATAGAATTTAAAACTCTACAAATTAAATCTTTTAAAGCTAAGCTAAAGAAATACCTTGTTAACAAACTTCTGTACAGACTAGAAGAACTCTGAGCTGAGGTGTGTGTGTGTGAGTGAGTGAGCAAGCGAGTGCGCATGGCAAATGATTACATGTGTGAGTGTGAGAGAGAAAGTGTGTTTGTATGAAATAGTTTTGTAACTAATAATTATACTATAATACTTATAATGTAATACTGACTGACCATGCTTATAACTTGTATCCTCAAGTATACAGGCAATAAAGAATTATTATTATTATTATTAAACTGTCAAAGGGAACAGATAAACTAACATCAGTTCCATTTAGTTCAGTAGAATTCTGGTATTAACATGGCATGTATTAATAAACTGTTGATTTGACAGATAAACTCCCCTGGCCTGCCAACCTAGACTACCATTCTAGTATTTAAGAAAACCTTGAAAAAAGTGGCTATAGATACAGGGACATTTGGAATAGTTTCGGACAACAAATTTGATTTATCACTGGAAAAGATTCCATTACACTCCAATATCTATCACACTAGTAAGAGACTTGTAGCTAAGAGCAGTAAAATATCAACAAATATTCAACTATTGAATGTGGCATGATGTAGTTATGACTCTATTATATGTAACACTAGCTTAAGGTTCAAACTTTTGTCCAATGTATTTATATTTGCCAAGTTTATTGCCAGTCAACTGGTCAGGTCTTATGGGAGGGTGATGAAAGTAATTCATGAAAGTGATTGACATTTCATGCAAGTATTAGGTAAGAACAAAGGCAGGTGTTGTGACTAGTAATGAAATAACTATATTGGTGATTATTATTATTATATTGTAGAATGTTTATAAATGAGGCAAAATGGACATTGTAATATTCTTAACAGACCATACTATCTCCCACAATGTTTTTTAATTAGGATAACTTTGTCAAATACATTTTTATTCAGTTACAAAGAATCCTAGTTTTTATTTTGGCTGTGTAATCTATTTTTTTTTTTTTACACTACAACAATAACAAACATATAATGAGTGTGCTAATGTAATAGATGCAGGTCATGCACAAGTCATTGTGTGTTACGTATCGACCTCATACACAGTTGCTGTAAGTTCCTGTGATGACCATTATGACCTTCAATCTCCTTCTATCATTTTAAAACTCTGCCCTATGTGCTCAGACTATAGTAACAAAGTTATATTGTATGCCACTCAAAATGTTTTGGGATCTCTGAATAAGAAAATGCATTTTTACTTTCTCTAGCCCCATATGTACAATGTACATACGGATAGAGAAGCTATTGTAATGCACCCAAAAATTTGATACCGAGATTTCACCAGAAATATATGTTTTGGGATCCCCTGAATCCAAAAAAAGCATTTTTAAAAAAAGGTATGTGTGTGTCTGTCTGTGAGTCTGTGGACAGCATAGCCCCAAAACGAAAAGACCGTTAAATACCAAACTTGGTATTTGGTTTAGTATCTTCCAAGGATGCGACACAAAGATTTTAAAAAAAAATCCCCCTACTAAAAACTACCCTTTACATGGAACAAATTTCGAAAATTTTGATTTTCTTAAAAATGGCTCTAACGATTTTGATTAAAATCCTGTATATTAAAGCTATTTATGTCCGAAATAAAATGTATATCTCAAATTTTTGGGAAATAGCCTCTTAAGACCTCTTTATTCTGGATGAATTTTGCTTAACTGCTAAACCGTAAGAGATAGAAAAAAACTCACTACACAAAAAATGTACATCACGACAAAACACACTTTATGTCCTTTACGTTTTTGTTGTGGAGGTAACCGTTTCTGAGATATTCCTTGTTATTGGTTTCAATTGTGAAGTACTTAAACTTTCCTCAGACAGGAAGTGTCCGTTTTTCTTTTGTTCTACTCCTGGCCAAGCAAAGAAGTGATTTGCAATGACAATCGCATAACTATAGCTTTTAAAACATTTGACAATCATTTTAACATATTGCATTCCCTTATTCTCTTCTACTTATTAGGAACTAAGTAATAACATTCTGCTAATATTTATCTCGATTAGCATTGTGTACAAAGAGGAATAATCTTTTGTAGGAGGTTTGTAGAGCAGCTGGAGAAAGTCATGTGAGTGTAACACATCAGATTTTTTAAAAACGATCTGCATGCACCCCTTAACTAACCTTTGCATGAACATTTTTGTTTATTTTATTTTCTCAAAATTTAACTTGAACATAACTTAGCCTTATGGAGAACTTACACTTGGGTGCCTACAGCCAGAAGCCAGGCATGTGAGTGAAAAATTAAGATGATGTGAAATGAAGGCAAAATGGATGATAGGAAAAAATATACAGCAATTGGAATAAATGGTGAGGAAACCAGAGAACTAAAAGAGAAAACCTGCCCAGATGCTGCTTTGTCCACCACAAATCCCCTGTCTAACTGCTTGACCACAATACTATTTTCTCAAAAAATGGCTCTAATCATTTTATTTAATGTATTAGAAATAATGTAAAAATTCTGAATTTTCTGTGAATGTTCTATGAAATTTCTCTTTATTTTATTAAATTTTGTTTAAGTTTATTTAACAAGGAAAGCTAAAAATATAGACAAAAACCCAATAAAAAAGTAGAGCTAATTAAAATACTCAGTTTGTATTCAAAACAGCCATTTTTAAAATCTTGCATGTTACAAGTTTAGCATTACCTTACAAACAGCTTGAAAATTTGCAATTCCTGTTTCTCCACCTCCTTTTTTTTTTTTATCACAACATTTGCTTGTTACTGCAAATAAATATTTGAAAGCAGTTTCCACATATTTAAACCTTCCACTTACTTAATTTGAAAAATTAAATTGAGTTGCAGTTTACAGCCTTCCATTCTATTGGACATTAAAGACAGTTCAATTTTGCTCAGAGACCTATTTATTAAGCTTTTACATGCTCTAAATCTATGACACAGGACCAAAGGCTCTATTTTCTTTCCAAAGGAAGCCATGCTAAGGATTTTCATGCCTGCCCAAAAATCCATTGTCCTTTGCCAGTTTAAATCTGTAGCCTTGGGAACTAGAAGCTAGCATATTACGCCTAGCTAATGGAGGATGAGGATAATTTGAAATAATTCCCGGGTAAATGTCATGAAAAACATGTGGATAAAAGTATCAGTTTTTATACCATAATACAGAATGAACATGTGCAATTTATCATTGGTAGAGAAAGTCATGTGAATATATAAAATCAGATTTTTCTTCCCTGTGAACAATTTGAACTCACCAGCTCTGCGAAAGATGACATGCATTTTATTAATTACATTGCTGGTTTTAACTGATAGGAACCTGTGAGCTGAGTTTCAGAGAAACAAGTTAATGGTAAAAGTCTATTAGACAGGAAACTTAAGTTCACGATGCTGACCTATGGTAAGAGTTGTTTTAAATGTTATTTGACAGATTCATATTTCCTACATGTTATAAAAGTAGCTACATCAAAATTTATCATGGAAGCATAGTAAATAATAAGCAAAATCTAAACATTGCTTTTCTTTCTCATTTTACCCTGATCAGCTGCTTGAGTTAAACATGTTTTCATGTTGGGCAGTTTAAATTGTTTCATGAGTAGCAATTGTCTCCTGCGTTACCTTGAGCAGGTCATGTAAATAGAGAATCCAAATACATACATAAGTGCAAACTTAATAAACTTAATAACGAAATAAATAATAGAGCTATGTTTAAATACAGAAACTTCTAAAACTACACTTTTGACATATTTTCAGTGTAATTTTTCGATACTTCGCTAGGTTCTAACTGCCACATCATCCTTTCTTACTGCTGGGCTACTCTTTGGTGATGGTTGGAAGAAGCAATTAATTAGACTCCTCTCATGAGAGATTTTAAAGTTCATTGCCCAGTCTATTTTTCAGGTTCATAACCTTCTCCCAAATTGTTAGGGAGACGGGTTAGTCTAGGCTTTGAGTAAAATGATAGTATTTTGAATGTTATGTCCCCAGTTCCAAAAATATGATGTAAACATACGGTTTTAGTGATATTTATTTACTAGCTCAGTCTAGTATTATCAAAGAATTCTAAGCCTTTTGGGTTGTGCTAATTGGTCTTAATACCTCCAACACCAAACCATGTACGTTAATTTACATGATGACCTAGCTCAAAGTAATAAGCCAGAGAGAATATCTAGCCATTAAATAACTCATGTTGGACTGTTACTAAATCTAACAACAAACTTTATTAATGTTGCACTTTGTTTTCTGATACATGAAAAACTGATTAATAAAGCTTACTAAGAATGGTGTCTAGTTGTCAGTTTAAAGGATGAAACTTATTTCAATTATACCACCCTATTAGGAAAGTAAGAATAGTTATTGTGAACCACCACAATTATTTTATAACAACTAATCTCTAACAGTCTTAAATACTTAATTTCACCCTGTTAACACCATTCCTGCAGCTGATAGAGAACAAGTTCATAATTGTGTGCAATGCATAAAATTTCAGGTGTATTAATTTTTGGGCAAAAGAAGGCAGTAGCATTAGTAAAATCTGTTGTGACAGATTACTTATATAATCCTAAGTTTTGTTGTGAGGGGATTTTGCAATGGATTGGCAATCCATCTAACACATCATGTTCCATTCACATGACTTTCTCTACCTGTTCTATAAACAAACGTTTTACAAAAGAGTATTCTTCTTCTACTGCATGCTAATTGAGACAAACATTAGCAGAATAGTCTTAGCTCTTAGTTCCTTATTAAGTACTAGGGAACTAAGGGAATACACTAGCTAAAGCGGTGGTTAAATATTTTAAAAGCTGTCACTATGCATTTGAACTTGAAATTCATGTCTTTACATTATCAGGAGTAAAACAAAAGAAACATGGAGTTCCTCTTTGAGAAAAATATACTTATCTAAAAATTGAAACCAATAATAAGTATATCTCAGATTAGTTAGCTTCACAACAAAAATGTAAATGACATAAACTGTGTGTTTTGGCATCTACATTTTTTGTGTAGTAAGTCTTTATTTATCTCTTATGATTTAGGTATGCAAAAGTCTTCAGAGTGAAGAGGACTTCATTGGCTATTCACAGAAAATTCAAGTTACTAATTTTGTCATGTAAATATTTTTAATCTATGGTATTTTAATCAAAATTGTTAGAAACATTTTTAAGGAAATCAAAATTTTGAAAAATGTTTCCATGTAAGGGTAATTTGGGGTGGAGGATTTTCCTCTAAATCTTCCGCACACACACACACACACACACCTTTTTCTAAAAATGCTTTTTTTGGATTCAGGGTCTCAAAACATATATTTCCAATAAAATCTTGATATTGAATATTTGGGTATAATACAATGCCTTCTCTAAACACTATATACATAGTACGAGTATAGAAAGTAAAAATAGTTACAATAAACCAAAGATCTAAAAAAGGACAAGTCCTAGAAGAATTTAGAGAGGAACTGAAGATAGAAAAGAGTATAATGGAAGTAGTGGCACATTACCAGGAGAGATGGCATCAACATGTGCAAATGTACTCTGATTGTCTAACATGGCTAGCACATTCTTACAACCCAATAGGAATATGGTATATAGAACAGTCCGAATATAGAAGGCAAGAGCAAATTCTATAATGCCTCGGGTTCAGAACAGGAAATAAACTTGATTGCTAAATATTAAAAACAGAAGCACTATTTACAATGAAGTATTCAGAATCTTGAAATTATGCCGAGTCATTTATTTACACTCACCTCCACTTAATTTGGTAACTTGAGGACACGAGAAGAAGTGTTCTTGAAGCCATTCCAATGTTTTTCAACTAATTAAGTGGAGGCGAGTGTAAATAATTGTGACTGAGCTAACTCCAAAACTTAATTGCATTGAAAGAAGATACCCAAATTTAGGAGTTTTTTTTTTTTGTAAAATTACACACATTTTTTTTATTTGTTCAAATGATATAAAGGTTATATATACATATATAGTGTGTTTCAGAATTATTCAACCTTTGAATAATAAGGCTTTGAAAGTCTACCATTTTATATATATATATATATATATATATATATATATATTATCTATTGTCCCTTTTGCCAAATGGCAAAGTTATGGCATGTTTTCTAGATCGCACATCAGTGGCCATAAATCAAAAGAATTTAGTCACGTGTGTCCCATTTTCATTGCAGTATTGGAGCACAATCAATACATTACTTAAAATTATTGGACTTGTAATTTTGGCAAAATTGCGTGCTCTTTGGGTGTGCATATCACTGATAACTATTCGGTTGATTTCATTATCATACACAGTTAGCTAGAGCACTCTGCTATAACATACAGGTGGGTAAGTCTGTCCATAATACAGAGAGATTACACTGTTCTCTGAAGTTTCCATTGTTTAGTTTTTTAAATTTGTTGTTTTTCTCAAAGAGGTACACAATTTCACCAGCACCAATATGCTTAGTTTACATTTTTGCAGTCAACACAATAAACACGCCAGGTCAAATTACTTTAAAAAAATTGAATGAAATCTATGTAGCATTCAATATTAAATGCAATAATTGTTTGTCAAGTAACCTGCATAGACAAACATAATAAAACAATTAGTTTGTTGAAAACATTTATCTAACACAAGCTTTGAAACACAGATTTTAAACTATGATTTTAGTGGTGGAATAAAACACTATGCTATTGTTAGGATTCGAACAGCAGTACTTTGGTTTTGTCTATGTAGGTATTATGCCATTTTAAATACTTGAACTACTGTGGTTCTATTGGCTTATGCTTTTGTAAATCTTGTCTAGTGCCTACACATGACTGTGTGAGAACATTAATTCCTAAGCACTGTAATCATTCATATTAAAAAAGTATACCCATTATGTGTAAGGAATAAATTGTTTCAACATGGTGTAAAATGGAGATCACACATACTGATATTCTAAGGTAATCTAAGCTAGGAATTTCTGAGCTTATATGCTAATTAGTGTCGCGTTCATCATTATGCATGTGTAAGGTCATCAACCCAAGTGACTGAGGATAAGTTTAACTGCTTTTTGTATCATTGCTGCAGGTTCCTTACAGTTGCTCTGAACCAATGCAAACATAGTTTTGTTTGCTGAGCTTGCTGATATGCATTAAATTTATATGGAAGCAAGAGGTAATAATTTGTAGCTGAACAGTTGTATAGGGATGGATTTCCAGACAGACATCATCCTCGTATGCCAACCTCCTAGAATCTACATCAGCATTTGCAGGAAACTGAATCCCTGATGGTACAGACTGAATGCCAGTGCAAGACAGAGACACCGTACTTCACCCTTTGAGAAAGAGGTACTTAGAAATGTGATCCATAAATAATGATTAAAAGATTAAATTACCTTAGGGATAACAGCATAATTTTTTTAAGAGCTCTTATCTAAAAGGAAGATTGTGACCTTAATGTTGGATTAAGATTAGTTATGGGTGTAGGTGTTCATAAACTAGGTCTGTTCGACCTTTAAAATCTTGATGTGTCAGTGTCTGGGCAGAACCTTCAACCAGCACTGTGTAATAGCAAGGGTAATGCATGTCAATAAGTCTAGTGTGCATCGAGTGCTAAAAGAAGACAGGTTATATTCCTTACCATCTGCTTAAGATGCAGAGGATTTTGGTCCCTAATTAGACTTTAGCAGATGTATTTTGGAGCAGCAGAATAACCCTCACAACTTCTTCCCCACAGTTCTCTTCATAGATGAGGCCATGTTCACAAGAGATGGTTTACTTCTGAACCAGAGGAACAGCCATGTTTGGGAATATGCACCAAATCTCATCATGGAGAGTATCCATCAACAGAGGTTCAGCATTAGTGTATGAGCAGGCATAGTGTCAAATTATATAATTGACCACATTACTTCCAAGACAGTTAAACAATCATGTTTAAATTAATTCCTGACCCTTGTGTGCCTGTGCTTTTAGAAGACGTCTCTTTGAATATATTACACCATATGTGGCTGCAACTCAATGGAACAACTCCATGTTTCAGTGTAGAAGTAAGAGATTACCTCTAAGATGTTGTTTCCTGGGGGGTGGAATGAAAGGGGTGGTCCTATAAGTTGGCCATTGTATTCTCTGGATCTCTTCTCATGGGGGCATCTTAAGAGCCTCATTTACCAGAGTTCCGTTAATACAAATGAACATTTACTGGCATAAACTCTAGCTGCTTGTGATCAGGTTTGCAACACTCCTGGAATTTTTTGACAGAGTGAGAGGTTCATTTCTTCATAGGTGCAATCTCTGCAAGGATGTTGCAAGTCAACACATGGAACAGCTTCTCTGGTAACCTGTCATATTTTGTATGAAAAGGCAGAATGCACTTTACTTTCTAGTACATAATTCTTAATTATTTTATGTAAATACTTGTTTACTGTGGAGATGGTTGTTCATTTTATATTTCATTGGAAGTTCATTTGACGCAATGGTATTTTTTTGTAAATTGTGAACTGTGGCTACAAGTATAATGTGTATGATAAACTGTACTTTTAGAAACTCCTTCCAGGAATATCTCTTTAGGTGTTTAATGCAATTGTTATTGAAATGTTCCCCATTGCACCTACATGTCAATCGCACACTATATTTATTTTGTCAGTAAAATAAATCTTATTGAGTAATGCAGCAAAATATGGATGGCTTATTGTAAAATGTAAACAAAGGACACAACAAAAAAATAATGGTACCTAAGGAGGCTTGAACCTCAATTTCTTAACCTGATACCCACACACTAACCATAGTACTAAATAATGCCACCATATTTACATTCTCCAAAATCCAGGTGTTCAGGTCACAGTCTGCTGTGGCTTGGTCAGTGCCGTGGCAACCTATAATACACTTTACGCCGTAGCAAAGAATTTAGAACCCACGTAAAAGAACTTCAGCCTGATAAAAAGCCTCTGAGCAAAATTAAGCCATTTTTCAAGCCCAATTTAGAAAGGGACGCTGAGAACTGCAGCAGTTAAAGAGCATCCATAAATAGAACTCAATTTAATTTTATTCTGAAGCTCCTACACTACTTACTCATGAGTGATAGTAGCATGAACTATGAGTATTGAACTGCACTTAAGACATTCCTGGCATTCATCATCACAAAATTGTAACTCATGAACAATAGACAATTGTTGCTCTGTAGGATTTCAATTTTAAAAGTGTAACAACTCTATGAACAGAATTTTTGAAATGGTCACTTCTTGGTAACACATCTTAAGGTTCTTCTTTGGGGAGAGTTTGAATGTTGCACCTATTTTGACAATTTTTCCTTTGTTACACATCTTTTTTCACTTATGTTTAGCGCTTAGGGACCTCATTGTACTAAACTTATTAACCAGACATCTTGACAGTTTCTCTAGCTGGAACTGGAATACCAGGAAGTATTTCCTGTACTGCCTATATACCTGTCTACATCATTTGGTTTCTATGAGGGTGGATCGGAAAGTAACTCATAATCATTTTTATATCAAAAGTTGAACAGGTATCATTACAAACAAATGCACAACTGACATCTTTTGTATATTTTTGTACATAGCTGCTAATTTTCTCAATTTGATTCTCCCATTGATACCAGTTTCAAAATACCCTGTTCGTATAAGTCTGTTCGATTGGAGTATAGCCATTTGCGGACTGCTGTTTTCACTTCTATGATGCAAAGCATTTACCAGTCAGGAATTTCATGAAACCAAGCAAATGAAAGTCAGTTAGTGCCAGGTCTGGACTGTATAGAGAATGCTGGAGCACCTCCCAAACAAATTTGTTGAATTTATCATGAACAGCTGCAGTAACATGGGAGCAAGCATAGTCATGAAGAAGTTTGAAACATAAGCATGAATGTTATGGGATTTGTTATGCACGGCATTATGCAACTTTACCAATGTTTTAATAAAGGCTGCATTCACAGTGGTCCCATGTTGAACAAAGTCCACCAATACCATACCATTTATATCCCAAAATACTGTCACAAGCACTTAACGAACAGATTAAATCACCTTGAACTTTTTCTTTACCAGGGAAGTAGCACATTTCCACTCCATAGAGGCCTGTTTTGTTCAGGATATATTGGTACACCCATGACTCATCACCAGTGACGATTCCCTTCAGAAAATCAAGCCCTTCTGCAGCATAATGCGATAAGTGATCCAAGTTTGTCATCCATCACAGGTCCTTGTGGTCATCAGTCATGTTCTTATGAACCCAACGAGCACTAACGGCAATGTATCATGCACAATTCCATACACCGATCCGTATGAAATGTTGAACTGCTGGGACAACATTCACAGCAGGAGCCATCAGTTGCTCAAAATTGCCACCTCAAAGGTTCTGACATTCTGCTTGGTTGCAGCTGTTGCCAGCCGTCCGGAATGTGGAGCATCACAAATGTCATCATGACCACCTTTGAAGAATACCCACCACCTGGAGACGTTGCTATGGTCCATACAGTCATCCCCATACACATGTCCCTGTAAATTTCACTCAGGTTATGCCTTTTAGTCCATAAAAATTACACTATACCTTGCTACTCTTCACAAGTGGATGATAATAACATGCGTGGCATCTTTGTTTCATAGTTCACACTTCTCTTGCTAGAGCTATACATGAGAAACAAATGTCTGTAGCAGAAGCTTCAAGCTATATGTTGACGAAATTTCAACATCCTAGCCACAATACCAATGCAGAAAAAAATTATTGTGCATTACTTTCCAATCCACTCTTGTGCATATGTAACATACTAAAAATTCTTTGTTGAAGTGTGAAGCATTACAGAGGACCAATAAGAATAATCTAATGTAATTCACACACAACTTATATTCTAGAAAAGCTTTTAGTTTTGAAATACACAATGAGTTAACTCTAGTATTTACAGCTTAAACTGAAGGCAGCAACTAATACAGTAATACAACTTGCATGGGTCATTTGCCATTAGACACGGCAGAAGCATACTGAGGTCATTGCATTGAAAGAAAACTACATAAATACATGATCTATGGTCCAGATATAAATGGAATGCATGGTATAACTTTTTCATGTAACAAAGATTTGTTAACTCACTTTATTATTTTACTATTCATCCAGAATGGATGAATTAAATTTGAACATACGAGCGTGCCTGGAAAGTATGTTTTGGAAAAAAATTGATAAAATATTTGTTTTCACAGCATTTATTTGTACATGAAAGAGCATTTGTTAACTTATTTTTTGACAGTCACCACCATTGTCAGGCATTTTTCATAGTAGGCAATCAACTTTTGTGTCCTCTTCAAAGAAACCTGCCACCAGTGAAGACAGCCAATGCTGAACACAGTGTTTTGTGGAAATACTTATTCTTATTGTGAACCACTTGTTTTCATGAATTACCTCATTCACTTGTTCAAATAAACCATCAGTGACAACAGCAGGTTGGCCACTTTGTGCTTCATCATGAACAATGGATCAGCCATCACTGAATTGCCTAACTCACTTCTCACCATTCCATTTATCATTACATTTTCACTGTAAATTCCTACAAGTTGAAGACAAATTTCAGCTGGCTTAACATTCCTTGCATTCAAAAACCATATTACAGAACACACTTTACAGTTGGCAGGACCAGAAATTGTCTTAAACATTCTGAACCATCACTAACAACTGTAAACACAACACGATCCAGGTGTAATGGCATCGGTGGACAGACAATGAACCAAAGAGACAAGTAGGTATGCATGGAACTGCAACACTAGCATTGCGGTGGCAGTAGAAATGGTACTTACTTTCCAGACTGCCAAGTATATTTTGGAGTAAAATTAAGAGCACAAGATAAAAAATTTAAAAAAAAGAGCTTCCTAAATAACAAAAATGTTTTGTGCATATTTTAACTCAATTTCCAAATTTTTGGATGAGAAATGTTTTGAAAATAAGCACCTTTTCTTGAATTAGCACTTCCTGGCTAATTTATTTCATAAATAATTTCATATACAACACACCCTGCCTTTTTTTATTTATTGATAAGCAACTGAAAATTGAGCAATAATTATGGATTGATATAAATTAGTGAAACTTGCATCAAAATAATGAAAATCCAACTCTGTGCTGTTAACTATTTTGCTGGTCTCTCCTAGACTAAAATTGAAACTCATCTTACAAGGCCACTGCCATTGCTGTTCAATTGCTATGCAAGATTTTCCCATAACAAATGTAATTCTTTGGGGTCACTTCCTTACTAATGGGTGCAAATTTAAAAAATCCATTTTCATGTGAAGTCCTTACATTATATTTCTCTCCATTGGGGTGAGGAAAATAATACAAATATAGCCAATATTTAGGTGCTGTTAACAGCGAGAAAACAAAATGCTATTGTAGAGCGGCCAAATTTTTGATTAGGTACTACAGTTGGTTAATAAACCACAAAGAAACAAACATTGTGGTAACAAAGTATTTACAGAATGCCAAATAATAGTACTTTTGTTAAGAGGAATTCTTTAAGATTAACAAATAATTGTAACCATCTCCATAACGACAAAGTTACAAAATAGCCCTAATTTTAACAGTGTGAGACAAATGTTTCAAAATTAAGAGGGCAGAGTATTAAATTAACTATATACATTATAAATCAATGATGTGCAACCCTAAGCACATAATCCTGTTGGAAACACAACAGTTCATTAAAGGGTTGTGATTCATTTTCCTACATGCTTGCTCTGCTTTGTTTTTTAGGAACACAATTATAGATTTGTTTTTATGAAATCACTAATATAAATGAACCTTTGCTGATCACAATTAACACCAATCTAAAGTAAAAGTAATTTTCAAAATTCAAGTTCAAATTCACATTAAATCTGTTATAGGGTTGAATAAATGGAAAAATAGCTGAAAGAGTTTAAAATTCTGGTGCAGGAATTTCAAATTAGCTAAAGATAGTATAAGAAAATTATTTAATACTGTTTTGCCGATGATAATTGGTGAAGAAATTTAAAGAACATTGGGGGGAGAGCAGGGGGGGGATTAAATGGGAGATGTTGTCACAGGGAAGAAAATATATTCAAAAGGAGGGGATAGAAGACTATACAATGAGGGCAAAGAATCCCATCACAGCTGCAAACAAATTTGTGCATAAAAATCAGGCTAATAATACCTGTAGATAAAAACAATTCAATGAAAATAACGTACCATACACATTTAGTAACCAACAATCAAGAAAGCAGATGCAAATGTCTTTAAGGGAGACTTATGGCTGTATGTCCATGAGTGCCACATGAAGGATTTTAGGGTTTGATTTGGTAAAACACCTCTGCCATGAGGTAACTATAAAAATGGGTAAAGTAAGCAAGGTTTAAGCATCAGAATGTTAAAGACATACTATGAAGTAACAAATCAATTCAAGTTGAACTTTGTGCTCTCATCACTGTGGCTACATCAGTGATAAAAATGTGCTGGAGAGTTGAAAGTGCCACGTTCAACAATGTGCAATCACGAAATGAAAACTTTCCATAGATGAATTAATAGATGTAGATTTGTGCAGATACCTTTTAAAAGTGAACATCAATAATGATTAATGTTCTATAAATTTGAGAACTACTGCCACATTTGCATCTACAGAGATCACAAAGGAATACAAACACAAATTGCCTAGATGCATAACATGTGCAGTTCCATTATGATTTGCTTTGCAAGAAAAGAAAAAAAAAACGGGAAATAAGTTATCTGGACTTTTCACCCATGCATCAGATATAGTCAAGATATGAGATTAAAAGATAACAACTGAAGAATTTTGGGGAAAGAGGAATATAAGTAGATACAAACAGGGAAAGGCAGCTACAAACAGCATCTGAAATTTTAGGATAGAAGCATGTGATATGTGTAAGGAAGGAGGATGTTTCATTGTTTGATACAGTGCTAGCAAATAAGTAATTAAGAGAGGATATTTTGGATCCTAAATGAAATAAAACAGAAAACAATATTGTAGTAGGTAATAGACTGTTGATATTCTGTATGGAAACAATTAGGGCTATGAATAATTAAATGTGTATTAATTTGTTGAGTTGGTGTTTTAACACTACGTCACTTACATTGTTATTATGAGGGACTAGTTTTGAAAGCCTATGCTTTCATTTGCTCTTGTCCTGTTATGGTGCTAAAAATAAATACTTTACCCATGAAATTTCAATAAATGACATTTGCCATGAAAGTTTTATCGAATAATGCGTATTTTTCTGGATAATTATATAAATTTTACTGTGTATGCAATCTAGAAGTAGATTTTTTTCGAATATATAAAAATACTTCAGCAAAAATTAAAACTCTTCTAATTTTGACAGAATGCACTTAAAACACCAAATGAAACATATGCAACACTATAAGATAACAGACACCTAACTATATCTTTTTATATATATCTCTGAACTGCATCAATTGCCTTGAAATTTTCAGTGCTAAATAAATATAACAATGAGGACAAATGGCAATCATCCATATTTATTCAAATACAATGACAGTCGACCTCAAATGACCTTTTTTTCAGAACTTAACTTTGGAATTTAGCATATCATTTATATAAAAAGAAGACATAACTTAATTTTTATATCTATCTTGCATTTTGAATTTGCACAAAATTCATATGAAGGACAGAAGGGAGAGCAAAAACTTATCTGGCAGTGTGCATCAGGAGGAGGGAAATGCAGGTGAATCTCACTTTCTGTTCGACCATTGGCTCCCAATACATTAGGCGCAAACAGTGATGTTACAGGAAATCATCCGAGTCTCGGAGAGAAATTACTTTTTCAACAGGAATACTTACATATTAGGTCCATTAACAACTAACTGTACGTCAGAAAATGAAATGCACAAAACCTGCTGTATGCATTACAACCTTGGCGAAAATTTTTACCATTTCTCCCATGCTTTGCAACTGCCGCAACATGAAATTTGAAACTTGCCTTTTTCCTATATGCTATTTGGAAAAACATATGTTGTGAATGCAAGACAATCCCCAGTTCTCAACATTAATATTTTGGAACAAAAAAGCCATCCTGTACTCAGATAACTAGAGTAGATGCTTATACTACAGTGGAGCTACTGAAACAGAATTGCAAAATAACTTTAAATACTTGGAAATGATGAAGGATTTGCATTGATCTTTTGACAGTATTATTCCACTGCTTAAATTCACCAATTCTGCCTTGTACACAGAAAATGTGGTAAAATAATTTGTCCAAATTTAAGTTACATATCCACAGTAGTTTTGTCAATAAAAGAACATAATCTTTGATTACACAATGAGAAGATAGGGCCTTCCAACTCCCCTTAAGAGCTTCAAATTTCAAAAAAGGTTAACTTCTGAAGTTTTTTAAGTCTAAATAATGTGAACCTGTTAACTATATGGCCATTAGAGCTAGAATTAAGTTCCTTTGAACTGTTCTTTTAAAGTTTGTATTAATTTAAAACTAAATCATGCATTTTATGCTTTTTGATGAGAAGTTGCTATTGAAAAAGTTTGAACCACATATTGCTATTGAACCACATAAGACAAGTAAAATAAAATTTAATATATAAGAGATATAGATTTCTATTCTAAGACTTAATAAGATTATCCAACTCCAAAAATTGCTTTAAAAGTAAAATTTGTTAAAGTAATCAGTGTAGCCTAAGGCTGAAAACCACACTTAGCACAGAATATAAAAGAGTTGAAAACTTGCTGCACGGTGTGCTAGCATCAGCATTGAAAACTATTCTTGTTGGACTGACAAAATGCTGCACCATATGATAAATGCATGTTATCATTCTTAAGTAGCAGAATGTCTAGTGCAACATACCTCTTTAGAGACAAACATAAAAAAAAGCTTGGGAAAAGGCATTAGCCACCATATAATGAAAATGTCTTCAAAGACGTATACGATTTTTAACTGAAACACACTGTCTCTCACATCAGAAAGTTTTCTGAACACCAGTGGTGGTGTGAAAATTGGTTCCAGTCTAGTATCACTTCATTGTCTGGAAAATCGTAGACTGAGCATCTGTATATAAGCATCATGTTATCCAGTTTGAAGTAATGACTCGGTAGCCATAAGAAGCAGTTTCATACTGCGTGTGATTCTGTTATTTGGGTTGCTAGAAATATAGGCATGGAGCTGTCGCTGCAATGCATTGAGTACAGCTGGCATATGCTCTCTTGTCAGTGGATTTTTTTTGTCTAAGTTCATAACAGCTTCTTCCAGATATCTGAAACAGAAAGCATTTATTTATTAATATCAACCTTAATAAGCTGAGTATTGATCAATAGTGCCGAGTTCAGTCTTTTCTTCAAATCAATGAAAAAGGAACTTAACATAGTGAAAACAAATTTAAGATATAACAAATCAAGAATAAATCAGAGACAAGACGTACAACAAAGAAGTTTACCTTCCATCCTACTGCTATGCATAAATTCCAAAATATTTTCAAAAAACATATCTTTTGGCTGCCAGAATAGATTTTCTATAAAAAAATTTAATTAAATCCAACAAACCACAAGCAAATGAAAAACTAATGGTATATAACATTAAATGTTTAGATTGTGACAATTTGCATAGGAAAATGTAAGAAAAGTTAATAAATTAGACAAAAAAGAACACTTTAAGAACATTAATTCAGACATTTTTGGAGAACAACCAACCATAACATCAGTGAAAAAGATAGCAAACTCTTATAGGTCACAAGAAATTCTGAGTTGGAGTTTTGGGAGAAAATCCTCATTTAAAAAAAGCAACAGACAACATCAATTTTATTTTAAATGATTCCAATGTCACCAAATGATACACTACCAACAAAACCTCTCTTGGCTACTCGAGCCAGTACACAGCAGTTGATAATGTAGGCAAAAGCCTGCGAAAACATGTTCCTGCCTTTATTGTATGGTGAGTGAAAACTTTTGAATGTTCAATCAACTCCTCTCTTTTCTAAAATCTTTGAGAAAGTTCACTGTATAAGATTCCAATTCAGCCAGCATTCATTAGTTAGAAAGTTATTTGAGATTCTTTAAATAAATATGATTTAATATCAAAAACACAGCATGGATTCTAACAAGGTAAGTAAATAATAATGTCAAATGATAAGCTTTCTTAAGACTATTTATGAGGTATAGATAATAATGAAAGAGAATGGGCCCATTCTTAGACCTATTTAACCAACCAATTGAATGAATCATTATACTTTATTAAAAAATCTAGAAGCTATGGGAATATGTGGTGTCACCTTAAAATGGTTCAAAATCAAATATCCAATCCCTATTGCTAATCATGTACTGAACTATAGAAAGGAAGTGCTCACCAATATGGTCAGCTTGGTAAGTTACATACCTGAATTGATATTTCTTTCTTTCCAAATTTCAAGTAACTTTAACTGTTTCTATCCAGTCTTTTTTGTCTCAACTCCCCCCCTCTTTTTTTTTTTTTTTTTTTCTTCTTCAACCCTGATGGTTCGAGGCCTAGGGAATCATTTCATTTTCTTTCCTGTTCAGATTTCCCTCTAACTTAGGGTGATGTAACTACCAATAATGATGCCCATTTCTAAATGATTACAATTATTTTAAAATGAGTATAACTTCACAGTTAAGTGCTTTTGTTATTAATATTTGTGAAGGTTATAACTATGTTCAAAACACTCCAGATATCATGATGCCTCCTTGGAAAATACATACATTCTGGAAGCAATATAATCCCCTTTTCAGATTTCCAGGCAGGACCGCTTTTAAAGGATAACACAATATACATAATTTATTGCATTTTTATGTGAATATTATAAAATATAACATGCTAAGTAAAGCCATAGTTAAGAGAATGTTGTACTTCAGGTTTGTTTTTACATGATAGTCTATTGTAAAAGTTTAAGCTATCCTCCTCCAAAGAAATGGATCACATCAAAGGGGTAGTTCTCCACATATCTTCAAAGAAACTTATTATTACATTTCTTCCTTACATATACATGCATTTAGTTTTAGTACAGACATCTATGTATTAATTCTGAACCTTCATTTTTCCAAGATGGATGTCTTTATTTTTCCAAGTTGATATAGCTGTTGAAGTACACAATCACAACTTCATTGACAAAGGCAAGTAAATTACATCAAATTGAAAATTATAGCTTCAGAAATCTTTTCCCGTAGATTATTCTAGAGAACATAACTGTAATTGATGTTAAGTTATCATTAATGTATAAAGGGTTTCAAACATATGTTACTAAGATTGTCTGAAGCTATGTATATGATATAGAAAATAATGAATTAAGTGTATAAATCTATAGTATTCACTATTGAAGAGGAACAAGTTAAGTGCTTACCCTTTTTAGATTTAAAAATCATGAGAACTGAAACAAGGTTGGGGTTTAGAACACACAGAAAAGCAACACATGTTGTCAATTACATAAAACGGAACCAGTTTAATCTATTAAAACACCAATTTGCCATATTTCATAGTCTAGTTCACATACACATACATGCATACATAAATCAGGTTGCTAAATTGAACAGTTTTAATACAAACTTTATTGACAAATTTATTTACAGCCAGTGAAGAAGTGAAAGATTACATGAAATCACCACTCTAGAAAAACTGGAAAAAAGTTAAATTTTGCAAAATTTACTTTTCAGCCAAAATGTTTCTGGAAATTTGAAAAGATTTTTAAAGAGTTTAATAAAACTGGCTCCTCAAAATAGATATAAATATAGGGAACTTATTAAATTACCCCCAAAAACTCCACAGTCAGGGATTTATAAAATAAGTTGCCAAAGACTGCAGTAAGATTTATATCAGGAAGACAAATTTGGAAACTAGGATGAAAGAACACTTGAGGAGCATTAGGTACAGGCATATAGACAAGTCTGCAGCAGCATATCACTTTTAGTAGGGGAATCATAGCATAAAGGAAGAAATAGAGTTGATAAAATATGCAAAGAAACCTTTAGAACTGCAAATTTGGAAAAACAGCTTCATCACCAGGAAAGAAAATACTCATGAATTTAAGTTTCCATCATCGATAACATCATCCTACTGACAAGAACAGTAGAGGGCAGCACAATAGTGAGCTGGACTAGACCCATCTAACTGTTGTAGCATCAGCCAATCATGGAACTGAAGATAGGGTAAAGGTATCCTGAAACCAGTCTTCCCGAACGAATGGGAAGTAGAGCTAAAAGTGTAAAAAGGTGATTCAATTTTATCAAAACTCAATGAATTAAGCTATCTTTAAAACTCATTCAAAAGTTCATACTACTTAAACGTGACAGCAGTTAAGTTGGTACACTCACAAAAAGCAGACAAAAATATTTACCCATTAGATTTCCTGAACCTACCACAAGGTAACACTTCAGGTAGTTGATCAGAAAGAGTAAGCAGAACTGGAACCAGCTGTTGCCAGATCTGGTTATTTCAAACCATGTGCTTCAGTTTGTGATTTGATACATATTTCTTTTAAACATACTATTTGTTTGTGCAAGGTTTGAAGTGCAATAATGTCTCAAAAACAACACTGATCGCTGAGTGATAATCCTTTGTGTCGAGGTGTACCACTCAATAAGCTGGCATAGTAATTGGAATCCTTTGAACAGAAGGAGTTCATGAAGTGCCTTCCTCCATCCTTGTTGATAAAATAGTATAGTGAAATGCAACAATTCTTGGAAGCATAAGAACTGTTATCAGCAAGGGAGTGTAACTTCAAAAGAATGAAGACAAAATTCCTGAATCATAGCAGGGATTTCTGTTAGCTCCAGGTAAGATAAATGAGCAACCTCATCCAGTAACATCAAGTTTACATTAACTTATTTCTATATTGTCAAAAGTACATTATTTATTCTACATTCACTGAAATGTGTTATAGTGTTATTTCTACTAACAATGATAACAAGAAATGATTGATCTGTGTTCACTGTGTACATGTTTTTATACAGTTTGAGACAAGATAGAAATGTGCATAATCAGATGTTACTGACTATGTTGCAACCACTTGCAGCCAACATTATGCGAAGCCATACAAACTGTAAAGTGCAAAGTTTGAGCAGCAGGGATATATGATACAATGTATAATTATTATGTACATGAAAAGCTGCAGGTGAAAGCTAGTACTAAATAAATAAATGTGAAATAGTTCTTAATTAGGGAATAAGAAGAGTACAAGGGCCACTATTTATATTTCAAGCTTTGGCAATACTGATGCTGTGGGGTGCCATCTGGTGTTTCCACTGGAAAGATTGGCATTGTTTTCCTTAATCTACTATTTTGTCAATAGAGCATTATTTGTGTTGTGTTGTTTACTGTGACTTTAAAATTGTCTCAGTGAAAAAATGGAATTAACTTTTGAAAATTTTCAAGTGATGATCTATTATGATTTTTGACATGGATTATCAAGACAAGAGTGCATTGATCAACTTACTACTACATTTGGCAATGAAGCACCATCCTTTGCCATTGTGAAAGGCTAGTATAATGAATTTAATTGTGGCCTCTGTTCCCCCATTGACAAAATTTGTGAGGTCATCCAAAATCAGTTGTGCCAGAAAACATTGATGCTGTGCAAAAGTTGATAGTGCAAGATTGTCATGCCACATACTGTCAAACAGAGGCAACTCTATGCATTTATTCCACCATGATATATAAATATTGCTTGGTCATTTGGCCATGAAAAAGGTTTGCTTCGCTGGATAATTTGACAGTTCTTGACAATTCTTCTAATTTGATCATCTCAAAAGGATGCATGTGACAATTGGTGCACACAAACAATCAAGAAACAATGGTGGGGGCTTCAAAATACATATATAAGATTGTAATAGGTGATGAATCATGGATCTATGCATGTGAGCTGGTATGTAACAGCAGTTGGCTGTATGCATGTTTAAAGATAAACCAAATCCAACTGAAGTTGTTTGCATTTTAAGCACTTTGAGACAAGTGTTTTTTCAGAAAAACTGGTCATGTGGCAACCATGCCTTTAGAGGAACGTATAATGGTCAATTCTGAATGGTACACAACCATATGTTTTCCAGAAGTCTTTGTGAAACAAGGCAAACAAACATGTGGATACGATGGATTGTTCATCATCAAGACAATGCAAGCGCTCACATATCTCATCTAATAGCCACTATTTGAACATTCAAAAAATCAAATTGATGACTCATCTGTCATACAGTCCTGATTTAGCACCAAAGAATTCTTTTTGTTTCCAAACATCAAGAACAAAATGCAAGGACAATGATTTTTGTCAGCAGAAGAAGCCATTGGTACATTAAAAACCATGTTTTGGTGGTGTCTCAAGCAAATTGGAAAAAAATGCTATGAAAAATAGTTTGAATACATGCAAAAGTATATTGATCATAAAGGAGAATATTTTGAGAAACAATAATGCAATTTTCAATGACAAATTACTATTTTTTAGCCTCAAAATATAAATAGTGCCCCTCGTAGCAAGAAGTTTTGCTCTCCTGGCTTCAATGTTACAAGGTTTTAGAAGTAGCCAATGTTATATAGAATAAGGACTATTAAGAGAAAGCATGATTTATGCCAAATAACTCTTTTGGCTTAATAACTGTTCGTCAATAATTAACCAATGATGCAACATGTAGGGAGCTACAAGGAAATAAAACTATTTTAGTACTATGACTGTTGACTTGAACCATATATTGCTGCAAGTCAACTGAAAATTTGAATTTCAAAAGTAATTGGAATGCACATCTTATGTATTTAATAGTATGTTCCTTTTCTATTTCTCGAGTTGAAGATGCATTAGTTTGAATTAGAAAATATTTTAATGAAGCTTCTGTAGAAAACATGTTTTTGTTGGAAGAAAGCAAAGGAAAAAAGGAGAATAAATTAATTATGTTGTTACATTTAAGAAAGCAGAAACCTTATCTCTCAGATTATATTATGCCAGATGTACGGTTAAATCAGTTTTGAAATGAATTATGTACGGTTAAATCAGTTTTGAAATGAATTAAGTCAAATGAAATTTCTGTAAAGACTACTTACTTGTGCTTCAGTTCTGTGTTATTAGTCAGATCTGCAGCAAGTTGCTGTATAAGTGATAACAGAACATGTTGCTGGAGTGGACATGGAGTTTGATTGAACACCTGCTGAGGATTTACTTTCTCGCAGATGTATACCACCAGATTTAAGTCTGATGCTGAAAGGGCCTGAAAAATAAACATTAATAACAAATATCTTATTTACATTCAAAATTGGCAGCTATATTTAATAAGCATATGTGGGTTGTAGGCTTAGGGCAGTAATTTTTGTGTTAATTTGAAAATGAAGTGTTCTTATGGCAATGCATCTGTAAAAATTAAAAAACACAGTTTTCTTCTGATTACTTTGACTTTCTTTTACCATATATAATCTCAGAACGTAAAATATATTGTGCACACAAAGTTTTAATAAGCTATGTTAAACCTTTCTTGAGATATTTTTTTTTTTTACTTATAATTTATCACAGATATTGTAATATGAAATGTTCCTTGGACCCTGAAGTTTATCATATCACTCCCAAATTTTAAATGTTTTCCCATATGGTCATTCAAACCTTGCATGGGCCGCCAGGCATTTAAATTCTTAAAAGGGGCCAACAATGCAAGAACATTTGTATCTTCATATATTTTATTAATTTATTTTAATGAAACACAACTGGTTTACAACACAGTAAAGAATGTACACCCATGGTGTATACAAAGTAGATACTCTTATTTAAAAAAAAATCTGATGTGTTCCTTTGCATAACTTTCTCTAGCTGTTCAACAAACAAAAGATTTTTACAAAATATTATTCTTTTATCTACACTATGCTAATCGAGATAAAGATAAGAAGAATTGGTGTTATTACTTGCTTACTTGTAAGTAGACAGGAAATAAGTGAAGTGGGCTAAAGCAATAGTAAAATCTTTTGAAAGATATTGCTATACGAAAAAATTAAAATCTGCTTCTCTTTACAAGGCCAGTGATAAAACAAAAGAGAAATGAAAGTATAGATTAATTTCCATTTGAGAAGAGATTAAGTAATTTAAAATTGAAACCATCAACAAAGAATACTTCAGAAATGGTTGTATACAAAAAAGTAGTGCATTGCATAAATTGTGTGTTTTAACAAGATCTACCTTTTCTGTGCAGTAACTTTTTGTCTATTTTTTACTTGATCAGATAGACAAAAATCCATTCAGAATGAGTCAGAGTCAATTTCCAGAAAATTCAAAACATAAATTTCATTTGCAACGGAAATATTTTACACATATAGAATTTAAATCAAAGTGTTACAGCCATTTTTGAGAAAAACAAAATTTTTGAAAAATGTTCATGTAAAGGGTAGTTGGGGGAAGGAGATTTTCCTGAAAATCTTTGTGTTGCATCTTTGGAAGGTACTGAATTTAAATATTCAGTTTAATATTCAACCAACTTTTTTTTTTTGAGCTTTACTGTCCAGATACACACCACACTCATATGGACCTTTTTCTATTTTTTTTTTTGTTTTTTTGTTTTGTTTTGATTCAGGGTACCAAAACATGTTAAGTATTTCTGGTGGAATCTCAGTATCAAATTTTTGGTGGCATACAATATCTTCTCTAGCTACTTTGTTCAATGTACTAGAGAAAGTAAAAATGTGTTGAAAATTCCCTATTTTGTTTCTCTATAGCAAGCTACGTCATTCTGTTTCACAAATGCACCTCATTTGTGAATCAGCCAGGTTATCATGCATATAAACAATATAGTCTCAGCAAAGAATTTCTTTGGTCCAAGGTCTTATGGTTCAGTTAATGCTATGATGCAATAAAGCACTTGTATGCCATACTGTGCAATACACCAGGCTAAAATTACTCCAACCCCTTTGTCAGCAATTGTATACACATCAGAATATTTTTTTCAAGCATAGTTTGCATGTTAGCTGTAGCTTATTTAGGTGCCTTATGAGTTATTTGCAAATGCTCTTTCCACTCAGAAGAGATGAGTATTTATTTAGCTGTCAGAGAGATTTCCTTTGGTAGTTGTAAAGCATATTTGAAATTATTATACTGTAATGCTAACCAAGGCCTCAACTAGCAATGTAGCAAATAAGTTAGCTTGCATACAAGTATAAGGGCTTCTGAAATTACTTAAGAAAATGTGGAGAGATTTTTTGTGGTGTTCTGTTTTGGAAATTAATGGAGAGCTTTGAAAAACAAACGCTAACTTGATTTGCCATGAATGTGGAGATATACCCTGGTGCATTGGTCCATATTTCAAGGTGTACCATTTAAGAAGAAACGTTTAAAGGTAAGCTTTGATCTCTTACAGAATTTATTTAAATTAAAATAATGTAACATAAACTTTCTTTTTTTCTCTCTCTCTCCAACAAATACTCTTGTTTTTTCTACAAACTAATTACGATGAGAATCTGTTCATAAATAACTTTCTTCAATGATTTTGTAACAATTCTGTATAGTTTCTTTTCAATGTTTGTTGCAGCGAAGATTACTGCTCTCTACCTATTTCCTGTCAAAACTCTCAACTGTTACACGCAATGCATTTCCAGGGAAAACTGAACTCTTCGTAAGGCTTTGTTCACTTTTTATACCTGTCAATTACGCGACAGGAAATTTTCAGTAATAGTTGCACATGCAAAACCACCGAAGGTGTCCCAAACTCACTCAGATGTAACAATTAGTCTTTGACGTCAAAGAACCTTCTGACAAAACATGTGTCCACTCATACAGGTGTTAGAATCACACCTGTGATGTCAAAAGCACTTGCCACAGATGTAACAATGGATACCAACAATCAGCTGTGAATTAAGAAGCAATCTGCTCAAACACATTCAGCAATTACGGCCACAGGGCATAGGGTTTAATAAACATTAAATGAAATGCACAGGATGTCTACGGACATACATATCACTTCTCCTGCATTTAAAAACTGGCATCTGTATCAATAAAAGAATTAATTGGAGCTTACCACACAAATAACTAAATAAATAAATGTAAAGAAATTGCTGTGCAGGTGTTTCTTAATTTAGCATAAGAAAGAAACATTTTTTGCATACATGTTATTGAATTTTCAAGATTTTTCACGAGCAATGGAACATAATTTTAACTGAACAATTTAATAGTTTTTAACTAGTCCACAACAATTTTTAAACACACAATTCTTTGAAGCTATCCTAAAAATGCAAGTAATAAGTTGTTAACTGTGGTCTAAGCAGCATTTTGAAAGGTGAAAACTGCTGAAAATGGAATTTAGAAAAATGGAGTTTTAAAGTTCAATGTAATCTGCCTAATTAGCCATTTATGGCTTTAAAATAATTAGTATTATAAATCCATTTATATAATATGAAAGTACAAGTTATAAGTGCCTATAAAATGCAAAAATGAAAAAAAAAAAAAAAAAAAAAAATCAGAAAATTTTAATGATGTACTGCCTAAAAGTGCAATGTTTTCTCTATAGTGCTCAATATCTTACACCTTAGCACATTGAATTTATCCACTTCCATGTTGAAAACAGTACAGAAAATGAAGTGCTGCACTTTGGTAGCTATTCTCTACATTGCATGCTTACATTACTCAAGAAAAATGACATACTGGAATTTCAATCTACAACAGGTTAATGCTCAACAAAAGTACAAAAATATAATTTATATTATCTATCCATCATTCTTCACCAGCGGTGTAAACAAACCAGAATATATTCTTCCGTGAACACATGTTCACACACCACGTGGAACCAAGCTGTGTTCATCTGCTGTTGTACAGCTGCAAACCTATGTCGCACCAATTTTACAGGAAAAGAAAGAAATGCCTATCTGCTTTTCACTGTCCACAGATAATGAATAACTCTATGAAATGTATAATAAAACAAGTAGCCGAGTTATTATTCAGTATGAAATGTAAAATTCTCCCATAAAATTATAAAATGCAAACATATTGTTTTGGAAATTTGTTCAAGTATTGCATGCGAACATCGCATAAAGAATTGAATTAAAGTGGTATTATTAACACACACTTCACTTACTTTTAATGAGTAGGACAATTGTTTCGCGGACCGTTGCCCGCATCCTCAGCTGTTGAACCACTACTGCTTGGGTTTGGGTTCCAAGTTGTGGTCGTGGTTGTGTTGGTTGTGGCGACATCTGTTGGGCGGGCGATGAAACTTGTTAAGCAATCCCTAGGGGGGAACTCAATGTTCATCAGTGTGTGGCGGTATTTATGAATATAGATTTTTTCCCAAGCTGTTAGTTGAAACGGATTCGAAAGTTCTTTCAATAGTTTGATGTTCGGATTTATTTCATGGTGAGTTTCCCAAAAGTGATGTGCTACTGCAGATTTGTCTGGCTGTTTTGATTTGATGTGTCTTCTGTGTTCTTTATTGCGTGTTTCAAGGTTTCTTATTGTCTTTCCAATGTATTTCTTGTTGCAGTCTTGACAATCAATGGCATATACTCCTGATTTTTTCTCCGTGGGTATTTTGTCCTTCAGGGAGGAGTCCAGGAGGTTTTTTATGCTGTATTTGTTAATCGGTGCTAGTTTGATATTGAATTTCTTGAATACTTTCTTGAACTTGTTGTAGAGTTGTGGGTTGTATGTGATTTTGTGAAATTTGGGAGGTTTTTCTTTATGGGTTAAGGTGGTAATTTCTTTGACGTGTTTCATTCTTTTGTATTTATTTATCTTTTTGATGATGGTGGATGTATTGAAACCATTGTCTACTGCTGTGTTCAGAATGTGTTTATATTCTTTTTTATATTCAGAGGGATTAAGTGGGATATTAACTAGTCTGAAAGCTAGACTATTGAACACTGCAAATTGGTGTGGAATGGGGTTGAAGCTATTTCTTTTTATGTAGTTGTTGGTGTGTGTAGCCTTCCTGTGTATACCAAATTATATTTTGTTATTCTTTTTGAAAATTTTGAGATCTAGAAATGGGATGTAGTTATCATTTTCTCTTTCTATGGTGAATTTTATTTTGGGTTCTCGTAGGTTGAGGAGTTTTAAGGCGTCTTGTGCTAATTTTCCTGGGATTATGGCAAAAATGCCGTCTACGTATCTGTACCAAATTTTGAAAATTTGTGGAAAGGCTTTGGTAATGTGTGTTTCATGTTTCACTGTTTTATGCATAGGTTGGCGAGTTTGATCAAGTCCTCTATTTCTGTACTGTGTAGGTCTGTGGTGTGTAGCCATTTTCTGAGAAGTTCTGGGAGTTTTTCTGTGGGAATGCTGGGAAATGATGATTTTACATCAAAAGATACTAGTTCGTCTCCTTTGGATATAGTTATGTCTTTTATTTTTTCTATTAGTTCTAGTGAATTTCTTAGACTAAGGTTGCTGAACTTGGGTAGTGAGTTGAATTTGTTATTTAGCCATTTTGCTAGTTCATATGTGGGAGAGCTAATATTGTTGATGATGGGTCTCATGCTGTTGTCTGCTTTGTGAATTTTGGGGAGGGCATATAGTCTTGGAAGAGTTGGGTTCTTTGGGTTTATTTTTCGTTTTTGGTTGTTTGTAATTGTGGTAACTTCTTTGAGAGTTTTCTTGAGGTCATCAGTGTATGTTTTTAGAGGATTATTCTGTAAAGGTGAATAATCTGGGCAATTTAAATGACCACCTCCATAGGATTTTACACTTCCGTATGAAAACAAAAAACCGGAAACTCAAGAACAAAATGTTCAAGCTGAAGAAACAGCAAAACAAAACAAAACCAAAAATCAAAACATCACCACCACAGAACCATGTCTTGAACTTGTCTAAACAAACTTTTAACAAAAAAGAAATTGAATTCCTAAACGAAGGATTAAAGACGTGCGTAGATTTCTCTATGAACATCGACAAGTACATTGCAGACATAGATATAGCATCCCAACAACTTAAGGACACCGAACAGACTATAGTTAAAACTGAATGTAAAGAAATTTTAAAGAAACTAAAATATAGCAAAAACAAACAGAACACCATTCCCACACAATTAATCAACCAATTGAAATCCAAACCGGTTATATACACAAAATCGGATAAAGGTAATACCATAGCCATATTGGACAGAAACGACTACATACAAAGAGTAGAAACCATGTTAAATTGCCCAGATTATTCACCTTTACAGAAGAATCCTCTAAAAACATACACTGATGACCTCAAGAAAACCCTCAAATAAGTTACCACAATTACAAACAACCAAAAACGAAAAATAAACCCAAAGAACCCAACTCTTCCAAGACTATATGCCCTCCCCAAAATTCACAAAGCAGACAACAGCATGAGACCCATCATCAACAATATTAGCTCTCCCACATATGAACTAGCAAAATGACTAAATAACAAATTTAACTCACTACCCAAGTTCAGCAACCTTAGTCTAAGAAATTCACTAGAACTAATAGAAAAATAAAAGACACAACTATATCCAAAGGAGACGAACTTGTATCTTTTGATGTAAAATCATTATTTCCCAGCATTCCCACAGAAAAACTCCCAGAACTTCTCAGAAAATGGCTACACACCACAGACTTACACAGTACAGAAATAGAAGACTTGATCAAACTCGCCAACCTATCCATAAAACAGTCAGCTTTCAGTTTTAATAACAGCATATACCAACAAGTCACAGGCCTAGCTATGGGAAGCCCACTTTCCCCATTCTTGGCAGAACTGTTCATGGGTGCTTTTGAAACTCACATTACCAAAGCCTTTCCGCAAATTTTCAAAATTTGGTACAGATACGTAGACGACATTTTCGCCATAATCCCAGGAAAATTAGCACAAGACGCCTTAAAACTCCTCAACCTACAGGAACCCAAAATAAAATTCACCATAGAAAGAGAAAATGAACTACATCCCATTTCTAGATCTCAAAATTTTCAAAAAGAATAACAAAATAGAATTTGGTATACACAGGAAGGCTACACACACCAACAACTACATAAAAAGAAATAGCTTCAACCCCATTCCACACCAATTTGCAGTGTTCAATAGTCTAGCTTTCAGACTAGTTAATATCCCACTTAATCCCTCTGAATATAAAAAAGAATATAAACACATTCTGAACACAGCAGTAGACAATGGTTTCAATACATCTACCATCATCAAAAAGATAAATAAATACAAAAGAATGAAACACGTCAAAGAAATTACCACCTTAACCCATAAAGAAAAACCTCCCAAATTTCACAAAATCACATACAACCCACAACTCTACAACAAGTTCAAGAAAGTATTCAAGAAATTCAATATCAAACTAGCACCGATTAACAAATACAGTATAAAAAACCTCCTGGACTCCTCCCTGAAGGACAAAATACCCACAGAGAAAAAATCAGGAGTATATGCCATTGATTGTCAAGACTGCAACAAGAAATACATTGGAAAGACAATAAGAAACCTTGAAACACGCAATAAAGAACACAGAAGACACATCAAATCAAAACAGCCAGACAAATCTGCAGTAGCACATCACTTTTGGGAAACTCACCATGAAATAAATCCGAACATCAAACTATTGAAAGAACTTTCGAATCCGTTTCAACTAACAGCTTGGGAAAAAATCTATATTCATAAATACCGCCACACATTGATGAACATGGAGTTCCCCCCCAGGGATTGCTTAACAAGTTTCATCGCCCGCCCAACAGATGTCGCCACAACCAACACAACCACAACCACAACTTGGAACCCAAACCCAAGCAGTAGTGGTTCAACAGCTGAGGATGCAATTGTCCTACTCATTAAAAGTAAGTGAAGTGTGTGTTGACAATACCACTTTAATTAATTCAATTGATTATGCCTTCACTATAAGCAGCTTCAAAATTGTACATTTATCGCATAAAGAGCTAATCTGAACAAGGAAGTGGTCTTACTTCTTCCTTCAAGTTGCTCTCAAATTGTCTGAACGTTCAACAGGATTGATAATAATTAGTCGATCAATGACAATGACCATCATTCCCTCTAAATCTCATTGTTTGCTCTTCCCGAGCAATGTATTTTTCTGCTGTTAATTGTTGAAAAGCTGTTTGCACAGATCTCGCATCTAGTCTAATTTAAAAGTTTTGCACTCTTATACTACTTTTGGAAACTCGAGTAAAATCTGCCATTAAGTTGAGTATTTTGTTTAATGCAAGAGTACGTTAATTTTCACAAAACTTATTGCATACATGAAGAATAATTATTTTCACGCTATTTTTTAGGGGGTTTCCTTGCTTATGTTTAATTGCACTGGTATTAGACGTCACCGCCATTACTTGCTGAATGGAGCAGCCTTTACAAAGAACTGCACATGCATTGTTGCATAAAGGAATGATTAAAATTCTGAAATTTTGTTCCTTAATAATTCATACTGTGTTATGTAGACAACATTGCATTGTTTAATATTATGTTTCTGTATTTTTCTTGGCAATTTAAGAAGAACTATTTTGCCAAGTAAAAGAGGTAAAACGTTCAGCAACCAATAAGAGTCACTGCAGCCTGTTGCTTTTTTTTACATTACCGGTGAAGTAAGGATGGACGGCGTAAAGAGCAATGCTTATTTTATACACCATTTTGGACTACTTATTTTATTTTGGAGTATTCAGATGATTAACATAGCATTGATTTGCAACAAAACTTTACTTATTTTTATGGATGCGATGGAATTGTGTACTGCAAATTATTGTTATATTAATATTTGTGCTGTTTCACTGTTATACCTTCAGCTTTTACACATTTTCAGATGATGTTTCAAAATAATTGAAAAGTGCCATTGATGTGCCTATGCATAAAGCTGGTAGTACTAAGAAGAATGAAATTAATTTTCATTAAGGTATGAGAATTTTACATGGTATTTTTTTGGCTTCTTTTCTCTTTTTGAAGTCCTTTAAGTATATAAGTCACATCAGATAAAAGAGAATAAAATAAATGCAAAAATGGGCTATGATCCTAAAGCACTAAAACTGCCCATTATTCAGCATAAAGACTGAAGTAAAACCTAATTAAGATGATCAATGATAAACGTTTTGATTTTGTATACAATTTATTCCTAGAACATCCATTTTGCTGTTTGACATGCAGAATATGTTCTTGGAGAGATGCTCATTTGTGAATATAAATTAACATTGCTCAATGTCTATGCATTCTAAACTCGAGTGGCAAACAGGCTACCTCTCTGCTCTAAATCTGTGAAGCTTAATTGCACATATATGCATGCAGGCCATTGCATGAAGACATTAACTGAGAGTTGTAAAAGCTACTCTGTTTTATATACCTGTCTTTTCTTAATAAGTGGTGCTTCTATATATTTTACTTGTATTACTGTACTTATTGGACGAGGAATATATTAAATACTCTTTATACATTGTACGAGGAATATATAAAAAAGTCAAATCACTTAAAAGTACACCTAACAAGTGCTTCAAGAAATAACAAAACTTCTTGGATCTGTGATGAAATTTTATCAATTGATTTATTTACTAACAGTAGAAATGTGAAATGATGTTTACCTGTTGGAATGCTGTATTAATATGTCCCTGACTGATCAGCTGTTCTATCTGGAGCTGATGAATATGTGCATCAACTATGTGTGGTGCTGGAGTCACTGCCCTTGATCTTACTGCCGTAATCACACTGTTCTGAATAACATCTTGCTGGCCTCTGAAACCTTTGTCTATGTGTTCTTTCACTGTTTCACAAACAGATTTGTTCAATGTGTCTTGAATACTAAAAATTAGAAGAAATAATCTTCAG
Organism: Hymenopus coronatus; assembly: GCA_030762935.1. Taxonomy (NCBI): domain Eukaryota; kingdom Metazoa; phylum Arthropoda; class Insecta; order Mantodea; family Hymenopodidae; genus Hymenopus; species Hymenopus coronatus. The sequence goes on from CM060891.1 coordinate 58,714,855, forward strand.
TTCACAATATTACTTTAAATGCCTTTCAGAAGTGCTTACAAAGACAGTGCATTGTAAGGGGCTTAATGTTCTATAAGACCGCATGCAGTTGTCTTTTGCTCCCAGGTTATTTTCTTGGATTGATTTCCCCCCCCCCCCCATTGAAAGTTTTCTAATATGTCCAAAGTCTGGTGTGTGCACAGGTGCTATTTCCTATTGTATTCTTATGACTTAAGTGAAATCAAAATTGAACATGTTCAATAAAATTTTGAACGAAAAAGGAAACAATTTTTTATAGAAAAGAATTCCCAAAAATCAGGATCTTATAAAATAAACTTTTATACTACATGGTTTTTCTGGAGGAACAATTATACCCCCGCCGCTGAATCCTTGCACTTGACACTTGGGAGTTAAGTTGGTACACCCACATTAAACAGATGAAACGCTTTACCCGTGTGACTTTCTGAACCAATCATAAAGCAGTATTCCGGTCAGCAAGCCAGACGATGGAAGCGAATCTAGATGCCGCACCGTTGCAATATCTGGCTATTTCCAACAGCATGGTCAGTTTGCGAACACCTAACACGTGCTTTGAGTTGTTCTGTGTAAGCTACGTATTATTCATTGTTATTTATAATTGTTGTTATTGTTGATAGTGATGTTAGTGTTTCTTTGGTTTATTTATATATATATTTCATTAACTCTATATTATATCATTTATACAAGATAATGCCTCCAAAGCGACGCCGTACATCGAGTGATTCACGAAGTGAAAATCCTCTGCGAAAAGGTGTGCTACTTAATAGCCAGGCATTGGAGTTATTAAGAAGGGTGCGGAAATTCTTTGAAAGTGAGAAGGAGTACATGAAAGTTAATGGGCATCCCTCTATTCCTGCGGATAAACCCATGGAGCGAACTGCAGCAGCTCTTGGACTAAGTATGAGAACAGTAATAAGCAAGGGGGTGAAACTTTAAGAGCAGGAAGACAAAATCCCTGAAACATTTGGAATGCAGCAGGTATTTCTGTCAACGCCAGGGAAGAAAAAAAAGCAGCCTCATCCGGTCACAAATATTGATGCTTTCCAATTAGACGCCATACGTAGGCACATATATGCCCATTAGAGTAGAAAGGAGTATCCGACCATACCAAAGCTCCTTATTTCTTTTAAAGCGGCAGAGCTTTTTACAGGAGGTAAAACGTCGCTGAAAGAGGTCTTGAAAGAAATTGGTTTTCGATATAAAACACAAAGTGTTATTGGAAAAGACTCCCATTGTTGTCGCACGAAGCGTGTTTTTACACAAAATATTGAACAAAGATCTCGACAGAATAGTATGGCTGGACGAGACGTGGGTCAATGCTGGAGATTACCACAGTATCACTGTCATTTTAATCCCACTGAACTAGTATGGAGCGATATTAAGACTTATGCGAGGGAAAATAACAAGACTTTCACAATCACAGAGGTGGATAGACTTTTGCGGGAAGGTGTGGCGAGGGTGGATGCGGCTTCATGGAAGAAGAAAGTGAATCATGTGCACAAAATAATACGAAAAGCACAGGAATTAGTCGGAATCATCAGTGAATGTGAACCACTAATGATACGTCTTGGTGTCGATGATGATGATGATGATGATGACAATGACGCTTCCGAGAATGATGACGACGGAGACTTGGATGGAATTGAGCCATTAAAATTCTAAACCGGTGAGTGGAATTCACTTTGTTATACCTTTCTCTCATTGTAACAAGCTATTTTGAATTAATTTCTTCTATTTTGTCGTAAATAGGTCATTTATGCTACATACGTTATAGTATCACTGTTATTTTCAATTGACATCAAGAACAACAAAGTAGTTTCATTATTCATCAGCATTCATTTACTATGTAAATTGTTTACATTTGTCTTTATACACAATAGAGACATTTGTAATCAGCTGTTGTTGTTTACTAGTTACTCTGGCAACGTCGCAAAGGCAGCATAGCCAACCTTACGTGAAACCACCCGAGCTGTCAAGTGCAAGGATTCAGCGGAGGGGGTATACACAACGGTACACAGAGCAGATTCTAAAACCTCTGTCTGTTTTCAAGCCTTAAAACTTGGTTAGCAAATAGAGCAACTGTTTCATTTTTATGGCAAAAGAAACACTGTAATTTGCATTAAGCAAAAAGCATTAATTTACACATATTCTGTAGTTTTGGGAAAACTTTTCAGAGTTCTAGCTGTAAAAGTTATTTCCACAACAGAAAATAATATTACTAAGCACATATTCTAATAGTAGAAACAAAGGGAAGTCATAGAAAATAAAGATGAGCTACTATCCAACAACTTTATGATTTATTTTCATAGTTAAGGCTGGTTTACATCAACCAGTAATGGTAACCACAACGAGAATGTGAATGTTGAAATACATGTATTGCAATGAAAGTGTCCACAATTAACAGAAAGCCTTCCTAGTCCCCGGAAACGAAAAAGCAAGTGTTGGCCAAGTTTTAAGTTGCTCATTTTCTTTACTGGGCAGGATATAAATAGATGCATATTGTGTATTATCAGACTCTCTGATGTCATTCTAAGCAGTGGTGAAATGAAACAGCCACTAGAGCTCACTTTAGTTTCAATTCTTTCAAATTATAACATTGGCTAACCCACATTATGTTGGCTGAATTGGAGAGAGAGAAAAAATATCAATGGTCTGTTAAAAATAAATGAAGTCACAATGTACAAAATTGACCAGGAAAAGAAGAATAAAATGCATTCCCATTCTCGTTACTGGGTTATTATGAACCAAAATGTTCTATCTTATAGTTTTCCCATTTTTTGGTTTTATTCTGGTTACCATTTCAAGTTATTGTGAACCAGCCTCTATCCCAAAAAAAAAAAAAAACAAAAAAAAAAAAAAACACACACACACACTTTGTTCTGTCTGCTTCCTATTAAAATAAAATATAGCAGTTTCTGTACCATTTTTTCTAGACACACACAAGTATGCAGGAAGGATGAAAATGAAACATTTAAAAAGCATATCAATATATGATGCTATATGCTGTTCAATCTCCTGAGAAACAATGGAATGGTAATTTTGCACCCTCTATAATGTGACAAATTACTGTAACATTTGTACTAGTAAGGAATACCTCAGATATGAGGAATGATTATTTTGAACCTATTAACAATGAAATATTACATAATGAGTTATCTTGGATATGTTTAACTAGTTCAAACTTATTTTAAATTCCTGAGCATGCTTTAAACCAGTCTTCAACTAGTGAACTTAAAAACTAAGTAAAGTATGTGAGTTACTTAGGTAACTTATCTTGGAAATGTTTAATGCCACTTAAATGTATATTCAACATAAAGTTGAATATACATTTTTTCCGTTTGTAAACTTTTGTCTATATGTTACTGTACCTAGTTATACAAAATTGAATCAGAATGAAGAGAACTTTGCCAGCTATTTATAGAAAATTAGATTAGCATTCCCTACTTAAATAAAATAAAAATTATCAAAGAGATTTATGAGGGAATAAAAATATCAAATTGTTCTATGTAAAGCTTAGTTTGGAGTGAAGGAAATTTCATGAAAGACTTTGTGCTGCATCTTGAAAGATCCTGGAGTTAAACTGAAGCTTGTATTCATTCAACACTGTCTCTGATTTATGGTTTCTTTATTTGACACCTCCTCTTGAAATGCATTTGGAGGGGGGGGGGGGGGGGGGGGGAAGGATTTCGGGGCACCCAAAAACATATACGATTATTTCCTTATATCTTGATACAGAGTTCCTTGATAGCAACTTACCACAGAAATGTAAGGTCACAACATAACCTCACACGGTATAAAATACTGTATATATACATGCAAATTAATATGATTTGCGGGTTTTTTTTTAAGAATATTTGCTTGCTTTACTCATATTTGTACAAATCAGATATTAGTTATGCACCAATGTGAATGTCTTTGAACATTGTATGCACTTCCTTTTTTTTTTTTTTTTTTTTTTTTTTTAATACAGTAAAACTTTGTTTATAGATTTTTCAGGAGTCTTAGGGAAAAAAATATATGCGTGAAAAATCATAAATGAAAGCATACATTAAGAATGGAAAAATTGGAGGGTGGAGAGGAAACAAACTTGTAATTAAAAAATACTATAATGCACAATATAAAAAAATAAAAAAAATTCTGGATTCTGTGCGATTATTTATTACGACCGCACATAGCTCAAATGAGATATAATCAGAACAGTGTCTTTACTGGATGCCAGCTGCTATGTTATGTAATATCACTAATGTTAGCAGGTGTGTGTTCTCTATACGGGGGAAATAAAAGTAAAATGTTCGTAAATATGGCTAGTATTCACAGTGCTAGTATTGCTCTAGGTGGCTGCTCTGATGTATATCTCTTTCTTTAACATCTTGAAATGTCCGGGCCAAAGATAGAGCATGGAACAATAGTGAATGATGATTTATTGCTTGGTGATTAGAACAGTGAGAAAATAAAACTGGACTGTGCTGTTATTGTTATGTTGTAAAGACTGCATCACAATGGAATTTTTACTACATATGAAATAAACAATAATCTGTCAGACACATTTTCTTTGTTTTAATTAAAGGTTGCTGTGGCATTAAAAAGCACTGAGTATTTTTAACAAGAATAAACATTGCAATAAAGTATGTTAGCTTCCGAGAATCAAAGACAAACCATCTTGTATAACAAGTTTTCACGTAGAAAGTAGCACAGTCTGTTTCAAAGTTTTAGTTGCAGAATTTTTAGTACCCAAAATAAAGACAATGTACAATGCTTCTTAACTATTCTCACGTATGGAATGACCATAAATTCATAGACAGTGAATGAGCAATATACAACTATCAAAACAACATTGTTTTCAACATCGAGGATCCTTATACCAAACGAAGGTGAATATCTTGGATAAGTTAATCTTATGAAAGTGCATAAACATAGGTTTTAAATACAATTTTTGCTAACATTTACAGTTTTCAAAATAGATAAAAGCTTTAAAACACATAAGTTTAGTTGACAATGATAGACAAGAGGTTAATGGTGCATTTAACATAAAACTGACTGATAGGTAAAACTTAATTTGAAATCTGTGCTTCAAAATTTTATGAAATACTTTGTCATACTCATATTACTGTATACATATCGCTTTGTGTTTCAGTAACAAAGTGGTCTCATTAAAAACAATGCTTTTTTTGTTTTTTTTATTTTTTTCAGTATCTCAAAATCTGCAGTATGCAGGGTGGTTAAAAATGTCTCACACCAGTCTAATCTAATCTTCAAATCACAGCTTGTTCCCATGTTTTGGTGATTTTTTCCATCATTTTAAGTATATACTGCTGGAGAGCCTACAAAAGCAAACTTCAGAAGCAGCGTTATAATAAATGATGAGAATTATACGTAATTCATGTGCAAGCATTACCAAAGGTCTTAGTTGCATGGAATTGTTTAGCTATAATCAGCGTAGACAAATGTGATTACCTGATCGTGAAACTTGCCATACTGTTAGCCTAGCTTTAGCGATGTTCAGTCATTGAAAAACCTTTGACTTATGCTTAAACTGTGAAATCAGCCCTAAATGTATCAACAGTGATTTGCTCTTCTCAGGACTTCATATTTGATTTTATAAATGCAAAAAATGCATAAGTGGAAAACGTATAAATGAAATAAAATTGTTCGGCAACTATAGGAATTCTGCCGGGACCTTAAACAAAAAACAAAAATTTTAAATAATGTATACATGTGAAATGTATAAACAATGTTTTACTGTATAAATTTAAGTGTTTCAATTCATTCTTTTCCATCAATTTAACATATGTTTTCACAATTAGAAATGGAAAATAAACATCAGCCCATTGTAACAGTCCTTAACCGCCAAGCTAATGTATAGCCAGCTGACAAGTACCATGACAAAAATGTGGAACGGAAGTCATTGTATTAATTTAAACCAGCACTAGATCACGGTATTTGAAACATATTTTGTATTTTACGTTTTTGTCTCTCACCATTTCCTACAGAAATATTTTAGTTTTGTCGAAAACAAGAGACAGATAAGCTGGCAATGCTGCAGGTTGTGTGGGTGTCACTTGCACTAGGTCAGTACATAAACAAACATGCCTCAATACTGCTACAGCAATGTAGGCCAATCAGAATGCCAGTTGCAATTATTATTTCCCATAACATTAGACCACTCTGCATTATGTTTGCAAGCGACTGGCATGTTTACATCCAGAAGCCGGTTTGGATCCCTGATCAACCTCAATGCAATGTTGCCGAGTTACTTCACATCTGAAAAAGCTGCACGGAATATTCCTTTAATTCTTTTAAGTGGTTAACTATTTTGAAACCTTGTGTGATGTTCCATAATCACTATTGGAACTAATGTCAGAAATACGTTACTCTACACATCTTAAAAGTAACAAACTATTACCTTTGTACATTCTTGTGGAATTACGCATGCAATTTGGAATATAAACCATTTATTTTTTCGAAATCAGCTGATCAAAGAACAAAATGCCATAAGACTTTTTTGTTTGTAATGCTTCTATGAAGCATATATTAGGAGGAATGTAATAAGTGTGCTGGGTATAAATAAAAGTTAACAAGAGTGGCTACCCAGTAAAAGAATTTTAAACTCAAAAAAATGCATCAGCTGTTGTCACAATTTGCTTTGCTGCAATTTTTGTAGATATCCCAATGATTCCTGGCACATTATCTTACACAGAAAGGCATTTAGAAAGTCAACCCATAAATAAGAGCTTGGAGCTGGCAAACTTTGCTGTTTAGGTTATAAGTTTATGGCCATGCTTATGTCAACAAAGTCAAAATGAATGTGTGCATTAAGATAGCATGAAACCAGCTTTGCTTAAATTATGCTTATGTCTAAAGGCTGGTTCACAATAACAAGAATAGTAATCAGAAACAAGAACAGGAATCCATATCGATAACCATATTGATCTCAAACTGGAAAGTCAATTTTCTCATTGAGATTTGACTTGTTTTCGACTCACTAATGATATTTTTTTCACCTGCCTCCAATTCAGTAGATTAGCCAATGTCAAAATTCAAAAGAATTGTGACTCGTAGCTGTTTCCTGTCACAGCCATCTAGAATAGTTTTAGAGCTAAGAGAGTAATACGTATCATATGGATCCAATGTCATGCCTGGAAACAAGAAGGAGAAACTCAAAACTTGGCCAAGTCTTCTTTCTATTCCTGTCACCCACGAAACTATGCTGTCAATTGTGAATGCTCCTATTAAAATACATGTACTTCAAATTTCTCATTCTCGTTCTGGTTACTATTCTTGGTTATTGTGTACCGGTGTAAGTTTCACAGAGAATGGCTGTTAATTAGACATTGTTCAACACACACCAACATTTTTGCAAAAATATATATGTCAAAGATTGGTTGCACAAGGCCCTCTTATATATCTAAGATGCTATATATACCTAATCAGACTTTTTTGTACTTGTGACTGTATCTCATCTTTGACAGTCACACTGAGGTGCTCCTGATTCTGGCGCATGGATTCTGACAATGTCTGCAGGTGACTTATTAGATCACGTCCTTTCTCCTGCTGCCTTCGTTGCTTCTCGAAATAGGTATCTATAGACTGAAGATCTGCAAGTACACATGAGTTAGTAATTACATTCTGAAAACTGAAACTAATATTAATTTGGTATTTGACGAACATTATAGATACTCACACTCTTTAGTTCCTTTTGAGAAAGTCTCATTCAGCTGCTCAAACATTGTTTGGCAAGATTTTTCAAAGGAAGGCAAGACATAGGTATTGAAGAAATCTTTATAAATATTCTGCAGCATAGGTTGCAATGCAGTCACAGCTGAATTACTCAAGACATCCATCACAGACTGAAACATCATGAACAGAGATTTTACAGTTAAGAGGTAACATTTTGGATAAATGATTATAGAACTTACTAAAACATTTTCATCACACAATATAATTTATACAACATATTTGACTTATCTTCACACACAAATTCTACTTTAAAAATTTAAGAGCACCACCAAAGGAAATGAGGTCATAGAACTCCAAAATATGAATCTACAGAATCAACAACTTCAAAGATGCAATAAAATATACATAGGCAAGATTGAAAGTGTCATCAACATTCATACCACATCCATCATAAGGGTGGATGATTAAAAATATTTCATTTCAAAGTAGAAGTAAGAAGCACCTATCTATCACTCCATTGAGCACATGGAGGGATGATGGAAACAAAGTATTCACAAGAGGAAATGCTTCAAGTAGCATGTGAATAAGGCACATTCTGCAGCTTGGGGATCATTAGCTTAAACATTTTATTTCTATAAGATGCCTTACATCGTAAACTTCCAACATATAATACTAAAAGTAGACAACTGACAGAGTATCTGCATCTATTTCACCTGTCATTAAAAATACGGGATTTAGCTTTTAAAATCATTTATTTAATGAGTAATATTAATACCTCATTTTTGGTTTGAACTTTTATGAATAGAAAGTAATAAGCACTTTAGGTTAGAAAATAACAGAAAACAAATATGGCGCAAACATCAAACAAACAATTCTGTATCTTTAACAAGTAGCTATGAACAACAGCTATTCACATTCATTGTCAATCAAAAGTGGGTACTTTTCACCCAGTAAAATACAACAGTTTGTTAAAATATTTAACATGTATTCTCTCCATTTTCTGGAGGATCTCACCATGTCACTCTCAAAAGCAATATTTTTACAACTGATGCAACTCATGTCAAGAAGTCAATGCCAGCTTATCTGGAAATGCAAACAAACTGCACCTGCACCCAGCCTCAAACCCTCTGCCATAGTGGTTCAGTTGGTTATAAGTGATTCAGAATGGACACATTTTATTTACTTAATAAATGATTATAATTAAGAATGTCTTAAATTTCTCTGCACAAGATGTTATAATTTGAGCAGTACTGTTTTATGTAGAGAAAGAGATGACAAGCTAAGCAGGAAAAGTTGTTCTTTGCACACCAGCCAATTTGAACCTAAAGAGAAATCAAATTAAATTACAGCATTCTTCGCTCTGGACCAAAAGAAATCTGAAGCCTTTTGCCATGACACAATAAGAATAGCAGTTTTGTTGTCACCCTGAGAGCTGAAATGTTATACCTTGAAGTCAGCAGTTTCTTTTCCTCCTCATGTGATTGCCATCCTTGGCACATCTTCCTGTGTGAGCACTTCACACCAAGAAGCTGAAGTTTAATAATTATGGCACAAGCATCATAGATATAATGTTGAGCCAGGAAACACAAAGGAGAAAACAGACAGGGATAGACAAAAAACTCCAAAAATGTTGTGCTAATATTATTTATTACTGGGCTTAAAAGGGTCATCTTAATGTAGAATGGACAGCTAATAAAATGCTATGTTTCGGAAAATCTTTGCCTTCATAGTTTACTATAAAAACAAATATCATCATCTTTATGATTAAAATAAATGTAGGGATGCTAAGTATAAATAAATAAAAACAAATAGACAATTCAGCAGTTACAGCAAACTTCAGGAATAACTTATATGGAAGAAAACGCGCTGATTTCGAAAATGACATTTTTCACGTAACACGTACAGTTTTTATGTAATTTGATATTTTATATATGTTTTTAATATATTGGACACTATATATAATTGCAATTACAAATATATTTTTGCAGCACAGGATGAATAATAAAGTAACATATTATGCATCTTCATGTCGTATATATGTTTAAAAATAAACCACCCCTTGTGGGCTTCCCTGTTCTGTATCCCTTATCTTCCTACTGCAATGAACTGATGACAGACGAAAGACAGCTTCAGTACCGAGCGGCTGGGGTTTATTTATCAATGCGTTACCCAGTGCAGGCAATAAAACTATCAACCATTGCATGATAAACAGCCACCTGACACTCACCCTTCAGGGGCTTATGCGTCTTAAAATCTCAAAACTTTAGTTGGTTTCTATAACTCGTGGTGATTGGTATTGCGGTTTCCGGAAAACATTCATTGTTATTTTGCATTGTTGGTATGTGTTGTGTAGTTATATACTATTCACAATGGCTTCTACCTCTTCTAGGAGGAAATGTGTGAACAATCTAAATAATGTTTGTTACATATCTAGTTCTTTCTTGTTGTGGAGACAGAAAACTAACATTACACCGTTTTTGAACAAAGTGTATTTTGCATATTTTAAAGTTAAGCAAGGAGATCAAAGTCAAACATGGGCTACACATACTGTTTGCAAAACATGTAATGAAGGGTTAAGGCAGTGGTAATAATAATAATAATAATAATAATAATAATAATAATAATAATAATAATAATAATAATAATCTTTATTAGAGCTCATAGACTTTTACAAGTTTCAAGCCTCGTCAAGAGAAAAATATAAACATAAACCTATAATTACATATTTACAATTCATCTATTCCATACAGACATTTTTTTTATTAGAAATGATTTTAACTCTTTTTGAAATACATTTCCACTTTTGCCTTTTAATTCTTTTGGTAGCTTATTGTACAAAATTTTACCCATTGTGAGGGGGTCCTTCTCTGTGGCCTTTTTGTTAACATTACTTCTATAATAATTATTTAGATTTCTAGTACTATATTTGTGACTATCTTTTATTTGCACAGCATTTTTATTTACTACAAACATGATGACTTTAAACACATACAATGATATAACAGTGAGTATTTCAGCTTTTACAAAACTATCTCTACACGATTCTCTAGTTTGAGTATTAAATATATATCTTATGCATCTCTTCTGCAATACCAATTCTCTATTTACATTTGTGATGCTTGAGTTACCCCGGACCTCTATTCCGTATTGCAGATGTGGATGAATTAGACCATAATACACCACTTTCAAGTAATCAGAATTGAGATATTTTGATAAATTTCTTAGTAGATATAAATAGGTGCTAATTTTCTTGCAAATATGGTCAATATGCTACTTAAATGTCACATTTACATCCAAAATTATTCCCAAAAACTTGGTACTTTCCAGTTGCTTAGTAATTTTATTATTTATCATTACATTGAGTTCATTACTAGACCTACTATTTAGATGTTGAAACATGAGTATATGAGTCTTTTGCGTATTTACAACCAGGTTGTTATGTTTTAAATAATTGCATATATCTTGCGTTTCAGTAGTTATTATATCATTTAAGTCTGCTTTAGTTTATTAGTGAATATGACTGAGGTATCATCGGCATAAGAAATTATATTGTAATTTGGAGATTGTGGAAGGTCGTTATAAAACAGAAAAGTAATAGGGGCCCAAGTACTGATCCTTGTGGAACTCCAACTTTCGTCAGTTCATAATTTGATTTAATTGACTTTATTTCACATCCTGTTGGTGATAGATTTCAGTGCATTGTTTCCAATTTTTTAGAAAGGATCGTATAATTTCATTACATTTACCCCTGATACCATATTTTTCTAATTTGCCTGGTAGTATATCATGGTACCATGGAAAACAGAAATCAATTAAGTTCGGGATTCTTATGATATGGCATGAACAAAAAAAATCACTATGATGATTGCTACTTCTGCATTTGTAAAGTATCGGGGTACAATAAGACAAATAAAACCGAAATTAAATATCCAGATGGCCTTGCTTCAGCTATTAGACCTGTGCCACATGGAGCAGATGTCCCTATTCCTATTCCACCAGCTCAACTAGAGGATACTGAGAGTTCAGTCTCTGGGTCAACAGAAAATTCCAATATAGATGAGGATTTCTCAGCATACACTGATGAAGGCAAGTCACAGCATTTTACAGAAGGAGAGTTGAACAATTTAGTAAGAGATTTAGGTCTTACCACAGAGAAGAGCGAATTACTTGGATCAAGGTTGAAAAAGAAGAAAATGCTGGCTCCAGACCACATTTTCCTGCTATAGGAATAGAGACAAAGAATTTACAAGGTTCTTTAAGATGCAAGATCTACTTGTTTATTGTTGTGATGTATCAGGTTTAATTCAATAACTGGGAATACCAACATATGATAGTAAAGACTGGCGTTTATTTATTGACGCTTCGAAAAGAAGTCTAAACGCAGTTTTATTGCACAATAGAAGTGAATTTCCCACAACACCTGTTGCATATTCTGTGTTTCTGAAAGAATCATATGAAAATCTTCAAACCATTTTAGAAAGAATTAATTACAAGGAACATCAATGGCTATTGTGCAGAGACTTAAAGGTATCCAGTATAATACTGGGGCAACAAGGAGGATATACAAAAATATCCATGTGAATGGGACAGTAGAAACAGGGTTGAACACTGGACAGTGCGAGAATGGCCTACGAGAAAAAGCTTAACGCCAGGAGAAAAAAACTTCATTCGTGCCAGTCTAGTTGATCCGAAGAAAATGTTATTGCCTCCTTTGTATATTAAATTAGGTATTATGAAACAATTCGTGAAGGCACTGGACAAGAATGGTTTGTGTTCCAAATACCCGAGCAGTAAATTTTCTGTGATGTCCGAAGCTAAGATAAAAGATGGTATATTTGATGGACCTCAGATAAGACAGTTAATGAAGGATAATATATTTTTGGATAACATGAATGATAGAGAACTGCAAGCATGATGTGCTTTCAAAGAGGTAGTGAATAAGTTTCTTGGAAGTATAAAAGATCTGCGATATAAAGAAATTGTGCAAAATATGTTACAAAAACTGCGAATTTAAAGCTTCACTTCTTGAATTCTCACCTAGATTATTTTTCCTGATAATTTGGGATCCCTTAGTGATGAACAAGGTAAAAGATTTCATCAAGAAATCAAGAAGATGGAGAGAAGATATCAGGGTCAGTGGAACATTGCGATGTTAGCGGACTACTGTTGGTGCCTGAAAAGGGAAGTTTCTCAACCACTACATTAATGTAAATCAACGCAGCCATCCTTCCAACCAAGGAAAAAGTAACTTCATGCCTTCTTTTGCAGGTATGTAGGTATTGTTATGTATTTATTACAGAGAAATTTTGCCTTATGTATTTTATAACGCACGTTTTTTTTACATCAGAAACAGTATTTTCATAATCTTTAATTTGTGATTTGTGAGAAAACCTTACGTGATAGAGAAAAACGGAAAGACCATTCAATTTAGCACATCAAAGTTAGTTAATATCATCTTTCAGATCACAAACCGGGAAACAAAACATACATTTTGCAGGACAGCGTAATCATTAAATAGACCCAAATCAAGAAGTGCTAAAACAAGCAAGAAACGCTTTAGAATGCTCTCTATCGGAAAGTTGTCATTAAAACGACAAACTTGATATATGTTGAAGTTAAGCCATCTTCAACATCTTTACAAGGTTCACCACACCATCTATTTTCTGTCCAGCCTTACTTCACTGATAACGTAAACAAAAGCAACAGGTGACATATTTTCAGATGGTGCTACTCAGCATTTTAAGCTCTAAGATGTTTCCAGTTTTGGATGGCATCTTCTTGACATAGCATGCAGTTCAGTGAGTTAAGAAACTTCATCCAGTGTAGATGGTGTGGTAGACAATCATGATGTATTATTTTTCGGAATGTTGCAACTCTGGTATAGAGTTTTTATTGCTGAGGATGCTGGCTGATTTCTTTTCACTGCATAGTCTGGTGATGAATTCAGTTCTTTCAATTCTGAAGGAGGATTTAAGCATTCTTATCAGGAAAAAGATTTCTCTCAGAGACAAACATTAGAGGTCTTTCTTTCACATTAGTGGTTGTGCATAATGCTGATTGGGGCCAATAGTCTCTCTTTGAGAGAGGTTTAGCTGTGCATTTCCCTCCTTCTGCCGTACATACACTGGTACTTTTCTGTTCATCACTCTGTTTCTCTGTGCCCCCCACAATGTGAATTTACCCGCAAATCCAAATTAGGTAAAACCATTCAAAATTGCTGCTTAAGAATTTCCTCAAAATAAGTGACAACTATAAATCCAACCCTAAATGTCAATGATATTCTAGAACTTCTTACCTTATTATGGACTAGTTTAGCAATATTCTCCTTTAGGAGATGATCAGTCGATGACAACTTCTGAGATACTTCCACATGAATCTGGTGTTTTATTGGCTCTATTGTTGTCATTAAAGCTGGAAAATAGAATTACAAGGCATTTGGAACAAAAAAACTGCAATTTATAGCATTTTCTAATGATGTAATACAAATTGAGATAATAAATATAAGAATGATTGGTATAAAGATAACATTTTATCCTTTACCATCAATACACAGTATTCCTGCCATTAATCACCTGTAAATCAATGTATTACCCATCTGAGTTTTTTCTCAGTTGGCAACATCAATTTGTGGAACATAAAGGGAATTTTTGTTTTCAGATGGTGTTGAAAGCAGCCCCTACATGGTCAACATTAATGGCAATACTTTATATCGCACAAATATATTGTATCAATCAAATCAGTTTTGAAATATATTATGCAATGGTCTAAGTAAACTCATTTGTGGGCAATATTGTGCAATATTTCCTCAGTTTGAAACAGAAAAAAAAAAAAATAAAAATATATAAATATATTTAAATTTCTTAAAGAAACCATTTCCAACTCCAACAAATGAAGAGCAAATAAGCCCATGCATCAAAGCAAAGAAAGATGAGACAGGTTAGTTTGAAAAGCTTTCATTATTTTGGATGTTTTTGAAAGTGTCTCTATGGATTTTGATTAAAATAACATATGTTTGAGATATTTTCACATCAAATAAAACATTTATCTTGAATTTTCTGACAATATCCCATGAATTCCTTATTAATCTGAATGACTTCTTTATCGTTAGTAAATTGTAAAAGATCTTGTTAAAGCACACAATTTGTGTCTAGTAAAATTTCTATGGTGTAACCATTTCTGAGACACCTCATATATTCAAAGAATTTTCATGGGTGTACAACTGTCTTTTCTTGCACTCATTGCCATTTCCTTTGTATTCACACAAAATGCTAAAGCATTAGCTACATAAGCTGGGTTTTTATTGCTTGTGGATATAAGGATAATATGAAAGCTAAAGTGATGGTCAGATTTTTATAAATTGGATATCTATGTGATTGCTTTTAAATTCCTTGCTCCTTGCATGCTGCAAGAAAAAAAAAAGTGACTTACCACTTGGAAAAGTATATGTATTTGAAAATTCAAATCAATAACAAAGAATATCTTAGAAATGATTAATGACAAAAGCAATTTTATGAAACATAAATTGCATGCTTTAACAAGACCTACATTTTTTTGATCTCATACAGCTCATTACTTAAATAAAAGTTATTCAGAATGAGGACTATTGGCAAGTCATCATTACAAAATTCAAAATCTGCATTTTAAATATATGATATTTTAATGAAAATATTAAAAGCCATCTTTGAGAAAAAAAATGTTAAATGTAAAAGGTGGTTTGGGGTGGAGGATCAAGGTTGAAAAAGAAGCAAATGCTGGCTCCAGACCATATTTTCCTGCTATAGGAATAGAGACAAAGAATTTACAAGGTTCTTTAAGATGCAAGATCTACTTGTTTATTGTTGTGATGTACCAGGTTTAATTCAATAACTGGGAATACCAACATATGATAGTAAAGACTGGCGTTTATTTATTGACGCTTCGAAAAGAAGTCTAAAAGCAGTTTTATTGCACAATAGAAGTGAATTTCCCACAACACCTGTTGCATATTCCGTGTTTCTGAAAGAATCATAGGAAAATCTTCAAACCAGTTTAGAAAGAATTAATTACAAGGAACATCAATGGCTATTGTGTGGAGACTTAAAGGTATTCAGTATAATACTGGGGCAACAAGGAGGATATACAAAATATCCATGCGAATGGGACAGTAGAAACAGGGTTGAACATTGGACATTTTTTTTATCTCATACAGCTCATTAATTAAAGAAAAGTTAATCAGAACGAGGACTATTGGCAAGCCATCATTACAAAATTCAAAATATGCATTTTAAATATATGACATGTTAAATATATGTCATTTTAATAAAAATGTTAAAAGCCATGAAAAAAATGTTAAATGTAAAAGGTGATTTGGGGTGGAGGATTTTCTTGAAAATCTTTGTGTTGCATCCTTGTAAGTGATAATTCTCTAAAATGGAGCACTTAAATATTTTTACTTGCTAATAATTAGAAATTAATTATCCACAAAAATCCACAATTTTCACATAACTCAAATGTTAATTACGCCTTTTAGTAACCGTGTAAATAGTATACATTTGATTAAATTCATGAATAGCATTCAAATTAAGGTCTGTTTTCTGCATATATTGCTTAAACATATGAAAACCTAAACCTTTCCCCACAATGCCAACAGCCTGATACCAATTTATGCCATAGGCCATCATAAATGCAACATGCTAAAATAGGGGCAATGGGAAGAAAACAAAAGCAAACCACCAAGAAATTAGGCCAATAGCCAAAATGTTTGAGAAGTTCAACTGATATGTGCGGATCAGTTTTTGCATAAATTTGATAATTCCACACAATGCATTCTGCTTATCTGAAATTATAGTCACCAAATAACACACCAGTTGAGGGCATAAAATAACATAACAGTTTTTAAATGTAAAAAGAAGCTAGTGACAGTGAAGAAATACACAAATATTAATATTAAAAATAATAATTGCAACCAATCTTCACTTATCTTTTGGAATCCTTGTCTGGACTAGTTTCGCAACGATTTCATTGCATTATCAACATATCCTTTTGGTCTCTTTTTTGATGTTGTTTATTTACACTGTTATGGTTACTGCTACTAGGTGGATTGTGTACTAATGCATTGCTAACTACTGGAATCAAAACAAATTTGGTAAGAGTGTCAATTGGAGGTATATCAAAATTCATTGCATGATTTCTATACTTAAATATAAATATTTTCTCCCAAACCATTAAATCTATGGGCCCATTTAAGTGTTTTAATAATTTAACATCTGAATTTATTTCATGATTAAATTTCCAAAAATGTTCTGCTACAGCTGATTTATCAATTTGTTTGTATTTAATATTCCTAAAGTGTTCTTTTACTCTGGTTTCCAAATGACGTTTAGTCTTACCAATATAAACAAGGTCACAATTTAAACAGTTTAATTGATAAATGCCAGATTTTTTATTTTTTGAAATTTCATCCTTTTTAGAAAAGCCTAACAAATTTTTTATACTATATTTATTTTGAGGAACCAATATTATGCCATGCTCTTTGAAAATATTTGTGAATTTTTTATTTGCCCAAGGGTGATAAGTAAATTTTTTAAAAATGTAATTATCTTTTATTTTCTTAAGCGTAGAAATATCTTTAATAGCTTTTTTCTGGTTTAGCAATGGGTAGTCCACTTTCACCTTTTCTTGCTGATCTTTTCATGAGCTATTTTGAAATACAGGTCACTAAAGCATTCCCTCTAATTTTTAAAACTTGGTATAGATATGTAGATGATATATTTGCTATTGTTCCTGATAAACATGTAAATGATGTTTTAAAACTTTTAAATTTACAAGATAAGGCTATAAAATTCACATTAGAAACTGAAAGTGATGGTTATCTCCCTTTCCTGGATTTAAAAATAATAAAAAAAGACAATAAATTGAATTTTGGAATATACAGAAAGCAAACCCACACTGATAATTATATAAAAAATAATGGCTTTAACCCTTTTTCACATAAATTTGCTGTTTTTAATAGTCTAATTTATAGGTTAATTAATTTACCCCTTAATAAAGATGAATTCTATAAAGAATATAAACACATTATTAACACTGCTTTAATTAATGGTTTTAATACTGATTTTATAAATAAAAAAATTGAGAAGTTTAAATATCAAAAAGCTATTAAAGATATTTCTACGCTTAAGAAAATAAAAGATAATTACATTTTTAAAAAATTTACTTATCACCCTTGGGCAAATAAAAAATTCACAAATATTTTCAAAGAGCATGGCATAATATTGGTTCCTCAAAATAAATATAGTATAAAAAATTTGTTAGGCTTTTCTAAAAAGGATGAAATTTCAAAAAATAAAAAATCTGGCATTTATCAATTAAACTGTTTAAATTGTGACCTTGTTTATATTGGTAAGACTAAACGTCATTTGGAAACCAGAGTAAAAGAACACTTTAGGAATATTAAATACAAACAAATTGATAAATCAGCTGTAGCAGAACATTTTTGGAAATTTAATCATGAAATAAATCCAGATGTTAAATTATTAAAACACTTAAATGGGCCCATAGATTTAATGGTTTGGGAGAAAATATTTATATTTAAGTATAGAAATCATGCAATGAATTTTGATATACCTCCAATTGACACTCTTACCAAATTTGTTTTGATTCCAGTAGTTAGCAATGCATTAGTACACAATCCACCTAGTAGCAGTAACCATAACAGTGTAAATAAACAACATCAAAAAAGAGACCAAAAGGATATGTTGATAATGCAATGAAATCGTTGCGAAACTAGTCCAGACAAGGATTCCAAAAGATAAGTGAAGATTGGTTGCAATTATTATTTTTAATATTAATAACAGTTTTTGTTTATCAAGTATGCGCCTAAGGTGTTAAAAGAGTGTCGGACTAAGTATTAATCAGTGACTAGGACAACTGAGAAGACAAACTAATTAGAGTAGTGCCATAAAGAGACTATTCAGTATAATAGTTAAAAGTAATGGGATTGCAGGAACTAATAAAAGTAGGTGCAGAACTGTTAGACAAATTGTAGGAATGAAATGGCATATTGTAGGAACTATATTAGTGAAAATGATCAAGTGTTTTACTCCTGCATAACTTGTAACCTTAAAAACAATAATTAATATATTTTACTCATACAAGAAACAGCTCTTAGATGCGTGCGCATTGAAACTACTAAATCCTTGTGTACATTACTGAAAGTCATTCTGTTACAAGAACACCCATCCTTCAACTCCTACATAATCACTATTGACACACTTGCATCCCTGCTCCATTTCAAATAGCCAGAGCCATAGAACACGGAAAACTGTCCTGAGATAGCAGAACCTACGATCAAACCATAAATTTCAGATGCCAGTATTTTCCTCTCACTTGGAAGATGCTAAACAAGTCCAAGTTTAATAGCTAATTGATTTTTTTTCACCAAATTAATAAAATCTTACCTGGAATGACTTCACTCTTTATCTCCTGAGTAAGTATTTGTTCCAGTTTGTTATTTAATAAGCTGGTAATTGACTGTGTAATGGAAGATATAAACTTTTCTTGCCGATTCCTTTCCTTATCTTCTTGCCGCAAAAGCAATTCCTCTAAAAATGCCATCTGCTGCTGTTCATATTTTGCGAGTGCGTTATTCAGCTGTGTTCGGAAAATTTCTTCAATCTGAGGACTGGAAGGTGAGACTGGTTCATGTGATCCTGCATCGTTCTGCATCATAAGCATATTATCGTGCAGTTTCTGAAACATGGAAATTTATTCTCTCTTAGAAAAGCTAAGCCCAATAATGAGTCAGACGAAGTAATAAAACAGCAAGCAAAACATACAACCATACAAAGTAAAGTGTTGCACCTGAAAATGATACAATCTTTCTTGCATACATTCTTTTGCTCATTTAATTAATTTTTAGAGTAGGAGCTTTCAATATCGTTGAGCAGAAGGTTTTTTTAGAGATAAACAACGCTCTTGTCAACACTTTTTTAGCTTTGTGGCAGATGTAGATAATGCTTAAGAATAGGTTTCCAGCATTCTAAACCTAACTTCGACCTTGTCGATCAGTTCTGAGGTCACTTACTCACTTTAAATTTAATGACTAAGTTATTATATCTTCTTTTTATGCAGCCGATATGCTAAATTTCTAAATTAAGTTCTGAAAAATGGGGGTCATCTTGTATTCAGATAAATACGGTACATTATTAACTAAACACTGTTTTGATTTGCATGTGTCCCCATAAATGTTGACAAGTAGGTATCAAACATATTAATGTGAATTAATTGTTTTTTCCACACCAGCTTATGTAGGTCAGAAGTTAGAGAGGTAGAGTCAGACTGAAAAATTCAAAGCCATAGCTGGGATTTGAACTATGGATGTAGATAATTCATCCCACAAAATTGCATTTTGCCTGGTAAACCACAAGGAGATCACAATTCATTTTCAGAGATATGCTACCCTTCCTGGTTTCAAACAGTTTACAAAAATTTGTTTGTTCATGACCAACTGTGTGCAGGTTTGAACTAGAAGAGAACCCAGAGCTGTTCTCATCTTGTCTGTATGAATGAATGGTTTCACTAAGAAATCTACTTCACTTACCTTAATTTCTAACTGATGCTGCTGCAACATGTCTAGCATAGATGTTACTTTTAAGTCTATGGCTGATAAGGAACCCTCCAGTAAATGCTGTGCTTTCCACAAGTTTTGAGTCTTAGGTTCACCATTTATGTTCAGAACTGCTACATCATCTTGATGTAAGGATGTATTTCTATAGAGTGTTAAGAGCATTTATTAAAATCCATAAATTACAGCTAAAGCCAATTTTACTGCCTTTTATCTCCATCATGGTTTTTCAATAACTAGAAACCTCACAAAAAAAATCTTAAGTAATTACATGCTTAGGCTAATCACTAATTTGAATTCTTCTCTTTGGGAAAACAAAAACATTTTATCACATTAAATACTCAAAATGAGTATGTAATCACTTTGTAATTTCCCTTCAGTGTCAGAAACCTGGAGTATGTTCCAGAGACTGTTCCAGTAGGTTTTGATATATAAGACAAGGTATAGCAATTAAAAGCTATTTTAAGTATTTAATATATTCACTTGTAATTTAGTTGAGTCAATTTTGTAACACTACATCACTTACTTTTTATTTCGGGAAACATGTTTCAGAAGCCATGTGCTTCCATTGTCAATTCCTTTGGTCGGCTGCCGGCATCGCTTGCTGTGGTGGTTTGATGAACCTGTGAATGAGTAGATCGCCTGGCGGGATTTCAAAATTGAAAACGCGGTTCTTGTTTATCGAAATATATATGTTTTCCCAAACTTTTAATTCTGTCTTACATGTGATGTTTTTGAGGATTTTTGGGATTCTATTTATGGTGTGTTTCTCTTTCCAAAAATGCCAAGCTACTGCAGATTTGTCTTCTTGTTTGAGTTTAATATTTCTGTGGTGTTCTTTTGCCATTGTTTTTATATTTATTTTTGTTTGGCCGATAGTTAACCAAAGGAATTGACAATGGAAGCACATGGCTTCTGAAACATGTTTTCCGAAATAAAAAGTAAGTGATGTAGTGTTACAAAATCGACTCAACTAAATTTCAAATTGTTAAAACACATCACTGTCACAAAGTCCACCATATATCAGGATATTCACTTGTGTTTTCACTATGTAATACAAACCTCTAAAAATTAACAGTAGCAACTCACCTTAATACAAATGACACAACAATAATAATAACAATAATAATAATAAAATATAAGAGTACCACTGCCTAAAGAATTTGCTGCATGAGAGAACATTTATGTTAAACATCAATAATGAAGTTTGAAGTCTCCCACCAGAGACAGATGAAGTGTTCAGGATCATTAGACTTATAACAGGGATGCCTAAAGAATGCAATCAACACTGACAACCATTCTGGCAACTGAAAATAGCTAAAGATATAAAAGGTTAAACATGTCTACTAATCAATCCTACACGTGTAATTCTATTTAGATTGTATACTCACATAATGTTAGATAAGTTATCACTTGCTCTATTGTATATAGTTTTGAGCTTACATTAAATAACTGGGTGCCTAAATAACCTAATGGTTTCTCTGAAGTTTCAGAATGTTTAAGGTTGATTTTTTCTCTATTACTCTCTCTCCTAAATTCTGTTGATTGTGATTATTACCCTCCATCTCAGCACTCTCATACAATCTTCCAGCTACTATACTAAATATATAGTATAGTAAATACTTATCAATAGTAAATATTTTATCTAAAATAGAAATTAGACTCACTTAGTCTGTAGTTATTTGGATTGTAACTTGGTTTTACTGTACTTACTTGTTTCTATATCTCTTTCCTTTCATTTATTTGTATAACACTGCTAACTTTCCAGCTTTCCCTTAATTTAGAAACTCTGTCAGACTCCTTCCTTTTTGAATTTTTAATCTCATATTCTATCTCATTCATAGCTATCAAAGATTTTACTATAGTCACTTATTTCATATATATAATTCACTTCCTTGAATTCTTCCTCCTCCATCCAGCAAAACATGTGATACCATTTTATTGATGTTATCTTATTACCTCTCCATTTCTTTCTAAAAATATCCTTCACAACACACCACATATATTTATTATCTTAACTTGAACAGTCTTTTCTCCCATTCTCTGTTGCTATTCCATTATTCTTTATTTCTCTTCCAATAAGTTTTTAATCCCCATTTTTAAACAACAAAATTTGCCTGTCATCTTCCTTTCCTGAGCATCTGCATCTAAACAAATCCTTTTTTATCTTTGTACATATTTTGCCTTACCATCCACAATCTTTATAATCATTTACTCTATGCATTGCATCCATCTTCTTCTTCTTTTCATTTATACCTTGAACTTCTAAGGTCTATTGGCAGATTTGCTTTTGAAACACATTTACTATTCACTTATTTAGTATTCTGTTAATCTTTAAATAATGAATTTTCTGTATAAACATTATATACACACACATTTACACTCTTACTCATACTTCCAGACTCAAGATACTGGCTTATAAAATAAAATAAAAATTCTGATTCTTCAGCCAGGAATCAAACCTCGGACCACTGGCTTTGGAAGGTAGCCTGCAAATCACCAGACTGCAGAAGCAGCCTCTTTCATTTTGTTTACTGCCAACCTAAGCATTAATAGGAGCTATTATACTTAATCAATTGTTTTTGTTTTAATATTTGTAATATCGATATTTCTTTTAATTAAAATTTTTAAAGGTCTCATCTTCATAATATATTAGATTGCAATTGCAATGGTTTAAATAAATGCTTAACTTCCCTAAAATAAACAGTTCTTAGCACTGCAAAAGCATATGATTGGATAATAGCTACAAAAGATTCTAAAGTTAAACGTAGAATTTGTGTTAACTTTTCCAATGGCCATTTTATCCTTCTTGGCCACAATGCTTCTACAATTCCCCATTTTATTTCCTCCATTTTTGAGTTAAAAATATCTCCAAAAGAGCTCTATACATTTTCCATTTTTAACTTCTAATATGCTAAATTCTATTACTTCTTTCTTATAATGTTTTCCTAATCTCAACATCTTTTTTATAGGGAAATATCTACTGCCTATGATTGTTTTCAAAACTTCAAAATATGCAAGCACCTCATCAACCTCTTCTCTGGACAGTATATAAATAAATAATTACAATTGTTCATTTACATTTGTAAATGTGAATTATCACTTATTATTGACCTTGACTCATTAACACATAGTTAAATTATTATGCTCTCAAAGGTACCCTTTTAAATAATACTTTATCCCTCTTTCCCATTCCCTTTCTTAGTGTTGCCCCCCCCCCTCCCCACACATGCACTTGCGCACACTCTTCTCCTGAAACATTTTATTTGTCATTCACCTATCAGGCATTAAAATCCTCTAAACATCCAACAAACCATACTAGGATTTTTCTCTTGCATACTGACAGGATTTGTTAGCTTGAAACTGATTTTCTTCTGGAAGTACAAGAACAATGTTCAACTTCAATATTCCCCACAGCAACTTATTATAAAGTTTCTAGGATCCAGAGTCATCTGTGGATGGATTGGTGCCACCACCAAAGATCAGTCAATGTTCAGCTGACAATAGACGAAACTAGCCTCTGAAACATGTTCTCGGAAATTTAAAAAGTGACTTGTTTAATGCTATTAACTCAGTTTTTTACTTTCAAATGACTTCAACAATGCTGTCCTCAATTTCCAGTATTTCAAGTATACCTTCAACATTTATGCTCTTTCAGCCCTGTATTCATTGCTACCATGTCCTGTAACTCTAAAAGTTAAACACTTCACCACTTATTATTTTCAATTTTAGCCTTATGTCCAATAACCATCCAATCTGATCTTGAACTGTCCTTTCTCCCTTTAATTTTTCCATATTCATCTTCTCTTTTTTTTTTTTATTCACTACCTCCAGTGTGCTTCACGTAATTTTGAGTATACTGACACATTTTTCTTGCTCAGTTTTTGTCAAGGCCATGGCTTTGTAGTCACTCATTACATTGTTTTTCTATAGTTTGACAACTACCTTCCCTCTCTACCCTCCTCATGCAGTTTTTTTGCCTGTTCTCTCTTCTTGCTGCCTTTGCTGTTGTATCTATCATCTCATTCAAAGTTGGCATTCTTTAGTATCTATTCCTCTGACCTTTGCACTGACTTACATCCTGCCTTTTGTTATCAATCCACAGCTCTAAAGATTCACAAATCTTTTCTCTTTTAATTTGCCTTGTTTCATTTTCTTTACTAATAAATTTCAATTTCCTCTTTTCTCTTCCATATTCCTGTTGATTTTCCCTCCAGTTTTCCTCCAATTTAGCTTATAAAAAACTAAAGAGTAGTGTTTATGTTATGCATTTATCCTTTTACACTAGCTTCAAAAAGTTCCCAAAATGTGTTAATAACATTAAAATCAGTTATAATGCAAATTACACAGATTTCCTTCAAAATTATTTACTTTTACAGTAATAACTTTTGCCAATGCATGTGAAGTGACTGGAAGTATCACTAGAAGGCATTTTACAACAAGTAATAGTGCGCTCTTTGGATTTGCAATAACTTCTTTAGCTGCAGAAAGAAAAAGCTATCAGGGGTTGAAAGCTCTGGAGAAATAGAGGACATTCCAAAGTAATGATATTATAAAGTAATATTGTAGAGTTGATTTAATTGTTTTTTTCACACAAGCTATGTGTAGGACAGGAGTTGAATAGGTACAGTCAGACTGAAAAATGTTATGCCATAGCTGGGATTTGAACCAGGGATCTCCCAGTCTCTAGCCAGTTGCTGTACCACTGAGCTACCATGGCAACATGCCGACAGAGCATTGAATTTCTCAACTGACTCACATGTTTTCTGGTACACCACAAGGTGATCTCAAATTATTTTGAGATGACAACACCAATGTTGTAAGTATTTTAAGTCCCAGGATTCATAGTATAGCCAACTTTTATGGTCAATTGATTTGTTTTTTTCACACAAGCCGTGTGTAGGACAGGAGTTGGATAGGTAAAGTCCGATTGAAAAATTCAATGCCATAGCCGGGATTTGAACCATGTATCTCCCTGAGTAACTGGTTGCTCTACCACTGAGCTAACATGGCAACATGCCAGCATAGCATTGAATTTCTCAACTGACTCGCATATTCCCCATAAATCACAAGGTGATCTTAAATTATTTTGAGATGATAACCCCAATGGCAACTTACAATGTTGTAAGTACTTTAAGCCCCAGGATTCATAGTGTAGCCAACTTTATGGTCAATTGGTATTGATTTAATATTTTATTTTCACACAAGCTGTGTGTAGCACAGGAGTTGGATAGGTAGAGTCAGACTGATATGTAGAGTCAAAATAATTTCAGATCACCTTGTTGTTTATCGGGAAAAGTGCCAGTCAGTTGAGAAATTCAATGCTATGCCAACTTGTTGCCATGGTAGCTCAGTGTTAGAGAGATCCGTGGTTCAAATCCCAGCTATGGCATTGAATTTTTTAGTCTGACTCTTAACTATCCAATAGTTGATTGAATTAATTTATGAGTTGAGGTACAGTAAGTGAAGCAAAAACTGTCTACACCTCGACTCATAAATTTAATTTAATGGCATTATGACTGACAAAGTAATGTTTACCAGTACTTTTCAATGTGATGATGCACTGTTACGCAAAAGAAACCAAATTCTTTGTGCCCCTTTTCCTGTGAATTTAGTTCTTATTACAACCCTGGCACAATGGGGGATTTCCCAAACAGTTCTCTCATCACAATATCACTTTCTGGAATAAACGCATAGTGGGAGAGATCCTCAGCATCAAGAAAAATTTTAGCATAACTTTGTCTTGTTAATGCTTGTAGAAACTTTTGTTACCAAGATGTTTTGGATTTTCACTCACTTGATGGTCGTTTCAGATGGGTCATGCAAATAGCACAAAATTTCATCTCTGGTGATTATCTTGTTCAAAAACCATTATCTTGATCAACCTTACTAACTAAATCCCCATAAGTTATTCATGTTTTCAGGAGAACATTTTTGGATACAACTTTTTTAAGACATGTAAAGCATGTCTTAAATATTTGTGAAGAACTGTTGAAAACTTTAAACTGAAAATCCAACCTATGCTGCTGTCTTCCCAATAGTCTTCCTTCAGTCACACCTCAGAATAATGTGTACATGCTCAATGCTTGGTACATTTGTTGCAATTGTAGGTTGACTATAGCTAATTTTTAATGCTATCATGGCATCACTGAAAAGCTTTTTGCCATGTATGTGTCTGAGTTTTCTTCACTTCTGCTTCACCACAAGCTTCTTTGAGCAGTCTTAAACTTTCTGCAGATTTAAGTAACAAAATACAATAATTTATGTTTGACCATTGGGATATGGCCAATACTATCAAATTCTACAAATGAACATGCATATGGGTTGCCATGCAAAGACAACAAACATTATAATGAAAATTCTATGGAAGTTACACCATTAACATTACCAATACAAAAAATCTACTATCATAAATATTAAAAGGAAAATTATAGCTATAAAATTTAGGCATCAATTTTATTCTACACCATATAATATCATATTAGTTATAAACTCAGTTTCTGAACATTAAATTACCTTTTACAAGAAGTTTCCTCAACTGATTTACGAACTTCATTCACTAAGCTAATAGGAATTTGTGGCCATCCATCAGTCTCTGGTCCACTTGGTTTCAAGCTCACACTCTCCTTTTCCTTAATACTTGTTTCAAATTCATTCTCATCAACAGTTCCTGCATTTCCTAGCTGTGTCCTATAAGATAAAACATTTTAACATTTATCATATCTTAGCTCAAGCTACCATCCATATGTAACAAATTCAGCAAACATGAACTACCATAAAGAAGCACCAAAAGATACATCAAATCTGCTTGCAAAAACCACTTGCTGAAGGACAAGAGGTTCAGAATCTTTGCTACCCATGAGTTTGTAGGTAAACCTTGGTTTCAGCATGGACTGCAGAAAAGAGGAGAGAGGTTTAAGGGGATAGTGTAAATTGGTCACTTTTGATATTTTTTTACATTTGGTGTAAAAAATCTGATTCAGACTAAACACCAAAAAAAAAAAAAAAAAAAAAATACGAGCTTCCATTCACGTGACTTTCTCTACATCTCTACAATAAATTATTGTTAAAAAGCATATTCTTCCATTTGCTTAACGCTAATCATGAAAAAATCAGCAGAAAGGGTATTATTATTTGCTTCCTTGTAAGTAGAAGGGCAATAAGGGAGTACACTAGGCCAAATCTTTTAAAAATTGGTTACTATGTAATTGAAGTACCCTTATTTGTATGGACAAAAGTTGACAAATTCCCGTATGAGAACAGTATAAGTATTTTAAAGTTAAAACCAATAACAAGGACTGTCCCAAAAATGGTCAACTCCATAAAAAAAATGTATATAACATAAACTGTATGTTTTAACAAGATCTACATTTTTGTTAAGTAAATTTTTGCTTATATCTTACAGTTTACCAATTATGCAAAATCCTGAAACATTCATCCAGAATAAACATGTTTTCAGAGGCCATTCCCAGAAAATTGAAGATATACATTTTATTTGTAAATAGCTGCCCGCCCCGGTTTCGCATGGGTGGTGTACGTAATGAAAAGAACTCAGACAAAATCTTCCATTTACAGTACGACCATGCAATGAAGTAAAATTATAATTAAATAATTTGACAATACTTTATTGTAATGTCTTGTAATGTACAGTTTTCCTTCCGGAGAGAAAACAAATAGCGCCAATGGTTTGCCAACTCTCGAGCACGCAATGTACAACTACCCATTCAAAAAACACGACAATTCAAGGTATATTTCACACACTTCTAACGATTGACCTTGGGATTTATTGTCATTGTGAATGCAAGGCACGCTGGAAACAATACGCTTAAATTCAAAAGGTAGGTCAGTTGACATTAGTGGTATTCTTGGAATAAGTATATCCTCGCCTAAGAGCTTTCCTATGTTATAGTAGCTTAAATCAAATTTTTCATAATTTTTTTAACAGTGAGTTTAGTTCCACTGCATAATTTTGGCTTATTGAGATTACGTAGCATAATATCACCGAGTCAACCTTGAGCTGTAAATTGTGAGGCAGTATTCCTGGCAAATCCAATGAATTTAGGAATTCAGTAAGATAATTGACAGCTTCATTTGGATTGGTAATGGAACCAATCTACTTAAATGAATGCATTTTTTCATCAATTTTAACCTGAATTTTTATATTCAAATAATCTACATTCTTATAGTTGCTAAAATGGCTTGTTCACTCCACCAAGCATAGTTTTTGTAATTTGCACAAATATTTGGAAACACTTTCGATATTAATTCTTCCTTTGATGTTGTGAACTGACAAAAATGTGATGGAAACAAAATGAGGCCAGTAGAAGTGTCAACAGGAATTTACCATTGCAAATGTCCAATAATGCCTTTGAATCTGAAAAATGCAATGAAGCGCTATGATCTGCGCAATGTAGCATATATAGTTGGTATTGCAAAAACGACAAAGTCAGAGCACCCATAAGGTATTGTGGAAAGGATGACATGCAGTTAACAGCGTGGGTAAGCAAGGATGTCATTGGCATAGTAATGGCAGTCCTTTCATAGTGTGACGGGTAAACGCTGACATAGGTAATGAATTACATTAAGGAGACAGTCATGTTTCTTCCGAATCTCTTTCTTTCCTTTACTCCTAATGTTTTCCACCTCTTTCTTTATTTTCTCCTATGTCAAAACAGTCATTTTTAAGGCTAACAATGACATAACTAAAGAGCAAGTAGATCTGGTAGGGCAATTAATACATTTTTATTTGATGATTGCTTTGTGTAATTTCTCTATTTAACCCAAAATATTACTTGGTCAAATGTATTAACAGCACCACAATTGCAGTGTGATGGTGACGCAGGTATCTTCATGTTCTTTAGCTAGCTCATGTATCACATAATGTCAAATAACCAAGTCTGCAATAGGAAGTTAAACCTAAAACGGGATCCGTCATTTCTCCGCCATTTTCATATTCCAAGAAGGGTTAAATGGATATGTGCATAGTTTATAACCTGTTCCATTTTAAAGAATTACAACAAAAATATACTTGTTTCTTTATTTAAACGATGTGACCAAGGGAACCATAGTTACTACATAAGAAATATATTTGACTGTCACAGTTATCTTGCCTCATTGTCTCCATAGCCAGGTGCATTCCCTTAGCATTGAAGTAAAAAAATAAAGCAGTAAGTACTACAGTCATCTGGTGTTGAATAAATAAAAACGCATTTTAGGTGTTCGTCGCCAGGAAAGAAATATATTTTATTTTCAGTTATCTTGCGCCATTACCTCCATAACCGGGTGCATTCCCTTAGCATTGAATGGGGAAGAAAAATAAAGCAGTAGGTACTACGGCCATCTGGTGGCATCGAAATAAGTATGTATTTAAGGTGTTTGTGAAGAGCAGATAGATCTGGTTGGGCAATTGATAAGCTTTTATTTGATGATAGCTTTATGTATTAAATTTCTCCATTTAACCCAAAATATTACTTGATCAAACGTATCAAGAGCATAGCAATTGTAGTGTGATGGTGACGCGGGTATCTTCTATGTATCACACAATGTCAAATAACATCTGCAATAGGAAGTTAAACCTAAAATGGATTCAGTCATTTCTCCGCCATTTTCAGATTCCAAGAAGGGTTTATGGTTATGTGCATTGTTTATAACTTGTTCGTTTTAAAGAATTACAACAAAAAATTCTTATTTCTTTATTTGAACGATGTGACCAAGGGAACAATAGTTAATACATAATAAATATATTTGATTTTCAGTTATCTTGCGTCATTGTCTCCATAACCGGGTGCATTCCCTTAGTATTGAAGAAGAAAAATAGAGCAGCAGGTACTATGGCCATCTGGTGGCAAATAATAAGTACGTATTTTAGGTGTTTGTCACCAGGAAATCTCCTTTATTTTAAATGATAGGAGTACAGAAAGGACAGTTAATATATAACAATGTATTTGAATTTCACTGTTGTGTTGTGTTATCTCGATAAACTGTTGCGTTACCGTAGCATTGGATGGGCAGGGAAAATACCACTATGTCCATCTAGTGGCAAATAAATAAGTACTTACTCCAGCTGTTAGTCACCAAGAATGCTTTTTGCTGCTTTATTTTAAACAATAGGAGTAAGGAAAGGACAGTTAATATATAAAAATGTATTTAAATTTCACTGCTGTGTTGCGTCATTGTATCGATAAACTGGTGCGTTACCTTAACATTGAATGGGGAGGGGAAAATATAGCAGTACTATGACCATTTAGCAACAAAAACTGTGATACCACTGCCATCTGGTGGCTATTAACCGAAATGCATTTGTTTGGTACGGTTTTTATTCATATGAGATTTTAAATACTTTCCCGAACTATTTTTAATCATTTTTCTTTTCCACAAACCTTTTTGTGACGATTAAAAAAAGAATTGTTCAATTTGATGCAGTCGTTCGGAAGTGATACGCGTACATACATTTCAGCGATTCATTTTTATATATATATATATATATATATATATATATATATATATATATATATATATAAACATCTTGAATATAAGGGAGTCTATACAAAATCATTAGTACCATTTTTTGAGAAAATAACTTTTTCCATATAAAGGGTATTTGGGGGTGGGGGTATTTTCTTGAAAATTCTAGTGTTACATCCTTGGAAGTTACTGAACTTAGGATTCAGGGGGTCTCAAAACTTGAATTTCCAGTGAAATCTCTGTATCAAATTTTTGGGTGCAATACAATACCTTCTTTATACACTGTGTACATAGTATGTGTAGAGAAAGTAATAAATTTAGAATTGAATTTAAAGAACATTGGAGAAACATAAGATATATACAAATAAAAGTTGTCAGTGCTAAATCCAGTTCTAGCACAAGGGTAAAATCAAATTACAATAAGCTGTTTAAAAACTGAAAGAACTAGATTCTGGAGATAGAATCTATATTAACAAAAATGAACTGCACAAAATGAACTTTTGACAATCCAGGAAATTTTAACTTCTTTCTTCAAATTAAAAACAAATTTTAGAGAACTCCAGCATATCATGAATTGTTTAGAAGTTCCAGATAGTAAACAAATAGCTGCTGATACAAGCAAATTCATGTGTTAAACATGTGCTAGGAAAACTGGCAAGAAAGCAAAAAAACAGTAACTAGATATAACACACTTATGGAATCAATTTAAACACCCTTCATGATTTTATTTATGTTAGTTTAACATTATTCACAAATGCATTATACCTAGTTAGTTTTGCTTCACTGTGCAACTTCATAATTTGATTCAAGTTGTATAAGTTGAGCCCTTATATAAGTTTCAGTGATTTATGTATACTTCGCTCTGATTTCACATTGAATAATCTGATGTGCTGCATTAGGGTGTCTATTGCCTTCAAGGATTAAATTTCCAATATATTTCCTTATACATTGTAACAAAATTCCAGTATTGCATCGAGTCATATTGAAGGAAAAATGAGCAGTATTGAAATGTGGGTTATAATTGGTTTAATATCTTTACTAGTTTTATTTGTTTCTACAGCCATAATATGAAACAGTGTTTATTAGTATAACTTGTCTCAACCTTGTAATTCTGGTACAGTATCTGAAAGAGCAGATAAAAAAATAAAATATCCCACAAAATATATGTATATTAATTTGTTATATAATTTGACTGTCACTGTTACTAAATTCCTCCAAACATCAATCAACTATCCCACAAAACCCAAGATTAGTGTGGGAGAGGGTTTGGGTGTGTGCATACGAACATGCATGCACGCTGTGTACGTATATAAAAATAGGCTTGGATATCAAGAGAACTTGGCAGATGATTTAACTAAAGTAAAAATGACTATCAATATAACAAACTATTACATGGAAACATAAGTATAAATTACTCATATTTTGCAGAAAATTTATTATTTTCAGTTCATATGAGGACTCAAAATTTGAATCCAAAATAAATGATGAAGGCTGCCCATTCTCTGATGGGAGGTTCTGAATACCTAAGGTATGCAACTTAGAATGTACACCCACATCATTTACATATGTGTGGCAGGCCTTCCCTAAGATGCATTTTTTGAATTCAGGGATTCTCAAAATATGAATTTCTGATGAAACCTTGGTAACCAATTTTTGGATGGACTGACTCTACCTACTAAACATAGTAGAGAAAGTAAACAATTACACATGGTTTATTGGATGTCTAAAGCTTGCAAATGTACATTTACTTTTTAATTTGTTTATACACCTTTTATTGGAACTCTTAGTATGTATTTACTGTGTTTTAGGAAACTATAATAATTCTCTTCAGTTCCAAACTTTATACTCTTTTGCAACATAGGATAGAGCTAATGAATAATCTGTGGAATTTATAAAAGCAAATCAATACTTCTCAACCTAAATTTCAACTGAGATTATCTGGAAACTACATTTCCCTAAATATGTGTGCTTTTTTTTCAACAACTATAAAAGCTGAAAATCTGAAACTTTGCATATAGTATGCTACATATATTAATTAGAAGTACACTTTTGTACATGACAGATTTTAAAAACTTGCCTTAAAATTTTAAGTAAAAATTTGAATTCAGTTTTCATCAGAGAGAAACATGTATAAAACCTTATTAACACCTAAATTCTAGTTCAGCAACATAAAGTAGAAATGTCTCAGGATTAATTAAAATACTACCTTTCTTTTTTGATTAGTTTCTAAGAAGAAGGAATATAAAAATATTAATATTTTTGCAATTTTTCACCCACCATATTCTAAAGGTTCATTTTTGAACATGAATTTCACAAATGTATAGCTGCAAATATACTGATACTAAGTAATTTTTTGTACTGAGTAATTTTTTGTACTGATCTATCAAGCATACCCAAAAATATGCGTTTTCTTGTTTCCATACATTTCCTAAAATCAGATGCCAAAGATTTTGCATTAAGATTAACTAGGCATACTACTAGTGCTTTAGTATCTGCATGAAATGAAACCGTCCATGCAGGTCAACATACTGCTAACTCATGTTGTGGCATAAAACTTTTAAATGGGTTTTAACATAAGAATGACAGTAGTAATGGTTATTACCATGGATAGAAAAATCTCATGTTCCAAGGCTTTAATGACATCTAAATTTTTGTTGTGGCATATAAATTCTTTTGGTTCATCAACTTTTACAAATGTGAGTTTAGAATCAATTTCTTGCATGATCAATAAAATGAATAATGTTTTGCATCTGGAATGTTTTTATACATATACAGAAAACAAATTATTAACTATTTATACTAAGGAAGAAACCAATAAATATTTCCCTTCAACTAAATGGAGAAACTCTCACAGAAACACATGAAGCCAAATATTTAGGTATTATTTTTGATACAAAATTAACATGGAAAAAACACATTAATATAATATAAAAAAAAAAAAAAAAAGGAAAAAATTACCACTATTAAAAAGACTGGCATGTAAGAAATGGGGAAGCACCACACAAACTTTAAATACTTTTTACAACATGTATATTAAACCAACATTTAAATATTGTAAAGAGATACTAATAACTGCAAATATAGAAAAACTTAATATTCTACAAAATCAAATTCTTTGCCTAGTAACTGGAGCTGTTAAAACCACCCCAGTACTTGCTCTACAAATTTTAACAAGTAATCCAAGACTGGAACTTGACATTGAACAAGCAGCCATCTTACAATATGAAAAATTAATCAGACTACTTTTAATGACTGGGAAAAAAGAAAACCACAAGTAAACCTAAAAACTCAACAAAGTTTCCTTAATAAAGTCAAAGAAGTCAAACATAGATTAAAACTTCCTTACTTAAAAGAAAACATACTAATAAATATTAACCCGTTAGAACTATTTGATATTGAACACAAACTACACTTAGCTGAAGAATTTACAAAATCTGAAATCTCTTTGTGTGCTCTGAAACAAATGACACTAGAAATAATAAATTTAAGGTACCCTACCAGTGACTGGCTACATGTTTATACTGACGGTTCTAGCTTACCAAATAACAGTGGTACTGGCGCAGATATAATATGCCCTCTCTTCTCTTTCTTCAAAAGATGAGTTTAAATACTACAAATTTTTATGGAGAGATTTCGGCAATACTTCAGAGCTTACAAAACCTACTATATCATATAAATAAATTTGAAAAAGTTGTACTATTATCTGACTCTAAAGCAGCTATTATATCCATAACATCTGATGTAACACCTAATAACTTAAATATTGCAGAATGTCGCAAAATCATAAAACAACTAATGAATTTAAATAAA
Source organism: Hymenopus coronatus (assembly GCA_030762935.1). Lineage (NCBI taxonomy): Eukaryota > Metazoa > Arthropoda > Insecta > Mantodea > Hymenopodidae > Hymenopus > Hymenopus coronatus. The sequence goes on from CM060891.1 coordinate 58,749,428, forward strand.
AGATTAATACTTCAATGGATACCAGCACACTGCAGAATACAGGGTAATGAAACAGCTGACTTTCTAGTCAAGAAAGGTAGTAAAATTACATAAAATTCATCAGCTCCAATAAGTTATTACTCTATCAAAAGAATCATTATATCAACATATAATAACAAAATTAAAGAAGATAATGTATTACAAACAAAAGGAAAACCATGGAAAAATGTATGTAATAACATGACCAGAATCACTACATTACTAAGAAAATCCCCTGCAGCAACTTTTAGACTGTCTCAATAAACATTTATTCAGGAATGGTATAGTGAGATCTCCTCTATGTCCTTTCTGTACACTTAAAGAAGATATGGATGGAAACCATCTACTGCACTGCCCAACCTTGAGTCGACATGATAATATGACATCAAACTGCTGGAATGCAAGAGAGCAAATGGCTTCACTGCCAACTGCTCAGCATTAGATACCAACCAACCATAATGTTTTACATGCTTCCCTGATGAGCTAATTTTCTATCTAGCACCTCAGTGAAAAGATGTATTAAGCCAAAAATACCGGCTTTTTAGATTTACCAATTTACAAAACACCATCATTATCAATATCTTGAAATGTTGTATACTTCAAAATTATCACCTAGATTCACTATTTTACAATGAATTTATGGAATGCATCTTTCATCTTTACCACAGGCCTACTGTCTAGTTCTCCTGCTGTTTGTAGATTGGTATGTTAAAAGGAGAAGAAACTTCATGCTCTAGTATGAATGAGATAATATTTTGTGAGGCAACATGATGGTCTTAAATATGGAATCTCCTTGCAAAGGTCGCCCTCCGTGGTGTAATGGTTACCATGCTATTCATATACCCAAGGTCGCGGGTTCAAACCTGGCAGAGGACGATGGATTTTTTCAGGCGTAAAAATTCTTAGCATGGCTTCCTTCGGAAAGGAAGTAAAGCCGTGGGTCCCGTGTCATAGATTTACGCCACGTAAAAGAACCTCAAGCCTAATAGAGAGGCCTCTGAGCAAAATTAAACAGTCTTTCAAGCCCAGTATAGAATGGGATGCCGAGAACCACAGCAGTTAAAGAGCATCCATAAATAAAACACCATTTAATTTTCCTTGCAAAAACTGTCATATATTTATTTCTCTGTTTAACCAAATTATATTGATAGACACAAACAATTTTTAGAAAACAAACATTTATAGATACATGTGGTGCTGGTTTGGAACTCTTTATCTGAGTTATGCAAGAGAGAAGTTTGCTGCCTGGTTAGTATCCCTGGCTTCCTCTCTCTTGCCAGCTGTGCTGGGTTTGGGAGATGGTGAAGCGGTAGTGTGCAAGATTGTTGGCCTCCAGTTTATCAGAGGTGTAGGAGCTTCTCTCTCCTAGTGCACTTGACTTGCTACTTCACAGAACAACTGCAAGATTTTTGGTAAGCTATGCAGCAGCGTGTATCATATTTTATTCTTACATGGCTAGTGTGGAAGAAACAATTAGTTGACAATGATTGGCCGAACATTTAGGCTCTTATTCAAAATTTATTTCCAAAACTTTAAAGTTGGGTAGCTGTGTTTTGTTTCCAGGTTCGAGCCATAATAAATTGACAACTGAATGCTTATAAAAATTAAAAATAATTTATTTCTTATTGACCCTGTCAACTGCTACAAATCCAACTTTATTAGGACCTTTTGAAGACGAATATACCCTAATACTTTAATTCAAAAAGTAAGGTATATGAGAATATAATTATCCTAGTAAGGTTAGATTTGTAGGTATTTTAATATATCAGCGCCATTAGTGTGCCAGAATTTCATCTTGCAGTAGTTCTTTAACATGCCAGCAAATCTACTGACATAAGGTTGTCACTTTTAAGCAAACTTAAAACCCATAAGTCTAGGCTGGGTTTGAATGCAATCTTGGCTGAATGCTTATAAGATGGTTAATTGTACAACACTGAAAATTCTCAGTATTCTTGCTATTTAAAATGACAGCACAGAAATATGTCATAATTACTGGCTAATAATTTCTCTAATATGAAAAATGTATAAAGTGTGCAGCGGAAGCAAGTGATACCACAACTTACACTTGTGTACATGATTTCGCCTGTGCCACTGCCAGAGACTAAGTTCGTGACCTTGAGGATATTTGCATGCAAAAAGGGCATATGGCGCGCAATCAGAGTTTTTAAGAAAGCATTATGCTGCTACCAAGGCTCTTATTGCTCCAACAATGGAAGTGTTTAGTTTAATTTGTTCACTTTGAATTTCGATTACTAAATAAAGATACTCGTTAGCTTGTACTCTAGCTTTGTGTTTGCTATACCATCTGCATGGGTTTAGATTAAATGTTAAGTTGGCTTTTCAGACATTTGATGCATGCCAATAATTGTGTCTTGGAAGTCTTGCATGCAAACCTCAAGGTCACGAACTTAGTCTCTGGCAGTGGTGCAGGTATTATTGTATTTAACTTGTTTTGAACAGATCATTGAAAATGTTTTTAGTGTTACAAATATTGCCCTATTTTGTTCTCACTAACTTATTTTATTAGTAGAACAATAAACGATGACATTCCATGAGGATGGAGGAAACGTAGCAGTGTGTTGTTTGTGATAGAGTTTTGGTGAGTCACAGTTATTTACTTCACCCTCACTTTTAAATATTTCAGTGGCTGACTGACTTAATCCTTAGTTGTTTCATTACACATAATTAGGATGCAAGTTAGCCAATGAATGGTAGTTTGTAAAAGGGTTTTTTCAGTGGTTTTGCGATTTAGTGAATGTTTGCTGTTCTTTAAAATTATGACAGTTTGTGTACTGCATCCATATTTATTATGAAAATCTAATATACTAGAAAACTATTATTTGCAATGATGATGTTCCATTGAACACTGACTACAATTCTGGTTTGGCTAATCCTTGGCAGCTTGCTGATTGCATGTTGGTGGCTATTTCGAAAAAGCACCCATGTGTTACTAATTGTATGCAAAAATGTAATTCTGTGTTAGCAGAAATTCAGATTCTTTTAACTAAATGGGACTGCGAATGTACCTTGTCCAGAAAACCACCAATTATCACCATTTGGTTTAGAGGGAAAATTAAGCTGCTATGCTCCAAGTCTTCAATATTAGTGACTACACTAAATATAAGAAATATGCTAATCAGAATGGATTTCATTTTGGATATTCTACACACATGACCATTCTGCCATCTCATTTCAGATTTTTCATCACCATCAGGTGACTTGCTAACAGTGTTTCTGTACCAGATTCTGTCAGAGGTGACACATCTTGATTGATGTACAGATTGCTTTGCTCCCCCCCCCCCCCCCAATCCCAATCTTTTTTGTCCTCAACCCTGGTGGCTAGTTGCTTTGATGTATGTACATAATCTCTTCTGCAGCTGGTATCGCTGGTATCACTTTGCCAAATGACATGTGAAACTGTTTCTTGTTTTCTTGCAACTGGCTGCTGCTTATGTTTCTCTTTGTCATTGTGAACAATATCACATCAGATTAACTTATGCTTAAGTTTTTACATCTGTATATCATGTTTAATTTTCACTGTGAAAGTTTCTTTATGCATCACATGAGTAGACCTCTCAACTTTTCTAAAAGTAGAAATTACTGCAAAAGTCCTGAAAATGTGAACTTACCTTGTCTCTTCAACATCTTCCTCAATATCTTTATTATCATAATAAGTGTGATTGAGATGATCTGAACCCTGTAGGGAGAGAATTTGTTCCACTTCTCGACTAGGACTACTTCCACCACTTGCAAACCCTTCTCTTTGGAATGAAACAGCTTCCTGAAGCTCTGATGTAGCTAATGGTTTTTCCACACACTGAAATAGGACAATACACATTACAGAATTATTTTTGTCTTTCAGTAACAGAAATACACTGCATTACACACAGCACTATACAGTGTAATTCACCACTTTCTTAGGTAAGTGTCAGAGAACGAAAGAATCTCCACTAAAATTATGATAGAATCATACACAATTAAGCAAATCTTAATACCCTTTATGTAGAGTCAACATGAACACTCAATTCTTCACTCGCCTATTTTTTATACAGAACATGCAATGTGAGATCACATCATGAGCTACCTGATGACTACTGAAACTACAGTACGTTTGTTGCACAGCCTATCTGACCTTCACTTCATTTCCCTGCACGTCCTACATCCGTTCTGTCATCACACATGTGTCAGTCTTACTTCTGTTAATAGTCCAGTTCACACATGAATAACATTAGGAATGTTTAGAAGTTTTGTCTAAAGTGCTTTCAAAATGCAAGATACAGTACCACAAAAAGTGTTTATGAACGATACGTTTGTGCTTACATCATCGGGTAGAGAAGCTTTTAAGTTGTAAGGCAATTTGAAACTAAATTTCCTAGCATGCATGTTCCAAGTAAAGAGGCTCTTCATTTGCTTGTAAATAAATTCAGGGAGACAGGATCAATTTGTGATAGTAAAATAAAGGCAAACAGACATGAGCTTACAAATCAGAAATTAAAAGAACTCGAAGAAAGGTTAGAACACTCACCTCGAAAATCTATTGTTTTTGTAGTTTTAAGAACATTATACTCTGGAAAAGCCAATAAAATATATATGAATTTAAATCAGAACCAAGAAAAATTTGTTTTAATGCTTGTATTATCAATAATTTTTACTTTCTCTATATATACTATGTACATAGTGTGCAGAGAAAGTATTGTATGGCACTCAAAAATTTGATCCCGAGTTTTCACCAGAAATACATGTTTTAAGACCCCCTGAATCCACAAAAATTCAAAAAGAGAGACACTGTGTGTGTGTGTGTGTGTGTGTGTGTGTGTGTGTGTGTATGTGTGTATGTGCGTGTGCGTGGGTGTGCGAGTACGTGCACGTGCATGTTTGCTGCATAGCTCAAAAACGAAAATACAGTTAAATACAAACTTGATATCTTCCATGGATGTGAGACGAAGATTTTCAAGAAAATCCCCCTTTATAGGAACATGGAACATTTTTCGAAAAATTTTGATTTTCTCAAAAATGGCCTAATGATTTTGATTAAAATACCATATGCTTAAGATATTTTTATGACAAACTAAATGTATATCTTGGATTTTCTGGGAATAGCCTCTGAAGGCTTCATTCTGTATGATTTTTGTATAACTGGCATACTGTAAGAGATATATGTACAAAAACTTACTACACAAAAAATGTAGATTTCATTAAAACACATAATTTATGTTATATATATTTTTTTTTGTAGAGCTAACCATTTTCGAGATATTCTGGATAATTGGTTTCAATTTTAGCCACTTATATGTTTCTGAAATAGAAAGACATCCTTCTTCTTGTTTGTTTACTCCTGGAAAGCAGAAATTAGAATTTCAATTGTTTCACATAGCGACCGGCTTTTAAAGGCTGAGACTATTGCTTTAGCCTGTGCCTTTTCTTATTTCCCCTCTAATTACAAGAAAGCAAGTAATAAGAATAATCCTGGTTATGTTTATCTTGATTAGCATGATATAAATAACATATTAATGTTTTGAATAAAAAGTTTGTTTGCCGAACAGTTAGAGGACATTATAAGAATAGAACACATTAGAATTTTGCCCTTCTACTTACAAGGGACCAAGTAATAAGGGCAATTTCTGCTAATGTTTATTCGATTAGCAAGATGTAGATATAAGGATAAGCTTTTTAACAATAATTTGTTACAGAGATGTAGAGAAAGTCATGTAATAGTAACGCAGATTTTTTTAATTGCACCTTGCACAAGAAACTAACATTTCTAAAGCTTCAGCTTAGAAAGCAACAAAACTTTTAAAACTCAAACCATACAAGGTTACTGTTATCCAGGAATTGCTTCCACATGATCACCAGAGTAGGTGAAATTTCTGTAATTGGATTTTGTGGAATGTTAAAGATGGAACAATCGACCCACAATTAATACTGTTCAGTGACAAAATAAGGTTTCATTTATACAGGCATGTGACATCACAACACAACCAATATTATGCTACAGATAAATCCAATTTTGTTCATGAAACTCCCTTGCATGATCAAAAAATTGGGGTATGGTGTACTATAAATGGATACAGAAGAATAGGGCCTATTTTTAATGTGTATAATAAACGCATAAGGTTTCTTCTTTTTTTTTTTTTTTTTTTTTTTTTTTTTTTTTTTTTTTTTTTTTTTTTTTTTTTTTTTTTTTTTTTTTTTTTGGATAGTGTTTAACACCCAGAAAGATATTGAAATAATATACTGGCAGCATAATTCGAACAGCTGTCAAACACTAAAAGTTGGTCTGGATATTTCCAGCAGGATTTTACCACTATGCATACATCAGATGGATCATTACAGTTAACTGCGGAAATTGTTGAGGATATAATCATTAGTAAGGGTTTATGGCCTTCTCGGTCCCCTGATCTTATGGCATGCAATTTTTATTTACGGGGAGAGAAATATTTGAAAAATATAGTATACAAAACTAATCCCCACACATCAGAGGAATTAAAACAAAATATCAGGTCAGATATTAACTATTTCAGAAGCTGACTTAAAAGCGAGTGAATGAAAATTTCCTCAGAATATGCCGTAGATGTATTGGCTGCATTTCTATCATCTGTGATAATGAGAGGTGGATTAAGTAAAATAAAACAAAGGCCCTTCCACCCAAAAAAAGAATTTTCGCCCAAAATTCAAAATTTTAAGAACAAAACAAAACATTGGTTTGTTTTGTATTTATTTTGATGATTGTTAATGTGATTTGAGACTTTCTTTGACACCCACATGTGTGTGACTGGATGATGGGCCATGCAACTGCCAGCCAAGTGTACAGTATGTGACCAGGAGATGGACCGTGGGCCTGACATCCAAGTTTTATAGCATACTTACTGTATTTCAAAGTCTCGTTTGTACTCTGGAGTATCCTCTGGCAGCCTGTGGGCTAACCTAAAGCGGGGTTGGTTTTCTGTGGCATATCTGTTCTGTGACATATCAAAATCTTTATCCAATTTTCAATATTTAATATGCCTCCTGATTAGCTGAATTACAGTTTTGGTCTTCCATAAAATAAAAGTGTAAATATAAACTTGAATCAAGTTACTGAAACAGCCCACAAATAGAAAAATCAACAATAGAATCACACTTTGATGCAAAACTATGTTATAACTAAAATCAAGTTATTGAAACCAACCCAGAAACAAAAGAAATATCAGCAAGTTGCATCATGTTTTTGGATTCAAAACCACCATATAAAACTCTGACGTATTACTTCACATGAATTTCTCTATCTATTTTGCAACAAACTATTTCTATAAAAGCTAATTTTTCTATATGCTCCAGTATATTGAAATAAACCATATAATTAATATTTTTTATATGGTTCTTTGAGATATATGATATTTTTTTAAAACATAGTGTTTAATGCCTGCTTTTACTATACAGGCATCACAGGCAATGACTCTGTGCTGCTTTGTCCACCATAAATCCCACAGCGTGAGAATAAAGTAATTATGCTTAAGCAATAGTCAAATCTTTTAGTTGATGGCACTGAAATTCCATTCTCTTTGCTTGACCAGGAGAAAGAAAACAAACTTCCCATTTGAGAAATGTATAGGCATTTTAAAATTGAAACCAATAACAAGGAATATATCAGAAATGATTAACTTGATAAAAAAAAATGGATTTGACATAAAATGTGTTTTTTGATGAGATCTAAATTCTTTGTGTAGCACGATTTTTCGCTATCTCATATGGTTTACCAGTTACGCAAAAATCATCCAGGATTAACAGTATTTCAGAGGCTATTTCCAGAAAGTTCATATTAATTTCATTGAGCATAACAATGTCTTTACCATCTGTAATATAATCAAAATCATTAGAGCCAGTTTTGAAAATATCAAATTTTTTAAAATGTTCCCTGTAAAAGGTAATTTAGGTTGCGGGAAATTTCTTTCAAGTCTGTGTTGCATTCTTGGAAGATACAAAACTTAAATAACAAGTATTGTATTCACAGGAATGCGAGAGAACAAGCATGTGCACACACAAACCCCAAGATCTTTTTTTAAAACTGCTCTTTTGAATTCAGGGGACCTCTGGTGAAATCTCAATATAAATTTTTTGGGTACAATACAATACCTTCTTTACCTACTATGTACATAGCATGTAGTAGAGAATATAAAAAACTGAAATCAGCAAAGAAACAACAGAAATATAAGCAGTTGGGTTATGTTTTTGAACTAAAAACCATGGTGTGAAATCAGCCCCCAGAAATTGAAGAAGGCCAGAGGATGGGAGAAGATGAGTATTTAAATATGAAAACTAGACAATGAAATTCAGTATGGCAGAAGCAGACAATCCCATCTTGAGATTCATTTACAGACTCCAGACACTCCAAGCAATCAATTTGGAAATCTGTGTCAGCTAAATTTGGAAAGCTGTGTCATGATGTAAGTACATGCTTATATGTCCTATATTATAATAAATAGGGATCGGATTTTTAGGTGCTAAAATATTTATTTTTATGCACTAAAAATGTTAAAAATATGTGCTAAAAAGTAAAAAATATGTGCCAAAACAGATAAAATATTTTTTTAAAGATCTGAATGGCTGATCTAATAGAAATGCACGTGGTACTCACCGGTCATCATTTGTGGGAGGGATGACCAAATACTGTAGAGTTACAATATATGACCAATGATCGCTTCAAGTTACAAGAAGTAATTCCAGCGCAATTATAACATCGAATGTCACTCACGTCAATTTCTTCAAGTTGCCCATCCAATACATTGTTAATTTTTTTTTTTTTTTTTTTTTCCCACCTCCTGAACTACTTGAACTGCTTAAGAATTATTGGACTTCAATGTTATTGAAGTTATGAACATTCAGACTTTTCAAATATTGAATTTGATTCCAGATTAGGGTGATGAATTTAAGATCCACAAATAAAGTTTAAACTTTTTTTTTAGAATATGCCGTCACACAAGCAAATTTAGGTTTACAAGATAGCGCTTCACCTAATGTTAAATCCACTATTATTTTCGAACACTTTCTGGCATTTTCTCACAATGCACTGGAGATTTAGAAGGCCCAGGCTGAAGTACTTAGCACTGGATAATTAATAAAAGATTGTTTTTTTTTTGTAAAGTGCGAAATAGCTGCCTTATGCTTGTTATCACTTAAATGCTGGTCAGCCATTATAGCTTTACCACATGGCTGACAATACAGGATTTTACCATCAGAATTGAAAATACCCTTAAAATTTGCAGCATATTGTTGCACATGATATCTTGCACTACTTTTCACTCTGGGCTTGTTTAATCCACTTTGAAGTCAAAACTGTCGATATGTAACTTCCCAATACAACTAGAAGGACAAATGCGAACTAACTGACTATATTGACAGTTTAACAAGTATCAGTATATATACTAGCCGGGTTGTGAAACGATAACAGGTGCTTATTTATTTCAAGCACATGGCAGTGGAGGAATTCCCATTCTTATTTTGCGAGCTCATGTAACTAAGGAAAGCAGGATGTTTATATTTTCTTCAAACTGAAGGGATATTGTAGCTGACATATCAGTTCATCATATAATTAACAACAAATTACGTCATCTGGCATGTGTAATTGAACATTACTTGTTAAAAATAATTCTGCTGCTGCCTTTGTAATTTTATGAAATTATGTGAAAATTATTTTTAAAAAGTTTCCTTTATGCAATTTTTGTGAAATTTATGTGAACATACGAAAAATATTTACTTACATAAAAAAAATCAGAAAATATGCATTTTTATGTGAAATAAAACTGTTTGGTCTAGTATACATACCCAGAGCATTAAAATCATATTAGGACGCAAACAAAATGTGTAGTTACCTAAAATTCCGAGCCCTAATAATAAATAAGGCAAGCGAAGGAAGTACAGAAAGTGTTTTAAGGTTGACTCCACATAAGTGCATAAGAATTATATTGCACTCACCTTTGCCTGAGCAGTGGACTGACTCATGACATCTTCCAAGGGTGGAGCTCTGGAAGGCATAAGCGTAGGTGATGCAGCTATTGGGGTATCTATTATCATGGAGGATATGTGCGGGGATGTATCCAGGTGATGTGATATCTGAAATGAGTATATTGGTGCATTACTTAGCTACAACTCCTCTAACATTACAACCAGTAGAACTCGTTCTTATAATTGTAATACATAGAAAGAATTAAGCTTCAAACTTTATGGGTTTGAGGTGAGAGGTATGAGATGCATGCAGGAAATTCAATTAATGGAATTGTCTCATGGTGATAACTTATTTGCGTGTATTTCATTTACTTTACTAAGCTACGTAATTTATCAATAAGCTTAGCAGATTTTAAATAACATTTAGGGCTTCCCATTGGCATAAATGTTTTCTTTACAGAGTTAAAACAAATTTTACAAGATTTATTTTTCTAATCAATAGTTAAAGCTTTGTTGATCTAGAGAAAGCATACAACTGGGTTGAGCTGCAATTGTTGTGGCACAAATTGAGTAAAAGTAGATAGATATTTTATTTCATCTTTTCAAGTTACAAACATCATGCATATATAGTTTACTTTCTTGGAGCTGCTGAATGTGCTATCATACACAGTTAACACTCTGGTTAATGTATATGTACCTTTCCCTCTATTTATACACTCTATAAACTTAATTATTTACCTCTTCTATAAATTACAACCTCATCTGTTCTACTATTAAGATCCTCACTTTCTTTGGTGATTTTCCTTCCTCATTTCTCTTATTTTCTCTATATAATTACCTAGTTAATTCAGAAATACTTTCCTATTGTTTCCAAAAAGAAGTACAATAACTTTTCCTGGTTTTTGTTTCATATTATATCTCTCCACATTTTGGTTTCCTCAACTATACAATGTAAATTATTATCGACATTGCCACATGGTGGGCATAGATCTTTATCAACTTTTGACATTTAGTAACGAGTGAGTAAACAAATGGTAGACACCCTCAGAGCATTGTATAATGAGAATACTTTTTGTGTAATGGTGGAAGAAGGGGTTGTAACAAAAAAGTTAGCAAGAAAAAGCCCAGACCTATTCAATTTATATATAGAGGATGTAATGGTAGAAATATGGAGGAATAATAATTTTGCCAATAATTAATAATATTCAGATACCTGGATTACTTTTTGCGGATGATATAGTGGAAGAGGCAACTACAGTTAATGAACTGAAACAATCATTGCAATGAATAGACAATTACTGCAAAGAATGGATACTAAAAGTGAGACACAGATCACAGTGTTCAAAAAAAGGGGGGGAAACTAAGTAAATATGAAAAATGGAAGAATGAGATTAAGAGTAGAGAGTGGTGAGAGAATGTAATTATTTATGCGTCAAAATAGATGCTGGTTGTAGATTGGAAAAACAAAAGAAACTTTTACCAGTAAAAGGAGCTTTAACTGCAATCTCAGGCTGTAAATATAGACCACCTAATATCAATTTTAAGTGGTTAGAATATATAATATGATGGTTGGTTTTATAGAGAAATGCTTGAGTTACCAAATGCATCTGTTAGGCAGGTAGAATGATTGGAACTCGGCACGGTGGCAAGTAAGGGAAAGATTATGGAAAGGGCTTTGAAATTTTGGTATAGCACCTTAATGATACAAATTAAAGCTGTTATATACAGTGAAGCTATCATGTTATACAAGCTTGGATATCCAAGCTTGTACATAGGATCTTAAACTTAGAAGGAAAAATTTGTTAAAACAATATCTAGAACATCAAGAGAAAAGCTTAAAACACAATGGATGGGTAAATAGCCTCCAGAATAACTTCAAAATAAATTAGTTAGGTGAGATATGGAGAAAAAGTGAAAATAATGGGAATAATTTCTGGAAGCTGACAAGGAAGAACTTTGAAGATATAGAGATACAACAAAATTTAGTAAGTTAGCCGAAAAGAGATCGCTAGTTTTCTATTAACTAAGAAAGGTTCATGGGGAAGGGAAAAATAAATACACATAACAAAAAAGAGGCAGCGGATGAGAACAGGAGTATAGAAGCTAAAAGGTCTAAGAAAGGATATTCCATGACAAAATGTCTGATATGTGGTGGAAATGAAGATGTGGAGCATATATATTCAAATTTAAAGGAACTGAAATTTAGAGAAAAGTTTATCAAAAAGAAATGGTTTAGGATGGATTGAAATATTGCCATAATTGAAATGTTTCATAAACATAGCAAGAAGGTAGGACAATTCTTAAAGTGAACACTGTCATATCCATCTGTACATAGCTTGCATAAATAAAACAAATCAATCAGTAGTATGGCTGGGGATGGCCATGCAGAATGAGAAATAATTATGAACTCCTTCCTCCACTCCTCCTTTCCAATCCATTCACTTCATACATTACTGTACCAATTCATAGTATTGTGGTATTCATTACATCTATAAAATGATTATACGAAGGCTGATTAACAAAAACTCAGACTGATTTCCTGTAGCTTTTGTGAAAGTTTGCTACCTGTACCCTGAATATTTGAAAAGAGCAGGTTTTTATGTATAATGTCCATAGGCGGCAGCAATATTGTATCAGCAAGTTGGTAGTAATGCTCTATTTTGTAAATTGTGTTATGCATTTTGCATACCATAAAAGGGAGATGTCGTGAAAGGAACAATATGGTGTAATGAAATTATGTTTTTGTTTAAACTATATAGTCACTAAAACTTAACTAAAATTGCAGCATGTGTACAATGAAAGTGCATTGCCTCATACAACAATGTTTAGTTGATTCGAGGACTTCAAAGAAGGCTGACTTGTCTGTGTTGCCTGTGCTTCAGCTTCTGCTGTGACAAATCAATATCAACAGCTGCTATGACTCTCTGTAAGGATTGACAGCTAACATTAGATAAGTGAAGTGTTGAGAATTTTGATTGGCAGTATCTTTACGATTATGCATGATCATCTCCATATGACCCATTTTTGCATCTATTGGGTGCCACCTCGGTTGACTCCCAAACAAAAGGCTGTGAGAATGGAGACGGAGGGGATATGTTTCTGAAATCAATTATGACCAGTGATGAGTAATGGCTGCATCTTTATGATTGTGAAGGAAAATGAGCTTCACAGTATGGAAATTGCCAGGTTCTCTACACAAAAAAAGGCAAAAGTTGTTTCATCTGCAGGAAAAGTGACAGTGATCACATTTTTGACTGTCATGGAATGATCTACCAGAATGCAATTCCCCCTCACACTACTGCTACAGCAGTATACTACACATCAGCATTGGCTAAACTGAGGAAGCACACTGCAATGACTGGAACTTTCCTGGGTTGTAGGTTTTTTCCCCCTGTCCAAGTCTCAAAGAAATTCTCGCCTAGTACTTTGTTTGCTGTCTCACACAAATATAACATCTTGCAATTCAACAAGGAAATCAACTGTTCACTCATTTGGTAATGTCAACTGAAAGGGTTAGCTGGGTAAAACAAAGGTCATGCAAGCAAGTACATAGCAACATAGTGTCAATCAAGAAACACTCTCTCTTAAAGCAAAAAACCACAAATGCTCTTAGTACTGCAATCAGTGCTAAAAAGTTGCCCCCATGGTCTAGTGGTTACTATGTTAGCCTCACATACCCAAGGTTGCATGTTCAAACTTGATAGAGGACAATGGATTTTTTTCAGGCATAAACCTCAAGCCTGATAAAGAGGACTCTGAGCAAAATTAAGCTGTCTTTCACGCCCAATATAAAATGGGAAGCTGAGAACTACAGTCGTTTAAGAGCGTCCATGAATAAAACACTAATTTCAGTGCTAAAAATATTGTACAAGAGTTATATAATTGCAAGCATGCTATAGGTAAAAATGTTCCACAAATGGATGTCCTTAAATCTCATTCAAAGTACACAGGAAGTAATAAAAAAAAACCTGAATGATATACTCGTCATGATTTTTTACCATTTCTTTACTAAGAACCTATTGGAACATATCAAAGAAGGTTGTCTCCACCATCCTGGATATGCTGTGTGATGAAATGGTTTACGTATGGGACATCAAATTTTAATAAATTGTAAAATTGTTTTATATGTAGTTTTTTCAAAAGGGAAAATTCAACCAGTTTTTGTAGGGCTTCTAAATGACTTTACAAAATTCTGAAGAAGCCAGAAAATGCCAGATAAGAGCAATGTATACATAGGAATAAATCATGACAAATTGTTTATTAGATAAAATTTTAAGCCAAAAGCCTGCTTACTTGAGGACTTCTGAGATCTGTTGGACTATCTTTCTTTGCTGGAGAACTAAAGGCATCTGGAGTCATCAGATTTAGCTGTTGTGGTTGTTGCTGCTGCTCAGGAGCTGCTTGCTGTTGCTGAGCACTGCGGTTGGCTGGTTGTTGCGAGTCTTGTATGTGGTTAGCAGGCAGGTCTTTAATGAGTGTGTCCATATCTGTCACAGCACCAGATAGTTCTGATAGTCCATCTCTGAAAACTAATAATAGCTCAGGTATTTACACTGAAGTTCTGGCAAGTGCAGGCTATTTCTTACTTCTCTCAAACAACACTTTTTGCAGTAAAAGAGTTCAGCACTGAAAATCACAAAAATCAATTAATTCGGGTAAGGTATTCCAGTAATGCTTTTGTTCAGATATTTTCCCAATCCATAATGAATACTGACTAAGTTAGTTGTTTGGATCCCAAATATACCATATTTATCTGAATGCAAGACAATGGTTTTTTTCCAAAATATTAATGTTGAGAAATGGGGGGTCATCACACATTCGTAACATAAATTTTCCGAATAGATGAGGGAAAAAAGTTTCAAATTTTGCAGGTGCAACAGTGGTCAAGCCTGGTGAAAGTGGTCAAGATTACTGCCAAGGTCATGACGTATACCACAGATTTTGTGCATTTTATTTTGTGCTGTAAGATTAGCTGTTAACAGACATAGGATTTTAAGCATCCTCAATGAAAAAAATTTTTATCTCCAACATTACAATAAAAATAAAAGGATTTTCTTTTACATTGGTGGCTATGCCTAATGTTGTATTGGGAGATAATGGTCAAACAGAAAGAGAGGTCACCTGCGGTGCCACAAGTAGTAAAAGCGAGCAATAAACACTACCAAAAATAAAAAACGAGAGAGATTCAGTTGCGCATTTCACATCAGACATATGTTTCTGTTCTCCACTCTTCCTTCCATCCATTACTTGAATTTTCCTGCAAAATAGGAATTCGTAAAACATTTTGCAATGATGTGTTATATTAAGTATGTTGTCAAACAGAAAATCTCATCCATCATCATCTTGTAGTGCACTGTCATTGCCACTATCACACACAAAGTGATACATTTCTATTCTCCCCTCTCCTGCCCATTTCAAGAATTCCCATGCGCCTCTCTCTCCTGGCTATTACCATTATATGAATTTCTACAACAACAACAACAACAACAAAACTAATCAGCTTCATGTATCCCTTAATTATATGTTCAAAATATGGGTTTCAAAATTAAGTTATCATGTGTTCCTTTTATATATGATATGCTACATTCCAAAATTAAGTTCTGAAAAAAGGGTATCATATTACACTTGAGGCCATCTTGTATTTGTATAAATACAATAAATACAAATACTTAATAAACTTGGACAACAACAGGTTATAAACTTAATGAATAAGCTTAAGTGCATATATATGGAACACTGATTGCAAGAATACCCGAAGTCCACTTTTGGTGAAAAATGAGTAAACGGAAAAATGCATACTTTGCATGTAGCTCCTTCAAATCGTGCACAAAAACAACCGGTCTCCATTTCCTGCTATGCTTGTGGCATGTAATTTGAACTGGGTGCGGAAACATCTAGTTAAGGACTCGATTTTTCTTCTCAACTGTTGATACTGCAGTAATATATGGTACCACTGTACACAAGAAATTGTTGATGTTAGTATTCTTGTGAAAATGGAGGAAGAAACTTGCCCCAACAACTATACAAGAAAAAGAGTGAAACATTCTTCGGAATATCAAAGCGAGAAACAAATGCATTAAAGTGGCAAAACAGTTCCGATAAAGCAAGAGCTGAAGATTGCAAGTGTCGAAGATCCAGTTATAGTATTACTGCAGAATTCTTTTATTAACATTTTCCAAACATAGAAAGTAAGAAACCCCAGGACCTTCTCATCACTGGCAATGATCAGTGATGTAAACAAGCATTGCCCAAAAATGAGAAGGGGTGCAGGCATGCAAATGTTTAAGCTACTTTGCCCTGATTGGAGACAAAGACTTGAGGTGTCTAATCTTTTCTAAGTATTTCTGCAGTAGATAATTGATAAGAAAGCTAAACAGATTCACAAACTGCTGTGTAGTGAGCATATACCAAAAGATAGAAGGGGGGAATCTAGTGTTGTTGGCATGCCATCAGAGGAAACTGTCAAAATTAAGTCCACATTAAATGTTCCTATCAAAGAAAGTCATATTGGAATGGAAGTCACACATGTACTACCATGTTCAACAAGACCGTAAAGCCATTAACATATCAAAATAACACTTTTCCTAAAACATATTAATTTGTAAAAAAAATAAGAACAGGATACCACATCATACATAAACATAGTTAATATGTTTTTGTACTTTTAATTGTTGTTATACTAAAAATACAATGATTAAAAAACAACTAAAATCCATAGCATGAAAAACATCTTACAATAAAAACAGCATGGCAGGTTGATGTCAGATATTAACAATAAACTCAATGACTGCTACTTAATCCCCATTTCATCTCATTCTAATAATCTCTGTAGAAATTATATTGTTTTCTTAATTTTCCTAAAATGTGTGCAATTTGACTGGTTTGTTCATTAAATCCTGTCTAAAATGGAATACAACCATTCTGGTATTTTTATTTTCTTTAGCATGCATCTACTACAATGTACATAGCAGGTAGTGAACATTTGTATTTCACCCAAAAATTTGACACCAAGATTTCACAAGAAATACGTGTTTTGAAGAATCCTAGATCTAAAAAAAAAGCATGTGGACAGCAAAACTCAAATAATGAAGTAATGAGTATTAAAGATGTTTACATGGCATATTTAATATATATGCTCAATTTCTTGGAAATAGCCCCTGAAGTCTTCCATCATTCTGAGCCCTTGTTTTGAAGATCTTTGTACTTTATGATGTTTGCATAGAGCCATTCAAAGCAAACGAAGAGGAATGCTGACTTCAAGAATTATGTTGATCCATGGCAATGCTTGTCCACACGCTGCTAGCACAAACCATCGGCTCCTTGAACAGTTTCAATGGGACATTTTTGATCATCCGCCGTACAGTCCTGACCTAGCAGCCAGGGACTTCCACCTTTTCCCTGAACTGAAGATGTGGCTAGGAAGGCAGCACTTTCAAACCAACGAAGATCTTCAAAACAACATCAATGCTCATTTGAAATCATCAGCGGCAACATTTTTTGAAGTGGTATTGCAAAGCTTCTGCACAGGTACGATAAATGTCTCAATCTTTTCGGTGATCATGTTGAAAAGTAACCACAAGTGTACAAAACTTTTAGTGACAAAATAATTGTTTTCTATGAACTTGTCTTTTATTTATAGCCTATTGGGGAAAGAAGAAAAAAAGAAAGAAAAAAAAAGAAGAAGAAAAAAAAAAAAGCTCTTGTAAAAAGTTGGCCAAAGAAATATCAGATATCTACCATATCAACTGTAAAGGATGCAATAAGATTTACATAGGAAGGACAAAGAAGAAAGTAGGCACCAGGCTAAAAGAGAATTTCAGAAATTTGCATAATAAGAAAATAGACAAGTTTCTGTTTCCTATCATTTTGGAAAAATCACCATGATATTGAAGAAGTATATTTGTTAAAAAGTGTGTAGCACCACAATCAGTTGAAAACCTGGGGAAAGATCTATATGAAGAAGATGAAAAGCAATTAATGAACTTTGAAGTAAATATGGAAGAAGTAAATATAGAGTTTGTCAAACCACCACCAGGAGAGGATGTGACTTCCAAGCCCAGTTTCTCAGTGGACTCAGTAGATTCTAGCTGCAGATATGGGAAACATTCTGTGAAACATACTCTAGGTAAATATTTAATTAATGAAGCTTAAGAGTGTAAAATTTCATTCATTTTTTGGTTTAATTATAAGTTAACCTGTTGAATGTATAGTGAACCAGTTGAATTTGCTGTGTTGCAACATTATGCAAAATAAAACAGTAATTATCTCAAGAATGAAATGCTTTATGGGAAACATTTATTAAGAAACACACTCAAAACAACGTGTTCTTTCATAGTGTAAAAGAATGCTCATAGGTTCCCACCCTGTACGCAACAAATGCATTTAATTAGTTTTGCATACAATCAATAATGTCTTTTCTTGAACATGCATGATTAATAAATACAAGGGCTCACAAAATGAAATTTTTAAACCATTTGTTTAATATTAAATTTTATTTTACTGGTTACTGGAGAGAATGTAATAATTTGTATTTATTATTAAAGGTATGTGCTATACATCTCTTTAGTGATTTTCTCACCCTCCTCTCGTAAATGTTCAGAAAATTATGCACATGAAGTTGAGTGTCCTTAGCTACATATGAGAACCAATTGCCAGGGCCAATTTTGTTCTCCAAAAAATTAACATGAACTTAGTTGTTCATTACCTGCCTCTGTAGTCAAGATGATGAAAAAAAAAAGTCAAGCCTTGAAGAGCTGTTACAGTTAGTGTACTTATGCCTAATGTAAAAAAAAGTCAAGAATATTTTACACAAAAAGGGACTTTTAAGGAATTTTACTTACTCAGAGAATCATGTGGAAGAGAATTCAGTCTTTGTTCAACATTTTCAGGTGGGTGAGGAACCTGGAAACCTATGTGACACTCTTGTAATGACTTAGGCTGAACCAAATACATTTTCACCATTACAGCCTCTATATTCTCCTGCAGTTCATCATCTGCATCTTCTGCAACAAAAGACCAGATATTTTTCCAAATTAATTATATGAATTTATGTACGTTGTAAAACACAAAATTTATAGAACATTATAACCTCAAATATAATGTTCAAGTCACTATCCATAAAATCAACAGTAAAGCTTTTGTTCATATGAAATCACCAGTGTATTATTATACATAGTACTGTCATGAGTTCTGTCAGCACTTTCAATGCGTATACTACTAAATAAACTATCAAATCCATTGATATACATATATTCTGAAAGAACACAAAAAATGCTACAAAATGAAAATACTCTCATTTGAAATTGTTGAGGCCAATCATCAATAGCTGCTTGAATCAGTGTCCAGTGGAGTTTTCTTGACAACTAATGTGATCATTTTTTTAGCATCTCAATATAGTGGTGCTTCTTTTGATCTGCTATTGCCTCGAGCTTCTTTCACGAGATTAATCCAATGGATTGAGGTGCAAATTTCTGCCAAGCAGTGATGAATCATGGGTCATTGGTTGGCCAACCCCTGCTGCACTGTTTTTGCTTTGTGTTTTGGCTCTCCCCATAGGCTATTAACAAAGCATGGGATTGAACCCGGCATATCTCCTTTAATTTTTCAGTTAACAAATGCATTATCTTTTATATGCACTAAAATGTAAATCACCTTCAAAAAAAAAAATAAATAAATAAATAAAAACAAATGTGACATTGTTCGTGAAGAGATCTTAATTTCACAAAACAAAAACTGTTCGTTTGTTTTCGCAAAGGATTGTGTCGAAACCTTGCACGAACAGTGTTCACAGATTCTTTTGTGCACACACACCTACACCTGTGACAGCCAGATCTCATATAAGAGTGCACCTGTTTCTTTAAACCAATGGTTCCCAACCGGTGTGCCCCAGCACCCTAGGGTGCTGTGTGATTGGCTAAGGGGTGCTGCGAGATATTGAGATAAACAAAAAACAAAAATACCTTCTACTGAAGCCTTAAGTCTTGTAAGGTCTTGAAATAAAATAAGTCAAATCAATTACTCTCATGCACGGCAAATGGTGATAGTGGTCAATTCATTTCAATAATTCAGTTATACTACTATCCCACAGATGGCATTACAGCTATACCCTGCCGACATTCCCGAGACTACTCGCTTCCTCACAAACATTCCCGAGACTTCGACAGATGAATATATAAAAGTGTACGCCGTTGGCGCTTTCAGTTGTCTTCCTCGCGTTAATTCACAGTGTTTAGCTATGGATAAGTTCATTGTTAAACGTAAACGCCAGGACAGTGAAACTGAACAGTCGGCTCCTACTGCTTGCTTTAAGAAGCCAAATCTTACAGTTTCTACCGGACCGTCGAATTCACCACATAAAGAAGACAAACGACAGAAAAGATCATACCAGGACAGTTGCTTAGCTTATGGATTTAAGTGGAATAACGAGGAAAACCCTATCCCTGTGTATTTAGTTTGTGGCGAAACACTTAGCAACGAGGCCATGGTATCTAGCAAACTGAAGCGGCATCTTACAATAAAGCATCCTAGTGTGTCACAGAAAAGTGTAATGTATTTTTCACATATATTAGAAGGGGAGAAGAAAACAGCTGTGCGAATGGTAAAGAGAATGACCATAGGTGATACTGCTCTTGAAGCCTCATTTAAAGTAGCAGAACTGATAGCTAAAAAAAAGAAACCTCATACTCTTAGAGAGGAAATCATTGGCCCTGCATGTCAAGTTATAGTTTCAACAATACTTGGCGAAGGAGCAGCTAATCAAATTTCGAAAGTTCCTCTGTCCAACAACACAATCAGCCGCAGGATATTTGAAATGTCATGCAATATCAATGAACAAGTCACGGAGAAAATAAAAACTTATAGAACATTTGCTTTGCAAGTAGATGAGAGTCTCGATATTGGTGACAAACCGCAACTCCTTGGTTTTATCAGATATATTGATGAAAAAGATATTAGTGAACAGTTTCTGTTCTGTAGACCGCTGGAGACTACAACCACAGGCCATGTTATTTTCGTTTCCATTAATTCCTATCTCAATGACCATGATCTTTCATGGAAAGACTGTTGTGGTATATGTACAGATGGTGCACCATCTATGTCTGGGAAAATTAAAGGTTTTACTGCCAGAGCTCTCAATGAAAATCCATCCATTATTATAACTCACTGTTTTCTGCATAGAGAGGCATTAGTCGTGAAAGCGTGTAATGAAGATTTTGCTGAAGTGTTTAACCAAGTTGTGAAAATGGTGAACTATATGAAGTCTCGACCTTTAAAGTGCAGAATTTTTTAACAGTTATTTCGCGCAACGGATGCAGCTCATACTTCTTGTTACTTCACACAGAAGTAAGGTGGTTGTCGCGGGGTCGTGTATTGAACCGGTTTCTCGAACTTAAAGAACAGGTAAAAACTTTTTTTAAGGATGAAAATCAAGACACATTTCATGAGCTCTTACTAAGTGATTCTTGGTGTTTTGAACTGTTGTATCTGGCAGATATTTTTCATAAGCTGAATGAACTGAATGTTTCGATGCAGGGTCGACATGAAACAATAATCTCCTCAACCAATAAAATGAAAGGTTTTAAAAGAAAACTTAGTTCTTGGAAGTCTGCAGTTCAAAAAGGAGATTTGTCGAACTTTCCATCTCTTCTTAATGTGGCAGGAGATAAAGATCTGAGTAAACTGAAAGACCGCATTTGTGATCACTTATCAAGATTGCAAGATGCAATAGATGCATACTTTCCAACTATTTCCACTACGAATCTCGACTGGGTTGTCTCACCATTTGATTTCATAGATAGTGCAGAGGAAATAGATTTCACTGCTTGCGAACGAGATGGATTTATTGATCTTTGCGCTGATTCCACACTCAAAGGTAAGTTCACCAAGAGTGAGGCGTCGGTGGCTAGTTTTTCGCTTCAACGGAGAGAGGAGTACCCTAACCTAATGAAGAAAGCAATTAACGCACTTTTGCCCTTTTCAACATCCTATCTATGCGAGCAAGCCTTCTCTGCTATGGTGACAATAAAATGCAAAGCAAGAAATAGACTGAATAACCTTGAGGATGATTTGCGTGTTTCACTGTCAACTGTAAAACCCGACATCACATATCTGTGCTCTAAGCATCAATATCACAATTTTCACATTAATCATTAATCGAACAAAATTTATTGATGTATTTTTACTCAGTGATTGTAGTAAAGTTTACTGTATTATGTTATGGTGTACGTTATTATTATATAATACTTCAATAAATTAACATATTAAGCTTAATTTTCTTTTAATTCAAGGAAGGGTGCCCCTGGTGTTTAATGTTATTCTCAAGGGTGCCGTGAGCTTCAAAAGGTTGGGAAACACTGCTTTAAACCATGCTACTGTCTGAAACACAAATTGTTCATTGATGGCAAGACCATAACCTTAGCTCACTTTCCATAATGAAATAATGCTAATACAGTGATATGATTTTGCACTCTCCCCACTCCATCTTTCTTCTTGCCTTTTACTGGCACACTACAAACTGCTTTCTTGCAGAGAAGTAAAGGTGACCTTGTGGACAACCACGTTTCTTCATTCACAATTTCCATTATTTAAAGCCCATTTAAATTTTACTGACAGAATTTATGGCAGTACTGTGTAGAAAACACAGCATTATTTAGATTCCAAAAACAAGTTAGCTGATAATGCACATCAATCCAGTCAACATTATAATTTGTCACTAACAGCAGCTATATAACCAGAAAAATCACCAAAAACCTATTTATAAAAGGTATAAGAAATTTTAACTTTCTGCTAGTATTATGAAGCTTTATCATGTCATTATTATGTCATTATTAATTAAAAATATGCAACACTTTCCGTTTCTTTGACATATCTGTATAACTTAAAACATTTGCCTGATGCTGTAATCCCCCCCGCCACAGAGTGCAGCTCTTAGATCACTTTTAACTTTAAAAATACATACATGTCACTTTAAATCAGGCAAACGAACTAGGCCTATAATTTTAATTACTGGAAGTATACTGTGAAGCTAGCAATTAGTTTTAATTTAATTGTAGTCGAGTATACACACATGATCTTTAAAAAACTTACTTATGCAGAACTAGTTTTGCATGTGTGTTGCATGCATTGTCTACTGCTTTCGACTCGGATTCAACATGAGGACCGTTGACAGCCTTCCCTCTCATGCTGTTTTCTAGCAAAGTGGTTGGTAAACAAATTCAACAGCTTTCTGAAATTTGAAAGCCTCAGCCTAAACTGGAGTTAATACAACACATTTTGGACTACAATATTTCACCTAAGGAAAGAATGGTTTCTTTCGATGTAATTTCCCTTTTCCCCAGCATACAAATTGACAAACTCATGCAATGCCTCACCATTCGGTTAGAACCCTTCAGTATGCCACCAGAAGAAATACAGGAATACAAAAAACTCACCAAAACTTGCATCGACCGATCATACTTCACATTTCAAAACAAATATTACAAAGAAGAAGGCTTAGCTATGGGACATCCTTTATCTCCTTTCCTAGCAAACTTATTTATGAGTCAGTATAAAATCCACATCACAAAATCAGTCAACATCTTCGAAGTATGGTACAGATATGTGGAAGATATTTTTGCTATAGTGAATGAGAAACTATTAGATGATGCAATAAAGCTATTAAACTTACAGGAACCAAAAGTAAAATTTAAATGGAGTTAGAAGAACAAGGCACACTGGCATTTTTAGATTTCAAAACTATTAATAAAGATGGAAAACTAAAATTTGGTATACATAGAAAAGAAACCCATACTGACAACTATATTAAAGCAGACAGTTTCAACCCAAAAGCACACCAGCGTGCCATACTAAACAGCCTGCTACAAAGAGTAACTAAATTACCTCTGGAAAAAGCCGAATACTTAGAAGAACTAAACCATATAGTGAAAACAGCTGAAATAAATGGTTTTAGCAGGGATTTGATATTCAAAAAACTAAAGAAAATTAAACAACAACATAAGATTACAGAAATATCCATCCTCAAACAAATTAAGGATAGCAAGAACTTCACTTACCACACTTGGGCAACTAAGAAATTCCAAAAAATATTTAAAGAACATAATATAATGCTGGCAACTTACAACAAGTTGTGTGAAGAATTTGATTCCATCCCACAAAACAGAAAAAGTCCCCATTGACAAAAAAACCAGACATGTATAGAATTAATTGCAATAATTGTAACACAGTATACTTTGACAGAACAAAAAGAAACATAGGTACCCATCTTAAAGAACATATTAGAAATATTAAAAATAGGGAAACTGAAAAATCTGCAGTATCGGATCATTTTTGGAACGACCAACATGAAATTAAACAAAACATCCATCTTTTGAAAAATGTACAACAGACAGTAGACTCGACATATGGGAGAAAATATACATGGAATGCACCTCATGAATTTTGACCATCCTTTTGAAGAGAACCCACAAATGAAGTTCCTCAATCGAAAACCAGAGGGAAGCAGTCATACATCAAGGTTCCTCATGTTGAATCCTACAGTCGAAAGCAGTAGACAATGATGCAACACGCATGCAAAACTAATTCTGCATAAGTAAGTTTTTGTGAAGCAATGTGTACATACTTGACTCCAATTAGTTTAAAAATAAACTAGGTCTAGTGCACTTCCTGTACTATTTCCTGAAAGTGGCGAAGACTGAATAATTTACTGCATATTTTATCATTGATTCCATAGGAACTAGAGAAACTTTGGGCCATGGTATTGAAGCATCCAATTCCATATTTACTTGAAATCATACAAATATTCCAAGCAGATTGGCCGATTGTCCGAATGACAGCAATACTGTCTAAAACAACTAAGGAACTGGCATCAATGAATTCTTATCATTCATGGCAGTTTTTTGATTTTATAAACTTATTTATCTCTAATAAACCCACTAGATTCTAGTGTTGCATTTACTACTCTACCTATTACTAACATGGAAAATTGAGATAAATTACACTATGTATAGAAGTTAGGATATGGCAGAGTTTAGTAAATAAAATGTACAATATAATCAATTTTACAACATATGTAACATGTGCATGTTTCAGGATTAACAATTCCAATATTGCCACATTTTAATGATTTATCCCATGAGTCTTTTTATGTGGAAGAATCTCAAGTTGTATTGAAGTAACCTTCAATAAAATATAACCATTATATTATTGGATTCTTCACAACTATACCCCACCACTGAATCCTTGCACTTGACAGTTTGGGTATTTTCACGTAAGGTTGGCTATGCTGCCTTTGCGGCATTGCCAGAGTAACTAGTAAACAACAGCTGATTACAAATGCCTCTATTGTGCGTAAAGACAAATATAAACAGTGTAAATGAATGCCGATGAATAATGAAACTAATTCGTTATTATTGATGTTAATTTAAAATAACAGTGATACTATAACATATGTAGCATACATTACGTATTTATGACAATGAATGCAAAACAGCTTGTTACAATGAGAGAAAGGTATAACAAAGTGAGTTTCACTAGTTTAGAATTTAAATGGCTAAATCCCATCCAAGTCTCAGTCGTCGTCATTCTCAGAAGCATTATCGTCACTGTCAAAATCATTAGTGGCTCACATTCATTGATGATTCCATCTAATACCTGTGCTTTTCGTATTATTTTGAGCACATGATTCACTTTCTTCTTCCATGAAGCCGCATCCACCCTCGCCACACCTTCCCGCAAAAGTCTATCCACCTCTACAATTGTGAAAGTCTTATTATGTTCCCTCAAGTACAAACACCAACAATATTAACAAATATAAATAACAATGAATAATACATAGCTTGCACAGAACCACTCGACGCATGTGTTAGAATTTCACAAACTGACCACGCGGTTAGAAATAGCCAGATATTGCAACGGTGCAGCATCTAGATCCATTTCTGTTGTCTGACCGACCAACCGAAGGCTGCTTTGTGATTGGTTTACAAAGTCAAACAGATAAAACTTTTCATCTGTTTTTAGCTGATGTACCAACTTAACTCCCAACTGTGCAAGGATTCAGTGGCAGGGATATATATACTTATTGGAGGAATTTACAATATGGCAGCTAATAAGGTTTTAACTAGAAGTCCTGCTGCTAAATTTTGTGCTACAAAGGTAATATGGCATAACTATTCTTGAAAATCAGTTAAATACTTCAAGAAGTGAATGTGTTTCCTTAGGTAATGAATACGATGTGCATATGCTCACATGATAAGAAAAGCAAGTAATTACATACTGGCATGGCTGTGTGAATGCAAATGCGACAGAAACAATCAATAGATGAATGCATCTCTTCAGAAAATTATTGAAATTCTGAACAAAGAGCTTAGAGATACACAGAACAGACTACAAAATTTGAAAATTGGAAATGGAATTCTGCAAACTAAGCTAGAACAAGAGGCTATATGGGAAAACCCCTAGAAACCTGCTAGAACAATGTTAAGAAATTTCTTCGCAGTTGAAACAATGAACCAGTTTTCAGTTATAAATAAGGCAACCCAAAAGCATAATAAGCATAAAAAGCAAAATAGGACTTAAAATTTGTGGTTGCTACCTAGAATATAAATTCTGAATGGAAGTAATTTTAAAAGCACAATAAAGCATAATTTTTTAAAATAAAGCATAAAAGCATAATATTTATTTATATTTTATTTATTTATTTATTTATTTATTTATGCTAAGCTTTATACAGGTGAATATGACCGGTGTCCAGCCCTGGCTCTTTACCGGTCATACTCATATTTTACAATAGTTTATTAATTCTAGTTTATTACACCATTTTGTCTATTTACTGTCCATATCCATTTATTTTTCACTTTGCATAAGAATTGTCCAATCTTCTTACTATCTTTTTGAAACATTTCAACTACTACTACATTTCTATCTACTTTAAACCATTTCTTATTAATATACTTTTTTCTCCAAATTTCAGTTCCTTTACATTTAAATAAAATGTGTTCTATATCTTCATTTCCGCCACATATAGGACATTGATTTTGTGGAATACCTTTCCTTAGACCTTTTAATCTCCATACTCCTGCTTTCAGCCATGCAATACCTTCTCGCTCCTCTTTATTTGTCACATCAATGTACTTTTCCCTTCCCCATGAGACTTTCATTGGTATATAGAAAACTAAAGATCTCTTTTCAGTTATTTCACTAAATATTTTTTGTATTTCTATATCCTCAAATCTTTTCCTTGCCAACTTCCAGAAGTTATTCACATTATTTTCTCTTCTTCTCCACATTTCCCCTAACCCACTACTTTCCAGGTTATTTCGAAGACAGTCTACCCATCCCTTGTTCTTTAAACTTTTCTCTTGATATACTAAACACTGTTTTAACAAATTCCTTTCTTCCAATTTCAATATCCTATGCCAAAATTTCAATGCCCTTTCCATAATCTTTCCCTTACTTGCCACTCTACCCAGCTCTATTTGTGCTACCTGCCTAACAGTTGCATTTGGTAACCCCAGTATTTCTTTGCAAAATTTCCTATGCACCTCATCTATGCCTTCCCATCCTCCTTCTAATCCCCATACTTCTATCCCATATAGCATTTTTGCCTCAACCACCATATTGTACACTTTTTCTAACCATCTAATATTTATATTAGGTGCTTTGTATTTGCAACTTCTAATAGCTGATAAAGCTCCTTTTCCTTTTGCCAATGCAAGAGCATAATATATAAAATAGACCACAATTCTTAGAAAATGAACTGCCTGCTTCAATGCACTATAAAAATACTCACATCAATAATAGGAAGCTAGTTTTTCAACAATGGAAATTTCAAACTTAAGAATTAAAAATATAGCTTGTTCTACGAGTAACATTTATTTAATACCAGCATGCCCAAAACATCAGTAACTGTGATTCAAAGGGTTCAAGAGTTTTACTGGCTATTTTGAGGTTGAAAAGGGGAAACTTTTATGTTCCTTATGCTCAGAGTACATTAATTGTGCAGAAACATTTGGAAAGCTTTAGCATAGATCTCAGAAACAAGAGTGATGGAAAAATTCAACTTCAGATGGTCCTAGCAGTATACATAACAATACAATACCTTAAGTAAGGCAGAGCAAAGATAAATCCAAGAATAATATGAAAGAAATGGTGGCAGCATTTACTTCTGCTGGTATTCCATTGCATGTCTTTTGTGACCAATGATTTTTTTTCAGTGGATTGCAACAGCTACTTGTATGCAGCTGAGTCCTAGCAAAACTGCTCTAAGAAGGTATCTTGCAAAGTGTGCTGAAGACAATTTACAGAAAACTAAGTCAAAATGTGAGGGAAATTTTGCCTATATAGTGATTGATGAAACAAGATATAAAGAACCATAGGGTGGTAGATATTCTTGTTGCTCCACTGGGTGTTGTGAATGAAAAATCTTGTCTTGTTAAACCAAAATTGTTGAACACTGCACTGTCAATGTTATAGTAAATTTAATACTTGCTACATTAGATCTTACTAGTGTTCACAGAAGCAATGTCATTATTTTAATATCAGACAATGCACCTATATGCTTTCTGTTGGCAGACGACTGGTTGGAGTTGCACCTCAGCTTTTACATACTACAATTTAGACTCACGTATTGCATCTCTGTGCTGAAGAGATTAGATTTTCCCCAAAAGTTGCTGATTAATTCATTGCGGCTGTTAAGACTACTTTAGGTAAAATTCCAGCCAGAAGGGAGGTATTGCTGGACTGCCTATAAAAGAAGCAGGAACATTTGTTTGCCCCCAGTTCCTGTAATATGTGATGGGGGACATGAATGAAGGCAGGTAAATATCATTAATTTGAACGGAGTAAAACAGTGGATTGATTTGGAAGATGGTGAAGCTTAACAAATTTGAAGAGACTGGTTGAAAATAAAGAACTAGTAACTTAACTCAGAGCTATTTCTGATGGACTCTGCAATCAAATGCAATTTTGGAATCAGATAATCAAGATGCAACACAGTTTTGTATCCTCAGTTCTTCGGTGCAACTTGTAAATAATTGGCAGAATACATTAATGAATGTCATCTTGCTGTAAATTTCTGGAAGGAAGTTCAGAATTTAGAACTAACATTAGCCGTTCCTGAGAAGATTTTTTCATTTTTGCTTCAGGTGAACTGAAACATTTCTCTGCCATTAATGTTCCAGTGGAAGAAATATCAACATATGCAGCAATGGTACATGGATAAAATTTGTCTTCAACTTCTGCCTTATTCTTCTGGCAGAAACATTCCATTAAGATGCCTATCTTAAGTAAGCTGGCAATAAAGGCAATTATGGTTCCTCCATCATCTGTTTTCAGTAGAGAGAAGCTTTTCTACTCTCGACTGGATTTTGACTCTAAATGCTCAGGTCTGACAGAAGAAAATTTGCAATCTCACCTACAACTCGCAATTAAACAAAATCAACTTCAAGAGGGTGGGGTTTATCTGGAGAGTGCGGCTGTCAGTGATAAGTATGACTAAATTTTCATTCATTTCATTACTAGACTACTTAGGCCCAGTATGAGTTCTATGTTAATGTACTAAGGTACTAAGCTAACCTGTAAACTAACATTAGTCACAAAGAAATTCAGTTTGATGATATAATATGCTCAAATAGTATCTGACTTAAGTTTATTGGTATAAAGTCCACTATTATGTATTATTTATGTTAAAAAAATAAAACATGATTTGAAAAAATATAATGCATAATTATCAAAAAAATAAAGCATAATGTGGGTTACTCTAATGATAAATGAATGTGATGATGGCGGTGGCAGCAGTGCAACTGTAACAACAATGATAAGATTTTTTTTTTAGTGTAAGCTCTCTTTAACATCAACAATCATATCGGGGGCTTTGACTTGTGGAACTGTAGGTTCAGAACATTAGGTTAATAAACTTTATATTACTAAATACATGCACATTTACTCTCACATTCATACTTCCAGACTCTATGGGGGATAGGGAACAATTCTGGTTAAAAGAAAAATGATAGATATGATTTTCTATTTAGTCAGCATATTAAAATAACCCATCATACATTTTTTTTTTTTTTACTTAATCTGGATAGGGGCAAAAATTCACATTGTGAGACAAGAAGGGAGAAAGGAAATGTACCAGTATGTCTGTGCTTAGTGGTGACGGTGGCAGCTTAATTGTAACAATGATTATGGTTATGATTTTCAATTAAGACAAGATACTTAATATATTGTACAATGTTTTTACCCAACTCGAATTTGCATGCAAATTCATGTTTTGAGCAAGAGAGAGATGGAGAGGGGAATTGCAGATATATGGAATGAATGCATGGTAGAGCGTGATGATGGCGGTGGCAGAAGTGCAGCTGTAACGATTAGAAATGCTAATTTCTATTAAGACAACATATTTATTGTAAAAAATATTACCTAATTCAAATTTGCGCATAAATTCACATTGCAGGTGGCACAGAGAGGTTGGGGGAAAACAGAAATATACCCATATATGTGCACCAGGAGGAGGAGAAATAGACAGCTACACTGTTTCTGCTTAATCGTTGGCTTTAGTCTCAGAAAGTAATTATTTTTTCAATGAGAATACTCATAGGCCTGTTAACGGCTAATTTTGGGTGAAATATTATAACACACAAAATCTACCAAAACCTTTCCCTAGGCTATACTACTGCCATACCTGCAAAGTTTGAAACTTAGTTTTTCCCACATGGTATTCGGAAAAAACATATTGCAAATGCAAGATGGTCCCCAGTTCTGAACATTAATATTTTGGAAAAAAACATTGTCTTGTTTTGGGATAAATACCGAATATTGTGGAGTTGATAAATTTAAATATTTAGGTTCACTGGTCACCTCTGATGATGACTTAGCAAAGACATCAAAGAAAGAATAGCTGCCAGTAATAATAGGTGTTTCTTTACTTTGGCTAACTCAATGAAAGCATGATACCTGTTGAAGCAGCACAATAGATTTGTAACATAATAATCAAACCTGTTGTGAAGTATGGATGTAAAACTGAAAGCACAAAACAGTTGGAAAGATGGGCAAAGAAAATATTGAGGAAAATGTATTGAGCAATAAAGGATAAAGAGGGGTGAGGAATATGCACAAATATGGAACTAAATATGCTATATAAAAAGTGTAATATAGTAACATTTTTTAAAACTAAAAGAATTGAATGAGTTGGGCATATAATTAGGATGGATGATGTTAAAAAGATCTTTGAACACAAATCTGAAAAGAGAACACAAGGGAAGAGCAAGATAAGGTGGCTCAATTATGTGGAGAGGCACTTTCATAGCATGGAGAATACAAAATGGAGGAGAAAGATAAATGAGAGAAGAATGGGCTTTCATCATTAAGGGCTGCAGTTAGACTGTAAGAGCTGTTTGCCAGAAGACCTTCCAAAGATGTGACAATGATACTCCAAAAAAGCCCCTCTCCCCAAAGTACCCTTTACATGGAATATTTATAAACATTTTTAATTTTTTGAAAAGTGGGTCTTTGATTTTGATTAAAATATTATACATTAAAGATATTAATTTAAAAAAATAAAATTTATAGCTTCAATTTTCTGTGAATAGCTTATGAAGTCCTCTTCATCTGGAAGCAAATTTATACAACTGTTAATATTAAGCAATAGATGAAAACATACTGCACAAAAAAGTAGAGCTTTTTAAAACACACAATTGCTTTTAAGTAACTTTTTACTTTCTCTACACATATGTACATAGTATATAGAGATTTTATTGTATTCCATTCAAAAATGTGATAACGAGATTTAACCAGAAATATATTTTGAGAGCCCCTGAATCCAAAAAAAGTATTTTTAGAAAAAAGTCAGTGTCTGTCCAACTGTTGGCATGTGTGTGTCTGTGGACAGCATATCTCAAAAACAAAAAGTCTGTTAAATACCAAGGTTGCATAACTGGTAAACCATAAGAGATAAACAAAAACTTACTATACAAAAAAATGTAGATCTCATCAAAATACAACATTTATGTCCTTTAGATTGGAATATTTTTGAGTTGGGTTTGTAACACGTAAGTATAATTTTTCCAGATCGGTTTCGAAGCCATGTGGGCATCATTGTCAATGGTTTCAGCTCAAAAATATTCTATTCATACATATCACTGATCCAAAACACCTCTTTCATTAAGATTGTCCTTCATATTTTTGTTGTGTAGCTAAGCCTTTTCATTTTTGTTATTGGTTTCAATTTTAAAATATTTATACTTTTCTCAGACATGCAGCCACCCGTGTTTCTTTTGTTTTACTCCTGACCAAGCAAAGAAGCAAATTTCATTGACAATTGCTAGTGACAGCTTTAAAACATTTGACTTTCGCTTTAGCACAGTGTATTCCATTCATTCTCTTCTACTTATAAGGAACTAAGTAATAAGACCATTTTGCTAAGGCTTATCTCGATTAGCATGGTGTAGAAAGAATAATCCTTACAAGAAAGTTACTATTTATATGTGTTCTTGTTAATGTTTGTATTTGTTAAGCTTTTTCCATGTGGCAACCATAAAATAAAGGAAGCTATGAAAATACAAACGTAGAACAACTAGAGAAAGTCAATGGAATGTGGGACATCATTTTATATATATATATTTTTTTTTATTTATTTATTTAATTTTATTTTTTTTTTTTGTGCATCAATTCTTTCTGATATTAATGATTTGATTTGTTCAATACTTAGTGTTTCTTTTAAAGACTATGGAAAGGGTATGGAACTTTACCATATAAATTTAGTTCTAAAAGTTTTGCTACCACTATTCTCTTTATATCTGTAATAAAATGTATAATGCATGCAATTTCAGAAAGGTTTATCAGATCAAAATGAAGTAGATAGCAAAATAAACATTTGTAACTTGTATAACTCCAATAAGCATGAAATCATGTGAATGTAACACAGATTCTTTTTTGGAATGTTTTCGCTTATGTATCAAAGTAGTGATTATAATACACTTTCATATTTCTGTTCCATTAAACATGACATACAGATTAAGCAAGATTTCATACCTGCATTATTCATCTTGGTACGAGTATGCAAAATGCACAGAAATTTACCAACATCTATAAATCAGCTACACATAGAATCTCATTCTGCATAACATAGTTAACATTCTGTTTATGTAACTGCTAGATATTAAAATCTTTACACAGCACTTAACCAGTGCTATGGACCTATGGACTATTCTTAGCTTTTTGTAACAAGCTACTTTATTCTCTGCCATTAACAATGGATATTTCTGAATAATTTCACTACCACCCCTCATTTCTTCTCACTCTACAGAGCAATGTTTAGATGCACTTACCATCACAGAGATCTTCTAAACTGAATGAGTTGGCAGTTTTGAACTTCTTAACTCCTGCATCAACAATTCCAAAACTAAGAACAGGATGTGGTAGTAAAAATTCTGATGCAGAGCACACGTAAGCAGAACTTTCTGCAGGATCATTATGTATCTCAAGCACATACAACAGCTGAAAAAATACATTTATGTGTAAGAATTTTCTTCAAAGACAAAACTCAGGCATATAAAATATAAGTCTAGATACTTTCAACAATTTTAAGAAATGATGCAAAACATGATTATTTTATTAAGTTAAATGTACATATTATTAAATTAATATGTACACACATGTTTATCCAAATAAAATGTTTTTCCTAAGTTATTCACCCTAAAACCAAATGCCAACTTACTTTCGTAATATATACTTTCTATGTAGTCTGCAGAAAGATAAAAAACTTCAAGTTTTACATGTTTGCTTTGAAAAGAATGAGATGCAAATAGGAAATACAGAAAGCATTATCAGACAGATAGACCTGCTGCCTTCATGTGTATAACACCTGTTATACTCTACATAATTACTGGTAATTATTCTTCTGAATTACATAACTCAAAAATGATTTCATAAGAAGGAAAGGAAATAATAACAAATTGCATGAACAGAATACATGATTAGGAGTTAGGACAAATGTCTTTAAATTTATCGTTAGAAAAAACTGATATGTTAGTTTCCTTCGATGTTACTGCTCTTTTTTCAAGCAGACCAACAGAAAGCATACAATCCCACATCAAAAACTGGTTACTTGCAATAGGGAAAACAATAGAAGTCCAAGAATACATCACATTGACAAATCTTTGCATAAATCAAAATTTTTTCACCTTCAATGGGAAATATTACAAACAAACATCTGGTTTAGCTATGGGCAGCCCACTGTCAGCAATATTAGCAGATATCTTCATGAGCACTTTGGGAATTAGGATTAAAAAGGCATTCCCCTGGATGTTCAAAGTATGGTACCACTATGTAGATGACATCTTTGCAATAGTTTTAGAAAAACACCTAGAAGATGCACTGAAACTCCTAAATCTGCAAGAAAAATCCATAAAGTTCACAATGAAGAAGGAATGTGATGGACAACTATCATTCCTCCACCTAAAAATCACCTAACATTTGGCATTTACAGAAAACTTACCCACACCAACAGTTATATAAAACAAAAGAGTTACAATCCCATAATCCATCAGCAAGACTTACTCAACAGCCTTACACACAGATTGGTAAATGTATCAATGGGCAAAAAAGAATACCACTGTGAACTTGCTAAAATATTGGACATAGTACAGAGAATGGATTCCGGGCAGAATTGGTGTACAAAAACGTTAATAAGGCCAAAAATAGGAAGAGAATTAAAGAAGTCAGCACACTCACTCAAAACCAGAAAGAAAACAAGATCTACAAGAAGTTTACATACCACCCTACAACTTTCTACAAATTCCAGAGAATCTTCAAACGACATATCATTCTAGCCCAAAAAACAATTACTCCATAAAAGCATTTTAAATTCTAAATTAAAAGATGATATCCCACAAGAAAACAAACCAGGAATATATCAGTTCAGCTGCAATGACTGTGAAAAAATCTACATCGGACAAACAAACAAAATATATAAAATCAAGAGCAAAAGAACACCACAGAAATATTAAACACAAACAAGAAGACAAATCCGTGATAGCTTGGTATTTTTGGAAAGAGAAACACAGCAAATAGAAGCCCAAAAATACTCAAAAACATCACAAAGAAGACAGAATTAAAAGTGTGGGAAAACATATATATTTGGAAAAACAAGACCCATGTTTTCAATTTTGAAATCCCGCCAGGTGACCTACTGATACAGAGGTTCATCAAACCACCACCGGGGACAGAGACAACCACCACAGGAAGCAATGCTGGTAGTCGACCAAAGGAATTGACAATGGAAGCACATAGCTTCTGAACCATGTTTTCCAAAATAAAAAGTAAGTGATATAGTGTTACAAAATCGACTCAACTAATTTTCAATTGTTAAAACACATTTCTGTCACAAAATCCACCATATATCAGTAATAAGGTAAAATGTTTTTAATACATTAATTAAGTTGTCATAATTGAAAATTGCATTCATAATCGTTACAACTAAGCTGCTGCCATCATCACCGAACACAGACTGATATATTTCTGTTCTCCCACTCACAATGTGAATTTCTGCGCAATTTCAAATTAGGTAAACAATTTACGATATGATATATTAAGAATGTTGTCTAAAAATAGAAAACATATCCATCATAATTAATAATATGAGAACCATAAATAAAAATAACTTATTATAAAATTTATAACAAATAACAGAATAACTAGCTAAAATTATTAAAATACAAATTCAAAATCTTAATATTACTAATCCATATGATAAATCGTTGTTACAGCTATGCTGCTGCCATTACATTCTATCACCACACACATACCATACATTTGCATTCTCCCTTCTCTGTCTCTGCTCACAGTGTGAATTTCTGCGCAAATTCAAATTAGGTAGAAACATTTTCAATTTGTTACATTAAGTATGTTGTCTAAATACAAAATCACATCCATCATCACCGTTACTCTTGCACTACCATGCTGCCGTTACATATGGTACATTTCCATACTCCCCTTTCCAAATTTAAGTAAAAAAAAAAAAAAAACAAAAGGGAGGCCCAATCAGCTTAAGTGTCCCTTAGTTTTTTTTCAAAAATATATGGCAAACCTTTAGATTTCATTTAAACATTGTCTTCTTTTTATGTTGATATGTTAAATTCCAAAATTAAGTTGTGAAAATGGGGATTGTCTTACTCATGAGGTTGTCTTGTATTCATATAAAATGGTATTGTTCATTATTTATATAATATTTGGATAAGTAGTAACAGTGATGTGCATTTAGGAGAAAAACCACTTGCATCACTTAGTTTTTTATCTTAAATTTATATTATATTTTAGTTTCAAACAAATAGCATCCCAATGTATAAACTCAACTTTCCACTTGGCTATCAATATGGCCATCTTTATGCCTTCCTGTTTTTGCTCCTGATGTAGTGTAAACAAAAACATTTCATTTTGTTCTGTTTTCCTTTCTTGTTTCCTTTCCTATTCAATTCTTGGGTTACAGTGAACTAGGGTTATAAACATCCATAATTTTAAAATGAATAAGGTAACAAGCTGCAGTTACATACATCACAATTCAAAATTGTGGATATGTACATCTAATGACCAAGGTACAGCAAAAAAGCTATTCTCCTTGCTTTGTATATAATGTGATAAGTTTTTAACAGATTACTGTATTTATCCAAATATAAGACAATGCTTTTTTTCCAAAATATTAATAGTGAGAATTGGGGGTCATCTTGCATATGTAAGTTTTGAGTTCTGAACAGCATGTAAAGAAGAAGTAAGTTCAGACTTCACAGGTATGTCATGGCAAAGCATGGGGAAAATGCTAAAGATTACTGACAAGATCCTGCCACACACATACTGGCTACATTTCTGTTCTTCCCTCTCTTTTCCATTATGTGACTTTCAAAAATTGATTTAGTGCAACTTTTTCAGCAATGTGTTATATCAGGTATGTTGTCTAAATAGAAATTCTTACACATTATAGTTATTGTAGTGTTGCTGCCATCACCTCCCAACGCACACAGGCAGTTCCCATTCGTTTCCTTTCTGCCCTCTGACTTTCTCTACTGCCCATTAGGAAAACTCTTGTGCAAATTCAAACTATTTACATATATTAGCTACATTTCCATTCTCCCTGCTTCTTTCCACTCATCATATGAATTTCTGCACAAATCTGAATTAGGTAAAACTTCTACAACAATGCTTTATATTAGGTATGCTGTCTAAATAGAAAATGTTAACCATGATTGTCCAAACTGTGCTGCTGTCACCTCCCACCACATACCAATACGTTTTCATTCTTCCCTCTCCCTTTCCTACCCATAACTTATAAGAATTTCTGTGTCAATTCAAATTATATTTAATTAAGCTTTAGTTTGTTTAAAACACATGAGCAACACTTTAAACGTTGTTCATAAATTAAGTTCTAAAAAATCTTATGTGTTACACTCACATGACTTTCTCTATATCTCTGTAAATTATTATTGTTACTAAAGCTTATCTTTTATTTATTTCATGCTAATCGAGAAAAAGTAGCAGAAATAATCTTATTTCTTGCTTTATAGTAAGTAGAAGCGAAATAAGGGAGTACCATAGGTTAAAGTGAAAGCCAAAAGCTGGTTGCTATGTGACTGATGTTCCTTTGTTTGTATTGACAGGAGTTGACAAATTCCTGTATGAGAAAAGGGTAAGTTTTTCAAAGCTGAAACCAATAAAAAGGAATATCTCAAAAATGATCAACTCCACGAAAAAAATGTATATAACATAAATTGTGTGTTTTAACGTGCTCTACATTTTTTATGCGTTAAGTTTTTGTCCATCTCTTACGGTTTAGTAGTTATGAAAAATTCATCCAGAATAAAGTAGTCTTCAGAGGCTATTCCCAGAAAATTCAGAATATACATTTTATTTGTCAGGTAAATAACTTTAATATACGATATTTTAATCAAAATCGTTAGAGCCATTTTTTAGAAAATCAAAATTTTCGAAAAAAGTTCCATGTAAAGGGTAGTTTGGGGTGGGGGGATTTTTCTCAAAATCTTTGTGTCGCATCCCTGGAAGATACTAAAGTCAAATACCAAGTTTGGTATTTTACCGACTTTTCGTTTTTGAGTTATCGTGTTCACAGACACACGCACACACGGACCTTTTTTTGAAAATACTTTTTTTGGATACAGGGGACCCTAAAACATATATTTCCAGTATCGAATTTTTTGGTGGAGAGCAATACATTCTCTATACACTATGTACATAGCGAGTATAGAGAAAGTAAAAAAGTGTCTTCTTGCATTTGGATAAATACCGTTGTTCAAATTTTTTTGTAGTGTTTAACACCTGCTTTTACTACTTGTGGCACCACAGGCAATGAAATTGATAATGCATGGAATGAAGATGGGGCACTGGTAGAACACGATGGCAGGGGAAAAACCCGGAGAAAACCCATCCCTGTGCCAATTTGTCCATCACAAATCTCACATGCAGTCGCTTGGGATTGAGGGGCCATCTAGGTGAGAGACGAATGGTCTAGCCATTGGGCCACAGCACAGCCTCACATTGTTCCATGTTCATATTTCCTTTCTTATCACATTCACAGACAGTCTGGAGATGGTAGCAATCCAATTTTCACATTTCAAAAGAGTTTCAATTATTTATGCATAAAACTTTTCTTTAATTATTTTAAAATAGCTATTTATAATACTAGAATTATAATATGTTTCCTTCTGTACACAAATGTTTTTCTAATAACATGAATCCTATTTTATCAATATTTACACTTGTATGAATTAAAATATTTTTAAGAATGGCATAAGTGCAGAGAAACTCAGACATGAAGCACAAAATAATGAGTAGCAAAGGAAATCTATACCATGACATCATTGTATTTGTTACAGTTTTTGACATAATTTTAGAAGATTAATGATCCAACATTACCTTGTAATGTATGTCTGAGAGAAGCAAATATCCAGCTCCTAGATCCAAGCCTGCTTTTAGAACAATATTTTGCTGCCCAACTTCAGGAGTAAATCTGATTGTCTGCAGGCAACTCCATGTTTCACATGACCAGATCTTCAGTTCTGAATTGTTTTCTGCACCTGTTATTGCAAACTTCCAAAATTGCACACTGGAACATACAACAAAAATAATGAAAATAAAAGAGAAGCTGAATCTATCCTTAGTTTAAAAATCTAATGTGTTCCATTCACATGATTTTCTCTACATGTCTGTAACAAATTATTGTTTAATAAGCTTATTCTTCTATCTACTTCATGCTATCGAGATAAACATTAGCAGAAATGGTGTTATTACTTAATTCCTTATAAGTAGAAGGAAATACACTAGGCTAAATCAAGTCAAATGCTTTAAAATGTGGTTGCAATGGGATTGAAATTTGTTTGTGTGGCTAGGAGTTGACAATTTCCTGTATGAAAAAAGTTAAAAGTATTTTAAAACAAACTAATAAATGGTCAACTCCATGAAAAAATTGTATGGGACAATTTGTGTGTTTTAAGGCCCTCTACATTTTTTGTACAGCAAGTTTTTGTCTGTCTCTTACAGTTTAATAGTTATGCAAAGTTAAAAAAAATCATTCAGAATAGTTCTTTAGAGACTATTCCCAGAAACTCAAGATATACATTTTACTTGTCTTATAAATATCTGAAATATAAGAGATTTTAATCAAAATCTAGAGCTATTTTTGAGAAAATCAAAATTTTCTGAATTTTTTCCATGTAAAGGGTAGTTGGGGGTGGGGGATGTCTTGAAAACCTTTGTGTCACATCCTTGAGAGATACTGAACTTAAATGCCAAATTTGTCATTTAACATACTTTTCGTTTTTGAGCTATGCTGCCTCACAGACAGACAGATCTTTTTCTAAAATGTTTTTTTTTTGGATTAGCAGACCCCAAAACATATATTTTCAGTGAAATCTCAGTATTGAATTTTTGGGTGCAATATAATACCTTCTCTATACACCATGTACATAGTACGTGTAGAGAAAGTAAGAAGCAGTGTGTTGTAATAATTCAAAAACACTCAAGATAGTTACAGTGAAGCAATACAAATCACGATCTAATTCTGTGACGCCACTTCTTCACTAATCTTAAAATTATTCAAAAACGAAGAACAAATTTTTAATCCCTTTCTGGCATATCTTCAGCTTCTTCTCATGGCTGGTGTTTAAATTCGGTATTAGGATTACTTTTACCATCACTAGGGTTGAATTGTTTGCACCTGTATTGCTATCTACCAGAGTATAGCAAATTTGGTGACAGAATCAATTGGCAGTACATCAAAATTCATAACACAGTCCCTATTCTTCAAAATCTTCTCCAAACTGTTAAATCTACATATCCATTTAATTGCTTTAATAATTTCATTTCTAGATTTATTTCATGATCAAAAGACCAAAAGTGATCTACCACCGTTGACTTACCAATCTGCTTGTATTTAATATGTCTGAAATGCTCTTTAACTCTGGTTTCTAGATGACACTTGGTTTTTCCAATACAGCCACAGTCACAATCTAAATAATTTAATTGATAGATGCCAGATTTTTAATGTTGTATTTATTTATTTTGAGGCACTTAAAGATTTTTGTGAACCTTTTGTTTGCCAAGGATGAGAGGTAAATTTTTTAAATTTGTAATTGTCTT
This sequence comes from Hymenopus coronatus, assembly GCA_030762935.1. NCBI lineage: Eukaryota > Metazoa > Arthropoda > Insecta > Mantodea > Hymenopodidae > Hymenopus > Hymenopus coronatus. The sequence goes on from CM060891.1 coordinate 58,790,000, forward strand.
TTATGGAGTTTTGATATTTAAATTGTTCAATTTTTTTATTTATAGATTCAGTATTAAAACCATTCGATAGGGCTGTGTTGATAAAATGTTGATATTCTTTCTTAAATTCATCTCTGCTGGGGTTTATATTTATCAACCTGTGGATTAAACTATTATATTAAAAACAGCAAATTACGTGAAACAGGATTAAAGATTGACAATGATAATTATTTAACAATATGGGTTTCAACCCTTTTTTCACAAATTTGCTGTTTTTAATAGTTTGCTCTACAGGTTGATAAATATACCCCTCAGCAGAGATGAATTTAATAAAGAATATCAACATATTATCAGCACAGTCCTATTGAATGGTTATAATACCGATTTTGTACATAAAAAGATTGAACAATTTAAATGTAAAAAAATCCATTGAGGTATCCACTCTTACGAGACAATTAAAATTTTAAAAAATTTACCTCATCCCTGGGCAAGTTCACAAAAATCTTTAAAGAACATGGTATTATTTTAGTGCCTCAAAATAAATACAAATGAAAATCTGGCATCTATCAATTAAAGTTTTAGATTGTGTCTGTGGCTGTATTGAAAAAATCAAGTGTCATATAGAAACCAGAGTTAAAGAGCATTTCAGACATATTAAATACAAGCAGATTCATAAGTAGAGGCGGCAGATCACTTTGGTCTTTTAATCATGAAATAAATCTAAGAGTAAAATTATTACAGCAATTAAATGGACACATAGATTTAATGGTTTGGGAGATCTTTATTTTGAAGAATAGGGGCCATGTTATGAATTATGATGTACTGTCAATTGATTCTGACACCAGATTTGTCGTTACCAGGGGGCGAACTGTTAAGCTTAAGTCAAATCTTTTAAAACCAGACTGAATGTCATGGCTTTGAAATCCTGTATTTTTAGAGCAGACAAAAATGTTGCATTTACATGACTTTCTCTACCTTCCATAAACACATTATTGTTACAAAAGATTATTCATATACCTATATCATGATATAAACTTTTAGCAGAAATTGTCTTATTACTCGCTTCCTTGTAAGCAGAAGGGAAATAAGGGAATACATTAGGCTAACATGATAGTCAAATCTTTTAAAAGCTATCACCATGTGCAACAATTGAAATTTGGTTCTCTTTGCAGGCTAGGAGTAAAACAAGAGGTAAGAAACGAAAGATAATTTTCCATTTGAGAAAATATTAAGTAGCTTGAAGCTGAAACCAAGAAAATGGTTAACCCAACAAAAAATGTTGATGAACCAAATTATGTGTTTTAAAGAGATCTTAAGTTTTTGTCTATCTCTTATGGTTTATTAGTTGCAAAAAGTCAGCCAGAATAAAGAGGTCTTCAGAGGCTATTGAAAGAAAAATCGGGATATACATTTTGTTTGTCATCAAAGTATCTTTAAAACATGGTATTTTAAACAAAATTGTTAAGAGCCATTTTTGAGAATATAAACAATTTTGAAAAGCATTCCATGTAAGGGTTAGTTGGGGATGGGGGATTTTCTTGAAAATGTTCATGTTGCACCCTTCGAAGATACTGAACTTAAATTCCAAGTTAACAGATTTTCATTTTTGAGCAAAGCATGCATGTGCACACACACAAGGTCATTTTTCTAAAAATGCTTTGATTTTATTTAGGGATTTCAAAACATGTGTTTTCGTTGAAATCTGGGTATAAAATTTATGGACAAGATAAAATACCTTCTCTATCTACTATATATATTACATATACATGCTACAGAAAGAAAAAAATGAATAGCAACTTGGCAGTTGAAGAAAGGCTCAAGTATTTGTCAATTCAAACTAATAAGAAAGTACACCTTGGAAATAATTGATCCGTAATATATATCCTAGCCTATATATTTTATCTTTTACATTCATTGGCTATGCCAATTCATTAAGAATGAAGAGAACTTTACAGTCTATTAATGAAACTTAAGATATGCATTTTTTTGCCATACAAAGGTCATGTGTATACAGTATTTTAATTTAAAAAAAAAACACACACACACACACACCTGCAGACCATCCACAAATACACTTTCTTTTTAAATTCACAAAGCTTCAAAACATCTACTCTGTTGATACCTCAATTAATTTTTTGGTTCAATGCAATACAGTAAAACAATGTTTATATGATTTTAAGGGGGCTTAGGAAAAATTATACAAATTTTGTCTCACAAAAAATACATAATGTACTGTATAAGAAATCCAACAAATTCTGAATTCTGTGTGACAAGTATTAATTATGTTACAATGATTTTCATGAGCCATTGCTTTTATTTTAAACCTTAGGATCAAAATACCTGTGCCATACACTCCTCTGAGGTGATATGATGCATCAGAAAGCATTTGGCTGTCTACAGTATTTATAGCATCGTTAAATTCCATGGAGAGATTAAGTGAATGATTTATTGTATCATGGCTGGGAAAGTAACACGAAATGAACAAATAATGTGCTGTTATTATCATCCTGCTTTAAATGGGTTTACTAAATATGGAGCAACCAATTCTGCCACTGATATTTTCTTTACTTTCATTGGCTGAAATGATATGTGCAGTGGAGAGGTGTGAAAAAACAAAGAATTTCTTATGAAAATAAACAATGAAATATAGTATCTGTGGACCTTTGAGAATCAAAGCCAAACCATCACACACTACTTTTGTGTTCTGTGCGCACACTCTTAATAGTTTCCAGGTAGAAAGTACATTTTCTGTTTCAAAATGTTTAGATGCGAGCTTTCTTGCAACCAATCTAGAGCTGATGTAGAATGTGCCCAAACTATTTTCATGTATGAATTACCCCAAGAATTCTATGTGATATTTCAATTTAGTAAAAGAAGTTGGCAATGATGATAAAAGAAATTATTAATATAATTGAACATAAAACAGACTGGTGCATGAAACTTAATTTGAAATCTATACTTCATACTTTATTGAATACTTTGTCACACTCATACTTGCAACTCTAACATAATGCTTTATTGATGTTTGGAGGAATTTAGTGACAGTGACGGTCAAATTATATGTTTTATTAATTTGTTGAGTTGGTTTTTTAACACTACGTCACTTACTTTGTTATTATGAGGGACTAGTTTCGAAAGCCTATGCTTTCATTTTCAACCTCACGGATCCAACTGCCATTGCTGGCTACATTTGCTTGTACACTCTTCTCTGGTGGCAAAATGATGAACTTCTTAACTAAGCTGTCTACTGGCGGGATTTCAAAGTTTATTAGCTGATCTTTATTTTTCCATATGAGGATGCAATAATAAACAGCCTCACACATAGATTAGTAAATGTACCTATGAGCACAACTGAATTCAACAAAGAGTTAAAAACCATAATTCAAACAGCAGAACAAAATGGATACAGTAAGAACCTTGTGTACAAGAAACTAAACAAAGCAAAGCAGAAAAAAAAACACAAAAGAAATAACTACCCTAACAGCAGGAAAAAACAATATCAACACATTCAAAAAATTCACTTACCACCCCCGAGCATTTAGAAAATTCAAAAAAATCTTCAAAGAACAAGACATCACCCTAGCTCCAATAAACAGATTTTGTCATAAAATTACTAAATTCAAAAATAAAAGATGAAATTCCACCAGAAAATAGGTCAGGAATATATCAAATTAAATGCACAAATTGTGAAAAGTTCTACATAGGACAAACCAAAATAAGTTTAAAAATCAGATCCAAAGAGCACTTTGGAAACCTAAAATTGAAACAAGAAGATAAATCGGCAGTAGCATTTCACTTTTGGAAAGAAAACCACAATCTAGATCCAAATCCAAAATTGCTTAAAACCATGTCAGGCCACAATGAACTCACAACCTGGGAAAATGTCCTCATATGGAAAAATAAAGATCGGCTAATAAACTTTGAAATCCTGCCAGTAGACAGCTTAGTTAAGAAGTTCATCATTTCGCCACCAGAGAAGAGTGTACAAGCAAATGCAGCCAGCAATGGCAGTTGGACCCGTGAGGTTGAAAATGAAAGCATAGGCTTTCAAAACTATTCCCTCATAATAACAAAGTAAGTGACGTAGTGTTAAAAAACCAACTCAACAAATTAATAAAACATATAATGCTTTATGTTGCAGTCACAGAGATCACTTGTAATAAGCAATGCTTTTCTTGACATTCTACAGTATGTGGAGCTATCAAAATTGTCTCACACCATTCTAATTTCTTCTTATTGCAATTTTTCCTCCTTTGTTGATTTTTCTACCATGTTGATGTATAACCTACAAAAGCATATTTCAAGAGCAGCATCATCATATTGATGGGAATTCGCATACAATTCATGAATAAGCGTATCCTCTATTCCAATCCATAAATTTATTCAGCGAAGATGAACATGGTCAACAAACTATAAAATTTGCAAAACGTAAAACATAGTTTAAGCCTAGCTTTGGTGGCATTCAAACATTTATTAAAAGCTTTGGCTTAAACTTTGAAACCAGCCTATATAAATTGTTCTAAGGACCTTTTATTTAATCATAAAAGCATAAAAAAACAAGCAAAAAGTGTATAAATGAATGTATAAATAAAACGAAATTGTATGGTACTAGAAATTCTGCGCAGATCTCAAAATAAAATAAAATAAATAAAAACAAAACAAAAAATGTATAAATGTGATATGCACTTCTATTTATTAAAGGCAAACAGTAGAGAAAGTAAAAATGAAAAAAAGATAGAATTGTAGATCACAATCTTTGGTTAGTTTTTTACATTTTATTTGTAGCACAAGTTTCTTATGACCTCACCCACTTCCTCTGCTAAATATCAAAGATTTGAGGGAGGAATTGCAAAATACACCTACGTAAAAATGTATTAAATGAAAGTACAAAATATAATTAACTTACCTTTTTTTCATTTTTAAAATCAATCATATTACATTACCAAAATGACATTAATGGGGTAAATCATACCCTATTTTTAATCTGTATCCAAGCCAAACTATAAGGTTGATACTTACTCAGGATTGTAAGTTTTATGATTGTCTAAGAAGAATAATGAAGATAAAGGTTTTCCTTCATGTGGCTGCCACTCGTGCAGACAGCGAGGTTTGCTATCGTTGTGCATGTAAACTTGAAAGAATTTTACAGTGCCATCCAAGCTGGCCGTTGCAAGAGCTGTTCCATCTGGTGAGAATGCTGCATCAATAATTGGAGCCATATGTTCCTTAATTTCTAAGTAGCCTTCTTTAACATTCTCTGGCTGCAACGGCCCAACTCCATGCCTGCGTTTTACTATTCCTACATTCCACATTTCTGCCTGCAAAATAAAGTGAAAAATCTGAGCTGTTCCAGTTGAATTATCATTCTTTACTACTTTACATTCCAAAACGATTACGCAAATAGAATATGTAAAATATTTTTCCTAACCTTTTCATGTTAATTGTTAATCATCATGCATATTTGTTAACTTTCTGCAAGTGAAACTTACATGCATTAAAGCAAAAAGCACCAAAACTGGTGCAGACCAAGCAGAAACTTGTGGCAAAAAAGTTGCATTATAAACAAATCTGATGTGCCCTGTTCACATCTTTCTCTACATCTCTGTAACAAATTATTGTTAAAAGACTTCTAATTCATGCTAATCGAGTTAAACATTAGTAGAAATGGTCTTATAATTTGCTTCCTTGTAAGTAGAAGGGAAATAAGGGGACACACTAGGCTAAAGCGATAGTCAAATCTTTTAAAAGCTGGTTGCCATAAGGTTGAAATCCATTTCTCTGCACAGCCAGGAATTGACAAATTCCCATATAAGAAATCGCCCTCCGTGGTGTAATGGTTACCATGCTAACTTCATATACCAAACAAATTGTGCATTTTAATAAGATCTACACTTTTAGTATATTAAAGTTTTTGGCTATTTCTTACGGTTTACCAGCTATGCAAAATTCATCCAGAATGAATAGTTCTTCAGAGGCAATTCCCAGAAAATTCAAAATATACATTTTATTTGTCATGTAAAGATTTAATATATGGATTTTAATCAAAATCTTTACAGCTATTTTTTAGAAAATCAAAATTTTCAAAATTTTTCCCATGTAAAGAGTAATTTGAGGTAGGGAGATTTTTCTCAAAATCTTTGTGTCGCAAGCCTTGGAACATACTACTAAACTTAAATACCAAGTTGGCATTTTACAGATTTTGAAATTTTGAACAGTTAATTGTCTTGATATCTTCTATGACTGTGCTATTTTATAAGTAATTTTGTCAACAAATAAAGAAATTAAACTATATTGGAATTTTCAAAACATCAAAAAAGTTATGTACCTTTTTCTTAGTATCCCTTTGGTGAAGTTGCTTAAAACCAAGTGTATATTAAGTATTAGAATTATGCTATATTTTGGCGCAGAGATTTTTTCTCTTATCTCCCTTCAATGATTTTAAAACATTTTTCAAGGTATGTGAGATTTTTATTTCAAATTATTATGTGTTTCATAGCACAATACCTATAGAATCTAAATAAAAAATAAAACTAGCTGCGCCAAAATACTCATTGTGGACTGAAATACTGTTTACAAAATTTCATTGCAATATCTCAAATAGTTTCCAAGAAAAAGGTACATAAGTGTGAAAAATTATAAACCTGAGAAAACAAGAATTTTATTTAGGGAGTGATCTACATACTTTAGATACTGCCTAAAATCCACCATAACTTTAATCAGCTTCTTCTTCCTGGTCAGAAACTAAAGAAATATACTTTCTAAATAGTTATAACTATGTTTGCCTGTAAGAAATGTAGAAAAACAAGGGATCAAAGCTGATAGTCAAGGAAGCAGAAAAAGGGGGCGTGGCATGACAAGTCCTAAGTTTTTAATTCGTTTGGACCACAAAGAAATTGAATTAGGTTATGAAACTTTGGGAACATAAAGCCGAATGTATTAACAATTAATTAGTGAAATAAAAAAAAAAAATTGAAAAATTCGCCACATATCTAAATTTCTATCCTTGAGAGTTTCTTGTTCCTTTGGACCTTATGCACACTAACACTCTGGTTAATGGTGTATAAAAATCTGTTTAAATAATACTAGATAATCACATTCTCTTCTCTACTCATTTCATCTTCCTTGTATTGCTCCATAATGCTATAATATTTCTCACGCACCTTTTTCAAATATTTCCTACACATTATAATAAATTCTCTTCTATCATTTTTGCTGCTTTTTGCTAATTGCTTAAAAACAACTTCATATCAGTCAGTAGATTTACTGGTATGTAAAAGAAACTAATTCTGGCATTCCAGCGAGGCTCGTATGATCCTGGCAATTGATAGCATTCTTACCAAACAATTTTTTTTTTATTTACTACCCTAATGTGAAAGATACATCATCTACCAACAGTAAAACTTATCAATTAAGATTTCTTCCTTACCACTTAGCAGAGCATAATTTCGTGACACAATAAACAAAAAGGATGAGTAAGTTGGACAGGCAATTTAAAAGCTTAGATATAAAACATCAAACAGTGTTGAAAAATGAGTTCAAATGCACATTATTCATGTTGGCAAACAGTTCACACAGTAATTTGGATTTGGACTGCAAACTTTTAAATAAAATGCTGTTCAAGAATATATTATTATTTCCTAATGTATCAGCAATTTTACAGCATAAATTCAATGCATCTTAACTATAAAATGCTGCAGGGCAGAACATTATTTTTACTGGGTTTTGTATTGAAAAGCTCTGATATGAGCTTCTGTTGTGTGTATTTTTTTTTACTGCCTTTAGTGTGAGTTGGATAGTATTAATGGCTCTGATTTGTTTAGGTGACTTGAACAATTATTCTTTACTTATGGTTCTTACATCACAATTATGCATCTGCTTCCTGAATGCTTTTGTTTTTTAAATTAAAATATTCTGTTTATTACTGTGATATTCCCTCAAAATATTTGATATTTTAAAAGATAATTGCAAAACAAACTTGTTTAATGGTTTCTTGATCCAATTTATTATTGAAATGCTTAATTATATACTATCTTGAGTATGTTTTTGTTTAAAAGTTTTATTTCGAGTTTAGTTGCTTAACAGCTATTACACCTAAACAGATACCAGAGTTAACTTTCTCCATTTGTTTCAAGTTTGATATTAGCTGAAGAGTACTAATTTTTGTTAAAAACTTATCCATGCTGTATTTTGAACACCACCTCTAACTAGAATATTATTGTTTACCCTATCTTGTTTTAAACATTCATTGATGATGTTTTGGGTTGTCTTATGCCTGTACCCATAGGCAGAATATTTATTTAGAAGATATACCATATTTATCCAAATACAAAACGACCTCCAATTTTCAGAACCTAATTTTGGAATTTAGCATATCGTCATATGTAAAATAAGACAAGATAACTTAATTTTTAAATGAAATTTAATGGTTGCCATATATTTTAAACAATAAATGAAATTTAATGGTTGCCATATATTTTAAACAAACTAATGGATACTTAAGCTGATTTTTTTTTTTTTATTATTTGAATTTGCACAGAAATTCATGTTTTGAGTGGTTGACAGAGAGGGTAGTATGGAAGTAGAAATTTACGATGTATGAGTGCGATGGTATGTGACAGTGGCAGCAGCTTAACTGTAATGATGATGGATATGATTTTATATTTGGACAACAGAAGGGAGAATGGAAATGTACAGTATGCACATTTGATAAACAGGACAGCAGTGGTGATGGCAGCATAGCTCTAACAACAACAATGGATATGATTTTCAGTTTAGAAAACATACTTAAATTTGTGCAGAAATTCTCATTGCGAGTGGGAGAGAGACAGAGAAGAGAGAACAGAAATGTAACGGTATGTCTCATGTTTATTGGTGGTGGCGGCAACTTACCTGTAATGATGGTTAAGGATACAATTTTCAATTACAGCAACATATCATCTAAATCGAATTTGCATGTAAATTTGTGTTCTGAATGGGAGTACAGAATGTGCGATGATAGAACATGACAAAGGTTGCAGTGGCACTACATAGTGATAATGACGATTATATTAAGACTGCATATTTAATACATGTCGTAAAACATTTACCTAATTCGAATTTGCACATAAATTCATGTTACAGGCGGCACAGAGAGAAAGAGGGGAAATGTATCGTTGTTTGTGTTTGGCAGGAGGAGTTGAAGTGTGCTGTGTGCTTTCTGCTTGACCATTGACTTTCAATTCATTACGTGGAGCCACTGAAGTGAAAGTCCTTTAGTTTTATTTCAATCTCAGAGAGTAATCTTTTTTTCCAATGAGATGCTCATAGATTCGTTAACAGCCCTTTTTTGGCACAAAATGAAACGCATAAAATCTTGCAAACTTGGCGGTAATCTATACCATTTCCTCCAGAGTTCCCCACTGCCATACCCATGAAGTTTGAAGCGTTCTGCTACCTCACATGTTATTCAGAAAAGGTACCTATGTTGCGAATTCAAGAGAATCCTGCGATTCTGAAAATTAATATTCTGGGGAAAAACATTGTCTTGTATTCAGAAAACATGGTACCTGTGTTGCTTTATATAGCAATTTGGTGGTGTCCTCAATACCAGCAATGACTGGCATAGGAGAGATTAGCAGATATTACTAAGAATGAGTCATTAAATGGCTCAGGAGATCTGTGGGTTAAAACTGAATTTTTTGGAAGAGTTTTTTGGAGGGAAGTGAGATTGAGAATAGAAGATAAAGATAGACAAATATTAAAAGACAAAAGACAAGTCAGGAAAGGAGAGCTTATCAATTTGTACAAACAATGAAAGAGAAGGGTTAGCCTGGTTTTGATTAAGTGTCTGGAAACTAAGGGGAATCAGAGAAGTTATCTAGAGAATGTGCCAATCTGTGGGGAGAATGAAGATGAAAGCCACAAATGTTTGAGGGGATCATTTGATTAAGGATAGCTACTTAGGAACAAAGAAATTACAGTTAGAAAATTCTCTGAGGATCTGAAGGACATATCACATTTAGGAAGTTTTATGTAGGGTGAAATTGTGATGGCCAGTGGAAAAATATGAAACTAGATTAATTTTGGTTGACATGCTTTCTATGTAAAATCTATGTAAAGTTTGGCTTAGTGTATATTGAATTTAGATTGGCTGGTCAATTAACTAAGGTATTTGCAACTCTAACAAAAATTATAAATTGTATACAAAAATTGGATTGGGTATACAAGGGTGACTTCAAAAGTTTTGAAATACATGTAAATCAAGATCGATCAATTATACAGATTGTACCACTGGATAGCCACATTCTTTGCAAGTACAAAGGTGAATCAGTTGGCACAGCTTTCTCCCCCTCCCCTACAGTTTACAGTGCAAGGTTAACAATCTCTAGTGTGGTGACAGCTGCTTTCCAGATTGGACATTAACAGAGAGCACTTTCATACAATGATTTTGTACGACTTTAAATGAGACCGAAACTCTTGAGCACTTGCAACACTTTTGGGGATAACATTGCTTCTTCCTCTGCCACAGTTTTTTTTGAGATTTGGAGAGTTAAAAAGAGGCTGGACTATTAATGTAAAAGGTTAAGAGTTGTCATCTAAAGCAGTGGCTGAAGTAAACATAGCGGCTGAGGAAATAAGGCAACTGTGTTACATTTAAGGAAATTGAGGCAACTATGCATATTGGATCGTTAGAAGTTTCTAAAATATTGCATGACTATCTTCATGTGAGGAAGGTATCATTCCATTGGGTGTCCCACAATTTAACTGACTTGCAAAACTTGATGGTGTTAAAAATGCTGGCCAGAGTCAATGCAGGCAATTTTCGGCAGGTTTCCAACATTGTTACTGGTGACGAAACTTGGATTTACCAGTTTTATCCTGAGACTAAGCATCAGTCGGCTGTGTGGATCTTTCCAGATAACGATCTTCCAATGAAAGTGAAGTATCCACACAGCGCCGGCCACATCATGTGGTTACCATTCCTCTTGTGGAATAAAGCACAGTTACTGTACACTGATACACTTGTGGCTTGATTACCTCAAGTTTTTGAGAAGCTTCATGTATTGTGGCTAAGGACAGGACTACAAGGAATTCTGTTCCACCCTAATAATGTGTCAGCCAATACAACAATCCAGTTTCTGGAGTCCACAGAGGTAAACCTGATGACTCATCACCCCTTATAGTCCTGATTTGGTTCCAAATGACTTTTTTTGTTCCCCACAGTGAAAAATTGTGTGCATGGAAAGAGGTTTCTCAGCCCTGAAGATGTTGCAGTGTATGAAAGCGAGGTTTTACACTTATACTAAAAAGAGTGACAAAAATGCTTTCAAAAATGGCTTGAGAGAATGAGAAAGTGGACAAGATGTGATGAGAACTGAAAAAATCCACCAGTCAGACTGCCTATCCAGTTTTTTTTTTTTTGCATCTCACAACTTTCATAGTGACCCTCGTATTGAATGTGACTAAGAAGCTGGGCTGAATGCCTAATCATATACATGTGTAGCAACTTACTACAAATAAATACATACAGGGGCTGTTCAATGTTTTTTTTCATAACATACCTTTACTTATCCTCATAAGCTCACCACACTTGTTAGTCACCCTATTGTGCATGCTCAGATGAATCATTAAGCCTTTCAGCTGGCACAGTGATCGAGTCATGTGTTTAACCGCTGCCTCTACATGAGCATAAGGCAGTAGCGATCAGTGAGACATTTATGTTTCAAGGGATATTGTACATACATGGGTAAATGTAAGGATGTGACAGTGGCAAATAGGGGAATTGTGTTTTGACAAAACCATGCAATGTGTTACGTTGCTGGAATGTTGGTGTTTCACAGCGGATCGTTCAATATGTCTGCAAGCAGTGCTATAGTAAATGTGGCTGTAAAACACATGTCAGAATTGTGGTTGGAAAAAGGTTCTGTCTGAGAAAAGATGTGTTTCATGGCTTGTGGATCATAATCACTTCCAAACCTGACAGGAATTGCTGAAGTCCATGAATGAAGGTCTATCCCCACCTGTTAGTGAGAGAACAATGTGACAGAAACTGTATGCAATGAACATTTGGAGTCAGTCACTTCGCAAAAAGCCATTGCTTACAGTCACATAAAACTGCGGCTCCTTAATGAGCTAGAAATCATAAATGTGGACAGTAACTGACTGGCAGAACATAAATGATCTGACATGTCATATTTTTGCCTTTATTCAAATGACATACATTGTCGAGTACAGTGGAAGTCAACTGAAGCATTTCAACCTGAATGTGTGCAAGGTCAGATTCAACCATAGTTTGATGTTTTGGAGGTTTTTCTTATCATGGATTGGGCTCACTCACAGAGATGATCACTAATATGAAACAGTATGTCTATTTAAACATTCTGAATTGCCTTTCACTCAACATCTTCATGATGCATACACTATTGATACACCTATTTTTCGGGAAGACAATAGTACAGTTCATCAGCTCAAAGAATATGTGACAGGTTTGACAAACACTTCCCCATTCTACATCTCAATTAGCCTGCAAAATCACCTGATTTGAATATCATAGAAAATCTGTGGGACATGTGGAACAGAAGGTAAAATGCTCATATCAGCATGCCCAAAATTTGGCAGAATTGCACAATTGAATCCTCAGGAGTGGCTTAACATGGAAGTAACATATCTGCACAAACCGTGCACTCACTTTCTAACCGAATCCTGACAGTTATCTAGTCCAGAGGTGGAATTACATGATATTAAATGATGCTTGTAGTGACTTCCCTTGGGCTGACTAATATTTCGTCTGGTGAGCTTAATTTTCCCTTGATTGCTATGCACCTCTGCCAGCATTTCTGTAAGTTTGCAAAGACACACTGGAAACCATTTTTTGAGAATTACTGCTTCTGATGTTGGAATATGCCTCCTACGAAGGTATTTCTTCAGGTTAGGAAATAGAAAAAAGTCACATGGGCTAAATCCAGACTATAGTAGGGAGAGGTATGCACTTCACATTTATTTTTTGCAATATATTCAGTAACAATGTTTTTGCAATATGTGGCAATACATTATTGAGGTGCAACATGCAGCCTGTTTAATGCATGTGGTCTTTTTGCCTGATATGATGTAGTATTGCTCAGTATTGATGTGCATGTATGTGTGCAGCTACAACATGCTGATAAACCATTCCCTGAATATCAAAATTCAGATAATTTTCCCACAGAAGCAACCATTCCACTTTTGCTTTTTTGGGTTTGGTGATGCAGATTTCCACTATGAGTTTTGCATTTACTCTCAGGATCAAAATGCATCACCAATGATTACTTTTGAAAGAAACTCCAATCTTCCTGTATCATCAACTTCAACTGCATGCAAATGTCCTTTTGTTTGGGAATCAGCAGTCTTGGAAACCATTGTACACAAACAAGTCTTCCCATGCAAGTTTCATGTGGGCGGCACCCAATAAAATTTCAATACTCCAGGAAGTGTTTATAAGGTTATTCTTCAATCCCCCTTTACAATAGCAGTAGCAGTGTTTATGTTTTCTTCTGTAAAAACAATAACTGAAGTGCCAGGTACTCCTTCCCTTGAAGCTGATTATCTGCCCTCTTTAAATAATTTAAATGACTTTCAGGCTGTGCTGAAGGGAAGAATAGACTCTCCATAGACCTCCTCTAACACTGCATAGGCCTCAGATGTGGGAGCAATAAGAGCCTGGGTAGCAGCATAATGCTTTTTTAAAAACTCTGATTGCACACCATATGCCCTTTTAGTACGCAAATAGCCTCAAGGTCACGAACTTAGATTCTGGCAGCTTGGCGCAGGCAAATTGCGTACACGAGTGTAAGGTGTTTCAATTTTAACATACTTATACTATATACTTAAACGGGTAGTACTCCATGGTTTTTTGTTTTCTCCAGGGCATGCAGAGAAGCGAATCTCAATGAAATCGCATAGCAACAGCTTTTAAAACATTAGACTATCACTTTAGCATGATATATTCCCTTAGTTCCCTTCTACTTATAAGGAACTAAGTAATAAGAAAATTATGCTAATGATTATCTTCATTAGCATGGAGTAGAATGAATAATAACCTTTAGTAAGAAATTTGTAGAACAGGTAGAGAAAGTCATGTAAACGGAGCAGATTTTTTTTTTAACTTTCTGAGTAAATATACCACTGTAAACTGCAAGCAATGCCCTGATTTAGAAACCTCTCATTTAAAGAGCTCACCTTAGAACCATGAGTCAGCACCAATAACTTGGCTACGTCATCATATGATGTATCTGCATTCTCATCTTCAGGTATGTATGGACACCAAATCACCCGATGATGACTGCTGGATTTTTGTTCATTATTCTGTTCTACATGTAGCAACAATGTGCAACTTTTAAGATACATTAAGGAAATTACTGTATTAGTAAACCTGGCCCTACAGTTTACAGTTTTGATGCTAACCTTTCATCCTTTTATCTCCTCAAGCAATGCAATTAAGGAGGCAAGGTTGTTATCTTGTACTTACATCAGAGTAGATCTATGTTGACTCCATAGCACCTGTGATTATCTGCTTGCAATCAGTTATTTATACTGCAAGTCAGTTTTTGTTTTTGTAAGCCAATGCACAAAACACAAAAATAAATGAGAGAGGAAATAAGAAATTCACACATTTTTAGTGGGCTTTTACAAAGAACTTCAACAAAGAAAAACTTAAAATATACAATGAACACTTCCTAAATAATTATTGTTATAAAATATTGACAAATAATGAATATCTCTCTTTATCAGAGACAGAATAACATATTTCCTAAGGATACTTTTATTTTATTCAGAGAACTTGTCCTGTGAAATCTCTTTTGTACAGATTGCAATATTACAATTCATACAGGAAATAAGAATAAGTATATTACATGTAAATGAATCACCCATATTTGACAATCTAGAAATAGCATTCTAATAAAACAAGGAATTTATATACTGCACAAATAATTTTTTATGTATCTTGATTTAAATATCTATGGCAGTTTTTCCCTTCTAATTTAAATAAATTATGGTTACAGCTGACTGTCATGTTACAAGCTTATGCTATACTAATGCAATGCAGCAAAGGATACACAAGCTTTTCCTTTCTTTGCTCAATTTGATGAACAAGTAGGTGCCCAAATTCATCCACACAGGCTAGGATCACTTGAGTTGGGATGTACGCAAATGCTATGTCTTGCACCATGCCTTCCATTCCTTTCAGAAGAGAGCGTTCTCCTGTTTCTATGTTTACCACTCTCACGACACCATTTGTCTTACCTACAGCTATCATAAAATAAAAACAATATATACAAGATTTCCTCTCAATATGTTATTACAACTTTCTTTGAAGCTCAAATTTGTATGAAATAAATAATATGATACTGCTAATCTTTCTACAGCCCTAAACCAATATCACATTAGGTGTACATATTTTGAATATAAAACATGAAAGGAAAACTAATATATTGCATTAAAGAGAAAAATCGTGTTGGGACTAATTATCAATTCTGGATGAATGATCAGCACAAAATATACAATAGGCTATACTGAAGTGACAAATATATTATTATTAAAGTTTATGTGTGTGTTTTTATTTATGCAAAATGACCAAATCTGTAGTTATAAAATCTTGTATGTAATATACTAGACCACCTAAAAAGAAAAAAGACTATTAGTATTTTAATTATTTTCTCTAACTAATGGAATGAAAATTAAAAACTGACTTTTTTTATCTACAAACTTTTGTTGGGATATTATCCCTTAAATACATTGCTTCACATATATTAAGAGGTTATTTTAGGAATATTCTAAATATTTTTTTTCCTAAATACTAGCCTTTAACAATAGAATACATTAATAACAATAATAATGAATTGGAAGTGATACAATGTGAAGCTCAGTTAATAATAACACACTATGAGTCATTTTACATAAGGAATCATCAAAACTTTTGCTTTCACAGTAAATCCAGTATCATACAATCTGTCCTATATCATCAACTGCATATATTACTGGATGCAGGTGAGTTATTTGTGGTGGTCAGCTTCTTCTCTGGCGGGGAACAGTGAAGCTTCTTCTAGCAGGAGATCAAAGTTTATATCTGGATTTTAATTCTTGCATATATATTTTTTCGAGGTACCCAGATCATCAGCTTTGTTTGTTTTAGAAGGTGAATGTCTTGTTCATACTAGAAGTGCGCAAAAACTGTTGATATTTTGGTGTGCTATTTGTTACATGACAAAGTATTCTTTTAGTGTGATTTCTATATTCCTTTTTGTTCCGCCAAAATTTGAAAAACAAAAAATGCCTGAGATTTGTAAGGAAAATGGTTAAATACCACTTTAATAACCAGGAACAGCTGATAACTGAAAAAATCATATGCACTCCATCTGAAGCTAAGCAAAGAGTTAGGATACCTCTCTTTGTTGAAATTGGAAAGCAACAATTTTGATTGCATATCCAACAGAATGCAAAGAATATAAGAATGCAAAAATGAAAATGATAAATTTTGGACACATGCAATGAAGAAAGAATTGTAATAAAAAATGCAACCATAATGTAGTGAATCTGTCGGACAAAACATTTATGGAGAAAGAAATAGAATTCCTAAACAAAGGACTTAACACCTGTGTATAATTTTCAAACAATATCAATGAATATATTCTAGACACAGAAGTACCTATAACAGATCATCAAAAACACAAATATGTTGTTAGGAAACATTGTGAAGATATCCCCCACAGAGAAATGGAAGGCAAAAATTCTGACACAACCATTACAATGAAACAGGAAAAAATAAATAAATAAATATTTTTACAAAAGCAGATTAAGGAAACACTATCATCAATCTAAACACCTCATATTATATCATCAACCTGGAAAAGTTGTTAAACAATTCAAAAGTCAATGAAATACTATCAGACCCATTAAACAATTTTATATATATATATATATATATATATATATATATATATATATATATATATATATATATATATTTTCTACTCTCAGCTGTCAGCACAGAAATAAGACTATTTCTTATTGCAGGGGAAATCTTGCAACCTAACTGCACTTTAGGATACTTTCTGGAGGTGAAAGTGGTGTAATGTGATTTACCCTTTCCCCCTGTTTACACCACTGCTCCTCTGTTCCCTTGTAAAAGAGGAGAATACTGAATTAATTCTGGCAAATAATTGGTTTCTAAAAAAAACTTTTTGTCAGTTTTTTTTTTCACCTGAAATTGCCACTGTCCAAAGAATTCACTGAGACTCTTTATTTCTTAGGTGCTGGGGATCTTCCTCATACTGATACATTGCACACCAAGTATGTTCCCGTTCTTGTACAGGAACGTATGCAGACTCTAAAGGAGGCAGTGAAGGACAAGCCAGTGGTGACCCTGAGCGATGAGACTACAGACTGCAAAGGACAATGCATAATTGTAGTTTTGCTTCATCCACTTATTTGCGCTGAAATCACTAGAACATACGGGGGTGGTCTGAAAAGTTTTCCACCTCAACATGAAGATGGCAGCACTCGTAAATAAAAGCTAGTGAATTTCGTTGTTCATCTGTTGACAGTTACTCACCAAAGTTTCAGCCATTTTGGACACTCAGTTGTTATGTAACAGTCATTTGAGTGAGGTGATGAGAGTGTTTTTATGAAAATGGACAAAATCGAGTATCGAGCTGTCATTAAATTTTTGTTTTTGAAAGGCAATACGCCTACGCAAATCAAAGATGAGTTGGATTCCGTGTATGGGAACTCTGCACCATCATTTACCATAGTGAAATTTTGGGCAGCTGAATTTAAACATGGCCATAAGGGCTTGGGAGACGAACGTTCAGGACGTCCACAAATTTGAACTACTGAAGAAACCATCACCAAAGTTCACCAAATGGTGCTAGACGACCACCGAATTAAAGTGAGAGAGATAGCAGAGGCTATGAACATGTCAAAAGAATGTGTTTGCCACATATTAAATCAACATTTAGACATGAGAAAGCTGTCCGCACGCTGGGTGCAGCGTTTCCTCTTGTTTGACCAAAAATGTATTCGAATGAACATTTCCAATGCTCTGTTGGCGCAGTTTAGGTGCAATAAATCCAAGTTTTGGTGCCGATTAATTACTGTAGATGAAACTTGGATGCACCATTATATGCCCAAAACAAAAATATAGTCCAAACAGTGGACTGCAAAGGGGGAACCAGCTCCAAAAAAAGCAAAAACTTTTTCAGTTGGGAAAGTGATAGTGTGCTTTTTGGGATAGTCATGGAGTTATTTTCATCGATTAATTTCAAAAAACCATTACAGGAGCATACTATGCATCATTATTTGACAAGCTGAAGGTAGAACTCGCAGAAAAAGAAAATCCTGTTTCACCAAGACAATCCACCTTACTCACCAGATCTAGCCGCAAGTGACTTCTTTTTGTTCCCCCATCTGAAAATTGCTCTTGGAGGACAGAGATTTTCGTCAAATGAAGGGGCAATCACCTTCATGAACAATTATTTTGCAGAGAAAAATGCAGAGTACTATTTGGAAGGATTACAGAGATGGGAGCTGCGCTGGGAGAAGTGTGTAGAGTTACAAGAAGACTATGTTAAAATATAAAAAAAAAAATTCTGAAAAAATGTCTTGTATCTTTATTAGGTCGGAAACTTTTCAGACCACCCTTGTATATGGATGGGGTCAAAGTCCTGGAAGATGTAACAGCAACAGAATGCTTTGAAAGCCACCATTAAGAAAGCAGCAGTAAATAGGGACCAAATTAACATTGTGACAATATTGCTGGCAATGAGGAATGAATACCCAACATTTGTTGAGAAAAGTATCCAGGCACTATGGATTCCACCATTCAAAGTTGATGCTGAGCATGCCTTTTCCCATTATGGAAATATACTATCAGATTTATGTACTAATTTAAAGCCACAAAATGTAGAAATAATGCTGGGGAAATATTTTGAAAAGTAAGAAAAAATCACATTGTATCACAAATGTTAAAAGAGCATTTCAATGCACCTATATATTGTATTGTAGTTTAGCTTTATTTAGTGTTTATCTTTTAAGATATTAAACACCATAAATATTAAAACTGCCTTTCAAATTATTTAACGATTTTATTTACCGCTTTCCACATGTATGAGCCTTTTTATATTGACTTTTTTCACATCCACCACGTTTTTAGTGATTTTAAAGAATTTTATTCACCATTTTCTAGGTGGTCTGCTAATTAGAAATCAAATAGCTCAGGTAGGCAAGCAATGAATGGAAATAAGAAATGTAGATGAAATGTATGCATTCTTTGCATCCATGTAATCTCGCAAATCATACCAACTTTAGAAATTGCTAAGATCACTGAGTAGGTTGGCTAATGGCAAAGCATTAAGGAAACAAAAATGACATATATTCAGAAGTGTAATTTCCTAACTGCAATGAAGTTAAACCAAACAGTTGGATGTAGGAAGGTTAAGTCTTGTGATTAATGAGCAAATGAAAATGGAGCTTAACATATTTATAAACAATGATAGATTGAATGATTCCTTTTTACCAATTTGGTTTTAGATGCTGATTACTATTTATCACATTTTAAATTAGATTTCTTATCCCCAGAAGTTGGAAAAATTTAATTTCAGTTATATTGGATTGTGGAAGCATACCATTTTTATCAAACACATATATCCTGTAACTCTATTAATATTTATTAAAGAAGCACATTATAAAATATTCAGATTTTAAGGTTAGTTTAATATAGCAGAATTGTGTTAGGCGTGCTATGATACTTACTTGGGTTATAAGGCACACAGCCATCTGCAACAGAACTTTGTATTTGTTATATAGACATATATTACTTAACATATTCAGATTTTAAGGTTATTTAATATTTCAGAAGTGCATGAGGTTAGTTTTTTTTTTTTTTTTTTGGATAGTGTTTAACGCCCGCTTTAACTACTAATGGCACCGCAGGCGGTGACACTGATGATACATGAATGATGGAGCACCGGTGGAATGCGATGGCGGGGGAAACCGGAGTACCCGGAGGAAACCCGCCCCAGCGCCGCTTTGTCCACCACAAATCTCACATGCGGTCGCTTGGTGAGAGGCTAGTGGTCTAACCACTCGGCCACGGCACGGCCCCATGAGGTTTAGTTCAGGTTATATGGTAAATCATATCACTACATGAAGCGGCTCTCCATTTATTTTGTAACAGAATATCTGGCCAGCCCCCCGTGTATATCAATTGATTTACCACTCTATTCACCCATTACAGAAGCTTTGCATAATATGTAGTACCAAATTTATACTCCATAAATGAAATTACACTAAATATGGTTTTCATGGATTGCCTACCTGACATTATACAACTCAGATTGCAAAGGAATAATTGAATACTATTTCATTCTTAAAGACTCAATATAACACACTTAAAACACAATATGAGTGTAACTTACCTATAATGCTAATGAAACCATTCTTAACCTTTCCCATAACATTTTTTTGTGCATCTTAAATTTCAAAATGGTTATTCAGCCTGAGAAGTTTTAGAAATGAAAGGATTTGTACAGACAATATCAAGTATTATATGAAGTAGTACTTTTCTAATTAAAAGATGATGATTCAGCATTTACTCTTCTAACATTATCACATACATTTTGCAAAATGTATGTGTGTCTGAGCAAAATTAAGCGGTCTCTCATGGCCAATATAGAATGGGACACTGAGAACCACAGCAGTTAAAGAACATCATAAATAAAACTCCATTTAATTTTAATTAAATTAGATTTAGCTTATTTGTACATGTTTCACAGACAGTTTGTCTCCATCCTCAGGAGTTATCTGACGCACTGGATTTTTGGTTTGTTGAAGTAGGTTGTTTCCATGTGGTGAGAGATAAACTCCAATAAGACAATTTTCTGGCGGTAATCAATTTAACATGGTTGACTTGCTTTTCTACTTTCTCTAGCCCAATAAGTGCAATGTACATAGGGCTAGGTATTGTAATGCACCCAAAAATTTGATACCGAGATTTCACCGGAAACATATGTTTTGGGGTCTGAAAAAAAACATTTTTAAAAAAAGTGTGCATATGAGTATGTGTGTGGACAGCATAGCCCCAAAACGAAAAGACTGTTAAATACCAAACTTGGTATTTAGGATTAATATTTTCCAAGGATGCAACACCAAGATTTTAAAAAAAATCCTCCTAACACAAACTACCCTTTACATGGAAGAAATTTCGAAAATGTTGATTTTCTTAAAAATGGCTCCAACGATTTTGATTAAAATCCTATATATTAAAACTATTTATGTCCGAAATAAAACGTATATCTCGAATTTTTGGGGAATTGCCTCTGAAGAGCTCTTTATTCTGGATGAATTTTGCTTACTGCTAAGCCTTAAGAGATAGAAAAAAACTCACTGCACAAAAAATGTACATCACGTCAAAACACACAATTTATGTCCTTTACATTTTTGTTGTGGAGGTAACCGTTTCCAAGATATTCCGTGTTACTGGTTTCAATTGTGAAGTACTTAAACTTTTCTCAGACAGGAAGTGTCCATTTTTCTTTTGTTATACTCCTGGCCAAGCAAAGAAGTGATTTGCAATGACAATCGCACGACAATAGCTTTTAAAACATTTGACAAACACTTTAACATAGCGCTTTCCCTTATTCTCTCCAACTTATAAGGAACTAAGTAATAAGAACATTCTGCTAATATTTATCTCGATTAGCATTGTGTACAAAGAAGAATAATCTTTTGTAGGAGGTTTGTAGAGCGGCTAGAGAAAGTTATGAGAGTGTAACACATCAGATTTTTACTTTCTCTATATGTTCTATGTACATAGTGTATAGAGGAAGTATTGTATTCCACCCAAAAATCCGATACCGATTTCACTGGAAATACATGTTTTAGGATCCCCTGAATCAAAAAAAAAAGCATTTTCAGAAAAAGGTCCGTGTGTATGTGTGTGTGTGTGTGTGTGTGCGTGTGCCTGTGGACAGCTTAGCTCAAAAACGAAAAGACTGTTAAATACTAAACTTGGTATTTAGATTTGCTATCTTCCAAGGATGTGACACAAAGATTTTCAAGAAAATCCCTCCACCTAACTACCCTTTACATAGAAAAATTTTCGAAAATTTTGATTTTCTAAAAAATGGCTGTAACAATTTTGATTAAAATCCTGTACATGAAAGGTATTTACACACCAAATAAAATGTATATCTTGAATTTTCTGGGAATAGCCTCTGAAGAGCTCTTTATTCTAGACGAATTTTGCTATATTTTGCTTAACTGCTAAACGGTAAGAGATAGACAAAAACTTATTACACAGAAAAAGTCGATCTGATCAAAACACACAATTTATGTCCTTTACATTTTTGTTGTGGAGGTAACCGTTTCCGAGATATTCCTTGTTTTTGGTTTCAGTTGTGAGTATTTATACTTTTCTCAGACAGGAAGCGTCCGTTTTTCTTTTGTTCTACTCCTGGCCAAGCAAGGAAGCGATTTGCAATGACAATCGAATAATGACAGCTTTTAAAACATTTGACTATCAGTTTAGCCTAGTGTATTCCCTTATTTTCTTTCTACTTATAAGGAACTAAGTAGTAAGAACATTCTACTAATGACTATCTCGATTAGTAAGGTGCAGGAAGAAGAACAATCTCATGTAAGAAATTTGTAGAAGAGGTAGAGAAAGTCATGTGAGTGTAACACTTCAGATTTTTATGGTCAGTATCTTCTCGCATATGTCGAGGTAGGCTGCATATTTGGCTGGTTTTACTAGTTTAAATATCTGGTATGATTTCATTATCAGTAGATCAGAAATTAAGGGCTACTGCAGATTTTTGTACTTACTTGTACTTTACACATCTCATGTGTATCTGTAGGCTGGTTTATATGCTTTTTTGTTTTTCCAATGTAGAAATTACTGCAGTTTTAACAGCCGATTCTGCATATACCTGATTTTGTTTGCTCTAGTATTGGGTGTTTTAGATTCTTGCATAGTACACTAAATCTGTTTTTTGAGCTAAGGTGTCGCCCTCCGTGGTGTAATGGTTACCATGCTAATTTCATATACCCAAGGTCGCTGGTTCAAACCTGGCACAGGATGATGGATTTTTTTCAGGCGTAAAAATCCTTAGCTGGCTTCCTTCGGAAAGGAAGTAAAGCCGTTGGTCCCATGTTGTAGATTTACAGCATGTAAAAGAACCTCAACCTAATGTAAATAAAACTCCCTTTACATTTTGAGCTAAAGCGTCTCCTAAAAATGTACAAGTCAAATCTCTATATGTTAGTGTTAGGAACATCAACTTATCATCTTCTAATGATAAACACACCATTATCACTAACCTTTTACTTTCTCTAAGTTCATTTTACAGTAAAAATATTTAAAATAACACAGAAATCTTTGAGTGCACTAAAAATCACCTACCTTTAATACCATATGCTACATATTTCCCTTCAACATGAACTGCAAGAAGTTGTCCAGTATAAAACCGTAGCTCCCAGCTGAAGTCCACCATATTTTTCAGTTTTACCTTGGAACTACCTGATTCATGTTCACCAGAACTTGGAACAATTGTCACCTTCTGGCACTGGACTTCAGCAGTGTTAGTATCATCTGAACCAGTGAAACGTCTGGCAACAATGTTGATCAAACAATTAACTCATCTGATATGACCAAATCATAAGATTTTCTCTATCCTGTATAATTTTTGTCATAGATGTTCTCAAAATTATTCAAAAAACACTATCATTTTGCAATTTTTGGCACTTGTAGAAAAACAAATATAATGATGGAAATCTAAGTGTGAACAAGCAATTATGACAGTTTATGAAAGCTAATTACTTTTACAAGACTTACAAAAAATGTAAGCTCAAATGAAATAAATCTCATAACTTATCAATAATGAAAATGAAGAAGAGATTTAATATTGCTGCAAAGGTTGACATGTCATGGTGGTACTGCCAAACGTCACGCAGGGTACATTGCTGTAAATTAAACTTGCTAAAAGTGTGCTATGTATATATCATCATGCCTTTTAAATGAGTGAAAGTTGTTTTCACATCTGGTTATGTATTCCGGTATATTACATTCAATTTGAATACTTACTGTAGCAAGAATTTGTCAGCATTAAACTTACAACCTACGTATTGCTGGGGACAAAGAAATTTGGATAATAATGCAATGCTGAACAAAAATTGTGACTTAGAAAGGCTTGCAGAAGATATAGTAACTCCAAACTAGCAAAATGTCTTTTCTGTTTTATGCTATATGTCTATTATTATTATTATTATTTAATTTGTTATATTAGTTAACTATTTCACAGTGATTAGTTACATTTGTTCACTGCTTTGCAGTGATTATTTGTGTTTGTTTACTGCTTTACAGTTTTAATTCACTTATACTATATTTTCTTTGGATTTCCCAGCTTTCTTTGCATTTTTTCCTATTTTATGACTGCATGTATCACATTTCACAACTGCACCAAGAACTTCTGTTTCTCCTAAAACTACAGCAGTTTTTTTACACAAGGTTGGCAATTGACATTGCGCATTAACAGCATCTGCCATGACATATCAACCTCTGCATAAACATCACCTATATCTATATAACATATTTTACTCTTAGTACACGAGCCAACAAAAATCTTTCAAATACAATCTGTGATTGATAAATACTGTTAAGGAATAGTTGATGTGCAGTGTATTTCGTACTACTGGTGTAAAGTCATGACAGTACAGCCCAAGGTCACTCACAATTCTCAAAGCTCTGTGGTTGCCCAGAGCTTGCCAGTACAAACAGATTTGTGTATGAATTGTTAAGGTAAGGTGTAATACAGTTAATGGTATAATGGAGCAATGTATGAACATGAAATTCTGCTTCAAATTTATTAGTTAAGACATGCCATAACCAAGCAGCAGCTCCTAACATGTAAAGAGGTTGTTGTAACCCATCTTCCCCTTTACTCACCAGATCTGGCCCCTGCTAATTTTCCCTCACTTAAGTTTTGGAAATTGCTGGCATCCAACATAATTTCTTTGCTAAACTCAATCGTATCCCATAGGCTTACCTTAACCCAAGTGTGCAAGACTCTACATTTACTGTCAGTAGTTCAAAATATATGGAACTATTATTTTGAAGGGCAATACACTGTATTCCTGCTACTTGTACCACCTTTCCTGTAATAAGCTCATGAGGTCAATCATGCACCTTATATATTGATCACTGGGTGCATATTTTAAATAAAACTCTGAAGACCAAAGTTCTAATTACCACTCCTTAAAAGCATTAGCAATCAATTTAGAAGGATAATTTTTGAGAAAGCACAGTAACTAATCTTTAAAAACAATAAAATTTAATTTTATTTATAGCCCTCAGTGGTGTAATGGTTACCATGCTAACTTCATATACCCAAGGTCGCAGGTTCAAACCCGACAGAGGGCGATGGATTTTTTTCGGGCATAAAAATCCTCAGCATGGCTTCCTTCAGAAGGGAAGTAAAGCCGTTGATCCCGTGTCATAGATTTACGGCACATAAAAGAACCTCAAGCCTGATAGAGAGGTCTCTGAGCAAAATTAAGCGGTCTTTCAAGCCCAGTATAGAATAGGACGCTGAAAACCAAAGCAGTTAAAGAGCATCCACAAATAACACACTATTTTTTTTTCAATGCCCAAGTTTAGAAATTGAACAAGCTATTATCGAGTTGTTACGGTCAGCAAGATAAGGCAACTATAAGAGATTTCCACGAGGCTTTAGGGTTTCATCCAGACGTTTAGAAACAAACTTCTCAACAAAAAATAACTTTTAACCTACATTGTTTGTTGCAATGGTAGAAGCTGTTTTTGTGGTCCCTGTGGTCCTTCCATTTTGGCCTGAAAACAGAAATATAGAATTGTTATTGCTTTCAATAAAATTAGATGCATCAAAATGCTAGATAAACCAGTTTTAAGCTGAAGTATTTGCTAAAGTATTAAACCCTCCTTCAGACAGGAATACATGTTGCAAGTTGAATGCAGAAAAATGGTTCTGCCAGTAACAACCCAGTCATTAGCGGGTATAGGATTTTAATGAAACTGCTATCAGAAAGTATGCTCACTCAGTATGTGATTTTATTACTAATTTTCCAACATTTTAAACAGCATATTATTTTGCATATAACGCAGGGTTTGCCTGTTTTGTTAATAAGCATATTTCAATCATTTAAAAATTTTACTGCATATTTGCTTGTTTTACTTTTTTTATACATATATTTTTATTTTATTCATTTCTCTTCACCTTTCAATACAATACTGACTCACAAATACCTTATTTCTGAATAAAATCAGTCTTGAAACTTGGCTATAATGATAGTACCTCATATGCAACAAAATTAATAGTTCACATCTCATTGGTAAATTCCTGTCTTATCCAGTTATAGTTGTTCCCTTTTGGTAAAAATATTGTTGATAAGGAATTAAAATCGAGTTCAAGTGTGGGTGTAAGTAGTATTAAATTTTATTTAAAATCTCTAGCTTTATAAAAACATAATCTACTAATTTATACAAAGAAAAGCATT
Source organism: Hymenopus coronatus (assembly GCA_030762935.1). Lineage (NCBI taxonomy): Eukaryota > Metazoa > Arthropoda > Insecta > Mantodea > Hymenopodidae > Hymenopus > Hymenopus coronatus. The sequence continues at coordinate 58,816,520 of CM060891.1, forward strand.
TTAAAACATTCAACCAGTGATAATTTTAGGAATTAAATTCCAAGCATAACCCTCAAATTTGCAATCATTCTCCGATTGAAACTCTGGGTCATTCAGTTCAGCGGTGATGCTTGTAAATGGAAAGGCCCTTTTTTTGTGAAGTAATGCCAAAACTACAAGTGAATTACAAAGCTAGGTTATAGGGGTATATGCTAACACTTCCAGATTAAAGATAAAGACTGATTTGTTAAATAATTTATATGATTTCCACAATAGTCTTATTCACGGAGAGATAATTTAAAATTGCCTTTAAGTTTTATTTTACATTATGGTAAGGCTCTTGTAACCTATGTCTTCTTTGCTCTTTTCTCACCAACTACCAGGACTCAAGAGCAAATTCCCACTTGAACGTGCACTAGTACAATATCTCTTTGTTATTGATGAATCACGCAGTACACACTGTCGAAGTATGTGTGCTTATATGCAAAGTTTACTTTAAACACAATCTGCTCACTGTGAGCGCAGGGAGTTTTTGAGAAACCATGTAAGGTTTCAAAACTATGTACCACTTGTAAAAAAAACCATACATGTCATCATGAATAGCTTTGAAGCTTAGGTTTTGTGTTGACAAGAAAATTCTTGGTGAAAATCTTGTTTTACCAAAAACTAAATTGGATATCAGTGTCAATTTACATCAATCTCTTCGAAAATTGATAAATAAATACCTCAGCAAACAGGTGTACCTCAGTCTTCGACGAGAAATGCTATATGTGTCAAAATTCAAACCCTATCAATATACATCCAAAAGTAGCTTTGACTTGTCATTACCTTATCACGTTTGATAATAGTTTGGTTAAGAATGACTCATTTACGTTTCACGAAAGATATAATAAAGAGGCACATACATCCCATTAGTTCTAGCCAGCTGAATTTATTTCTCCCGATTAAAATTTCTTGAAAAAAAAAATGATAATTTTCACAACAAAAGATCTAAATGCATGCATTTCTAGCAATTTTAACCTAAGACAACGTAACTAACAAATTTCTGTCGTTCCACCATGTATATTACGTAGGGATACGTAATCACATCCCCGGTGTATAAAAATGTGCGTGAACCCTTACACAATCAAGCTTGAACTAATCAAATGAACATCTGAAACGAACTTTCAAAGAGTTTTCATGGAAAATTCTAAAATCCTGTTTTATCACTTCACATCTATTACCGACAACTCGTTTCAAAACGCTCCTGAAGTTATTATACACTCCGGAGAGTTACAGTCCATCAACCGAAAAATGTAATCACCATTTTAATTGCGTCTCCTGTTTATTTTCTTTCTAAATGTAGTCAACAACAGTATGTCATCAAAGCTCGAAAAGTGTTATTTAAACAGCTCATTTTTTTTTAAACTAAAACTTCGGTTTTTGGTTAAATCCTAACCACAGCCCTTCAATCAACCGGCAGGGCGGCCACTTGTTTAATCATTATAAAAACTTTGCAAACAAATGACACCAATACGTTTAAATCAACGTTTTAAAACATAGGATTACTGCACCTGAATGATAAAGCGTTATTATTCAACTATAGACCAATTTATTATCAATAGACACTGCAAACTTCCAAATCAAAACAGCATTTTGTGGCTTTTGGAATTGGAAAATGTAGCCAACACATGGAACATGGAATAATCATGGCGCCAACGACATTGCCAAGCTCACAAATTCCCCCACCTAGGGAATTCATGCTAACTTCAAAATGCGGTCTGAAATTCCTTGTTTTCTAATTCAACAGAGTTTTTTCATTACTTTGTGTAGCATCACAAATAAGACACTATAGTTGCCAACAGATGATTGACTGTTCATTTCTATGATGTCCTGGATTAATATCAAAATTATCAAAATAGATCCGAACTTGCTTAAGTCTTTTAAAGAAATATGAATTGACACAAAAGCTATTATAAAAATACAGAAGCCTTTCTAAAATAAAACTGGCAATTGTTAACTTATAACCACATTTAACAAGTTACAATGAATCGTTATTGCAAAGATCCCAGCAGTGGAGCTATAAAAACAGGCCTCCTTTCAGAAAAACGTAAATAAACATTCCCCTTGGAAACGTAATGTAGTCAAGCTAATCCATTACCCCAATGACAAGAGGATTAAAACAAAAATTGTTCTAGTCCTCTTGCCCAGTCTCACAGTGTCAGATTTATAAACCAGCAAAATACTAGTTAAACGAAATCAAAGTTTGAAGCTCCTAGTACAATATATGAAGGTGTTTTAAGAAATATGAATGTGATTCTTAAATTATGTTTTGAGTTTCTTTCACTAAACTAGTATGTCAGAAAACTAATAAGTGATTCTGACTCGTTTTTTATGCTTATTTATTTCAAAACTGATTTTAGTGTTTGTGTATCACTCACAGTTTATTCACAATTTCACTTCAAAAATATATAGAGTTGAGCCAGCAGATGATGAGCATTCTTGAAGGAAAATGTATCACTTCTACGAGGGAAATTTCTCAATTCAAACTTGTAAGTCTTTAGGTTGTAAGTTGGTGGTTGCTATTTGTATTATAGGCATTGTTATTATAAATGCAAACTAAACCCTTAAGTTGATCCTCGTCAAAACAATCCCAGCCGATCAGTGCACCGTTGTAATGTAGCCTTCCGCCATTCGCGCCAGAAATACTGTCATACTTTCTCAACTACGTGGCGTGCTCACGTGGCATATTGTAACTTATACTTGTTCGCTCTCGGGAAGCGGCTCTATTCCCTCCAAATCGGAATCGTCGTTTGAACAGTTTGTACTGCTGCTTTCCAATCCAAGGTTTGAATTCCAGGTTATCAAAACAGCGTCACTTAAACTATCCATCTCCCAAAACAACGCTTCTTCTTTTGTTACATGTGCGAAATGCAAGCTACCGTTACTGTGTAAACAGTTTCCTAAAATCGTGTGACTCATATGAATTGCATGCTGGGTCTTATAGCTCTGCTTAACGGTATAAATCGGCGTTTCTTAAACTCGTAGGTATTTGTATACAATATTATACCATTTAAGAATAAATGCATTTTGTCATTTAGATTATTAGCATGGTATTACATTATTGCGCGCATTGCTACTGTGTTGTACCGCGGTCTACTGTATCGGTTTTGCGGGGAACAACTTAAGAGTGAATAGAAAATAATTTTGGTAGTATCAGAGGCTTGCATTTACCATTGCTATATCGTGACTGACGCAATAAATGCATTATATATATACGCAGCGTATAAACATACCAATTTTTATTTCCACATTTGTGGAAATTATACAGTGCTTCAGCACAGAAGAACTCATAGATTTTTTGGGTTGGGGGGGGGGGAATAAACATGATGCGCTCTTTTTTTTTTCTTTCTTCCCCCCCCCCCCCAATTCTAATATATCAGTTCTCTGGTGAAGCACTGTGTGATTTCCACAAATGTAGCAAAAAACTTTTGCATTGTTCACACACTTGCGTGTAGACATAATGTATTTTTAACAACTACAAAAACAGTTTGTCGCTATTGTGTTGAGATGTTAAGATTGTGGATAAAAAGAAAGAAATCGCGCATGCCATTTGCAATTCCTAAGGTGTGGAGGAAGCCTAAAGACCACCTTAATGACTGTTATTTCAGTTTAGTTAATGTTCAGGGTGCAATTTCAAAAATAAAAAAGCACATTGTGTATCCATCAGCCATCAGGTCAATTCCACACGGAGAAGAATTGTCTATTCCTCTTACTTCAGCTGTTTTACAGAACTTAGAAGAAAATTATGTTGAAAATGAACTTCATGCAATCACCAAAGACAATTCCGATGATGTCTAACGCCCTGAATACGACTTGACACCACAACTTTTCACTCAAAGTAAACTAAATGATCAAGTATATGATTTGAATTTGCCTGCAGAATTACTAGGCTCCCGTCTTAAAAATAAGACTCTTCTGGAAGCAGCAACATATTAGTCACGGTACATACACATAGAAAAAGAACTAGCTCCTTTTTTTTTTTTTTTTTTTTTTTTTCTTTTTTTTTTTTTTTTTTCCCCGCAGATCTAGTCCTTGGTTTACTACAATAACATACACGAGTTAAGGCATTCTTATGACATTGAACATTATCCTACTCAACGGAGACTTTTTATAGATGTATCAAAGAAGAGCCTGAAAGGCGTGTTACTGCATAATGGGAATGGGTCCGTTCCTGAAGCACATTCAGTTCAAATGAAAGAGATAGTTGAAAACGTAAAGATACTTGTAAGAAGTATCCAATACGAGGAACACAAATGGCTTATCTGCGATGATTTAAAAGCTATTGAAATACTATTAGGAAACAAGCTCGCTCACAAAAATGTCTTGTTTTCGATGTGAATGGGACAGTCGGGTTAAGCAAAGACATTGGAATGTGAAAGTATGGTCAGAGCAGAGAAACCTGTTGCCTGGAAATAAAAACATCCTGCACGAACCACTTATAGAGAGACAAAATATATTGCTGCCACCGCTATACAAAATTGGGTTTGACGAAGCACAGAATGGACCCTGCCTCAAGTAACTTTCCATGAAATTTTCCTTCATTATACAAGACAATTTAAAGGCTAGAATTTTGTTGGTCATCAAATAAAGAAATTCATGAAGAAGAAGATTTTGACAAGACAATGAATGAGAGAGAAAGAGAAGCATGGACAAACTTCCAATCAGTCACTAAAAACTTCTTAGGCAATAACCAAAATTCTAATTACTAGGCCATTGTCGAAACAATGTTGGAAAATTTCAAGCAGATGGATTGTAACATGAATAAAGAAGTGCATTTTCTGCATTAACATATTACTATCCGGAAAATCTCGGACATTATAGTAAAGAGCAGGGTAAACAATTCCACCACGGTATTAAGGAAATGGAGAGGAGGGACCAGGGGAGATAAATGAAACTATGATGGCCTACTACAGTTGGATGTTGAGGAGGGACATTCATCTTCAAGGATCTGCAAAGGAGTCAAAGAAGAGAAAGTTTGAAAAAATTAAATGAAAGACTTTGCCATCTTGTTTTGTTAAAACATAGTCATAAAATAAATTAGGGGATTTCTTGAGAGCTTCTTAATAGGTTTCTTGAGTAAAAACTTACCTTGTGTGACACGGTATTTGAATACTTTTCTCGCTTGTAAGTAAAATTGTCAAAACATTACTTCTTATTTTGTGTAAAAACCTGACGTGATAGAAAAAAACGGAAGTTATTTCTATGATTAGCATAAAAGTTCTTAATTCAAGAACACCTACTTTTTAGAAATCATCTGACAATAGGTTTTAAAATGCAAACTGGTGTCATCTATCAAAAGTCAAATAGAATTGCTAAGAACTAGATATGTTGCTATATTGCCAGTTGTAGGAAGTAGGGCTGTGTAGTACATTGTATGGCCTGGGATAGAACTTAGGTTAGTTTCATGTTATACATATAAACAATGTTATACTTGTAAGACACAAGGAATTAAGATTTTTGGCTGCTAAAGACACTGTGGGATGGAGAAGAAATATTTCTGAATTAATACGGCAATTAACTTAATTTCGTGAGAGTATTTCATATTTCATAAATTTACGTTTTTCTATCTGTGGTTAATAAGTATACTATTCTCAAACTAGCACAAAAATTTTGTTAAATACACTGCAAATATTTATGGTGTGGATACAGTTACACTTAAATGTATATTTACAGCATTATGGTATGTTTGTTTTTAACACTTGGAATTCACAAGTTTTGGCAAAGTTGTTCAGATAGAAAGCGAAAGACCTATAGCAGACTTTCTTAATGATATATTATAATCCTAAACTGTATAACATTTACTCATAATGTTATGACAAGACAAGTCAGAAGTAAATAACAGTTATAATAAAACAACTGGATGCTGAATAACAAACATATACCTTACGGCTGGTGTCCGTTGTCAACGTCTTCGGGAAGGCCCAGACACAACAATTGCATTTAGTGACAATTTATTTACAACGGAGAGAACATATTTACACTACCTTAATACTATACTGTTTCCATTACTGGTTGGTATGTTTAGTTTTATCATTTATAAACAGAATGAATTTATTTAATATAATATTTACCAATTTTAAAACTTTCTCGATTCCATAACCTCAACGTTCTGATCACAGATGCACATTTCATCAATGTTACCATAATCAGCATAGACCTAAATCTAACAGTAGATTGTTTGAGGGATTTAAGTGTTCTCTTGGTTAAGATTTAAAAAAACTTGCAAGATAACTGTGACGAATGTACTAAAATGAAAGGGCTACATTAACATAAATAGAGATAGTTAAACTATTCGACAATTAGATATCTCCATGCGTATGTGATCAAAGTGTGTACCCCGATTTCAGTTTATTTTATTTTTCTCTCTTTCTGTAAATACCTACACAGCGCACAACTTAATGCCTTCCAAATAGTATTAAACACCAAGCACATAATATAGAGCTTCCGAACTAATAAGTGCATGACAATCTAATGCGACTTTCACAAGAAGTCATTGCTTATTTCAATAATGTTTTTAAAAGTGGAAATTTTGCCATTTGATTTTACATATAAATAATAATTAGACTTTCAGCCAGGTAAGAAGCAGTTTCTAGGTATCTAAAATGTATTTAAAGTATTTTAGAAGCCTATTTCTGTTCGTGGGGTTTTAAGTTGAAGTTATGCTAAATTTTCCAAAAATGCAACCTGTTTATTATTAACAGTTGCCACGTACCCAAAATATTGCACCATAACGTAAAGCACTTAACAGACTTTATTTAATTCTTTGACACAAACTCACTGACACACTTTCAAACAGCAGCACGTGTGTTTGTTTAAAAGTACAATTGAGATTTCCTACAGTGTTGTCGGCCCTAAGCCTATGAGTTCTAGAGAATATTACTATCTTCTGTTAATCACATGGCTTTGGCAACACGCATCGATAAGAACCTCAACCTCCATCTATGGATATATTTTCCAACATGGCAAAACTCTTCCCGAACTAAACTGCGTCGTTTTCAACGCTTCCTTTCATTCACTACTAATTAGTCCTGTGACGCTTAGGTCGCACATCAGTTCTTGACGAATTCATTTATATATGAGGTTAGATGCGAGCCACTCATCTTTACTGGAGAATTGATACACAGAAGCAGGAATGGCAGTGAGATGTGTACGTTATTCTCTTGTTTCTGCGCTACATAGTACGATCACTATAAAGCAAATTTCACACATCCAGTAATGTCAGTAACATGCATTCACTCTCAACCTCTGCCACAAGTAGTAAAATAGCGGGCGTTAAACATTAGAAGAAGAAGAAAAAAACTCTCAACCTCGGTTACTACTTACACTGCACTTTACACCTAATGCTTTTGCATTTCTTCTATTCCCGAAATTTCTACCTCATTTCTTCCTCTTCTGAGTTGGTGTCATTTTCCTTTCATAAGAAAGCAGCTCCAGTTAAAATACTGGCATAAACTCGTAACGCAAAACACTTTGAAGTCAACTATAAGCTGTGTGTTCACGAAACGCAATCATAAGGAAGCAGAGCTGCTGAGTATAATGTTAATCTAACATCAGCATCTTAATTAACTTTCTATGTATTCTATTAATTCCAGTGCACTTTGAAATGAATAAATGAGTTTGGATTAATGACATTTTAGAAAACTCAACATTTTTTTAGTCTGAACCTTTTTTTGTTAAAAATGACCTATTGGAGCAAATTAACTTGTTGCTTGACCTCTTCATGTTTTTAAGAAAGTGAAAAATGCTGCAGTTACGAAAGTCTGAATCTTAGTATCGGATATTTTCGTCTATGGCAACTGAAGGAATTGTGTTTTTTTCTTCCTTCTTTCTTTTTTCTTTTTTCGTGGTTTAAAATCAGAGGCAGTAACTGAATATTTCTCGTTTTAATGCATTTGCATTTTGAATTTTTAATATTAATTGTAGTCCTAATTATCCAATATTTCAAGTGTGGTTTTTATTTACATATTTTGTAAAATTTTCATTGTTTGTTAGAATGAAAGTATTATTTGCAAATTCCAAAACTGTCAAATTTAACCAATAAAGGCTGATTGGATATCAATATTCTGCAGTTCCCCCCCCCCCCCAATGATAATTATTAAAGGGCTAGGTTGTATAATCACGGATAAAGTAGTGAACCCCTGCGTTACTTCTCGTTAAAACGCAAAGGTCTTTAATTTTGTTATGGTTAGCTTCATCTACGATTGTACCATTTCACTGTCGATACACGATGAGAGTAATGATCTTGGGTGGTGGCGAAAGTGACGCAGGAGTATCTTAAGAAGCCTGTTTCTGGATAGTATTTAGCCTCTGCTTTTACTTCACAGGAATCGCAGGGTATGACACTGATGATTCGTGGAATGAAGATGGAGTACCGGTGAACTACGGAGAAAATTTCTCCGCTATGGTTTAACCACTTACCACGGCGCAACCTTCAAGATGTCTGAGCTCCACGTTGTCAAAGACCTTGCTAATGTTGACGAACATTAAAGGCATGAGCCTTATTATCTTTAGTATATGTGATAATGTATATATATTTGAGCACTATTGATTCGTAAAACCTCTTCGATTTTCGCTGAACTAAATCAGCATTCTACAATATTCCTTTTTACGATCATTTAAATAAATGAAGAAGCGCATAAACATGTACAATCAATACAAGTTCCTTCAAAATTAAACTGAAATGGGAAGATTTAAATAATTTGCAATCGTTTAAAATTAACTTATTCACAATATCAGTTTTATTGAGGAAAGTATACACTTTTCTATTTTAAACTTTGCTTTAATTGGTTTTGCTTAAAGACCAGGGTTAATTGATAAAGGATTGATCAAAGGGCTAGAGCAACAAGGAACTCACTCACTCCTATCTTACTATTTTAGGTTATAGTTCCGCTAACTCTTGTAACCGCGCCATACGTTCTGCTTGGTTGGCTGCTTAGTAATGAAAGAAGTACACCCATTCGTTGAATGTTACGTACCTCTTCTTTTGCTATTAATAGTATTTGAAAACAAAACAAATGTTTTGTAAGTTATTCAAATATCGTATACACTAAACGAGTTACTGAGATAATTATCTACCTGTATAGCAACGTAAGTTACTCAAAATGAAATGCTGTTTCAAATCCCTTGAACTTTGTAGCAGTTGTATCATAAATGCCCAATTTCAGGGGAATTTGTTCCTCTCGCAGTTAAAATTGCAGCTAAAACGAAGCGAGTAATATCTCTGTTTTAAAGATACTTAAAGACGGGTTAGAAGATACCAAATTTATCTTTTCACCCACGTGCTCGATATGCCTGTATAATCAAATTCGCTTGAACATATGCATTTTAGATGTAGATTTTGGTTAGAATTAAAGAGAAGAATGAATATGTACCGTAAACTAGATGTGGTTTTACATAGTAATATAAATGAGTATGGAGATAATGTCTTGCCTCAGATTTCATTGTGGCCTTGTGAACACAATTATATCTATGTGCACTGCCTAAAACAGTGTTTCCCAACCTTTTGAAGTTCACGGCACCCTTGGGAATAATATTAAACACCAGGGGCACCCTTCCTTGAATTAAAAGAAAATTAAGCTTAATATGCTAATTTATTGAAATATTATATAATAACGTACACCATAACATAATACAGTAAACTTTACTACAATCACTGAGTAAAAATACATCAATAAATTTTGTTCGATTAATGATTAATGTGAAAATTGTGATATTGATGCAGTTGACAGTGAAACACGCAAATCATCCTCAAGGTTAGTCAGTCTATTTCTTGCTTTGCACTTTATTGTCACCATAGCAGAGAAGGCTTGCTCGCATAGATAGGATGTTGAAAAGGGCAAAAGTGCGTTAATTGCTTTCTTCATTAGGTTAGGGTACTCCTCTCTCCGTTGAAGCGAAAAACTAGCCACCGACGCCTCACTCTTGGTGAACTTACCTTTGAGTGTGGAATCAGCGCAAAGATCAATAAATTCATCTCGTTCGCAAGTAATGAAATCTATTTCCTCTGCACTATCTACGAAATCAAATGGTGAGACAACCCAGTCGAGATTCGTAGTGGAAATAGTTGGAAAGTACGCATCTATTACATCTTGCAATCTTGATAAGTGATCACAAATGCGGTCTTTCAGTCTACTCAGATCTTTATCTCCTGCCACATTAAGAAGAGATGGAAAGTTCAACAAATCTCCTTTTTGAACTACAGACTTCCAAGAAATAAGTTTTCTTTTAAAACCTTTCATTTTATTGGTTGAGGAGATTATTGTTTCATGTCGACCCTGCATCGAAACATTCAGTTCATTCAGCTTATGAAAAATATCTGCCAGATACGACAGTTCAAAACACCAAGAATCACTTAGTAAACGCTCATGAAATGTGTCTTGATTTTCATCCTTAAAAAAAGTTTTTACCTGTTCTTTAAGTTCGAGAAACCGGTTCAATACACGACCCCGCGACAACCAACTTACTTCTGTGTGAAGTAACAAAGAGGTATGAGCTGCATCCGTTGCGCGACATAACTGTTAAAAAATTCTGCACTTTAAAGGTCGAGGCTTCATATAGTTTACCATTTTCATAACTTGGTTAAACACTTCAGCAAAATCTTCATTACACGCTTTCACGACTAATGCCTCTCTATGCAGAAAACAGTGAGTTATAACAATGGATGGATTTTCATTGAGAGCTCTGGCAGTAAAACCTTTAATTTTCCCAGACATAGATGGTGCACCATCTGTACATATACCACAACAGTCTTTCCATGAAAGATCATGGTCATTGAGATAGGAATTAATAGAAACGAAAATATCATGGCCTGTGGTTGCAGTCTCCAGCAGTCTACTGAACAGAAACTGTTCACTAATATCTTTTTCATCAATATATCTGATAAAACCAAGGAGTTGCGGTTTTTCACCAATATCGAGACTCTCGTCTACTTGCAAAGCAAATGTTCTATAAGTTTTTATTTTCTCCGTGACTTGTTCGTTGATATTGCATGACATTTCAGATATCCTGCGGCTGATTGTGTTGTTGGACAGAGGAACTTTCGAAATTTGATTAGCTGCTCCTTCGCCAAGTATTGTTGAAACTATAACTTGACATGCAGGGCCAATGATTTCCTCTCCAAGAGTATGAGGTTTCTTTTTTTTTAGCTATCAGTTCTGCTACTTTAAATGAGGCTTCAAGAGAAGTATCACCTATGGTCATTCTCTTTACCATTCGCACAGCTGTTTTCTTCCCCCCTTCTAATATATGTGAAAAATACATTACACTTTTCTGTGACACACTAGGATGCTTTGTTGTAAGATGCCGCTTCAGTTTGCTAGGTACCATGACCTCGTTGCTAAGTGTTTCGCCACAAACTAAACACACAGGGATAAGATTTTCCCCGTTGTTATTCCACTTAAATCCATACGCTAAGTAACTGTCCTGGTATGTTCTTTTCTTTCGTTTGTCTTCTTTTTGTGGTGAATTCGACGGTCCGGGAGAAACTGTAAGATTTGGATTCTTAAAGCAAGCGGTAGGAGCCGACTGTTCACTTTCACTGTCCTGGCGTTTACGTTTAACAATGAACTTATCCATAGCTAAACACTGTGAATCAACGCGAGGAAGACAACTGAAAGCGCCAAGCGGCGTACACTTTTATATATTCATCTGTCGAAGTCTCGGGAATGTTCGTGAGGAAGCGAGTAGTCTCGGGAATGTTCGGCAGGGTATAGCTGTAATGCCATCTGTGGGATACTAGTATAACTGAATTATTGAAATGAATCGACCACTATCACCATCTGCCGTGCATGAGAGTAATTGGTTTGACTTATTTTATTTCAAGACCTTACAAGACTTAAGGCTTCAGTAGAAGGTATTTTTGTTTATCTTAATATCTCGCGGCACCCCTTAGCCAATCACACGGCACCCTAGGGTGCCGGGGCACACCGGTTGGGAACCGTTGGCCTAGTGTATAATAAATCAAAATAAGTGGAATACTTTCCAACAAGTGATGCGAGGAGATGAACAATTTTTCTAAGTCCGAAGATTCACCAATGCGCATGCGGAAGCAGACAAAAACAACCGATGACTACGAAGTAGCTTTGTCTTATCGGTTTTCGCATAGAAGCTAATATGTACACAATATGTCTAATCATAGCCTACCTCTAAAATATTCCTCAAATACCTGAACAGCAAATAATATGGAAGCGATTAACAGCCTGTCATTTTTTAAAGGCCCTGACCAAGCTTTCTCTCGGCTTTATTGCTTTACAAACCCGCTGATGCAATCGAGCAGATTGTATCTAGAGAAGAGAATGGAAGCTTATATGTTCTTGGCAATATTCTTAAGGAAAATGGAAATGGCGTTTTATTTATGGACGCTTTTAACTGCTTGGATTCTCAGCGTCCCATTCTATACTGGGCGTGAAAGACCGCTCAATTTTGCTCAGAGGCCGAAGGAAGTCATACTAAGGATTTTTACATCCGAAAAAATCCATCGTCCTCCGCCGTGTTTGAACCCGCCACCTTGGGTATATGAAGACGGAGGGTAACCTATATTCTTACGGACTATATAACAGTTGTGGAAATGCATCGTCCCATTCATAGGACAGATTTGTCGGTTTACCTCAATGGTACATAGGCCTGTCTTCAACTTTTATTTGACGAGGGTTTGGTGAGAACAAGAATTTTATGTTCTGAATGTAATTCCGTCCTACAGAGATGGAACCGCACATATCCCGAGTTTTGTTGCAGGTAAGAGAATGTGAAAACAATGCCCTACCCTTAAGACTTTTGGCATGCATAATTATCTAGTATTATTATACTTTATATGATATACAGTTATATTATACAAGATGTCCCCGAATTCCGGCTCACAAGTTTGCAGGTTTTGTAGAGTGGCCCAAAATAAACATTTTGAGATAGGGAACCTGTGGGCTATTCTTTGCTACAGCATAATATGTATTCAGGGTTGGTACGATGGTGATCAAACCGCAGTGGATCTACGTGTGAGCACTTGAATCTTAGAGAGCGTGAATTTGGTGGCAGTATTTAGCGCTATGAGAAGCGTTTGAGCATCGGATGAAGCGGTGCATCTTTGATGACCAGCGATATACTAACTCATCCAACAGTAAGTTTTAGCGGAGAGCCCTAGCAAATTACGTATGATCTGAAATCAACCAAGCAGTTACAGGGGCATGCACACCCCTCAACCACTGGCAATTTTGCCAAAGGTACAGGTCCAATCATTTTAAATATCGTATTGATTGTGCACTAATATTGCACCCCTTCGACTTCAGACATAGTATTGATGAATTCTGAATGAAAATAAGACTCACTCGTCCACATTTCTTTTAATTTTGTCCACTGATTAGCGATCCAAAAAACATGCCATGGCTGTGACATTTGGCAAAAGGGACAATATGTTCCCTATCTCAAACTATTTATCTGTGACCCCTCTACAATCCTGAAAACTTGTACGGCTGAATTCTGGGACACTTGTATATATTAAAAATTTCAAACCTGTACATGCAAAAGTCAGTTTGTGTCTAAAGGGTTGAGCGGGCAAAACTATTGACAGGGCAAATTCCTTTCGTCCAATGCTTTGCTTACAAACCGTCATGTGAGATAATGGGTGTTCGGTTGAAAAATGGAAATGGAGTTTTATTTATGGACGCTCTTTCCGCCTGCGGTGCCATTAGTAGTTAAAGCGGGCGTTAAACACTACTAAAAAAATGGACGCTCTTTAACTGCTGTGGTGCTCAGCGTCCCATTCTATACTGGGCATGAAAGACCGCTTAATTTTGTTCAGAGGCTGCTCTATCAGGCTTGAGGTTCTTTTACATTCCGTAAATCTACGACACGGGACCAACGGCTTAACTTCCCTTCTGAAGGAAGCCAAGCTAAGGATTTTTACGCCCGAAAAAAGCCATCGTCCTCCGCAGGGTTTGAACCCGTGACCTTGGGTATATGAAGTTACCATGGTAAACACTTCAACATGGAGGGCGACTCTGTTCAGTTGTAAACCAATGTGTGAGCTTGCATAGAGTATCTGGCTGATCAAGTTACTGTCTTGAAGTGTGCATGGTCTCCAAATACACTGCAAGAAGGAAAATTGGCGTCGTTGAAATATCTGCCAATTCCATCGTGGGCACATCGTAGAGGACAACTCCATCCTTGAGGTGATAGAAGTTCAAACAAATGAGTGGCAGCGATATGTAATATAATTGAAAATTATTATTATTATTATTATTATTATTATTATTATTATTATTATTATTATTATTATTATTATTATTATTATTATTATTATTATTATTATAAATAACAATAACAACATTGGTGTAGCAATTAGGTTAAGTTAAGCTTAGTTGACGAATGAGTTGGTGTCGTAATTTAGGGATAGAAAGTGTATATAGTTATGAAGTTAGTGTAATTTATTGACGAAAAATACTGACTGTTGTCAGCGTTGTATTTAGTGGTGCAATATGGGTAATTTGGATTCGCTGTGTCTCACTGTGGCAAGAAAACATTCTGCAAGCATGATCTTAAATTCACATTGGGTTTACAAAAATTCCAAACCCGTACTTCAAAAAAATATTCCGCCCACTTTGGACTTACAAAAAAAAAAAATCACGCCACACATGTTGGAAAGAAGAGCCAAAATAAGATTTCAGATTCCAATATAAGGAAATGTAAAAAGTATTGGTTTCACCATTGACATATAACGTACCTCAAAATTAATGTATAACTTCATTAAATTTAGAGAATGCTCAAATGTTTTACTCTTACTTCTTAAAAACATGTGGATTTATTATGTACCTGACCCATAAAAGAAGACACAAAAGAAAAAGGCATCGAAGCTAAACATTTAGACGATGTTAACACATTTTGTTTACAATACATCTAAACACCACCTGAAGGTTGCATTATATATTTAAGATTGCATACGAACAAGCGAGAGTGTTTTCTGTAATCAACATTTAACCATGTTTCAGTTTTCCTCATTTCAATCATATTTTATAATTGAGTCATCCCATGTTCCATTATAATTTATTTTAAACATGTTCTCTTACTTGATCCATGAAACTCATAAATGTAATGGTGCTTACATACCAAAATAATGCATTTCAATGGAATAGCTTAAACACTACCCATTATATGGGACATGTTTATCTCTGTTGTGCAATCAAAGACGCTCTAACGGCTTCTTCCATGTAATTAAGATGTTTATATCATAAATAAAATGTATACTGACTGCCTCGTGGTCGAATGGTCTGCGATCTGACTTCTCACCCGAAGGTTCTGGGTTGGATTCCCGGCTGAGATGGGACATTTTTCTTTAACCAGAATTATTCCCCATCCCACACAAAGTATGAAAGTATGTATGTGAGTATGAATGTGTACTCGAAGAAAATAAAACGATTTAAACCCCAGTAAAGAACCTACAGACGAGTTGTTTCTAATGCAAAGCCCCCAATATGCTCTTAGACGTTAAAGGCGGCTATATAAATGAAATACAATAAAAAAAAAAAAAAAGTATACGTTTTGGATAGCCAGTGAAGTCCTTTTCATGCAGGAGGTGTTTTGTATAATTGATAAACTGCAGAAGTACATAAATCTAACTCCACGTTTTTTTAAAACAGGTGCATTTCTTTAAAACGCGCAGTTTATAAGAAAATCACTGAATATCAGTATCAGCAATCTTGTGAGATATTCATAGTTATTAGTTGGAATTTTTCAACTCTTCGTGATATATTAATGTGCTGTTAAAACTTAGCTGTTTTTAAATATTTGAGTGCCGTGTTGGCTTTCTTTGTCACCTTGTCTTACTGCACCTGTTCTACAATGATTTTAAAATAGAAAGAAACACACCTTCTATATTTACTATGGCGTGCTAGAGAAAGTAAACATAATGTGCTAAAGTCCCCTGGTTATAACCCAGATATGAACGTTATCGAGTCTGTGGAGCGCACTAAAGAAAAAAAAAAGTGAAAAATGTTCACCCAACGACAAAGAAAATATGGTGGATACATGTTACCAGTCTGGCAAGGCGACGAAGAAATTCGGCAAATGTAGGCTTTTAATAGAAAGCATGACTGCTAGAATTGCAGCCCTATTAAAAGCTAACACTAGAATAATATAATGTGGAGCATTCTGAAAGTCGATATTATATTGTCATTTCCTGCATTAAGTAACAATGAAATAAAATCATCTGCATAAAATACGAAATTACTAATACTTTGCAAGACAAATTCATAGTATAATTTGGTGTTTTTCCTTCACATATTACAATCCCACGCTGTTCGCATGCTAGGCGCCGCAGTGTGAAACAGAAGTACCATATTATTCACATAGAGTTATGCTTCTATGCACGTTTTCATATTAAGAAGGAGATGATGCTTGCCATAACGTAAACACACATGTACTTTGTATTTATCTTTAATATTCGCTGCCGATCAACTTCCAACGGATAACTAAACAGACAAAAACACCACAAACAGTTGCATCAGATGACTATGATACGTCACCAAAACATGGGGGCCATTTGGTGTTTCAACACCCACAGTAGACAAGCTTCCAATTTCCATATGCGATTCAGATCCATATAAATTTTTAAAGAACTCAACAGAAAAAACAAATAAACATTAAAAAATACAATATATAAAGAAAAATCTTCGTCCTTGAATATGAAACTATGGAGTATAAATGCACAAATAACTTAGTTAAAACAAGAGATTAAAGATAAAACATGCACTTCCCAACCTAACAAATGCACTTCCATTATCATTGAATAACCTTGTGAAGAGTTATTAGTTGTGGCATTACTATTAATAATGTAATGTTTTGAAACGTTACTGTGTTACTGTATACTACTATTTAGGTAAATTTTCCCCCATGACTGAAACTGCAAAAATTGCCCAATTTTAAATCAGGGTTATCTTCATTTATTTACCTACATATGTAAGTTTGAATTTTAGTATAACCTTTTAATGTATAATACCCGTTTCATGTATATAGTTTCACATAATCTATCAAATTAATTGTAAGTGGCCGGTCTCATCATGGCATGTTCGTCTCAGTTTCATTCTGTATTGAAACTAAGGAATATGAAATAATGAAAAATAACTGGAAGATGAACTCACGTCTAAGAGAATAAATGTAGCAGTAGTATCGGGACAAAACTGAATTGTAAAGGAACGAAAGATCAAATAATTATGCAATGATTTATAACGGAAAACTTCAAAATGAAAGATCTAGCAGCGGTGTAGCAATACTAACAGACGGAAAGTGGAAAAAAAGCTACACAGCTATACTTATGTGAATAACAGAATTTTAATAAGGTTTAATATAGAATGAAGATGTATAACCACAATTAGAGTATATGTCCTGGAGGAGGGTAATAAAGAAGATACAGAAGATTTCAATAAAAATCTTCAAAAACAACTACATTAATAGAATAGGAATTATAAACTTATTATTGCAGGGGATTTAAATGCTAGGGTTGGGAATATAAATATTCCAAATGTGATTGGTAATTTTGCAGAACATACTATAAATAAAATGGAGAACAGTTAGTTTGGAATGGAACATATAATCATCTCAAAATATCAAATACATTTTTCAGGAAGAAAGGTATTCATAAATATACTTGGAGCGCCAGTGGAAGTATATCAATTACACACTATGTAATTGCTAATAGAAATATAACATTATAAATAACTGATACGGTGGTTTACAGAGGAAGTGATGTCAACTCAGATCATGTCCTAATCACGTCAAAAATCAAATTAATGGTTAGATGGAAAAGAAATAAAAAAATAAACAAAGAAGAAATACCAACAGACACAATTGTACAAGATTTGCTTTCTGATTCAAGAAAATTTCAGAAACTTATATTAGACACAAATAAATTCAATTACAACTAATGACCCAAAAAGTTGAATATAAATAAGGAATGGAATAACACAAAATAAATCATAAAAAGAAGCAGCAAATGAAGCTTTGTAATTGAAAACTAAAAGATTGAAGATAAGAAGGAAGCTATAAAAATACTACAACTAAAAGAAACGAAAGAGGTATATAGACAAAAACGAAACGATTCACAAATTTTAATATTAAAGCCTGGGAACGATTTGTAAGTAACACCATAAATTATATTCATGGAAGACAAGAAATAGCTTACATTATTTAGAAGAAAACGATAATTCCGAACTGAATATTATTAAAGAGAAAGGATGGTTGCAATATTATAGAAATTATGGTATGATCCAGAAATAGAAGAGAAGGACCTAACCCCATATGAAGTTTATAATATTGACCACTCAACAAGGATGAATTCTAAGAAGCACTACAGAAATAAATAAATAAATAAATAAATAAATAAAAAGACTCCGGGACTTGATTGCATTAATTTAGAGTTTATAAAACACTCAGAACTACTACTAAAATAAGGGATATTATATCTTTTGAACCTGTTTTGGAAGCAATGTAAAATACCACATGAATGAATGGACAAAAGCAAATGTAATACTTGTCTTTAAAAAATAAACAGAAGTTTGCCAGAAAACTATAGAGGAATTACCTTATTAAATGTTGCACATAAAAATTTACAAAAAGTATGAACAAAAAATATTCAACTATATCTGATAAAATACGCTAGAAGAACAAAATGGATTTAGACATGGAAGATCTTGCACGGATGGCTATTTATAATTAACATGCTTATACAGAAGTAACGAGCATATAACTTATAAGTACAAATTGGCTTTATTAATTATGGAAAAGCCTTTGATACTCTACATCGCAACAAATTATGGAATATAATGGAAAGAAGAAGCATTCCGCTGCATGTAATACACATACACACACACACACACACACACACACACACACACACACACACATATATATATATATATATGACATTCTTAGAGAATGTGGTTTATCAGTTAAACAAAATAATTTCTGAATGACGAGAACCCCACAGAATCCGGGATTTACATATAAATATCTTTAATACGAGGCATTTTAATCAAAACCGCTAGAGAATCTTTTAATAAAATTAAAATACTTCTCAAACGGAAATCAGTTATTCGTTTCTTTTACTTTACTCCTGGTCAATAAAGAGAAGTGAATTTCAAGACAATGTGTACATTTTATTTGGGTTGTAACAATTTTAAGTACCCGGCAATTTATTCCATATTGTTAGAGCTATTTTGATATGAAAAAAGAAATCTCGAGATGGTATATGCAAAGGTAGTATGAAAGATATTGAATTTCAATAAACGTTTTGGAATGTATTCAGCAGTTCATTTCTGGGTTCTATGGATTAAATAGTAAAAGCGTGTGTAAAATAGGCTATAATGAAGCACATAATGAAACACTTGTGAAATAAATTATTTGCAATAAGGAAGAATAAAATATCAGGATTACATAAAAACACCCTAGCTTGTTCGTATGCGTTCTTAAATAAATGTATAATGTTCTTAATGTAATGCATAATTCATATTTTTGGTGAGGTTAGATGTATTGTAAACATAGATAACTGTAAACAACAAATTTAAAACCGACAATTTTTTTTCTATGCCGTTTTATTTTGTATCCTTTTTATGATTCAGAAACACAATAAATTCAAATATTTTAAACAAGTAAGAGTTAAATACATCTGAGTATTGTCTGAATTTAATTAAAGCATACATTGCTTTTGAGAAACCTGGCATATGAATGATGCAACCAATAACTTTAATACATATACAATTGGACACTAAAAACCACAGCAGTTAAAGAGCGTCAATAAATAACACACCATTTCCAATAACCGTAATATTGCACTGTCTTAGTTGCCATTTAATCATACCAGAATTATTATTTTGGTGTCTTTTATCCCTAGGAGTGCATATGGGTGTAATTTTGTGCACAAGGCAGAAGATCTGATCCAAAATCAGATCCGCACGCACACACACTTGCATTAAACTACATTATGTAAAGCTGCATCTGGATTATGGCACAGATCTATTACTATTAATTGTAACCGCAATCGACATATGAAATGCATAAGCTCAAGTGCTTTTAAAATATACATGCATAATAAAACACATGGGCGAGATTAATACTTTGGTATTTTCTATCCTGTCTTTGGGTACCTTAAAAGAACAGTTTTTATACGCCTCATTTTTGCTGCCTTTGCAACTGCTGTTTGGATAAATTACCCTTGAATTGGGTATTTCTGGTTCAATTCTATATAAATTTCAGGAAATTTAAGGTAGATTTTATTAATGAGCTACATTGCTATGTACATTGTTTTTAAACGCCATTAAGTAGCAAAAGAAGAGCAAATTACATTAAACAAATTTGTAACATTCTCTCATTATTAAGTAGGCAACCAATCAGAATAGCATATTCCCACTTATAGAGCGGCTACGGGAGTTACTGGAATTACAACCCGTGTATCATAGAAAGATCTAGTCCTTGTGGATTTGACTCACTCTCCGTGGTGTAATGGTTACCATGCTAACTTCATATACCCAAGGTTCAAACACGGAGATTTACGGCACGGAAAAGAATCTCAAGCCTAATAGAGAGACCGCTGAGCAAAATTAAGCGCCCTTTCACGCTCCGTATAGAATGGAATGCTGTGAACCAAAGCAGTTAAAGAGCGTCCATAAATAAAACTCCATATAAATTTCGCCCTTTAGCCTAGTGTATTCCCTGTAGTGTAGGTATTTTTTAATTTCCCTTCTGCTTATAAAGAACCAAGTAATAAGGCAGTTAATGTTTATCTTAATTAGCGTGAATTAGATAGAAGAATAAGATTTTAACAATAAATTGTTATAGAGATGTAGAGAAAGTCTTGTGAATGAAACATTAGATTTTTAGGAGGTTATGCACCGAAACCAACCATATTTTGTACCGATTTGAAACTTTTTCAGCAAGTAGTATTTATCGTACTAATTTCAAACACATTTGAAATGTGTCAGCAAATTGGCTTCAAATTTCTAATTCATAACTCTTAATTTTATATTTAAAACAGTTATGTTGTTTCAGAGTACAGAGTAAGACACACCAACAGCATGGTGACAAGCTTAGCGATTTTGTCGCCAGATGTAGTGCTTTTGGAATACAGTCTGAAGAAAAAATTTTACTTTTTCGACATGTCGCTTTCCTGGAGATATTTAACACATTTTAGCGAGTAATCTGCAGATTTTCTGGAAATTTTAAACATCGTATTTGTACTAGTATTTTCTCTTAAAAAGTACGTTAAATGCCTAACTTACAACTTATTTAAATGTCTTAGCATATTAACAATATTACGCATTCATTTAAATGGCTTATATGCAATTTCAGATATAATGTATTTAGTTCTGTCCAATTTATTATGTGTGATACGCTATTGCTTTCTCTACATAGTGCATGGAAAGTAGACAGAAAACGTATGGTGCTCCAACCAAAAATTCGATACCGAGATTTTAACGGAGTTACATGTTTTACGGTCTCGCTTACACAGAAAAAAAAAAAATAGAAAAAGTGACTGTGAACACGATATTTCAAAAACGAAAAGTCGGTAAAATACCAAACTCGGTATTTAAGATTAGTAGCTTTCAAGGATTTTAAGGCAAATTCCGCCACCCAAAACTACCCTTTATACGGAAAATTTTTCTAAAATGTTCATTTTCTCAAAAATAGCTGAAACGATTTTAATTAAAATGCCGTCTCTTAAGGATATTTACAAGGCAAATAATACGTATACTTTGGATTTTCTAGGAATATGCGGTGTTATCGTTTGCACCACCTTTGGGACACTATATGCAGTGCACTCATACGTAGGACGTCATATGCGGTAAGCTCAAACGTTGGGTGCCCTGTGCGGTGGCCTTATCCCCACACTCAAAACACCAGATGTTGAATTCCCGGCCTCTAGCCCAAATTGATGACGTTGGCAAGACTCACTCCACTACTTATAAGTACACCCACGTACCTGGTGAGGTGAATCTACTACCGTTGAATTTGCCTGGTGTTACTCAGCCTGCACGATGATTGACTCTCACGGAGTGGTGCAGACAATGGGGGTAGTTCAGGGATTGATCTTATTATAATAAAACTTACGTAACTTTTCTGGAGTTTATTTCTTACTAGGAGAAGCGAGATAAGCACTTTTGCTTTACAATTATGCTAACTTGTGCACTTGTTATGAACTTTAACACTTGGCTGATCACGCGTAATTATAGTTCCTTCTTCTTCCTTAATTCTGAGTTATACAATATATTTTAACACACGTCACTAACTTTAAAGATGCTTAGAGCACTGGAGACTACTAGGCTTTCGTTACACATTACAGTGTTTAGCTTTGTGTGAAGAAGTTACGTTCAGCCCGACAGCATGACAGCGAAAGATAGCAGATATTAACAGACAGCCCCGATGTGCCTTCTTGGGCTCTTTATATACTAAAAATACCGTAATGGCGGCCTCTTTCTGATTGGACAGAAAGGCGTACCATTGACGTAAATATTACCAAAAAGTCAATTTTCTCTTCCCATGGTACACTGCAAACCTCACGTGACATGTTTTATACAACGAAGAATTGCCGTCTTCCGAATTTTAAGGTTTACTCCCGTTGTAAGTCGATTGTACGTGACTAGACAAAAGAAACCTTTCTAACAAAAGCACTTCTCGCCCCCTTCTACTCTCTTGGCGTCAGCTTTCTATTTCTGCTCCAAGCTGAATTTATTCTGTTAAATACATACATTTGTACCCTTTTAGCTTTACATTGATAAAAACATTTATAACTAATAATAGTTTTGATAGGGAATCTAATTAACGGTCTCAAATAGCCCTTGAAAAGCTCTTCATTCCGGATGAATTGTGTATAACTGGTAAACCGTAAGAGATATTAAAATGCAAAGAATTGATTTCAACCACAAGGTAACCAACCACCTTTTAAAAGTTTTGACTATCGCTTTAACCTAATATAGTCCCATGTTTCCCTTCTACTTCCAAGAAAGCAACTAATAAGACCAATGTTGTTGCGATTGGCATGAAGTAGATTGAAGAATAAGCGTTTTAGCAGTAATTTGTTAAGGAGATTTAGGGAAAGTCGCGTAAAAGGAACACGTCAGACTTATTTAAGAAACTGTGATATATTACGCAAAACTTAGCGACTTTCTGGAGATTTTTGTCTTAATACTGGTGACAAGTGAGTGACATGTTAGTCACCGTGACGAACAGAACCTAACCATTAGCGCTCACATCTAATTTTCCCAGGGGATAGTTTTAATACGCAATGATTATGTTAAAGTGATTTTACCAACCCTTATGAATTGTTTAAGGAAGAGAGAAGTTTGAGCACACGCGAAATTCCTGAATTTCGAAAATAAACAATAAAAGGTGTAAAGAACCACAATCACATAATTGGCCTCCATAGAGCATTTATTCAAAATGCGTGTAAATAATTGAACAATTATGAATGACCCCGATTTCCTTGTGTAGCTCTGCCTGTCAAAGTTTACATGAACTATGGATTCGTGGCGTCACTGTTTACAGTTATACTCAGAAATGAACCTCTCTGTCTGGGACGTCCTCTTGGAATTAATCTGGCAACGACTGGCATTTGTCCGTAATTCAGCTGCGCAAATGTAATAATTGTGGAACCTACCAGCTTTTGATACTTTTCTCTTTTCATGGGCAGAGCTTTTCGAATTCCAATTATATTCTTCGTAATGGTATTACTGCATTTTAGTTATGGCAAGAAAAGACAGGACTTTTCACTAAAGGGCTATGTTGCAGGAAAACTGGGTAAGCTGACTCAGTTTCAAGCGCTATAGTTTTATATTTATCACTAATATTGCATACAGAATGAAAACATTAAAACGAAATTAAGCTCGATCGCTATAATTTTCAAAGCGTCAAGCTATACCTCTAGTTTTACGATTACGTATATATGTAATGGCTCAGACATAACCAATTTAAATTTAGTAGGTGCATAAATAAATGCAGCCGAAAATGTTTCAGGACATAGATGGACAGTCACGCCAACTTTGTAGTTTTACACGCTGATATGTATTGTTCTCGAGGAGCAACGAATTCCTAATTACACGATATTTCTAGGAATTTTAGAAACTTGGTTAAACTATAGAGAAAAATGATTTCACATATATAGGAATAAAAGAAGAAAAGGCCGTAAAGAAGGGGATAGTGTCGGGAGGTGTGGGTTCTTTTGTAAGTAATTCTTTAAGGAAGGCAATTAGAGGCACGTGGTCTCCGACAAATATGTTTTGTGGGTTATATCTACGAAAGTTCCACATCATGTTTAGGTGCATTGTATAATGCATTGGTATCCTCAAAGTACCATAACCCTGACTTGATGAAGATGTTAGAAAGGGATATTGAGAGATTAATACAGGAACACGGAAGTGATAATAATGGGTGATTTTAACATCGGAATAGGCGAGGAAAATGTGAATATTGAGAGGGAGATGATATTTGAAAATGAAATAAGAACAAAAGGGGATCTTGTCAGATGTTGAAGAGGTAAGTGTATAGTCAAGGAAAGTGAATTCATTGAATTTTGCGAAGCGAATGCTCTAGATATTTTAAATGGTAAATTTGGAGAAGATGTAGCGGGGGAGTTTACCTTTGTGAAATATGAGGGTAAAGTGTCATTCACTATATATTATGGCCAGTTAGCATGAAGTAATAATTGTAATTATATGTTATTATATTGTAAAAATATGTTTCCATGAAAAGGCAAATCTGAAAAGAGTACATTTACATTGTATTGGCAATATTGGCACCGCGCAGGTTCCTTGGGCACTACTAGGTTCTAATAGCCATTTCTTTAACTACTCATTATTTAATTCTTTTCTAAATGTCGTACATACTGCAAAGCCTATGTTCAATTAGGTAATTAAAAAAAGAACGCCATATACCTCAGTGTCATGTTTAGTCGTCGGAGTTGTTCGGTCATCCGAGAAGTTTGTTGCCGTTAGCTCTAAATAAAAGATAGGTGTTACATTGCTTAACAGACACTGTCTTGTAGGTAAATAAAGATTTAAATCCGTGACAGTTTCTCCTAAAGAAAATTAATATATTACTTAACAATTGCTAATAATATCCGTCAAAAAATCCGTCATCCGTGAAAACTAAATTTTGCCCGTCATACAACTTGGCAATCCTGTTGCTCACTAAAACTTTTGTATATGATGAAGAAGTGCTATTCGGTTTATAAATTTCAACGCTAGACAGCTTCATTTTATTCAAGATCACAGCAGCTGCAGAAATATGCGAAACTGGTACGTTACGAACTATGTTGGCGGGTGCAAGCCAACGCAGCATCGTGACATAACTAACCAGAAGAGATGACAAATCTATAGCATTCCTTCAGGTGATTAGGAAATCAACTATAAAATTGTTAAAAATGGGCTAAAGGTTAATAAAACTATGCATATTTATCTAAACGAGAAGAACATATACTAAAGCTATATTTGCCTAAGATATTTAACTATTATTTCATCTGTTTAAATGAGAGAACGGGTTAGAAACGAAATGTTTCACAGAATCTGCAGATATAAATGTACGTGGTGTCCACTTTTATTACAAATAAGTATTTAAATATCTTATTACGCTTAAGAAGTTTATTTTAAATGAAGTAATTCTATTTTCGGTTTCATCTGAAGTTTGAGTATAAGTTATATACATAGCAACACAAATGATAGGTGTGTCATTAACATTAATGTCGCTGATCCAAACGCGCAAACATATGTGCTGTTAAACGATGGCTTTTACTATCTTATTTTAACCTCTTTAGGTTTCCAAACAATTTTCCTAGCTCTTTCTAGGCTTTCAAACAATGCTCCTGCCTTTTTCCTAGATATTTAAGCAAATCGAGGACAAAAGCCTGTTAAACATAATACAGATAAAAATATGAAGCATGCTATTAATATGTACAGTAATTTAAAACAATGTATTCCACAGTAAACGCGTGCTATAACATTGTAATTAAAATATCAGGCACATGTTTTTAATATATAATACTCACATAAAATAAAGTTCACTTGGCCCGCCTGGGCAGTGTGGTGGTAACAAGTCTGCCTCACATTCAAAAGATCGTGAGTTCGAATCTCATTTAGGGTTAGTTACGTGAATAAGTTTTTTTTTCGAGATCATTTGAGCACCATGTCATCAATTTCATTCATCGTCCGATATGACCAGGTTAAAGGACCTTAAACCACAAAAAAAAAAAAAAAAAAAATAAATAAATAAAATAAAATATAAAAAAAATCACTTGGTAGCACTGTTGCTATACACAACCAGCCACATTTGCAAATTGTCTGTTGCTTTTTTAATATATTCCTATAGGCAAAAAAAGATCTTTCAACATCGCAAGATGTCATTGGCGCATACTTTATTTGCACAATTTCTATACCAAGAGCATTCTTTCCCTGGATAACCCCACATGTACATTCAAAACAAAACTAAACGAATTGTTAACAAAAAATGTCAATTCAGGGGAACTGAAGAAAAAAAAGCTTAAGTTTATCGAGTTTTAGATCTTATTGTACCATATACCTTTTTTAGGCTGAATAAGATTAGCACCCAAACCGCTTGAAGCATAAAAATACTTTGAAGCTTTCTAATTTACAAGGGAAAAAATAGATTAAAACCAAAAGATCCGGTCCCTAGTTATTACGTAACCAATCTGTTCCACGGATCATAGGTCAACTATCCGTCTGTAGTTACGAGGATTCCCGAGTCGCCTCGCTCGTGAGCACTAGTTCTCGATACATGAGACTCTCGTTGCCACACTCTAGAGAGTGGCGTGGCTTACGAGTAACGAGGAGAGCGGTACGGTTTTTGACCGGCTCTATTTAAATTTTTATTTGAGGAAGACTGTTGTATCATTCGTGAATTTTGGAATAAGGTACATGGAAATATTGAATAGTGAAGTGAGAGATGATGAGGTAGTAAACAAGCGAAATTGATGAAGAAGAATAAGGCAACAAGAATAAATGGAACCCCTTCAGAATTTATTAAGGAATGTTGTAGTGATGGAAATAGTGTAAAGCTGCTGATCAGTTTGTGTAACACAATTATAGTCAAAGGATACATCCCAGAACTTTGGAGGAAAGCAATTATACAATATACATATAAACATAAGGGGACTGTAACAAGCCCAGTAATATATAACGTTCTCTGCGAATTTCAAATGGGTTTTCGTAGAGGGAGAAGAGCTGCTGACAATTTATTCATAATTAAAACATTATTGGACAAATACTTAAAAGAAAAAAGGGGTAAATGGTCGTATATGACATTTGTAAAATTACAGAAAGCGTACGACCTTATTGACTTAAAATTGTTATGGTACAAACTGTTGAGCAAGGGAGTAAGTAAACATATGGTAAATATTCTTAAAGCCCTTTATAAAGAGAACACATTTTTTGTGAGAGTAGGAGCTGGAATGGTTACAAAAGATATAAATCAAAAGAAGGGATTACGACAAGGGTGTAAGATAAGTCCTGTACTATTCAATGTGCATAGCTGAATACTAATTGAGATAGGAAAAAGCAACAATTGTTTGCCAGGAATGAACAATGTCATTATTCCTTGGTTACTTTTTGTAGACATTAAGTTGTAGGATCTATTTCAACAATTGGTCTTAAGCAGTCCTTGCAACAAATAGACAAGTATTCCAATGAATGATTCTTGATGGTAAACCAGGAATAGACTCAAATTATTGTATTTAAGAAAGGGACAAAATAGAGCAAGTATGAAAAATAGAAGAAAGAAGGAAAAGAATATAAAGTGGTTAGAGATAGTATATACTTAGGGGTCAAAATTGATAGAGGAAAATGGGAGAAACAGAAGTTAACTTTGGCAAAAGGGAAAGGAGCTCTGGCAGCAATTAGAGGATGTAAATATAAAATACCAGATATAAATGTCAACTGTCTAAAAAGAATTTGCAATGTGGTAGTTGAAGCAAAAATGCTATGTGGTATTGAAATATGGAGACTATATGGTAGTTGGGAAGTTGTAGATACAGTGCACAGGATGTTCTGCAGGGAAGTGTTAGCGCTGCCAAATGCGACAGTAAAGGAATTTGCCCAAATTGAAATGGGACGAGTGGGAAGGAAAGATATGATTATGGAGAGAGCTCTGAAGTATTGGTATAGAATACTAAATTTAGATGAAAGCACCTTGTTAAGGCAATACTTAGAATATCAAGTAAACAATTTGAGGAAAAATGGGTGAAGTTATTTAATACAAATTAAGTTAGAACACAGTGCATTGCGGGAAATTTGGAGAAAGAGAGAAAACAATGCAAATTATTTTTGGAAAGGAGCTAGGAGGAGATTTGAAGATATAAAAATATAAAAAATGTTCAGAAATATATGGGGAAAAAATCATTAAAAATATATATACAAATAAAAAACACATGGGAAAGAGACATACATGTGCATAAATTAAATAAAGAACAAAGGGGGAGCATTGCTTTGGTACGAGCGAGTGTGTGGAGACTAAAGGGTATGAGAAAAGGACTTCAACACAATCAAGCCCACTATGTGGTGAAAAGGAAAATATGGAATATATGTTTTTTGACTGTATAGGGAAAGAGCTTTGGAGGAAACAGTGCATAAATTGTATATGGCTGAAAATGGACAGAAAGATAGCCTTAATAAAACTTTTTAACAAAGATAGCAAAAACCTAGGCGAGTATTTGGCTAAAATAAAAAAGAAATGGATGTGGTCCACAAAAAGAGAAGTATATGAAACATAGGTTTATAGGTTGTTTTAAGAAATGTTGAGGATGACTGTTGCACACTGTTGTTGTTGTTATTATTGTTATTATTATTATTATTATTATTATTATTATTATTATTATTATTATTATTATTATCATCATTATTATTATTATTATCACCATCATCATAGTTTTCATCAGTAAAGCCGTTGGTCCCGTGTCATAGATTTACGGCACGTAAAAGAACCTCAAACCTGATAGAGAGGCCTCTGAGCAAAATTAAGCGGTCTTTCACGCCCAATTTAGAATGGGACGCTGAGAGCAATAGTAGTTAAAGAGCGTCCATAAATAACACGCCATTTGCATTTTATTTCATCATCGTCATCATTACTATTATCATCTTTCAGATTAAAATAAATGATCCAGATTATAAGGAAAGCTTGGCTATAAATACAGCAAGGTAACAGCCTGGGTTGCTATATAGCCATATTCCTTCTATGGGTGCTTAGTACAAATGAATAAACAAATAAAACTAGACAGTAAATTATTTTGTTCAACTTAAGAATTTAAGCAAAATAAAATTATAAAAGCTGGAATTGAGGAAATCTTACACGTCTTCAAAATATAGCAAAACACTACCAGAATCAATCATATATGGTGGCATCAGCACAAGACTATTTTTGGAAATGGGGTACATTAAGAGTTCGCTCCAAACTTAAATTATGTTTAGACACTGAAATCAGACTTGTGTGTCTTTTTCGATTTTGTGGCATAATATAAATATAAACAGACATTTTCAAGCACACAATATTGATTTTCTCTTTATTGTATAGTGTTAGACTAGTGATAATTTTTAAGTTTCATAGTACTTTTACCGTTTTATTTTGCTGAATACATTCAATAGGGATAATGTTTTATAACTGACCGCAGGCCTGGTTTGACTCCGCGTAGCGCTTGAATTACAATTCTGTCCATTACTTATTAAAGGGACATATGTTTAGGAAACGCTTGTACACTCAGCGATCCCTTTGTTTTTTGCGTTTGTTTTATATTTTATGCTCTAATATCTTTAACGCAGGACAATTATTACTTTCTATAGCACGTTACAAATCAGTACATTTGGTAGTGATTTTTTCTTAGATCGTAGGGCAGTTGTTTAAAATTACTTTTATTGTTAAACGACGCAATCAATTATCAGGGTCATATGAACGCTACCGATGTGGCTATAGGAGTTCTTTTATATATCAGTAAATCTGCGTTTAAAGACACACTTAAAAACCAGCTATGTGGGTCTGGTTTGAACTCGCGATCTTGATATCAGCACCTAACTGACCCAATCAGACCGGCCTCATAGTGGTGACCATCTAAATGACCTAAACAAGCAAACACAAGATGTATATCTCATGAGGCGAGATAAGAGCAAAACATTAAATTTCACATGGAAACTCTTTCCCTGAAGGCCTGATGGTGGGAGAAACATGTATGCGCAGGAGTCATACCATTTCTGATCACGAAGGAGTGAAGTACGCTAACGCTAGATTTAATGCGGCATTCTATAGCGTTTATGCGAATAAACACTAGCAGATTATTGTTAGCTTGGAAGAAGACAGTGATGCCGCCGATATCAATAGCGGTGCTAGTTATGAGGACGAAGATGATGGTGCAAATAGCGGGATTAGGAGCTGTAGAGCACATAATATTGAGTATATTCATGATTGCCAGCTCATTGTGCGATACGCTGGATCGCAACAAAAAATAAACATATCAACATTCCTTTAAACAAAACACTCTGCCTCAGTCTCTACATGTTGTTAATAACATATAAGAGGTACGTCCAGAAAGTAAGTTCCGTTTCAATTTATCTCCGCTGCAGCGCTGCAATCGTAGTTCCGCACATGCGCGGTAGACGCTCTGTATCAAAGAGATGAAACGTGCGCCATTTTGAGATCGCTGTCAGCCACATACGCTTTGTTGTGTTTGTTTACAATGTCGGTGTTGATTGAAAATCCCGCCGCTTGTGAAATCAGATCTTTGATTCGTTTTCTGAATGCTAGGAAAGTGAAACCAATTGAAATTTATCGGCAAATTTGCGAAGTTTATGGACAAAATGCGATGAGTGATTCAATGGTGAGAAGATGGGTCCAACAGTTCAATGAAGGACGAAGTGGGCGTCCATCTTTGGTTACAGAAGAATTGGTTCACGCGATTGATGACAAGATCCAGGAAAACCGCAAGTTTACAATTAGTGCTCTCGCTATGGAATTTCCCCAAAGCTCACGATCACTAATTCATGAAATTGTTACCGAAAAACTGAAATTTCGTAAACTTTGCTCACGTTGGGTACCAAAGATTCTTACTGAGCAATACAAAACAAAACGGATGGGTAGTGCACTTCAGTTTTTAACCCGTTATGAAGAAGACGGCGAAGAATTTCTGACACAGATAGTCACAGGAGATGAGACTTGGGTTTCTTACGACACCCCTGAAAGTAAGCGGCAATCAATGGAATGGAGACACACTTCATCCCCAGCAAAGGTTAAGCCGAAACAAATATTGACACCTCGAAAAATGATGTGCACAGTGTTCTGGGACTGGAAAGGCATCTTACTCATTGATTTCTTAACGCGTGGTCAAACAATCAAAGCAGATGTTTATTGCGAGACACTTAGGAAATTGCTCCGCACAATACAGAATAAGCTCCGACGATTGCTGTCAAAAGGTATTGTTTTTCTTCACGACAACGCACGACGACACACTGCAAATGTGACGGAAAACCTCCTACAGGGATTTGGCTGGGACGTGTTTGACCATCCTCCGCACAGCCCTGACCTCGCTTCTAGCGACTTTCATCTGTTCTTACATCTCAAGTCTTTCCTTGGCGGTCAAGACTTCAACAATGACGAAGAGCTGAAAGAAAATGTTTCCAACTTTTTGAAGACACGGCGGCAAACTTCTATGAAGAAGGTATACAAAAACTTGTGCCACGCTATGACAAATGCCTGCAAAATTTCGGCTGTTATGTGGAAAAGAGTTTAAGAGTTGTAGAATTTTGTGCAATAAATAATTATTCTGTATCTGTACACAATTTAATTTTATTACCAAACGGAACTTACTTTCTGGACGTACCTCGAATGTATAAGTAAAGCTTTATAACAAACAAAGTGATTTCGCTATAACTATGAAACTGTACCAACAATTACTTCCATGTGAACTGCAATATATAACTATTTAACGCTGTAGTTGTTATGTGCTCGCGCCAAGCTGGCATCTCTATTATTCCTCTTTCGCCTACGGTGGCATGATAGTAAAAGCGGACGTTAAACACTTGTGACTTCTGTTGTTAACGACAACATTAAATCAGAGAACGTTCATTGAAGAGTGTGAGCAAAACAGAATCCAACTAATGGAAATAAAAGTTTTAGTGACTCTCAAAAGACCAGGATAAAGCTCCGACTTGCAAAATTATCGCCTGATAAGTTGTTCACAAAAATTCAGTTTGAAGACTTTCCACAACTAAGTTTTAGAATTAGAGAGTAAAAAAGATCGTGCAACACAAAGAAAATTTCCTGAGACCAAACATTTTAATTAATAAAGCAAGCAGATGGCCTATTTTAATTAGGGCCGTTTGAAAATGAACTTTTCAAAATTTAGGCAGATGAGAAATCGCATAACACTACAAAATTGTCGAAGTATTTGCTGGTGACATCGACTGAAGTAAGAAGTTACTAAACTATTACATTGGGGAGTAACATAATTATTGTTGCTACAACTGATACTGAGAGAACCGAGGGAGGTATCGCAAGACAAAAACAGGTTTAAAAGCTCTTTGAATGTATTTGTAACGCAGAAAAAAAAAAACTTTAAGGAAAACTGTTTTCTGGAGCAGCCTTTATTGAGAAGGTTTTGACCCGTTCGCAACAAAGAAGAATTTGACGATAGTTTAGACAGTGTTCTTGTTTTCAATATAATCATTATTTTAACATTTTTATTTATTGATTTTTCTTGCTCTAATTTTAATCTTAAACGTCATTTTGCAAGTGAGGGATTCAATAATATGTATGAGTATCTATCTACCTCCACGTTTTATATCTAACAGTAGGGGATATAAGCTATAGGATTCCCATGTTTTTATGTTACGCCATGCCACTGACTTATTTATAAAAACTAGAGCATTTATTTTAAGATATTTTTACCAAAGATACTCAATGTAAATCGTTCTAAAACCAATCTAATATGCCGATGATTAATTGGGTGGTTCTCAAAATATTTACTTCTACTCAATTTAAAACTATTAACTGCATTTTACACGTTCATTGTATGAATAAGATAATACATTTAATGAAACATTTCTGGCAGGACAGCAGAATGGCTCCACTCTTCTCGGATGACCTCGTCGTGGCTGAGTGGTTAAACCTCTCGCCTTTCACAGAGGCAGCCCGGGTTCCATCTGGCGACCTCTTGTGGGATTTATGGTGGACAAAGCGGCGCAGGGGCGCTTTACTCCGGGTTATCCGGTTTCCCCTGCCAGCGCATTCCACCGATGCTTCACCTTCACTCTATGTAAAGTCAGTATCATCGCCTGCGCTGCCATTATGTAGGTTAGACCACTCGCCTCTCACCTAGACGGCCCGGGTTCAATCCCAAATAGGTTGGTTGCATGTGAGATTTGTGGTTGGCAAAGCGGCACATGGGAGGGTTTTTTCCGGGTTCTCCGGCTTCCCCCGCCATCCTAATTCCATGTATCAGCAGTGTCATCACTTGCGGTGCCACAAGCAGTAAAGGAGGGCGTTAAACTCTGTCAAAAAATCACTATAAAAAAGAAACTCTTCTCAGGAAAGCTGAATTAAGTTCCTGAAACGGGGATGTTATCCGATAGCAACTCAGATGTACGTTTTCAGAGGGAGATGGTTCAATAATGTATAAATGTGCAAAGGTAAACGTTAATTTTCTTTCATAACTGAAACTGTTTTAATGAATTATTACCTAAACTAATTATGTGTTATTCAATATAAGAAATCAACAATTGAAAAACCACATAACTAATAAAACTAATACAAAATTTAGATGCCTATACCAGTAATGTCATCCATAATTTTGGAAAAACTAATTATTTTGGATTTGAATAATAGAAATCATTTCCAGAAATAAACTGCCTCAAGCACACCGAGAGTGCTGGCCAAAGATTTAAATGAAGTGCACGTTGCCGTTGATTTTGTCACGCACATACATACACATACACACACACGCGCGCGCGCTTCTGGCTGATGACGCTACTGAAGGCCTCCTCCAAAGCAGCTAAGCGAGCGCCGATGTTCAGGATCTCCACGTTGAGGTCCTGAATAGCATCTCGCGTGGCTGGGTCTGTAGAGGCTGAAGGTGGGTGGCGTCTGCTGTGTGAGGCTGCGGTGATGCACTTCTGGCGGTGGAGTGGAGCGCCCGTCCCTCGGGTAGAGGGGACACTGGGTCTGGCCGGTGAAATATCCTGTACCACCACAAGTGACACAGAACCGGCGACGGCGGCGGAGATCGTGCCCAGTGCACTGAGTCGTTAAGACGTTGGTCCCACAGCAGTGGCACCATGGCGTTGAAGTGCAGGCGTCTTAGCTGTGCCCGAAGGCGCAGCAGCGTCGGTGGCGTTCCTATCGGTTTGCCTCGACGGCCAGAAGTCGCCCTAACAAGGGCAACCCTGACACCAAGGCAGTTTCCAGGCCAGCCGGTTCCTGAAGCTCCACTCGTACCAATGGCGTTGGCCCCCGGTCGCAGTATATGCGGGTGGCCCTCAAGCAACAAGGCCACCACGACTGCACGGCAGTGAGCAGATGCCGGGTGGAAAGGTCCCGAAGGACCCCCGGTACAATAGCACTGAACCGGGGCGGCGGTGTGGAGCTCGCGAAGCCGTGCTAGAGGTTGGCGGCGAAGCGACGCTTGCCTCAGCCGGCGGAGATGATGTTAGTTCCTCGGCGGCTGCCGGAGGAGAAGCGGTGACTACTGCCGAAGCAGCGGCGGGTCTGCGCTGTTTTCTCTTGACCACGATACTTAGTCGCAAGAAAAAGTCTCCGAAGTCCCCCTTGCGTTTTTTTTTATTTTATTTATTATTATTATTATTATTATTATTTTTTTTTTTTTTTTTTTTTTTTTTTTTTGAAGGTATAAAGAATGGCTTCTCTCGCCATTGGGTGAAGTGCGGGGTTGGGAAGGGAAGTGTCGGATTCGAAGGAGATGTCTAGGTATAGGGAGGTTCCGCTGAGCACCCTCGTTAGTGCGGCAGTTGCTGCTGGCCGAATTGGCGGCTCAGCAGATGGTAGCGGTGGTACCGGCTGACAGTCATGACGGAAAGGCCCTGACTGCCACCCGGGGAGTTAAGGAGGGTTCTGGAGGGAGTCTAGGGTTTCTTTATTATCTTTATCTTCTCGGATATTGCTTGGGATCATGTCGTTTAGTCTTTGGGGTGAGCCGTGTTGTTCGTGGTGTTGGAGTAGCTGTGTCAATGTGGGTGTTATGAAGGGAACCAAAGTGATGTCAGTCTGGATGGTTGCGGTCGATTTGCAGGATGGAGCTGGTGTTGGCTGCTGAAGAGTAGCCTCAATCCTGGCTAGTTTCTGGTAAGCACTGTGTATAAATTCGGTGTGGTCAGGTGGTTGTCTGTCAGTCATGTAAGCGGTCATTTGTTGAAGGCCTTCATCCAGGGATGTCTGCCTCTCGGCGGTGGTGCGTAGTTGCAAAGTGCAGCTGGGGACGAACGTTTCCAGAGTAGCTGCGGTGGCTTCCTGGATGTCGCGTATTTTAGTTTCTAGGCTGTGGAGGCGATGTGTGGATGCGTCCTGGGCGGTGGCGGCGGTGGTAGTGATGGTAGATAAGATTCCCTCGATCAAGGTCATTCTGGAGCTGATTTCCCTGATTTGCATTTGCAGAACCTGGATGGCATCCACAATGGTGTTGTCTGCTGCGGCGGTTCCCCTTGCGACAGCTAGCTGGGCTGATATATTAGTTAAACATCGACCTAATGGAAAACCCCACGGCTATCCACGGAAACAAAACGTCAGACTTGAGTTGTCAGGTCATTGCTGTATGGTTTATAGTAGCTGACCTGCTCGGATGAATGTCGAATATTTGATGACATCTTCAGGCTATAAGTGCCTCAAAAAGTGCTAAAATTCCTGCTGGATATCTCTAATGCCTCTGAAATACCCATAACAGCATCGTAAACTGCTCGCAAAGTATTTCTCTAAAATTCCCTAAACTCAGTAAAAATTTTTAAAAATAGCCACCATCTTCTACAATTTAGTCATATATTCCCTATTTATCCTATTTACAAAATATTGCATTATTATCTATTACGGATATATCACTGCTTTCCTATATAATATAAATTACTTTTACACCTAGTGATGAAAGGTTGATTGCCACCTTGCTTGTAAGGAGGTATGTGAGCATTTCTAGATAGAAACAATTGGCTTCGAGAGCATCACGTACATGAGTAGGATAGCTCAAGTGGTTTCATCTTTGATCTGTAGTCGGGAAGCCACGGGTTCTATTCCCTTGGCCGGCTTACATATTTTTTTCGGGTTTTCCACGGGCCGCCAGGCAAATCCTGGGTAGGTTCATTGCATCCCCCGATTTTTCCAAAGTATCAATTCCTGTTTCCATCATTTCCTAATCATCCTTTTTGGGTTAAAGGACCAGGCGGCAGTGTTCGACGAGTTGCGGCTGGTTGATGTATTGCACATTGTAAAATGTTATTTGGTGATAGGCAGGTACGCTCTATGGGTACCCGCCTTCAGATTTGGGGTTCCCTCTGGGGTCTACCGCGAGGCTGGAGTTGCGTGAGCAGAGCCTAGGGGGCGTCGAAGGCATTCCATCTGTAGCATTAGGAACCAAGTATATCTTGTGCTCGTTGCTCTCCAGATCTGATCGCCCTTGGGGGTCCCTTCTCTCAGCCTTTTCTCATTGGGGCATCATAACG
Source organism: Hymenopus coronatus (assembly GCA_030762935.1). NCBI lineage: Eukaryota > Metazoa > Arthropoda > Insecta > Mantodea > Hymenopodidae > Hymenopus > Hymenopus coronatus. The sequence goes on from CM060891.1 coordinate 58,853,215, forward strand.
ACATATGTTGGTGCTCTGCCCCAGTGTCCTGAGGCTGTCCACGTCCAATCCTAATCCTATCCTTGATTATTGAAGATTTTCTCAAGCATTAATTTAAAAAAAATTATATATGCTTTGGCTGTCACTCATTACAATCCTAGAAAATGTTTGTGTCACATAAAAAAACTATGCATTAGAAAACCTGCTTATTTTGCCCTCTCCCCCCCTCCCTCTCTCTCTCTCTCTCTCTCTCTCCTTCTCTCTCTCTCTCTCTCACACACACACACACACACATACATACATACACACACAAAACATTCAGAGAATGTTTGCTTTCTTACTGTAAAATATTTGAAGCCATTAATTTGCACTTTCAAGAATAAACTCAATAAATAAACAAATGATTAACATTATCAGAAACCATGTAGTGAAATATTTTTTATCTACAAGCAGATGCTAGAAAGGTCTTGAATTTCTCTACCAACTCTTCTACAAATTATTTTTATAGAAGCCTATTTTTCTATCTACTTCATGTTAAGAGAAACATTTAAAGATACTTTTATTATATTTACTCAGTTTTATTAGTTCCTTGAGTCATCCTCCGTGGTGTAATGGTTACCATGCTGACTTCATATACCCAAGTTCGTGGATTCAAACCTGGCGGAGGACAATGGATTTTTTCGGGCATAAAAATCCTTAGCATGGCTTCCTTTGGAAGGGAAGTAAAGCCATTGGTCCTGTGTCATAGCTTTAAGCATGCAAAAGAACCTCAAGCCTGATAGAGGGGCCTCTAAGCAAAATTAAGCGATCTTTCACGCCCAATTTAGAATGGGATGCTGAGAACAACAGTAGTTAAAGAGCGTCCATAAATAACACGTCATTTACATTTATTTTAGTTCCTTGAGGGGCCATTCAAGAAGCTACTTGCTTGAAAAATAGAGGAGGCCAGGAAAGATCCAGGGTGCTGGCCAAGTCCCACTCTCCAGTACTACATCCTACTCATGATGCCTATTTTGGGCAGAGCTGAAGGAGGCAGTGGTGTCACAAGGCCTTGTTGAAGTTACAGGAATTAGTTTAGTGTTTATTACTTATTTAATCGTGAGAACAAAAGAAAAGGAGGAGACCTTTTAAAAAGGAGATTGATATATGTGATGGCTTTATAATTCCATGCTCTTTGTATGTTAATGAGTGGCAGTGACTTAGCACAAAAAGCATTTTAAGTAATTGAAACTTCAAACCAATAACAAAGAAATATTAGACTACATTGTAGTTTTAATATGTTTTACATTTTTTGTCTATCTTTTATGATATATCAGTGTTACAAAATTATGTAAAATTCATGTAGAATGAAGAAGTTTTCATAAGCTCCATGTAGGAAATTTAAGATGTACCCACATTTTATTTGTCATGCAACTTTCTTAAGCATATAATGATCGAAATCTTAAAGCAATTTTTTAGAAAATAAAAAATAGGCACAAGTTTTTTTCTATCTAAGAAGTTTGGAGTGGGAGGATTTTCTAGATAAAAATTTGATTTACATCCTTGGAAAAATCTGAATTTTTCTCCCCCTCTCTCTCTCTCTCTCTCTCTCTCTCTCTCTCTCTCTCTCTCTCTCTCTCTCTCTCTCTCTCTCTCTCTCTCTCTCTCACACACACACACACACATATATATATACCTTTTTCTAAAAATACTTTTTCTGGATTAAGGAGACACATGTATTTCCAGTGAAATTTCAGTATTAAACTCTTGGAATTTATTATAGATGAGTATCCTCTTGTTCTAGAGGAGGAAGATGTAGGAAGCATGAGGAACATGTGAATGAAGCCTTTTTCTTTATATGCTCACTTCGTGAATTATTTTCTGATCTCTCTCTCTCTCTCTCTCTCTCTCTCTCTCTCTCTCTCTCTCTCTCTCTCTCTCTCTCTCTCTCTCTCTCTCTCTCTGTGTTTTTTAATTTTTTTTGTTTTTTCACAGAATTATCACCAGTATGTTTGGCCAATAAGACAAGTTATATATTTTTGACCTATGGTATGGGAATCAGTGACAGTATAGTAATTACGATTGCTTCTACAGTATGTCCGAATTGCAAGATCAACATTAAAACTGATGAAAATATTTTCCTGTTTATGACAATAGAGTTTCCCAATAAAACAAAAGGGAAACACTCCAAAAAAAATGCATGCATTGGCTCATCTAATGCATTAATGGTAAGTATCATATCAAGTGAACAAGCATTATTTACTGATTTAAAGATACATAATTATGCAGGAGTTTCAGTGAAACAATACTATATACTGCATTCAAATAAAATTGTTTAATATCAACAGTTTCACAGAATCAGAACATATAAACGGTTACATGATATTTAGGTAAAGCACAATGTTAAGCTTCAAGTCATTTTTTTCAGCTCTTTTTTTGTCTTAGCATGTTACACTATTCAAAATGCTTTACATCAGTACCACGGTTTTAAATTTACATGCTTGTAAGTTTTAGGATAGTGTAGGATATAAAGGAATTGAATACTATGCAATTATTTGAAAGTATTAAGTATTTTGTTTCCAAGTAGGTAGGTAAATCTTTTCCATAACTTAAATTGATAAAATATGAAACATTCTATAAGCAGTACTTTTCTTCTACTCTAATGAAAATTAATCAATGTTTGCATTACATCTTTATATTGTTTTTTTTATTTGTTTAATTTCAAAATCAAATTTAGATACAAACCTTGAGGAGGTAGCATTTGTATTAAGATATCAATACTGATTAAATTGTAAGCATACACTTTTAATTTAAAATAATCTCAAGAAGGATTTCACAGTTAATTAAAATTTGTTATGCTCCATTTATCTTAAGTTCTGCATAATGATAAAATTTTCAAGCTAATCAAATCAAATTTGTGGATTTTTAGTTTATTACAGATGTATTTCTTTAAAGGAAATAGAAATAGAACAGAGGATACTGATGTAATTATGCAATTAAGGACATTCTATCAAATATGACGGTGGTTCAATTGGTACCTGGTTTCAAAATGCATACTTGGTATTGCTATGGCATGTTAGTGTTACCATCGTATACTGTCATTTGTTAAACATCAAAACAAACTTGGTACTGATTTATAGGTTAGTTTGGATTTGGTAGGCATTTCAATTAGTCGTTCAATGTGTTTTCCCTAAAATGGAATAAGTGCAGTTATCATACCATAACTTGCAAGGAGATAAAAGCAAAATTGGATGCTGTTTTACAATACTTAGTTTTGGTTCAGTGACTTTAAGCATGGTTTGAACATATGGTTTTTATGAGGAACACTCAAGAACCTGACAGACATGATTACTGAGGAAATCATAGAAAAAGTCCACATTATGTTCATGCTGATTGTTGAAGAAAAGTTTGCCAAGTGACAGGATACATAGGTGTGTCAACAGGAATGGCAATTCATATTTTGCAGTTAAGTTGTTAGTCCAATGGGTGCTGCAATTGCTCACATGAATAACAAGTGCCTATGACTTTCCATTTTGAAGCAAAGTTGGAGCAATTTAAGGGTATTTTGAAGGGCCTTTTGCATTGAATTGTCAGCATTGGTAAGACCTAGATTCATCATTATACTCTCGAAATCAATTAACAATCAAAACAACGAGTTGCTTCTAGTGAACCGGCTCCAAAGAAGGCAGAGATGGAAAATAATGGTAACAATTATTTTTGGGATGAGAAGACTATCAAACTCATTGATTTCTTAGAAAAATGATTACTGGACAATACTACATTTAGTAATTGGCCTGATTCGACAGGAAGTTGAAGGAGACATGGCCTTATCTGGTGAAAAAAAAAAATTCACCATGAGAGCACCAGCACATTCATCTGGAATTTTCACCACTAAACTGCAAGAATTGCATTATGAGTTGCTGCTGCACCCTCCATATTTGTCTGCTGACTTCCTAAGATTTCTTCTTGTTCTCAAAAATGAAGAAATGGCTTGTGGGAACAACACTTAGATCAAATGAGGTAGTTATTGTCAATACAGAGGTGTATTTTGCAGAGCTTCACAGTTAATAATTTTTGAAGGGGTTAACAAAATGACAGGAATCTTGGGAAGAGTGTTTGTTGCTAAAGGGGCAGAAATAAATGTGGTAGGAAATAAATAATATACATTTGAAAAAACAAGGGTCTTCATTCTTAATATGAGTACTTATTGAATTACCCTAATATATATTAGGGAGGTGGTATAGCAAGGCAACTAAAGCTAGCAAGACATTGCTAGATAAGTCTAGATGCTCTAAGCAGCTGCAGAACAGAAATATCATTTTAACTGACATTTTCTATTAAATCAACAGCCAGTCATTAAATAGATTGTATAAGAAGAAAATTACATAGCCAAGGACATTAGGAAAATTACCCAAACAGATAGTATGGGAAAGAAACTGCAACTAAAACCATCAATTGGGTATACTCTGAGTTTGGTTATCAACTAATTTACAGATGCTGTCACAATATACTAGTCAAAGCAGTACCAACAAATAGAAAAAGAGGAAGAAATTATGAGATCACCAATACCAGCCAGCCAGGAACTTTGAGAATAATACTTTTCTAAATATATGTTTATTCTGTATGCTTAATGTAGATATTTCATTACAATCAGCATTGTTTGTTAAGTTTTATTTTCTACTATTACTTTTAACAGGTGTCTTATGGCAATCAAACACATCCTACAACTGCAGATGTTTGTGATTTGATGAATAAAAATACAAATTCAGCTTATATATTTCTCATATCACATGCTAATGAAGTGAATATTACAATAACATGTCAGTTATGGTTTGATGCCATTAAAATTACAGTAACAGCTGCAAAAGGTGAGTACCTGTAATTTTATTAATAGCACTCATTTTACTAATTCCATATAATTAGGTTTATCAGAGGAAAACTGCAAAATAGTTTGTTTCCCAAACTCTCCATTTCCACTTTAAAATGATTTTTGAAGTATCATGTAACACATTTTCTTCACAGTTTTAATAATTGCTTATACTGAAGTTGTTTTTGGATGAAATAATTGCATAATGTGAATAGAGGATGGCCTTTATATGTGAATTATATAATGTACAGGGTGGACCATGGGAACCTGATGATTTTCAAGTTTGAATAGTTAGTAAATATGACAAATAAATGAATGAGCGAGATATCATGAGCAAGACAAATGTTTGCCATTATTGTAAAAATTGTACAATAGAATGCTGAATATCATGCTTTTTTTTTTTTTAAAAAAATGATGACTTTGTTGTCATTATACAACAATTATTTTGTCGTCATTTTAATGTCCCACATCATGGCAATGTTCCTAGCAGGATCACTATCAAGTTATGGATACAGAACATCCAAGCAACAGCTTCTGCAGTGAAGAAGAAACCACCAGGTCCTGTTCAAACTGTGAGAACACCAGAAAACATTGAAAGAGTCAGACAAGCAATAAAAATGAGTCCTAATTGCTCAACAAGAAAACACACTGCTGCCTTACAGTTATCACGGACAAGTTTTAGGAGAATTCTACACAGAGATTTATGTTTTTATCCCTACAAGATGGTTGTGGTTCAAGAGTTAAAAGATTGTGATAAAGCTAATCAAATTACATTCTGTGGAAACTTTGTGAACCTCTTTAATGATGACATGGTTCTGTTAATGAGTGATGAGGCTCATTTTCTTTTAAATGGTATGGTGAACAAACAAGCTATTGGAGTGATTCAAATCCACAACAGCTATTTATGCACCCTCTTCATAGTCCACATGTATTAGTCTGGTGTGGCATTGCGAGTTTTGGAATCATAGGTCCTTATTTTTTTGAAGAGAATGATAGAGCTGTAACTGCGACCTCAGATTGATGTTAGATGTTAGGGGACTTCCTTACTCCTGAGTTACATTATTGTGGGATCAATCTCAACACCATCTGGCTTCAACAAGATTGTGTCCAGTGCAATGATTAAAGAAATGTTTTCAAACAAAGTAATTTCAAGAAGAAGAGCCATTCCATGGCGTGCACGTTCTCCAGATCTGTCAGTATACAACTACTTCCTTTGGGGCTACCTCAAATCTCAAGTGTACATTAGGAGACCAAGGAACATTAATGAGCTCAAGGAGGCCATACAGGAGAAAATTACAGCCATACTAAGTAAATGACATGTTGCAATCAGCAATACAGAATGTGCATCACAGACTACAACAATGTGTACTAAGTGGTGGAGGCTATTTAAGAAATGTCCTATTTAGAAAATAAGGTCACGTCCTATTGCAATGTTTCAGAACTAATTCTAATTTGAATCTTATACTATTGATTTTATTTTAAAAATTGCCAGGTTCCCATGGCCTACCCTGTGTAATACTGAGCAGCTCTTAGAAATCAGCAGTAGTGCTTGCTACATGTGCTGAGTGGGTGACAGCAAGTCCACAGTAAATATATTATGGTTTGTGTAAGTCATTTCTAACAAAGCAACAAACAGTAAATCACATACATCAAGCCAGAAGATGTTGAAAGTGCCTCCCTTGCTTAATAAATTGACCATGACATGTGATTTCCCTCTAAGAAATGACAGTAATTTTCTGATGATTATTATTTATGTTCCTCTAAGGTGCGAGGATTTGTTTTGCAAAATTTCTGTTTTAATTCCCCCCAGAGATAAAAATCACAGGGGTTAAATCAGGGAAGTGTGGGGGCCACTCTCAGATTCTATATGGATGTGTGAATCATAAACTTGGGGAACAGCACGCCAATACTCAATTAGAGCTGTTTCGCTTAATATGAGATCTGTTGTATCACCTAACAAGTACATACGCCAAATTTGCAAATCCAACTCATTCTGAAGCCTTGCACTTCACTTGGATAAGAGCCATGAAACTTGTTCTGCTCTATGCTAACATTTGTATTTGGAATGTGTAGAGACAGTTGTGAGAGTATTTATTTAGTATGTCATGACAATGTTTAACATTATTTTTTCATAGCATTAAAGGAGAATCATGAATGCATTCCCAAAAAAGAACAAATATGCAAAGTTCCTGAAGTTGAACATAAGGAAAAACACTTTTGTTTTACAATTGAGGTGCAATGTGATGGTAATATTAACTGTATTGGTGGATACGATGATCATGCTCAACCATGTAAAGGTAGGTACGTTCATTTAAATAATTGACAAACCAAATGAGAATTTTCTATGTCTATCTGATACTAGCTGGCTTATCTGATAATACACAGGTTGATTTTAAAATCTTGTATGATTACTCAATTTCATCTAATCTCTTGCACTCATTATAACATTAATGTACAATGAACTAGAAGAAGTTTATGTTGCTTCCTTCCCTATATTCCTGAAAACTGTAATGTTATTAACTTTTAAGATATTTGTTATAATAGACCAAAAATTCCCTGGTATTCATGGAAGTAAAATACAATTATTGGCAGATTTTGTGTGAGTACATATAGTACAGGATGAGCCTTTTGGTTATAGATAATATTAAGTATTATTATTAAAGTTAGTGACAGTAGGATATATTTCTTGCTGTAATATTTTACTTAAAAATGGGAATATCCAAGCATGAAAATCACAAACTGTTGAAATGGCTACTTCAAATAAATAGTGAATGCAATGTGTTATTTGGCAAGTTAAATTTAAAGAAGTCAAATTTAATAAGTTAAATTTGATGTGAATATGGTGTGTATAATATGTCCTTGTGATTTAATAACAAGGACAGCTCACCAGGTGAAGTGACTGAAATGACTCTTTAGGTATCTAAACTTTGTATCTGTACTATTACTTGATATAACACCCTATGTGAAATCTCTCTGGAAGTGGCAAGAACATGTTCTGCTTCATTTTGCTAACCATTCTGACTACCCGTTTTCTCCTACTCTTTCTCTCACTTTTCCAAAGACAGCAAAACAAAAGGAGCAAATATATCTGGTGGAAATCCTTGTATTTAAAATCTGGTTCAAACATTTTTGTAAATGTCCATTTCACCCTGTTACCATGGTACTGCAGTTTTCAATTCTGGTTGAAGGTCACTTTGGGTAGCTATTCTATATACCTGTTTTCAGATTTTAAGAATTAAGATTTGAATTTTAGCTCTCCCTTTATGAGAGTAACAAGTATACTGTTATACTGTGTGTATAGCAGTGTAGAGTGAATTCAGTTTATTAAGTTTTTGTCTGAGAAATAGTTGAATTATGTCATTAAATTTATTTCACTTCATTAAACTAAAGTGTTCTATGGATTTCATTAATGAATACAGAAAATGAGGTAGTTTACAGAGTGTTGGAAACACTATTCTCACATGACAAGAAGATGATAAAACAGACCAGTTAATATTTAATTGACCTATTCCTCCATTTATTAGGCATGTTACACAAATAAATAGAGTCAGGGCAGTCCTATCAGCTACATTTTAAAAATATATGGTATAGAGGTTATACATATGTGATAGCATTTTTTTACAAAACTTTTCTGTTGGGTTTGTTTTTTATTTGGAGCAAATAAAAGTATTTGGAATACTACAGGATTTGGAGATTTTGTGAATTCACTACAAGCTTTTCATTAAACATGGAGATTTGAAAGAACATTTAAAATGTGTACAACTGAAGCACGTCGAAGGGAACTTAGATTTAATTCACAATATTTTACAGGAAACAGCTGTACTAAGCTTTAAAATATTTAATATAAATATACGTTTACCTTTACCTGAATGAAACAAATGAGATATTTTTACTTTCTCTATACTCACTATGTACATAGTGTATAGAGAATGTATTGCACTCCACCAAAAAATTCGATACCGAGATTTCACCGGAAATATATGTTTTAGGGTCCCCTGTATCTAAAAAAAGTATTTTCAAAAAAAAGGTCCGTGTGTGTGTGTGTGTGTGTGTGTGTGTGTCCGTGTGTTCGTGTGTCCATGTGTCTGTGAACATGATAACTCAAAAACGAAAAGTCGATAAAATACCAAACCTGGTATTTAAGTTTAGTATCTTCCAGGGATGTGACACAAATATTTTGAGAAAAATCCCCCCACCCCAAACTACCCTTTACATGGAACTTTTTTCGAAAATTTTGATTTTCTAAAAAATGGCTCTAACGATTTTGATTAAAATATTGTATACTAAAGTTATTTACCTGACAAATAAAATGTATATTCTGAATTTTCTGGGAATAGCCTCTGAAGACTACTTTATTCTGGATGAATTTTGCATAACTACTAAACTGTAAGCGATGAGTTGAGTTGATCGTGGAGTTGATCGTTTTTGAGATATTCCTTTTTATTGGTTTCAGCTTTGAAAAACTTACACTTTTCTCATACAGGAATTTGTCAACTCTTGTCAATACAAACAAAGGAACATCAGTCACATAGCAACCAGCTTTTGGCTTTCACTTTAACCTATGGTACTCCCTTATTTTGCTTCTACTTACTATAAAGCAAGAAATAAGATTATTTCTGCTAATTTTTCTCGATTAGCATGAAATAAATAAAAGATAGCTTATTAACAATAATCATTTACAGAGATATAGAGAAAGTCATGTGACTGTAACACATCAGATTTTTTGGATTAGGAAACCTCAAAATATATATTTCTGGTGAAATTTTGATATCAATTTTTTGGACAGAATATAATACTTCACCTACTAACTGTAGTAGGGAAAGAGTCATCCTCCATGGTCTGGGAATAACATGCTAGCCTCTGATTCCCAAGGCCACAGGTTCAAAACCCAGCAGAGGGTGATGGATTTTTTTGGATGTAGAAATCCTCAGCATGGCTTCCTTTGGAAGGGAAGTAAAACCTTTGATCCTGTGTCATAGATATACAGCATGTAAAAGAATCTCAAGACAGACAAACAGACTTCTAAGCAAAATTAAGTGGACTTTCATGCCCAATATAGAATGGTGTGCTAAGTATCGCAGCAGTTAAAGAGGGACAATAATTAAAATAAGATTAAAAAAAAACTCCAATTATTAGGGAAAGTAAAAATGAAACTAAAATAAAAAAATTAATATAATGAACAGTTCAGACTCCCCTTAAAAGCTGGAGAATAGTTGCTAAATTTTGTGATTTGATGTATGATTATTTGAATTAAATTTATATAATATGTTTTATTATCACAATCAACTTTTAGGTTATTTAGAAGTAAAGAATCTTAAACATGTGTTCTTTTTCATGAATTTCAGGAGAAATATACATTTTTTTCTCTATTCACAGATTCCCAAATTATTACTCCAATGTTAATATGTCTGATTGTAATAGCTGTTATAATTGCTCTCACCTTTATCGTGGTTAAAATCATATTAAGGCTTTCTCGTTCACGGGAAAAAGACATTTCCAGTGATGAAGGGCACAATCATTCCTTTATAGTTAAAAGAGTATTCACTAGCTTGAGAAGAAAGGAAGAGAACACACCTGAGCTTATGGTAGGGCAAAGCAGCTGAAACTAAAATTCAAACAATGGCACAAAGTATGAGTGTAAAGGTAAGAAGCTCAATAAGCTTTTAAAAGTATTTTATTTGTTTTAATTCAACTATTGCTTTAACCTGTTGAAATCACCATTTAATACTCAGTTATATTTAGGTGAAATGATACAGAATATTAATTAATGTAATACAGTTGTAACCAAAAGTTTTCTGGACCAAAATGTTTATCCGATTTGTTAGACGTTATAGTGTCACTGTGATCCAACTCAAAAGAACTTCTAATTCAAATGCATTACAGTTACTAACTTCTGTACACAAATTTTGTTCTTTACTTGTTCTGCTACATACCTATTATAGGTAGCGGAACTATTTAATTCCACCCAAAATAGCAATATTTCTGATAACTGCATAACTAACACCAAAAAATCTGATGTGTTCCATTCACATGGCTTTCTTTGGTTGTTCTGCAAACTAATTCTCCTTACAGAAGATTATTCTTTTATCTACATCATGCTAATCTGGATAAACATTATTAGAATTGGTCAATTGATTCTTTGTAAGCTGAAGGAAAATAAAGGAATACATTAGACTAAAGTGATGGTCAATTCCTTTGAAACAATTGAAATTCTGTACAAACTGAAGCAAGCCTGATTCCGTCTTCTTCCAGATCAAGGCTGGGCCCACTACTGGAGGTGAAGGGGTTTTTATTTAGGGACGGGAATAGTGAGAGGATGAAGTGGTGGAGGATATTTGATTACAGAAGGAAAATGCGGAGGGGTTTTTGGTGGGATTCAGCAGCAACGAGTTGACTTTGGAAAGATGCAAGCCACCTTCCGTCTGCTTCCAGATCAGGGCTAGGCCCTGCATGCGTGCGTGCGAGTCTGGTAGGCTCGTGGTGAGCCTAGGTGTTATTGCTATGTACCTACCCTGGTAAGGGTTTAATCACAGGAATGAGGTGAAGGTTGAGCTTTAAATTTTGAGGTTTCGAGTGTTGGTGGTAAGATAGGCTAGATAGGCTCCTCGAGTGGTTGCATTTTTTCAGGAGCAGCATCCTTTCCTCTGCTCCGCTGGTGTTTATGGTTTCTTAATTATGTTGGTGAATTTTGATAGACCACTCCCAATGGAAGGGGCGGGGGGGAGTGCTTTGTTCAGCTATTACGCTGTTGGCTGGTTTAAAGGCGTTGTTACCGGGGGTGCCCACAAGTCATGCGGGGAACCCGGAACCGCCTCTTTCGGCGTTCAGTGGGTAAGTACTGCCCCAGTGATCTGACAAGTGCATTCTCATGTTCGCCCAATCTGGCGTAGAATTCTTTAGCCCGGCGCCTAATGGCATCTTCCAAATATGGGAGGGCCGAAACTTCATGTAGTAGCCTCAAAGGGAAACGTCGACATACAGAATATATGGATCGGAGTCCTCTAATCTGTACCCGCTGTAACCAAAGAACCCAGGAGTCTGCTGCTATACCCCACACTTCGCAGGCATAGAGCATCAGGGGGACTACAAGCGCCTTGAACAGACGTAACTTTAAGTGAACCAGCATCTGGGAGGCCAGTACAGGGTAAAGGGAGGCTACCGCCCCCTTTGCTCTGTTCGTCGTTCCCCGCACGTGTTCACGGAAAGTTAGGCCCTTATCAAGAGTGACGCCCAGGTTCTTGATGGAATTTCCCCACTCTATCCTCTGACCCTGATAGGAAAAGTTGGGTTTCTGGTTTATTGCGGGGCGTTTTCTGGAGAACAGAACAGCATGACCTTTGCTCGGGTTAACGGACATCCGCCACTGTCTGCACCAGTCCTGCATGGGATTAAAGGCTCTGCGTATGTTCCTGTCAGTGCGGTAGAGCAGGACGTCAACAGCAAACTGGACCATGTTGGCGCACTGCACTGTAGGGAAGTCTGCCATAAAAAGACTAAGCAAGGTGGGTGATAATACAGAGCCTTCAGGGACTCCGCCTTGCAGGGGTTTTGGTGTAGATGTTTGCCCCGCAACTGCTACTACGAAGGTGTGTTGGTGCAGGAAGCTGTGTATGATGTTGATTAGCTGTGTATGTAGGCCAATCTGGATGAGTTTAAACAGGAGACCCTCATGCCAGGCGGTTGAGAAGGCCTTCTCGACGTCCAATGACACCGCTGGCGTGAACCCCAGGGCGGCAGCCTCCACCACCCGCAGCAGCTGTTGGGTTGTCGAGTGCCCAGGACAGAATCCAAACATACATGGATATTTTTCTAAAAATGCTTTTTTTGAACTCAGAGGATCTCAAAGCATATATTTCTGGCAAAACTTCTACATTTGTCGCCCTCCGTGGTGTAATGGTTACCATGCTAACTTCATATACCCAAGGTCGCAGGTTCAAACCCGGCGGAGGATGATGGATTTTTTCAGGTGTAAAAATCCTGAGCATGACTTCCTTTGGAAGGTAAGTAAAGCCGTGGGTCCCATGTCGTAGATTTACGGCACGTAAAAGAACCTCAAGCCTGATAGGAGAGGCCTCTGAGCAAAATTTAGTGGTCTTTCATGCCCAATTTAGAATGGGACGCTGAGAACCACAGCAGTTAAATAGCATCCATAAATAACACACCATTTCCATTTCCATTGAATTTTTGGGTGGAATGCAATACCTTCTCTATCTACTATGTACATTGTACATATATGCTAGAGAATGTAAAAATCATGTGTACCATACAAATGATTTTTCAACATAACTGGTGATGTTTTAGTTCTACAGAAGCACAGTGCATTAATACATTAATATTTAATTCTTATCTTTAGTTCTTTAGATTTTCAAGTTCGTAAAACCTATGTAGTAATATTCACATTTTGTATTAACATTACTTTTTCTATATATTCTTCAACTTACTATTCCTTAAAAATTTATCATACAGTTTACTTCATGTTAATCAAGATAAACATTGTAGAAATTATTTTATTATATATTTTCTTGTAGGTACAATGTGAATTAAGAAATAATTAACACCACAAAAACCAAAGTATATTCAACAAATTGTATGCTTCAAAAAATTGACATTTTTTGTGTCTAAAGAATTGCCTTTTGTTTGTAAGTTTTCTCTTAAGTAAGGGAGTTTAATTTCTTCAGTTACCAGAAGCATTTAAAAAATCTGAAACCTTTTCATCTGTTTTGAAACAAATGGCTTTAGAAATAACACATTTAAAATATTCTGCTAAAGAATGACTACATGTTTATTCTGTGTTTCCAGCTTATCAAACAATGGTGGTGTTGGTGCAGTGCACCCACTCATTATATAGAAAATTGTTTATATTGTACAGATTTTGATGGTGAGATTATAGTGATCCTTCATAGCTTGCAACGTCTTCTATATAAAGTAAATAAATTTATAAGAGTCATAATATTATTTGATTCTAAAACAGATATAATGTGCATAGCATCTATTTCAACAGCCAAAAACCTGAATATTGCAGAATGCTGCAAAGTCGCAAAACAATTTAAATAAAAAAGTAGTATATCAATGGATATCAGCTAGAATACAAGGTAACAAACAGATGAATATTTTGCTAAGAAAGATAGTAAAATCATCTGGTCCACAATCTTATCACTCTATCAAAAGATAATTATACAGTACAAAAATTGAAAATGAACATGTATCATAAAAGGAAAACAAAGGGAAAATCTACATAACAACATTACTAATTCAGGTTTTAAACCACTAACACGTCATGGCTGCCTCAGAAAACATTTACACAGGATTGACATAGTAAAATCTCATTTATGCCCTCTCTTACTTAAAGAAGAAATGTATATAAACCATTTACTCCATTACCCAGTTTCAGCCAACATACCGACACATCAAAATACTGGAGTGCAGAGTGCAATATCTTTATTGCCAACTACTGAACATTACATACCAATCAACCAAAATGTTTTTATGGAGTAAGATTTTGTCTATCTCTTACAGTTTACCAAGAGATGTAAAAGTTATTCAGAAGGAAGAATACTTCAGAGGTTATTCCCAGAAAATTCAGTATAATACATTTTATATGTCATGAAAATATCTTTAATGTACGGCATTTTAATAAAAATCTGATGTGTTACACTCACATGCCTTTCTCTAGATGTTCTACAAACTTCTTACATAAGATAATTCTTCTTTCTGCACCTTGCTAATCGAGGTACTAGTTATGCCAAATTAAGCAAAATTCATACAGAATAAACAGGTCTTCAGAAGCTATTCCCAGAAAATTCAAGATATACATTTTATTTGTCAGGTAAATATCTTTAATATACGCTATTTTAATCAAAATCGTCAGAGCCATTTTTAAGAAAATCAAAATTTTTGAAAAAAGTTCCATGTAAAGGGTAGTTTGGGGTGGGGGGATTTTTCTCAAAATCTTTGTGTCGCATCCCTGGAAGATATTTTAGCTACTATTCGTTTTTGAGTTATCGTGTTCACAGACACACGGACACACGGACACACACACACACACACAGACCTTTTTCTGAAAATGCTTTTTATGGATACAGGGGGTCCTAAAACATGAATTTCCAGTGAAATCTCGGTATCGAATTTTTAGGTGGAATACAATACTTCTCTATCCCTATGTACATTGTACATACGTGGCTAGAGAAAGTAAAAATTATTTGGGGTATATTTGAGAAAACCAAAATTGTTGAAAAACAGTGATGTAAGTGGTAGTTTGGTGTGGGAGGATTTTCTTTAAATGTTTTGTGAATCCTTGGAAGATGCCAAACAAGTTTGGTATTTAACAGACTTTTCATTTTCGAGTTTTTCAAATGCATGCATGCACGCACGCATGTATGCACACACACGCATGCATGTACACACACACACGCACGCTCTCACACACACATACATACACACACACACACACATGCATGCACATATGGATACATACCAGCAACCTTTTTCTAAAAATACATTTTTGGATTCAGGGAATATCAGGATAATTTCAATACAAAATTTTTTGGTGGAATCAATACTTTCTCTACTTACTGTAGATAAGCAGTAGAGAAAGTAAAATTGAAATATTGCATAATATTAAACCTGGTATCTAAGTTTAGCATCTTCCAAAAGTGTCCTAAAGATTTTTAAGTAAATCCCCCCTCCCTAGATTTAGACAGAAAACAGAAAACTTTTTGTTCTTTTTTAATTACTTAGAAATATCTGTTCAATTTTGATTTAAATACCATATTAAAATATTTGTATGGTTGATTAAATATAAAACCTTAATTTTGTGAAAAAAGTCTGCGAAGTTTTCTTTATTCTACATGGTTTTGTTTAATTGTATATAACTTATAAACCATTCAAGATAGTGAAAATCTTTTTACACAAAGACATAGATTATATCATTAAATACACAATAATTGTGTAGTCAAATTGTTTAGTCAAATTAAGCTTTTCTGTGGCATTTATGTTTCCTGGTTTATTTGAGCTATTGGTTTGAACTTATCAGTACTTTATTTTTTGAAGTGCTTCATCACCATTCTTTTTCTTTTTGTGATGTCATACAAAGAGTGTGGAGTTTCAATGCCAGTATATAACAAACCACTTTGTAAAGATTTGGTATGCATTAGCCTCCTGTAATACCCATGTAGGTACTTACAATGGAATGTATGATGAAACCAGCTCTACAAATAGTTAACTCAATTAATATGAAACAAGTACAAAAATAATATTTTGTTTTTGTAATAGTGAGTAGAGAAAGTCATGTTAATGCAACACATTCTGAGAGCAAGATAGGAAGGAGAGAGAGAAATAGGAGGAGATGAATCTAAGGAGAAATAGAGAGAGATTTATTGGAGAGAAAATCTCTGTATTTAATATAATTCAAGCAGAGTTACAGATTTTATCAGTATGAGATATATGTTAGAATAGTAGAATTTTTGTATTATATATTCCATTTCAGGGAGCTGGAGTGTGAACTAGGGTTGGCTGGATGAGGATTTTCCTGGGGTTTTCCTGTATGCTAAGAATAGAAATGTCAGCTATCTTCAAGCTCTATAGATGTGAGCTCATTTGCGCTTCATTCTATCTTATTTATTCACTGTTCAATATAAGCTACCCATCAAAGGTGATACCATACTTCTTTTAAACAAAATGCTTAATTGTTTTAATAAAAAAAAATTGTTTTAATAATAGAAAAAAATTGTTTTAATAAATACTAACAATCAGAATGACTTATTCTCTTATAAGAAAACCTGGTTAAAAACTATAATACACACAAGCACTCCAAATTTACTTTATGCATCAATGAATTTAGGTTACCATTCCTATGTAGGCCTAAATAATAGTTACATACTGTGTTCTAAGCCTGTATATTTATTTAATCATAACAACATTAATATAAAGATAAACATTCAAGGAGCAACTGTGCAGCATAATGAAAATAATATTTTCTTTATTAATAACTGCATATATGCTATCATTGTCAACCTTTAGTCTGGTGTTTCAGAAAATTTGAGCAAACATAGAAGAGGAAATAAGATTTTTAAAATTTGGCCTTCTTTATTTTATTGGTTTATGATGGTTTAAACAAAAGACTGATGAACATTATTTATTCACAGCAATTATATAATATGCTGCTAGTACTGCAGCTATTAGTGTTTACAGTAAATATATTTTAACATACTTTTTATTATTTGCTGTACAGCTAATATATTTTTAACTTTTGAAATGGAGGTGTATGAATATACAAACGGACATTGGGAGTGGAATGATAAACAACATGAGCTAGAGTTTATAAGGTAAATTTGGCTTATATAAACATTTGGGAGTTTCTATCACTTACCCACCAGATTTTCTGGAAAGTTTCAGTTGCATAGTCTTATTTTAATGATACTTTATGAATGTTTATTTGTTATTTGAGGAACAACTAATAACAAATTTGGTTTCAAAAATGTATCCTAATGTGAACTAATGGTTTATAATAATTATATAGCATGCTATTAGTGTAAAAAGTTTGTAAATTAAGTTATTTAACTGAGAAATACATAAAATGAAAAGGATGTACTTATGTTTGTAATTTTTACTAATAATCAGTTGATTCCACTGAATTACTTATTTGAATCACAATTATTATTCTGACATCTGCATTTATCTATGCAGATGTCAGAAATGTATAGGTAAATAGCATTTAACAAACTAGAGCTAGAGCAACAATAAATTGGAATGTGTGATGAGAGACAACCACTAGTTTCAAAGCATAGAATATGTCAACCTGGCCACATAGCAAATAAGTAATTTTGTACAACCAGTTTAAAGAATTTTATCGTATTCATTAAATACTGTTGTTATATTTCAAAAATGCCAAGGTACCTTAGATTACAAAGTATTGTTTTAATTAAATACATAAATTAGTATTTGCATATTGATATTTATGTTTATACTTATAATATTAGTGACTCATTTATTTTCTCTATCACCTACCTATGATAGGTAGAGAAAGTATTGGATTTTACCCAACAGTTCAACACTGCAAATATACAGTTAGAGACCCTGTGAATCCAAAAAAAGGATTTTTAAAAATTATTAAAAAAGAACTTTTGTTCAAGAACAGCATACCATAAAATGTTGGATAAATAGCAGTGGATTTCAGCATTTTCTAAAGATACCCAAACATTATCAACAAACACCATCCATGCCAAACTACATGAAAAAGGTTTTGTTTTTTCAAAAATGGCTCTGATCTTTTGATTAAAATACTATATATTGAAGATGTTTGCATTAATAATAAAATGTATATCTTGAACTTTCTACAAATAGTCTGTGAAGTTCTCTCTCTTCTGAATGACTTTATATAATTGCTAAACTGTAAGAGATAAACCAAAATCTTATTACACACAAAATGTAGATCTCATTATCACTTGTTATCTATTTTGTTTTGTTTGTTTGTTTTTTTATTTTAATTTAGTATCCTTTAACCTGGTAGATCATATTGGACAATGAATGAAATTGGAAAAATGGTACTCAAAGGAGCTCAGGGGGTCCATGAAGTTTAAAATTACTCAACATTAGTCTTCTAAGGGAAAGGGAAAACCCCCCAAAAAACCTTATTCGGGTAGCTCATCCTAACTAAAAAACTCGGAACCTCTTAAACATGAGACTTACATGCCCCCCCCCCCCACACTAAGAGACATGTTTTAAAAACATTTGTGGCTTTAAGCATTTCCAAATATTGTTTGTAATTGGGCTGAATTTTCAGATTCTTATACTTTTTTAAATGAGAAGTTGCTATTTGTTGTTTTTCTGTGACTGTGGGGGTGGGGTTGGGTGGGGGTGAGGTGGGGGTGGGGTGTTGGTGCGTGCGTGCGTGCGTGCGTGCGTGTGTGGACAGCATAACTCAAAGACAAAAAGTCTGTTAAATACTAAACTTGATATTTAAGTTCAGTATCTTCTAAAGATGCAACACAAAGGTTTTCAGAAAAATCCCACCACACAAAACTACTTTTTACATGGAGCAATTTTCAAAATTTTCAATTTTCTGAAAAACGGCTCTAATGGTTTTGATTAAAATGTCATGTAATATCTGACATTTTACATGGTAAATAAAATGTATATCCTGAATTTCTTGGGAATAGCAGCTGAAGTCCTCTTCATTCTGGATTACTTTATATAACTGGTAAACCGTAAGAGATAAACAAAATCACTACACAAAAAGTCTAGATCTTGTTAAAACACACAATTTATGTCACGTTCAGCTATCAGAATTATCCATTTCCAAAATATTCCTGTTATTGGTTTCAATTTTAAAAATACTTAAACTTTTCTCTAACAGGAAGTCCTTGTATGTTTCATATTTCTTTTGTTTTTCTACTAGCCATGGAAAGAGAACTAAACTTCAATGACAATTGCACAGAAACAGATTTTAAAAGGTTTGACTTATCCTAATGTATTCTCTTATTTCCCTTCTACTTGCAAGGAATTCTACTTGTAAGACTTTCTGCTAATGTTTAGCTTGACTAACTGATGTAGATAAAATGAATCTTTTGTAAGAATAGTTTGTTTGCAGAATAGATAGAAAAATGGAGTTTTAGTTATGGATACCCTTTAACTGCTGTGGTTCTCAGCATTCCCTTCTAATATGGGTGTGAAATCCCCCTTAATTTTACTCAGAGGCTTCTTTATCGGGCTTGAGGTTTTTTTAGGTAGGTACTGTAAATCTAAAACATGGAACTACCAGCTTTACTTCTCTTCTGAAGGAAGCCAGGAAGGAGGGAGTTTTATGCCTGAACAAATCCATCGCCCTCCATAAGCAATCTTGAGAATCAGAGGTAGTTTGTTTCAACCCACAACCTTGGGAACCAGAGCCTACCACAGAGGACAATGCAGAACAGATAGAGAAAGTCATGGAACACATATTTTTAAAACTGACTTTTACATAACTGGTAAATGTAAGAGATAAACAAAATCTTACTACAAAAAAAGTTTAGACTTTGTTAATATACACAATTTATGTCATATTCATTTTTTTTTTTTTTTTTTTTTGTAGAACTCTCCATTTCCGAGATATTCCTGTTATTGGTTTCAGTTTTAAAATACTTATTCTCAAACAGAAACTGTGACTGTAGCTTTAGCCTAATCTATCCTCCTTATACCTACAATGAAATATATAATGAAAGTTAACTAACAAGATGTAGATAGAAAAGTAAGCTTTTTTAAGTAGTTTGTAGAATCATGAGAATAGAAAATCATGCAAATGAGCACATTAAATTTTTCCTAAAACTAGCTTGAAATTCTGGTAACTTGGCCTTCTCTTCTACTTAATTTTTCAATCTTTCAGCCAAGAAGAGAAGATTCTATGTGTATTTTACCTAGAATTGACAAGATGATGCCCTATTCATAATTTACTGTATTATTCATGTTTTCCTTATTTTTAAATATTGGGGCATCCTTCAAACTTGGAATGTAATAAAATTAATCTGTTTTCCATTCCTTCTAGTATTCCCCTGATAATCCATTAATATAATTGACTTTAATTCTAAGTGAATCAATCAGATATGGGCACTATAAATATGCAAATCTGGACTTTCAAGTTATCAGTTTATCCTGAAGACAAAGATGATGCACATCTTCAAAACATTGGAGTCAATCCATACACTTATCTGGCTGAGGCCCGAGAACACATAGAGCTATGTTGTCAGTAAAGCTTCAGCTCTTACTTTATAATTGACTTTATTCCTTTTAGTCTTATAATTCTTTCTTGGGCATAATTTATTTCTATTTGGCTATCCAAATGCTGTGAATTCTGCAGTGGTCATATATTTTGACTAGTCTGGTGTTCTGCTCTTAAGAGCTGCAACCAACTTCTGAGGTTATACTGTTTTCCTTTGTTTTGGCCAGTGTACACCCGTGGACAACAAAAATGAGCCATGTCTGGAACTCCAAATTTGTATAAGTCCTACACGACACAGGCCCTTGTGTACAATATCCGCGACAGAGTTGTGTAGCGGCTTCACCAGGTTGTCACAAGTTCCAAATGTATTATTTATGGGTGTTCTTTAACTGCTGTGGTTCTCAGTGTCCTATTCTATACTAGGCGAGAAAGACTGCTTAATTATGCTCAGAGGCCTCTCTATCAGGCTTGAGGTTCTTTTACGTGCCATACATCTACAACACAGGACCAACGGTTTTACTTCCCTTCCGAAGGAAGCCATGCTAAGGATTTTTATGCCTGAAAAAAACCCATCATCCTCCACAGGGTTTGAACCCACACCCTTGGGTATATGAAGTTAGCATGGTAATCATTACACCACGGAGGGCGGCTCACAAATTTCAAATCTTAATATTACTAACCCATATGTTCAAAAGACATAATCAAATACATAACTTAAGCTCCTTAAAAAACAAACTATCACTATTAACTAAAAATAAAAATGACACAAAACATGATATGCTTGTATTGTACCACACTACTAAACTGCCACCTTCAATGTGTGTTCTCTGTAGAATGGTGGAAAAACATAGGTTACTCCTCTGATGAGGGTCGCAGGTTCACTTCTCACATGTAGCAAACTTTTCTTTCTCTTCTCTTAATGACATTGAACCAACACATAGCGCTATTTATTTTAGTCATTGCTTATTTCATACACTACATTCAGTATAGCTAATAATATAGTTATTATGAAGAGTGTGCATGTAAGCGAGTGCGTGCATGTGTGTATGGCTCAAAAAAGAAAAGACTGTTAAATACCAAACTTTGTATTTAACT
Source organism: Hymenopus coronatus (assembly GCA_030762935.1). Lineage (NCBI taxonomy): Eukaryota > Metazoa > Arthropoda > Insecta > Mantodea > Hymenopodidae > Hymenopus > Hymenopus coronatus. The sequence goes on from CM060891.1 coordinate 58,874,826, forward strand.
TTGGTGTCTTCCAAGGATGTGACACAAAGATTTTCAAGAAAATGCCCCTACCCCAAACTACCCTTTAAATGGAACTTTATTCTAAAATTTTGATTTTCTCAAAAATGGCTCAAATGATTTTGATTAAAATCTCTAATATTAAAGTATTTACATGCCAAATAAATAATATATCTTGAATTTTTGGGGAATAGCCTCTAAAGACCTCTTTATTCTGGATAACTTTTATTGACTTTTGCATAACTGGGAAACTGTAAGATATAGACAATAACTTAATTCACAAAAAATGTAGATCACGACAAAACACACAAATTATGTCACATACATTTTTTTTTGTGGAGTGGATCGCTTTTGAGTTGTTCCATGTTATTGGCTTTAACCTAAAAAACTTATACTTTTCTCATAGAAATTTGTCAACTCCTGTCCATACAAACAAAGGAACTTCAGTCATATAGCAACCAACTTTTGACTATCACTTTAACCTATGGTACTCCCTTATTTCACTTCTACTTATAAGGAAGCAAGTAATAAGACTATTTCTGCTAATTTTTCTCAATTAGCATGAAGTAAATAGAAGCATAAGCTTTTTAAAATGATTTGTTAAATGGAAATGGAGTGTTATTTATGGATGCTTTTTAACTACTCTGGTTCTCGGCGTCCCATTCTAAATTGGGCGTGAAAGACAACTTAATTTTGCTCAGAGGCCTCTCTATCAGGCTTGAGGTTCTTTTACGTGCCAGCTTTACTTCCAACAGCTTTACTTCCCTTCCGAAGGAAGCCATGCTAAGGATTTTTACACCCGAAAAAATCCATCGTCCTCCGCCAGGCTTGAACCCACAACTTTGGGTATATGGAAGTCAGCATGGTAACCATTACACCATGGAGGGCAACTAATAATTTGTTGCAGAGATGTAGAGAAAGTCATGTGGAACACATCAGATTTTTTAACTTCACACTCTTTTCACAAATGATCCAACAGAAAATGCTAACTGCACCTGGAATAACATGATATTCTCAGATGAGGTGACATTTTCTTCCACACATAAGCGAAATGTGACTGTCTATTTTCCAGGGGGATCCCTATATAATGCAAAATATGTGGATTCACAATTGTATATGGTCGCGTATCTATATCATGTTGGGGCTGGATATCAAGGGACGGTCTAGGTGTGCTGTGGCAGCTTGATGATACATTGTGTGCAGTATACGGTAATACTCAATAATATTTTAATTTCCTCTGTGAGGATGAGATATCCTGATGGAATTGTTGAATTTACTGAGGTTCACACACCCAAAATTATGTTTATTTTTTGTGTTTTAGTTTTAGAAAATAAAAGTTTTTTTTTGCACATTGCAACATGAAGATTTTCAAGAAAATCCCCCCACTGCCAACTACCCTTTACATGGAACATTTTTCAAAAATTTTGATTTTCTCAAAAATGGCTCTATTTTGATTAAAATTTTGTATATTAGGCATATTTTCATCCCAAATAAAATGTATATCTTGAATTTGCTGAGAATAGTCTCTGAAGACCTCTTTGTTCTGGATGAATTTTGTCGAATTTTTTTTAATTGCTAAACCATGAGAGATAGACAAAAACTTACTGCACAAAAAATGTAGATCTCGTTAAAACACACAATCTATGTCCTTTACATTTTTGTTGTGGAGGTAACCATTTTCAAGCTATTTTTTGTTATTGTTTTCAATTGTAAAGTAGTTATACTTTTCTCAGGCAGGAAGTGTACATTTTTCTTTTGTTCTACTCCTGGCCAAGCAAAGAATTGATTTGCAATGACAATCACATAACAACAGTTTTTAAAACATTTGATTATCACTTTAGCCTAGTGCATTCCCTTAGTTCCCTTCTGCTTATAAAGAAGTAAGTAATAAGAACATTCTGCTAAAGTTTATCTTGATTATCATTTTGTAGAAAGAAGAATAATCTTTTGTATAAAGCTGTAGAATAGCTAGAGAAAGTCATGTTAGTGTAACACATCAGATTTTTTTTATATAAGAAAATAGCCAAGTTGCCAAGTAATAGTTTTACACAACCCAGACAAAGAAAAAGTACTGAATACCAAGTAGTCATATCTAGTAACATTGTAATAGATAATTGAGAGCATTATTACCATTTGGTCACAAAGGGAAGAATAGCTTTTATATATGGGCCTGACTGAATTGAATGTAATGATAACTCAAGTGTTTCTGAGTAATACTTTGTTTAATTTGCTTAGCCATGTTGAGAAAGAATCTTCTAAATCAAAGCTGAAATCAAGCAAGGCTAGAGTTGAAAAATTCTCTGGCTGCACTCACACAGACCTGGCCATTGAATTTCGACATGATATAAGCCTGCTTGACAAGATTCGCTTTCAACGCCACTACCAGCGACATGTAAAACCAACAAAGCCTGCTGTGGTTACCATTCAAGACGTCAAGGATGTTGTTCTATACAATGTGTTGACTCCTCTCCCAGCAGAATTTATTAGCTTCTTCCACACGGTTGGAATTGATAAATTTCTTCGTGCACTCATCATATACTTCCAGCTCTTTATTGAGGCAAGCATTTTATCTATTTTTACTCTGAGAAATGTATACCTACCTGTATTTAATATTAGGTCCACATATATTATTATAACTGTATAATTATATACTATTAGCACAGTTTGCAGAAACATTAATCAAAACATAAGGGTCCAAAGCATAATAAAAGTTTATACATGTTTATTTTTCTGTCCCCTTTGTGTTGACTTTTGAAGATTCACTACCTAATAATAATAATAATAATAATAATAATAATAATAATAATAATAATAATAATAATAATAACAATAATAACAATAATAATAATAATAACAATAATAATAATAATAACAATAACAATAATAATAATAATAATAATAATAATAATAATAATAATAATAATAATATAGTAATATAATAGTAACAATAATAACAATAATAATAATAATAATAATAATAATAATAATAATAATAATAATAATAATAATAATAATAATAATAATAATAATAATAATAAATAAAAATTAGCCTTAATGAAAAAATTTTAAATTGAAATATTGAACATAATCTAGTATGTATATGTACATAAGGAGGTTGCAAATAAGATTGTTGTAGATATTAGTTTTAGTCAATGGTTTTGTAAGCCTGTTGTTATCATATACATTTAAATGCACATTCTAGCAAAGTCTATATCACACTGCACAACAATGAAAGCTGTATAATTTATTATGTCTCATAATAAAAAATCTGATGTGTTCCAATCACATGAGTTTTGCCACAACTCTGTAATAAATTATTGTTAAAAAGCTTATTCTTCTATTTACTTAATGTCATATATTAATGAGAAAATATAAAACTAAAACTTGTACAATTACCCTATATATTGATGGACAAAGTTCAGTGAATATATCTGTGAAAAACAAAGAAGTGAATAACATATAATGGAGATTCAATTGTATTATAATATCAAGTAAAAAGTGATTCTTCTATCCAGATTACATTACTCACAAATATTTTTTTTCTTAAGAATGATTGTAAATTAAGAAGGTTTGAACAAACTGAGCATTCAAATATTTAGTCATAGTAATAAGATCCTACAATACAAGGTAAAGAAATGGGAGAAAAGCAAAAGCATTGCAAACTTGAATACAAATGTTAGTCAATGCATAAGAAAGCTGCTTGTAATCTAGACAGTAGCTGGTAGTGTGACATAAATGTGTTTTTTAATTGAATATATATTTTGTCTGCAGTGATATTTTGTGTCCTTGTTATACTAAACAATACAAAATTCAATAAAATAAATGGAATTTTATACGATATTCACAGAAAGTTCTAGATATACATTTTATTTCCCATGTATATAGGAATATGTTTTGATGCAATATACATAAAAAGATGCATACACATGTTAACAGATGATTCCAGTGTATTATTTTCATGCTTAGCCCTTAACTGGTGACATAATAAACCTGCCATGCAACTGGTGATATGATATCTCTGGTGAGGTACATGGTTTGTATGCATATATTTTTTATTTGAATTCATGCTACTTTGTTTGAAGAAGCCCCTTTAAGCAAAAATTTGTTATTATTGTTAACAACAAATAGAATTATAAACTTAAGTAGCACACAACATTTTAATGCACCTGCAATAAAAAGTAAGTGCACCACCTCATTTGTTTGTTTACACTTGCCCTCTACAATCTTAAATATAAAAATGTATTGTTTTATTGTTTAGTAACAAACACTGATTGCAAAAATATAAATCCATACATACTTATGTTAAGTTATCTTTAAGTTTTTGCAAAAGGTTAAATATCTGTTTTTTTTTGTTTCTTTTTTTTTCTCCCTCTCATGAGGTACACATTACATGAACTTATGCTGTCCAGAGACACACACATGATATTTTTCTAAAAATGCTTTTTTCAGACTTGGGGAACCTCAAAACATATATTTCTGGTGAAATTTCGACATCAAATTTGTGGGTGGAGTACAATATCTTCTCTATCCACTATGTACATTGTACATACAGACTAGAGAAATTAAAAATGTACATAACAAGATTACTGGATAAAATGAGGGCAGTCCTGGTCAAAGAATGGAATTTTGTGAATGTGTTCAGCATATCATTAATGAGGTTGAAGAGTTTGTGACAAAGAATGTGTCATTGATCATTCTGGTGTGTCCCAATTCAAATTTACTGAACTTGGAATCTTCATAATTGTGTTCACTAGGCACCGCAATATCCACATATTCATGTAACAAGAGTGAATATCGGTGTGAACTGTCATCTTTAATTACTATGCTTTTTATCATCCTCTTTATATTGGAAATAAGAAACTGTACATTTTGCTCAGAGGCCTCTTTTATGCTTGAGATTCTTTTATTGTCACAAGTATATGACTTATGACCACCAATTTTTATTTTCCAAATGAGCCTGTGACCTCATGAACTAGAGACAGTATCATACTCTTAGACCATGGAGGATGACAATGCTGCTGCTACTGCTGCTGCTGCTGCTGATGATGATGATTATGATGATTGAGAAATAAATAACCTCTTTTTACTTTCTCTATATGCACTATGTACATAGTAAATAGAGAAAGTATTGCATTCCACCAAAAAATTTGATACCGATATTTCACCGGAAATATATGTTTTAGGGTTCCCTTAATCTAAAAAAAGCATTTTCACAAAAAGGTCTGTGTGTGTGTGTGTGTGTGTGTGTGTGTGTGTGTGTCCGTGTGTCCATGTGTCAGTGTGTCCGTGTTTCTGTGAACACGATAACTCAAAAACGAAAAGTTGGTAAAATACCAAACTTGGTATTTAAGTTTAGTATCTTCCAGGGATGCGACACGAAGATTTTGAGAAAAATCCCCCCATCCCAAACTACCCTTTACATGGAACTATTTTCGAAAATTTTGATTTTCTAAAAAATGGCTCTAACGATTTTGATTACTACTTTATTCTGGATGAATTTTGCATAGCTACTAAACTGTATGAGACGGACAAAAACTTAACCCACAAAAAATGTAGAGCACGTTAAAACACACATTTTATGTTATATACATTTTTTTTGTGGAGTTGATCGTTTTTGAGATATTCCTTTTTCTTAGTTTCAGCTTTGAAAAACTTATACTTTTTTCATACAGGAATTTGTCAAATCCTGTCCACACAAACAAAGGAACATCAGTCACATAGCAACCCGCTTTTAGCTTTCACTTTAACCTATGGTACTCCCTTATTTCGCTTGTATTTACAATAAAGCAAGGAATAAGACTATTTCTGCTAATTTTCCTCGATTAACATGAAATAAATAAAAGATAAGCTTATTAACAATAATTTGTTACAGAGAGATAGAGAAAGTTATGAGAATGGAACACATCAGATTTTTAAAAACCTGCATAGATTCATTGCACTCTGTGCACCTATTAATCTAGGCTTTTAATCTAAGGTCCCGATAAAATGAACCATATCCTTGAAGTTTGACCTTCACATCCCAAGAAAAAAAAAGACCCGTGGATGTATATCTATGCATTGAAAAACCTTCACACTCTTATAATATATGGTGTTAGGTTTCATTCCTCCTTCCATACTTTATGCATAAAGAGCCTGTGTAAGTCTCGTTATATGCAAACATCTATGGTATGTTGACTGTTGCATTTGAATGGAATTTTAATTTATTTAGTGCAAGATATACATAATTTGGGCTGTCCTTTAAACTTGGAACCCTCCCCTTCCATCATTGGACAGCTCTCTACATATTTTACACAATTACATTTTACAGAATTCTATGTACCAACTTAATTTTTCATGGACTCCTTTGTATTTAATAACTGAACTTATGTTCCCACAAGCCCCCACATACCTAGCTGCACACACAACTACAAGGGTCACAAGGTTTCCACACTGGAGGGATTCTACCAAATCAGGCAGCTTCCTCCTCCTTGGAAAGACTATGTCTGGATTAATGAACAAAACAGTTTCTCTACACTGTTCCTTATGTTAGAGAACCTCCATGGTGAATCTTCCTCTGCTGTCTGGTTTCTGATGCCCTTTGAAATTATGCTCATTTTATCCTATCCTCCTGAGGTCTGATGTACAATACACCAATGGCTGCAGTGCAAAATCCTCTCCTACATCACATACACACTGCTCCTTCAGACTATGTAGGGGGCCCTGTATGAATTCTGAAATAGTAGGTACTAGGGAATTTTCCACTTCTCATCAGCATAGGCTGGTACACAAATTCCTCCTCTATGAACCTGTCCAGTAGATCATCCTTCACCAGCACTTGAGAGTGGATGTATCTGAAAATGCTAAGCACATTAATTTTGGAAGCTGTATGTATACTTTATGGGAATAGTTAGATTTTTTACTAATGTGACAATCATCCTGAATGAGAATCTGGAGGGACATGGGAGGATGAAGAAATGCATTTCAATTCCTACTTTGTTCACCACATTTAATACTCTGAGACTTTTACCTAAGGATGATGTGTATCACAGGAAACTGCTTTCATTCCCATCATCAAAAAATTATAGCAACATGTGCAAAAATCCCTGCTGACTCACCAACTATGTATTTCAAGCAAACATTTGCTGTTGATATGCATGTCTGGCATGTCAGCAACCATTTAGAGAGTTAAAAGTAACTGAAAAAAAGCCAAAAGCTTGAATTACAATGATATGTTATTAAGGGGCTCATGACAGAGTGAGAATCTTATAAAATGAGTGGTAGCCATTGTATTTTATTTATTCATGTTTTTATTGTTGGTTTATACAATGTAATATGCAGTTGGTTGGTTGTTTGGTTGGTATCTAATGTTGAGCAGTTGGCAGTGAAGCCATTCGCTCTCTTGCAATCCAGTGTTTTGGTATCATATTATCATGTTGACTAAAGGTTGGGCAGTGCAGTAGATGGTTTCCATCCATATCTTCTTTAAGTATACAGAAAGGACACAGAGGAGATCTCACTATACCAATCCTGAATAAATGTTTATTGACACAGTCATGGCCTGTTAAGAGTCTAAAAGTTGCTACAGAGAATTTTCTTGGTAATGTAGTGATTCTGGTCATGTTATTACATAAATTTTCCCATGGTTTTCCTTTTGTTTGTAGTACATTATCTTCTTTAATTTTGTAATTATATGTTGATATAATGATTCTTTTGATAGAATGATAACTTATTGGATCAGATGAATTTAATGTAATTTTACCACCTTTCTTGGCTAGAAAGTCAGCTCTTTCATTACCCTGTTTTCTGCAATGAGCTGGTATCTGTTGAAGTATTAATCTTTTATTTGAAATAATTAGTTTTATGAGTTTGCAGCATTCTGCAATATTTAAGTTATTAGGTGTTACATCAGATGTTATGGATGTAAAAGCTGCTTTAGAGTCAGATAATAGTACAACTTTTTCAAATTTATTTATATGATATAGTAGGTTTTGTAAGCTCTGAAGTATTGTCAAAATCTCTCCATCAATTTGTAGTATTTAAACTTAATCTTTTGTAGAAAGAGAAGAGAGGGCATATTGTAACTGCACCAGTACCACTGTTATTTGGTAAGCTAGAACTGTCAGTATAAACATGTAGCCATTCATTCATGTAACACACAGTTAAACTATGTCATATATAAGATATACAAACACATAATGTAGTAAGATTGCATACACCAGCCTTGATGATGATGTCCGTAAACTCAAAATGGTGCACGTTGGATAACTCATTCATATGTAATGGGCGTCTTCAAATATCACACCTAACCAAATGAGCCATTCAAATTGACAACCAGCAGGGGAATGAAACACATCTATTATGTGAGTGTTTTGTACCAACTGGTCAAAGGGCACTTGTTTTGGGACACAATTTTCAAAATTTGAAGAGCTGTCATGTCTTAATTCATAATTGAATTCATTTCATAATAAACATCAAACTATGAGTTTAAGAAGAGCAGATTGCACTTTGAACTAGATCAGGGTGAATAGCAACAACATGCCTAATTTTCATAAATCAGAGCTGGGTGCTAAAAAGTACAAGAAAATGGATACAAATAAATCTAAGCAGCAATAAAAGATTTAGAAAGGGGAATAAGTTATGAAGAAATTGATAGGCTTATTGGTTTGGACTACATAATTTTATATATATATATATACTTTACTCAATGATTCTTCTGATTTAGGAATGATTGTTAAAAACTATCTAGGCAAATCAGGTAGAGTTGAGAGGAAATTTGAAGTGATATTCCTAGAGAAATAAACTCTCTAATAAATGGTTGGTTGCTTTTTGTCTTTCCATACATAAAATATATTTTGTTTCCAAATATAAAGGAATTTGAATTTAAGCAGGTGATAGGTAGGCTTCAACCTCTATTATCAGAAAGAAGAGGATATGGGCTATTTGCAGTAAACGAAAGAATGGTAGAGTCATTAGGCCTATTCTCAAGTCAAATTTGAGTGATTGTTTAACTGTATATTATAACTGTTTAAGATATTAAAACATGTTGCTATACACTTCATGGGAATGAATAACAAAATTCTTGAGAATTCACCCTACTGAGGGGTGAATAACAAGATGAAAAAACATTTTTAGCATATTTGCAAATGATTTAAAATTTCTAAATTTACAGATTTTCATGTTAAAAGGTAGATAAGACTATACTGAAATTTTGATTGTTATAGGTTAACTTCTACAGCATTTGTGTAAAGTGAAGCATTAAGAGTTGTTGCTCTGTACCCCATTTTATAGCATAACTTTAAAGTGGTACATTTGCATTTCTTTATTAATTAACCCTTTAAATAAGATTAAGACTTATTCACTTTTTAACTACCTTTTTTCTGTAGACATATAATGAATTGATGGAAAGACGTAAAATGCAAACTACCAAACTCCGCCATCCAAACTCCAGGAAAGTGGAACAAAAGCTGAAGAATGATCTAAACGTCCTAAGAGCAATGCTTGCCAAGGAGTATGTATGTATATTACTAGGAAGTGAGGATCTACACAAATACCACCACATGGCAAATAAACAGCACATATCTGCAGGAGAAAGAGATATTCGCCTCTGGGAACTTCTCTATGGGGTGTTGGTATACTGAAATGTTATATTCACTATATAACTCAAATTTTTCAGTATGCTTAAGAGTAATGGTTAACAGTTAATTGCAAAAATGATGTGCTACAGCTGACTTATCTGTCTGTTTATGCTTTAAATATCTCATGTGTTCTTTAAAATGTTGTCCGATGTTTATTTTTGTTTTCCCTATATACACCTTTCCACATTCCTTGCAGCTGATTTAATATGTCCCTGAATGTGTTTCAATTGGAAGATGTTATCTTTTGTTTTTGTATGGAGAAAGATTTTTAAACTGTGCTTATTAACTGGAGCTAAGTTGATGTTCTATTTTTTGAAAATCTTTTGAAATTTTTGGTGTGCCAAAGGGTGGTACAGTTTTTATTTTCTTCACACTTTAGTGGTGTTTCATGCATAGATAAAAAAATGCATGTATAGAATGTTATGCATTAGTTTGTAACATGGGCTATATCCAGTTGAAACTGGACTTAACCCATACTAAACATGAAACATTTGATTATTTTGAACAAAATAAAAAAAATGGGTTTGTACCTTGTTTAATTAAATTTACATCAAAGGAAATTAATTTCTGTCTTATCTTTCAGGTTCAATTTCACTTCCGATACTTAGTTCTGGGATCCTATCTTCCACATTTTTTAATGACTTCTTTACACAGTGACAAAAAATCCTAATATTTCAAGTCAGATATAGGAAAGGGAATAATGTATACCTTGAGGAGAATAGGCATGCCAGTGGGACATCTTCGCCCAAACACATTTATGTGTGAATAGCTCCCAAAATACATACCTGCATTTCAGAATTCCAGGGCTCTCTTTTTCATATCTGAGCATTTTATTTTCAAGCAGTTGACTCTCTTCCTTTCATTGTCCTCAGTTTTGTTGCACAGAACTGTTCTGGACAGACCTGATAAATCAATAAAGCCATCAAAGTTCAGCTATTTCACATTATAAGATGTTGCGTTCTAAGATGATGGATTTATTCCATCTTCTCCTTTTCTTTTCTACAGGATCTTCAACACCTAAAATTAATGTAAAAAATGTGTATACATTTATTTACAAAAAAATTAATGTTAAAAATTTCTGTATATTTATCTGGAGCTTTATGTGCTATGAAATAATTGCTAGTGCGTTTATATTATTATTTTGGATCACTGAATTTAATTCATTTCTTTTATTCTTGCTTTCATTAGCAGAAGCTTCATGGACAGAGTGTCCATTGCTGTAGGTATAATTGCTGATCTTAAAACATCATCTGTTTCAAAAGTTTGTAGTCAAGTAGGGTCAACATCGCTGTCATCTAGCCTTGCATCACAAAAAGGAGCACTATTATCATTCTATTAAAGCAAACAAAAATTTATTTAATTGTTTGGGAGGAAAATAATAAAATACAAGTTTAAAAATGGCAAAAATTGATATAGCACATTTAAATGAAAATTATGACTGCCGGATTCAAGTTTAAAAACTGACAGCTTCAATATTGATAATAACTAAATAATAACTAACTTACATGAAAATGATGAGTGTCAGATTCTCATTCTGTAGTCTCCATATTCATGATTTCAGTGTCCTTTAAAGTAAAATAGTTTCTTCCTGCATCACTTGTGCCAGCTTTGACAGATGTAGATGTAGCTCCTGGTAAATTCAAAGAAGAATAAGTTCACCCAATCATTCAATTATTTAGGAAATAATTATTCATGTATATACTAATAAATTTGTTTACATTTGTGTAACTTACCAATATGCTGAAAGACTCTTCCTCATTTGTATTATGTTTAGTACTATGTAAGATTAGTTGGCCTCAGGTTTGAAAAACTAATTTACATTTTCTGCACAGCATATTATAGCACTTAAAGCTTCACTTCCATTGTAAGAAATAATACTTCCTAGATTGAAATGAAAACTTGCTGAGAGTAAAAGTTGCTGCAGTGTTACATCGGGTTCAAACATAATTGGAACTCATGACAACGACCGTAACATTATCGTTTTTCTATGACAATGGGTGCATAATATAGTTAAACAGAAGTAAATAAGTCCATTTAGTGATTTCTGCCTGCCTAAGAAATATGAAATTTGGACTTAATGAAAACACAAAATAGGCATAACTTAAGAAAGGAAAGAGATATTGCTTAAGAGACCTTTGCTAGGTTATAGAGAACTTATTTCCTGGTAAGATGGTGAAATAATCTCAAAATGATCAAATTTGTACTTAATGACCTGCCAGAATGATGACAATATACAGAAACTAACTGAAATCAGGTTCATCCCCTAAAACAATAATGCTAGACATCACTTTCTACAAGGTTTATTAATACAATTTTTTTCTGCCTTGAAATTTTATGTTACTAAAATTACAAGTTTGTGGCTGACATAAAACACTCAGTAGATAGCACTTGTCTCTTGTTTGTTATCTTGAGTTAGATATGTTAGTATAACATAATTAACCAAGACATTGGTTGTTTACATTTAATTTAATTTTCATTCTTTTAAGTGCATTGAAAGAATGTGCCAATATAACATACTTAAATATTTAAATTATACATAAAAGTTTTTATTTTCATATTTAAATTCCTGTAAACTATAAAATGCATCTTGAGTTAAGTATTATTTATGGTTTTCATTTTTTCTGTTATTAGGTTTGTGTTATTTTTCTTTTATTTGGTAGTGTATTGAATAATTTCCCTTCCTACAATTTGTACTGCTTGATTAACCATGTCTCCCTTAGTGTTGTTCTGAAGAAATCATCATTATTTCTCAAATTATAAGTCCTTAGAAAATCCAAGAAATTACACTCGTAGCATCAAAAAAAGTTTGCATTTAGTAGTTGTTGTTTCTTACTAGATGGCAATTAAAAGTTTCAGCTGTATCCATCATGTGGTTTCATTGCCATAGGCAATTCAATCAACAATCTTGTATTTATTTAGAAAAATGGAAAAAAAAAAAAACGAGTTTCAGGCTGTGATTAAACACTTCTATTTGAAGGGTTTGACACCAAAAGAGATAAATACCAAGTTTGATGAAGTTCATGGCACATCTAATCCTGCATTTGCAACAATTTATAATTGGATAAATCAATTTCAACATGGCTGTACATCTACAAATGATGAACATTGTTCTGGACGTCCAATAGAAGTGACTTCTTTCAAAATTATTGATAAAATCCAGGATATTATTTTAGGTGATCAACGAATCAAAGTTTGCAAAATAGTAGAGGCCACAGGCATATCACAAGGAAAAGTGTTCTCAATTTTTTACCAAAAATTAGGTCTGACAAAGGTCTCGGCAAGATGGGTGGTGCATTTGCTCTCAATGGAAAATAAACGCAACTGTGTGATTGATTCAGAAGCTGTTTTGGCACTTCTCCATTGTAATTATGACGAATTTCTGCGTCAATTCATAACTGTGGATGAAACATGGATGCACTACCTCACTCCAGAGACATAACTACAGTCAGAGCAGTGGGTTTTTAAATGCAAACCAGCTCCAAAGAAGGCAATAGTGCTGAAATCTGCAGACAAGGTGATGGTCTCCATTTTTTGGGATGTACATGGTATTATCTACATTGATTACTTGCAAAAAGGAAGAACTATAAATGTAGAGTACTATGCATCGTTATTTCAACAGTTGAATGGAGAAACCAAGGAAAAAGTGCCCTCATCTAGCAAAGAAAAAGATTCTCTTCATCAAGACAATATAAGGGTGCACACCTGCACAGTTTAGATGGCCAAAACTGTAGAATGAAAGTTTGAATTACCACAACTTCCACTGTATTACCAGATTTGGCCCCCAGTTACTTTTTTTTATTCCCAAACTTGAAAAAGTGGCTCGGCGGAAAACAATTTACATCTAACAAAGAGGTCATCTCCGAAACAGATGTCTATTTTGAGGCTTAAAATAGTTGGAAATGTGCTAGGAGAAGCATATTGAGCTAAAAAGAGATTATGTCAAAAATAAAAAATATCTGCCAAAAATAATTTATTTTTCCATCTTTTACTAAGAACTTATTGAACGCCCCTCATGATGTTAGTTAAAAAGAATTATGTGAAGTTATAATGCATAAACTGTGTAAGTGCATATGTGCATATCACCATTAAAAACTGATTAATAATGAATAAAATTAATAGTATATTAACAATGTGTTATTAGCTTTTTAAACTTTTATGTGCTCTAGATGTTTATTGTTCTGAGTATAGTATAACAAAGCCAAAGTAAGCAGAAGAACTGTGGATCTTTTTTATTTTCACAGATTCATTGCCTTAAGTTAATAGGTGTTTGGATATTAATTGACCATTGCATCTTGAGAGTTAAAGGTGGCATGTAATGACTATCTCTTACTCAGTCATTTACAGCCTATAAAATTCATATTTTTATGGTGTTACCAAACGGAAAGCATTTCTTTACAGATATTTATCATAGCAAAAATTGCATAGGAAAATATCATCTTATATTAACATTTTTGTAGATTCACATGAAAATGATAATGGATTACTACATGTCAGACTTTATAATTAATTATCAATGTTAATTTTGAGAAATTATACAATACTTTTACACCCCATAAATTCATATTCCCATGGTATTATCTAATTGAATGCATTTCTATACATCATTTGTCACGGCTAGCATGAATCGGATAGAAAAATGTTATTTTATTCTTGAGTAAGCTTTGGCAATTAGTGTCCATTGTGTCTAGGTCTTCTGGGAAGGCTGTGTCTTGGCTGAATTTTTTACCGACGTTTTGCCTCACTATGTGGGGCTTTATCAGGGTTTGTCCTCTCTCATGACAGTGAGAGTTTCCAAACTCAGTTCCCCACATAGTGAGACAAAACGTTGCAAGAAATTTAGCCAAGATGCGGCCTTCCCGGAAGACCTAGACCGATGTTATTTTATATTAGCTTTTTGTAGATTCTCATGAAAATGATACTAAGTTATCACAGGTCAGACTTTTTAATTGACTATCAATGTTAGCTTTGAAAAATTATATTATACTTTAAACTTAAATTCTAGGTCTACGTAGTATGGGTTGCTCATTGTCGTCAGAATCTTCCTCTCATTGAGCTGGAGATTAATAATCTTTTCCGAACAGATGCTTTCAACCTAGTGCTTCATGACGAAAATCGGTCTTCAGGAATCAAATACACTGCAAATGAAAGCTGGATACTTGGTGGAGATATTGGCAAGGATGAACATTTATTGTTGAAACATACACCCCTGTACAATGAGCTTGCAACCCAAGATCATGACTATAGAATGCTTGGCCTTGGAATTTTGAACTTCAAAACGTAAGTTATATGATAAACATGACTATTATGTAATATCAAGGATACATGGAAAAAATATTCAAGTTCTAATTAGTAAAGCTTTAGGAATTTATTACATGTTGAAGTGGAGGTACTAATTACTCAGTTTTAAATGCATTATTCAAGTGATTTCCAAACCAGGTAGTATGAGTGGTTTACAGGGAGGAACATACAATTTACTGCAAAGAAAAGAAAAATGTGTGACTGATGAACAGAGAAATAATTTATAGCTCTGTTACATATTTTCTGATATGCCAAAGTATAAATCACTTTAAATTATATTAGAAAAATACACTAATTCTAACTAAATATAAATTAATGCATAGAATAAGTATTCATGGACTGCTCATTGTGTATTTTTATAATCCCCCCTTGGTTATGTGCAACATTCCACCTATACCTCAGTATGATGTCATCTATGATCACCAAAGGATCTAAGAACGCCAATGGTGTTGGATGTGCCTCTGTTTAAACCACATATCTACATTTGGTTTTCATAGTAGCACTTTCATTAATAGTGCAAAGATGTATGCTATATACTGAACCATTTTGTATATGCCCCATTGAAAATTCTCCTTATGAGTGATTCCTTAGTACACTGCAGAGTGGGCACTTTGTGACTGAGTGGTTAGTCCACTTGACTCTCAGCAAGGTGGCCCAGGTTCGCTCCCAGGTGACATGTGGGATTTGTGGTGGACAAAATGGTGCAGAAGCAGGTTTTCTGTGGGTTCTCTGGTTTTCCCTGCCGTTGTATTCCACTGATGCTCCATGATTTAAATGCAGTCATGAAGGCTTATAGGATTATGTGCAGTGGAAGACTGAATTGATCAATAAAGTACGTCATGACATGGTTCTGTAGGATCACTGAGCGAAGGTGTCTGAAATTCCTTATACTCTGGGCATTTTAGGAAATATATGTTTAACATTTTTAGAAAATATTTAGAATATTTTGAAAATATATGGGTAAATGTAAATGGCGTGTTATTTATGGATGCTCTTTAACTGCAGTGGTTCTCAGCATCCCATTCTAAATTGGGCATAAAAGACCACTTAATTTTGCTCAGGGGCCTCTCTATCAGGCTTGAGGTTCTTTTACGTGCCGTAAATCTACGCTTTACTTCCCTTCCGAAGGAAGTCATGCTAAGGATTTTTACACCCGAAAAAAATCCATCATCCTCTGCCGGGTTTGAACCCACGACCTTGGGTATATGAAGTCAGCATGGTAACCATTACACCACAGTGGGCGGCAAACTATATGGGTGCTGTGACTGCAGACTACAGAGTAAAAACAGTCAGAGTGTAAATCTCAGAACAAAGTTTGGCCCATTTTAAAAAGATCCCATTGATGTTATTCATTGAGTTGCAATAAATGATGAAACAAAACAGCAGTCTGAGTAATGAAAGCACTAAAAAAAAGAATACACATTATGATCAATCAGGATGATCATGACATCAGTTTGCTGGGATGTACAGCTGATTGATTTACCTTTTAATTTTAGATTAATTTATCACTGAAGTGATATTGTGCTAAATCTTCTGAAGTGTATTATGCTAACATTCTGGACCAAATACTGCAATACATGAGAAAAAGACAGTTTGACAAGGATCAAGACAATGATTGTACTTGCACATGTGTTAATAATAATTACAATGGTAAAAATCAGATGTAGATTATGATTTGCTGCTACATCCACCTTATATTCCTGAATTAGCTTGATTTCACACTCAATCTACCCTCTTAACTAAGCATGTTTCTCGATAGAAAGACAGTTTTGTTTGATGAAGAACTCAAACCACCAGCTCAGATGTATTTTGCAGGCCCAAAAGAAATTGATTTCCATGAAGGGAAACAGGCCTTGGACCTTTGTTAGACCAAAGGCATTTATATCAATAGAGACTGTACTGAAATATAAAATCAAATAAAAAATATGTACCATATTTTTTGTTTCATTCTGAGAATATTTCAAATGAGCAGCCTCATATAATTTCATTTATGTAAGAAGGCACATAATTGGAATCTATCAGCTAAATGATCACACATAGTCAGATTTTTCAGGTGGGTGCAAGGCCCTCAAGTTCCACTGTCATTATTCATATGACTGTTTTCTACTCAACTAAAACTACATCTGGATACATAATTGTCACATATGTTTATGAACAATGGTACTGTAGTAGCTAAGCAGTCAGAAAGGATCCAAATTGCTGCAAATACAGTAAAACTTAAAAGAGTAAAAAATAAACATTAAAAGGAACTTGATCTCTAATTTTTTCTACTTCTTCCCGTATTAAGCAAAGATCAATATTGAGATTTCACTAGAAATATGCATTTTGGAACACCTTAAAAAGAATAAAATCTGATGTGTTACACTCACATGACTTTCTCTAGCTACGCTACAAACCTCCTACAAAAGATTCTTCTTCTTTGTACACAAAGCTAATCGAGATAAATATTAGCAGAATGTTCTTATTACTTAGTTCCTTATAAGTAGAAGGGAATAAGGGAATGCACTAAGCTAAAGTGATTGTCAAATGTTTTAAAAGCTATCGTTATGCAATTGTCATTGAAAATCACTTCTTTGCTTGGCCAGGAGTAGAACAAAAGAAAAATGGACATTTCCGGTCTGAGAAAAGTACTTCACAATTGAAGCCAATAACAAGGAATATCTTGGAAACGGTTACCTCCACAACAAAAACATAAAGGACATAAATTGTGTGTTTTGTCATGATGTACATTTTTTGTGCAGTGAGTTTTTTTCTATCTCTTACGGTTTAGCAGTTAAGTAAAATTTGACAAAATTCATCCAGAATAAAAAGGTCTTCAGAGGCTGTTCCCAAAAATTCGAGATATACATTTTATTTTGGACATAAATAGCTTTAATATACAGGATTTTAATCAAAATCGTTAGAGCCATTTTTAAGAAAATCAAAATTTTCGAAATTTTTCCCATGTAAAGGGTAGTTTGTGGTGGGGGAATTTTTTTTTAAAATCTTCGTGTCGCATCCTTGGAAGATACTAAAGCTAAATACCAAATTTGGTATTTGACGGTCTTTTTGTTTTAGGGCTATGCTGTCCACAGACACACAGACAGACAGACACACACACACACACACAGACATTTTTTTAAAAATGCTTTTTTCGGACTTAAGGGACCCCAAAACCTATATTTCTGGTGAAATCTCGGTATCGAATTTTGGGTGCATTACAATACCTTCTCTATCCCTATGTACATTGTACATATGGGGCTAGAAAAAGTAAAAATATATGTTCCATTCACATGACTTTCTCTATCTGTTCTGTAAACTATTCTTAGAAAAGATTATTTTTTACCTATATCATGCTAGTCAAAATAAACATTAGCAGAAATGTTCTTAGTACTAATTCCTTATAACTAAAAGAGAAATAAGGAAATACACTAGGCTAAGGTTACAGTCAAATCTTTTAAAAGCTGTTGCTATGCGACTGTAATTGAAGTTCCATTCTCTTTCCATGGCCAGGAATAAAACAAAAGAGAGATGAACATATGAGAGCTTCTTGATTGAGAAAAGTTTAAGTGTTTTAAAATTGAAACTAATAACAGAGAATATCTCTAAAATGGTTAGCTCTACAAAAAGTTGTGTATGACGTAAACTGGGTGTTTCAACGAGATCTACATTTTTTGAGTTTAAGTTTTGTCTATTTCTTATGGTTTACCAGTTAAAAAGTCATTCAGAATGAAGAGAACTTTAGAGATTATTCCCAATGGCATTTTATTTGCCATGAAAATATCTTTAATATACAGCATTTTAATTAAAATCGTTAGAGCCATTTTCAAAAATTTTCCATGTAAAGGGGAAGGGAGATTTTCTTTAAAATCTTCATGTTGCATCTGTAGAAGATTCTGAACTTATATACCAAGTTTGGTACTTAACCAACTTTTCGTTTTTGAGTTATGCTGCCCACAGACACACAAACACATGCACACGCACACACACGCGCACACATACACACGAACATGCACACATGGAGGCAGAGAGACACATGGACCATTTTCTAAAAAATGCTTTTTTGGATTCAGGGATTCTCAACACATGTGTTTTTTGGTGAAATCTTGGCATCAAATTTTTGGGTGGATTACGATACTTTCTCTACCTGCTATGTACATTGTACATGCATGCTAGAGAAAGTAAAAAGAAATACATACTTTTGATTGGACATCCTTTGAGATTTTTAGAAGAATATTTTTAAGAAAATCTGTTGAGAGCTAGGTGGGTCGGTATATAAGATAGACACTGGCCTAGTGGAAAACCCCATGGATGCCCAAGGGTACATGTTACTCAATGTACCCTGGAGAGAAAGTGGCAGCCTGAATAATCACGTCTCTCTGCATGGTCTTTGTACATGCATGTTAGAGAAAGTAAAAAGGAATACATACTTTGGTTCAACATCCTTTGAGATTTCTAGAAGAATATTTTTAAGATAATCCCATTTTACTCCAAACTAGCTGTTACATAGAAACATGGTAATTATCTTTTTTAAGGGTACATGTTACTCGATAGCCCTGGTGAGAAAGTGGCACTTGAGTAGTGAGGCCTCGCTGCATAGTCTTTGTACATGCATGCTAGAGAAAGTATAAAGAAATACATACTTTGGTTGGCCATCGTGTGAAATTTTTAGTAAGATATTTTTAAGAAAATCCCATTTTGCTCCAAACTAACCATTATATATATTTTTTTAAGTAGGTAAGTGAGTTTATTTCTATAACTTTTACATATTATATACATTTATTTACTTATCACTACACTAAGTTGCTGAGTACCACGTAGTCAAGTAGACTCAAACCTTGAGGTTTCTGAGCTATTAGTCCCTATTTATATCTTAGATCAAATTCATATTACCTACTATTGCTTAATTTACTTCATTGTCCTGCTTATTTCTTTTCCTTAACCATTTGGCTCTTACTCTGCCCAAAAAATTTCTAATTTCAATTAAGTTTCTCCTAGCTTTTATATTCATTAGCTTTAACACTTGAATTTCTTGTAGTACTGTTAACCATTTCTTTTTAAGTGTCCTCTCCCTAAGCGTTTTAGTTTCTTCACATTCTAAAACTATATGCCATTCTTTGTCCTCCATGTGACATAAGGGGCATTTTTCCCAATCACTCTCCCTTCTCAACCCTTTCAATTTGACCATGCCTGTTCTAACCCATGCAAAGCCTTCTCTTGCTGCCTTACCACATATATCAATGTACCTTTTTCTGTTCCAGATTTCTATACCTGTTAATGAACTTTTCGAATGTCATTATTTCTTGTCTTTCATTATCTTCCATTCTTAACCTTATTTTTTTCCAGAACCCTGCTTATAATGATTCCCTAGATTTCCACAGATCCCTAAACCGAATTTTCAACATGATTTTCTTTATCTTATTTAGCCAAGAATCTTTTTGATTTAACCTTTTCCTGTAGTATCAAAATTAATGTACAACATTTTGTTCCTCTATTTTTTTTAATTCTCACCCAATATTTTAATACTCTTTCCACAATTTTCCCTCTAGTTCCCAATCTTTCTAGTTCTGCTTGTGCCACTCCATTTGGTAAAGCTCTTGGCAGGCCCAGAATTTGCTTACAAAAGTTTCTATGATCATATCCATATTTCTGCCTGCTTCCTCCAAACCCCATATCTCTACCCATAAGAGCATTCTTGCTTCCACTACAGCCATGTAAACTCTCTCTAACCATTTTATTTGCATTTCTGTTAATTTATCTAAGCATATTTTTGATAACTTTAAATGTGATTTTACCTTTAGCTAATACCATTCTCTTTTTCTCACTCCACTACCCCTACTGCTTAATTATACTCCCAGATAATCAAATTTAATTAACAACCTCGACTTCTCTTCCTAGCCAATACCACTTCTTATCTTTCCTTAACGATTTTAAATACCACAATTTTTGTTTTATTTACATTAATTCTTACACTCCCCTTCTTACAAAATTCATCTATTGCTTCTATTGTCTTAACTATCCCCACACTAGTTATATCTCCTGCTACTAAATCATCTGCAAATAGTAAACCAGGTATTTCTTTATTGTTTATTATAGGCATATGACTATTTTTCACTCTAATTGCTTCAATAATATTATCTATAAACAAATTAAACAAGAACGGTCTCAACTTACATCCTTATCTTAATCCTATATTATTTTGAATATTTGTAGTTACTTTATTATTTCCAATTTTTATGCAAAACTCATTGTCACCTATATTCTTTGTAGAGTCCTTATAAAACTACTGCTCATTCCTTTTTTGGACAATTTGTACCATAGTGCTTCACGATTAATCGTATCAATAGCCTTTTCAAAGTCAACCAATAATATATAATACTCTCCCCGTCTTGTCTGCTAAATATTTAGTTACTATTGTATTAATCACAAAAATATTATCCACTGTTCTCTTGTTTCATCTAAAACCAGTTTGGAGATCAGATAGCTTACTCTCATCATCTGCCCACTTTTGCACTCTTTCTACAAGAAACCCCTGTGTATATTTTACCCAGCGCTGGTAATAAGCTAATTCCCCTATAATTTGCTGGATTATTTACCTCACCTTTATTCTTAAACCCATTATATAGAAACATGTTAATTATCTTCTTTTTTTTTGCCTAAATGAGTTGAATTATTGGATTAAAATGCATTATGTTTGTTATATTAACATGAAGAGTAAAATATACGTAGAACTTTCTGTAAAGAGCCTGTGAAGCTGTCTTCATTTGAATTGAATGTGTATAACTTTACAAAACTGAGAAATAATTTGAGATAAGCAAAAACTTACTGTGGAAAAAATCTGAGAGCATTATGTTCATATGACTTTCTCTACTCTTTTTCAACAAACTATTCTTCCAAGTTTCTTCTTCTAACTAATTCATGTTAACAAAGATAAATATTTGTATAAATGCCTTTATTGCATATTTATTTGTAGATATGGGAATACCATAGGCTTAAGTGATAGTCAAAACTCTTAAGAGCTAGTCACTATGGATTTAAAATTATGTTCTCTTTGGTTGGCCAGATGAATGAAATGAATATTTATTATTGAATCTCTATTTAATTAACCCTATTTTACAAAACTATGTTAGGATTATATTTTCATACACATAATAACATACATATAATAACATAAAAGACAATAACATACAATAACATACAAAAAAAAAAAAAACTGTCATATTTGATACAACAATAGAGAGAACCTAATATAGACTTTTAAATTTAGAAAAAATAGCATTAATAAACTTTTCAAACTCTTTTAAACAGCACTTAGATTTTAAAATATGTTGTAATGGAGGCTTATAATCCTTATACAGTTGTTTAAATGTGCAATTAAATATCCATTTCTGAGAATGACAGAACAATCAAACAAAAAGTGTTGCAGAGGTGAAACACGCTCTTGATACACACATACAAAAAGCCAGTTGTAACATTTATTTTAGACCACTCAAAATAATCTCCAAATTTACCAAGTCCAAAAAAGAAACTGTGTGAAAATATGGTTGGTTATAAACCCTCTACATTCAAGTCTATCTTGAACAGTATTAAGGATCAGCTGCTTACTCAATGCACCAGTACTGCTGGTAATCCATGCCTCATTCCATTTTTCCACCATTTGAATGTTACATAATTGTTTAATATGGCAGATGGAATACTTCTATAATTGTATTCTTAGCTTCTGAGTTTACGATAGCAGCCTCCTTTGCAAGATAGTCAGCCTTTTCATTTCCGCTTGTACCATCATGTCCTCATACCCATCCCATACAAATATATACATTACTTTCCATAATTAATTTTCTTATACATACAGCCAGTGCATTAACACAATATTTATTATTAAATCTGCAAGTGCTGCTTATGAATCACTAAAAATATGTACATTAGCTCCATTATTTATACTCTATTGCACTACTTCCTGGAGAGCTGGAAGTTCTGACTGGAATACAGTATACTGTGGTGCTAAACTAAATTTTACTGAGATATTTTTTAACTAATAGTAAACAACAAACACATATCCAACTTGAGCTTTTTCAATAATTTCATGGTAGGAAAAATGAATAACAACCTACCATTTGAGAAAAGTATTAAGTACAGTGCATTCCCTGAGCGACCGAACTGTTTCACGGCAGCTGGCCCTCACCCATTACGTTGCAGCCGTGGGGCATTTTGGTCACTCACGGAACACACTGTCTTATAAAATAGAAAGTAATTTAAAGGAAAATCTTGGAAAAATATCACAAAAAATGTATTTGACATACACTTTATGCTTTTTGAGATCTACATTATTTGTGTAATAAGATGTCTCTTCAATTCAGTTTTATTAGCATTCAATATGCGTTGCATATGATTGAATATCTAATATGTTCACTGTTTATGCAAATGTCATTCATAATGAAGAGGATTTCAGAAGCTATCTTAGAAAATTCAAGACTTACATTTCATTTCTCATGAACATATCTTAAACATTGGTATTTTCAACAAAATCATTAGTCATTCTTGAGGAAAACAAAATTTTTAAAATTTTCCATGTAAAGGGTGGTTTGTGGTATGGAAATTTTATAGAAAATTTTGCTGCATGCTCAAAAGATGCTGAATTTAAATGCCAAGTTTAATATTAAACAGACTTTATTTTTAGTTATGCTGTTCAACACACATATCCACTCACACGCACACACACACCCCCACCCACCTACCTACCCCCACACCCCCCACCACCACACACCCACACCCACACACATGCATGGATACAGAGTGTTTTTTAAAAATGCTTTTTTGAATTCAAGAGGCCTGAAAAAATATACTTCTGGCAAAATCTTGACATAAATTTTTGGAATAATATTTCTCCTACTTACATGACAGAGAAACAAAATGTTAAACCCATTAAGATATACAATTTGTTAAATAACTGTAAATAGAACTATAGTTTTAGATATTTTATTTTTAGTCAATCTTACATTTTCTGATGTCAAACTATGTCATCTGGTGGAACAGTTTAAAGTCTTACATTCTCTTTTCTCTTTTCCCTCTCTTTTAGTGTCCTGGCAGTCTATTGCTAAAAACAGCTGGTGATAGTCTCTGCAATTAAACTATAGGTCTTGCTTAATTTGAAATCAAAATTAGCAAAAGATTTGTTTTGAATAAAGTAATGAGGACAGAGGACTCATTTTTTTTTTTTAATTCATCTATGTATAAGGCACACATATGAATTTATGGTGGGTAAGACATTAGACTTTTTTAAGCAGCTAATTTACATTTGTGATGCTCATTTTATAGAGTTTTGATTGTTTTAACAGACCAAATTCCATAATAAAGATCTTTATTTTTGATGGACTTTTTCCTATGATTCATTCATATAAGTAGGTTTTAGTTCATAATAGTTTAAAAAAAAAACCAATTGGAATTAACACTGTGAAGTACTGTAATAGTTTATAAAATAATACAGATTGAGTCGACCAGACACTCTATGGCTTCATATACCTAAAATTTATTCTTGAAGTATTTCACCTTCGGTTGAAGGCATCATCAAAGTGCTCACCTAGACCGCCTGGGTTTGATCCCAAGCAACCGCATGTGAGATTTGTGGTGGACAAAGCGGCGCAGGGACAGGTTTTCTCTGGGTTCTCCAGTTTCTCCCACCAAGGCATTCCACCAGTGCTCCATCTTCATTCATGATCACTAGTGTCATCAACTTTGGTGCCACAAGTTGTAAAAGTAGGCGTTAAACACTTCCAAAAAAAAAAAAAATTCATCAAGGTGTCGACTGGCTGGAACTCCAGTGCTCCTGTGAATCTTGCTTCTCTGGGGTGGAGACATCTGATGGAGGTTTTATGAGGCTTAGTAGTGAGTAACGTGCATTAACTATTCATGCGAGATGGAGGATTACATCATGGATGTGGAGACAGCTATTTGGGAACTAAACACTATCGATAAGTACATCGTCAGAAAAAATCAAAGGACATGCTCCAGAAATTAAATTTGAACAAACCCAAGAATAATTTTAAACAAATTATCAAATCACTCAAGAAAGAAGATGTAATTTACACAAAAGCTGACAAAGGCAATAAAATAGTCATTACAGAATATATCTCCAGCATGAAAAATCTTTTAAATCAGAGGAGTTCATGGAAATTAAACAGGACCCATTAAATAAATGCACTAAAATAGTCAACAAAGCAATAAAAGACAGCCGCATAATTGCAAAAGAAATACAATATAAAGTTAAAGTAGACAATCCAAAACTGGCAAGTATCTATGGATTACCCAAGATTCATTAACCAGACAACTGCTTAAGACCAATAAACAACAACATCAACTCACCATCATACCTCTTAGCAAAATGGTTATCAAAACAGTTCATGTCACTACCTACAATTGAAAGCTGTAGGTGAGTAACTTGTTAAAACTAATAGATAATATTGAGGATTTTAGCCTATCACCAAATGATTTTCTGGTATCATTTGACGTCAAATCACTCTTTCCTAATGTCCTGAAACACAAACTCTTATCTATCTTGAAACAGTAGCTAGAATCCATTGAAATGGACAGCAATCACATCCAGGATTACTTAAAATGCACCAAAATTTGTATTGAATAAACATTTTTCATATTCCGAGGAAGTTGCTACTAACAGCAATCTGGATTAGCAATGGGAAACCCATTATCTCCCGTCCTTGCCAAACTGTTTATGAGTCACTTTGAAACACAAATTATTACAGCTTTCCCGCACATGTTCAAAACCTGGTACAGGTTTGTGGATGACATTTTTGCAATAATCAAGAACAAGCTTAGAATGGATGCCCTTAAACTGCTCAATTTACAGGAACCTACCATCAAATTCACAATGGAAATGGAATCAAGATTTCTAGATTTAAAAATAGGGTAAATTAAAATTTGGAATCTTCAGAAAAGACTCTCACACTGTCAACTACATCAATCTCACACCACACAAACATGCAATAATAAATAGCCTAACTCAAAGACTGGTTGGTTGAACAAGAATGCTTGACTGAATATTCCACAACAATAGAAACAGTGATGAAAAATGGCTTCAGCAAAACATTAATGGACAACAAAATAAAAAAGTTCAAGAGACAAATAATCTAAAGCAAATCACCACACTGACACCTCCCATAGAAAAAAAGTGTATAGGAAATTCACATATTACCCCTGGGCAACCCATAAATTTCAAAAGGTCTTCAAAAAACTTAACATCATCCTAGCCCCTATCAATAGATTCAGTATCAGAAATCTCCTGAGGAAACCAACAACTGATAAAATCCCCCCCCCCAAAAAAAAAAGTCTGGCATTTACAAAATCAACTATTCTGACTGCAATAAAGTATGCATTGACAAGTCCAAAAGGAACATTGGAACTAGATTAAAAGAACATTTCAGCAACATCAAGAACAAAGAAAACATAAAGACAACATAAAGAAAAAGACTCATCTATTAAAACCAGCCTGCCTTACTTCAGAATTAAATATTTGGGAAAATATTTATATAAAAAAACATGGGGATTATTTTATGAACTTTGACGTTTTGCCAGAAGTTAACTCGCTACTAAGCCTCATAAAATCTCCATCAGCTGTCTCCACCCCAGAGAAGTAAAATCCCAGGAGCACCAGAGTTCCAGCCAGTCGACACCTTAATGATGCCTTCAACCGAAGGTGAAACGTGTTGGGAATAAAGTTTAGGTATGTGAAGCCATAGAGTGTCTGGTCGATTCAATCTGTATTATTTTATAAATTATTTAGTTCATAATCCAATTGAATTAATTCTTCTGAATATCAACATACATTGAGTGTACATTTTTCCTAGTTCTGAATTCAATAGTGAAGATCATGTTAAACTGCAGATATATCCAAGTATGAAGAAAAATGCCAACATCAGTGTATCATATAGATAGAAACACAGTATATTTCATACATAACTCTTCTAAAATCATCTGTGTTTAAAGTAATATGGGCACTGCAATGGCATTAAATTCATATGTAAAATTCATGTTTCTGCTAAGAGAAATCCAACATGCAATGCAGAGTCATAAAGATATTGTTTTTCAGATTATGCTACTTGAGGTAATGGGCATGCTAAATGCATTTACAATGGATAAATTCAGAGGATTAAACATTATTTTAAGAAAAGTGTTATTTCAAAATGATAAATACTCATTTGCTTAGTCTTTTAAGCAATAGTTATATTTTTTTCTCCGTTTTTCTTCCTCTTCCCACTGTCTTCATTTTCTTTTGTTTCCTCCTCTTTCTTAATGTTCGTCCTTCATTGTTTATGAAGTTAGTATGTTTGACTTTGATCCAGTATTTACTTCATGTAGCAATGTGTCTATACTTAATTCTTTAAATTTGTTGATTGCTGCTTCTTTTATTCTCACTAACATTTATCTTGTTTCCTGGACAAAGTAAGATGAATTTATAATTAGCAATCATTTTCTTGCAGAGATGACCCCAAATTAAACTATTATACAAAATTACATTCCTACTCAGAAGAAGAATTTCAAAGGTATGGACTAAAACTGGGAATTCTTGGGTTGCCAAAGGACTTGTTTGATGTAATGCTTATTCCAAAAAAGACACATGATGAAGAGGAACATCTTATAGAGGTAGAAGTCCTTCATATTTTAATCTGCATATGTCTTATTTCTTATTTTTTGGTGCAACATTTCCTATTTGGTTTCTCCCATTACCAACCCATATCATTGTATTGTATTTTGGTATATTCATTTTTAACCTTCTGAAATTTCTTTAATTTCTTTTCACCAACTTGTGATATTAATCTTCAGTATGGGAACTATTAATCTGTTTTTCGTTAAGCATGAGAAAGCATACTCAGATTACAGTTGGTTTGTTTCTAATGCTGAACAGTTCCGCCTGCGGTGCCATTAGTAGTTAAAGCGGGCGTTAAACACTACCAAAAAAAAAAATGCTGAACAGTTAATGAGCTCATATGCTCTCTTGCATTCCAACATTAAGAAGAGGCTAAAGTAGTAAAGCCTGGACAACAAAGAAGGCTACCCTCTTCAAATTGTATTATCTTATACAGAGTACAACTAAAAACTTCTAAATTTTCTCACATGGTGAGGATTAAAATGAGTTCAGAAGCACTTATTTCCATGCTAGGCCTCTTTTCTGGAACTGTTCTAAAATGTTATAATATCCAAGCTATTCTGCTTTTGCTTAAGTCCCATCAAGTTATTGTATAACAATTATATAACAATATTATATTAATGCAATGCATTTCAAAAGTCCTGCATATTTTCTGCTATAGCTAAATGGAACTGTTTTTCAAAATACCTCATACATGTCATACAGCACTTTTAAAAAAACAATTTTTCACAGAAACAAACCATTCTTAATATCCATCTATGCAATTTGTGATGTCATAAAAATATTTTTAAAATACATTCTTATATTTTTACTTTCTCTACACATACAATATACATAGTGTATAGAGAAGGTATTGCAATCCACCCAAAAATTTGATACTGAGATTTCACCAGAAATAGATGTTTTAGAGTAAAAAAAAAAGCACATCTAGAAAAAGGTCTGTGTGTGTTTGTGTGTGTCCAAGTGTCTGTAAACACGATAACTCAAAAACGAAACATCGATAAAATACCAATCTTCATGTATAAGTGTAGAATCTTCCAAGAATGTGACACAAAGATTTTGAGGAAAACCCTCCCACCCCAAACTACCCTTTACATGGAAAAAATTTTGAACATTTTGATTTTATCAAAAATGTCTTAACGATTTTTATTAAAATACCATATATTAACGATATTTACACAACAAATAAAATGTATATCTTGAATTATCTGGGAATAGCCTCTAAAGACCTCTTTATTCTGAATGAATTTTGCTGGATTTTGCATAGCTAGTAAACTATAAGCGATAGACAAAAACTTACTGCTCAAAAAATGTACATCTCATTGAAACACCAATTTATGTCATATACATTTTTTTCGTGGAGTTGACCATTTTTGAGATATTCCTTGTTATTGTGTTCAACTTTAAAATATTTATACTTTTGACATACGGGAATTTGTCAAATCCTGGCAATGCAAAGGAACAGAATTCATCCACATGGCAACCAGCTTTAAAATATTTGACTATCGTTTTAGCCTAGTGTATTCCCTTATTTCCCTTCTACTTATAAGAAAGCAAGTGATAACTGCTAATTTTTATCTTGACTAGCATGAAGTAGTTAGAAGAATAGCTTTTGTAAGAATATATTGTTCCAGAATAGGTAGAGAAAAATCTGTGAATGGAACACATCAGATTTTTTTGTAGGTGTACCATCTTGATATTATTTTCTATGATTGTGCAAGCTCTCAATTGTTTCATACAGCAACAGTAACCAAAAAATCTGATATGCTCCATACACATGACTTTCACTACATCTCAAAGATGTCTTCAGCAGCTATTCTTAGAAAATTCAAGATATACATTTCATTTGCTATACAAATATCTTTAACATATGATATTTTAATCATAAACATTAGAGCCACTTTTGAGAAAATCAAAATTTTCGAAAATTTTTCCATGTAAAGGTTATTGGGGGTGGGAGACTTTCTTGAAAATTTTTGTGTCACATCTTTGGAAGATACTGAACTTAAATACCAAGTTTGGTATTTAACAGACCTTTTGTTTTTGAGCTATGCTGCACACACACACACATGCACACACGCACACAATTTTTCTAAAAGTGTTTTTTTTCTGAATTCAGGGGGTCTCAAAACATATATTTCCAGTGAAATCTCTGTATTAAACTTCTTTATACCCTATGTAGGTACACAGTACGAGTAGAGAAAGTAAAAAAAGAATCTTTATTATGTATTTCCAGTGAAATCACTGTACAAATTTTTGGATGCAATACAATAACCTCTCTATACCCTATGTACACAGTACAAGTAGAAAAGTAAAAACATAAACCAGAACCTTTATTATGTATGTCAATTGAACAATAATATTGCTAATGTTAATTTCTGGAAATAAACTCCATCGATAACACCAGGAAGTTCAACTATTATATTTGCTTATTATAGCAGTGTTTGTTGTTTACATGTATATAACAACTGTATCAGGATGTCTGTGTATGCATGTTCATATACCTTGAACATATAACTTTAAAATGAAAACTTGGTTAAATATCAAAATTGCTATTTAGTTTAGCATCTTCCAAGGACATGAGACAAACACTTTAAAGAAAAATCCTCTACCCCATCATACAATTTACATGGAAAATTGTCATTGTTTTTATTTGTTCCAAAGTGATTCTAATAATTGATTAAAATACCATTTGTTTAAGGTATATTTATATAAAAAAGAAGACATATATTTTACATTTTCAATGTACAACTATAAACATCTCTTTCTTCTGCATGAATTTTACATAATTTTGTATAACTGGTAAACTAAGAGTCAGACAAAACTCACTATGTTTAAAATATTGTAGATCTTATTAACCTGCAAAATGTATGGGAAACACATCTTTGTGGTGTTAAACATTTCCAAGGTATTTATTGTTATGATTTGAATTTTCAAATAATATATAGTTTATTACTTTCTCTAGCCTGTATGTACGATGTTGTTTCACGAGTGTCTAGCCAGGGCCAAAAGACCCACACCCTCAGACCAGGGAGAAATCAATCTCCATGGGTTTTTCCATTAGTCAGTAACTAGGTTACTAAAATGTAACAGGAAGGAAGTGGATGTGTCACTTACATGCATCAACCCCGAAGGGAAGACTACCGAAAAACCTTGGTAGGGCCGACAGATGTCTTGCATACCATTTGCTAGCTGTCCAGGCTAGTGCCATAGGACATAGAAGTGTCTCACAACCCTATCCAAGCGTCACCATCCAGACATATCCAATCTCCCTACAGGTATCAGGCCATTGCCATGTTGAGCCCAACCCAATCTGAATAGCTCCCTTCCAGGAAGGGGTCAGATGTTCAGCCCGACTACTTCTAATATGTTAGAAGTACCACTGGTGCTCAGGATTCTGGTTTCTGCACCGGAAGTCCATATGTACAATGTACATAGTGGATAGAGATGGTATAGTATTCCATCCAAAAATTCAATACCGAGATTTCATGGAAACACATGTTTTGAGGTCTCCTAAGTCCGAAAAAAAATTAGAAAAAAAAAGGTGCGTGTATGCGTGTGCGCTGTGCAGTGCGCACGGCGTGCGCATGCATATGCGTTTGTGTGTGGCGCTCCAAAACGAAAAGTTGGTTAAATGCAAAACTTAGTATTTAAGAAGTTCAGTACCCTGTAAGCATGTGACACAAAGATTTTCAAGAAATCCCCCTCACCCTCAACTTCCCTTTACATGGAACTTTTCCGAAATTTTCATTTTCTCAAAAACGGCTCTAATGGTTTTGAATAAAATGCCATATATCAAAGATATTCACATCACAAATAAAATGTATATTTTGAATTTTCTGGGAATAGCCTCTGAAGACCTCTTTATTCTGGTTGAATTTTGCAGAATTTTGCATAACGGTTAAACCGTAAGGGATAAGAAAAAAACTTACAGCACAAATCATGTAGATCTCGTTTAAACATATAATTTATGTAATGTGCATTTTTCTTGTAGAGTTGAAGATTTTTGAGATATTCATTGTTAATGGTGTCAGTTTTCATCTAATTAACTTTTCTGAAATAGGACCATGCAAAGTGAACCAAGCCTAATTGTTTCATATAGTGACTAGTTTTTAAAAGATTTGACTATCACTTTAGCCTTCCCTTATTTCCTTTCTACTTACAAGGAAGCAAGTACTTGGACCAATTCTGCTAATGTTTATGTAGATTTGCATGATGTAGATAAAAGAATAATCTTTTGTAAGAATAATTTGTTTGAGGAACAGCTAGAGAAAGTCACACGAATAGAACACATAAGATTTTTTACTTTCTTTACAGGAACTATGTATATAAAAATTATCTTGGTCCAGAGTTTCCGGTGTAGACCGAGTCTTAAGGCTAAAATCTGCCGACGTTTCGCCCATCTTATGATAAGGCTTTCTCAGGGCTAACTGCGTCTGGTCCGGCTGGCGTACCTTCTTTTATACTGCAGTTGGGACATGCCAAGTACCGCCCTCCTGTGTTGCCATTGGTTATCGTTTGGCCAATGGCTGGGGTCGCTGCTTTCTGTATTCCTATTTGCTCGCTGGCCGCAAGGTGGGATGCTTTTCTTAGCAGAGGTCTCCAGATACGTGCCAGTATTACCAGTAGGCGTCGGGCAACAAAATTCAACGAAGGGTTACCATTCCATCGGAGCGCCCTCGTTAGGTCTCTTGGGGATTACGATCCCACAAACCGCCGCTTCAGGCGATACCGGCTTCCCCGCATGGCTTGCGGGCATCCCCGGTAACGAAGGAGCACCACCAACAGCTGCTACGGCTAAGCTCCTTATTATCCTTCAAGAGTTGCTTGGATTCAAAAATTTAACCTCAAGAAACATTTTGATAAAAACACACCAGCGGTGCACAAGGGCCGTTGCACCATCAAGGCAACCGTCGAGGAGCAATATTCGCCTCCTCCTGTCACTCCACAACCCCAATACACACCCGCCATCCTACAAAACCCACAATCCCGTCAGAACGTGGTTAAGTTCTCTCTGAGAACAGGGACACGTCTAAAACACCTCGGGCTGCCCTCAGCCTGCCAATCACACTGGACTGGTGCCAGTATGCCGACGATGTCCTCATAATGGCGCGTAACAAGAACACCCGATATTGCTTCCCCCGCTACAGAGACAGCTCCAGGCCATAGGCAGATGGAGTGAACAGTGGCGGATGGCCATCAGCCCGCAGAAGAGCTCAGCTCTACTGCTGGCTAAAGTCCGTGGCTGGCGACCGGAGAGGTCGCTGAGGCTGCGGCGGAGGCGGATCCCCTGGGTCCGCTCCGCCAAATACCTCGGAGTCCTCCTCGACCGCGGCCTTACTTTCACTCCACATGTCAGGGAGAAGGTCGGCTTGGGACACGCTGCCCTGCGGCAGTTGTTTCCCATCTTCCGCTCCACCATGCCTACACACCTAAAACTACGGCTGTACCGCGCAGTCATCCCGCCCCTGATGCTGTACGGCTGTGAGGTCTGGGGTTCGGTGGCTCGTTCCACCATCCGCAGGCTGCAGGCCGTGCAGAACAGGGCATTGTGGATGATATACGGCACAGACCGCAGATTCCCGTCCCACATTCTCCATTCCCACTCCGGAATCCCATACATAGTGGACGTTGTGCGAGAAAGAGCTCGCACAATATACACTAAACTTGCTCCCCACCCAAATCCCCAGGTGAACACTCTCGGTCTTTACGACCACACGCTACCAAGGAGACGCGTAAGCTACCGCCTTCCCAAGGACGCCTTGGGATGGTAGTTTTCCGGCCGCCTCTCCCTTTATTGTTCTACACGCCAAGTTAAGCAGCATCGGGCATGGTCACGACTCGGACGGGTGACCATCCAGTCGTACTCCGACCAGATCTGCAACACTGGCTTCCCCCACTCCCTACCTATATCCCTTCATGTCTCCCCGCTAGCAGGCACTGCTTTCCTTGACAGCCCGCAAGCGGTTGGCCAAGGTAAGCAGCATCGGGCCTGGTCCCTCTCTGGGTGGGTGGCCACTCAGATAGGTAAGCCAGCCCGCGCCGGCTGCACAGAGGGAACACCCTGCCCAACTACTTTGACATTGACAAAAACGCTTGCATAAGACTACATCTACTATATCACACGGGTAAATCCGCAAGAAAAGCGGATAGGTACCGTGGTGATTTGCCCCCGCCCGAGTACACTCGGGCGACTAGTTCCTGCTCCTGGCTCCTGGTGTTCAAACTTATTCCATTGTCTCTGTTAACTTTATGTTCTTCTTTAATTATTTCTATGCTTTCGCGTATAATGCGATGTTTGTAGTCTTCACATGGTACCAATAATTTCATGTTATCAAAATCAATGTGATGGCCAGTTTCAATAGCATGTTCGGAGAGAGCGGACTTTTCAGGCTGATTAAGTTTGAGGCTTCTGATGTGCTCTTTTCGACGTGTGATTGCCGATCTTCCGGTCTGACCTATATATACTTTGCCGCAATCGCAGGTTATTTTATAAATTCCTGGCTTAAGTAGTGGGTTGGATTTGTCTTTTACTGGTCTGAGGGTGGATTGTAACTTCCGAACCGTGCTGTACCGAGTATTAATCCCGTGTTTGAGTAAAATTTTGCCAATCCTTTCAGTGGTGCCCTGAACAAAAGGAAGGCGAGCCCATCTTGTCTTTTGTTTTTCTTTTTCTTTTTGTGGTTTTTTGGCATTCTTTCCCCAGTATTTTATGTCGGTTTTTGAGTATCCGTTGGCTTTTAACACTTCCTGTAAGTGGTGTCTCTCTTCAGTTAAAAGATTTGGGTCACAAATACGCGTAGCTCGTTGGAACAGAGTTTTGACCATGCTTCGTTTTACTGAAATGGGGTGGTGGGATGTGGCATCTATGTATCTGTCTGTATGTGTAGCCTTTCGGTAAACTGAACAATGCACTGTTTTGCTTGCTGAATTTCGCTCTACTAGAACGTCTAAAAATGGTAATTTTTGGTTATGTTCTAGTTCCATAGTAAATTGTATATTTTGATGAAGACTGTTTAGATGTTCAAGGAACTCTGGGATGTTGTTCAATCCATGTGGCCATACCACGAAAGTGTCATCCACATATCTTAACCACATATCCGGTTTGAGTCGGCAAGTGTCCAAGGCCGTGTTTTCAAAATCTTCAAGGAAGATATTAGCCACAATCGGCGAGATAGGAGATCCCATGGCTGCACCTTCTTGTTGTTGGTAGATGTCTTCTTGGTATGAGAAATACGTATTGGTTATACAGTGGGCAACAAGGTCGGTCCAGTCTTCTGGGAGATGGTTAATGCTGATTCTTTGTTGTACGGATCTAAGAGCTTCTTCAACTGGGATGCGAGTAAACAGAGATTTTATGTCAAAGCTGACTAAGATGTGGTGCTCTTCAAAGGTAAAATTCCGGAGTATTTGTACAAAATGGCCGGAGTCCCTGACAAAAGAGTCTGTCTTGCCCACTAGTGGTTGGAGACCCTTGGCTAGAAATCTGGCGAGTTCATGAGTGGGTGAGCCTATGGCACTGACGATTGGTCTCAATGGGATGTTTTGTTTGTGAAATTTAGGCAGCCCATAGAACGTCGGTGTACGAGAGTCATGAGGGAGGAGACGTTTTTGTTGTTCTGTTGGTATTGAAGAATTTTTTATTACCGAAATTGTGGTTCGTTCTAGTTTGTTTATTGGATTCTTCTCTACTTTCTTATACGCTGTATCATGCAGTAGGTGTGTCATTTTTTCTCCATAATCCTCAGTGTCCATCACGACAGCAGCGTTGCCTTTATCTGCTGGTAATATTACGATGTCTGGGTTGGTAGCAATGCTTTTGAGGGCTTGACGTTCCGCATGAGTGATGTTTGCTTTGGGAACTTTTGCGTGTTTGAGTACCTTGTAAGTGTCCATTCTGATATCATTGGATATCTCCTCTGGTAATCCAGTAAGTGAAGCCTCTATTCCAGTAATAAACTCCTCCATCGGTATATGCCGGGGTGTGATAGCAAACTTTAGTCCCTTTGCTAGGACTTGTGTCGTGGGTTCGTCTAGAGTGATTTTTGAAACATTGACCACTAACCTTTCTATATCTAATTTGTGTTCCAAAGGATATTGTTTCTTTTTTAATGTTTGAAATTTTTTTCGTTGCCTATCTTCAGCAATATATGCTGTCTGGTATGCTAATGTGTATGAAATTTTCTCCAAAGTATTCCAGTCGTTTTCTTCTAAATCGGTAGCAAGAAGGTGATGCATTCCATACAATTCTGTCTCTGTAAAATGTAACTCTCGTCTTGTAAAGGCTATTCTCTCCCTTAGTAGACTGAGCGAGGCTTTCCGTAATATGTTGCGTGCATATCTGGTGTTGATGTGGTGTTTCAACTGTACAAACGTCGGAACTACATGTTGGTCTCTGCATCGTTTTAGGAAGGTTAATTGTGAAATAAGTCGTAGTTTCTTCTTCCGCAGTTGGCAGAACAGTTGTGTTTTCTTATACATTCTCTCCCCGTAGAGGTGTGTTATATGTTTTCGTAAACTTCCACGGCCAATATTAAAATTATCTTGGTCCAGAGTTTCCGGTGTAGACCGCGTCTTAAGGCTAAAATCTGCCGACGTTTCGCCCATCTTATGATAAGGCTTCCTCAGGGCTAACTGCGTCTGGTCCGGCTGGCGTACCTTCTTTTATACTGTAGTTGGGACATGCCAAATACCGCCCTCCTGTGTTGCCATTGGTTATCGTTTGGCCAATGGCTGGGGTCGCTGCTTTCTGTATTCCTATTGGCTCGCTGGCAGCAAGGTGGGATGCTTTTCTTAGCAGAGGTCTCCAGATGGTGTTCAAACTTATTCCATTGTCTCTGTTAACTTTATGTTCTTCTTTAATTATTTCTATGCTTTCGCGTATAATGCGATGTTTGTAGTCTTCACATGGTACCAATAATTTCATGTTATCAAAATCAATGTGATGGCCAGTTTCAATAGCATGTTCGGAGAGAGCGGACTTTTCAGGCTGATTAAGTTTGAGGCTTCTGATGTGCTCTTTTCGACGTGTGATTGCCGATCTTCCGGTCTGACCTATATATGCTTTGCCACAATCGCAGGTTATTTTATAAATTCCTGGCTTAAGTAGTGGGTTGGATTAGTCTTTTACTGGTCTCCACGACACAAGTCCTAGCAAAGGGACTAAAGTTTGCTATCACACCCCGGCATATACCGATGGAGGAGTTTATTACTGGAATAGAGGCTTCACTTACTGGATTACCAGAGGAGATATCCAATGATATCAGAATGGACACTTACAAGGTACTCAAACACGCAAAAGTTCCCAAAGCAAACATCACTCATGCGGAACGTCAAGCCCTCAAAAGCATTGCTACCAACCCAGACATCGTAATATTACCAGCAGATAAAGGCAACGCTGCTGTCGTGATGGACACTGAGGATTATGGAGAAAAAATGACACACCTACTGCATGATACAGCGTATAAGAAAGTAGAGAAGAATCCAATAAACAAACTAGAACGAACCACAATTTCGGTAATAAAAAATTCTTCAATACCAACAGAACAACAAAAACGTCTCCTCCCTCATGACTCTCGTACACCGACGTTCTATGGGCTGCCTAAATTTCACAAACAAAACATCCCATTGAGACCAATCGTCAGTGCCATAGGCTCACCCACTCATGAACTCGCCAGATTTCTAGCCAAGGGTCTCCAACCACTAGTGGGCAAGACAGACTCTTTTGTCAGGGACTCCGGCCATTTTGTACAAATACTCCGGAATTTTACCTTTGAAGAGCACCACATCTTAGTCAGCTTTGACATAAAATCTCTGTTTACTCGCATCCCAGTTGAAGAAGCTCTTAGATCCGTACAACAAAGAATCAGCATTAACCATCTCCCAGAAGACTGGACCGACCTTGTTGCCCACTGTATAACCAATACGTATTTCTCATACCAAGAAGACATCTACCAACAACAAGAAGGTGCAGCCATGGGATCTCCTATCTCGCCGATTGTGGCTAATATCTTCCTTGAAGATTTTGAAAACACGGCCTTGGACACTTGCCGACTCAAACCGGATATGTGGTTAAGATATGTGGATGACACTTTCGTGGTATGGCCACATGGATTGAACAACATCCCAGAGTTCCTTGAACATCTAAACAGTCTTCATCAAAATATACAATTTACTATGGAACTAGAACATAACCAAAAATTACCATTTTTAGACGTTCTAGTAGAGCGAAATTCAGCAAGCAAAACAGTGCATTGTTCAGTTTACCGAAAGGCTACACATACAGACAGATACATAGATGCCACATCCCACCACCCCATTTCAGTAAAACGAAGCATGGTCAAAACTCTGTTCCAACGAGCTACGCGTATTTGTGACCCAAATCTTTTAACTGAAGAGAGACACCACTTACAGGAAGTGTTAAAAGCTAACGGATACTCAAAAACCGACATAAAATACTGGGGAAAGAATGCCAAAAAACCACAAAAAGAAAAAGAAAAACAAAAGACAAGATGGGCTCGCCTTCCTTTTGTTCAGGGCACCACTGAAAGGATTGGCAAAATTTTACTCAAACACGGGATTAATACTCGGTACAGCACGGTTCGGAAGTTACAATCCACCCTCAGACCAGTAAAAGACAAATCCAACCCACTACTTAAGCCAGGAATTTATAAAATAACCTGCGATTGCGGCAAAGTATATATAGGTCAGACCGGAAGATCGGCAATCACACGTCGAAAAGAGCACATCAGAAGCCTCAAACTTAATCAGCCTGAAAAGTCCGCTCTCTCCGAACATGCTATTGAAACTGGCCATCACATTGATTTTGATAACATGAAATTATTGGTACCATGTGAAGACTACAAACATCGCATTATACGCGAAAGCATAGAAATAATTAAAGAAGAACATAAAGTTAACAGAGACAATGGAATAAGTTTGAACACCATCCAGTCCAGTGTGATTGGCAGGCTGAGGGCAGCCCGAGGTGTGTTAGACGTGTCCCTGTTCTCAGAGAGAACTTAACCACGTTCTGACGGGATTGTGGGTTTTGTAGGATGGCGGGTGTGTATTGGGGTTGTGGAGTGACAGGAGGAGGCGAATATTGCTCCTCGACGGTTGCCTTGATGGTGCAACGGCCCTTGTGCACCGCTGGTGTGTTTTTATCAAAATGTTTCTTGAGGTTAAATTTTGAATCCAAGCAACTCTTGAAGGATAATAAGGAGCTTAGCCGTAGCAGCTGTTGGTGGTGCTCCTTCGTTACCGGGGATGCCCGCAAGCAATGCGGGGAAGCCGGTATCGCCTGAAGAGGCGGTTTGTGGGATCGTAATCCCCAAGAGACCTAACGAGGGCGCTCCGATGGAATGGTAACCCTTCGTTGAATTTTGTTGCCCGACGCCTAATCTCGTCCTCCAGGTATGGTAGACCAGAGGCTTCGTGCAGGAGTCTCGTTGGAAAACCTCGAGGCACAGAATAGATAGCCCGGAGACACCTATTCTGTACCCGCTGAAGCAACAGCAGACTGGAGTCTGCCGCCATGCCCCAGATCTCACAGGCGTAGATTAATAAGGGGATAATAAGAGCCCTCAAAAGGCGCAACTTAAGGGGAACCGTCATCTAGGACCTCAGCATCGGGTACAGTGAGGCCGCAGCCCCATTGCCCCGGCACCACAGCCCCCGGACATGCTCCCTAAAAGTGACGCCCTTGTCGAGCTTCACCCCCAAGTAGGTGATGGTGTTGGTCCATTGTATCCTTCGTCTGAGGTACGTGAATGTGGGGAAGTTTGCGGGAAAGCGGCGCTTGGTGAAAAGAATAGCGTGGCTTTTCTCCGGATTTATGGACAATCGCCAACGCTCGCACCACTCTTGGATGAGGCAGAGGTGTCTCTGGATAGGGTTGAAGGCTCTGCGTGGGTGTTTATTTGTACAGTATAACAGCACGTCATCAGCATACTGAGCTATGTTGACTTGATGCACTGTTGGTAGGTCGGCCATGTAGACGCTAAAGAGCGTAGGGGAAAGTACAGAGCCTTCGGGGACTCCGCCTCTTACTGGCCTAGGTGTTGATTTGTGTCCCGCAACTGAAACTACAAAAAATCTGTGTTTGAGATATGAGTGTAGTAGGTGTATGATGTGTGTCGGGAGCTCCAGTCGGATGAATTTGAGGAGCAGACCCGCGTGCCAGGTCGTAGAGAAGGCTTTCTCCACGTCCAGCGACACTGCCGCAGTGTAGGCTCTGTCCTGGAAGCCCAGGGCAGCGGCCTCCACCACTCTCAGTAGTTGCTGGGGTGTAGAATGCCCAGGACGAAAACCAAATTGGTGATCTGGGATGGCATGAATGTCGCCCAAGAGAGGGGTCAAGCGGGCTAGTATTAGCCTCTCGAAAACCTTCGAGAGAACTGATAGGAGACTGATGGATCGGTAATTGGATGGGTGTAACGGGTCTTTCCCCGGCTTCAAGATGCATATCACCCGGGCCTCCCTCCACTCGCGTGGAAAGTGGCACAAGGTGAGGCACATGTTGAAAACCTTGGTTAGAAAGAGTACCGCCTTGATGGGAAGGCATCGGAGCATGGCGGGGGTTAGTCCGTCAGGACCCGCTGCCTTTTTGGGGTTGAGGCGCCGGAGTGCGCCCTGGAGTTCACTGGGTCGGATGACGGGAAGTCGGTCCGCCTCGTCGGGGGGCGCCGAAGGTATCGACGCACCTCCCGCCGAGCACGGTCCGAGAAGTCTTCGTCCTGGGGGTCTTCTCGTGGCCTCATAGACCTTTCGAGGTAGTCAGCGAACACATCAGCTTTGGCTCGGGGTTCATAAGCCAGGCCTTGGGTGCCTTGGATTGGGGAGGTGATTTGACCTCCGCGGTGCCGGAGAGCTTTGGCAATCCTCCACACGTCGCCATCCTCGAGCCTCAAGCAGGTCATAGTCTCCTCCCACGCTCGCACCCTGTGCTCGCGTAGTCGGGTCCGGACCTCTCGGCGTAAACGCCTCAGGAGTGCTCGGTTATGTGGCGTGCGGTGACGCTGGTATAGTCTGCGGGCAGCCCAGGAACGGCGTACAAGCAGATGGAGTTCTAGGGGTAGGACATCTGGGTGTAGAGGAGCTGGGGTGTGAACAGTTAGGTTATGGGCAGTTCGCACCACGATGGAGGTAAAGGATTGGACCGCAGCCTCTAGGGATGGGATGTCTGTGATCCTAGGGTTCGGCGGGATGGAGTCGTTGAGGCAAACCCTGACGCATTCCCAGTCAACGTCGCGGTTTTGAACCGAGACGTCGTGACTGGCAACCCGTGTGTTAACCTCAGCTAACACGGGATTATGATCGGAATGAAGTGCGTTGATCGATGTGAGAGATGTATGAAAAGGGAATTGTTTGATGATCGCGAAGTCAATAACGGATGCCCGTCCTTGACCTCGTGGATGGTGTGTGGGTTGCCAGGGGCCCTCTACTCTGAGTTGAGGGTCCGCATCTATCATGCGTATGATGTCATTGCCTCGGGCGTCCGCCCGGGGGCCGCAATGCCAACGCGGATGTTTGGCATTGAAGTCCCCGGCCAGGATGACATTAGGATGAAGGGCTAGGATGGAAAGGTAATCGTTTAGTACGAACTGCCTATGGGGTGGATGGTATACAGACACCAGTAAAACTTCCGTACCGCCTAGGTCAACACAGACAGCCGTGGCTTCCATGGTTTGAAGAGGTGGGAGCTGGATGGGTTTGTGGACTACCCTGTTTCTCACGAAGATCGCTGTGCCACCTCCTCGGCGGCCCACACGATCCACTCTGAGGCAGTTGTAGCCCGGAAGTCGGAAAGGGGTGTCTGGACGGAGATGTGTTTCGCTGACTAGCACAAGGTCT
Source organism: Hymenopus coronatus (assembly GCA_030762935.1). NCBI lineage: Eukaryota > Metazoa > Arthropoda > Insecta > Mantodea > Hymenopodidae > Hymenopus > Hymenopus coronatus. The sequence goes on from CM060891.1 coordinate 58,916,226, forward strand.
AGGGCAAATGAGCCGGCAAAATGCTGGAGCTCACTCCCCTGACCGTTCAGGCCACACGCGTTCCAGAACGCGAATCGAAAAGAGGTACGAGACCTATTTCGACTCGCCATTCTGGGCGGTCTGGACGATCACGGTCAGGAGGGCAAGTCCCTCCATGGCGACAGCCATCTTTGCGGCTGGGTCTGTGGCATATAGGAATCTGACCAGCAGATCACATATGCTCCGGCCGTGGTTCAGCAGTAGCTGCTGTATCCACGCCATCACATCCGACATCTGCAGGACAGGAGGAGTGGTGGGGGTTATGTTTCTGGGTGAGGGTGTAGGAGTGCTTCGGGGCGCCGGCACGCCGCCAGCCGCCTCCTGCCCCTGCTGTCGCTCGGGTACGGGAGTGCCGTTCCCTTGCGCAGCCCTGGGGGAGAAGTTAGGCTGCCTGGCCGGCCAGCGCACCTTAGCTTGGGTGGGGGGCTTTTGTTTGGGTTTGGCTGGAGCTTCTTTGTTGCGTGGGGGTTGGTGGGTGTTATTACCATCCCGTGGCTTCGCAGGGCCACGCTCAGCCCTTTGCGCCGTAGTGGTGTTGGTGGCTATTCTTTGTTGCGCCGGCTGTCTTGCAGGAGGGGCAGGTGCAGATGTTGGCGCCTCTGGTCGCTGGTTGGCTACAGGTACTGTTCTTGTGACCTGCTGTAGTTCTGGCGGCGGTCTCCTGGCCGCTATGACAGCGATCCTCTTAGGACAGCCACCATAAGATGCAATATGTTCGCCACCACAATTTGCGCAAGTCGGCTTCGCGGTGGGAGATATCTTGCAGACCTCTTTAGGGTGGGCGCCTCCGCACCTTAAGCAGCGCAGGTTACGGAAGCAAAAGTGATTGGAGTGGTTAAACCCCAGGCACCGGTGACATTGAGGGGGCCCGCCAGAGCCCTTGGATGGTTCTATTTTGACCCTGAGGTAACAGATGGCGGTGACGCCATCTATCTTGGCCTCAGGGTCATTGGCCCGCTCCACTACTACGAGGAAGAGGGGGAGGGGAGATTTGGGGCCTTGCCCATCTGGAGCGGACCTGGTGAGCTGCTTCACCAGTCTAGGGGTGATGCCCTGGCGGATGAGGTCTGTCGAGATATCCTCCACCGAGGTGTCGACTGGTAGGCCACGAATGACCCTGCGGATGTCACGGGACTTATCCAGTCCAAAGGTAAAATGGGGAACACTTTTCCTCTTGAGGGCTTGCAGGATGAGATTATAATCGTCTATAATCTTCGCCTGGAAGACGTAGCGGTGCTTGTTCTTCCGAACCGTGCACTGACTCGATAGGGATGGCATAACCTCCTTGAGGAAGCCTACCACCCCCTTAAAGTCGTCCACGATAATCGGTGGAACGTGCCTCCTCGACCCAGGATTCTGGGCGGGCCCAGAATCTCCGGGGCGGGATGTTGCCTGGGATTGGCCAGAGGGCACGCCCTCTGCAGCCAATCGGGTTTGCCTCTTCTCCTTCCTCGAGGCCACTACTCGAAAATCGTCCTCTCCGTCTGTGGAGAGATCGGAAGAGGACTCCTCATGATCTACCATCATGGAGGATGAGTGGTACGACAGGACCGAGGTCCTGCCGCTGCGATGTGAAATATTACTGCACACGCTGGCGCAGTCGTCGTCGGAGTCGTGCTCCGGAATTTGGCCTGCACGTGAAACTGGTTCGCGCGGGAGGCCCTCGTTGGTGTCTTGCTTGGATGAGTCCAAACAGATAATCTTGCCTTTACCGCCTTGGCGTTCCTGGCTAGATCTCTTTTTGCCCTCTACAGTAGCAGGGCCACTGGAGGGCAGGGTGGCTGCACCAGTGCTGGTGCTGGCAACGGCCGTTGCTTCATCATAGGCAGGCCCGCTTGGGGCTTTGCCTTTGGATGGTTTTGTTTTGCTCCTGGTCATGGTGGAAGAGGACGAGGACAGGGATACTTGCCCTGCACCCTAGGGTGCAGTGCACAAAGACACACCTCGGTTTACCCTCACCTGCAGGCAGCAGGGGCTAAGAAGCAGGCCGAAACAGAGGACCGGACGCTTAGATTAGCGCGCCTTACCCGAACCTAAGAGGTTGCGTGGCTGTGGCCTTGTTTCGGCAACCCGCTGCCTTTGCATTTCCGATGGTCTGGAAGTGCACTCCGCTCTTATTGGAGTTGTGGCCGGCCAATCAGGGTCCTCGGTGTTTAGTTGGTGTTGTTTAGCTGGCGTCTGCGGTTGGTAGCAAGGAAGGCAGGCTTCTGCATGTGGCGCTAAAAAGTGCCTGGAATGCCAGAGATGGCCTGAAGAGCAGGAACTGAAGTACCCAGAACAGCGCTCCTCCTCGAAGTCAATAAACCCGACGAAACCGACGTGAAACTGGAAACCGATTCCGTCGAAACCGAGCGCCGAAACTGAACACCATCTGGAGACCTCTGCTAAGAAAAGCATCCCACCTTGCGGCCAGCGAGCCAATAGGAATACAGAAAGCAGCGACCCCAGCCATTGGCCAAACGATAACCAATGGCAACACAGGAGGGCGGTACTTGGCATGTCCCAACTACAGTATAAAAGAAGGTACGCCAGCCGGACCAGACGCAGTTAGCCCTGAGGAAGCCTTATCATAAGATGGGCGAAACGTCGGCAGATTTTTGCCTTAAGACGCGGTCTACACCGGAAACTCTGGACCAAGATAATTTTAATATTGGCCGTGGAAGTTTACGAAAACATATAACACACCTCTACGGGGAGAGAATGTATAAGAAAACACAACTGTTCTGCCAACTGCGGAAGAAGAAACTACGACTTATTTCACAATTAACCTTCCTAAAACGATGCAGAGACCAACATGTAGTTCCGACGTTTGTACAGTTGAAACACCACATCAACACCAGATATGCACGCAACATATTACGGAAAGCCTCGCTCAGTCTACTAAGGGAGAGAATAGCCTTTACAAGACGAGAGTTACATTTTACAGAGACAGAATTGTATGGAATGCATCACCTTCTTGCTACCGATTTAGAAGAAAACGACTGGAATACTTTGGAGAAAATTTCATACACATTAGCATACCAGACAGCATATATTGCTGAAGATAGGCAACGAAAAAAATTTCAAACATTAAAAAAGAAACAATATCCTTTGGAACACAAATTAGATATAGAAAGGTTAGTGGTCAATGTTTCAAAAATCACTCTAGACGAACCCACGACACAAGTCCTAGCAAAGGGACTAAAGTTTGCTATCACACCCCGGCATATACCGATGGAGGAGTTTATTACTGGAATAGAGGCTTCACTTACTGGATTACCAGAGGAGATATCCAATGATATCAGAATGGACACTTACAAGGTACTCAAACACGCAAAAGTTCCCAAAGCAAACATCACTCATGCGGAACGTCAAGCCCTCAAAAGCATTGCTACCAACCCAGACATCGTAATATTACCAGCAGATAAAGGCAACGCTGCTGTCGTGATGGACACTGAGGATTATGGAGAAAAAATGACACACCTACTGCATGATACAGCGTATAAGAAAGTAGAGAAGAATCCAATAAACAAACTAGAACGAACCACAATTTCGGTAATAAAAAATTCTTCAATACCAACAGAACAACAAAAACGTCTCCTCCCTCATGACTCTCGTACACCGACGTTCTATGGGCTGCCTAAATTTCACAAACAAAACATCCCATTGAGACCAATCGTCAGTGCCATAGGCTCACCCACTCATGAACTCGCCAGATTTCTAGCCAAGGGTCTCCAACCACTAGTGGGCAAGACAGACTCTTTTGTCAGGGACTCCGGCCATTTTGTACAAATACTCCGGAATTTTACCTTTGAAGAGCACCACATCTTAGTCAGCTTTGACATAAAATCTCTGTTTACTCGCATCCCAGTTGAAGAAGCTCTTAGATCCGTACAACAAAGAATCAGCATTAACCATCTCCCAGAAGACTGGACCGACCTTGTTGCCCACTGTATAACCAATACGTATTTCTCATACCAAGAAGACATCTACCAACAACAAGAAGGTGCAGCCATGGGATCTCCTATCTCGCCGATTGTGGCTAATATCTTCCTTGAAGATTTTGAAAACACGGCCTTGGACACTTGCCGACTCAAACCGGATATGTGGTTAAGATATGTGGATGACACTTTCGTGGTATGGCCACATGGATTGAACAACATCCCAGAGTTCCTTGAACATCTAAACAGTCTTCATCAAAATATACAATTTACTATGGAACTAGAACATAACCAAAAATTACCATTTTTAGACGTTCTAGTAGAGCGAAATTCAGCAAGCAAAACAGTGCATTGTTCAGTTTACCGAAAGGCTACACATACAGACAGATACATAGATGCCACATCCCACCACCCCATTTCAGTAAAACGAAGCATGGTCAAAACTCTGTTCCAACGAGCTACGCGTATTTGTGACCCAAATCTTTTAACTGAAGAGAGACACCACTTACAGGAAGTGTTAAAAGCCAACGGATACTCAAAAACCGACATAAAATACTGGGGAAAGAATGCCAAAAAACCACAAAAAGAAAAAGAAAAACAAAAGACAAGATGGGCTCGCCTTCCTTTTGTTCAGGGCACCACTGAAAGGATTGGCAAAATTTTACTCAAACACGGGATTAATACTCGGTACAGCACGGTTCGGAAGTTACAATCCACCCTCAGACCAGTAAAAGACAAATCCAACCCACTACTTAAGCCAGGAATTTATAAAATAACCTGCGATTGCGGCAAAGCATATATAGGTCAGACCGGAAGATCGGCAATCACACGTCGAAAAGAGCACATCAGAAGCCTCAAACTTAATCAGCCTGAAAAGTCCGCTCTCTCCGAACATGCTATTGAAACTGGCCATCACATTGATTTTGATAACATGAAATTATTGGTACCATGTGAAGACTACAAACATCGCATTATACGCGAAAGCATAGAAATAATTAAAGAAGAACATAAAGTTAACAGAGACAATGGAATAAGTTTGAACACCATCTGGAGACCTCTGCTAAGAAAAGCATCCCACCTTGCGGCCAGCGAGCCAATAGGAATACAGAAAGCAGCGACCCCAGCCATTGGCCAAACGATAACCAATGGCAACACAGGAGGGCGGTACTTGGCATGTCCCAACTACAGTATAAAAGAAGGTACGCCAGCCGGACCAGACGGAGTTAGCCCTGAGGAAGCCTTATCATAAGATGGGCGAAACGTCGGCAGATTTTAGCCTTAAGACGCGGTCTACACCGGAAGCTCTGGACCAAGATAATTTTAATATTGGCCGTGGAAGTTTACGAAAACATATAACTATGTATATAGTGTATTGAGAATGTATTTCATTGCACCCAAAATTAGATATCGAGATTTCACCAGAAATGCATGTTTTGAAACCCCCTGGATCCAAAAGCATTTTAAGAAAAATATCCATGTGTCTGTATGTTAGTCTGTCCGTGTGTGTATGTGTGTGAATGACTGTGGGCAGCGTAGCTCAAAAATAAAAATACTGTTAAATACCAAACTTGGTATTTAAGTTTGGTGTCTTCCAAGGATGCGACACAAAGATTTTCAAGAAAATCCCCCCACCCCAACTACCCTTTGCATGGAACTTTTTTCGAAAATTTTGATTTTCTCAAAAATGGCTCTACTAATTTTGATTAAAATATCCTAAGTTAAAGGTATTTATCTGACAGATAAAATGTATATCTTGAATTTTCTGGGAATAGCCTTTGAAGACTACTTTATTCTGAATAAGTTTTAAGAGATTTTGCATAACTGATAAACAGTAAGAGATACACAAAAGCTAACATAACAGAAAATGTAGAGCTCATTAAAACACATAATTTATGTTACATACATTTTTTTCGTGGAGTTGATCTCTTTTGAGATATTCTTTGTTATTGGTTTCAGCTTTAAAACACATATACTTTTCTCATACAGGAGTTTGTCAACTCCTGTCCATACAAGCAAAGGAACTTCAGTCACAAAGCAACCAGCTTTTGACTACCACTTTAACCTTATTATACTTTTACTTACAAGAAAGCAAGTAATAAGACTATTTCTGCCAATTTTTTCTCGATTAAAAAAATGTAAATGGTGTGTTATTTATGGATGCTCTTTAACTGCTGTGGATATATGAAGTTAGCATGGTAACCATTACACCAGGGAGGGCAACTTTTCTTGATTAGCATGAAGTAAGCAGAAGCATAAGCTTTTTAACAATAATTTGTTGCAGAGATGAAGAGAAAGTCTTGTGAATGGAACACATTGGATTTTTTTTCAAGTGTCACTTTTTCTTTGCTGATAATCCTCAAAGGAACATGACATTTCAAAGCTATCCTATAGAACACATGATGAATATACAAGAGGTTTTCAATAAGTTCTTAAAAAATCCAAGAAATTACCTTAGTAGCATCGAAAAAACTTTGTATTTAGTAATTGTCATCTCTTACTAGATGGTAGTTAAAGTTTCAGTTAAATCCTTCACATGATTTCATTGCCATAGGCGATTGACTCAACAATCTTTTCTTATTTAAGAAAAAAAAAAAAAGAATTTTGGTGATTAAACACTTCTAAAAGGTTTAACAGAAAAAGAGATAAAAGCCATGGAGCCAAAGAGATGAAGAAGTTCATGGCACATCTGCTGCTGCGTTTGCAACAATTTACAATTGGATAAATTAATCTCAACATGGCTGTACATCCACAAATGATGAACATCGTTCCAGAAGTCCACTAGAAGTGACTTCCTCCAAAATGATTGACAAAATTCAGGATATTATTTTGAGTGATCGACGAATCAAAGTACACAAAATAGTGGAGGCCACAGGCATATCACAAGGTACAGTGTTCTCAATTTTGCACCAAAAATTAGAGTTGTCAAAGGTCTCGGCAAGATGGGTACCGCATTTGCTCTCAATGAAGAATAAACAAAATCATACGATCAATTCAGGAGCTGGTTTGGTACTTTTACATCACAGTTCTGACAAGTTTCTGCATCCATACATAACTGTCTATGAACTGAAATGGCATTTTATTTATGGATGCTCTTTAACGGCTGTGGTTCTCAGCATCCCATTCTATACTGGGCGTGAAAGACCACTTAATTTTGCTCAGAGGCCTGTGCCGTAAATCATAACTGTGGATGAAACATGGATACACCACTACACTCCAGAGACAAAAGTTCAAAGAAGGTAAAGGTGGTGAACTCTGGAGACAAGGTGATGACTTCGCTTTTTTGGGATGCATATGGAATATTCTACATTGAAAGGAGGAGCAATAAATGGAGAGCATTATGCATCATTATTACTCTGGTTGAACATAGAAATCAAGAAAAAACGCCTGCATCTGGCAAAGACATCTATTTTTCATCAAGACAGTGCAAGAGTGTACACGTGCAAGTAGATGGCAAAAATTTTAGAATTAATGTTTGAATTACTACAACATCCACTGTACTCACCAGATTTGCTCCCCAGTGGCTATTTTATTTCAAAACTTGAAAAATTGGCTCGGTGGAAAAAGATTCATGTCTAACTAAGAGGTCATCTCCCAAACAGATGCCTATTTTGAGGACCTTCCAAAATCCTATTTTTCGAAGGCTTGAAACAGTTGGAGATATGCTGAGAAAGGAGATTAGGTTGAAAAATAAAAAGAAATCTACCAAAAAAAAATCTAATGTGTTCCATTCACATGACTTTCTCTATATCTCTGTAAATTATTATTGTTAATAAGCTTATCTTTTTTTTTATTTCATGCTAATCGAGAAAAATTAGCAGAAATAGTCTTATTTCTTGCTTTATTGTAAGTAGAAGCGAAATAAGGGAGTACCGTAGGTTAAAGGGAAAGCCAAAAGCTGGTTGCTATGTGACTGATGTTCCTTTGTTTGTATGGACAGGAGTTGACAAATTCCTGTATGAGAAAAGTATGTTTTTAAAGCTGAAACTAAGAAAAAGGAATATCTAAAAAACGATCAACTCCACGAAAAAAATGTATATAACATAGTGTGTTTTAATGTGATGTACATTTTTTGTGTGTTAAGTTTTTGTCCATCTCTTACGGTTTAGTAGTTATGCAAAATTCATCCAGAATAAAGTAGTCTTCAGAGGCTATTCCCAGAAAATTCAAAATATACATTTTATTTGTCAGGTAAATATCTTTAATATATGATATATTAATCAAAATCATTAGAGCCATTTTCTAGAAAATCAAAATTTTCGAAAAAAGTTCCATGTAAAGGGTAGTTTTGGGTGGGGGGATTTTTCTCAAAATCTTCGTGTCGCATCCCTGAAAGATACTAAACTTAAATACCAAGTTTGGTATTTTACTGACTTTTCGTTTTTGAGTTATCGTGTTCACAGACACACGGACACACACACACACTCACACAGACCTTTTACTGAAAATACTTTTTTTGGATACAGGGGACCCTAAAACATATTTCCGGTGAAATCTCGGTATCAAATTTTTTGGCGGAGTGCAATATATTCTCTATACACTATGTACATAGTGCTATAGAGGTAGTAATAACTTTTTTTTTCTAAGGACTTATTGAATGTCCCTTGTATAATAATGATGATGATGATGAAAACAACAATAACAATAACTAATAATATCCATTGTTTATTATTATTATTATTATTATTCTTGTCGTCATTATCATTATTATTTACTATCTCTTCAACCTAATCTATATTTCTTTAAATATGTATTATAAAGCCATTTCTGCAATTATTTAACAAGACATTCTCAGAAGAATAAGCTTTTTTCTAAGAATAGTTTATAACAGAGTTAGTTAGTTTGTACATTTGTTTGTTTGTTTGTTAAATCATAATTTCTAAGTTCACTGTAACATTTTAAAATACAAATTAAATATAATTAAAAAACAATTTGATTATTTTAGGAAGATGATGTTTGTTTCTTTTTATTTAATCATTTCCCCTACAGACCATTCTATCATTCTTTTATTAGTTGTATTTCTTAATTCAGTGCACCTCAATGCCACTTTGCCTGTACATTCATTCATATGTATGTGTATAGTCAATTACGACAAGAGATTTTATATATAGGAGCTTGAAAAACTTTGTTAATAGATTTCAAATTTGGTGAAATTTATTGAAAATTTAGGGTGATTAAGATAAAACATCATAAAAAGTTTTAATTACTAGGCAAACTACTGCACAGAAGGAGATTAATTGTTTTGTCAATTTGAAGAAATTTTGTTAACATTTTCTAATGTGTTTGAAATTAATAGTATCTAATTAATATGGACAACTAAAAATATACAATTTAAGGACTTTTTCTCATCATTCTTACTAAGTTCCAGAATGCAAAACAAAAAGTTTTCAAATACAGCTGAAATGCAATGTTCTGCATGCATTCATGACCTTGTTATGCATTAGCTGCACCTATTTGCCCCTGCACTACTCTAATTTGCAATTATTCTCTTCCAGAAAAGATGCAAGAGTGCACTTCTTTGAAAAACTGTATTGCTGTTCTGAAGAAGAACTTCAAACACTTGGTGTAAGAGCTGGAATTCTTGGGCTTCCCAGGAATCATTTTGATGCAGTGCTTGTCACCAAGAAGGAAGACGAAGATGAGGATACTTCTATGGATAGAAAATCACGCTTAGTCTCCTTCTCACAACCCATGCAGGTTCCCAGGGCCAGTGAGCAGGAACATAAAGCACCCTGCATAGTGTTTGCATTTCCAGATATGGGAGATGAGGAAGAATTACCTACAACGCTTCCACCTTGTCTTAATTTGAAAAATGTGGAAAAAGATATTGATCGAAAATTTGCTTGCAACATGTGGCTCAGACATGGATCACAGCATGCACTTTAAAGTTATATTTTGTAGATCTTTAAAATTATTTAGGGGTGCAAGTTTTTACTAACTTTTATAATCATACATTCTGTACAGCACTTTGTTATTAAAATTTAATAGTTATCTAAAAAGTGACTTTGATTTAATTAAAAGTATGGCTACACTCTTTCTAATTAATATTTTCTTCCAAACTTTGAGTTGAAGTATTCTGCTGTCATCTGGAATCTGATTACCAGAATGTTAGGATCCTTTATTATAAGTGAAATATATTAAAGCATTTGCAAGAATGGGATTTACTTGGGGGAAAATCATGGAACTTATAATAGATTGATTTTGGGTCAGATATCAAATATATGAATGAAACTGAAACAAAGATTTTTTTTTCTCTAAAGGGCTTAATTTTTCTGTAGCTTGTAGTTAAAGGAAATTTTATATGAGGAATGACCAGAAACTAAGGTTGCAGCCATTTGATAGTACACACATTAGGTTATTTTTCCATATAGCCACCATATTGGTTGAGGCCCTTTCACTTCATGGGTTGAGTTTGAATATTCCCTCCTGGTAAAAATCCTCTCCTTGTGTGCTCAGCCACGTTGTCATGAAGTGTTATACCTTCTCATCTGAAGTGAATCGTCAGCTCCCTAGGTGTTCCTTCAGATGAGGAAAAAGGTGAAAGTCAACAGGAGCGAAATTTGTACTGTATGGAAGGTAGTCAATTATATCCAAGCAAAACAGTTTGAACAGTCTTTTGGGCTGTATGAGGTCCTGCATGTCATGAAGGAAGATGACAGCCTCAGTGAAGATTCCTGGCTATATCCTCCTTATAGCTTTGCGCAATTGTATAATGTTCTTGCAATATCGGTCAGCAGTCACTGTGTACCCTCATTCCAAACAACCCACAAACATGACACCCACCTGTCCCCAAACATTGTGGCCATTACCCAGCAGATACTGTCAGTTCCTCCACATGAGCTATGTTCAAATCTGTGGATGCCATGTTGATTGTCACGTGACATTTTTTCTACCAGTTGCAAACTTTCACCAATCTTGTGACATGCTGGTGAGAATTATAGTGTCTCCATAAACCTCTACCAGTGGTGGTTACATGTTTGACTTAGAGAAATAGAATAATTGGCCAGATTTATTCCCACAACTAATTTTCCAAATGGGTTGCAATTTGTGTTTACTTTGCAGGGGTGTGGATCCCGTGTAGTTGATTTATGGTACATAAAAGAACCTCAATCCTGATAGAGAGGTCTCTGAGTAAACTTAAGCAGTCTTTCATGCCCAGTATAGAATGAGATGCTAAGAATTACAGCAGTTAAAGAGCATCCATAAATAAAACTCCATTTAATTCTTTTTTTCCTTGCAATAGCGCTGAAGATGGAAGGTGGCTGAAACTATGCACAGTTGCCAACTGCACATATTAGAATTACTGCATACTAATATGTTTAATGTGCAAAAAAAAAAAAAAAAAAAAAAATAAGCGCTTTGTAACCTTAGTTTCTGATCATTCCTTATATTTATCCAAAAATACAATTTTGAGAACTTAACCTGATTTACACATTTTGAGATGAGAGAGAGGGGAAGGGGAGAGGGAAAGTGAGAGCGAGAGGGAGAGAGAGATTTTTTTTCATATTTGAATCAAACATGTTAAACATACCAGCTAAATATTTTCAAGAAATCCCCCCCTCCCAACCTTAAATTATCCTTTATATGGAAAATTGTTTCATTATTTTTATTTTTCCAAAAAATGTCTCTAATGGTTTTGATGAAAATATCATATGTTTAAGTTATTTGAATAATTAACAAAATGTATATCTTGAATTTTCTGTAAATAACCTGCAAAGTTCATTTAATTTTGTGTCGTTTGTATAGCTAGGAAACCATAAGTAGGTTGACAAAACATTATTAGAAATGTAGAGTTCATTGAAACACAACTTTTGTGAAATACTTTTTTTCATAACATATACTGTTCATTAAATAACTCATATTTCAAAAACAAGAGCATTGCGATGAAAGGTGTTTTGCACTTTTTTCCACCTCTTTCTTCCTTGTACATAACTAAGAACTTATTGCTTGCTTTGAAATCAGTAAACCAAAATATTTAGTAAATATATTGTTAATTCTACCAAAATAAAAGAGAAAAAAAAATTAAAAAAAAAAAAATGCATATGACATAAACTGAGTTTTTAATGAGATCTAAATTTTGTGTGTGCTAACATTTTGTCTATCTCTTACAGTTTACCAGTTATGCAAAAGTCATTCAGAATGAAGAGGACTTCTGAAGCTATTCCCAGAAAATTCAAGATGTACATTTTGTCTGTAAATATCTATAATATACAGTACTTAAATCAATACTGTTTGAGCCACTTTTGAGAATATTAAAATTTTGCCATCTAAAAGGTAGTTTGATGTGGAGGATTTTCTTGAAAACCTTTCTGTTTCATTCTTGGAAGATGTTGAAGTTAAATACCGAGATTGGGATTCAACTGACTTTTAGTTTTTGCATTCACACAAACTTTTCTAAAAATGCCTTTTCTGAATGCAGGGACCTCAAAACATATTTTCAGTGAAAATATGGCATTGAATTTTTAGGTGGAATACAATGCCTTTTCTTGTTATTATACATTACATATAATTTTTAGAGAAAGTAAAGACCTTATCAACTGTTTGTTGATTTCTCTTCCAGTGCTGAACTTTTTGTAGTAATTAAGCATGTACTCCAATTATTTTTTTTTGCACTTGGAAAAAAGCTCATGAAGTGCAACATGTTTGGAACCCCAGCATGCTGTTTAACACTGTATGCAAAGATAGGACTAATTCTACAACTTAAGTTTGAATAGGTAGATAGAGCCCTTCAGTTGGATAATCTATTTACTGTGACTGAGTTGAGTCATAAACTTAGCCTAACACTTAACTTAAAAAGATTACATTAGCATTAGGCCCACTGTGATTGTTTTCTCTACACCCAAATATTCTGATTTTAAAAAAAACATTTCAAATGTTGAACTAGGAAACAGATATATTATGCAAAACTCATCAAATTTCACTTTTTCACATTACTATTTCAGCTTCCAAAATGGTAATCAAGTGCATCCATGAGTGTACAAACTGTGTAGTGGAAGTTTTCACAAAGAAGAAATTAAAAATGTTTTATTTGATATAATCATGGATTTTGCATTTATAATTTTTCATTTTATCAAAATTTCAACACACATTAAAAGATGGTTTTCAGGTAGAGAAAAGTGAAAATGTACAAACCATATGTGTATGTGTGTGTGTGTGGGCAGGCATGCATGCACATGTATGTGTGTGTGTATGTTTTTTTTTTGTTTTTAGTGATGTCTATCATCTATTCCAGTTTATACAGCAGTAGAAGCAATGGACACCCACTTAATGATAAGGAGATTTGGAAAGGAAATGTTAAAGGCCTAAGCTTAGGATACCTCCCTATCAGTTATGAAGGAATACCTGAAACAGAACCCATTTAGAGAGGACAGACCTGATGGGGTTTGAACAGTGGACCTCCCATTCACATGCATATATATGCTTGTTACAGAAATGAAAACACTGAGATAGCACATGTATACTTCTGCATGCGTAAGTGGCAGATGCAGCTTGCAGCATTCTCCTTTGCAATCAGCAGAGTGGAAGAAGTTGCATGAAAAGTGTGTGTGTGTGTGTATGTGTGTGTGTAGGTCACTGGCTGAAGGCAATAACCAGCAAGAATTAAAATCAGTTATCATTAGAACCTTGGATGAGAAGAAGCCAGCTAAGGGTTACCAATAGTTGGATTGGCAAGAGGCCATTGAGGTGAGCTAAGGCATGTTTCGAATTTCAAAATTTCTGGGGAGACACGTTTAAGCTTATCTTAGTAAAATTATGAATCTTAGTTCCTGCTACTTTACATTAAAGGCTTAATTTCAGGTGAATAGTCTTATATTAAAGAAGTAAAAAAAAAAAAGTTTCAGATACAAAGCCATATTAAATGAATAGTTAAAGGATCTGTAAAATTTGTAAATTTTATTTTACTTTTACTTCCTGAGGTTGTTATTGAGGTGAAATTAATTAAGAATTCTTTACAATATATATGAAACACTTGCTTTAGATTCCTTATATTGAAGTTAAAATAATTCCTTCCACTTTTCGTATAGTACATGAAGTCTGCTTTCCTAATATGGTAGTAATAGAGAAATGTTATGAATCCCAAACTAAATGTAACAGCATGTATGAATATATATATGTGTTGCATTCACATGACTTTCTCTACCTATTCTGCAAATTATTTTTATAATTGATTATTCTTCTATCTACATTATGCTATACAAGATAAATATTAACACAGTTGATCTTACTGTTTAGTTCCATATAAACAGAAGGGAAATAAAGGAATATGCCAGACTAAAGTGATAGTCAAATCCTTTAAAAGTTTATCATTATGTGAACAATTGCGTTTGGTTTGTATTCCCAGAAAAACAAAAAGAGACAGAACAAAAGAGATCCTTTTTGAGAAGATGCGTAGTTTAAAACTGAAACCAATAACAAGGAATATTATGGAGAGGGTCAACTCTGCAATGATATAAATTGTGTTTTTAATGAGTTTTTGTGTATTCTTTACGCTTTACCAGTTATGCAAAATTCATCCAGAATGAACAGATCTTCAGAAGCTATTCCCAGAAAATTCAGGATATACATTTTATTTGTGATATAATAGCTCCAATATACAGTAAATTAATCAAATTCATTAGTCATTTTGAGAAAAACAAAATTTTCAAAACTTTTTCCATTTAAGGGTAGTGTCACATCCTTGAAAAATACCAAACTTAAATTCCAAGTTTGGTATTTAACAATCTTTAGTTCTTGAGCTATGTTGTAGTCGCCCTCCATGGTGTAATGGTTATCATGCTAACTTCATATATCTAAGGTCTTGGGTTCAAATCTGGCAGAGGACGATGTATTTTTTCAGGCGTAAAACTCCTTAGCATGGCTTCCTTGGTCTTTCACACCCAGTATAGAATGGGATGCTGAGAACCACAGCAGTTAAAGAGTGTCCATAAATAAAATGCCATTTCATTTGAGCTATGCTGTCCAATGACACATATTTCCAGTTAAATCTCTGTATCAAATTTTTGGGTACATAGTATGAGTAGAGGAAGTAAAAAGTGTAATAACATTTTGTTTGTGACCAGTCATTAATAAAAATTGTTTTTCATAATTATATTAGTTTGTCTCTTGTAACATGGGTAGAGTAACATATTTCTAATGCAGTTTTGGTAATAAACTATATGACACCACACAGGGTTTTGAAATAATTAATAAATATCAAATTTTTGGATGAAATACAATACTTCTCTGTACACTATGTATGTAGTATATGTAGACAAAGTAAAAAGTCCTTGTATGCGTCTGGGGCAGCATAGCTCAAAAATGAAAATCTGTTAAATTCCAAACTTTATATTTAAGTTCGGTATCTCGGTAAATTTTCAAGAAAATCCTCCACCCCTAAGTACCCTTTACATGGGAAAAATTTCAAAAATTTTGATTTTCTGAAAAATTGCTCTAACGATTTTGATTAAAATCTCTTATATTTAAGGTATTTACATGAAAAGTAAAATGTATTTCTTAAATTTTCTGAGAATAGCCTCTAAAGACTTCTTTATTCTGGATGATTTTTTAATTTTGCTTGACTAGTAAACCGTAACATATAGACAAATATTTACTACACAAAAAAATGTAGAACTCCTTAAAACACATGATTTATGTTATATACTTTTTACTCTAGAGTTGACCGTTTTCAAGATATTCCTTGTTATTGGTTTCAGTTTTAAAATACTTAAAACTTTTCTCATACAGGAACTTGTCAACTCCTGACCAAGCAAAGAAACATATTTTAATTCCATAGCAACCACATTTTAAAATATGACCATTTTAAAACTGCTGGTTTAGCCTAGTGTATTCCCTTATTTCCCTTCTTATAAGGTACTAAGTAATAAGACTGTTTCTGCTAGTGTGTATCTTGATCAGCATGAAGTGGATATTATTATAAGCTTATTATTTTACTAACAATAATTTGTTACAGAGATATAGAGAAAGTCATGTGAATGGAACACATCAGATTTTTTTTTGAATGCAGGGACCTTAAAATGGTGAAATCTCAGTGTTGAATTTTTGGGTGGAGTGCAATACATTCTCTACCTATGTACTATGTAGTAAGTAGAGAAATTATTAAAAAGAAAAATCTCTACTTTATTACTCCAATAAACAACTCTTTATTTTTTCCACTGATTAGAAACGAAAATCTGTTCATAATAATCTTTACTTGATGCTTTCCAACAAGTTTGACATACAGTTTCCTTTTGAAGCTCGCTGTGGCGGCTACTACTGCACACTATAAATTTCCAAGAGGAAGTGACTCAACTACAGCATGCTATGCATTTCCAGTTTAAAACAGAGTCTCTGAGGCTCATTCTCTCCTTTTATACCTGTGGATGATGTGGCAAAAAATTGCCAGAAACAATCGCATGTGCCAACTACCTCAAGTGCTACAAATTCATGCAGATGTAACAAAGCACGGTTTTAATGTCAAAGAACTTGCCAACAGCACACATATTCACTCACTCAGATGTAAAAATGCACGGCAAATATCAGTTATGACTTCTGAAGCCAGCTGCTAATGCATGTGATGATTACAGCTGGAGAGCGCAGTCATACAGCTCCTTCCTGTGTTGTTTGTTCTGGCTAGCACCATTGTTGCGGGCTAGATGACCCTAACATACTACCAGCCTCTTCCCTCTGGTCAGCCTCTAGATGCGTAGAAATTATTTATTCTCTTCACCACCAAGGACCTTGCCATGGTTGCTGAAGCTTGTGGCAGCATCCCTTGGTATGGGTAGGGGATATAGCCACACCAAATCACCCTGCTGGAAACCCAGGCTATTGGCCTGTTGATAACGGGTCCTCATTTGGTGGTTCCCTACCTGAATATTTTAACTGGCCATCTCATGGATGTCATGTTGTTCTACGAGATGTTCCATGTAGATGACTGCTGGCTTTTCTGCCCAGGAAGACTACAGAACAGCAGGTCACAGCTCTTAGCCAAAGACCAAACTGTTGTCCACTTTTTGGTATCATGGGTTGAAGAGCGATAGACTAGCAAGAAAAGTGGCACCCTGACATCCCAGTCTCTCTGGTGATTGGCCACTACCTTCCTCTGAAATCTTGATGTATCCTCAATCAAGCTGTCTTGATGTATCTTCTTGTGCACTCCTGGTTAGGGATGGCATACACCTCTGACCACTTGGTGAAGTAATCCATGGCGACCAACAGATATTATTGTCCCTCTCTGAAGGGACAGCCCAGGGAATGGCCCAGCTATGTCAATGGCTATGCGTTCGAAGAGTGCTCCTGCATTATACTGCTGCATGCGACTCAGCTAAGTCTGTGGGTCACAACTTACTGCTCACACATGACATTGGTGACAACACCACTCATTGTCTGCTCAAAGTCTCATTGTCGGAGTTTGTTGGTGGTTCGGTTGGGTCCCAGATATACTCCCAAAAATCCTGCATGTACTTCCTCCATGACTTCTGTGATCTTACTCCAAGGGAGGAGCAACTCTATCTGGTCTTCCTATCAGATGACTCCTATACTCTTTCCTTGGTCTTCAATGAATGCTGTTGGGCCCAGTGGGTTTTGTTCCACTATTCCCGAGTACAAAGTCCCTCCAGCTAGATTTCAAATCTATTAAGGAGATTTGTTTTTCTCTTTTAACAGAGTTATTTTAATGTCTTATATTCATGAAATGAATTAGAATGCAATTCAAAATTATTAAAACACATTACAATCCCTGCCTCCACTCTACCATGAGTAACCCCAGGTCGACATCTGCCAACTGCTCCCTTCTGTCTTTCCAGTTACAAGTATCACTGAAATAATATGGGCAGCTGTTCTTTCTCTTCAACTTTGGTGCAGCAGCTGTACTCCTCTGGACAGGATTGTCTAGAAATGGCATTTGCACTGGGGTGGTTCCTTTCCGATATTCTGATATAAAGTTGTACTCTTGCAGATTCTGGACCCAACAGGCTTTCTAACCCTAAAGGTTCTTGAAATTTAAGACAGATGAAGGCAGAATTGTACAGCATCTTTACTACTGCCAGGAGCTCTCGCCGAGAACTTTGGAGAGCATCTTGCTTTAGTAAGCTTGCTGAGGTAAGGAGTTTACAAAATTAATTTAGATGACCCAAAAGAAGAAAAGAAGAGAATTAATAAATTTAATATCACACAACCAGAAGAAGAAGAAAATATTTTGTTATAGTTAAAAAAAGAACTATAAATTCAAAATGTAGACAATATACCAGAGCGAATGCAGCACTACGACTGGGATGGAGATGGAGATAAGAGGAGAGTGGTAGGAGTCCAAGGGATGGTAGCCTTCCAAATTCTGGCAGACAGCAGGGAAGCAGCAGCAGGAGAGTATGACAAGGAGTAGCAGCAGGAGATTAAGGTATGACAGCATACTTTGGATCCTTAGTGGATGGCAGCGAGGCAGTGAAAAGACTAAGAGTGAATTTTGTGATAGTGAACCAAAGTGTAAAAGTGAAGAGTAAGTCCCTAATGGCATTTAATAACAATAGTGTTAGTGAATGTAAGTGTAATAGCAAAGAGTAAGTCAATTGTGACATTTAGTAACAATAGTGAAAGTGAGTTAAAGTGTAAAAGCAAAGAGTAAGTCCCTTGTGGCATTTAGTAAAATTAATGATAGTCATAAAAGTGTTAAACTAAGGAATAAGTCCCTTGTGGTAAATGGCATAAACAGTGGTAGCAGCATTAAGTGTGCAGCAAAGAATAGTTAATTGATTCATAGAAAAAGAAAATGTTAGCAATAATAGAGTGTAAAGGGATAGAATAAATTTATTTTAAAAATAGGTGATAATGATATTAAAGTGTTAAATTAAAGAGTAAGTTGTACAGGGAATATTAGATGTAAAAAGTAAGAGGAAGAAGGAAAATAATAGAAAATAAATATTAAATAATATATAATTATTAATATTTAGTAAGTACTCATATTAAAATAAGAAAGGAAAATTGTGTAAAATAATATTTATTACTAATTATTAAAAGTTAATAAATAATAAAAATAACAGATTATATAAACAGAGGAGATAAATAATACACATAATGAAGTAATACACCCATGATTGTACAAACTTAAAAAAAAACAAACAATAAACCCAAATTAAAAGTGTATAATCCTCTTACATAAGGTATTTATGATCATAAAATTAAAGACAAAAATAAAGAAAAATAGTACAAATATAACAAATTTATTTTATTGAATGAAATTAATTAGATCGAGATCTTCATCTATTGTTACAACTAATTGCTAAAAATGATAAATTTATTATCTGTGTGTTTAGTAATAATATTTCGACTAGAATTAAAGACTAAAATATATATCCAAAACTAATCAGATAAATGAGGAATTATAAATTAAAGGTACTGGATACCAGAGCCCCATAATACTGGATATCAGTTGGTTATAGGTTTATTTTAATTAAGAGTTTATGGGTTAGATGATAGCTGGTTACCAGATAATACTGGTTTCCTATATTAATTATTGGATATAATTTAGTTACCTTTAAATTGTAGTTAGTAGTTTTTACTATGTTTTGTTTTTAATTTTTGCCTATATAAAGGTGTAAATTAATTTATCTGAAAAATGTAAACAAATTAGAATGTAATATTTTGGATAATAAATATAAGAATTTGAAGATCACGTCCCGGTTAAAGAAATTTGCACGGGATGGAGTATTTTCAGATTTTTATTTATTTATTTATTATAGTGCCTAAGCAATTACCTGCGCCTGGCCATCCTGGAACTGGAATAGAATGCTGCAATGCCGGTGTCGCTGGCATCAGTGTTCACAAATAAGTTCCCACCAGGTTGAAGAAATATTAAAATAGGAGTACAGACTTCAGCACCTGGAACTCACTCTGTCTCCTCTGACTACATGCAAGGCTAATGCTCTTCTGGTATTCAGAGATGAATGAGAGGTTTTTTGATGTTGGAGAAACCTCTGAAGAATTGGTAGTAATAGCTGCACAGGCCCAGGAAACTTTGCAGCTCTCGTTTGTCTTTGTTACGAGACCAATCTCTCACTCCCTAAACCTTCTCCAGGTCCTTCTTCTCCCAGATGGTGAGACTATGTGGCCCAAGTAGTTCACTTCCTTGCAGAAGAGTTGGCACTTCGCGTTCAACTTCAAGTTAGCTGCCTGCAGACTTTGCATGTTGGCAAGCTGAGGGTAGCCCAATGCTTATAACATACTGTTTGTGATGGGTTTAACCTCTTGTAGAAAGGATGGGATTACAAAGTGATGGGTGAGAAATGAGGCAGAGGGAATGAATGGAGGTAGCAAGGTTCCTCTGCATATCAATGCGATGAAGTTTCTGCTCTGTTGGTGTTGCATGTTTTCTAAAAATTGTTATTTATTGGGATGTTGTAAATCTTTACCCAAGTATCTCTTCGAAGGATTTTAAAGGAGCTGCTTGGCTTTAACTATTATTTGAAGTTGCTCCTGTATTACTGGAGCTGTGCAGGGAACTCGGGGAATCCACAAGTCTTGGGTGTTAATCCCCAGGAGACCTAACCTGGAGGGCTTCAATAGAATGGGACCCCAGCATCTAATTTCATCCTCTATGTAAGGAGCAGATAAGATTTGTAAAGCATTCTCATGGAGAACAAATTGCATATAGAATAATTTTGCCCAAAGATCCCTATTCTGTTCGCTCTGTAGGTTCAGCAAATTGGAGTTTGGAATCTTGCCCCAGATCTTTTAGCTATAGAAAAATAGAGGGATTATCAAGAATAAAAAAAGGCATAAGCTTTAGGGGCACTAATATCATGGGTACAATAGAGTTGTAGCCACAATGGGTCAATGAGACAGATCTCGAATGTGTTCCTGTAAATGCATCCTATATTATATCCTATAGGATATAATTTAATAATGAGTTTTAATTGATCTCTCAGACTCAATTCAACTGTTCCCATTGCAATTCATCTTATCAAATTAAGGTTAATTGTAACAATATAAGCTATAATGAAAACATAAGGTAAGAATAAATGTAAATATATTGAACATTTCAAAAGGAAAAGTGCACATCTTCTAATAATTTATTGGTCAAGTATAAGACACAAATATTTTTCACCATCTCCACATTGTACATTATTAATACTTATTATTACTATGGTATAATAAACATTTCAAAATAAAAAATATATGTCTGTATATTCTCATCACACATATTTAAAAAGTTTAGGCTTTTAATTCAGTTCAGTACACATGCCTTCTAAGGGAATTCCTTGGAGCACCACTAGCGCACCTCTAAGTACATCATTGCTATATCCATTGTTACATTAACACACACTGTGGATATGGCTAAGTTACATTGGTTTTCCAACAAGGTCAATAAAAACATTATTATTATATATTACAATTACTATTACTTTCATTTGTATTATTATTTTTAGGAACAGGGAGTTAAAGTACATGGGCTCAAAGGGATAGTTATATCATGCATAACAGACCTAAACAAATTTCTCAAAAATGCAATGTTTTAAAATCAATATATGTCTGTTATGTTTAGGTATTGTTATTCATGTAATGTCACCTTCAGTCAGCTGGTTTTAAACTGTGCTCCTACACATATCTTTACAATACTAACATTTTTATTATATTGAAAATTTCCAAGAAAGCTTCAAGGATTTAAAATTACTATCTAAACTATTGTTACTATAAAAAAATATCACAACTAACTAGCCAGCCATACAGTTTTGAAAACATTTTCACACAGCATTTCAGCATTAATATTATAGGCTACATACTAAACTTGGCAGTGTACCATTTTGTTGAAAGTCCTGAGGGTGAAAACAAAATGACAATAAGTAAAACATACTTATTTAACTTTGTGTGTAAAATTGTAATGTGCCAATTGCAATTGCCATCTGATGGCATAGAATATCATATAAAACTTGTGATATTTACACTAATATTTTAATAAGAACTTAATTTTGTGAAGCTTTGTTGTTTGACTTCAAGAATGGTTAATATCAAAATAAAAGTTAGTATTCAGTGATATAATTTATAGGTATGGTAGTTAACAAATGTTTCATGATTTTTTAAATGTGATTGAGAAGTATGCTAACATACAGTTCTTATTTACTACATAGATGATTGAAGTCAAATATTTTCAAAACTGAATAGCTTTCACAGTACCTATTATCTACTAGAAAGTAAATTACTAAAGAATGTAGGTGTTTTTAGTATCTGTTCTAGTCTTTTACAGTGAACATCATCAAATCTATGAACTATCAGAAACTCAGATTTATCCTATGACACTAAATCAAGCAATAGAGGAATTTTTGGTTGGAAAGATGAATAAGCTAGAAAAAGCAGTTGTAATCATATTTCTTTATTATAAAAGGATAAATTGAATCATATTTGAGATGAGAGATTTTTTTATTTCCCTTCTGAGTAATTTAGAGCTCAATTTTTGGCATGGATTTAAATCCCCTTCCTGACTCATCTCCAATATTTGCAACTATGTGAAAGATTTTGTTCAGAAAAAAATTGATGGTAATATTGTGCTGATTTTATTCCATTTAAAAATATGATTTTTTTTCTGTTTATTAAAAGAATGAATATATACCACAAACAAAAGTAAAGCAATAGGAACTATGTTATGTTACTCTATTATCATAACATTGGTTGCCTTTATATTTGTAATAGCTCCTAAAAGAATAATCTATTAAGGACCTATATTCAAACCATACTGTGTGAGAAACTTTTGAACAAACATTTATGCAAGCTTTATTTTTCAAATAAATTATAAATATTTTCCTAGTAAACAGTGATATAAACTTATAAATATCTACATCTCTATACATGTTGGAGCATTGTCTAAACATTAAAAACCAAAAAAAAGTCTTACTTTAACTGTAATTAATAAAATTGTGCTGCAGACCTTATAATGTTGTGGCTGTACAGTAAATAAGTTTGCCCAAGCTATGTGAGGTAACTCACCATATAGAACTGCCATCAATTATTGAATGTTTTAATTATATTGCATTTGCAAATGTCAAAAATAATTTTTACTAGATAAAGACTAGAATCAGTTACAACTGTAAGCTTAAACAATTTAGCTTCTGGAAAATTAGAAGCTAACAAGATGTTTTCTCAGTCTAATAATTTATGGACTGTTGTATTTTATTATTTATATAATTAAAAGTGGTGGCAACGGATAAGATGGACAGATGAGTTGTAACATGACTGTATTTGCCATCACTCCAATAGACTAAGTGTAGAACTTGTAGAGTTAAGTTGTATGAACTTTAAGTGGAGAAAATAGTTATAATATTGAAATAGATATTAACCCTTAATTACTGACATGCTATTTTAGTTCAAGAACAGTTCAAGGGGCCAAGAAAATCTTAAAAATGTAGTAGAATTTTTAGATGAGTAATTTTTTTATTTGAAAATCTCATACATTCTGATGAACACAGAATTAGTTTCAATTTTAATAAAAATGCATAAAGTTTTATTGCAAATTTTGTCATTAAAACTAAATGTATGGTTTTCAATTCTTTATCTTTTTCCACCATCAGAATTACTTACCACTGTTAAACATAGATAACACATAGTTCATTTGTTTAAAAAGATAATTAAAGTTGTTTTTATGTTTAAAATGCATGTCAGTAGTTAAGGATTAAAATTTACAAATCTGATTAAGCATTTAACCATACATAAATCATAATTTATTTCCAAATTATGAGTAAAGACAGAAAATAAAGTCTTGGAAGAAACAGAAAAGCTGAACTTTATTTTAATTTTTAACTATCAATAATTTTAATAAGAACAATGCTCTACCAAAGAGTTCAATTAATTGTACACAATGAAAATCTGCGTTTTAACTATAGGCAATTTTTAATACATACTTGAAGATCTTACATTGAAAATCATTGTTTCTTGCATATTAAACTTATAAAAATCTCAAAGTTAATATTAATTTTCCAAGCAGAAAATAATCAATTTTCAGCAAAGGAAAAAGTAGAGAAAATGCAAAGCATAGATATTTTAGCTGTTTGTTGTGTGGCTTCCCAGCACACAGGATATGGGGCAACTTTTGCTACCACTGGACTACACAGAAAAGGTTGAGGGAATGGTGTGCATATATACAGATTAATTTAGTTTGTGCGCTTTACTGCTTATCTCTGCGATTCATTGTAAGGGCTGCTTTCTTGAACTGCTCATATGTTAACCACATGACAATATTCCATGAAACAAGACGACAAAATGATGGAGTGAATCTGTAATAAAATAATGATAAAAATAATATTAATACATGACATTATATTATTTAAGAGTCACAGTATGAGATATATAACTTCTAATAAGACAGTGTCAGCAGTTATTTAAAATGTCCCCCTCTCTCTTTCTCTCTATCAAACTGAAGCAACCTTGTGGATCTTCTCTGCAGGTTGTTACAATTTAAACATTTAAAATTACAAATTTTGTGGTTATGTGATCATCTCATAAATTTTTAATTATTATATGTATTATATACAAGAGTTGGGGCAAAAGTCATGGCAACTATTTTTTTTCTTGTAGATATGGGAACGGATCACAAATGTATATGTGTCGTGTGGAAGTTCTGCAGGCATGGTGTGTATGCAGAACAACAGATGGCTCTATGATGGCTGGTAGTAGCGCAGCTAGGGCTGTGAAATCAGTCAGTTGGTGAGTGTCGTGCAAGATGGAAGTAACCCAAGTCGAACTTCACACTTGCATTAAAATAGTCATTCTCCGAGGGAGAAATGTGATGGAATGTCACATTGAATTAGTGGAAGTCCTTGGGAATAATGCTCTACCATACCGTACAGTAGCATGGTGGGTAGGGAAGTTTCAGCAAGGACATGTGTCAAC
Source organism: Hymenopus coronatus (assembly GCA_030762935.1). NCBI lineage: Eukaryota > Metazoa > Arthropoda > Insecta > Mantodea > Hymenopodidae > Hymenopus > Hymenopus coronatus. The sequence continues at coordinate 58,941,032 of CM060891.1, forward strand.
TAGTGGTGAGCAACGTTCGGGACGACCTGTCAGTGTGCTGACTGACGTGGCACGTGCCATCATCGAGCAGCTCCTGGATGAAGACAGACGATGGAGTTAGAGAGGGTAAGTGGCATCGAGAAATGCACCGTCCACAGAATATTGTGTAGTGAGCTGCAACTACGCAAAATCGCATCGCGGTGGGTACCTCATGCGTTGAAGGAAGTTCACTAATGGGTGCACTATGCAATATGCTCTGACCATCTTGCACGCTGGCAACAGGACGGCGATCAATTCTTGTCACTAATAATCACCATTGATGAATTTTGGGCCAGGGCATACGAACCAGAACTGAAACGTCAGTCCACGGAGTGGCGACATGCTGGATCACCAAGGAGGGAGAAGTTCTGTCAGAATCCTTCCCCAGTCAAATTGATGATGATCGTCACGTATGACGCCAGGGGTGTCATTGTTTGCCACTTTGTTCCACATGGCAGAACAGTGACTGCACAGTACTACAGGAACTTCCTGGTGCGACAGGTACGACATGGCATTCAGGAGAAACGTGCGGATCTTGTGGACAGTGCAATAATCCTGCACGACAATGCAAAACCACATAAAGCAGAGTGTGTAGGGCAGCTACAGTGATGTTGGGGATGGGAAGAATTGGAGCACCCACCGTATTCTCCCGACATTTTGCCCTGTGACTTTGATCCCATTTGAAGGATTAAAGAACCACTACGTGGTAGGAGGTTTACAACACAAGAGGACATTGCTAATGCTGTGTGCGAATAGATGATCCGATTCACACATGGTGTGGCAAATGCTGTGGTGACAGTAGCAAGGGACTACTTTGAGGTTCTTTAGGCCCAGGTTTGTCAGGTCAACTGTATGTGTACTATGTTGTCATTATTTTGCACCGTGAAGGCCATATTGCCATAATACTACCGTAAAAAATTAGTGTGTAACGATATTCAGTGCTATTCATTGTCCGCACATGGAGTTAACACCTTGTCCTTTTGTTTGTATATGTCACATTTTCCTCCTGGACTGGTATGTTCAAGAAAATAAATAGTTGCCATGACTTTTGTCCCAATCTTCGTATATAATGTATATTATATAAAAGAATTGGATAAATAGGTATTTGTGAGCTTAGATATTTTACTAAATAATCCAAAAAATTAATACATAGAGGTAATAGAAACTTGAACACTTTCGGTATTGAAATTTACTCATACAAATGAATAGGAAAATTGCTGGTAAATGACTTTGTTTCAATTTCAAATACACTTGAAGTTATATTTCACTTAAAAATTACTTTTTTGTTATGTTGTTATGTTTTATAAAACCTTTAAATATAATACCTGACAGATTTATTTTATATACATATTTTGGGAGGAGAGTAATAATTCTAAATTTTATATGTATCTGAGTAATTAAAATTAGGAATTAATTTCACATGTATTTTTGTATCAATTGTTATAACAACAAAGTGAAACAGATCATCTAGGCATGGGATTCATCAACATTTGTCTACAGTATGAAAGTGTTCAGACAATCTTGTTCAGTTCTACAAAGGTTGAAAAACCTTACTCCTCTTGGTTATGATAATATTCAGTAGGTTATGTATCTTTGATCCATTCTTATTTCAAATTATAAATGGCAACTATGTAGCAAGTTGCTTGCTAGTAAAAACTAAAGTCTTTATCAGTTAAGTTATTTCCTACCTTCCTAAGTGAGTGCATTGAAACTAACAGAGCAGACAACTATAAAAGCTAAACTACTTACCCTTTGTAAAATGCTGCAGGGCCTTCTTGGGTCAACATTCTAAGAGCACAGTCCACAGCACCACGATACTCTCCTCTGGCGGAGTTCATGTAGCGTGTCTTTACCACATCCACTGGGGATGCAGCAACAGTTGTGCAAAATCCTGAAATATTCAATAAATAACTTTGTTCTTACATGGATAAATTTTGAAACATTTATTCTTCAAAAAAAAAGAATGTTTTTGTATAGGTATTCCTTTTTGTCCTGCTTTTCATCTCCATGAAAATACATTTAGGATAATTAAGCACACCAAGCAATTGAGTGTATGCTTCACTGTTACAAACATAAGTAGTTTTAAGGTAAATTTAATAATTAATAAAATATTTATATAAAATTCTATTAATGTTACAAATAAGTAATGGAGATTTGCAAAACAAAATTAAAACAGGTGGGGTTTTTTATATTAAAATGATCTACAATGTTTCATATACAGAGTGATAATACAACAGCATACTAATCATCACCACCATCAACTTCATGGGTTGTGGTTAGGACTGGGGACAGTTCGGGTCACAGTACACTGAGTAAATAAATTGGTTATTTATTTGGTGCCAGGTTTGAAAATATGGGAAGGGGTAATGCATACAACATTGGTTAACACACTAAAAGCAAAGACTCCCTTTTTGATTGAGGGTAGGAGCTTTTCAGTAAATAGCAGCTTGCCTAGTATTCAAATACACAACTATAATCTGGCAACTTCTGTAATCTCCATTGTGACTGGATCCAGGATGTCCATAAAAATAGTGCACACTGGGTGTTTTGGGGGATCATCCCCAGAAAATTTCTTAAACTTTAGCTTTAAAAATGTAGACTTTGGGAATATAATTAAATTATTTCAAGTTCTTTTTATGGCAGAAAAAAATTTGGAGGAAATATCCTAAAAGGGGCAAAATAAACAATACTGTATTTGTTACTAATAATACAAATATCTGGGTCAATAGAATTAACAAGATTATAGAAAAAGTCACCCTGGGTACACTGTGGCTGGATAGAGCAAGGAAAATCACTTTTAAAGAAGTTAAAGAATTGATGATATGGAAATTCAGGAGCTATTAGGTAACTTCAGCAACAACAAGTCATTGAGAGTATACATGGAGCTAAAGAAAATATGGCTAGAGAGAATTATGTAGATAAAGGTGACAAGGAGAAGGATCTGCATGGGCTCAAACAGGGGTACCTATTGAAATTGAAAGGACCAAAAGCTGGTTTAAATATAAAGCAATGCCCAATGTATGGAATGTAAGAAGCTAAACAAATGAGAGCAAAACTTAAGACTGAGAAGAGGGCTAATTTATCAATAGAGATAAGGGAGGAAAAATTGGTGAATATGAAAGCTAGGCACGAAAGCTTAGAGTTTGGGGATTATCTGAACAAGGTTAAAAGAAAATGATTGAAGATTAAATGGAAACTAGACTGGCTAGATAAAGGTTGAGGTCATTTCTAGAAGTTGAGTTGAATAACTTCAGAGTTGAAACTATTCAGGCCACTTAGTTGTAGAGCAACTCAGGAGAAGCAGCCACTAGTATTTAACATTGTTGTATTTTCTGTGTATAGTCAAGTGATTTAAAATAGTATTACAGAAACTTATTGTATTGTGAAGTGGAAATAAATTCAATTTGTACTAATAATTGTACATTTGAATTGCTAAACAAAAATTATTAAAGAAACAAAATACCATAAAATAGTTTTGAATTAAGCAATGTACAGTAAAAGCTTCTGGTACTTTTACCTACATTAAAAAACTACTTGATTTATGCAAAAAAGATTCGCCATGTATAAGAGAAAAGCCATTTTTCTACACAGGTTTCATTTTACTGATATCCTCAGTTCCTTTATATACTGTAACATTCTTCACCAAGCTTATTTGTTTTGCTGTCTTTCTATCAAGTATTCAGAAGTGCATGAGGATGCTGGAATATCTATAGATTTATAACATATTATTTGCATCCTCCATTCTTTTTATGTTCCCCTGAAGTATTTCTTATTGCACCAGATAGATCACCAAAATTACTTCTAGGAATTAAACAGTGCAGGTTATAATGGGCATGCTTGTGTAATCAGTTTAACTTTTCATTGGAGTGGTCATGCAGCTTTAGCTAAGTGAACATATATTCATTTTACTTTACTTTGATCACTTGACTGAACTCTTGCATCTTTATTTTGAATAGCAGCACTGACAGGTTAGAAAATAAAATCATGTTTAGGTAATTACTACTAATGGAAATAATATAATACCATTTTAAAATTAAGTACAGTATATACTTGATTATTCTGGGTAATACACAAATAATCAAAAAACACAAATGATTGAGAAAATTGTAATTTAATGCTTTTAAGATACACCATACATATGTAAATAGAAAATTCGCTCTCTCTAGCCTTGGGCTTCATGAAAATGTTTAGCCTTTTCAGCACACGTTGCACCTAAAACAATTGACTTCTTCTACTTGTTTTTGGCTAAATCATTGCAAAAGAGCAGCATCAAATGCAGATCTCTTCATGCATTTTTATAGTGTCATTGCTTCATGATCCAGAATTAGAATTGCAATTTCTGCTTATTCTTTTTAATGTCCCAAACAGTCTGCATTCCATATCAGCTTCCCCGTTCTTAAATCTTTCAATTAATCCTAATTTTTGTTTTAATGTCATCACACGTTTTTTCATTTCTCCACCATCTCTTTTACAAATTTATTTTAACTTGTTTTATCGACACTTACATGCTGATTAACTGAAAACTGAACTTGTTTTCGATTTACATGAAACAGGCTGATAATAATGGAACTGGGACTCTGTTGTCATGTAGCAGTCATAGAATTTTAGAGTTTTATATATGCAACAAGATTTTTACATTAAAAAAGTTTTTTGTCTTTGATCAACATCATCTAAACTTAACTGATAATTTTCATTAACTAATAACATTTAAATACATTTTTAATAACAAAGAAAAATTTTTAAACTATGGAAATGGCACTTATTGTCACATGGCAGGTCATTTATTGTAGTTTCCAAAAGAAACATAATGAATTCTTTCTTCTTTGTTCTGTTTTGTTTTTATTTGCTATATGCATGGATAGTCTGCAAACTATAATCCAAACACATATAATCAGGAGTATAATGCAGGCATGCGAGTTTTTTCTTTGTTTATCACTTTTCCAAAGTTTTTGTTTTAGGAATTGAATAGATGTTCATCTCTTATACTAAGACACAAAGTTTTACATGAACAAGATTCGGACCATTGTTTAATTAATGGACAACTTATGTTTAAGCATATTTTCATGCAGTCCTGAACATTGAGATCAAGATATTGCTTGTGAATAGATTTAATTTTTTACCTGCAATCACAGCAGAAGTGAAGTGGCATGGGACAGAATCCTCCATTACGTGATAGAACAGTAGTGTGTCTTTCACAACATCATAGCACACAATTTCTGACACATTCACTATAGCATTACGACTCACGTTGGGAAATGTCCCTGAAAAGAATAAATATCATAGTTTGAACTAGATGCTGCTTAATGTATGTTGGAAGCAGATCTCTATATATTTTATTCTTATAAGCCTTTATTTCATTTCTACTTTCTCTATTCATACTATGAATATAGTGTATAGAGAAGGCATTGTATTAAACCCAAAAATTCGATACCAAGATTTCACCAGAAATACATATTCTGGGTCCCCCTGAATCCAAGAAAAGCATTTTTGGAAAAAGGTCACAGAGAGAGGGAGAGTGTGCGTGCGTGTATGTTTTTTAAATTTGGTATCTTCCAAAGATACAGAGCACTGTCATTTATTTAGAATCACCCTGTGTGCATCCAGTTTGATACTTGATGAATTTAAATGAAAGAGAGTAGAAAAAAATCTAATCTGTTCCATTCACACGACTTTCTCTAGTTATTCTGCAACAGATTATTCTTACAAAAGCTGATTCTTCTCCCTACTTTATGCTAATTAAGATAAACAAAAGACAGTAAAACATTCATATTAATTACTTCCTTATAAGTAGAAGGGAAATACAGGAATGCACTAGGCTAAAGTGATTATCAAATCTTTTAAAAGCTGTTGCTATGTGACTGAAATTTGTTTCTTTTCATAGTCAGGAATTGACAAATTTCCATATGAGAAAATATAATTTTAAAACTGAAACCAGTAATAAGGAATATCTCAGAAAAGACAAACTCCACAGAAAAAAATGTGTATGACATAAATTGTGTGTTTCAACAGATCTACATTTTTTGTGTAGTAACTTTTTTATCTCTCTTTCAGTTTACGATTTATACAAAAGTCACCAGAATGAAGTTCAAGATATATATTTATTTTCCATGTAAATATTTTTAATATATGGTATTTTAATCAAAATCATTAGTTATTTTTGAGATATTCAAAATTTTTTCCATGTAGGATAATTTTGGATGGGGGATTTTCCTCAACATCTTTGTTCTGCATCCTTGGAAGATACTTAATCTAAATACCAAGTTTGGTATTTTACCGTACGCACACACGCACGCAGACTTTTTTCCAAAAATGCTTTTTTTTGGATACAGGGGGCCCTAAAATGTATATTTAAGATGAAATCTTGGTATAGAATTTTTGGGTGGAATGCAATACTTTCTCTACTTTGTTCATATGTGCTAAAGAAGGTAAAAATAATTTCTTAAAATTCAAAGCAGTAAAAGAATCTTAGAAGCTCATACAAACCTTTCCATAGTCCACGAGCACCCTCCTGTGTGGCAATTGAGCGATAAGCTTGTAGTGTTGATGTGTATCGTGGGGCTGTTCCACGTTGCTGCCTTTGCTGGGCTTGGAAGCGAACTTTAACTACATCTGTAGGTTGAGCCAAAAGCACAGCAAGTGCTCCTGTTGTGAGACCTGCTGCAACTCGAGTGCCAATGTTAAGTCCACCTCGGGTTGAATTACCTGTAAGGTCAATAAGTTTGTGTCACTAAATGTATGTCATAAAGTAAAATAATCTCTAACTTATTTACTAAAGAATTTGGAAAAGTGAGTGAAGCAAACAATACTTTTTAATGTGTTAGTCTTTGTTAAATTTCTAAGTTAATTTATAAAGAGACCAATTGCCTCGGATTCTGTACGTACATGATGTCATCATTTGGCCTCTCTTCTTTTAAAATGAAAGGATTTAAAATGGCTCTATGTGGAAGCAAATACAAAAATAGCAACACTATATGTTCCATGTATTAAAAAAAAATGTTTCCAAAAATTGCTGAGAAAAAATAGTTTGCTTTGTTTTGATATTTGCACACAGCATAGACCACTTGTATAGATAAGATAGGTAGTAGGTATTTGTGCATAAGATTTTCACTTCTTTCTTATGAAATATAATAAGAGCATTTTCTATATGTGTTCCATATATCATATTATTTCCTTTTATCTTTCGTTTTACATATAAAGTATATATAATTGTGCCCATGAAGAGAAAGGAGAATAAATAGGGAAGGGCAGGCAAGGAAAATTTTCAGAAAAGAGACAATCTGTGCCATCATGTATCAAGAATCTTTTCATGTTTGTTCTTTTAGTAAAAGTTACTGCGCTCAATAATCCGGCGACGCAGAGATGTGTCGCCGCTTCGCGCGTACCGTCTAGCAGTTGCTGGTACAGAGTCTTGACGGAGTCGTAGAGACCCAAGCGGACTGAGGCAAAGCACATCTGGCGCTGGAGTCCGGCCGAAAGTCCATTGTAGAGGCTCCTGCAATGAGAGCTCATCCAATACCTCACCCTCGACTCAGTAGCCCCCCCCTCGTGCACCAAACCCTGGTTCCTACCCTCTTCACAGGGACTGACAATATTTTCATTCTAGGGCTTTTCAAGGCTATACTATGCCATCTGGAGCAAAAGTCATAGAAACTAAAGAGTAACTCAAATAAAAAGGATTTAATTTTAAACTAAATATTATTTCTGAAGATTACAATAATAGCTTAGGAACAATAATACAAATTAAAGTTAATGTATTCAGCGTTAATTCTGTTATTGAATAATAAAATCAGCCACAATAACATTCAAGATGCAAGGTGTTTCTTGCTTTGGGAGAGTTTTATTCCAAAAATTGTTTTTATTGTTCCTAAACTACAAATGTTTTATCAAGCAAATAAAACTTAAAATGTAACGATTGAAAACAATGTAATTGCTAAGAAACACAAAAGTAGGATTTTCTTTCTATTGCATTTGTGTGAAGCTTATTTTTGGATGCTAGGGAGAAATGAAAAGCCCTAGAAGCTAAACTTGAAATTTGAAAAACATTTATAACTTTAACTACATATATTTTTTAGCTGAAAATATACAGCATTAGAATTTCAGCATTAGTAGATTATTTAATTGGTCAATATGTGTTCTTCAAAAAAGAAAATAAAAACATCACAAGATTGGGAGTCTAAAGAAGAATCCCAATTTTATTGTATTAATTTAGAGAGAATATAACACTGAAGTAACAAATATTGCTCATCTCTGAAGTGTTACTATATGCATTTGCATTTAATGTTAAAAAGTAAAAAAAAAAAAAAAAAACTGTCTAGTTGAATGTCTTAAAGAACACATGCTATGAATTAGTCAGTCCCTGTGGGATGGGAGGTAACGAGTGAATGTCCTTATGATCCTAAGCATGAAGTACATACCTGGGTCCCTCTTGTCGCATAATGGTCATAATAGTGCCCACTAATCCATTATACTGAAGTGCAACAGGACTGCGTACAAGGAGAGCACTCCCATTGGACATTGTCATGAGAGGCCTGCCCTCTCCTTGGATCTGAAAAGAAATATTTATAATTTAAATTTGCTTAGACTTATAGGTGTAGCATTAGAAAATCATACTCACAGAAATAAACATATTCATACTAATTCAGCAGACAGTTAAACTGACACTTTGAAGTCCTGTTTTGTGAAAAATTCAAATAAATTCCAAGGATGTGACACAAAGATTTTGAGGAAAATTCTCACCCCAAACTACCCTTTACATGGAAAAATTTTTGAAAATTTGTTTTTCTCAAAACTGGCTCTAAAAATTTTGAGTAAATACTGTATATAATAGAATTTACATCACAAATAAAATGTATATCTTGAATTTTCTCAGAATAGCTTCTGAAGACTTTTCATTCTTAATGAATCATGCATAACTAGTAAACCGTAAGAAATAGACAAAAATTTGTTGGACTAAAAATATAGATCTTATTGAAACACGTGTAGAATTGACAATTTCCAAGATATTCCTCGTTATTGGTTTGAAGTTTAAACTACGTAACTTTTCTCAAATAGGGTTGCCTTTCCTTTCATCTCACTTTTGTTTACTGCTGGCTTTGCAAAGTGAAACAAACTTCAATTGTTCACAGCTTTTAAAAGATATGACTATCACTTTAACCATATTTTCCTTCTGCTTATAAGGAATCAATCATTTCTACTAATGTTTACCTCAGTCTAACATATAAAGGAAATCTTTTTTAAAGTAGTTTGTTTGCAGAATGGATAGAGAAAGTCATGTGAATGGAAAACATAGGATTTTTTTAATAATAGTTTGTAAGAAGATGAATAGAACATGTAATGTAATTGCAGCACATCACAAGTAAATATAATGGTTGGCGGAGAAAAGTCAGCTTTCCAATTTTTGTTCTGTAAAAAAAATAGTATTAATTCAGCTATACTACATTGAAAGTAATTCTATGTGAAGTTCTTCAAGAAAAAAACTTCAAATCCTTTAGCTTTATCAAAATTAATTTTTACAAGGAATTTTTTTTCTAAACATTTTCTTTTCTTTCCTGGAAAACAGAAACAAATATTACTTGAAATAAGAGCTGAAGCTTTCCTGGCAAACATACTCTAGACATTCTCAGGCTTCAAGCCAGGTGAGCTGATGTAGAGTCATCAATGTTTCATACATCACTCTCATCATCAGGATAATGATGAACCTGATGTCCACCCCAGCGAGCCCAGCAGGAGCACCTCACATTTTCTATGAGGTCCGTGCAAGCCACCATGATGGACATATGTATATATAGGCCATTTTGGCTGATTAAGTCATTAATCATCGTGATAATGGAAGAGAAGCAAGCTCCTGAAATGTCAATGACTCCACATCACCTCACTTGGCTTGAAGCTCAAGAATGTCTAGAGTAAAAGTTACTTAGTTACTCTCCTCTAACCATTTCAATTTTTCTGTGCTCATACATTTTTCAGCGTTGTCTTTTGGCAAGCAAAATTCAAGAGTTGGTGGACTAATTTTGTTCTTGTAATTCATGAGCAAGTGACTGGAGAAATGAAGCAAAACTCAATAAGAACCTTTTTAATTATGCTGTTCAAAATTAATTGAAATAATAAAACATTAATGGGTAGTAAATTTGATTTATTTGCAGTATTTTTGGAAGTATTTATGAATAAAGAAGGCTACAGAAAAAACCTGATAACTGTTTTAATAGAGATGGTGAGTTTAACCCAAAAATGATAATAATTTACCTTCATTAAAAACAACAGATTTAATGAACATGCGATCCCTGTTACATATTTTGTATATTAAAAAAAAATATAAAGATGATAGTTGTTAGTGAGACAGAGCTGGGGTAAGAGCTAAAAAAAGTGCATACTTGTATCTGTTTTTCACAAATTTTGTAGATACACATTAGGCAACAGTAGAACATTATGATATCTACTACCTATGTCTGATTGCATGACCACTTTATGATTTGAAACTAAAACTTTAATAATACACCTGAAGACATCGGAACAACCTCTTAACTGTACTGTATCTCAGACTAGAATGATCCTGATGTAAACATTAAGGAAGAGCAGGCTCAATTCGCCATGTGTTTGATGCTATAGTAAGCATATAAGTTTTGCACTATGTGGCAGGTATAATTTCTTGACAAATTGAGTAAGACATTTTCAGCAACTTAAATATATGTTGCATAATAATTATTATTATTATTATTATTATTATGCAGTAACATAATGGTTGTGCTTCAGGGCTTCCTTCTTAAGCATGATCATTTGTCTCTCGGCATTTCTTAAGGTTTACTTGGTTGTGAGAACTCCCCTGTAATGGTACACTGACTGCTTTTAAATTGCTTACAAGTGTTTTGGGCTTGTGAGGTATGTAAGATAAGGTTCTAAATATCAGAAGTGACTCTACATGATAAAACAATGGCATCTAAATTGGCATTCCAACCAACTGTTCCAAGAATGACCATGTTTCTTATAAGAATATAACTTGTATAACTGTTTCTTTAGTAATACAAGACTAGGCTGTGTGTTATTAAACAATAACAATAATAAGTTAATAATGTATAATTATGCTGTCTTCTTTTAATCAATATCATTATGCTTATGTATATTTCTGTTTTTAGCATTCCTTTCATAATTCATAAGCCTAGAACATATCTAAGGTGTATGTCTAGGATACAGAGAAATGAAGACAATTATTTGTATATTTTTCATTCCTGAAACTAATTTTCACAGAGCAGTAATTAGAAAACTCTCTCTACAGCTCTGTACTCCTTAGAAGCAGCTATTGTGTGGTAGCAAATAAAAAACAAATACCCATGAGCTTAGCTCCACCAATTGAAGGTCTAAGAGTACTTATTCCATGAGACTATCTTATCTCTTTCTTTCTTCCTTCCTTCTCATATGTTGACATCAGAATTATTCTTATGTGAGACAGGTTATAGAGTACATGTTCAATTTGTATTCAATTCGTAACATTGTTGTTATATTCACACAGGAAGTGATTGCAACTACAGCTCGGGTTAAGGCAAGATAGGTGCATATTGTTTTGCATTAATTTCCAAAATAAGTTAATTTTTGCAGAGTACAGAACATTTTCATTTCAGAACACTGGGGGAAAAAAGATCATTAGTTAATGAGCCACAAGTTTAAAGGAGTGACAGGTAATTTATGTTTTACTGTAGGTAAATAGAATGGAAGAGCTTTTGAAAGTTATTTGTACATAGAAGAACAAGAATACTATCAAACAATTCTGTAATTTAGTAAATACAACACTAAAAGAAGTAGAGATATAAAGGTTTAGAATAAAATCAGACAATCTGGTTACATCAATAATAAAAATTATGTGACATCTTCAAAATTCACACAGCGACAGTAGCTTTGAAGTCAAGCACAAGAGTTGTAAATCAACCCATAAGCATGCATTTATTCTCTTTAATATTATGAATTTCAATTTAAATTAACAAATATCAGTAGTTGGTTAATAATGATTGTGCAAGACCAGTAATAGATTCTTTGCTTGAATTTTAAATGTAAAACTGCAAAAAATCAGCAAAAATAATGCAAAGGACTAATCAATGGATTGAAAATACAAAATGTAAACTGTAAATATCTTCATTTCCTTCTCTTTTCTGTCTTTCTTCATTTCTTTCTCCCTAAATCTTTTCACATAACTCACCTGAAGACGGACTTTAGCAGTATCAAGAGGGAAAGTAGCAAAATCAGCAACACAGGCTGCAGTTCCAGCAGTCAGCAGCTTAGCGCCAAGCGACAGCTCGTTATCTGGTAAATTAGACTTCATGGCAACCATCTTGATCAAGTTAATAAAGTGCGGGGGAAGTCAGACAACAACCACAGCAGCGTTTAAAGGAGCTGTTCCTGTAAACATATGAAGGTATTTAAAATTGTATTAATTTAAGCACTCGATTATTGCTCTTATTATTGTTTTTCTCTGATTTGCTATCACTACCTCAGTAAACAATTTCATATAGAATTAAAAAAAAAAAGCATTTAAAGGAGCTGTTCCTGTAAACATATGAAGACATTTAAAATTGTATTAATTTAAGCACTCGATTATTGCTCTTATTATTGTTTTTCTCTGATTTGCTCTCACTTAGCTCAGTAAACAATTTCATATAGAATTAAAAAAAAAAATGCTCCTTTTAGCACACTAAACCAGTAAATACTGTTCTTCTGAACAAAAATAAAAAGTATTTGAAGGGTGACAATGCTTAAATAAACATCGGAGAACCTTTATATCACTGAAATTTTTGATAAAATCTATGAAGAACTATTGCAAATTTTGCGTCAGAACTGACAGGCTATTGCAACCTCAATAAGTATTTTATTAAACATTTGCAGTTGGTTCAGCTATAATGAAACAGCTTATGCTGTAGTCCATAATTCTTTACAAATGCCACTGTTTTGTTTTGGGCATTGAAAGCTACTATCATTTATAACATTTCTACGATCCTTTAAAGCTCACAATTATGTATAGCTTTTAATGCAATAATACACTAGTATAAGTACTGAAGAAATAAAGTGATAGCATTTGAATAAATATTGACTTTAATGATAATCTTAAATACTTAGTATTCTGAAATACTCTTGAGAAAGCAAATTTTTGCACTGCTAACAATAGCTACCAGCTTTACCTGTTCCTCTATTATTGTCTAGTACTAGTGAAGTGCAGATACAAACAAGATACAGTGATTATAAATTTTCATACACTATTGTAATTTTATTGTTAAATTATAAAATATTACTCACTCTTGCTTTGTTGTTGTATTGAAAGCAGTGGTGCCATTCCAAGAACGCTTGTTGCTGTGCCCTTAGATGAATTACACTGGGAAGAGGCAGTGTTTGGACACTAACTTATAAAGCAACGGAGTAGGACAGAGGTTAAGTGGAAGTGAACACCAATCAGCTATTGAAAATGCAAGTCAGTCTGCTGGTAATTGAACCCTGACCTTACTCAAGGAAGGGATTTTCCTGAACAACAATTCACTTACTTTATATAAATTAAGTCAGCAATAATTTATTGAACCCTTTAAATGTTGTATATAAAATGAGGTGCTCTTTCATTTAATATCTAGTTTCAAGGGCTTTTGAATGTACTTTATATTTTGATCAGCATGGCTATGTTAGCTAATCTTTGCCTCTCAGATTTATTTGTCATTTAACTTTTATGTTTCTTATGATTTTCAGCTCCCATTGACCTTGCATACCTATTGTAATTCATTTCATTCACATTTTAAAATTTTTCTGTACCTTTTTAGAGATGTCATCTGCAGATAAACAATTTTCAGATGAAGCAACTTTTATTCCTCTTAATTTTAATTTCTCTATTGTTCAAACTTATCCGAAAGAACTTTTCGAAAAAAAATTACCAATTATATAGTTAATAATGGAAAACTATTGTTAAGGTGAAGTAATTTATATATCAATTCAACTTGCTCTTATGTTGTTAAAATATTGTGCACTAAACAAATACAAAGAAAACTTATCTTATGAAGCCATAAGCTTGCATTTTTTCACTACATATTAGTTAAGTATATTTTTAGCGTAACATTACACATAAATGCATACATACATACATGCTCACATAAAAAAGACAAACAAACCACACCCACACAAAATTATATGTAAAAATAAATGAGTTACAAACAGCTTTTCACCTACCTTTATAATCACGCTGGCAAATAACGGTCGAAAGAAATATAGTAATCTATTGTTGGGCATGTGTTTCTCTAAAATCGTCGTTAAAAGAAAACTTGAGACAACGAGTGGCTTGATGTTTGCGCCCGTCCTGCAGGCGAAGTGTCGCAGTGCTGCAACTTAACAGTGGGGGCCTCGAGTGGCTCCGACAAACCATGCTCCTGTAACACAAACATAGATTGCTAGTTTGTGTTTATAGGCTGTCTATAGAAGCAATGTATTTTTGCAATGATTCCTGCAGCAGGTATCAATTCCTAATTTTTAAGTGAAGATGTATCAATAAAGCAAACATTAATTTCACTGTTCTGAACAGACACATTATTAAAATTTTTTACTAATAAAACTAAATGCTTAGCAAAGCAATATTATTTGGTATTAATCAGAACAGTTTTCAGAAAAGTACTAATATATATTTTCCTGTTTGTTTTTAATGCTACATTTCTACTGAATGACTAAAAAAGTCAATATGAAAGAAAATTAAATATCTGCTCTAAATAAATATTGTCATAAAAGTGTTGTGCATTTGTCAAGTTCTATAAAAATATAATTTTTCAATTTAGAAATTATTTTTCACCCTGTATGGGAGGAATGATCACTCGGAAAAAATAAGAAATAGGGAACAGAAAACAGACATAGGTAAATTTTCCATCACGAATAGAACAATAAACGAATGGAACAAAATACCTGCAGATTTACTGGAGACTTTGCCTCAGTGTGTAAATAGTTTTAAAAAGATAATAAAGAAGGGTGATTTATAGTCAGGATTCAAATGAAAATATTGCATTATTATTACTGTTGTTACCATTATGTATATATTAGTATACTATGATGTCATTGGCATTTTAACAGTGTATTACCCACATTATTGTTATTTAATTCAATTGTATTGTAGATAGTATTACATTGACAGCGCTGCCACCGGGCCACGCCCTAAGCAGTGAAATATAGTATCTATCTAAATATTCATAAGATTCAACATGGATTATTGATTACTTAAATAGACTATAATACCACTAAATTCCACTTCAGATCTTAACTGAAGTGAAAATTAATAATCAATGAAGACTGCTAATACCATATATATAATTGGTTTTTTTTCCCCCCGACACAAGCCATGTGAAGGACAGGAGTTGGATAAGTAGAGTCGACTGAAAAATTCAATGCCATAGCCGGAATTTGAATCACGGTTATCCCGATCTCTAGCCGGTTGCTCTACCACTGAGCTACCATGGCAAAATGCTGGCATAGCATTCAATTTCTCAACTGACTCGCATGTTTCCTGGTAAACCACAAGGTATTCTCGCTAAGGGCATCCGGTGCTGTGCTCCAGCATACTGGGGACCAAGAGGACCTTGCTGGGGATCCGTCCGTATCTAATCCTAATCCTTATTTTTAATGGAGGTAAAGATAGAGAGGTTACTGTTTTTTAAACATATAACCATTTTACATGTATTAAAATTAGTTTGTTTTTCTTTTTTCTGAATAGTATGCTTAAAGCTAGTTTTACTTTCTCTAGCCCCCATGTACAATGTATATAGTGGATAGAGAAGGTATTATATTCCAACCAAAATTTCAATGTCGAGATTTCACTGGAAATATATGTTTTGGAGTCCCCTGAGTCTGAAAAAAGCATTTTTAGAAAAAGGTCTGTGTATGTCTGTAGACAGCATAGCTCAAACAACGAAAAAAGAAAAAAAAAAAAAGTTAAGTAATAAGCTTGGTATTTAACTTCAGTATCTTCCAAGGATGCGACATGATTTTCAAGAACCCCCCCCCCCACCATAAACTACCCTTTACATAGAAACATTTTTGAAATTTTAAAATCCCATATATTACCTAAAGCTAGTTACATCACAAATAAAATGTATATCTTGAATTTTCTAGGAATAGCCTCTGAAGACATCTTTATTCTGGATGACAAAAACTTGCTACACAAAAAATGTAGATCTCGTCAAAACACACAATTTATGTCCTTTACGTTTTTGTTGTGGAGGTAACCGTTTCAGAGATATTTCTTGTTATTGGTTTCAATTGTGAAGTACTTATACTTTTCTCATACAGGTGTCGGTTTTTCATTTGTTCTACTCCTGGCCAAGCAAAGGAGCGATTTGCAATGACAATCACATAACAGTAGCTGTTAAAACATTTGACTATCGCTTGAGCCTAGTGCATTCCCTTAGTTCCCTTTTACTCATAAGGAACGAAGTAATAAGAATATTCTGCTAATGTTTATCTCAATTAGTATTGTAGTAGAGCAACTAGAGAAAATCATGTGAGTATAACACATCAGATTTTTTCTTTAAGAAGATGACCAAAGCTTTCTTTACGCACCTGCTGTTTATATCCACATATCTAACAAGCCATGTATATTTATTTTCTTTACAGCTGTAACTGAAGGGTTCAAGAGGAGCAGTTCTGTTGTCTTTCTTCCCAGAAAATAATCAAACCAAAGAAAAGGTACCATGTGTATTACAATAACATTTTGTTTATTTTACTGTAAAAGTAGCATTAGGTTTGTGTTCGAGATAAAATTAGAACCTGGCATATTTACCATCAGACAGCAGAAACGTCATCCTAATTGTTTATGTTATCCTAACTCTCTTGCCTATAATTAAAAGTCAGAAACAAAAGTTTCATTTCATGTTTTACTTTCTCTACATGTAGTGTGTATATAGTATATAGAGAAGATATTCTATTGAACCCAAAAATTCGATACCGAGATATCACCGGAAATACATACATACATGTTTTGAGACCTCCTGAGTCCTATATACAGGATGTTTCAAAAATACGGGGCATAATTTCAGGTATGTATTTCCCACATGAAGACAATCAAAATAGTTCATTATAACATGTGTCCGGAAATGCTTCATTTTCCGAGTTATGGCCTTTACAACATTGAAAGTCCCACCTGTAGACAATCAAAATAGTTCATGTCCGGAAATGCTTCATTTCCGAGTTATGGAATTCACTGGAACGTTTTTCTTTCCGCAGGTCTTTGCCGTCAAAGGAGACATTAGGAGGGCGCTCTGATAGTTCATTCTGAGGAAGGTTACATTCAGTGTTCTTTAGGCGTTAAGACTGTGCGACATGTATTCAAATCAAGAGCTGGCAGAGATACACTTCATGAACGGCAATGCTGCGCTGGCTCGTCGGTTGTACCAGGAGAGGTACCCACAGCGACAATGTCCAGATCGGAAGACATTTGTACGTCTCCATTCCCGTCTGTGCGAGTATGGAACATTCACCTCTCCTGGTTTGGGAAGGGAACGACCAAGATCTACAACTCCAGAAGTGCAGGAGAAGATTCTGGAGGCTGTGGACAGGACTCCTTCTATCAGCACACGACGGTAGCGATGTAAGTCAATGTTCCTCATACGACTGCCTGGAGACTGTTGAACGAGTATCAATTGTATCCTTATCATTTGCAACGTGTACAGGCCCTGTCACCAGCAGATTACCCTGCACGAGTTAGGTTCTGTCAGTGGTTCTTGCAGCAGTGTGGTGTAAATCCGAACTTTTCTGCCGTCGTATTATTTACAGATGAAGCACAGTTCACAAGAGATGGCATAACAAATTTCCACAATCAGCATGTATGGTCTCATGAAAACCCACGTGCAACTGTTGTATCTCATCACCAGGTGCGGTTCTCCCTCAACATGTGGGCCGGTATCATTGGTGATCGATTAGTTGGACCCCATGTACTTGTAAACAGACTTACGGGGCAGGCGTACACAAACTTCCTGGTAAACACCATACCTGACGTTTTCGAAGACACTCCACTGATCAATCATCAACACATTCACTTCTTCCATGATGGCGCTCCTGCACACTTCAGTCTTACGGCTCGCCGGAGCTTGGATCGAAGGTTTCCTGATCGATGGGTAGGTAGAGGTGGCCCAATTGCTTGGCCTCCACGCTCACCCGATCTGAACCCTCTCGATTTCTACTTGTGGGGCCATTTAAAATCATTGGTTTATTCGTCTCCGGTGCCGGATTTGGAATCCCTTCGGAATCGAATTGTGGCAAGTTGTGAGGACATACGCAATACTCCTGGAGTTTGGGATCGTGTTCGCAGGTCAATGAGACGTCGATGTGAGGTCTGTATTCAAGCAGGAGGTGGACATTTTGAACATCTTCTGTAATGACAACAACCTGCGGAAAGAAATACGTTCCAGTGAAGGCCATAACTCGGAAATGAAGCATTTCCGGACACATGTTATAATGAACTAATTTGATTGTCTACATGTGGGAAATACATACCTGAAATTATGCCCCGTATTTTTGAAACATCCTGTATATATAGCTCAGTTTGTGTGTGTGTGTGTGTGTGTGTGTGTGTGTGTGTGTGTGTGTGTGTGTGTCTGTTTGTATATAATATAGTTCAAAAACGAAGAGTCCTTTAAATAGCATACTTTGTATTTAAGTTAAAGTATCTTCCAATGCAATACAAAGATATTCTATAATAATGATACATAAAATGAAGGTATATCTTGAATTTTCTGGAAATAGCCTCTGAAGACCTTTTTATTCTGGATGAATTTTGCTAAATTTCGCATAACTGGTAAAACGTAAGGGATAGACAAAAACTTACTTTACAAAATATGTAGATCTCATTAAAACATAATTTAAGTCATATACGTTTTTAAGATTTGACTATCACTTTAGCTTAATGTTCTCCCTTATTTCCCTTCCACTTACAAGGAAGCAAGTAATAAAACCATTTCTGCTAATTTTATCTCGATTAGCATGAAGTAGATAGAAGAATAAGCTTTTTTTGTTACAGAGATGTAGAGAAACTCATGTGAATGGAACACACCAGATTTTTTCGTATATCGACTTTTTTGTTTCTATCGGCTTTGGTCTATCTATTTAACGCAGTCAGCCAACTGCGATTTCTATCTTAATTTACCCACTGGCCTGAGTTATTAATCTGATTACTGCAAAATAAACGAAATAAATTATACATACTAAGCTAAGTTTAGCTTTAATTGCAAAAGATGTTCGAAATAACATCCTGCTACTGACAAGTCTTGTATATTATTGAGCGTTTGAGAAATTTCTGTAACCGAAGTATCGGATCAAGGTGAAAGTTCTCCTCTAATTCGCTCAGCTTATGGAAATATCTTAACCTCTTATGATCAGTTAAGTTTAGATCTGGAGATTGGGTAGGTCAGTAAATTATAACTTATTTCCTTGTAAGTAGAAGGGAAATAAGGGAATACACTAGGTTAAATAGACAGCCAAATGTTTTAAAATTTGGTTGCTATGGGATTGAAATCCGTTGCTTTGCATGGCCAGGAGTTGATAAGTTCCCGTATGAGAAAAGTATAATAACAAGGAATATCTCTCCATGACAAATGTGTACATGACATAAATTGTGTGTTTTAACGAGATCTACATTTTGTGTGTGTTGTAAGTTTTTGTCTATCTCTTACGGTTTACCCGTTACGCAAAATTTAGCAAATTTCATCCAGAATAAAGGGGTCTTTAGAGGCTATTCCCAGAAAATTCAAGATATGCATTTTTATTTGTCATGTAAATACATTTAATACAGGAACGGTATTTTAATTAAAATCGTTAGAGCCATTTTTGAGAAAATAAAAAATGTCACAATTTTTTCCATGTAAAGGGTAGTTGGAGGTGAGGGGATATTCTCTAAAATCTTTGTGTTGCATCCTTGAAAGATACTGAACTTAAATATCAAGTTTGGTATTTAACAGACTTTCGTTTTTGAGCTATGCTGCCCACAGACACACACACGAACATTTTTTCTAAAAATGTTTTGTTTTTGTTTTACGGGGTCTCAAAACATATATTTTCGCTGAAATCTCGGTATCGAATTTTTGGGTGCAATACAACACCTTCTCTATACACTATGTACATAATACATATTGAGAAAGTAGTAAAACTAGCCATAATAGAACATTTATTCTTGTTATAGAGCATATGTGTTTGATGCTTTAATTTGGATAACATTCTGACCATTTTCTGCAGAATGAAACTAATGTAGGGAAATCCTAAGAGTATAATAGAAGAGTCAAGGTTATGAAACTCGGAAACGTTAAATAAAGGCAGGTGTAATCGAATGGTTTTGTCCACCAGAGGGTGCTTAAAAACATATGAGTCCTACTAGATAAGTTAAAGCAAATTTGCTTCGGTACCGTGAAACCGCCATGTCATAAGCGCAAACTTCCAGCGGCGAAACTTCTGAATTCAAGGAATATTAAAGGCTCCGTTGGGGCATTATAGTTCCAGGAAGTACTGTCTGCAATGTAGGAGCTATTGAAATTATTCATGGAAGTGAGTCAGGGCGGATTCCTGAATTTCTACCCCCGCGCCGACTGGGACTAGCCGACGTTATTGATTGATGAGAGTGGACTAGCCCATTGTATCGATTATGGACTCCAGCATACTCCGCCCTGCCCTCCAGGTTACTGATCACTAGGGAGTGTATTAGCAGCTCATTTGCAGGATGGTCAGCGAAAACAGGAAAACCTGGATTACCCGAAATTTTCGGTATGTAAGGAGAGATAGACTATGTGTCAAGATAATCTTAGAAAATATCCATTCCTTTTTATAGTGTTGAAGAGGGAACACTAGTGGAATGCGATGGTGGAAGAAACTGGTGAACACTGAGAAATGCCGCCCCTGTGCCGCTTTGTGCATGCGGTCGCTTGGGATCGAGGTGAGAGGCGAGTGGTCTAAACACAGGCCGGTCCCCATGGCCACGCTCGCTAAAGCGTCTCGCTTTGGTGCTTCGTGGGCAGGGGATCGTGGGTTGGAGTCCCGCCTTGGGCATGGATGTGTATATGTTTGTAAAAGAAACAGTAAAACCAGTAATCAGTAAAACCTACGGGGGGAAATGTAAATAGGGATACAGTACCGGAGTCCTGATCAGACTCCGTTACTGTTTTTATAAAAAAAAGAAAAAAAAAAAAACACTCGACCATGGCACGGCGACGACTATCCATTCAATTAGATCATTCCTTTATCATCGAAACTTTCTTTTAGACGATTGTAAAATCTAAATGAAAAAATTCAACACAGTGATTTCACAGGAAATATACGTTTAAAGATCCTCTGTATAAAAACATAAGGTCTATGTGCGTGTTTGTCTGTGAACAGCATAGTTGAAGATGAACAGACAAACATCATAATTGGGCCTAGTATCTTTCAAGGATGCGAGTCAAAGATTTAACATTTTTCCACGTAAAGTTACCTCATTGGAAAACATTACAATATTTGCTTATTTTCTCAAAGCGTTTCTAATGATTTCGATTCAATTTCATATGCTTTATGTGTTGGCATGATAAATAACATGCATCTAATATATTTTCTGTGAATAGGAAGTACAGTCTTCATTTTCGTTGAATTTTAAAATGAGGAAAATGACAAGATATTTTTTCATAAAAAACGCAAAGCGCGTTAAAAACTTAATAATAAGTAACTTTTCTATAACTTTAACTCCATGCAAGATGTTTTTGTTTGAATTTTCTAATATCGCAGCATTTTTACCTTCTCTGGCACGTATGTAGGTATATACAATGCACATAGTAGCTAGGGAAGGTATTGTATTCCAAGCAAAAGTTGATGTCGAGATTTGACCAGAAACACATGTTTTGAGGTCCCCTGAATCCGAAAAAAAAAACAATTTTAGAAAAAGGTCCATGTGTGTGTCTGTGGACAGTATAGCTCAAAAATGAAAAGGTAGTTAAATACCAAACTTGGTATTTATGTTCAGTATCTTCCAAGGAAGATACATGGAAATATTTTTGAAAATTTTGTTTTTCTCAAAAAAGCTCTAACGAATTTTATTAAGATACGGTATATTACAGATATTTACCTTACAAATAAAACGTATATTTTGAAATTCCTGCGAATAGCCTCGGAAGACCTTTTTATTTAGGACGAGTTTTACAGAATTTTGTATAACGGATAAACCATAAGAGATGGATAAAAACTTACAAGACAAAAAATGTAGATCTCGTTAAAACACATAGTTTATGTTTTTAATGTAGTGTTGGAAGTTTCGAGATATCTTTTGTTATTGGTTTCAATTTTAAACTACTTACCTATTCTCAAACGGGACTATGCAAAGCTAACCGAACCTCAATTGTTTCACACAGCGACCAGCTTTTAAAAGATTTGATGGTCGATTTAGCCTATTGTAAGCCCTTATTTCCCTTCTTACAAGGACGTAAGTAATAAGACCAATTCTTCTAATATTTATCTCGATTAGCATGAAAGAATAATGTTTTGTAATAATAGTTTTCTTTTTTTTTTTAATAATATGTATGTCTTTTCTTTTGCTCCTCGCAACGTCATACCAGGAATGTGCAATATCAAAGCCATTTCATATTGACAAGATGTTTTAGCCTCCTGTGTACTGAAACCATTTGGGCCAACATTTATTGTGTTTAACAGGCAATAGACCAAAAATGAATGAGTTTTATGAAAATTTAGACAAGGTATGAAACTATTTTTTTCTGATTGAGAAAATCATGTAACGGTAATACAACAGATTGTTTATTTTATCTTTCTCTCTGTAAATTGGGAGAGGTAGAGTGAACCATGTAACATCGGATAAGATGCCCTTAGCGTGTAAAATTCTATTTCTTTTAACAGCGTAGAGTCAAAATTTGAGAGTAAACACAAATGAACGAAGCATACCTACTAAAGCGAACAAAAAGCGACTTAATCCTCAGGATATCATATTTCTTGCTTGTTTGATGATTAATTAACGTCCATAGGCAGGTCAAATGGGACGGTACTCCGTACAAGTAGACGAGAGCAGTGTAAACATGATGCGTAGTGGCATAATCTGATTGTTGCAGTCGGCAGGCAGCCGATATCTTCGTGAGTTTACATACCCATGGCTATCGCTTCCAGACTCCGCCTCTTTCCCCCACTCCTTGCACTGCACAACTTGTCTATTTGCAAGGATAATAGGCGAATTAAATGGTTGAAATGATAATTAAAGAGGCCCAGGTCCCTAGGCCTTAGAGAGTTATTCGACATTCGCCTTCACAAGATAAGAGAAAACCTTATCCAGATAACTCAACCTAACAAGATTCGAATCGTGAATATGAGGCTACAAGCTACCTCCAAACCACAGAGGTGCGCCAATAACATTTTTGTGAATCATTAGAGGCATTAGGAGAGTGCAATTGAAAATGAAATGCTAATCACTTTCGATACATCGAATGAAGATGGAGCACCAGTGGAATGCGATGGCGGGGGAAACCGGAGAACCCGAGAAACCCCGTCCCTGCGCCGCTTTGTCCACCACAAATACCATATAGAAGGGGGAAGAATAGAGTGAACAAAGAATATAGAAAATAGAAAACAAGCCACTGGAAGAGGTGATTAAGGGGGGAGGTGATATGAATGTCTATTTCTTCCATTAAGGGGAGAGGTGATATGAATTTCTATTGTAGCAAG
Organism: Hymenopus coronatus; assembly: GCA_030762935.1. Classification (NCBI taxonomy): domain Eukaryota; kingdom Metazoa; phylum Arthropoda; class Insecta; order Mantodea; family Hymenopodidae; genus Hymenopus; species Hymenopus coronatus. Next base: position 58,964,717 of record CM060891.1, read on the forward strand.
CTTTCATTTTACTGCGGAACAAAAAACAATTGCAAACAGGGTCAAATATACGGCCATCAAAAATAACAATTGCGCAACTCAGACATGGATAAAGAAGTATATAAATCAAATAGGCATGAAACTGGGATTTAAGTATTCCAATGCCAGATAATACGTGAAATGTTCTAATTCTGTCACCAAAAAGTGTGAATCCCACAGACTTATGCAGCGTCAAGTGCATTCGAAAAACACGATAAAAGTGCCAACGACTTTCGTGTGTTTTTCCTACTCTTGGCTAACCCTTGGCTTGTTGACAAAGTACTTTTGTAGAAGTCACATGTTTGGTTTGTTGCCCATTTCTACTTTAGCCATTAGAAGAGTGTTTGCCAACTAAATAAATGTACACAGAAATTCTGTTACTGCATTACCGGAGAGTTTATAATAGAGTCGTTTCGACGTCACTATTAATAACATGATGAAAGCGCGTTCGCAACATGCATCTCTCTCCGTCTCTCTCTCTCTCTCTCTCTCTCTCTCTCTCTCTCTCTCATGAATCTGTGAAATGTCAAAAGAACGAGAGGTTCTGGAGCTTAGAGTTCCTGGCATTCGTCTTCTGAAGACAAGGGAACATAGGCCTTCAGGCGCAACCTACTTAGCCATCAGGAGGAGAGAACGACTTAGATAGACCACAAATACAGAAACACACACCACTAAACATCCATACTCAAAGCGGGATTCGAACCAGAGATCCTTTCGCGGTAGAACGTCAACGCCAAACGCGTCAAAGACCACTGCTACCGGGGCCAGCGTAATAAACTTTAATGCAATTCATCCTAACGAAAATTCTAATTCTAGAATGTGGGACAGAAATGAAGGTGGGCAGGCATACATTTGTTGTACCTATGTCAGAATCAAAACACAATCCTATAAGCCGTAAGCCATAAATGATAGTAAGGTTTGCATGTCTCAGTCTTTGAATGCTTGTCACGCAGATCGTTTCTTAACATAACCTATATTTAAAGTATAAAGAAGTTGTACAAAAAACTGGTTGAGGTGTTGATTTATTGTGGCTTTAAATGAAATTGCACTAGTTTAACTATTTAACTACGCAAAAAAGAATATTTGTAATATTTTGCCTATACTTTCTATCCTGATTCTTCATTCAAATAGTCTTTGCTCACTAAAGTTCAAGTATCCTACTTTAGAACTATACTCTTAGTTTTAGATATTCTGTGTACAATTATGACAAAAATATCTGATGCGTCACACTCGTGTCTCACAAGTCCGAGATGAAATATACTGCGTGTGCATAGTAAGCAAATTTATCCCTATAGGAGAAAATTCAGAAAGATTTTGACCATTATCTATTCCGCTGATAATGTAACACATTTCTCTAGATTCAGGGAGGCATCTTAATCTGCCGTTTAAAATGTGTCGTTTGGTGACCTAGGCGGTTTTTTTTTTTTAAAAAAAAATTCTGATTCAAAATCTCAATATCTGCAATCTATTTGTGATTGTTCGATGTTGATTCATCATTAATATTTCTCTAGCTTGATTACCTAGGAATAATTAGGTGACGTAAACTGGACATTTGGTTTTAAAATCCATGGATTATGCAAAGCTGGCATTAAAGTGCTTCCGGATTTCAGAAATCGGCGCAAAAGACATAAAAATTCCCCAAACTGGGATGATATTGTACTTCCCTATGGCTACTGAAACATTAGGTAAGATCTTATGCGTGGATCAATAGCACAGACATGCGCAGTTCGTAACCCTAGGCCATTGCATTGAGATTTTTCATTCACCTTGGTCTGGATTCGACAGCGCCACTGCGGCAAAACTAACTAGATTAGAGCGGCTGTAATCAGAATGGTGAATAGAAATGACTTGCAAGTTTCAATGAAGACGCTTTAAGATGCACCTGTTCAGAAGATTAAATATTTATTCTATTAGGATTTTTGAGGTCATTAGGATTTTCCATGGTACCTTATGAACGAAAATAATAATCAAGTAATGTAATGTATAGAGTTATTACTTGAATCATAGACATCTTGTATAATACATTGAAATTATGTGAATGTTTTGAATAATTAGATGCTAATTTGCGAATTAATCTTTCGTCATTATGAAAACGCACAGTATCTACAACGTCTATAACAAAAGTTTGATGTCGGGATTTCATCGGAAATTCAGGATTTGAGGTTCGCGGAATCCTAAGTAGTTTTTGCTTTCTCTACACGTCTATGTACATGGTGTATAAGAGCGGTAGATATATTGCATCCAAAAATTCGATACCGAAATTTCACCGGAAATATATGTTTTGAGGTCCCCTGAGTCCGAAAAAAGCTTTTTTAGAAAAAGGTCCTATGTGTATGTGTGCTTTTGGACAGCATAACTAAAAAACGAAAAGACTGTTAAAAACCAAACTTTATATTTAATTTTAGTATCTTCCAAGGATGCGACACGAAGATTTTCAAACCCTCCCCCTCTCCTCCCAAACTATCCTTTACATGGAAAAAAAATTATAAATTGGTCCGCGCGCGCGTGCGTGTGTGTGTGTGTGTGTGTGTGTGTGTGTGTGTGTGTGTGTGTGAGCCCGACTATGACCGGCATATTCCAAAATCTGATAGAAGGATCAACAACAAATTTCACACTTGAATCATACATTGTAGTATATTGAGAATATCAGGGAAACATTTTCAAGAAATTGCCTACTTCAAGTACTCTTTAAGTGTAAATTGTTTCTTTATTTTTTTTTTATTTCTTAAAAAATGCCTCTAATGACTTTGATTGCAATTTCATATGCTTGAGACACTAACTTGACGAACCAAATGCAATCTGGAATTTTATGTAAATATCCATTGGAATCCTCTTTATTCTTACTGAATGGTATATAATAGAATGTTGCTGGAAATCCATAAGAGATAAGCTGAAACTTAATTCGCACAAAACATAGAACTCGCTAAAATGTAAAGCTGTTTGCCACTTGTTTTATTTTTATTTCTTTAGCCCGTATGTACAAACTAGATATAGACATTTCATCAGGAATACGTGTTTGAGACTCCCTGATTCCAAAAAACACATTTTTAGAAACATGCCCAAGTGTGAGCTGCATAGCTCAAAAAGGAGTATCTGCCAAGGATGAGAGTGACAATTTTCAAGAAAATCGCCCACCCCAACTACATGGAACATTTTTCGAAAAGTTTGATTTTCTTAAAAATAGTTACGATTTTGATTAAATACCTTATGAAAAGCGAAATGTATATCTTGAATTTTCTGGAATAGCCTCTGAAGTCCTCTTGAACGACTTTTGTATAACTGGCAAACCGTAAGAGATATACAAAAACTTACCACACAGAAAATGTGGATCTCATTAAAACACACAATTTATGTCATATACAGTTTTTGTAGAGTTAACCGTTTTCGAGATATTCCGGGTTATTAGTTTCAATTTTAAACGACTTAAAACTTTTCTCAAACAGGATGACATCTTTCTTGTCGTTTCTCGTTTGTTTACTCCTGGCACGCAAAGAGATTGGAATTTCATTGTTTCACATGACCCCCGGGGTTTAAAGCGGTTTAGCCTAGTGTATTCTCTTATTTCCCTTCTACTGACAAAGAAGCAAGTAATAAGACCATTTCTACTTATGTGTATGTTGATTATCATGGTGTAGGTAAAAGATTAATCTTTTGAATAAAAGGTTTGTTTGCAGAACAGCCAGAGAAAGTCATACGAATGGAACACATATTTTGGCGGGGTGGGGGTTGAGTATTAGCAATTTCGCAGACAATGATATTGCTCGTTTGAGTTTTCCAGCATTTTAAGCAAGCCTAACTTTATGTCGTAATCCTGTTTCTTTTGAGCTCGGGCAAAGAGTATATGAGGGCCGGCTGATAAGTCCCAGGCCTCGCAATGAAAACAGCATTTAGAAAAAAAAAATGCTTTATTTCTCAACCTATTCTCCAGAAATGCTAATACATTTGTCATATAAGAGTTCTAATTTAATTAAACCATCTCTGTAGTGCGATGTATCAAGGTCCTCAAAATAGTTGTTTCCCGCATCAATGACCTCGTTGCTGTGAAATCTTAGTCCTCCAAGAAATTGTTTGAGGTTTGGGTACGGGTGGTAGTCAGTGGGTGCTAGATCTGGCAAATAGGGTGGATGTTCAAGAAATTCCAACTTTAATTCGCACATTTTTCCCATTGCAATAACTGAATGATGGGGCCGGAGTATTGTGATGAAACAATTTTTTTTTTTTTTTTTTTTTTTTTTTTTTTTTTGTCAAATGAAGTCTCTTATTTTTCACCTCATGACTCAAACGTTGCAGCAAGCTTGCGTAGTAGTCACCAGTGATGATAGTTTTACCCTTTTCCAAATAATCAATAAAAATAATTCCCTGTGCATCCCAGAAAACACTCGCCATAACCTTGTTAGCTGACAAAATTGACTTTGCCTTTTCTGGAGTTGGTTCATCTGGCGCAATCCACTGTTTTGTCTGTGAGTTTCTTTCTGGAATGTAGTGATGTATCCAAGTTTCATCCATGGTAATAAGCCGTCCCAAAAATTCACTGGGATTTGTACGGTAGAGCTCCACATTCTTAACAGAAACAACCTTTGATCAGGTGTCAACAAACGCGGCACCCATCTTGCGCAGACCTTGTGAAAACCCTAAACCTTACTTAAAATATTACCTGCACGTTCTTTTAATATGCTTACAGCCTCTGCTATCTCTAACAACTTTAATCTTCGGTCTTCCAGTACTAAACGATGAATTTTTTCAATGATCTCTGGAGTTGCCACTTCTACGCGAGGCTCGTCACTAGTGCTCTTACGTCCCATTTTAAACTCTGCAACCCACCTTTTAATCATTGAATATGAAGGGGCAGAGTCTTTCAATGTACTGTCCATTTCCTCCTTGATTTCTTTAGGCGTTAAGCCTTTCAAATGGAAGTATTTAATCACTGCTCGTTTTTCCAAATCCTCCATTTTCGTGAAAATTCTAAAGTTTTCTTATTTAAAATACTGCCATTCGAAAACTAAATAAGCTATTGACCTGTAACTATGGACACAAGCTAGTCTAGAGTTAAATTATACGATGCTACTGTCTAACTGGCCTAGTGGCGCCATATCTGTGCGAGGCCTGGGACTTATCAGCCGACCCTCGTACAAAGTGACTGTTGCATTATTTATAATGAAGTAACAGTAAAAAAAGTAATACTTAAGTAGTAGAGTGTAATTAATAAAGTATATAATAAGTTGTACGATTATTACACTCCAAACTTTCTCAAAAATTACCCCTTTTTCTTCCATATTTCGAAAGGCCCTAATTTTTCACAAATATTTTACTAGATATATAGCAAAATTTACAAATGTATGTTCAAATATAATTATTCAACATTTGATAAACATAGTTTATATAAGGTATTTTATGACATAATATTTGTGAAGCAGCGTATATAACGACGGTTTATGGTTTAGAAAGTCAGAAGATAATCTACGACCTTCTTTTGATAATGCGTGTGATAAGCTCTATGTGATCTGGGGTGTAACATTTCATTATTTCGTCCAAAAACTATTACAGTTAATATAGCAACTGTAAAGGTGCACCTTGCTTCAGAAGAATTTGGCATATCCCCAAATATTTGCGTAGGAGGGAAATAAAGCTAATATATGGTATGGCGTTATTGAAGTTTGGAATCAAGTAAGCTCTCGTATTATGCTACTCTCCTCTAAAGAATACTTATTTGATACAGAAGAAGTTTTTTCTACGCTTGCTTTATTTAAATTTTGCATACTATTAAAACTTTATTTGAGAAAAATAATGAAGTATGTAGATACATTTTTAATTTTTAAAAAATGAATATTATACTAAGTTATTAAACCATACATTCAAAATTATATTTGATATCAAATGCTGTTTAATATTCTTTATCAGCTTTCAAATATCATATGCTGAAAATATGAAAGAAGATGAACGAAATTGGTTGAATATTAGTGGTAATAATATCATTGCCCATCTCGGTAGTGTGGGAGGAACGTATCTTCTCCATTCAAGTGTTTTAAGTTCGAATTTCGCTTAGGGCGAGTTTCCCGGATACTTTCTACTTTCCCTATACGTGCTATGTACATAGTGTATAGAGAAGGTATTGCACTCCACCAAAAATTCGATACCGAGATTTCACCGGAAATATATGTTTTAGGGTCCCCTGTATCCAAAAAAAAAAAATGTTTTCAGAAAGAGGTCCGTGTGTGTGTATCCATGTGTCTGTGAACACGATAACTCAAAAAAGAAAAAGTTAAATACCAAACTTGGTATTTAAGTTTAGTATCTTACAGGGATGCGACACGAAGATTTTGAAAAAAAATCCCCCACCCCCAACTACCCTTTACATGGGAACTTTTTTCGAAAATTTTGATTTCCTAAAAAATGGCTCTAACGATATTGATTAAAATATCTTAAATTAAATATATTTACCTGACAAATAAAATGTATATTTTGAATTTTCTGGGAATAGCCTCTGAAGACTAACTTTATTCTGGATCAATTTTACGAAATTTTGCATAACTGCTAAACCGTAAGAGAAGGACAAAAACTTGCCGGACAACAAATGTAGAGCACCTTAAAACACACAATTTATGTTATATACATTTTTTTTCGTGGAGTTGATTGTTTTTGGTTTCAGCTATAAAAACTTATACTTCTCTCATACAGTGAGATCGTGTCCATACAAAGGAACTTCAGTCGCAGAGCAACCAGCTTTTAACTATCACTTTAACCTATGGTACCCCCTTATTTTGCTTCTACTAACAAGGAAGCAAGTAATAAGACTATTTCTGCTAATTTTTGCTCCATTAGATGAAGTAAATAGAATTTTCGGGGTTTTCCCTTATCTTGAGAAGACAAATGCCGAGTAACTATAAGCTCTATGGACCCGAGATCATTTGAGTATCGCTTCACAGATTCCATTCTTTGTCCGATATGACGAACCAGGTTAATGGACGTTAAGCTACACAATAATAATAATAATAATAATAATAATAATAATAATAATAATAATATAATTAGTGAGGTAAAAACAAATAATAAGTATCCTACTATACAAGTACAAAATCGACTTCCCTTCGTTATCGGAATGTACGTCGTTCCTATCCGTTCGTCTATTAACATGTTTTAAGTTGTGTAATCAATTAATGTGAACAGAGGGATGCCAAATAGAAGGCAGTAGTCTGAAAGGGGTAACAAAAATGAAGAGATTACGATGAAATTAAATGTGTACATAATTACGCGTTGTGAAATATAGGCGAGAAGTAAAATAAATAGCTGATGCGATACCTTACATTACGTTCTGCCTATTATTATACAACTATTACGAACTATTGTTACAAATGAATTGAGATATTAATCTTCCCATGAGAATGCGAAAAGCAACAGAATTACGATAGCACTTTTGAAAGTATGAAAGTGCTGAAAAATTCGAACCAATCATAACGAAACTTCGGATAAGTATCGAATTTCATACTGGAGTTGGATATCTTTTAAGGCTACCAAGCCAAGATTATTAAGAATATCTTCCCATAAACTTTTATGGAAAAGTTTACTTAACTTTCATCTTATCTAAAATAGTTGTAACGATTTTTAGTAAAATATGTGTTTGATATGTTAACATGAATAATTAAATGCATATCTTGAATATCGTATACTAAATATTATATAATTTTATTAGGGAACTACTAAACATATATAGTTACTCACTTTAGAGGTAATACAGAGTTAGTTAAAACATGGAATTGTTACAAATAAAATTTTTGTGGCATTTGCCACTTCCGAAATACAATTTGTGTTCGTTTATTGCTGCTCAATGTATATAATGAGTATTAAATATTACAGCAGGCAAACATGCCTTGTTATTATCCTCTGGTACGCTTTTATGTTTCTACTTAAAATTGTGCACTGAAGTTACTGAACACATATTCCAAAGTGATTAGTTGATTACGATTAGTTGGAAGTCGATTCGAGTGAATAATGTGCAGAGTAAATATGAATGGTGTTAGTTAGGGAAAGTCGAGTTATAACCAGAGCCTAGATTTTGATGACTTAAAACATGTTTGAAAAGTGACTTGTAAAATGTTGTAATAAAATTATATAACAGTTTCAGAAATGACCGAGAACTAAAATGTATGTAATTAAAGTCAATGTACAGAAAATCATATATTAAGTTAAGTCATATGTACAACTCCTAAACACGTAGGAAGTAGGTATAATATTAATGAAAATATAGATTAGAAATTTAATAAAAATATTTTCTTCCATGTTCTTGTTTGAAGAATCTGAAAAGAAAATTAAAAATCTGATGTGTCCCATTCACAGGACTTTCTCTAAATCTCTGCAACAAATTATTGTTAAAAAGCTTACGCTTCTAAACTTCATGCTAATCGAGAAAAAATTAGCAAATATAGTCTTATCACTTGCTTCCTTGTAAGTAGAAGCGAAATAAGGGAGTACCATAGGTTAAAGTGACAGTAAAAAACTGGTTGCTATGTGACTGAAGTTCCTTTGTGCACACAGGAGTTGACAAATTCTTATATGAGAAAAGTATAAGTTTTTTAAAGCTGAAACCAAAATAAGAAATATTTCAAAAACGATCAAATCCACGAAAGAAAATTATATAACATAAATTGTGTGCTTTAATGTGCTCTACATTATTTGTGTGGTAAGTTTTTGTCATTCTCTTACGGTTTAGCAGTTATGCAAAATTCCGTAACATTTATCCAGATTAAAATAGTCTTCACAGGCTATTCCCAGAAAATTCAATATATACATATTATTTGTCAGGTAAATATTTAATATACGTTATTTTAATCAAAGTGGTTAGAGCCATTTTTTAGAAAATAAAAATTTTCGAAAAAAGTTCCATGTGAAGGGTAGTTGAGGGTGGGGGGATTTTCTTGAAAATCTTCGTGTCTCATCCTTGGAAGATACCAAATTTAAATACTTTTTCGTTTATGAGCTATGCTCGCCACAGACACACACAACACACACTCACACACACGCACGCACGGACCTTTTACCAGATATGTTTTTCTTGAATTCAGGGGGACTCAATGTATTTTTGGTGAAATCTCGGTATCGAATTTTTGGGTGCATTACAATACCTTCTCTATACACTATGAACATAGTACGTCTAAAGAAAGTAAAAATACTCATCGATATTTGTAGAGTTGTTTTGAGACATTATGCAGGTATTAAGATGAACAAATATTCGTTGTACCTTTCGAAATCTCAACAAAACAAGACAACAAATAACATGGATGACGAAACCATGACAGCAATTCTTCCACTGCATATGATTTATACTGTTTGTGTTATACGCAGTACCTTCTGAACAATTTGGTGAGCATTTAGTTGAAAGATACTGGGTTCTTTGTCATGGTTAGTTTTTTAGTACCTGTATGCTATTGGTTTGATTCTCTAATGAACTTAACAAAGAAAGCAATTCATATCTCCTTGAAATACCTCAGAAGTTGGCAGCCTTGAACACGCCTTTTATAACAGTATTTTAATTTATAAAAGCAAGTGGAACTGTCTTATTGACGTAGTTTGGTTAAGCGTTGGGCTTTAACAATCTAAGCACCTCATTATAATCCATATGGACAAGATTTTCTCTTGTCACGTTGGCCTTGATATTTGATTAAATCTGAACTGATATGTTTAGAGGACAAACAGATGATGTGCTCTTTAGTTGATTTTGGTGGACTTAAGTAAGGAATGCTAATTCAAACGTCCTTGAAATGATGATCTACCATATTTTCATTAATGTTCTTTGGTGACTTGAAGGTAAACGCCAAATGGCACGGTCAAGTACACCTTCTTGGCAGCTTAGAAATTCTTAAGTTCCTGTGACGTGTCAGGTTTGTTCATTCACTGTATTATCTCTGTAGACATAAATAGATGGTAGTATGACGTGTACCAAATAAAAAAACTGAAGCATTCCATTCACATGACTTTCTCTACATCTCTGTAACAAATTATTGTTAAAAGGCTTATTTTTCTCTCTGCTTCATGATAATCGAGTCTTATTACTTGCTTCCTTGTAAGCACAAAGAAAACGAGGGAGTAGATTAGGCTAAAGCGATAGTCAAATTTTTTAAAAGCTTATTGCCATATAGTTGAAATCTGTTTCTTTGCATGGTCAGGAGTTTACATATTCCCGTATGAGAAAAGTTTTAAGTATTTTAAAAATGAAACCAGTAACAAGGAATATCTCGAATGTAGTCCACTCCACGAAAAAAATGTATACGACATAAATTGTTTTAACAATTTCTCTACCTCTTACGGTTTGTCAGTTATGCAAAATTTATCAAATTCATCTAGAATAAAGAGGGCTTCAGAGGATTTTCCAAGAAAATTCAAGATATACATTTTATTTGTCATGTAAATATCTTTAATATACAATATTTAATCAAAATTGTTACAGCAATTTTTGGGAGTCAATATTTTCGAATTTGTTTTCCATGTAAAGGATAATTTGGGGGGGGGGTTTCTCATATTTTTTTTTTTTTTTTTTTTTTTTTTTTATATTTTAAAAAATACAGTTCCGGATGCTTGTCAGGACTCCGACGGTGTATTTCTTTTTTCACCATTTTTTCCAGTTTCCTATATTTCCTTAGATGACCTTATTATTCATAACGGTTTCCTTTTACATATACATACACAAACATAGACACATTTACAAACACAGAAACACCCATGCCCAAGTGGGGACTCGAACCCACGATCCTGTGCACCACGAAGCGCCAAAGCGACACACTTTAGCGAGCGTGGCCACCGGGATCGCCAAAGATTCGTATCCAAGTTTTGTATTTTACCGAATTTTCGTTTTTGAGTTATCGTGTTCACAGATTCACCGACACAAGCATGGACCTTTTTCTAAAAACGCTTTTTGGATACAGAGGATCCTAAAATGTGTAATTCGGGTGAAATCTCGGCATTGAATTTTTGGGTGGAATACAATACATTCTCTACCTACTATGTACTTAACATAATACGTGTAGAGAAAGTAATAATTTGATTCGTTCACACGACTTTCTCTATTCGTTATTACTTATGAAATTTTATAGAAGTTTAATTTTCTATCTACTTCATTTAAGCAAGTTAATCATGTGCAGATTAATTATTTATTTCGTTATAGGTACAAGGGTATACAGAGGTCTTAAAACAATTAAAATTATATATGATAACTTTAAAATTCCTCGCTTTATATGACATTCTGACTCAGAAATATGATAAAAGTATTGCTAAAATCAAACGAACAACAAATGTTCTAGAACTCTTCAATGTAAACAATGTAGGTATTTTATTACATTATGCGTTTTGACAGGCTCTACATTTTTCGTATATAAATATTTATCCATTACTAATGATTTGCCAGCTATACAAAATTATACAAACCCCATTTTGAACGAAGAGGACTTCACAGGCTATTTGTATAAAATGTAATATACTAAAAGCAACATATAAATAAAAAAGGATCCGTATAAGGCAGGAGCAGGAAAAGTAGTCACTGAAAAATTCAATGTTAGCCGGCATTTGAACTACGGATTCTCCGGTTTCCGTCCAGTTGCTGCAACTTCTGATAAACCATAGTATTTCCATATATGAAACATTATGTTAAACATGGATTCTTCAAACTGGTCTATATGTTTTATACCGATGTTATCAAAATTTAAAGCATATTTCTTCAAATTCATATATACCAATGAAGAAGTTTACTTAGAAGCCATAAAATATTGGGATTTCCTTCATACAAGTTACTGTTACTTCAATGAAATTTGAAATCTCTGATCAGACTCTTGTATTCCAATTACACTCCGTGTGTGCAGCGGTTCGTGGGCTGTTTCGTGTTTATAAATGGATAAAAATTATAAAACGCTTCTATTTTCCTTAAAAGAATAACATTTATTGGATTTTTCTGTATTAACTTTTAATGAAAAAATAGATGGATAATCACCATATGCTAACCAGTTTGAAAATTAAATTTTTTTAGCAATATGTATTCCACGTTACAGTAGTTGCACCAAATTTCGTTAAGTAGTACCTACAGTCACTTGAGCAGGATATTTCCGTGGTCCGTGACCCTAACAAGGCTCGAGACGTATAACAAATAGCAGACAGTTATAAATCGCGCGTATACTGTATTCCTTAGTTGTTTATGGCATGTTTCTGCAGCCATATAAACGTTAAACTATTAGCGGTTACGTATTCCATTATCTAAGACAATTGGCCGAGTTACGTGAACACTAGTGACCTCTCTGCTGGTAACCCAGACTTTTCGATAACTTTGTAGTGCTTCAAAAATCACTGGCTACATAATGTGTCTAACATGTATAATGTGAGATAGCCTCGTGTTAAATAACAAAAAGCAGAACATCCGTAATTAGTCTGCGATACTGAAATGTTCTTAAGATACTTTTTCCTAGTAACTAACAAGGAATGAGAACCGTTACTAATAACAACAGTCAGTTATGTATTAATTTTGAACTTTCGGCTGAGAGTATGCAGCAAGGAATGAAAAGCAACAATTAATCTTAATCTGTTAACCGGAGCTGTAAACATCAGTTAATAGGCTAGGAAGTGCTTGTATCGAAGGAGTACGATGGCATCATGACATCACGAGGACAAATTATAGTATCTATGATATTAAATTATTTTGTTTTTGATTTGCCTAAGATTAATATTTTGGTTAGACCACTCGCCTCTCACCTAGGTGGCCCGGGTTCGATCCCAAGCGCCGCATGTTGAATTTGTGGTGGACGAAGCGGCGTGTGGGTAAACATCTTTAATATAGGATATTTTAATCAGAATCGTTAGAGCAATTTTTGCGAAAATAAAAATAAAGGGTATTTGGGGGTGGGGGAATTTTCTTGAAAAATCTTCGTGTCGCATCCTTGCATCAAGTTTGATATTTAACGGTTTTTTCGTTTTTGAGCTATGCACGCACGCACGACCTTTATCCAGAAATGTTTTTTTTTTTTTTGGATTCAGGGGGACCCAAAACATGTATTTCCGGCGAATCTCGGTATCAATTTTTGGGTGCATTACAATACCTTCTCTACACACTATGTACTTGTACATAGCACGTGTAGAGAAAGTAAAAATGCCACGTGAATGTAACATATTTTTATGTTTCTCTCCATTTCTAAAATGATAATTTATTTCTGTTCTCCCTATTACAATAGGGACATTGCTGATACTCTGCCGAAGTTCTTGGTCATCTGTACACAAGCATGCCTTAAAAGCCAGGCAACCGTACCGCTATTAACGAACAAAAAATCAAAACAATACACAAACTAGTTGACCGTCGGCGCGCTGCTAGTTAAGTGGAGACAGGAAAAGACCTTGACGTTTAAATGACGTAATTGGAGGCACGGCCTGAGGAATGACTGTGCACAAAACCCAGCTGATACTAAATTAAATCAGCGAGTCGGTCCTCCGCCTGGCACGCGACTTTACCAAAGGTAAATAGTCCACTTGGTAATCTTAGTTGATCTAATCCCTTCTATACGTCATCAAAATTAAAACCCCTGGATCACAGTGGGTGGTCGCCGGGGATCGAACCCGGGATGTCCCGAACGCGGACCACAGAGATACCACCTGAGCCATCCCTTTCGATAAAATAGAATAATAACACTATAATTTCAAAATGTCATCACTACCTCTCCTTTATGTACACAGACAATAATAATAGATAATAATAATAATAATAATAATAATAAAAAAAAACAGAAGAAGAAAGATAATAGTGACAGTAAAATAATTGATCTCCAGTTTCAGATACCTGGAATGTCAAACCTCAAATTTACGAAAAAATGATTTGAAAACAAACTAAACAAATTTATAAAACTAAATAGGAAAATTAAAAGGACATTATTTAAGGTAATGCACCTGTGAAATATTCAAATAAAATATGTGTAAATCTTTACCCACGTTAAAGTTGTACTTCATAAAGCAATTTATTATTTTCTGGTGAAACTCAAACATGATCGATATCGCAGGTGAATAGTTTTAATTAATTTATGGCCCAAAATAAATGTTTTCGAGTTGGGTCATGCTCTCTTAAGCGAAGCTGCTCAACAGATGTACAGATATTTGGTAAATCCTGGTGCTCATTTGTTGCAAACTCTTTAGTAGCCTTCACTTATATGGCTCTGTTCTGGGTTCTCTCTTTCTGCAACCTACACCACCCCTTAAACCCCTCTATGATGTTTTAGGTAGCACCGGCTACAATATTTGAGTCATATAAAAGAATAACTTACACATCACCGCCCGTCACCCTTATCAAAGCAGGCTAAGTGGTTAGATTATGGTTTATGCCTCTACAGAGTGTTAAGGATCCCCGTAGGAGGGAGGTTCCAACCTCTTCAGCTGCTTAGCGTGAGCGCTGCGGATCCCGAGCACCCGTGGTGCTTCTGACGTTATTAGAAGTATGTCGGGTAAGGGAGCTGTTCCGATTGGATTGGACTCGCCGGGACTGTGGTTCCCGAAACCCATGTGTACACATGGGCGGGGTTGTGAGATGCCTCAATGTCCTCCGGCAATAACCTGGAGAGTTAGTAGACAGAACCTGGTAGTCATCCCCTTATGGGGTTGAAGTACGTTAGAGGCTTATCTACTTCCACCCTTGCGGTGTATAAAATAGGTACCGACCTAAGGGAAGAACCGAGGGAAGTTTCCCTGGCTCGTTTTCAGTACCAGAGCTGTGTAGGTTGTTAAGGGTCTACGTGCGGGTATTTGTTTTATGTAATTTAGAATAGTGTAATTAACATCAATATTTGCTTAATTGCGTATTAATATACCTGTTAATAGTAATATGTTTTCAGATTGATTACTACTTCCAAGTAGACGGGGCACGCACAAGTCATGTATGTTTATTCTCCCCGAGAGCGCGGAGCGGAAGGCGGATGTTGAGTGGGTAACATCGCAGTATAGAATTTTGTATCGGAACTGAATGCGAATGCTCTCTGCAAAGCCAATGACCCCACAGTATCTAGGCAGAGGTATGGAAATGGGGAAGTAGAACCAATAGCCTAAGCTGGCAGGCGTTGTTCATTTGGTGGCGCATTGTGGTAACATAAACACTCCAGATAGTAAATCGTGTATTTGGTTTGTGGGAAGAAAAAATAACTATCACATCGAAGTGGATATATATTAAGGTAGTATTTATTAACATATTTGTATCTGTGTCCCTACTTCTTGCATATAAAAACTTAATAACAAGACTAGTTATTTTTGATATGAGATTATTAAATATACTTTTTATATGACCTTTTATTCGCTTCAGTCTGTATGACAGTAGGTAAAATATTGTCAGATCAATGCACATACTTAAGATTCCGAAATTTTCACTTGAAAGAGTAACAAAATTTAAATTTTACGACAGTTGCTGGCCTCTAAATGCAGGTTGGGTCACTTTTACAGCCGGTGTTCTCATTTATTCTTAGCTTTGACGTCAGATATTTGGCACCTTTATCCAACTTCCTCGTGAGAACTGGAGATGGAATCTGCAAATACGCTGCTCTCAGGCACATGATATGCTATTGGCTTAACTTCCGTTGCCCTTGAAGGTGCTGAACACATTTACAGGTTGGGGTTGTATGTTTCTAAAAATTGGTCAAACAACATAGAATAGAAACCAGAACAGCAATTTTACGATTTATGAGATGATTTCATGCTATAAATTACCTTTCAATAAGCATGATGATAATGATGACGTGGAGATGATTTTTTTTTTTTTGTAGCTTAGCATCCTTTAATCTGTTTGGCCATATCGGACGATGAATTGAAATCGGTGAAATGATACTCAAATGAGCTCGAGGTCCATGGAGCTTAAAGTTACTCGGCATTCGTCTTCTCAGGATAAGGGAAACCCCCGAAAAAACTATCACCCTAAACGAGATTCGAACTCGCGACCTGTTGAATGTGAAGCAAACACACTACCACTATCTTTGTGAATCGCACTACTTGAATGAGATTTTTGGACATTTCCTCATTTCTTGGAAAGAACTTTAGATAGCCATCTTATTTGCACATGCGACTATACAGATTTACTTCATACGTGCACTCATGGTCAAAAGACATTAGAGCCTTAGATACATTCACACATTCCTCTATGACCATTACAAACTTAGATAAACACATTATAAGTTACAACCTTCACATAAAGTAGTTGCTCTATACTTGCAGCATTATTCACGACACATTTTAGCCCAGAAATGACTTCCTACTAAGTTATACGTGATTAATTACATTGAATATGGAAAAATATCATTCAAATGCTGTACCAGAAGTGTGGAAGAATATATTTAGAACGAGCTATTGTGAAGGGAAAGAAAAAGTAGCAAGCTTTTAAGCGCATTTACGTTTATTCCCAGGGACCTCAAATTGTCTATTTCAGAGGCAATATCGATACTGACTATATGGTAGAATGCAATACTTCCTCTAATCCCATAGATAAATGCTAGAGAAAGTAAATTGTCACTGCAGTCCTATTTCTATTAACTGTTAAAATTCTCGAAAAACATAAACATGCTGAATTTAGAGTTAAGATTACATTAGAATATCTATTTAATTTTACATTATCTATTGAAACGATCTTTGTTAATAAGCCAATAAATTAAAAAGTTTAGCATTGTATTTATTTCAATAATGTTTAACACTCATTCTTTCTCCATAGGTCATAGTCGGTGTTCAAATCGGGAAAGACAATTACAGAAGAAAACGTTCTAGACGTAAGTTTAAGATATTTCGTGGCATTTACCAGTTTTTAGTACGGAGCAAAATCTGAAAGGGAGGACGATCATAAACCTCAACGACCTCGGCTATCCTATCCGTTGCCTTTTATACAACATTAGTTCTTTAAAATAATAATAATAATAGACACTTTTAAAATCAACGTCTATTACTTGCTCTTTAAACTTCTAATTTTTAAGTCAAGTTCAAAGTAACAATTATTGTAATTAATAAGTACATTTATCATAAAATAAACCTACATTTCTTAAGTGGAAATACACAGAGGAATTTCAGTACTTAATTTTGTTGACGAAGCTTGATAATAATTAATCGAATGAGAAAATAAAGCTTTTGGAAACATTAATTTTAAAAGCCTTGCAGTTCATTATTTATATATACAGAATGTTTCCATATCACTGTCCACTTTTTCTAATAGGCAACTCTCGAGACAATATGAGGGATGGTAAAAGACCTCCACTGTAGTATTATTACTTAAGTAGGACTACTTGCTTCCGTTTCAGTTCTTTTATTTACAAGCTCTCTCTATTGCTCATACTGTCACTGAATATCAGAAATTTAGGTTTGACTGCTACTTCAATCAACCGAGAGACTGCATTTGTTATTAACTGTTTTAGCAGTAAGATATAATATTTATAATCCTGAAAGCTAATTTGTATACAATACCATGGTAGTATAATAATAATAATAATAATAATAATAATAATAATAATCGTCCCATTTGTTATGAATTAGAACTCTGAAGATTATTAGGTAGGTGCTTTTTGCGTGCGAGTCGTTAGGTGGTGGTATCTAATAAACGGTTCCAAGTTCTAATTCCACTCTCATCAGTAGGTTTTTAAATCTGTAATATGGTTTTATTTCTAGGCGTTTCGAGAAAGATTGAGTTATTAGTATAGATGAATACATTTCCAGAATATACGTTTCGAGTATAAAAACGCTGGTTCTCTCGGACGTCATTCAACAGTGAGGTAACGAAGATGTCCAATACGATGAGTACACACACTTACTGCTTGCCGTACGGCGATACCAGAGAGGCTTCAGCGGGCACACCAAGATCCAGAGAGGCGTCTTCACCACTGTGGGAATATCGACTCAAATCGAAGGATAAAGGACTAAAGCATCAAGACCTATGTTACACATAGTGGTATTGTATTGTATAGTATAACAACTTTAATTTCAAATACAAACAACGTGGGAGTCAGAAAGTCCAAGGACAAATGCATAATTATTAGTTGACTAACCAGTATTTATTAGTTGTACTAAGCAAATCAAATAGCAGTTTTGTTTTGTTAAAACAGTTATGCTATTTGAGCTTACTGTAAAACCTGTCTTGAATTTTTATTCCATAACATATCATTTACACTCTCTTTAGCACCAAATTAATTTAACTAAATGAAAGCATTTTTACGAATCACAAACTATTTTGACAAACACACGCCACTACACTATTAATGAATACAGCATACCTTGTATATCCCTTTAACCCCTGTAATATGCATCCCATGTTACCGCGCCGTTTTTGGCCATACGGGTATGCGAAGTGTTCGGATTGGGTTGGACTGGACGAGGCAGTAGCCAGATACCCGTCTGGGTGATGACGCTTAAGTGAGGTTGTGTCCTCCGGCACTTAACCTGGCAAGTTAATAGACCCACGCTGGTACGGGTCGCTCCCTTCCAGGTCTTTGGCAGTCCTCCCTTCGGAGTTGACGTGCGTAAGTGGCGTGTTCACTTCCGTTTTTGTATCCAAGACAAATTATTTATCCACTACTGTACTTGCACGCTGGAACATAAAATAGATACCGGCCTAATGGAAAGTCTTACGGACTTGCTCCCTGGGTCTAACGCATACCTGAGTTTTCAGGTCACTGCTGCTTGGTTTAAGCCCGTGACATACCCACATCGCTTGAAGCTGTTTTGAGAATTCATCAAGCATTATCACGTCCAAACATGGAGTAAATAGTTACGTCCACACGCTACCTAAAGTCACATCAGTGAACCATAATTCTTAATACAAGGTAATATAAATGAACATTTGATCGAAATGATTGTTCCTCAAAATCTATTTGTTTAAAGTTTCACAGCCGTCTGTGAGATAGGAAATGTTTTGCTTCACCGAATTTATGAATACTAATTTAGTTTAATAAACCACTGCTACATTTCACAACATTCAACAACAAGCAGTGTTCTACCCATCCGCTATCGCTGCTATAATACACCAGCTCACAACGTAAAGGCTTTAACCATGATGACTGTGGCTGCTACTGTAGCATTTGCGTTAGACCTGTATTAGACACTACCTTTATTTCGAGTCCAACTGTACACTTTGATAAATAAAACACACATTTCAAAGATGTTAAATAAGCGATGTAAGATTTAGATGAATTAAAACGAGCGAGATGGACGGACAGATTTGGAGACGTAAAGACTAATACATGCCGTGGAAGAATAAGCAGAAGAATGAGTTGGAGCGGAATCTTCGGTGTTCGGGAGGCTTTATTGTCGATAGGCGGGGTTCCTAAAACAAACGTTAGAGTGTTTGAATGCATGATTTTTATCCTCAGATTTCTTTCAGCGTGATAACCATGTTGGCTAAACTGATAACCATTCCCATTAACTTAACAGCAATGCAGTCCCGGTAAAAGTAAAGAAATATTCATGCAAATATGTATAATTTTGAAAATTCACTCCCAGTACACTGTTATAACTAAAGAAGAAACCTTCATAGCATACAGGAAGACCTTGTTCTTCGGTTCGATAGGAAGCTTCAACTATCAGGGTCTACTGAAAACGTAAAGAAATGACACTTTAAAGGTCGAATTCCACTACACACTGATATCGTTATACGAAAATTAATTGCGCTCCGAGAAACCGGGAAATTAAGTGACGCAAGTTGTCTGTAGACAAAGTACTTCAAACTTTGAACAGGATACTCTGGCAAGACGCAGTAGTACACGGTTCAAAGCCTTCCTCTCTAAATGACGCGTCCAAAGAAATGCACAAAGTCTAGTTAGAGTCCTTTGCGTAGTGGTATTGTTTTGTTTATGACTGAACTTAACAGAGAGTATACCTACAATGCAGTGACTACAGTCGAGAACCAATTACTTACGTCTTTCTGTTTGACTGACTACACTGTATAATTGAAATACAAGCTTTTAACAATGCCGGTCCCCATGGCCGCGCTCGCTAAAGTGCTTCGCTTTGGTGTTTCGTGGCGCAGGGGATCGTGGGTTCGAGTCCCACCTTGGGCATGGGTGTTTGCGTGTTCGTATATGTGTGAGTATTAGAAGCAAAAACGGTAATCAATAGAAAAACAAAAGAAATGTTGGAAAAAGAAGGAAAAGGATTCCAGTGCCGGAGTCCCGACTCCGGACCTGTATTTTTACTAAAACAAAAACAAAGTTGCTTTCAGAAGGAACATTAACTAGCACTTCAAGCACCTATTCTGATATTAATTGGGATAGATGATATTAACGGATTGTAACTGATATTAATTAATAAGCTATTTTCATAACCGGCTTACCCTCCCCGTATTTAGGACTGACACTCCTCTAGGACTTACAAACGGATGTCTAGGGGTCAGAAGCCTGTCGGGGAGCCAACGGCACGAGACCACAGAATGGAGAACCTGCAACAGGTGGTCGGCCCATAGCTAGGCATGAGCATAAGGAAGTGGATATGACATGCAAATGAATGATAGGAAATATGATAGAGCGATTGGTGTAATGAGTGACGGGGAGGGCGCGGAGAAAACCCGCCCAGACACCGCTGTGTCCATCACGAATCCCATGCATGCGGGTGCTTGGGAGGAGAGAACTCTAACCACTCAGCCAAGCCTCAAGCTATTTTCACCATACTAAAATATAACTGTAGCTGTAAATAATAATAGTGATGATATGATAATATTAATAATAATAAAAAGAAACAGTATTTTCATATAATAATTATATTATTTAAATAACATTTACACCATAAGCATATCAATAGAAGGAATAAGAAACGTAGAGCTTTTACAACAATAATTATTACTTAATGACATGTTACTATTAGAGCTATGCCTTTCAGACCAAACGCTCTTACGATATAAGAACCAATTACAATAAAAGCTAAGTTTTCTTATACAGTCATGTTATCTACAGCTCGTTTTATTTGTGTTAAGGTAATGTGTAACGATTATTCATCTAATGAGGTACTCTCATATTTTTTCTATTATTTCAAAACCGCATGCAGGTATTACGGCAGTCATTAAAAGTGACTTTTCAATTAAGTTAAGATTATTCGCGATATATTTTCTCCTAGAAGCGACTTCAAACGTCTTCTGTCACATAACGCGCGTTTGAAAACTTATGTAGAACGTCTCGAAAATAGCACTGCTGTTAAAAAGAAAATAAATAAATAAACAAAGAATGTACGTTTTTTTGGCCCCTATGGTTCATAGTTATACAAAATTAAATCATAATGAAGAGTGCTTCACAAAATATATACAGGAATTTGAAAATATGCGGTTTATTTCTCATCCAATTTGCAAAAATAAAAAAATTACTGCTCTCAAATTAAAGGGTACTTTGGGGCGAGGTTTCGTTTAGATCTTCGTATCACATATCTGGAAGAAGCCGAACTTCACTACCAAATTTGAAATTTATCGGACATATTCTCTCTCTCTTTTTCTCTCCCTCCCCTAAGATTGCATTTTTAAAATGTAATACATTTCTGTAACAATTTTTGGAAGAGTGAGTAGAGAAAGTCCATGTGAATCCAAATCAATATATATATATATATATATATATATATATATATATATATATATATTGTAGCTTCGTTGGATCCTTGCAAGCAAGTTTAAAAATCCTATTTCACCATTTATCTGACAAAAATAAATGGAGTATTAACAAGAGGTTAGCGATAATACGAGAAAAGCGCTAAAGATTAAGGCAATTATCCCTAAAACTCACAATAAAAGCAGCGGAGAGGCAAGTAAGTACATTACCCCCATCACCACATGGTAGATCTCAGGGTGATTTAAGAGTGTCATTGTACCAAATAACTGAAGTGCCCATTATGACAGCCAATTGGATTGGCATCTTTTATTTATTTATTTTAAATACAGTTTCGCAGTCTGGTCGGGTTTCCGGGCGCTGTATACCCTTTTTTCCTCTTTTTTCATTTTCCGAACATTTACTTTGTTTTCTGTTTGATTGCCATTTTTGATAAAATAAACATATACATTTGTTATAAACATTTATGCTCAAGACGGGACTCGAACCCACGATCCCCTGCGCTATGAAGCACCAAAGCGAGGTATTTTAGCGAGCGCGGCCATAGGAACCAGTTAGTATTCTTTTATACATATATATTTAAATACAGTTCCGGAGGCTTGTCAGGACTCCGGCGCTGTAATCCTTTTTTCTCCATTTTTTCCAGTTTCCTATATTTCCTTAGTAGACATTATTCTTAACGTTTTCCTTTTACATATACATACACAAACAAAGACACATTTACAAAAACACAAAACCCATGCCCAAGGCGGGACTCGAACCCACGATCCTGTGCATCACGAAGCGTCAAAGCGAGACATCTTAGCGAGCGCGGCCACCAGGATCGGCTTCTTTAAACAGACATGTATATTGTAAGTTGGACTGCCTTACTACTAGGCGAATCTGAATACAGTGACGCACTGCAGCTTGAGAACTTGTAACAGATTTTATGCGGAATTCAATAAAATTTTTAAACTAATATGAGATAAATAAAAGGCACTAATTTATGTGAGATACTTAGAAGGGATATTTAAATTTTGTGTCAGTTTCAGTAAATACTTTTGAAACAAAAACATTTACATTTAGATGAAAATGATAAAATGAAATTGATAAAATATTAATTATCTTTATATAAATAACCATTTTTACTATACTAATAGCTGTTCGCTGAAACAAAATCATTGCATTATTCCATTGTTGGGTTAACGGTTAAAGAAAAGTGTCGGTTATTGTGAGCAATTATGGTAGATGCTTCCATTCGAAAATATCTAGTTCCAAAAAGACAGGTAAATTTTGCTATTCAACTTCAGTAATGTTTGAATATTTATAATCACGTTTATTTACTCGTTAGTATTACAACTGAACAGCCAGATAGCGTAAATGTGTTTCATTTTCAAGATTCACAATCGAAACTTCAGATCACATGCACAATGTACCATCCTTATCCGTTTTAGTTTCTCCACCACGTATATGTATAGCACGTAGCAAAGTTGTATTCCTCCAAAAATTATATACCGAGATTTCACCTAAATGCATGTTTTGAGGATCCCTGAATTAAAACAATTGAAAAAGGGCCTTGTATCTGTGAACAGAAAAAAACAACAAAAAGCAGGATAAACATCAAACCAAGATGAAGAAATGCAGAATGGTTTCCGTACTTGTCTACATTTTTCGCAAAATAAGGCTAGCATTTCCCAATAATTGTGTGCATTTACTCATTTTCCACTGTTATAATGAATCTTAAGTACAGAACTAATATTTTGAAGGAAGTTGGCCAGAAAAACTATATTGGTGACGAAATTTTCAAAACGTTTCAAATGTCTACTTTACATTACTTTGCACTCTTACTTTATTTATTATTCCTACAGCCTAATATACAGTCTAGCACAGGCATCACCAACTTGCTTGATTTTGTGCCGCAGCAGTTTGCTCCGTGCATGCAGTGGGTAAACATATGATAGCAAGGATTGTCTTCCTTCCTTGTTAATATTTCAGTAGACAATTCGTAGGAGCATCGAGAAAATTTGCTCTCTTTACTTTACTCAAAGAACAACCAATTGGTGACCCCTGGTCTAACACTTCAAATAACCAGGAGAAACAAAATAGCTTGTAAATTCATACACATGTTATCAGAGCATTGACTGTTTAAATAAATCCTTGTGGGGGGGGGCGCTGCTAAATGGATATGAAAGGTGACGTCTCCGCTTTCCATCTTTAGTTGTTATTAAGACTGTTGTTCGGCATAAAACTCTCAATAGTGGCGGAGCTAGCCAATTTTAAAGAAGAGTGCTCGGGTACCAAAGTATGTTATGCAGTCTTCCTCAAATGAGGTTTTACAAACTTTTTTTCGGATATATAGTAGAACGCTAACACCATTTCTCGATACAAATATATCAATGTCAGGCTTAATGGTAGACACAGAAAGACAGTATTGATAGAAGGGTAGCTACATTTAAATCGGAGCTTTATCATTCTTAGCATGACTCAATTTTTTATATCATACCTGAAAGTTTAGATTTTCCAAGTTGATTAGCATGTCCAAAATTAAAATGTCTGATATAATTTTTCAGTAGCACAACTGTTTAGAACATAATACATTTTCAGCCGGTTTACCATTTCGAACGTATAAATAATAATTTACCATTCTAACCGAAATTTGTATTTAGCATTCTCGTGTGCAGTCCTCATTGTAACATCACTGACTGTTGTTATTCGTCATGTACAACAGCTAAGTAGGCACAGTGGAATGGGTAAGGAAGGAGGCATTATTGCACACCGATGAGAGGAAGCTTGGTTTAAATGTAGTAACATGTGAAATAGGTGTGACACACATTTAAATTAGGTAATTTTTGCACCAACTTTTTAAAAAGCTCAATTTTTCAAGACTTGCGAACACCAGTTAAGCATTTCCTTGAGGTGATGAGTGGTGCAAGGATTCATTGTCAAGGAATAACCGTTTATTTTTAGAGATAATATAAAATAAGAAATAAGATAATACATCCTAAAATGTCTTTAAATGTAAAATAAGGATGAAAAGGATTTTTTTTATTTCCTTTTCCTTTGCAACACACTTCCTATTATTTTCAATACAATTGAAAAAATCGGATGTATTCCATTCACATTTCTTTCTCTGCATCTCTGTAATACTTTATATTTAAAAAACTTATTCTTTTTTCTACTTCATGCTAATCAGAAAATACATTAACAGAAATTGTATTATTACTTGCTTCCTTGTAAGTAGAAGAGAAATTAGGGCGTACACTAGGTAAAGTATTCAAGTAGTCAAATCTTTTAAAACGCTGGTTGCTATGCGATTCAAATTTGTTTCTTTGCATGGGCAAGAATTGACAAATTCCTGAATGAGAAAACATCTCAGTATTTTAGTACTGAAACCAATAACAAAGAATGGTTAACTCCACGAAAAAAATGGACATGATAAATTGTGTGTTTTAAGGAGATCGACATCTTTTGTACAGTAAGTTTTCGTCGATCTCTTACAGTTTGCCAGCTGTGTAAAAATCATCCAAAATGAAGTCTTCAGAGACTATTTTCAGAAAATTAAACATAATTATTTTATTTGTCAAGTAAATATCTTTAAATGACATTTTAATCAGAATTGTTAGTCAGTTTCGAGAAAATCAAAACTTTTGATCGATTTTTTTGGATGGAGTGCAATACCTCCTCTGTCTATGTACTATGTATTAAGTAAAAAAAAAAAAAAAAAAAGAACTCTGATGAGCTATTCCTCAACATTCTTACAAAAGGTTATTCTTCTCTCTATTTCGTGCTAATCAAGATAAACATAAGCAGAAATTACCGTAATAATTATTCCTTATAAGTAGAAGTGAAATAAGGGAATAACTATGCTGAAGCGATAGTCAAATGTTTTAAAAGCTGTTGCTCTGTGATTGAAATTCATTTCTTTGCATGGCCAGGAGTTGACAAATTTCTGTATAAGAAAAGTTTAAGCATTTTAAAACTGAAACTAATAAGAAATATCTCTAAAATGATCAACTCCACGAAAAAATGTAGGTACGTCACATAAGTTGAGCGTTTTAATGAGATGTACATTTTTTGTGTAGTAAATGTTTGTATAACTTTTGGTATTTTACCGAATTTTCATGTTGGAGTTATCGTATTGAAAGACACGGACACACACATGCGGACCTTTTTCTAAAATGCTTTATTTATATACGGGGACCTTAAAACGTATATTTATGTAGCATTTTTGGGTAGAATAGCGAATAGAACTCTCTAGCTACTATGTACATTGTATAAACAAACAAGCTAGAAAAAGTAAAAATTCGGAAAATCGTATCGAAATATAATGCTTGTATTTGTTTCGTGATATGCATCTTATAAACAACGGTGCCAAACACGTGACAGTTAGAAGCGACGCTATTGCGTCATCTATTCTGCTACGACGCTATTTGGCAAAGTCCAATAGAACTGAGTCCAAGGTGAAGTGCCTAAAGGGCAGAGTGCTGCCTTCCTCAACAATGCGATGTTACGCTTCGCTAACATATCTTTTTCTATAAATATGATGGAAAATTTGGAAATTAATGAGTTTAACGAATGTTCAATAGATAAGAACGGGGACATAGTCCATTGTTTTAATCACAGGTTCAAAGTCTTCAAAGCAATAATTATTTTACATTATAATTAGTTTTTGGAAAAATGTAACTATGTCTCATATACAGATTCAAACTTCATTCAGAAAATTTACTACTTTCTCTCTCAAGTATACCTAGTACGTACAAGAAATACACGTTCTGGCGTTTATGAATAAATACATTTAGAAAAAGAAGTCCATATGAACAATAGAATTCGAATACGAAAATGTTAATAAATACCAAACTTGATAATCAAGTCCAGTTCTTCCGAATATTAAAAAAAATAATCCTCACACACCGAATTTCCTTTACATGAAAAAGTGTGCATGTATGTGTGTGGTGTGTGTATTATTTTATTAAAAATGGACTCCAGGATTTTGATTAACATACAAATGGTTAAGATATTTGCATGTATCTCGATTTTTCTAAATTTAAATTCCTCCTCATTCGGGACTGAGATAGATGACATCGCAGTATCGTTTGCGACTCGTATTTGGAAGGTCGTGGGTTCGATTTCGCGGATAGATTTCTTGGCCAATGTGTGTGTGTGTGTTTTTTTTTTTCGGGAGTTTATTGGATACCCAGGCTGCTGGTAAGGTCTATTACATACTTTGAATTTCCTGTCCATAGTTTCCTATTCCCAACTCTTCCTTGCCATCCAGAATTGCAGAACCAGGTGACGTATTCGGCGGATTGCGGCTGGATGGTGCCTTGGGACCGGTCTCTGCGTGTTTTCGGGTAAGATGCTTTCAGGAAACCCTTGGAGGCTCGGGGTTTGAGGCCCCGGGCAGCGCCGGAGGCGTTCTCTCTCGAATAATTAGTACCCCCGTTAGTGTTGCAAAGAGTATGTAGTTTCAAGGCCAGGTCGCCCAACTATACCGTATTTGACGTATGCAGATATCTCTTGGTGCATTAAAAGAGTTACAGAACTCACAGAGGCTGTTTCAAGTTAAAACCCACAGAGGAGAACTGGTGGTACTAACCTTCGTTTTACCCCTCCCAAATAGCGCGTATGGTCCAGAAGATCCCTCTTGCCAGCTCTCCAATAGCCCCGTTAGGTTTTGCAACTCTTTTAACGCATGAAGGCATATCTGCACAATCCAAAAACGATCAGTGATGCATTTTTCAGTGATTCTAGAAAACTAAAGATGATCTGAGATAATAGTATGTTGTTTAAGGGAATCTTCCGCCCTCTTTGAGAACAGTTAGATATTGGTTCAACGACTTTAACCGTGGTCGAATATCCGTTTTTGACGAGGAACACCCAGGACGCCTGATAGATGTGGTTACTGAGGAAAGCATTGAAACGGTCTACGATATAATTCTCGCTAATCGTCGAACGAAATTTTGAGAACTGGCAGAGACCATACATAGGTGTGTCGACAAGTTGGAGATGAGAAAGTTGACCAAATGGGTGCCGTGATTACTCACAGTTGACAAGTGCGGCTTTTAACTTCGAAGCTCTGTTTGGAGCTCGACCTTTTGCGTCGAGTTGTCACCAAGTAACAATCAAAGCAAAGGTTGCTTCCAGTGAACCTGCTCCAAAGAAGGCAGACACAGTCCCATCGGCCGAATTTTTTCGGATGCGAAAAAAGAAAATCAATCACTGGCCAATACAACAGTGAGTTACTGGCCCGATTTGATATGACATTGAAGTAGATAGGACCCCATTCCACGACAACGCATCAGCACATTCGTCTGGAGCTATCGCCGCCAAACTGCATGAATTGCGTTATGAGTTCCTACCACCCATCCCCATGTTCGTCCGACCTGACTCCTTGTGATTTCTTCTTGTTCCCAACGAAAATTTGAAACAAAATTTAGATAAAATAAGGTATTCGTCCAGACAGAAGCATATTTTGCAGAGCTTCACAATTCCTATTTTTGCAGGAGTTAAAACTGGCAGAAAGTGTATATGCTTAAAGGAGCACTATGCTAAGACATAAATAAATTGTGTTTTTAAGAACTGTCTTCATTTCTTACAAGGGCACTTATTGAAATGCTTGCTTGTGTATCTCGAAATAGCTTATACTACAAAGCAGCTTATTTGGAATAAATTGCACATGTTAAAGTCATACATATATTTTGTGTAATACGTTTTCATTCATCGCTTAACATAAAGTGGACTTCACAGGCTATACGTAGAAAATTCAATATTGACGTTTTATTTGTCTTATAAATATCTATAATATACGTATGTTAATCAAATTGTTAGATACTTTGAGTAAATAAAAACTTGGAAAAAGTTCCATGTAAACTGTAGTCTGGGATAGGGGATTTTTTTTTTTTTTTAAATATACATGTCGCATCTTTGGAAGGTACCTACTGAACTTAATATAAAGTTTCGACGCAGACACACACATTACCCACACATAGGACTTTTTTTCTAAAAATATTTTATCAAGGGTTCTCAAAACATACATTCACGTGAAATATTGATGTCAAATTTTTGAGTGGAAAGACATGTATTCTCTACCTGTTATGTACATGGTAGAGTAAGAATGCAAATATTTCCTACAAAATAACGCATTAGCTGCCTTAATTGAAATATTAAATATAAGGCGTTTTAAATGTGTTTGAATAATAGATAAAAGAAATGGTAACTAATAGTTTATTTAGTTGTAAATAAATATCTAACTATTAAAATTTAAAGAATTATTAAGAAAATATAAGAATAATTATACAACATTAGTTGGTTGGTTTAGCATAATAAAGTTAATTATTAAATTATATAAGTAAAATAGTGTGAAAAGTAATATAGTTAAATACATGTTAAATTGCATTATTAATATACAGAATAAACTTATTGTTATTATACAATTTAGTTGGTGCTGGATACCAGTGATGTAGTTTATAATGTAGAATAGGAAGCAGTTGTATACCAGTTGCAAAGTTGCTGGTTTTCCAGTATTTATTACTTTCTTTACGCATACTATATGTATGTGTATAGTGTATAGAGAAGATATTGTATTGCACCTACAAATTCGATACAAAGATTTCACCGGAAATACATGTTTTGGGACACCCTGAATCCAAGAAAGCAATTTTAGAAAAAGATCCGTGTATGTCTGTGGACCGAAAAGACCGTTAGATACCAAACTTGATGTATAAGTTAGGTTTCTTCCAAGGATGTGACACGAAGATTTTCAAGAATATTCCCCCACCCCACATTGCCCTTTAAATGGAAAAAATGTTTGAAAACGTTGTGTTTCTCAAAAATTGGTTCCATCGGTTTTAATTAAAATACCACATATTTAAGCCACTCGTATCATTAATTAAAATGTATACGAGAATTTTCTGGGAATAGCTTATGAAGATCTGTTTATTTTGGATGAATATTGCTAAATTTTGCATAGCTAGTAAACCGTAAGACACAAGACAAAAGCTTACTGCACAAAAAATATAGATCTCATTAAAACACACAGTTTATGCCATACTTTTTTCGTGGAGTTGACCGTTTTCGAGATATTCCTTGTTACTAGTTTCGTTTTAAAATACTTAAAACCTTCTTGTCAACCTCACGCCACGCAAAGAAACTGATTACAATCCCTCAGCAACCACATTTTAAAACATTTGACTGTCGGTTGAGCCGAGTGTTTTCACTTATTTCCCTTCTAATTACAAGGAACTAAGTAATACGACCGTTTCTGCTAATGTTTATTTCGATTAGCATGAAGAGGTAGAAAAATAAGCTTATTAACAATAATTTGTTACAAAGATGTAGATAAAGTCATGTGAATGTAACACATCAGATTTTTTTTTAAATAGTTTCCTTTTATTATATTTAATGCATTTACATCTTAACTTCTTCATTGATTTTCATTCATTTCATTGATATTTTTATATTCTAGACCTTTGTTTACCGATTTTAATTTTAAATTTTAGTTGGGCATATTGCACCAAGCATTGTGTTTAATTCAAGTCAAAGTCTGTGATTAATTTGGCGGACCATGGACTGATAAAAGGAGACCATGCCAGAGAAAGTGGACTTTATACTTATCCTTAACCCCGTGTTTTGTTTCTTATCGTACGACCGTTTGTAAATAAACACATGCTATTGTGTCGAACATAGGACTTCCTGGCACGTGGCAGCCGCACTTTCTCATGACCTTTTAGTTCTTGATTTAGCTCAGGCCGCACATCTAATTAACTCTTCTATTGATGACTAAACAGCCAGTTGAGGCGTAATTCAGTTGCTCAACTATCCAAAGATAAAACCAAGACTGGATTTTTGTAGCTGGCAAGTGTCTAAATGACTCGTCCTGGGTATACAAACTAGACAGGTCCATGACGACTTGTTGGCCTTGTAGCATTTTAAATACCGGGGTATTGAATGTTTAATGAAATGCCTCTAATCAAAGAGAGGGAACATTTTAAAATACTGACTGAAGTGAAGCTAAATTATGAAAGGGTTATGGTTGAGTGGTTAGACCGCTCGCCTCTCCTCTAGGCGGCCCGGGTTCGATTCCAAGTGCCCACATGTGGGATTCATGGTGGTGGACGAAGCTGCGTCTGGGCGGGTTTTCTCCGGTTTCCCGTGTCACTCATTCCACCAATTGTTCCCTCATCTTTCCAATTATCAACTTCGCTTACATTTCATATTATCACTTCCTCATGTTTATGCCTGGATAAGGGCCGACCCCTTGTAACAGGTTTTCCATTCTGTGGTTTCGTGCCGTTGGCTCCCCGACAGGCTTCTGACCCTTAGGCATTGACTTGTAAGTCAGTCCTATAAATACGAGGAGGGTAAACCGATTACGAAACGAAACTAAATTATGAAACATAAAATATCATTTTCATTTAATTAGTATTTCTTGAAAATTATATCCTTAAAATGCTCTTAAACAATATGCATATCTACCTCTTTTGAGGTGTCTGCAACATTTCGATTGTAATGTCTGAATTTATTCAAGCACTGCAATCTTCAATTTTTCTATGTTTTCTGGTTTGTTTAATGTCCCATACTGTATACGCAAATACTCTATACAAATTAATCACACGCGAATCCATAACTTACTTGGTCGCCCACGCCATCCTACTAAAAAAGCACACATTCTCCACTGACTGCCCAAATTTACTAAACTAAACAAAAGTAAACTAAATTAAACTCCGCGGAGGAACAGCCCGAAATCGGACCACGGCCTACCGCAGGAGCGCTGTATCCCCCACCTCTATTACAGGCGTCATGAGCGGGTGCAGTACTCGAGGGTGGGACGTGTTAAGCGATCCGAGTCCCTCTCGGCTGGTCGATGCGGTCCACGCAACCTGGAGCCGCTACTTTTCCAGGAAGTAGAAGCTAAATTGACCTCCCTCCGAGACATCACGAGGCTGAATATATTTCGGTAAAGATTTCCCAAAGGCAAAAAGTACCCACGCCGGTATCGGGAATCGAATCCGCGTCTTCCGCTTGGTAAGCAGTTGCGCTAGGGAGGCGGCCCTAAACAATTGAATAGGTTTTTAGAAACACACCAAGACCTGTCGCATCCGGCCACTGGAGTTAGTCCTCATTAAACCCCCATGTTCAGTTTCTTAAAGCTACACCTCTTCAGACCTCCGATATAATCCCTTGCCTGCGAAATTTGGGCTACGAGGCTGCAGACTGCTACGTTTCTGGGGGGTATGTTCGATCGATTTGTGAGTGATGAGTTGAGTGAAAAAGAACAGGGGCTTACCCAGCCAAAATAATCAAAATTGCCCAAAATTCGATTTTAAGAGTATTTCAAAACATTGGTTTGTTTAACAATACTTCTGGGTATTATTTTGTAACTGCACTTATTCTATTTAATATATGGCTATAGAGGTAACAAAATAATAGCCTCCGATCCTTTCTTCCGCGTTAAGACTACTTTACAAAGCCTCATGTCTTCCCTACATGGAGGATGAAATTAGTAGCTGGGACGCAGCATTTTACGACGTATTGTCTTTCTGTCAGAGCGCCTTTCTTAGGTCTCATGTGAATTGTAGCCCGAGACAATGCTGCGACAACTTTGCGACTCGCACTCGGGAGGTCGTGGGCTCAATTTCCGCGCAAGGGCCTTCCTCATAGGTTCTTCCATGGGGTTCCCGGATCGCCAGGTGAATGCTAGGATAATTCATTAAATCCCCTGAATTTTTCTGACCATAATTTCCCGTTCCCATCACTTCCTTGTCATCTGTTTCAACAGTGAAGTACCAGGAGACGTTTTTCGGATTGCAGCTGGCTTATGCACTACGGAGGTTTATTCTTGCCATCGTGATATCGCTCTAACAGGATCAGCCTTCCGGTGCTTTCGGGCTAGGGCTCCTTCGGGGACTTGAGGGTATGGATTGGGCCCGACAAGTCGGAAGCTTTCATTAGGGAACCGTTAGGGACCACGTTCATATTTGAGCCCGTCCGGATTTGGTCGCCCTCCCTGAGTCTGTAAATCTTAAAGGAACCCAAAGGCCTTATGCCTTGCTCTATCCCAGTGACTGGGGATCCCGCCATTGAGAACCTTAATGCAAATCCCACAAGCCCCTGAAACCCCGGTGGCACTGTAAAGGAGCACCCCACCGAAGAATCCCAGAGGCAGGTCTCGACCTAGAGGCCCCTGCAACAATTCCAGGAAGAAACATTTAAAGCCGCCGCTCAGCCACAACTCTCCGAATACCTGGTCCTACAACCCTGAAACAGCCAAAGAACTGATGGGAGCAAGGAAGTCGTGGTTGAAGATAAACCACTCAGCATTCCTCTGCCGATCCATGACACTACGAAAAACTCATGGGTCAAAGTGGTCGATCGCCGAGGATCAAACCCTGGGATTTCTATAATATTACAGTCACCAACCAGCACCAAAAGATAAGAAAAAGGCCTTTGGGGAAGTATTCCGTTTCTCTTTCTACAAAAAGAGACAATCTAGCTACTAAAGCATTATTTCCCAGAATGCTTACTCATAAAATAAAACCATTCAAAAGTCTTTAAAACAAGCCAATTCTAGCCTGCCTCGGTAATGTTGGGGTAGCTGGTCTGCCTCAGCTTCAACAGGTCGCAAGTTCCAATCTCGCTTAAAATAAGTTACTCGAACAAGGTTTTTTTCGGGGTATTTCCTTGTTCTGAGAAAACAAATGACGAGTAACTTTAAAGCTCCCTAGATCCCAAAATGATTTGTGCATCATTTCACCGATTTCATTCATTGCCTGAAATGATCAACCAGGTTAAAGGACGTCTAAGTGGTTTCATTCTGGATAAAAGCAAAATCTATCTTCTCTTAAAGACATTGAATTATATGCATAATTTTTAAAATGACATTCCTTAACACCTCTGTACCCAATTGTCTGGTTGAAATTTTCCTAGTGGATAATATTTCTTTAAAAGGGTTATATTATAAAGTAGAAAAAACTGCAAAAACAGCGCAATAATTAATTTTTTAAAGCTATCAATGGCCAACATATAAAATCTAACCACATATATTTTATGTGCATTTTGCACTGTAGACGTCTACCTGTATTTTTATAGAACTTACATTGCAAATATCAGAAAATAACGCAAATAAATAAATAAACCTACAAAAACGCCTTAAAATTTGACATTAGGATTCATTTAACCAGCGCTTTAAAATTGCGTTCCAAAACGTGTTTTACATCCTTTCTAGGGCAGCAAAATATTATAAACATGTACTTTAAAATATGGTGCATTTTTTGCAAAAAAAAAAAAAAAAAAAAAATCAGGTATGTTCCATTCACATGACTTTCTCTACATATCTGTAACAAATCATTGTTAAAAGCTTATGCTTCTATGTACTTCAAGCTGATCGAGATACCTAAGCATTAGCAGAAATGCTTCCTTGTAAGTAGGAGAGAAACGAGGGAATGCACTAGACTAAGACGATAGTCAAATATTTTAGAAGCTGGTTGCCACGAGGATGAAATCCATATGTTTGTATTGCCAGGAGTTGACAAATATGGAAAAGTTTCACGTATTTTAAAACTTAAACCAACATCAAGGAATATCTCAAAAATGCTAAAATCCTCGAAAAAGATGTATATGACCTAAATTGTGTATTTTACCATTTTTTGTGTAGTAAGATTTTGTCTGTCTCTTGCAAAAACCAACAAAATGCACCCAGAATAAAGAGATCTTCAGAGGCTATTCCCAGTAAACTCAGGTTATACATTTTATTTGACCTTTAAAATGCGGTATTTTAATCAAAATCGTTAGAGCCATTTTTGAGAAAATTAAAATGTTCTAAATTTTTTCCATGTAAAGTGTAGTTTGGGCTGGGGGGATTTCCCTCAAAACCTTTGTGTTGCGACCTTAGAAGATACTTAAATATCAAGTTTGGTATTTTACCGACTTTTCGTTTTTGAGTTATCGTGTTCACCGACAAACACGGTCCTTTTCTTAAAAACTGCCTTTTTAATATAGGGGACTCTAAAACATGTATTTCCGGTGAAATCTCGGTATCTAATTTTTGGATGAAATGCAATACCTTCTCTATGCACAATGTACACAGTACGTGTAGAAAAAATAAAAAGGTCGATACCCGTCATCATAATTGCTACAAAAATCTGATGTATTCCATTCACATAGCTTTCTCTAGTTGTTCCATATACAAACTGTTCTTATAAGAGATCATTGTTTTATCTACATAATGTTAATCGAGTTAATTGTTAGCAGAATTATTATCCTGCTTCCTTGTAAGTAGAAGAGAAATAAATGAATACATTAGGCCAATGCATTATTCAAATGTTTTAAAGCTGGTCGCTATATGAAACATTGAGGTTCAATTCGCTTTGCAAATTGGTAGTTTTTGTCCATCTGTTACGGTTTAGCAGTTATGCAAAATTCCGTAAAATTCACCCAGAATAAAATAGTCTTCAGAGGCTGTTCCCAGAAAATTCAAGATATTCATTTTATTTGTCAGGTATTATTAATATACGGTATTTTCCAAAACCATGAGCCATTTTTGTGATAATCATAATTTTCGAAAAAAGTACCATGTAAAGGTTAGTTGGGGGTGGGGGGATTTTCTTAAAGATCTTCGTGTCACATCCTTGAAAGATACCAAACTCAAATACCAAGTTTGGTATTCAATGGTCTTTTCCTTTTAGAGCTATGCTGTCCACAGACACACACACACATGGACCTTTTTCCAAAAAAATTTTTTTTTGGATTCAGGGGGACCCAAAACATGTATTTCCGATGAAATCTCGGTATCGAATTTTTGGGTGGAATGCAATACCTTCTCTATACACTATTACATACGTGTAGAGAAATGACTTTTTCTAGCTACTCTACAAACATACTTCTTACAAAAGATAATTCTTTTTTCAACACAATGCTAATCCAGATAAACATTAGCAGAATTATATTACTTAGTTTCTTATAAGTAGAATGGAACTAAGGGAATACACTAGACTAAAGTGAAAGTCAAATGTTTTAGAATCTGTCATTGCAAATCGCTTCTTTGCTTGGCCAGGAGTAGAACAAATGAAAAACGGACACTTTCGGAACTAAGGGAATACACTAGACTAAAGTGAAAGTCAAATGTTTTAGAATCTGTCATTGCAAATCGCTTCTTTGCTTGGCCAGGAGTAGAACAAAAGAAAAACGGACACTTTCGTCTGCGAAAAGTATAAGCACTTCCTTCACAATTGAAACTAATAACAAGGAATAACTCGAAAACGGTAAGCTTCACGAAAAAAAAATGTATAGGACATAACTTGTATATTTTAACAAGATCTACATTTTTTGTACAGTAATTTTTTACATATCTCTTACGTTTACTAGTTATACCAAATTAAGCAAAATTCATCCACAATAAACTGGTCTTTAGAAGCTATTTCCAGAAAATTCAAAATATATCTTTTATTTGTGATAGATATGGCTTTTTAATGTGAGGTGTATTTTAATCAAAATCGTAGGAGCCATTTTTAAGAAAAGCAAAATTTTCGAAAAATTGGTCCATGTAAACGGTAATTAGGGACACGTCAGATTTTTTATATCATGTTATACACCGGGAAATCCGGATAAAAAAGGTTTCTGCGAAATACGAACATTTGAGAACTATTTGCCTAAGCAAAAATTAGGGTCTCAAAACTCGCTCTATATATTTCTTAATCTCAATAACTGCTTTAGTTTTTAATATCGTGATTTGTATTTATTGTGGATGAAACTACTTGTGCTGCTAGGCGCAGAATCTGCTACTAAATCAATGAATCACTTCGGTGTGCAAACTTGTTGGTTCTGCTAAAACAAAATGGCGAAAAACATTTTCTGAATGCACCAAGTGCCCCAAAACATTTTCTGAATGCCCACTTTTTTACTTTCTTTGGAGAACTAGGCGCTTAAATATAATACTAAAGTTAGGTAATATTTCTAAGTATCTAGTCACTGGAGAAAAACAAAATATTATACTGGTTTTAGCCTAATAAAGAAGATAAGTCAACCATTTTGTGTTTCAGCCATGAAATGGACATGCGATTACCTTTAGTCTTTGAGAATATTACATTTTATTACGTTCACGCATTCATGCATGTTATTATTCTTATTATTAAATGGTGCATTTTATTAATTGCTAGAGATGAGAAACAATTATTTTACAGGCAGTGAGATTGATCACAAAGCAATTAGTTTGAATGCAGCAGAATTTATTAATTACCTGAAGAATGGTAATAACTGCCCAGCAGTTAAACTTTACATTTCAAATGCGGCCCACCTTTCTCGTTTTTTCTTTAAAACCTTCACGCAGAAATGCATTGCTGAAATCATCGAAATGTTTGATTCAACACTAAACTAGTAGAAGCATTTAAATACAGGGAAGTAAATTATAATGCATTTGAATTCCTGATAGTAAACAATGAAATAGTAGAAGCATTTAAATACAGGGAAGTAAATTATAATGCATTTGAATTCCTGATAGTAAACAATGAAATAAAATACAGGGAACGAATGAATTAAAGTTAGGAAAGAGGTTAGAAAGATTGAATGATGAATAGAAAGGAAATTATTAACAACCCCCCCCCAAAAAAAGAGGAGAAAACAATTTATAAGATAAGGAAATACTATAGCGGAAGGGACGAAGCACAATTTTTTAAAGACTGCCTCCGTGGCCGAGTGGTCATCAAGCTGACTACTCCCCCGAGGTCCCGGGTTCGATTCCCGGCGGGGATGGGGAGTTTTTCTTTAACCAGAATTATTCCCTATCCCCCCCACAGAGTCTGGAGGTATGAATTTGTGTGTGTATGTGTGTGTGTGTTTAACGAAAATAAAACGATTTAAACCCAACGTAAAGAACCTACAGACGAGTGTTTATAATACAAAGCCCCCGATATGACCTTAGATGTTATATGGGGCTCTGTGAAACAATTAAAAAAATCTTAATTTATTAGATTTAAATAAATTAATATATATTAATTAAGAATATATAATATAACAAACACAAAGTAATTATATGCTCAGATAAAAATATTGTAAACGCTAGGCTTCAGCAAATAGTGGGAATGCCTATTTCCAAAAAGGAACACATTTGACAGGTGCCACAAAGAAAAAGCGGGTATACGGTGCTGATCGATAATACAGAGAGCTGTTAACTTACCGGTCCGCTCGCTGAAGGATACCAAGTAACAACTAAAGCACAGCTACGCCACTCCCTTGAATTTATACTGCAGAATCGATCCGCAGTTGCGTACTAGTCCTCAGTGGCGAACAGGCCATTCCATTATTTCCGCGATTGAATAACGCCCTAAGCCGGTTGCATCACAAATGCACGCAAAAGTAGTTGGATGATTAACAGCTTTCTAGCATACCTTCCTTTAGGAAAAGCCAAAACAAAAGCGAATCGAAGCTGCGAGAGCTTTAAGCGGAAGTAAAATTAAAGAAAAAGAAAGAAAGAAAACGTAAAATCGTGTGGATTAAATTTACATGGCTTTCTCTAAATGTGCCGTTCATTTTAAATCTCTTCTGCAAATTATTCTTTAAAAATACTTAGTTTTCTTTCTGCATCACGTTAAACAATATAAACTTTTGCAGAAATTATTTCATTATTCATTTCTTTGTAGGCACAATAGGGATAGATGAGGTAAGTGATAATAAAATCTTTAA
Source organism: Hymenopus coronatus (assembly GCA_030762935.1). Classification (NCBI taxonomy): domain Eukaryota; kingdom Metazoa; phylum Arthropoda; class Insecta; order Mantodea; family Hymenopodidae; genus Hymenopus; species Hymenopus coronatus. The sequence goes on from CM060891.1 coordinate 59,002,930, forward strand.
AAAGTGGGTAACTTTATGCTGGTTTTGAAATTTCACTCTTTCACTCAGACAAAAAAGAAACGGCTTCGATTCGCTATTAAAAACCTGAAGTGTTCCATTCACATGACTTTCTCTACAACTTAGCAACAAATTATCGTTAAAACATTATTATTCTAATTATTTTTTGCTAATCGAGATACACATTAGCAGAAGAGGACTTTTACTTGTTTCCTTGAAAATAGAAAGAAAATAAGGGAATTCACCAAGCTAAAGCGATAGTCAGGCCTTTTAAAAGCTGGTTGAAATCCGTTTCTTTGGACACCAGGAATTCACAAATTACCGTGGGAGAAAATTTTAAGCATTTTTAAACTAAAACCAATAAGGAATATTTCGGAAATTGTCAACTCTACGGAAAAATGTAGGCATATGTGATAAATTGTGTGTTTTAACGAGATCTACATTTTTGTGTAGTAAGTTTTTGTCTCTTACGGTTTACGGGTTATGCACAAATTCTCTGGAATGAAGAGGTTTACAGAGGTTATTCCCAGAAAATTCAAGATAACTATTCGTCATGTAAATACCTGTAATATATATTATTTTAATCAAAATCGTTAAGAGCCATTTTTGAGAAAATAAAAATTTACGATTTTTTTTTTCTATGTAAAGATTAGTTTGGGTTGGGTGATTTTCTTCAAAATCTTAATGTTATATCCTTGGAAGACACTATACTTAAATACAATTTGTTATTTTACCAACTTTTTGTTATGGTGTTGAGTTATCGTGCTCACAGACACATACATACACACGCGCACACACGGGTCATTTTTGAAAAATGCCCTTTTTTATATACGGAGGGTCCTAAAACGTGTATTTCCGTGAAATCTCGGTATCAAATTTCTGGGTGGATTGCAATACCTTTTTTGCCTAGGTACTATGTTCTAAGCAAAGAAAGAAAGAAAGAAAAAAAAAAACAACTATATAATAAAGTATAGGGAAATTCAAAGCTGCTTTAAAGAATTTATCGGAAAATTTTAAAGCTGAAAAAAAACTTTTATTTGCATGTTTTAACAAAACCCACCATTTCAGTATGAGTAAATGAATGGTTTTGCTGGTTTACTAGTTATAAAACTCTGATGGTTCTATTCACATGACTTTCTCTACATCTCTATGACAAATTACTGTTAAAAATCTTATTCTTCTAACTTAATGATAATCGAGAAAAACATTAGCAGATATTATCTTTGTTACTTGCTTCCTTGTAAGTAGAAGCGATTGTCAAATCTTTTGAACACTGGTTACCATGTAGTTGAAATCTGTTTCTTTGAGTTGCCAGGAGTTGACAAGAGTCCCGTATGAGAAAAGCTTCAAGTACCTGCTTTAAAACTGAAACCAATGACAAGGAATTTTTTTACAAATGGCCAACTCAACGAAAAGATTGTGTATGCCATAAATGGTGTGTTTTAATGAGATCTACATTTTTGTGAAGTACGTTTTTGTCTATTTCTTATGCTTATCTCTTACGGTTTACCAGTTATACAAATTCAGAAAAAGTAATCCAGAATAAAGGGGGCTTAGTAGCTATTCCCAGAAACTTCAAGATATATATATGTATATATATATACTTGTTATGTAAATATCTTTCATACACATCATTTTAATCAAACCCGCTAGCGCCATTTTTGAGAAAATCAAATTTTCGAAATTGTTTTCGTGTAAAGGGTAGTTTGGGGTGGGGGATATTTTTAAAAGTCTTCGTGTCGCATCCTTGAAAGATACTAAACTTAAATACCAAGTTTGGTATATTACCGAGTTTTGAGTTATCGTGTTCACAAACACGGACACACCACATACACACACGCTGAGCTTTTACTAAAAAATGTTTTTTTATACAGGGGACCCTAAAACTTGTATTTCCGATGAAATATTGGTATCGATTTTTGGGTGGAATGCAATACCTTCTCTATGCACTATGTACTAGAGAAAGTAAAAAGTAGGCGCCATTAAAATGCGCGATTTTTGTAATATATAATGTACATAGTGGGTAGAGAAGGTATTATATTCCCCCAAAATTTGATACCGATATTTCACTGGAAATATATATTTTGATATCCCCTGAATCCAAAAAGCGCATTTTAAAAAACATGTACGTGTGTGAGTGTGTGTGTGTGTGTGTGTGTGTGTGTGTGTGTGTTCAAAAACGAAAAGTTGGTTAAATACCAAACTCATATTTAAGTTCAGTATCTTCCACGAAGATTTTGAAGAACACCCCGCGCCGCCCAATTAGGTTTATATGGATAATTTGGCAAAACTTATTTTCTCAAAAATGGCTCCAACGATTTTGATTAAAATACCATATATCAAAGATATTTACTGACAAATGAAATGTATGTTTTGAATTTTCTAGAAATAGTCTCCGAAGATCTTTTTTCTGGATGAGTTTTGCAGAATTATTTTCACAACGGTTAAACTAAGAGATAGATAAAAACTTACTACACAAAAATTGAAGATCTCGTTAGAGCACATAATTTATGTCATATGTCTTTCTTGCAGAGTTGACCGCTTTCGAAATATTTCTTGTTAGTGGTTTATGTTTTAACTGCCTAATTTTTCTCAAACTGGACTATGAAAAGCGAACCGACCCTCAATTGTTTCACATAGCGACCAGCTTTTAAAAGATTTGACTATCTCTTTAGCCTAGTGTATTTCCATGTTTCCCTTCTACTCACTAGTAAGCAAGTAATAAGACCATTTCTGCTAATGTTTATCTCGATTAGTATGATGGGGATAAATTAATAGTCTTTTGTAAGAATATTTTGTATAAGGAACAGCTAGAGAAAGCCATGAAAATAGAACACATAATTTTTTTTTTTTTTTCCTTTTTATTGCGGAGTTCACTATTTACGAGATATTCTTTTTTATTGGTTTCAGTTTAAAAATACTTGTGTAGTAAGGAATTTGTCATTCTTGTTTTGTTTTTTCTTGCTTTACCCCTAACTAGAGCCGGTCAAGTGAGCTTTCAACCTCGCTCGTTTCTTGCTGCCACTAACAACACATATCGCAGCCAATAGATGGACCTGAACACACAGCTGGCCTAAGAGAGCTAATCCAACTAGCGTTCGAGAGTCTCGATTACTCGCAAGACTCATAAGTCTCCTTAATAGCAACACTGCGGAAACTCGTATATTCAGTCCTGTAAATTATATTATTTTATCTGTCTAAACGATTTAAGATTTAAATTGCCTACCAGGACAAGGATGGTATTTAAATAGCCCACGCCAGTCAAAGGGTCCAAAACAAAAATGTGGTATCACGATATTTGCAGATATGCGTACGTGGTCTCCACTTTTATTACAAATAAGTGTGTATACATTTTATTACTCCTAAGACATTTATGTTGCAAAAAGTAATTCTATTTTCGGTTGTAATGTGAACATCGTTATGTATAGCAACACGGAGTATAGGTATATCATTAATGATTATTATCGCTGATTCAAACCGATTACTGTGAACTCATTTGGATATATGTAGGTACTGTTAAACGATGAGTCATCTTAAGTTATTACTAAGGTCCGGAGTTTGAGATTTTTATGAATATTCATTAGCCTTTTACTATACTCGTTAGGCTTTTTAAACAATTTTCCTAGCTTTTTAACAATGTTCCTAATTTTTATTTTCTCTATACGTACTATATACATAGTGTATAGAGACGGTATTGTATTGCAAAATTCGATACCGAGATTTCACTGCAAATATGTTTTGAGACCCCCATAATAAAAAAAAAAAGATTTTTAGAAAAATGTCCGTGTGTGTGTGGGCAGCATAGCTCAAAAATGAAAAGACCGTTTAAAACCAAACTTGGTATTTAAGTTTAGCATCTTCCAGGAATGCGACATGAAGATTTTGAGAAAATTCCCCCAACACCCAACTACCTTTTACATGGAACTTTTTTCGAAAATTTTGATTTTCTCTAAAATAGCTCAAACGATTTTGATTAAAATAGCGTATATTAAAGATATTTACCTGATAAATAAAATGTATATCTTGGATTTTCTGGGAATAGCCTCTGAAAACTATTTAATTGTGAATGGATTTTACGGGTCCATGTATAACTGCCAAACCGTAAGGGATGGAGCAAAAATCACCACACAAAAAATGTAGAGCAAGTTAAAACAACAAATTTATGTTATATTCATTTTTTCGTGCATTTGATAGTTTTTTAGATATTCCTTGTTTTTGGTTTCACCTTTAAAAATGTACACTTTTCTCATACAGGAATTTGTCAACTGCTATCCATACAAACAAAGAAATTTCAGTCACATAGACTATCATTTTAATCTACGCTACTCCCTTATTTCACTTCTACTTACAAGGAAGCAAGTAATAAGGCTATTTATGCTAATATTTTCTCAATTAGCATAAAGTAAATAGAAATATAAGCTCTTTAAGAATAATTTGTTGCAGAAATGTAGAGAAAGTCATGTGAATGGTATACATAAGATTTTTTTATATAATAATATAATACAGATAAAAACATGAAAACAATATGTAAAGTAATTTAAGGCAATTTGAAAGGCCGCCTCTCACCTAGGTTCGATCCCAAGCGACCGAATGTGAATTTGTGGTGGACAAAGCGGCGCATGGGCGGGTTTTCTCCGGGTTCTCCGGTTTCCCCCCGCATTCCACCGGTGCAGAATCTTCATTTCATGTGTCACCAATGGTGCCATGGTAGTAAAAGTGGGCGTTAAACACTATCAAAGGCAATTTGTTACACGGTATACTCGTGCTAGAACATTTTAACTAAAAACTTCAGCATGTATTTTTAATATATAGCACTCACATAAAACAAATTTTACATTTCAGCACTGTTGCTGTACACAACCGTCCACATTTTCAAATGTCCTGTTGTTTAGCCGATCTTTTAACGTCGCAAGATGTCACTGGCATATATTTCATACACGCAATTTCTATACCAAGATAAAAATCATGATAAATTATTTCCCTGACTAACCCCACTGACATTCAAAGCAAACCTAAAAGAATTGTTAAACAAAAATTGTGATCAAATGAATTGAAGAAAAAATTTATACATTTTCTATTGAAGTTAAAGAAAACTTAAGTTTAGCGAGTTTTAGGTCTTAATGTCCCAGTAAGATTCACTCATTACTACCCAAACGTCTCGAAACATAAAAATACTTTTATACTTTCTAACTTACTTACAAGGGGAAAAAATAGGTTAAAACCTAAAAATCCGGACCTTAGTTATTACGTAACCAGTTTCTACAATGGATCATACGTCAACCTACTTCGCTTGTAGTTACAAGAATACTCCAGTCGCCTCGCTCATGAGCACTCCTTGCCACACTCTCGAGAAATAACGTGGCTTACGAGCAACGAGCGAGAGTGGTACGGGTTTTGACCGCCTCTACCCCTAACCATACAAAAGTACCGGATGTAATCACATAGCGACGGCTTTTAAAATATTTTAATATCGTTTTAGCCTAGTGTATTCCCTCATTTCTCTTCTAATTATAAGAAACAAGTAATACAACCATTTATGCTAATGGTTATCTTAATGAAGTTGATAGAAGAATAATCTTTGTAAGAATTGTTTATTTCAAAATAAGTAGAGGAAGTTATTGAATGGAACACATCAGATTTTTTATTCATGAGGTCTCAAAAATTTGTGTGTTCTAAAACTACTATTTCCGGCGAAACCTCGATATTGAATGTCTTCCTCAACCTGCTCTAAGTAAGGAGATAGAGAAACACATTTTTTTAATTGTCTGAACAAGAATTTATAGATAAAAAACAATGTGGTCTATTCACATGAATTTCGCTACATTTCTGTGACAGATTATTGTCAAAAATATATTCTTCTATCTAACTCATCCTAATTGAGTAAAACATTAGCAGAAATTGCCTTATTACTTTCTCTCTTGTGAGTAGGAGGGAAATAAGGGAATACACTAGGCTAAAGTGATGGTAAAATCTTTTAAAAACTGGTTACTGTGGAATTGAAATTCGATTCTTTGCATTGCCAGGAGCTGACAAATTCCTGTATGAGAAAAGTTTAAGTATTTTAAAACTGAAGCTAATAAAAAGGAATATCTGAGAAATGGTCATTTCTACGAAAAAATGTAGGTATATGACCTAATTGTGTATTTTAACGATACCTAATATTTTTGTGTATTAAGTTTTGCCTATCTCTTACGGTTTATTAGTTATACAAACTCAGCAAAATTCATCCAGAATAGAGGGGTTTTCAGAGACTATTCCCATAAAATTCAAGATATGTATTTTATTTTTCATGCAAATATCTTTAATCAATCAAAATTGTTAGACATTTTTGAGAAAATCAAAAAATTTTACAATTGTTTCCATGTAAAGTGTAGTTTGCGGAGAGGGATTTTCTTGTAAATCTCATACGCAACCTAATTTTAAATACAAAATTTAGTATTTTACAGACTTTTCATTTTTGAGTTATCGTATTTAGACACACGGACACACACACGGAGCATTTTCTAAAACTACATTTTTTTTTTAACAGGGATCCTAACACGTGCAGTTCAGGTGAAATCTCGCCATCGAATTTTTGGGTGGAGTGTATACGTACCAAGTACCACGTAAGAAAGTAAAAATTGCATCGTGTAGAACATTTTGAATACGGAAAATGGTTGGAAAAAAGTTTGCGAGAAAATAAGGTTTAAAGTTGGGAGTGACTATCAATAAGCAAGCGCCTACCCATTTATACCTTATGTTAAACGGTAGTAAAAGTGCGCCAAGTTGGTAAAATAATATATTTTATTTAAGTTTAAAATTCATGTCATTTTATTTTGAAACAAAATAAGTTTTTAACTGCTCACAATTTTTGGCCACGCCTCACCGATGCACCTCCTTAAATATAACCACTTGGTGATTAACATTTATTTCTTGAATGTTGGTAAACAAGTTCTCTTTGTTCTTGGTGAATTGTCTGAGAATAAGTAACTACAAGTTAAAGGAAAACCCTAAAAATGTTGAGGTTATCAAAATCATGCAAATGGTGTAAAATAACTTTTTCTTTATTATTTATTTGCGAAATATTCCCTTTTGCATTTGTAAACATTTCAAGGTGGAAAGCATTCTTTGATACACTATTCAATAACATTTCATAAACGACGATTTTCGTTTATGATACAATCTTATAACCGGAGAGTTTGTAAACAAAATTCTGTAATTATAACTGAAAAAAAGAAAAACAAAACTGAACGCTATCTTCGCATCCGCATATAACCTGTTTGCATCTGACAAAGTCCATTTTGCGCTATCTGAAAATATTTCCAGCCATATGTGTCTCCCAGTTATCGTAAAATAGATAAAACCATTGAACTTTATATACATACATATACATAACTAGCTGAAATGTGATTTTAAGGTTTCACTTGCTCAATGGGCTTGCATTTCCTTAGAGGCATTTAAAAAATATATTATCTACTAATCCACAACAGCCTCGCATGTAAATCTACTAATATACTATTTCTAGACTGATACTACAAACCTTTAGAAATTCCTCAAGACTATGTTTGTTCATAAGGTTAAAAAATGCAGCACACTGTTTATATTCAAATACATTAGAAGTTCTTCATTTGCTTTGGCGGCTTTGTTGTGCTATGTGAAACGCAACTGCAGAATGGCAACATGTTTCAACAAAGTCCTTTGCGTGCGCCATTTTAGGTCTAGGTTAGAGTGTGTTTATACTGATTTTCGTGCAATCCAGGCGGCAATCTAGTGTTCACAATTGCGCAATAGCGGCAAAATGACGTGATTTTCTTACACTGTACATATTTTCGTAATTTTTGGTATTTAAGCAAGTGCGTTAACACGGCGGTACGGCATACTTAGTTGACTGTTACCAAAGAAATATGTATTTTCAATTTACATTCGTAAAAATTATCTTAATGTTGCTTCAGAAGTCGACAGTTGGTAGCTGACATTACGTCAGAGCCTCAAACATCGAAATTAGTGGAGGGAGTTAATTATTTAAGTTGGTGTCGAATAAAAATAAACAAAGCCCTATCCCCCCAATAAATCAAAAGAAATTATTGCAACAAGTTTATTCTTCTATCTACTTTATACTAATCGAGATAAACGTGGCAGAAATGGTCTTATTACTTGCTCCCTTGTAAGTAGAAGTGAAATAAGGGAATACATTAGACTTAATAATCAAATCTATTAAAAGTTGGTTGCCATGGGGTTGAAATTAGTTTCTTTGTATAGCCAGGAGTTGACAAATTCCCGTATGAGAAAAGTTTATGTATTTTAAAACTAAAACCAATGACAAGAAATATTTCAGAAATGGTCAAATGCACGGAAAAAATAAAAACTTTTATTACGTAAATTGTGTGTTTAACGAGATCTACACTTTAGTGTGGTCGTCTCCTTAGCGCGGTGGTAGCGCGGCTGCTTGCCCAGCGGGAGACCTGGGTTCGATTTCCGGTATGGGCGTGGGGAATTTTCCCCCGCTGGAAGACCTGGTCCAGGGTGCACTCCACCTCGTGAGGTCCCTGGGGGAGGGGGCAATTGAGGAGCTACTCGATTGAGAAGTAGCGGCTCCAGATCGAGAAGACCGCAACCGGCCCGGAGGGATTCGAGGCGCTGATCATGTCTCACTCTCCAGCACTGCACCCCATTCATGGCGCCTTCGGGCCGGGCGGTAGGACTGTCGTGCCATGGAGTTAGGTTTTTCACATTTTTTGTGTATCTAATACGGTTATGCAAAACTCAGCCAGATACGATCTTTTAATCGAAATCAGATCCATTTTCAAAAAAATCAAAATTTTCGAATTTTTCCCCCTCTCAAAGGTACTTCGTGTCGTATCCTCTCAAGATACTTAAGAACCAAGTTGATTTTACCCACTTTTCCTTTAAGAATTATTGGATTCACAAAACACAAACACACCGACATACAACGTACCTTTATCTAAAAACGCTTTTTACTTATATACAGGAGATACTAAAACGAATATTTCTGGTGAAATTTCGGTATTGAAATTTTGGGCGGGGAGCAATACCTTCTCTACATGTGTATTGTGTACTAAGTAGAGACAGTAAAACTTGAAATAAAAGTATTGAAATACGAGTATCTCTAAGAGTTCGACAAAATATTAGTTATGAATTTGCTGTGCAACATCAACTCTCCAGGGCAACAATTTCTCTAATAACTCCGAAAGTCTCTTTAACGATAGCAAACGTATAGTTGTAAGCGGTATTATGATGGAAATAACTAGAATTGCACAATTGCCATGGTGTTTCTAAAATATTTTTGCACATTCGTCGTAACAAAAACAATAAACAGGTTATTGATTTCTTAGATTTGATTATACTGAGGTAAGCTGCGAAGAGATGACGTCACCTTATTCGGAACATCTTCCAAGGTCAGCGTCTACGAAAATGCCAAGTTAATAACAGATTCCAAAATTTGACCATACAATATATTTGTAAGGTCAAAAACCAACGCTAATAACACAAATAATATTTCTAATGATGTAGAAAGTGGTGCAGTGCGTACAGGTAATAAATATGTGAGTTGGAAATATAAAATTTCTCGAGAATGTATGTAGGTACATTGTGCACAGTAGGTAAAAAAGCTATTGTACTCCACTCAAAAATTCGATACCGAATTTTTCACCGGAAACACATATTTTGAGACCTCCTGAATTAAAAAATTCTGATGCGTTCCAAAAATATGACTTTGCTTAGCTGCTTCACATGTAAACTATTCTTACAAAACATTATACTTATATATATAAAATACTAATCGAGATAAATATTGGCATAATTGGTTTTATTATATGGTTCTTTGTAACTATATAAAAGGGAAATAAAAGAATATACTAGGCTAAAGCGATAGTCAATTTTTTCAAAAGCTTATCGCTATGTGAAACAATAGAAGTTCGCTTTGCATGGGCAGCATTAAAACAAGAGAGACGAAACGAAAGGAGGATTTCCGTTTCAGAAGAGTTAGCGTAGTTGAAAACTGAAACAAATAACAAGGAATATCTCGAAAACGGTCAACTCTACAAGAAAAACGTATTTAACATAAATTATGTTTCAACGAGATCTACCTTTTTTTATTTAGTAAATTTATGTGTAACTCTTATGGTTTATCAGTTATGTAAATTTCAGCAAAATTCATCCAGAAAAAAAGAGATCTTCAGAGGCTATTCTCAGAAAATTCAAGACATAAGTTTTATTTGTGATATAAGTATCTTTAATATAGGCACTTCAAACAAAATCATTAGAGCCATTTTGAGAAAAACAAACTTTTCAAAACATTTTCCATGTAAAGCGTAGTTTAGGTTGAGGGGATGTTCCTGAAAATTTTCGTCTTGATTCCTAGGAAGACTCTAAACATAAATACTAAGTTTGGTATTTAACGGTGCTTTCGCTTTTTAGTTTTGCTATCCATAGACATACCCTGACCTTCTTCTAAAAATCTGATGTGTTGCATTCATAAGACTTTTTCTACCTGTTCTGCAAACAAACAATTCTTACAAAAGTTCATTAGGCATTAATTGTTTTTTTTCCCACTAGCTGTGTGTAGGGCAGGAGTTGATAAGGTAGAGTCAGATTGAAAAAATCTAATGTGTTCCATTCACATGACTTTCTCTATATCTCTGTAACAAATTATTGTTAATTAGCTTATCTTTTATTTATTTCATGCTAATCGAGAAAAATTAGCAGAAATAGTCTTATTTCTTGCTTTATTGTAAGTAGAAGCGAAATAAGGGAGTACCATAGGTTAAAGGGAAAGCCAAAAGCTGGTTGCTATGTGACTGATGTTCCTTTGTTTGTATGGACAGGAGTTGACAAATTCCTGTATGAGAAAAGTATGGTTTTCAAAGCTGAAACCAAGAAAAAGGAATATCTCAAAAACGATAAACTCCAGGAAAAAAATGTATATAACATAAATTGTGTGTTTTAACGTGCTCTACATTTTTTGTGGGTTAAGTTTTTGTCCATCTCTTACAGTTTAGTAGTTATGCAAAATTCATCTAGAATAAAGTAGTCTTGAGAGGCTATTCCCAGAAAATTCAAAATATACATTTTATTTGTCAAGTAAATATCTTTAATATATGGTATTTTAATCAAAATCGTTAGAGCCATTTTTTAAAAAATAAAAATTTTCCAAAAAAGCTCCATGTAAAGGGTAGTTTGGGGTGGGGGATTTTTCTCAAAATCTTCGTGTCGCATCCCTGGAAGATACTAAACTTAAATACCAAGTTTGGTATTTTACCGACTTTTCGTTTTTGAGTTATCATGTTCACAGACACACGGACACACACTCACGGACCTTTTTCTGAAAATACTTTTTTGGGATACAGGGGACCCTAAAATATATATTTCCGGTGAAATCTCGGTATCGAATTTTTTGGTGGAGTGCAATACATTCTCTATACACTATGTGCATATAGTGAGTATAGAGAAAGTAAAAATCAGTGCCATAGCCGCCATTTGAGCCACATATCTACCGATCTCTAGCCGGTTGCTCTATCACTGAGCTACCATGTCAACCAACCGACACGGCATTAAATTCCTCACCTGATTCTTATGTTTCCCGTTAAACCATAAGGTGGTCTCAAATTATTTTGAGGTGACATACCACAATGGCGATTTACAATGCCAATGTCAAAAGAGTATTATTGTATCTACATCATAGTATACGAGATAAACGTTAACACAACTGGTGTTACTACTTAGTTCCTTATAAGTAGAAGGGAAACAAGGTAATATACCAGGCTAAAGCGATAATCAAATCTTTTAAAAGCCGATCGCTATGTAAGAATTAAAGTTCAGTTCACTGTGCATTTTCAGAAAAACAAAAGAGAAACGAAGCGAAAGGTGACCCTGTAGTTTAATATTGAAACCAATAACAAGGAATATATTGGAAACAGACTGAAATATATATATGACAAACTGTGTGTTTTAACGAGATATACATTTGTTGTGCAGTAAGTTTCTGTGTATCTCTTAATGTTTACAAGTAATGCAACATTCATCCAGAATGAACAGGTCCTCAGAAGCTATTCCCAAAAAAATTAAGATATACGAGGTACGCCCAGAAAGTAAGTTCCGTTTCAATTTATCTCCGCTGCAGTGCTGCGATCGCAGTTCCGCACATGCGCGGTAGTCACTCTGTATCAAGGAGAAGAAACGTGCGCCATTTTGAGATCGCTGTCAGCCACATACGCTTTGTTGTGCTTGTTTACAATGTCGATGTTGATTGAAAATCCCGCCGCTTGTGAAAACAGATCTGTGATTCGTTTTCTGAATGCTAGGAAAGTGAAACCAATTGAAATTTATCGGCAAATTTGCGAAGTTTACGGACAAAATACGATGAGTGATTCAATGGTGAGAAGATGGGTCCGACAGTTGAATGAAGGACGTAGTGAAGTGCACGACAACGCACGACCACACACTGCAAATGTAACGAAAAACCCCTACAGGGACTTGGCTGGGACGTGTTTGACCATCCTCCGTACGGCCCTGACCTTGCTGCTAGCGATTTTAATCTGTTCTTACATCTCAAGTCTTTCCTTGGCGGTCAACACTTCAACAATGACGAAGAGCTGAAAGAAAATGTTTCCAACTTTTTGAAGACACAGGCGGCAAACTTCTATGAAGAAGGTATACAAAAACTTGTGCCACGCTATGACAAATACCTGCAAAATTTCGGCAGTTATGTGGAAAAGTAGTTTAAGAGTTATAGAATTTTGTGCAATAAATAATTATTCTGCATCTGTACACAATTTAATGTTATTACCAAACGGAACTTACTTTCTGGACGTTCCTCGTACATTTTATTTGTGATGTAAATAGCTTTAATATACGGTATTTTAATCAAAATAGAGCAATTTTTGAGAAAAAACAAATTATTCAAAAACGTTTCCATGTAAAGGGTAGTTTGTGGTGGGGAGATTTTGTTGAAAATCTTCGGGTCGCATCCTTGGAAGATACCAAATTTAGTATTTAACGGCCTTTTAGTTTTTGAGCTACGCTGTCCACGAAAAAAACGTATATAACATAAGTTGAGTGTTTTAACGAGATCTAACTTTTTTTGTGTAGCAAATTGTTGTCTATCTCTTACGGTTTACCAGTTATTCAAACTTCAGGATAGTTCATCCAAAATAAAGAGGACTCCAGAGGCTATTCCCAGAGAATTCAAGATGTGTATGTTATTTGTCATGTAAATATCTTAAATATAAGAGATTTTAATAAACACTTATTTGTTATAGCCATTTTTGAGAAAACCAATTTTTAAAAACTTTCCATGCAAAGGGTAGTGTGGGGTGGGAGGATTTCTTGAAAATCTTAACTTAAATAGCAAGCTAAATAACCTAATTAGTAAGTTTGGTAATTAACGGACATCTCGTTTTAGAGCTATACTGCCCCCTCTCCCCCACTCCACACACACAAACACATACGGACATTTTTCTAAAAAATATGTTTGTTTTTTTGACTCAGGAGATCCTAAAACATGTAGGTACTTCCAGTAAAATATCTAATTTTTGGGTGCAATACAATACCTACTCTATTCACTATTGTACTGTAGATCGTGTAGAGAAAGTAAAACAAAATCCGAAGTGTTACACTCAAATTACTTTCTCTTAATTCTTCTACAAACTTCTTACAAAAGATTCCTCTTCTTTCTACACCATGCTAATCGAGATAAGCATTAGCAGAATGTTCTTATTACTTACATGCTATAAGAAGAAGGGAACTAAAGGAACGCACAATGCTAAAGCGATAGTCTAAAGTTTTAAAACTTCGATATGGGACTGTCATTGCAGTTCGCTTTTTTGCTTGGCCAGGAGTAGAACAAAAGAAAAACGGACACTTCCTGTCTAAGAAACGTATAAGTATTTCAGTCTGACTCTACCTATCCATAAATGTTTCAAGTTTGAAACCAATAACAAGGAATATCTCGGAAACGGTTACCTCCACAACAAAAATGAAAAAGATATAAATTGCATGTTTTGCCGAGGTCTACATATTTTGTGTAGTAAGTTTTTGTGTATCTCTTACTACTTACCAGTTATGCAAACTTCATATAGAATGAAGAAGTCTTCAGTGTCTATTCCCCGCAAATTCAACATATACATTTTATTTGTGATGTAAATAGCTTTAATATACGGTATTTTAATCAACATCGTTAGAGCCAGTTTTAAGAAAACCAACATTTTCGAAAACATTTCTACATATAAAGGGTAATTTGGGGTGGGGGGATTTTCTTGAAAATATTCGTGTCGCATGCTTGGAAGACAACGAACTTAAATGCCAAACTGGTCTTTTCGTTTTTTGAGCTATGCTGCACACACACATACACACACACACAAAGGACCTTTTTCTGAAGATGCTTTTTTCGGTCTAAGGACACCTCAAAACATATATTTCCGTTGAAATCTGGACATCGAATTTTGGGTGCATTACAATACCTTCTCAACACTATGTACATAGTACGTGTAGAGAAAGTAAAAAGGGCAAGCGCGTGTCTGTATTTCCGTGAAATTTCCGTTTCGGATTTTTGTAAAATGTAAGTGACGTGTTATTTATGGACGCTCTTCAACTACTGTGGTTCTCAGCGTCCTATTCTAAATTAGGCGTGACAGACGTCTTAATTTTACTCAGAGGCCTCTCTATCACCCTTGAGGTTCTTTTACGTACCGTAAATCTACGACACGGCACCAACAACTTTACTTCGCTTCTGAAGGAAGCCATGCTAAGGAATTTTACACCGGAAAAAATCCATCGTCCGCTGGGTTTGAGTTCGTGAATTTGGGTATATGAAGTTAGCACGGAGGGCGACATATCGGATTTTTGGGTGGAATGTAATACCTTCTCTATACACTATGTGCATAGCATGTGTAGAGAAAGTAAAAATAGCTGCAAACCCAGTGCCTCGCCAACCCCTTCTTTTATTCGTCTTCAAGTCCAGAAGACAAGTGACAGCAGCTCCCTCCACTTTTTATTTCACTCAGATATGTTTGCGACTGATTTTAAGATCCTTTGGCACAAAAAAAAAAAACTAAATTCAGATTTGATACAACTTAAATTAGTGAATCATAGCTTTTCTAGTTTCACCTGATTAGCCACCATCGCTAATTGTTTTCTCTTTATATTTCCCTTATAAGCTGTTTTTTTAGCTCTAATTTAATTTGTGATTAATTTAAAATTAAAAGTTCAAGCAGCAATTTGTGTTCTTTATCTGAATATCCTTGACACTACAAGGTGTATGGCATGCAAGAACGGCTCATGTAACATTTCCTTATTTAGCTCGCTGCAGCATTCCTTAAACCAATTGCTGTGAAGTATTCATTGTTTACTTTAATATGTTAAACATGCATCAAACATTACTTGTGTCTGCGGTCTCATTGTGGATTGTTTCATAACCTATCTCGTATTCACATGTTAGCTGAGCAAGTGGTAGTCAGGATTACCAACCTTCGCCAACCAGAAAAGCGCACAGTCATATAAAATGGACTATTTATGAACTGAAAATCGTACGGCAACAATTTTAACAATTTTTTTCAAGATGCACATAAGTAACATTTTTCTAGGGTCGACTAATAGGTCCCGGGCCTCTAAATGAAAACAGCAATAATTTTTTCTTTATTTCTCAACATAATCTCCAGAAAGGCTAATACATTTGTCATATCGGTGTTCTAATTTAATTAAACCATCTCTGTAAGGCAATTTATCAAGGTCCTCAAAATAGCTATTTACCGCATGAATGACATACTCGTAGCTGTGAAATTCTTACTCCTCCAAGAAATTTGTTGAGGTTTGGGAACAGGTGGTAGTCACTGGGTTCTAGACCTGGCGAATAGGGTGGATGTTCAAGCAATTCCAACTTTAATTCACACATTTTCCCCATTGCAATGACAGAACGATGGACCGGAGCATTGTCGTGCTGAAACAAGATTTATTTATTTTTTTTTTTTTTTTGCCAAATGAGGTCTTTTACTTTTAACTTCATCACTCAAACGTTGCAATAAACTTGCGTAGTAGTCATCACTGATACTTTTACCCTTATCTACGTAATCAATAAAAACAATTCCCTGTATATCCCAGAAAACACTCGCCATAAACAAAATTGGCTTTGCCTTTTTTTGGAGTTGGCTCATCTGGCGCAATCCATTGTTTTGACTGTGATTTACTTTCTGGAGTGTAGTGATGTATCCAAGTTTCATCCATGGTAATAAGCCGTCCCAAAAATTCACTGGGATTTTTACGGTAGAGCTCCACATTCTTAACAGAAACAGTTTTTCTTTGCAACTTTTGATCAGGTGTCAACAAACGCGGCACCCATCTTGCACAGACCTTGTGAAAGCTCAAAATGTTATTTAAAATATTACCTGCATGTCCTTTTGATATGTTTACAGTCTCTGCTATCTCAAACAACTTTCTCTGCTATCTCAAACAACTTTAATCTGAGGTCTTCCAGTACTAAACGATGCATTTTTTCAATGATCTCTGGAGTTTTCACTTCCACGGGGCGTCCAGAGCGGGGCTCATCACTAGTGCTCGTACGTCCCATTTTAAACTCTGCAACCCAACTTTTAATCATTGAATATGAAGGGACAGAGTCTTTCAATGTACTGTCCATTTCCTCCTTGATTTCCTTAGGCATTAAGCCTTTCAAATGGAAGTATTTAATCACTGCTCGTTTTTCCAAATCCTACATTTTCGTGAAAACTCTCAAGTTGTCTGGTTTAAAATGCTATCATTCGAAAACTAAACAAGCTATTGACCTGTAACTATGGACACAAGGTAGTCTAGAGTTAAATTGTACGATGCTACCGTCTAACTGGCCTAGTGACACCATATCTGTGTGAAGCCCGGGACTTATCAGCTGACCCTCGTACAGTAAGAAATGGTAGAAATATCAATTAAAAATAAAAATAAACGTTTATGTGTCGATGAATATCAAAATAAGTTCATTCATAATTTATTCGCCAAAATGAAGGATTATTTATCTTTTTCCGGTGACCGATGCACATTTTGATGAAAGAAGCAATAGAGTGACTAGTTTATGATGTAGATCAGCATCAATTGAAGAAAATTTCTCACATATTGCACCATTATTTATGCACTAAGAGGCATGTATTTGTTAAAGTACAAAGCCGATTTCACTTTAATATTAAATTAATTTTGCTTAATACACGTCCGAAATCAGCTTTCGAGTACTGAAACGAGGTCGAAAATATAAACTGAGGTAACTCACAATAACATTCACTTCAGCAGCGTCTTAGAATGACAATAATCGTTCCCAAAACTCGTCACCTTCATTTGAATTAGCGATTTCTTTACATTCTAAGAAGTGCGGTGTCAATCCGCGCCTTGCGCAGTGTGTTTGGCTTTTTAATGGATTCATTCTTCGCGCCACATCTGTCAACGCTCTTGTGGCATAAGGAGAGAAAGCAATGAGAATAATATGTCACCAAAGTCGTGCTCTTTTCAATTACCGTCTACTTGTAAAGCTTCTCTGCACGGTAGTAAGACTTGTAGATGGTGCAGAGATAACCAAGGAGTAAGGGTTGTCCAAGCAGTATTCAAATTATAGAATCGAGTATACTGAATATCAACTTAAAACAAATCTGATGTGTTCCATTCACATGACTTTCTCTATATCACATTGCTATTCTTCTACTTACTATATGATAATAGAAGTTAACATTAGCAGAAATTGTCTTAATTACTTGTTTCCTTGCAAGTAGAAGGAAAATAAGGGAATAAACTAGGCTAAAGTGATAGTCAAATATTTTAAAAGCTGGTTGCCATGTGGTTGAAATCCGTTTCTATGCATGACCAGGAGAAAAGTATGAGAAAAAAGTATTAGAAATTGAAACAAATAACTTGAAATGTCTCCACAAAAAACATGTATGATATAAATTGTGTGTTTTAACGAGATCTACATTATCTATGTAGTAAGTTTTTGTCTAACTCTTACGGTTTACCAGTTACGCAAAATTTAGCAAAATTCATCCAAAATAAAGAGGTCTTTAGAGGCTATTCCCAGAAAATTCAAGATATATATTTTATTTGATATGTAAATATCTTTAGTATACGGTATTTTAATCAAACTCGTTTTTGAGAAATACAATATTTTCGATTTTTTTCATGTAAAGGGTAGTTTGGGGTTGGGAGATTTTTCTCAAAAGCTTCGTGTCGTATCCCTGGAAGATACTAAACTTGAATACCAAGTTTGGCATTTTACCAACACACGGGCACACTGACACACGGACCTTTTACCAAAAATGCTTTTTTTTTTTTTGGATACAGGGACCCTACAACATATATTTTCGGTGAAATCTCGGTATCGAATTTTTGGGTGGAATGCAATACCTTCTCTATACATTACGTACATAGTACGTGTAGAGAAAGTAATAAGTTTACTTATATCGTAGGACCGCATTTACTGCGTACGGTTTAATGGTCCAATCGCACATCGTACAGATAAGACAAAAAACCGCAAATGTACGTTAAAACTGTGTGGTTAGGGCATACCATTCATGCCTTCCCGCCCAAACCCCTGTCAATGTTGGTTAGGTGGCGTGATGTCATTGAAAAACCGAAGAACAATGTGCGTTGTGCAATAAGCTGCACAATGCAAATAAGATATTAAGCATGTAATTTCTCAAATCCTTCTAAGGAAATAAATGAGATGCAGTAGGTTATGAACTAAACTTGTTATTGGTCTGTGGTCGTTGCATTATGAGTAAAAGTAGAAATCATTGCGCAACTGCCGAATGCAAAAATGCATCTATAAAACTATGGATGTTATTTACCACTGCTTTCCTAAAAGATCGGGAACTACAGCTTAAGTGAGCGTCACGCTGTAAGAGAGATGATCCGGTTAATGCTGATTACCAAGGATTTGTTCAAGTCGCTTCCTTCCCGAAGAGAAGTGTGAGATTTAGATTAGATAGCATTCTGTGGGTTCAGGATGCTACTGAACATAGAACATGTCAAGGCATATACTTGTATACATATATTTATATACTATGAAAAAAAAAAAAAACAATGTATAAAGCTCTAGTGCTAAAAGCATGGGTTACAAAAACAATAGAACAGACATGATCACACCATTTGCTTTTGAGGCCTGTACGCCACTGCACTATACTTAATGTGCTCTATAAAAGCATATGTACTTTTTTTTTGCATGTACATAAAAACAAAGGGTATCAAAATTAGTGTTAAAATGTATAAATAAATACATTTTCATTATATGTAACACTGATGTAATGTCACATGATAGTTTTCTAATTGTCGACATAATAGTTATTACTAGTAATTATATAAAACTAAAATATGATTATTGTATTATGTACTCTTCGTAAATGTCAACAAATTACAATACATATTTACAAATATGTAATAGAATTTACAATGCAAAATTGTACAATTATGTACTGCAGTGTAAAATATCAAGGCATCAGGCTTTACAGACCTAGTGTCATTGCTAAATACTAATAAAAGAACAGTTATATTTGCTTCTTACTTAAGGATACTTATCTATCTACGGCTAAAAAGGAAATTAAAGAGAGATGCTGTGCCGTCACAAAAAATGTCTAACTGGCACGGGGATGCGAGATGCAAGTCTGAGGTTGTATCAAGTACCAGCAAGGCCAATGTACAGGTATTCAATTTAAACGTTTGTTTCTATATAATGAGTTTCGAGTTTATACACGCATTTTTACTTTCTCTACACGTACTATGTACACAGTGTATAGAGAAGGTATATTCCACCCAAAAATTCGATACCGAGATTTCACCGGAAATGCATGTTTTGGGTCCCCCTGAACCCCTAAAAAATCTGATGTGATTCATTCACTTGACTTTCTCTACATATCTGCAGCAATTATTGTTAACAAGCTTATGCTTCTATTTACTTCATGCTAATCGAGAAAAAAATAGCAGAAATAGTCTTATTACTTGCTTCCTTGTAAGTAGAAGCGAAATAAGGGAGTATCAAAGTTTAAAGTGATAGTCAAAAGCTGGTTGCTATATGACTGAAGATCCTTTATTTGTATTAATGGACAGGAGTTGACAAATTCCTGCGTGAAAAAAGTGTGTTTTTTAAAGCTGAAATCAATAACTAGGAGTATCTCAAATACAATTAACTCCGCAAAAAAAAAAAAAAAAAAAAAAAAATATATATATATATATATATATATATATATATAACATAAATTGTTTTAACGTCTCTACCTTTTTTGTGATGTAAGTTATTGACCATCTCTTATAGTTTAGCATTTATGCAAAATTCGAAAAGATTAATCCAGATTAAAGTAGTCTTCAGGGGCTATTCCCAGAAAACTCAAGATATAGTAAACATCTTTAATATACGATAAGCCGTTTTTGAGAAAATTAAAATTTTCGAGAAAAAAATTCAATGTAAACGGTAGCTGGGGGTGGGGGGGATTTTCTTGAAAATCTTCGTGCCGCATCCTTGGAAGATACCAAACTTAAATACCAAGTTTGGTATTTATTGGTCATTTCGTTTTTGAGGCATGCTGTCCACAGACACACACACACACACAGACCTTTTCCTAAAAATGTTTTTACTTTCTCTACACGTACGATATTCATAGTGTATAGAGAAGGTATTGCATTGCACTAAAAATTCGATACCGAGATTTCACTGGAAATGTGTGTGTCCATGAATAAAAAAAAACATTTTTAGAAAAACGTCCTATGAGTGCGCGTGTGTGTGTTTTTTTTTTTTCGATTAGCATGAAGTAAATAGAAGCATAAGCTTTCTGACAATAATTTGTTGCAGAGATATAGAGAAACTCATTTAAATGGAACACATCAGATTTTTTATGATTAAAGCCACTTTATTAAAGTAATACTAATACATTATGCCACTCTAAGATATATCGCACATTAAAGGGAAAAGATAGCGTTATCCACTATAGCAACTTTATCTCACCAAAAAAATAAAATTTGATCAGTCGACCAGCTCAAGTTACACCTGACCTCGACGTAGTTGCTTTGGAGCAGAGGTCGCAATACGTCACAAATTCATGACGCAATACAGATACGACCTGCACGCACAAAGTGTAGGCAGGGGTGGGCGCAGTGACGTATGATCGCCATTAGCATACACATTACTGCTTAATAGTATGCATTATAAAGCAATAACAAAACATTAAAACCTTGGTAATTAGTTGGGCGGCTAACTCTCTCCGCGGCGACTTATACCAGTTTTGCACTCTAAAGGGATCGCAGAGGTTAGAGGGGGATTAGGGGTGGGGAGATGGTTTAAAAAACTAATGTTGCTACCTGTTTATATACACACACTAACCTAAACGGATTGGAACCTAACCTCGCGCTAAATTTGAAATCCACAGGCTTTGAAATCGTCATCATAAATACAAAGTCAATCAATCGCACTTAGTTTCATTCGATTTTAGAGTGGCCGAAGTTCTGTATAATAAAATTCACTGAACAGCTGTATCTGTGTGAAAGGTACTTGTCATACATCAGCACAGCATCTAGCGACATATGCCGGTGTTGCATTCCACAAGACTGTTCGCCTGCCGCCGACAATGAAACTCGGGTTTTAGGCACTTCAGTGTGTAGTATTATTATATATTTACATTGCAAAAGTACTACAAGACTTCTTTATTTATATTCTACTCCTTCTAGGCAGCATACTTCATAAATATTCACAAAAAAGGATCGCTACGCGCACGTAATAAATTAGCGTTTAACTTAATTACGGAGCTTTTCCGATAAAAAAAAATTGGTGAAAACGTAACAAGTATAAACCAAACTTACAGTCAAACCACCAAATCCTTTTTAGTTTATTACATTTTATCTGTATTACTTTATTTATTTCCCTTTTCACTATGAAATAGTGACAACCCTCTCCAAATTTGAGGTTAACTCATAAGTAGCTAGTGTTAATTGGGCTTGAGGGCTGGCATCAGTTAGGCGTATTATTCTTCTCGACTTTAATGTGTTTAAAGAAAAACTGTTCACAAGTGTACGTAGCACCGTACTGCGATTTCTGGCAGAAAAGGATCAGAGACGCGGATATTTAGAAGAGTGAATATGTTAAGCAACACATTTCTTAACCTTGCTTTTTACAAAAACGTCGTTTTGGAGATCTGCAACTCTGGTTTTACGTTCAAAAAAGAGAGAAATAATTTTCCACTTTTGCAAAATCGCAAAACCTCTAACTCTAAATTTTGTAAGCAAAAGTTCCAGGATATCCAATATTTATGTAATCGAGAATCAGAAAAATTTGAGTGAGACTGCAGATAAGGAAAATGATAAAATTCAGGTTGTTTTAATTGAGCATTCCAAACGTTTATCAGAATGGGAAATTATTTTACCGCAAATGCATATCAACACTGCACTGATCCCAACCTTGAAGTCGGCAGTTCAGCTTGTTCAAAAAATCTGTTATGAAAGCCAAATCCGTAACTCAATCTTCGTACTCTAGCCCTCGAGTGCGGTCTCCCTGAAAGAGCATACATATATTGCATTAGCTAATTTGAGTTATAGTGATCATGGTGAAATAAGCAATTCGTAATGATTTATTTTACTATAACTACTAACAACAATTCACCCACCACCACCACCAGCACCCCTACTCCTGCTACTAATACTTACACTAATACTGATGCTGATAATTACAGCAATAATGATAATAGAATAATAATAATGCTTCTTCATGAAGAACGCAATGGAATTGCGCAAATCAAAAAACGGGGCATTTTACCCCTACTTAGCGTTCTGACTTCAGTGCAATAGGGCAGGTCTTCGTATTCCACTCCTATGACTTTCAGCAGATTGCGAAACTTTCAATGCTTCAGAGAAGACCCAATTTTGTTAATAGTCTTAGCAACAACATCCATTACCTGTTTTGCATTCATAATCTTTCACACTACCTCCTGATTGATAATACAATGAAAAAACGTACATTTTCTGGCATTTGTAACGTTTTAAATAATTGTTCTGATCTTCTTTTCCCCAATCATTGCTGAAGCACTGTCTCTTGCCCCTGATAGCGCCTTTTCAGATTCAAAAGAAATGTGTGTACAGAAAGATTCTCGTTAACACCACGAATGAAAATAACTAATTGCACCTTTCCTTCTGTGGTCCCATCCAGTGTTAAAGAGAGTAGTTAAAAACTCATTAACTTTGTTTTGAATATAGTTGTAATTACTTCTGCAGTTTTTCAAAGACTTGTTTTGACAGTGTTAGGAAACAAATATATTTTTGAAATATACCTGCTTGTTCAGGATATATTATTTTAGTGATATTATATAGACAAGATATTAACTCTTCATCTGTAAAAGGTTTCATTGCTTTTCCGATTTCCCACGCTATATGATAGCTTGCAGCAGTTGCTTTTGACTCATAGGCGGAGTTTGAATACCATGTCTATCACACTTGCTTGTGTATGCTTGTAAAGTTGTAGCTCATTCCTGGCCTACAAACGCAAACATCACCATAATAATGGACTCCGTGGATTTATATACAGCTATAGTTATATAGGAAATCATGAACTTACACTTGAATAGGAGGTCCCCAAATCTCACATTACGCCACAATGTGAACTACTTTAATTTACATATCAAGTCAGTATTAAAATTACCTGATACTGTGGCATGCCCTTTGTGACATTTCATGTAATGTCGTTGCATATTACTGCTGTTGACACTCATTAACACTTTGGAGCACAACAAACATTTCAATTCTCGTTATGACTGTTGAAAAAATATTTATATTCCCATTTCTGTGTTTTTGAAAACATTTCTGTCGGTAGAACACGCATTATTCAGATAACAGAGAGAACCACTACTGATAGCTGCTTAAACTAGGGGAAGGGATTGAACGAAGAGAGGGATGTTGTGACGTAGAAGTTCTGTAACAGGCCGGGCGCTGTCTCGCGAGGCCAAAATTTGCGATGCCTGCTCTGGAGGAAATATACAGATTAAAAACCGGTATGCAAGCCCTGAAAAAGGAACACTGTGCTTTGAAAAGCCAAAATAAGATCCTGAAGAAAGTAAAGAGTTCCAAGAACATTGTGAATTTAAATAAATATGCCTCGTCTGCAAAAAATAAAATAAAAAATTAAAGATAACATCAATGGTATTTTATTTGAGAGTTTTACCCTGGGTTTCACAGGCCAAACTTGATCTTTAGTGGAAAAAAAAAAAAAAAAAAAGAGTGAAATGGGGTTAAAAAAGATGTTGGCAATGCCATTATTTTTATTCTTTTCCTTGTCGATCAACTCTTCAGAAATGGGCCAAACAATTCAAGTGAAGTCCTGGGCTTTTGAAATAAGTGCTGGATCTAGTGCATGCTAAGACAGAACGTAGCAGTGTTAAATTTTGACGAAATGAATACAGATGGCCGCATATGCCACGGTACATCTGATGATGTAATTTTAGGACCTAGCAAAAACGTCATGGTTTTCTTCTTGGAAACAATATATTTATTTTTACTTTGGTGTTACCATGACAGTGAGCTACTCCTGAACCTAATGACATCTAGAAGCGTCAAATACAAATATTGTAAGCTTGACTTTAATATGAGAGGGTAAAAACTCAGTAGCTCTGGAAGGAACTTGTTATTTCCGCAACAAACTTATCAAGCACTGTGGAACCAGCCAGAAACGTGAGGGTTTTCTGTGTTGTCCCTCGTTGTTTTAGATGATGGAGTAATCCTGCCCAACAATACAATGCTGAACATAGGGCTTTTTGAAAATCTGTTAGCATCACAAGAGTGAGGATCTAAACATGTCACATCACAAACAGAAGAGTAACAGGAAGAGCTCGGCAGAATGTACTAATGGCAGCAAAGCTGTTCTCACTTCGCACTGCCCGAGCTCTTGCTAAACAAAGAGCAGGAAGGAGACTTAATAAATCTTATCAATGATGCATTTGATGTCCTAAATTCAAGAATCCCTAAGGATGACAAGGCACTTCTTCGAATTGGCTATGGCCTTAATTTTCGAGGTCAGGAGAATACATCAAGACGCTTCCTGGAGTTTCTTCTACCATACTCTTCGGAAAAAAAAAAAAAAAAAAAAAAAAAACATTGTCTACTGCCATTCTAGAAGGGTTTTATAATTCAATTAACTCTGCATTTGGACTTTAAATTGATATAAGCAATATAGAGATTTCATAAGTGTTAACTTCCAGGTTCAACTAAGATTTTTATTATTGGAACAGCTGAAAAATTCAATGCCAAAGCCGGGATTTGAAAACAGTTCTCCCGCTCTGTGTGCGGTGCTCTAATCATTGAGCCGCTGTGACAACATGCCGAAATGACATCCAATCCTCTGTTTTTTTACCCGGTCAAACAACCGGTATGTTTCCCTTCAGAGAACACCTTAATGGTGACTTAACATTCGTAAGTACTTACCTAAATATCCGGGTAAATGAATATAGTTACAACCAACTATCAAGTTATTTTATTACGTGTGATTATTGATAGTTGGTTGTTACCATATTAATTTACTTGGATACTAAGCACTTATGAATGTAAGCCGCCATTAAAAATATTCTCTGAAGAGAGACATGCCGGTTAATTGACCGGGAAAACCATATGAATCGGTTGGAGGATTGAATGTCATTCCGGCATGTTGTCACGGTAGCTCAATGTTATCACGAGAGCGGGAGAATTGTGTTCAAATCCCGGCTGTAGCATTGAATTTTACAGCTGGTTCTAATAATAATAATAATAATAATAATAATAATAAAACATGTGAAACCTAAATATAGGAGGAACAATATCCATATAATGAATCAAGATTGTTTATACAATTCTTTTCTAAAATTTTTGGTCTGAGTGCATTTTATAACAATCCAACACCTTTGATCGTCTGCGGTGCCACAAGCAGCAAAAGCGGGCGTTAAATACTTAAAAAAAAAAAACAAAAAAAAACACACATTTGAAGTGAAGAATTAAATACGCCTCCTAATACTGACAGGGAACACAAAAACATGCTCTTTTCTCTAATACATCAGTTAGGGAATATATTAGTGAATTGCCGTCCCATATTGGTCCTATAGAGGACTTCATAAAGCTCATCATAACAGCAAACATAACGGCTGAACTGGACCCTACTTATTTTAGTGAATAAGATCTGGATCTATTGCAGGTTCCAAATGATGAACCAGAAAAATGCGATGACTGGAGTCTCAAGATGACCTAAAATAATATTGCTGGACACATAGTGTTAAAAAATAAACACATTTGGCTTCAGTTTTAGAGAAGCTTCCTCCAGACCCCGGTAATAACTGGATCTCCATTATCTCCTTCAACTGAGTGGGATATAAAACAAAGTAATTTAAATGGTATTTTGTAGTTTCTATGGGCAAAATGTTACGAAGTATAAGGGAGTGTGCAAAAGTTAATATGCATAGTGAGTTCTAAGTTTCCCGAATTCAGGAGCGGACGAGGATTTATTTATTTATTTTGCGAGGGGCACAAGGGTCAGGCGGGCAAAAGGTACTCTTATATTTGGGGTTAACAAACAATATACTACAATATGTATAAGAAGTATACTCATAATGTTAATATAAGGATAATTAATATGAAAATAGCAACAAAATTTAAAGAATAATAGCGATTTTTTCTTTATTCGTTAACGTTCATTTCGTATGGAATGCCTCGATGAATATGCATTAAAGCCAGTCCATTCAAATGATCTTCTGTCGTTCTGCTGCGAAGAAATGTTTTTAAACGGCGCAAGGTGTACAAAGATCGTTCGGAAGTGCTAGTAGTCACAGGAAACGTACACAACAGTTGACACATAGTTCTAATATTTGGCAGCGCCGATGCTGTTTTGAAGACATGTGCTGAAGGCTTTGTTATAATATTTTTTCTCATCTTTGCTAAAAACAAAGAAGGCCCTCTTTATATAATTCAGCACTTTTCATAACATCTTCAATAGCTTCTGCACTAAAGTTGCGGGACAGCAGCTTTTGCGACTGCCCTACACTTTGCAGCTGTGTGATAGTTAACCCAGATAATATTTCATTTAACAAATAATCTAGAAAAGGAATATACATAATGTTAATGAACATCGCCGAAATATTTTCAGAGAGCAAGGAGGTGTCTTAAACAAGTAATTTAAGATAGGAAATCTTGCTCTGTCTGTTCAAATTTCGAAGTTACGTATATAAGTTTCTAAAGTACAGTCCGACACTGGCCGATGATAATATCATTCGAGAACACAACTACAAACACGAAGAATTATTAGAGAGCGTACTTTTCTGTTGTCATGGTTTGAGTCATGACATTAACTTCACCCAATAGGCAGTATTTCTTTTTGGGTTCTAATCACTCCACCAAGCATTTAAATAAATGCCTGTAGAGCAGGGGCGGCTCGTCCTTACGTGCTGAAGAGCTGCAGCACGCTACTTTTTTTTCTTCTAAATTACATAACAGACATGCTGAAGGACCATGTAACAAACATAACACATTATGGTAGTAATAAGAAAGGCAGCACTGCCAATGACGAACTCTCGAAGCAAGGTAAACACGCAAGTTTAGCTAATGGAATGCATCCACGTGCTCAAAGCGATCAAGCACGGTAGGTGAATATTGCGCTTGCGTAGAACCTTCCCCTCTTACCCCCCCCCTGACGGTCGCTGTCCCATCGTTTTCGCACTGCTACGTGCTGCGTTTGGCTAAAGCACGGAATCAATGAAATCGCTACGAGTGTTAGTTCTTTTCCTTATAATCGTTTTGGCAGCAGACGAAACAGCCCTGCCACACTCACCTAAGTGCCACACTAAACATCAGAATTTAGTGAAATTAATTAAAGCGTATTACAACGTTTTATTTTAGTTATAATAACTAATTATATCTTTGTGATACAAACTGAGCCATAAAAGGACTATTATCTCCATACCTTATTCACATTGGAACGTACAGAACATTGTTTGTTAACATTGGTAACCATAAGTTCATATTGGCGCAATGTGTTACTTCCGCAAATGTGAAATCTAACAGGCCCACGTGTATCACATTGAAACAAAGTGTTCTGTTGTGTAAATGTTATTCAGTGTCAGTTTTCAGTTTATTTCCAACTGTGATCGCACTTTATTATATTTCAGTATCATTCAGTGTAGGTTTGTGTTACTTTCATAGGTAAGAAAACTTTAGTCATACATAATGAATATAGTTGATGAGCTGTTAAAAACTCCCTTTTCAAGGCGATCGTTAGATGAAAAGATCAGGATAAAAAATTTAGGGCGACCTACTCCTGATCTAAGAATTGAACAGAAAGCAAAAGGACGTAAAAATTCTATTTACACAAGAAAGTTTAACACAAATATATATGACAACAGTGACTGGATCTGTGGTTGTGAAATCAGAAACGCGCTCTTTTGCTTTCCTTGCCTCTTGTTTGGAAGTACAGATTCGTGGTCTACGACTGGTGTTAAAGATCTAGGTCATGTTAATGAATATATAAAAAAACATTCAAATAGCAAGAAGCATATGAAAAACTCGCTTGACTTCTCAATGCTTGCAGGTGTAAATATTGCAACGCAGCTAAGCAGGGCATATCAAGATGCTACACAAAAACATAATGAACAGGTTGAGAAAAATAGATACATATTATCCAGGATAATAGACTGCATCAAATTTTGTGGGGCCTTTGAGCTTGCTTTGCGTGGACATGATGAGACGGAAACGTCAGATAATCCCGGCGTGTTTTTAGGCCTTATAAATCTATTGGGCAGTATAGACAGTGCGATGAAAGAGCATACCGAAAGCAATAAGGTGTTCAAAGGATTATCTAAGACCATCCAGAATGAACTACTTGATTGCATGTTGGAAGTGTGCCACGAAGAAATTGAAAGAGAAATGAAGGAGGCAGCCTATGTTGCTATCATGGCAGACGAAACCACTGATATCACTGAAAAAATTCAGTTGGCATTAATTTTTAGATATGAAAGGAACGGCTTTATTTATGAACGGTTTTGGGGATTTTTTAATCCATCTGATCAGACCGCTAATTCTATTGCCGGTTGTATTTTGAAAGAAGTGGACACCCTTTTTAAGGATGATCGCCATAAAATCATCGCCCAGACTTATGACGGTGCGTCTGTAATGAGCGGCAACACAGGAGGCGTGCAGATCAAGGTGAAAGAACACTATCATCTCGCACAGTATGTACATTGTTACGCCCATCAATTAAATCTGGTTATGGAGAAAGCAGCTTCTCAAAATCAGTCCGCCAGAATATTCTTCTGCAGTCTCTTAGCTTTTCCAGCATTTTTTTCAAGATCTCCACAGCGTTTAGCAGCATTGGAAGCAACTGTTGCTCGAAGAGTTCCTCGAGGATCTGCAACAAGATGGAATTTCAAGTCTAGGACTGTTAACACCGTATATGAACACAGAGAATCTCTGATCGATTGTTTTGACGAATTAGAACAATCTTTATCAGATAGGACAGTGCAAGAAGCTCGTGGCCTGCGGCATAATTTGGAGGATGGAGAATTTAATTTCTGGCTTGCTTTTTTTTTTCAGAAAATAATGCCACATGTAGACATTTTCTATAATCAGCTACAAGCAAGACAGATGGATGCAGTGAAGGCAAAAAATGCAGTCCAATCTTTTGCCAAAGCAATTGATGCCGTGCGAAGTAGAACGGATGATATAGCATACCAGATTCAGACATCTAACGTCCACGTTACAAAAAGACGTCGTAGGGAAACTGACTTAGGAGTAGATGCCAAGGAAGTATGTGACCGAATAATATCGGAGGTACACAGCCGCTTTGAGTCCACAGAACATCTTGATGCTGCAAAACTATTGGATGCAAAAAACTTTGAATTATTTTCTCAAGTTTTTCCTGAAACAGAACTCGGCATTGTCTGTGATCGATACAAAGATCTCGACAAAAACAAGCTCCGAACCGAACTTAGCATTTTATATGAGCATCCGGAATTCAGGAAAGTAGAAGGTGCTCTTCCACTCTTGCAGTTGACACTAAAAAATAATCTGCAAAAAACTTTTAGTGAAGTGACAAAGGTTTTAAGAATTGTTGTGACTATTCCCATGTCAACTGCAGAACCAGAACGATGTTTCTCCTCTTTGAAGAGGATAAAAACCTTTCTGAGGAACACCATGTGTCAGGATCGCCTTACCTCTCTGGCCATGCTATCCATAGAGAAGAAATTCGTTACAAATATCAGGGATTTCAACGTCAGAGTGATGGACAAATTCTGCATGAAGAAACATCGGCGTATGGACTTCATTTTTCGAAACTAGGTGAGTTGCATGCATTTTTTCCCCCCCGTGCAGCACGCTACTTGTTTTAGGCACGAGCCGCCACTGCTGTAGAGTAGACTATAAAATTACAAGAAAGTGGTTAATACATGGACAGTGTCGCACTGTCAAGTGTTTGTTCGAGATTTGAGGGAAGTTTATGGCAGAAAATATTGAGACCGCGAATAGCGAGTTGATGAAAATCGATACTTTTAAACTCGTGTGTCAGTTTTAAAGACATTCCAAGCCAGGTTGTTCATCTGACTTTGATTCGGTGTCAACTTATCTGCATTTGAACCCAATTTGTTTATATAACTGCGTTATGTTTAACTGTGGGCCATGCATTTCCTATCTCAAATTACTTGACCCAGACAGGTCTAGTAGCTCTGTGTAGCTCATTAACACTTTGTATGTGGTAAGCCGGTAATACCCTTCAGTAGACTGAATCTGAACAACCTATTAGTTTAACGACTGGTGATTCTGCGGACCGTGACTTCTGTAGCAGAATTCGTTTGCGTCAACGATATTGAAATATTGTTTGAATGCGCAGTGCTAGTTTCACGTTGCTTCTGCAGACTGACTATGGTCATACTGGAATTGCAGATAGTATATCAATTTCAATGACTTGTAATGATCAAGATAAGTGCGGCGTGATTCCTAAAATATCAGCAAGGATTACCAAGCTTACAAAAAATCCCAATGACATGATAGCTTGTAGCAAATAGAGACTATTTGCTTGGAGGAACGAACATGTACATCTGATCCCTTCATCGGCCATTTTGTAAAGTTCCAGGACACCCTTGTGTTAACTCAGTTGATGTGTTAGCATCATAACCATGAGTGTTACAAAAAACAAATCTCATCAAATACAATTTATAAAATATATATTAAATTTTATTTGAATAAAACATTCACTCGAAATTTAGAAATTTATTTACTTTAAACATTTAAACTAAATTAAAAAATAATTTCCCTATAAAGAGAATTTTAAGTTAAAAATCGTAAGATTTTGCAGGAAAATCAGTATTTTCAAAAAAGCACCAAAGTTCGGAAAATCTTCCGACAAATCGGAAGATCTGGCAAAGTTGTTCGGAGGGGAAATTTTTATTTATACGAAACTAACGAAACACATTTTCTGCTAGCGGTGTTTCATAAGGCGCGTCTTACTTTTATTCATACCCATACTACTCAATGTCGAGCATGTCACCTTTTGTTTCCAACACTCAATTGCCTTTCCAGTCTCTGCATTTATATCGCCGGTTTTTTTTTTTTTTTGTTTTTGTAAAAGAAATGCCAACTAAAGCTCTTTTGCTTTTTTTTCCATCTATGTTACATAGATATGGATAATATATCACTCGTTTCGTTACTCACTAGTACGTAGCAAACACCACAGAACAACAAAAATTACTTAAATTTTGTTTTTGTAATCGTAACAATAACAAGGGCTTGAAAACCAACTCGGCCGGACAACCTGTTGTGACTGACTGCTCCGCCCTTGGACCGAACAAGTGCGGTACGCATATCTATTCGTATTCATATATTTCAATTATTGCAAATGCAAGATATGGATGCAACGACAAATATTCGCGATCAGCCAGGGACGATCAATGAGTTCCATTCACATATTCTGGTAATGTTATTCATTTGTTTTGACAATTTGAGAAAGTTGCAATACTTTGATTTTCCTACTGATAAGTGCAAAATATGTGATGGAGACTCCATATTCCATAGTACACAGAACAAAACGAACGTAATTATAGCGGGACCGAACCTTGTATATTTTTAAGCGTCTGGGAGGAGGCACGTGCCCCCGTGCGCCCTAACTAAAGCCGCATATGCCGAAATTCATCACAAAATATCTCCTACGCGAGGACAAGAACCTTATTAAAATAAGGCACTTAAACAAATAGGCGAAAGCAGAACTGATCGGTAGACTTCCAGCATTATAAAAAGAAAAAAAAAAAAAAAAAAAATAAATAAATTAGTAGGTTGCACTGGCATCTTCCTGAGCTACAATAAGTACTTATGAACAATAACATTATTTATTTCTTCCGGTTATATTTTTAATAGACGCGAACTAGTATATGCCAATACTCAATAAACGCACTCTCCTGGCGTCATGTAATAGCAGCGCAGCTCTCCGAAGTGGACTTACCCATAAGACCTAGCTGGACCTAGCTATGCGATTGGCAATACTAGTGGTAGTGCTCACATTGGAAACATAGCGTTGTATGTAGTTTGGTTGTTAACCAGTCAATCCCCAAGATATGAAAATAGCTCTATGCACTGTAGATATAAGAATGAACTTGTTTCTTTAATCAGCAGTAACAGCCGTAACCTCAAAGAAATTGAAAGAAAGAAGCTACTGGAAGCTACATTCTTTTGTCACTTATAGTTCTGGCAACAAAATACCCTATCATTGAAGGTTGCCAGTCCTTAAAACTCAATAAAGCCAAAACTCATACTCAGCTGACATCAAGCCTCCAAACTACTGCGCTAGAAGACCTAATTTTCCATTGATCCACATTTTTGCGGCCGGGTTTTCCTGTATTGGTACGATGGCATTTGATTTTAGCCCATAAGTGTTGGTGACACTGATCATTACAACAGCAGTACATACATTTTCAACAGGTAGCGTTAATGTTTTGTTATTGTAACATAACCTATAAAAATATAATAGATACAATAAAAGATACTTTTGAGTATAGTGATGTGTCTGGCTCACACTCAAGAGGTTCTGAGTTCGAATCTCAGTTAGGGTGAGTGAGTTATCCGCTTAAGGGTTTTTCCCTTACCCTGAGAGGTATAAGTCCGGTAACTTGTAGGCTCCTTGGATCCCAAGCATATTTCAGCATAAGTTTACCCATTTCATTCATTTAACGGCCTATATGATCTATCCCGTTTGAGGTTGTTAATCAATAATTAAAAAATGCGGTGAAGATGTATGAAGTAGTAGTATCTAATTTTGGAGCAGTGTGGAGGACGTGTTTGACGTGAATTCCCCCCCAAATATTTTTGATACTCATCAGCGCATTGTAAACTTAAAAGCTAGGTTAATTTTGAGAATTTAGTAATAGGTTTGCAACAGTCATATAACGAATAAATAAATAACTCGATAAAAATGTTAATGAAAGCAGCTCTTTGTTGCTGCACTACCTAAAAGCAGACAGTTAGTTTTATAGATACAACCATAGATCAATGTATACAACTTTTTAATTGGATGAAAGTGACTATGACAGCTGGCTTCAAAGCAGATATGTGAGAATCTTATGAGCAATTGCCAGATCTAAAATTATATTACTGATTCAGCGCATAGCACACCATAATAAATGTTTTTCAAAAACTTACAAAATGCTTTCCAATATTTGAGGGTAGGTGTGTTGATAGGAATATATTCTAGGAAACTTAGTATGGAATTTCATCGAAAGTAGAGGCATGCAATAAGTCGTCAGAAACATTAAGATGAAGTTTCACTTTGCTGAAGCAAATTAAAGGCTGCTCTCGGTTTTAACTCGCATAATGTATGTTGCTAAGATAACTGAATTTCATTCAGAATTGAGTAAAGGAGTATAGAACGCATATGAGAGGTACATGCATGCTTTATTTTATATAAAATTCTGCTTGATATGGTGGTCCTTAAGACTCTACTGAAATTCATGTGAGATTTGATTTACAATGTGAATATATAGATTCAATTTTGAAATTTTATACTCTTGAAGGGTTTAGGTTTTATTTTATCCTTTAAGAACAATTTACATTGTTATTCGGACATGTCAATGGTATAAATATTCCACTAATTTTATACATGTGTACAGTAGTATTGTAGTTAGATGATAAGACAATAAACAATTTTCAATTACACATCATTAAGTTATTAAGAGCTAGTAATTCACATTATATTTTGAATACACACTATAACACAGACTTATTAGCTCATGGTATTTGTACAATATGATACATCTCATCTATTTCTTATAGAATGTTAGTGCACAGTAAAAACCCTCTGTACATATTTGTATGAGTTTTATTTTGACGTTCATATTCTGATAAAATTCTTTTAAAAAATTATTATGTTTGTTAACGATGCTGTTAATTGCCAGGATCATATCAGAGCTCTGGTGTGCTGGAATTTTGTCCTACAGGAGTTCTTTAACATGCCAGTAAATCTACTAACATGGGGCAGTCACTTTTTAGCACACTTAAAAATCATCAATTTATGCCAGGTTTGAACCAGCAACCTTGAGATCACCTAACCAGCTGAGCTATCCAGACCAACATATCTGATAGAGAATCAGATAGACAATCTTTTTCTTAGTTAACTAAAAAGATAGGTAATAAATTAATTGAGATATGAGAATAAATACTATTTCTTTGTGAGAACTAATTTTTTAAGGAAAAATAACTCTGTTTTTATTATGCCTTGAATTTTAAGCATATTGGTATGTATCAGTTTCCTTTTGGTTATAGAGATTGCAGCAGTCTCCTTGAAGAAAGGTGTAATTACCAATAATTACCATGGCACCCATGTTAAGGCTTGAGATTAACTTACGACGGCTACTTTCACGATGTGAGGTTATGGCCAAGGAAGATCCTCAAAAAGATTGGAGATTAGAAAAGGTGAGATGGGGCAAATTTGAAACATAATTTAGTTATAAAT
Organism: Hymenopus coronatus; assembly: GCA_030762935.1. NCBI lineage: Eukaryota > Metazoa > Arthropoda > Insecta > Mantodea > Hymenopodidae > Hymenopus > Hymenopus coronatus. The sequence goes on from CM060891.1 coordinate 59,037,857, forward strand.
CATTTCATAATTTATTTATGGTATGTAAACCAGAATTTTGTTCAACATTTAGAAAGGGCACTTTTGTTTATCAGAGATAGTCTATTCAAACTGTCATTAAAAACAGCTACCACAGAGCAGCAGTCCAAATTGGCTAGCAGGGAGTAGTATTGGTATGTGACAAATATACATACTAATATTCTCCAAACAGATGAATGGAATTCAAAACCAGGAGCCGCTGCTTTCAATTAATGTTTGTAGTCTGTGGCTATTAATTTGAGTTGTAACTTGTTGGTATTATATTTTGTCACTTAATTGATTGGATTTGTAGCACCTATGAGATTCTGTTTATTTACTCCTAGCTACCTTATATGATTTTAAGAAGTGTGTTTAAATCTTGAGTGGATGTATTTATCTTTTTTATTCAAATATGTTATATATAGAATTCACAAGTTATTCTGTAAGTGTGAGATTATTTACCCCATCTACCCCCTATTCCATTTTGTAGCATGCCTTACCATAACTTTTCCAAAAGACTTCTCTTGCTAAAATAATATTAAAGAAGCATTTAAAAATATCCATATAGGCCACAATATTTAAATTATCTGGCATCTTCTTCTGTATCAAGGCTTTGTTCCCATTATTGTATCTTATAGCAATCAGTATATTAACATCTAATATCTTAATTCAAAATCTTCTCGGGCTTCTAGCCAGGTAAAAACTTGGCTTGACACCTGGCTAGAAGCCCGAGAAGATTTTGAATTAACACGTCGCCAGGAAAGCTTTAGTTCTTAATCTAATATCTTTTATTTGTCTAGATTTCAGTTGCCAGCTTACATATCTTTAAGTATTCTTAAGTAACTAAAGATATCCATTTTTCCACTATACCAATTCAACTTTGCTTTTCATCCAATAATTATTAGTGTCATTTTTGCATTTATCTTCGTCCTTTAGCATGTTTCGTAGGATATGTTCCTTTTCTGCTAGCAGTGTCAAATCATCCTCAAAGGAAGAGAAAAAAAAGGCAGAAAGCTTATGAAGGAATTAAAATTAATGTATTTTTACATTGTATTGCTTTTAATTTTCAGCATAAATGACTATTTGTGACATTAGTAATGTTAGACATTGATACACATTGAAAAAGTTTATACACATATAATCTCAGAACATATTTCAGGAGCAGTTGCGCTTATCACTTTATAATGTTTGTTAATTAATTCACTGTGCTGTTTCTAAGCTCATTTAATTAGTGTTAGATACTAGCAAGCTAAACACGCTAATACTTAACACAAACCTACTACTTCAGTAGGATTTTCTGTCCTGAAAATTTTGAATAAATGAAGCAGTAAGAATGCGTTAAGTATATCCTTATCTTCTGTTAGTGTTCATATGTTGATACATCCATATTTGTATAACTGAATAGTTTTAAATAAGTCAGAAGTTATTCAGTTCAGATTTTGATGAAAGGGAATGTGTATGAAAATAAAAATTGATGTCATAAGACCATGATACATAGATAGGTGAAAATAAACTAGAAATAGTGATACATTTATTGAAATTTAGTTAAGACGAGTCGGAACTAATAACACTAAAATCACTTACTGTTACTCATTTAACTGTTTTGGGAAATGGTTGTTTCCATTTTCAAAGGCTTCTGACTAGCTCTGTTGGTGTTTCTGTTGTGTTGGCTGTCTATTATGGGGATTTCTTGTGGTGATGAAATGAATAGTTCCGAGCTAATGAATTTTGATTTGCCCCATCAAGTTCCCTCAGAGGTTCTTTTCACCACCACAAGTTGCCACCAAAGGAAGCCATATGTACAAATTGTATATCCTCGGTGAATAAAAAATTGAATTGAATTGAATTGAAAAGGTAGAATATTTCTTGGAGATTGCTTTTTAGAAGAATTAGGAGGACTGGGTCCCAAGTTCAAAAGGCAGCCCAAATTATGTATAATTTGTACAAAATAAAATGCATTCATTCATAGAAGAATTAAAGTTTTATTTCACTCGCAACAATATGTATTTAAAAATTGTTAGTAGTCCCAATAGACAATCAACACTACATAAACACCAACACAGACCAGTTGAAACAGTTTCCCAAAACTTTAATTTAGTAAAACTAAATGAAAATGTTAAATTTTTCAGACAGTTTTGAGTTTTTATAAAATTCTAGCTGTTCCACTTCTAACATGACAGTGAAAATTTAGTCCTAAATAGGTCAGAGAAAAGAAAAAGCAAAACAATAGATATGAATACCAGGATGTATTTTAAGATACCACATACACAAAAGTCCAATTAAAATCAGTAGTTGACAAGAAACAAATGACTTTTTTAAAACAATAATACAGGCATATTAAAAGAATAGATATCAGTAGAGTAACAAAACAAATATATTTCTACAATGAGCCGAAGACTGAGATTGCGATGGGAAGATAATCTCTGAGGTCGAACAAACTTTAAAGTCTATCCTTGAAGTGGAATAGGAAGAGGAGGAAGAAGTTACTGGTTCTAATTCACCTAAAGTAGATTTCAAAGTTCTATTGTATAGTGAGAGAATATTTCCTGATTCACTTGAAAAATTGGCTTTGTAAAAGGGTGGATGGAAAAATAACGCATAGTAATTGGTATTGCAGCTGTAATGTTGCATTTTCACATGATATAGTTTGAAGTATTCACTACATAGGGTATTTTTTGTTTCATGTGCAGTTCTAGCGAGAGAAGCATAAACTGTGCAACAAAAATGGCGTGCATGCTCTGTCTTCCATGTATGAAGAGCAGAGAAGTGTGGTTTGATATTTGTGGGCCAAAGGGAATAAACTGAGTAGTCAAATTCACAGGGAAATGTGTGCCATGTAGGGGGATGATTGTATGGACTGTAGCAATGTATCCAGAAGGTTTGCATTTTTCCAAGAGGGCCATGTGAACCTTAGTGGTTTGCGACGCTCTGAGAGGCTGGTAACAGCTGCAACCCTGCAGAATGCAATTTTGAATGACCTGCATGTGCAACTGCGAACCTTATCACAACGGTTCAACATTTTCTATGGTGCACTGTAGATATTGCTCATAATGTGTTGAAATTTTGTAAAGTTGGGTGCCTAAGAACCTGATAGAAAACTACAAGGGCCAGCAAATGATGACAAGTTTGGATCACTTAACGCAGTAGACTGCAGAAGGGCCATGACTTTCTAAAAGAAATCTTCACTGATGATGAGTCGGCATGCCACCACTGCCCAAAACAAAGCATACAAATATGGAGTGGAAACATGCTGGTTCCCAGTTGAGAAAAAATTCAAAGTGACTCAATCTGCTAGGAAAGTGCTTGTGACAGTTTTCTGGGATATGCATGGTGTTTCATTGGTGGACTTTGCTGAACATGGGACCATTATAAATGCTGCAGACTACATTAAAACTTTGGTGAAGTTGCATCGTGCCCTTCATGACAAATGCCACACATTAATACTGATGATGTCAAAACTTCTTCATGACAATGCTCGCCCCCATGTTGCTGCTGCTGTTCGTCAGAAAATCACCAAATTGGTTGGGCGGTGCTCGAGCATCCACCATACAGTCTGGACCTTGCACCATCAGACTTTCATCTGTTTGGTCCCATGAAGAGATTCCTGGCCAGGTAATGCTTTGCAACAGATGTGGAAGTGAAATCAGCATTCCTCAGATGGCTATACCCCAGCAAAACAAACTTCTAAGAACAGGGCATATTGAAACTGGTATCAAGATGAGACAAATGTCTTCTCTCTCTCTCTCTCTCTCTCTCTCTCTCTCTCTCTCTCTCTCTCTCTGTGACTTTTTTAAACAAATTATTTTGCATTACTTTTTGATCTGCCCTTGTAACATTTGGCTTTTTAATAGCTACAACAATTTTTATTTGTATTAATTAGTAAAAGTTAATTTGGTTTTGATTAATGATACCTTATGCCATTGCAGTATATAAATGCCTTGGATGAAATGCTGGAGAACTTGGAAAAAGATCCTAGGTAAGCCATATAAATATTGAAATATTGACTTACTTTAAGCTTACACTTATAAGATTCTTTATGCCATGGCAGGTATGCTTTCTTATGCTAAGTCCTACTCATGAGCTAAAAAAATGAAAATGCTTCTCTTGCAATCTATCTTTGTGTCTGAGTGCCTTCTCAGCAGCCCTAGCTTGTAATTCATGATTTAGATGCCTGGTTTATTTTAACCACCTTCATGTTTATTTTAACGTTTCATGCAACTACTAAATGAATATCCAGTATTTCTTTTCAAATTTCAATTGGCTAATGTTAGAGCCAAGAGGAGCACTAAAATAACTTATACATCAAACTAAAAACAAGTGGAGACTGATTTATCTAAAGATTGGAGACAATATCACAGGAAAAAGCCTAATCAACATTTACTAAATAGTGTATGGCTAACTCTAATCCTGATGTAATTTGAATTCCTAAATAAAAATAACTTATTATAAAACATATGAATTACAGAAATAATTACTAAAATATTAAAACCAAATCCAAAAACAGATTTTTTTTTAGATTTTTAGTGGAATGAATAAAATAGTAAGGAAAATAAGCTAGTATTAAGCCTTCTCTTTAAGCTATTTTATATTTGTGTTTACAGAATAGGTAAAATTATTTCACAGAAAGCTTTTGAACAACTTCTGTAAGCACAAAACTAGTGGCATATCACTTCTGTACTTATAGTGATTGAACTAACATTATTGAAACTATATTTTGAGACGAAAAGAAGTGTACCTGTATTTCTTTCAGTAAACCAAACAATGATACAATGGCAGAATATAAGCGAAGAATTTTGTTCCTCAAAGGAGTAACAGAAACACACAAGCTGGTAAGTTTTCCACTCTACTGTTTTTGACTTGAAGGTTGTATGCTAACTTATCTTGGAATCAGCAGTGTAAAGAACTGTCTTAAAATTAGTGAGTTCCTTATTTTTGCTGTTTTAAATGTACCATGTTCAGATGATTGCAATATAGATATGATATCATCTCTCTACAGCTGAGGAGGGTCCATTCAGCTGATAAGCCATCACTTCCCACCTGCTGGTAAATATGAGTGACTGTTGATTAGCAAGTTGATAGTGGTTGCTTAATAATGCATGTATTCACCCATGTCACTAAAGAAGATTTTGGAACTGCTTGCCTTCATCTGGCATCTTCTTATGAAATTACAAATTACTTTTCTTAGTTCTCTTTGAAAAACTGAATTTAACTTGGATGAATAATCCTTAAGTTTGTCTAAAGTATGAATTCATTTTGTATACCTTATCTTGTATTGATCCCCAGATATAATAACCACAGGCTTCAATTAATCTGGCGACAACACGAGAAAATTATGTATGGACATAGAATAATAAATAAACTTTTGATGTGGAATGGAATAATTGGGTATACTATAGGCATTATTTTCATTTCATGTATTGCAAGACCTTAAACCAGTTATCATTAAAGACTGCCCCCCCCCTGCATAAATGCTGTTTCTGTTTCCGATCAGAAGCCCTTTTCAGCTGTGGAGAAATATTATATTGCTTCATACTTGGATGACATCATTAATATGCACTGATAAAATTAAAACTATAGTCTCAACATGATTGTTACAAATATACAATTTTTTTAACAATCTTTGAATTTGAGATTAATTATTAAAAAGCTAAATGCATATATTTTTGAGCTTTGCATAAGAAATTAATGATATAAAATTATAACATGGAAAGTAATGAAATTAGTGACACCAAATTTCTTTAAATAAATATTGATACTAGGGATGTTCACTAAGGCCTTAGAAGAAGATATAAAAACAAATTATTGTTGGTAGAGTTTTTTTATTTTTCAACATTTAGCTCCTTTTAGCTCGATACACTTTTCCCAGTGTTTCTTCAATTGCTTTAAACCTTTCAAAAGGTAGGATTCCAGAATTCATCAAAATAGGCATCTGTTTGGGAGATGACCTCTTTGTAATATGTGAATAATTTTCTGCTGAGCCACTTTTTCAAGTTTGAAAAAAAAAACCCTCACTTTCGGACCAAATGTGGTGAATATGGTGGATGTTGTAGTAATTCAAGCCTTAATTATACAATTTTTGCCATCAAAACTGTGCAGGTGTGCACCATTGCATTGTCTTGATGGAAGAAAATCTTTTTCTTTGCCAGATAAGGGCATTTTTTTCTTGGTTTCTCCATTCAACTGGTGCAATAATGATGCAAGTAATCAATGTAGATGATTCCGCATACACCCCAAAAAACTGAGGTCGTCATCTTGTCTGCAGATTTCACCACCTTTGCCTTCTTTGGAGTTGGAGCCATTAAAACCCTCTGTTTTGACTATACTTTTGTCTCTAGTATCCATGTAGTAGTGTATCCATGTTTCATCCACAGTTATGTATTGATGCAGAAACTCATTAGCATTGTGATGGAAAAGTGCCAAACCAGCTTCAGAATCGATCACATGATTGCATTTATTCTCAATTGAAAGCAAATATGGCACCCATCTTGTCAGACCTAATCTTTGGTGCAAAATTGAGAACTCTGTACCTTGTGATATGCCTTCAGAAGGGAAGCAAAGCCGCTGGTCCCGTGTCGTAGATTTACCTCAAGCCTGATGGAGAGGCCTCTGAGCAAAATTAAGCAGTCTTTCACGCCCAATTTAGAATGTGACGCTGAGAACCACAGCAGTTAAAGAGCGTCCATAAATAACATGCCATTTACATTTACATTTTGCCTGTGGCCTCTACTAATTTGCAAATTTTGATTTGTCGATATATATATATATATATATATATATATATATATATATATATATACACACACACACATTATATCTTTGACTATTTTTTTATTTCAGTCTAATCCAGTGGAAAAGGTTGTAGCGGCACAACTTCTTTCACCAGGCCCAACTAGTAGTACAGATATTATCACAAAAGAAATTCAACAGACCACTACATCAAAGTATAGTAAGGAGCTGAGGGACCAGCTGTTTCAATCAGATAAAGGTTAGTTAATGCCTCTCTAAAATTACTGCATGCAACAGTGCTTATAATGTTAGAAGTAAAAAAAAATTTAACCTTTAAATGAGCAAATTAATTTGTTACATATGCCATTCTTCCTCTATTTTGTAAATTGGTTTCATATGCCTTTGAAATCCAGTCAGATTAATAAAAAAAATATAGTTTTAGTGTAATAATTTTCTCTAGATTAGTTCTAAATAATTAGAATCTTTGTGTTCTTCTATAAAACTAAAATAGGAAAGAACAGTAAAATGTTAATAATTCTGTAAATTATAGAATGAGTCAAACTACTTAGGAATGAACTATTTTGTAAGCATTCATTACTCCTATCCTAAGCTGAAGACTGACTGCTGGTCAGATTTTCTTCAATACTGTAACAGATTATCTAATGTCAATTCTGTAGAACACCTTTTTACTTTCTCTATATATACTATGTACTTGGTGTATAGAAAAGGTATTGTAATGCACCCAAAATTCAATACTAAGTTTTCACCAGAAATACATGTTTTGGGATCCCTTTAATCCAAAAAAAGCTTTTTAGAAAGAGGGTGTGTGTGTGTGTGTTTTTTTTTTTTTGGTCACCATAGCTCAAAATTGAAAAGACTGTTAAATACTAAATCTACTTATAAGTTACTAAATAAGACCGTTTCTGGTAATGTTTATATCCATTAGCATGAAGTAGTTAGAAGAATGCTGACAATTTCATATGTATTCATAATTAAATGGATGCAATAAATGAAACGAAATGAATAAGTTTATTAACAATAATTTGTTGCAGAGATGTAGAGGAAGTCATGCGAATGGAACACGTTGGATTTTTATGATATCTATGGAGATATTTTGCCTTCCTTCTGATAATCAAAACTTAGTTCTGCTTCTTACTGACATATTTGCCGTAGTTCTGTAAAAAACAAACTTCTGAACTTACCAGACAGCTTACTTCTAGTTCATGTTAAAGAGCATATTGGCCCAATTAGGTATAAATTGAAATTCTGCATTGGAAAACCAGCTAAAATTGTGCAGCGGCAAAAGCAATATTTAACAGCTATTACGTATGTGAAATATGTGTCTGCCCTTAGGGATTCCATACATGAATAAACCAAATTAAGAGTTGGAATATACACAATGAAGCTCAAAAATTAAAATTAAAAAAAATGAATAAAACCTTACATTAGCTTTGTTATGTTAAGTATTTACCTAGAGCATGTTTCACAGGATGTTTCCCACATCAGTTCGAGTGGACTTTCTGAGTCTGGTGAAGTCACATTCGTCTCATGTTTGTCAAATCCCACCAAAGGAGGATGTGACTTCCAACTCCAATTTCTCACCAGGCTCGATAGTCGACTCTGCTGATGATTTGGGAAATATTCTGTGAAACATGTTCCAAGGTAAATACCTAAAATAATGAAGCCAATGTTAAGTTAGGAGTGTTAGGTTTGACTCATGTTTTTTTCATACATGATATATAAAATAAGCACTAATCTCTGCAATGTTGAACATTTTTATTAGTTATTATAATATATTTGCTGTTAAATTTCTTTATTTGCAGATGACGGAAATTCATTACGCCAAAGAAAACATAAGGGAGAGGAATTAGATGCTTTATTGAAGTACCATCACTCAATGCAAGAGAAGATAGCAGATGATATGTTATCACTAGCACGAAGTCTTAAAGAGCAATCTAAGCTTGCCAACACAATAATCAAGAAGGACACAGAGGTTTGTTATGCAGCCTAATTTGTTTTGAAGTTAAATGTTAGCAGATTATGGAGGTTATCGAAGTCACGTCATCCTCAGATTTTTTATATTGCAGCAAACCAGAGCACTTCAGTACCATTTCATGTGGTAACAATACATTATTGCCTTCATTGCAGTTTGTTTTTCAGTATGACATATTGCTGAGAAATGAAGTATAATATCAATGTAAGCGTGAGCGATCATATTTCCAATAATTATTAAAAGCGATGATTGCAAAAGCTCTGAATGTGGATGCTTATACACTAAAATAGACACAGTTTCAAAAGAGTTTAATATAAAATGTGCAATTTGCTTTTTCAGTGTATAATATGCAGCTGTCTATCATTACTGCTCTTTGGAATATATGGGTAACATCAGAAAAAATCTGATGTGTCCCATTCATGTAACTTTGTCTGGTTGTCCCACATACAAACTATTCTTACAAAAGATTATTCTTTTATCCACATTATACTAATCGAGATGAACATTAGCAGAAATGGTATTATTACTTGGTTCCTTGTAAGTAGAAGGGAAATAAGGGAATGCCCTAGGCTAAAGCGATAGCCAAATCTTTCAAAAGTTGGTCATATGCGAAACAATTGAAGTTTTGTTCGCTTTACATGGGCTGCAACAAAACGAGAGTTTGGTATTTATCTGTTTTTATTTTTGACTCTATTTTTTTAAATGCAGGGGTCTCAAAACATGCATTTTTCTTGAACTCCTAACAACATGTTTGGATGGAATACAGTGCTTTGCTACTTCCTCTTATGTAACAGATAGGTGGCAGAAAAATTATAAAGTTTAATGTAAAATGCATACATTTATATTACATATGCCTAGTCTTATTAGTGAACTTGTGTAATATGTACACATCAGTGTTGTATTTCACCAAAACGTTATCAAACATTCTTTACAGAAATTTTAGCTTTTCAATTACAATATATACCTACAACATAATAAAATAATATATATAAACTGGAATTTTACATAAAATATAAAAAAATAAAATGAAAATACTTGAATATTTGTGACCTAAGTACACATTTACAGAGTAAAAGGTATGTTGCAGCAGAAAGCTTCTTCTTAGTCACTGTTATACTTACACATATTTTATATCTTGTGGTAATTTATTAAATATTTTGACACTCAAGTTGCTTTTGAGATTACTTGTTCTACAAGATGTAACATGTAAATTATTCTTTTGACGTGTGCTATGTTGATGTAGATCTTCATTTATTTCCAAACATTCATGGGATTGTTTGATATAGCATGCTATTTCCACCATCAAAATACAAGCAACTGGAAGGTTTGTCAACTCTTTAACTGTCTACATGTTGTTGTTCTGCTTGCACCACACATTAATCTGATACTCATATAAAGATCATATGTATTCCATAATGAATATGGAATAATATTTGGGAAAATTTGCCTGAAGCTAAAGATGTATTTATTAAACAAAAACAAGCCATTCATATTATATGTGCTGAAAAGAAGTTATGTTCATGTAAGCTACTATTCAAGAAACTTGAGATACTTACTTTTGCATGTACTTATACTGTATGTACTTCTCAGCCCATGGATTAATATTTAAGCAACCCTGCATTTTACAGACAATGCGAAATTCAGATGCTGACATCACATTCACCAGCCTAGTGAATAGGACTACAGTGCTGCTCTATGTTACCGTTCTCTAATGGTTCACGTACTGGAAAGTTATGTTTAAGTTGGAAGTTAAATCATGCCTGCAAATAAATGTGATTTGTCATTCATTTCTGTTCATGCTTCGAGAATGTTCTAGCAAATCATTAAAAATGCATTAAAAAGTGGATTTGCCTATAAATGCAAAGTTCCAGACGTTTGAGTTCACTGTGAAACAATGTTTACTAATAGAGAGTATCTGGACATGCTGTTAGTTTATGAGGTAGTGCAGCAGAATACAACAGAGCTATGCCATTTATAACAGTGGCGGTTTCCGCAGAGAACACTTCCTACAGATCACATGTTTTTGCAAGTTGAGAACCAACCCCCTTCTGGAATCAGGGACAGTGCACAAGACACCATATTCACAAAAAGATACACCTGTTGTGACCAAGCAACGATTCGTGTGACTATGCCTTACAACATCTGTATTGTAGTAAAGCAGACATCCCCAAGTCGAGTCAAGGTCACTTGAAGACACGCAGGGCTCAACATTACACTCACTATGGGCTGCACAGCTACACATCCATTATATCCGTGCAGTGGTGATGTAATGCTACATATTATACTGTGGTGTCCTACTTAGGATGGCTGGTACATCCGCGTTGGGAAGATGGTCGTTCACATCTGTGATGTTTCAAGCAGAATGGGAAGAAAACTTTCTGTTTATGGAAGCAAATAATGTGGCAAAATGTTTAGTGTGATACAAACTTCTAAACAAAATAACTAAATATAATTTGCAATGGCATTATTCGCTGTCACATACACGATTATGATAAATACAAAGACACTGATAGCACGTGTGTTGTTGCAGATCTAAAATGTAAAATGAACAAGGAAGATGTAAATGCTAGTGTTATTAGAGTGAGTTAGAAAATAGCGTCACGTATTGCCAGGAACATGGAATTCTTCAGGGAAGGTGAGATGGTAAAACAATATTTAATTGATTCAGCTGAAGAATTGAGCTCAGAGTATGTACAGGATTATCAATCCACGATAGCTCGTCTTGTGGAGGACCTTGCAGATGATATTCGTAGCCAGTTGTCTGCTATAACCATAAAATTCATTGCAATAGATGAGAATGACATAACCTACATCAGAGGCGTGAATAAAGATCTTGAAATAAGGGAAGAGTTGTTAGATATTGTGCCGATGAAGCATACTACTACTGGAGCCGATATCTTCAGTTGCATCGAAGGAACGATGGAACAGTTTGATAGTCCATGGCATAAAATGGTGTCGTTAGCTACGGCTATGTGTGGAAAGAAACAGGGTGCTGTGGCATTGGTACAACAAAGAAGGAAAGAATTTAACATACAAATGGAACTTATACTGGTGCATTGCATTTTACACCAAGAAAACTTATGTGCTAAAATCATTTGTCTGAGCAATGTAATGGATGTTGTTGCGCAAACAATTAACTTAATCAGATCTAAACGGCTTAATCACAGAGAGTTCGGGCCTACTGGTTGATATTGACAGTGAGTATGGGGATTTGCTTTACCACACGGAGCTAAGGTGGTTAAGTCATGGAAATGTTTACAATGTTTTTGTTGCTCTCAAATGAAATTGTTTTCTTTATGGATGTACATGGTAAACTTGTTCCAGAACTCCAAGATTAGCTGTGGGTAAATAATTTGGCTTTCCTTGTAGATTTAACCCGATATCTTAATGAACTGAATACCACACTTCAGAGCTGGGAGCGCTTTATCACTGACTTGTTTTATACCATAGAGGCATTTAAACAAAAGTTACATCTTTGAGAGCACCAGTTTAGCAATGTAATGATGGTACATTTTCCATCCCTAACCTCAGTGATTCAGTGTGTATAAACCTTGGACTTTGATGAATATATAACCATACTGTAACAATTGTGCAAAGAATTTGAACATAGATTTCAGAACATTATACCACTTGAGAAACAATTTAAGTTATTTGCAACACCATTTTCAGTGGATATCCTTGATAGTCCTATTGAACTGCAGTTGGAAGTAATATATATGCAAAATGATATTGAGTTAAAAGATAAATTTCAAAATAGAAAAAGTATAAACCATTTATACACCTCTGTAAGACGTGAAAGATTTCCTAAACTCCACAATCTAGCAGGAGGAATTTTGTGCATGTTCGGGACAACCTATGTTGTGAATCAGTTTTCCTTAATAAAGTGTACAAAGTCACGTCACAGAAGCCAATTAAATTATGAACACTTGAAAGCATATTTGTGATTGGTTAGCTCGCAAACAATAATACGTATTGAACAGCTGGTTGAAAACATACAACTGTAAAAATTACGGTGATTTTGGATGGCTAAGAAAGAGTAGTTTTCATAGAGACATTTATTTGAAGAATATTATGTTAATTTGTATTGTTTACTTCATTGAATTGCATAGTACCAATAAGAAGAAAGCTCTGTGTCATATTACATTATTTATGTAGTTTATTAGTTTCATACGAGTGTATGTATTTTGTTAATTGAATTTTCTGCCAATTAGATTTTATTTTGTATTATATTAGCTATCAGTATTAAAGTATATGAAATACTGCTATCATTATTATGTAATGGATAGTGAAAGTGTAAGTTAATTTACACAATCATAGTTACACCACTGTAGCACCTCCATTTCATGCCCACAACCGAACAGTCAGGACTTGAGGGCTTTTACTGCTGCCCGAGCGTGCAGTCTGTTGGGAACACCTGTAGTAAAGGGACATTTAAGGCATTTCAATATTAGCCAATCTTCGTGTGGAAAATACTACATCATGTAGAGTTTCATCTTTTGCTACGTCAGGAGCTACTGCAGCTGGACCATGGATAGAGAGTGGCTTTCGCTATATGACAAATTGAACAAGATCCAGAGTTTTTTGCAACTGTGTGATTTACAGACGAAGCAGGGTTCCACATTACAGACCACGTAAATTGCCACAAAATGCATTATTGGAGCACTGTAATTCTGCTTTGGATGCAAGAGGCACCCTTACAAGTCTGATGCGGTTTCAACTTCTGGGCTGGTATATTCAGTGATTATCTAATAGACCCATGTTTTTATAATGGCCAACTCATTGGGAATTGCTATATCCACTTCCTACAACACCAACTGCCTACTCTGCTGCAGAACTGACTCTGTGGTACCAACATGATGGGGTGTCAGCTCATTCGCCTGTCGTATAACAGCTTATCTCGATGCCACCTACCCTGAGCAATGGATCAGATGGCATGAACCAATAGAATGGCCACACACTCATCAGATCCTACACAATTAGATTTCTTCATTGATGGTTAGAATGAGATTTTGCATCTACCAGCATCGTGACCATTCGAACACCTATTACAACCACATGATGGAAACGAATACATTGTAAAAGTTTATCTGTGTGATGGTCCAGCACGATGTCATGGTGACTGTTGGATGCACTACTTTGGGAACAAGAGAGGCTCACAATGATTAAAATATGGGCTTGCAAATGTTATCTAGTTTGAATGTATATATTACATATTGTAAACTTTCAGAACAATTTATTTTCTTTCTTTTGTATGAAAGAATAGCTTTAAATACTAAACTATTGTTTAATGATGTCTTTTGTTTTAAGTTATAATTACAATTTTATGTGCATTTATTTAAGGTTGGGTAGGTAGAGTCAGACTGAAGAATTCAATGTCAAAGTTGAGATTTGAACCACAGATCTCCCCGGCTCTACGACTGAGCTACCATGGCAACATATCAGCATAGCATTAAATTTCTCAACTGACTCGTATGTTTCCCGGTAAACCACAAGGTGATCTCAAATTATTTTAAGATGACATACCCCAATGGCAGCTTTCAATGTTATAAGTACTTTAAGTCCCAGGATTCACAGTATAGCCAACTATTATAGTCATTAGTATTGATTTAATTGTTTTTTCACACAAGCCATGTGTAGTACAGGAGTTTGAAAAGTAGAGTCAGACTGAAAAATAGCTGGGATTTGAACCACTTATCTCTTAGTCTCTAGCCAGTTGCTCTACTACTGAGCTACCATGGCAACATGCTGGCATAGCATTAAACTTCTCAACTGATTTGCATGTTTCCTAGTCCTACACATGGTTTATGTGAAAAAACAATTAAATCATTATTCATTTATGGTGTTCATTAAGGCATATTCTAACAAGTAACACTATAAATGTTAATGAAATTTGCATAATTAAACTAATTAACTAAAACAACACTTCCATACTTAACTATCAGTTCTCAATAAATTTACTATATGTAAAAAGAATCTTCAAGTGGCAGTAACACCACTGAAGGCCAACATGCATATTTTTACACTACGAGAGCAAGTCACTTCACACACAGCGGTGCATAGTAGCCGAATTTAATGCAACGCAGTGCAGTGGACAGTATTTATGGCAACCTGTAAAATGCTGGGACTGCATAACTTCTCAATCTGTAGGCTGAGAAGACTCACCTGGTATATTAGAGACAGTATTATTTGTGAAAAAAATTGAATTATTTTTCAAAATTATGAAAATGTACTTGCACATTATACTGGGCATTTAAAAGGATATTCACTTGACCCATATCAGAACAACAATGCGTAGTATAATTATATATAATTTTCTTCCCAGTGTCAAAAAATACAGAAAATTATAATGCATTTAAAACCAGAACTAAGGCATTCTGGCAGGAGCACAACTTTTACACCGTAAAGGAATATCTAGAACTTACCTAATAAATATTCATATATATTATTATATTAATCTAACCATCTCGTATCACATTCTTCTTTTTCAGTTATATTTAATGCATTACATATTGTAAATATGTGATATCTAACTCTGTTGTAATATAATGTATAAATTCAATTATTAACATAACCTGTATCCAAGTACCATGTACAGAATTGATTTTAATGGATTAATAAGTTATCTTAGTTTAGTGATATATGGTTACATTTTGTGAGGCACACAAATGTGAAAAGTTGCAAATGGAATAGAAACAAAAAACTTTTCATTGTTATGTTATACAATTGGAAATTCATATAACAAGGTCGCAGGTTCAAAACAGGCCGAGGGCGATGGATTTTTTCGGGCGTAAAAATCCTTAGTGGGCTTCCTTTGGAAGGGAAGTAAAACCATTGTTCCCATGTCGTAGATTTATGGCACATAAAAGAACCTCAAGCGTAATAGAGACATCTGAGCAAAATTAAGCGATCTTCCCTGCCCAGTATAGAATGGGATGCTGAGAACCACATCAGTTAAAGAGTGTCCATAAATAAAACTCTATTTAATCTTTTACAGTTGGAAATGATTTAATACTGATACAGGACATTTAAACAAAGTAAAAACTGTAATTACTTATGTTGCAGGTTGCAGAAAAATCCTCAAACGTAACAGATCAAAATTTTGCAAGACTCAAAGTAGAATCAGAAAAATTAGAGGAACACAGTCGTCGTGCTTGGAAGTGTTGGATTTGGATAATGATAGCAGTTGTCACAATTATCTTCATCAGTATGTATAAAATAATTATCTTTCCGTTAATGGTGATGATTTTATGTTTTGCTGGCTAGAAAAAATGTTTTGAAATCTAGTTGATTAGATAGTCAGATTCCAATGATAGATTTTTAAGACAAAGTGTGATTGCAGTTTTTGTGAGCCATAGTTTTAATGCAGAATTGTCTACTTTATGATTTCCCTTACAAATGCTCATTTAAAATATGGGGCTTTAAGATTTTGGACATTCTTTCATTCTACCCAGCTCTCAATGGATTATTTACTATCAAAATGGAGATTTAGAACAACTTTTGAGTGTTTGAAAAGCTACTTTAAATCTTAGGAAAAGAAGGTTACATGACTGATAAAAATCCTTTCAAAACAGATAAAAATTATTTGACAAAAAACGCTTAGAAATGATGAAAGAATTTTGATTTGAGAGTAAGATTAAGCAATAAGAAAGGTTGAGATGGATGTAAAAAGGTTATTGCTGAGATTCTATCCACAGATCTTCAGTGTTCTGACTGACAGGGGCAAGTTCAGCTTAGCCACTTTAATTCCTTCTCTTCACTGCATTGCAGTTTATCCTCTTCTCCTGTTTCATCCTTTTCATATGACCAAACCATAACTGCCTAGTTTCTATACTTTCAGCACTTGTAAAATTATGATTCTTGTTCAAATTTCTGCATTTAGCACTTGTAATTTAGAGATCCTACATGGTCTGCTTAGGAAATTCTCAATTAACCTTTTATCTTTCCCTGAAGCTTCCAAAGATTTCAATTCCACCACAGCACTGTATATTCTCACCTTTCTGTTACCATATTTATTGGAATACAACATAATGTTTTTTTTAAAAAATATTAATGTTTAGAATTAGGAGTTATGTTGCAGTTGCATTATACACAGTACTCAGTAAAGCTTAAACATGCTGCAGTATGGAAATTATGAATGAAGAAACTTGGCAATGCTTTTTATTGTCATCCACATAAACACTATAAAAATCCTTTAATATTACACGAGGAACCGGCTTCCAGTGTGCCAACAACTAGCAAGAGAGGAAGATGGAGTGGGGATGTATGAAAATTGTATCACTGTATTGGTGTTATTTTGTTGAGGAAAGTGAGCCGTGGAATTTTTTTGACACCTAAACCTCTTGGCATCAATGAACAATTTGTGTTTCCCACAATAGCACGGTTTAAAGAAATGAGTGCAACTGTTGATTGCATCAGATTTGGCCATCTTGGGTTTGTATGCACAAAAGAAGTTGTGAACATTGTTCATGCAAAAACAACACAACACAATCCTGTGCGTAAACAAACAATTTTGTCTTGTGAAATGAGCATCTCTTCACGAACAATATCACATATTTTGGTACATGCTAGTGCATATTAAAGATAAAAGATACAGAAGGTATTTGCTAACTGAAAAATTAAATGAGATACGCTGGGTTCGAACTCAGGCTTTGTTAACGACGTATGGGGAGAGCAGAAACAAAAAACCAAAACCACGCAGAGTGGTTGACAACCAATGTCCCATGGTTCATCACTGCTGTTGACTGGCCTAGTGGAAGTCTGAATGTCAATCCATTGGATTTTTCTTAGTGGCAGAAGCTCAAGACAATAGCATATCAAAAGGGGCACTGCAATGTTGAAATGTTAAAAAAATCAATCTCATCAGTTGTCAAGAAAATTCCAATGGACACGATTCATGCAGCTATTGACAAGTGGCTTCAATGTCTTCACATGGCAATCATTTCAAATGAGAGTATGTTCATTTTGTATCATTTTTTGTATTCTTTCAGAATATATGTATGTCGATGGATTTGCATAGTTTTATGTAGTAGTATATGCATTGAAAGTACTGACAACTAATGGCAGTACTGTGTATGTTTTCCGAATAGCATGCAGGAAAAAAGAAATTAACAAATTTTGCCGGTGCAGCAGTGTAGTGGCAAAGCCTGGGGAAAGTGGTAAAGATTACTGCCAAGGTTATGACATATATGGCAGGTTTTGTGCATTTTATTTTGGGCCTTAAAGTTAGCTGTTAACAGACTTAGGATTTTAAACATTCTCATTACAAAAAGATTTCTCTCTGAGACTGAAATAAAAACAGAGGACTTCCTTTCACATTGGTGGTTGTCCTTAATGTTGTGTTGGGAGCCAATAGTCAAACAGAAAGAGACATTTAGTTGTATGTTTCACAGAATACATACCAGGTACTTTATATTCTTTCCTCTCCCCTCAACCATTATGTAAATTTTTTGTACAAATTGAATAACGTAAAACTTTTTACAGTGGTGTCTAAATAGAAAATCTTTTTCATCATCCTCTTGCACTGCATTATCATTACAAACCAAGCAGTACATTTCCATTCTCCCCTCTCCCATCCATTACAAGAATTCAAATTAGTTTATACTATTTACAACAGTGTGTTATGTTAGGTACAGTGTCTAAATAGAAAGCCCTATCCATCCTTGTCATTGAAATTCTGTTGCTATTGCTATCACAAACCATATGCTTATATATTTTTGTTCTCCCACTCCTCTCTCCCACCTATTAAGTGAATTTCCATGCAACTTTGCAAAAATATAAGTAAAAATAAAAATCAATTAATCAGCTTAAGTGTCCCTTAGTTTGGTCAAAATATATGTTCAAGAACATGTTTCAAAATGAAGTAATTATATATGTGATATGCTAAATTACAATATTTAGTTCTGAAAAAATGGGTCATCTTGCATTCGAGGTTGTCATGTATTAGGATAAAAACAGTAATTTTCATTGTTTTCAACTATAACAGATTATTTATCAGTGGTTAAAAATCTTTTGCTTGATGCTCATAAAGGATTAAATTTGTTTTTTTCTTTGCAGATATGGTTTTGTTCATGCGTGTAATGAAGAAGCGAACATCCTGAAGAACCAATTGATTGCTTGCCATGGCTGAATGATTCAATGCTGTTATCATTCACAGTTTGAGTGGTTGACATAAACTGAAAATACTCGTGTTTTGAGTGTTTTTAGCTTCCAGTTTTTGGAAGTAGTGCACTTTCTTATTTCATATATAAATGATATACTTGGTGAAAAGGAATGTATATCTAACTCTTTAAATCAGAGTGTACCTGATTGTACCAGAAAGTTTATGAACACTGTTTTCCTTTCTTTTGTAGATTTTCAGCAAAATGCCTTGAAAAGAGATGCTTGGCATCCTCACAATTTCCTAGCAGGAGGATGAGAAAATTTGCACTGAGGAATATGTTTGGTAAAAGTACTGTTCTTTTATTGTTTGTAAATAACTGAACTAAAACACATTTGTTTCAATCTTTAATATCAAAACAAAAGAAACACTCGGATGTGTTCCAATCACATGACTTTCTGCAACAAACTTTGTTACAAAAACTTACTCTATCTACTTCATGCAAATTGAGATAAATATAGGCAGAAATTGTTTTATTATGTATTTCCTTGTAAATCATAAATAAGGGAATACAATGTGTTAATAAATGTCACATCTTTTAAGAGGTGTTTGCTATGTAATGATTTTGACACTCAGTCTCTTTAAGTCGGAATAGTAACACCATTGGCTGAGGCTGTGTGTCTTAGTTGGAGATATTCTGTGTTGTACTCTTCTGGGTCAAGTGGGATGCCGAGGAATCTGTGTACTGAGCTGTTGAAGACTGCCTGTTTATGAGGTTCTGGGTTGAAACTATTCTGTTTTATGTAATTGTCTGTATGTGTGGTCTTCCTGTAGATGCCATAAGTGATCTTTTGTTCTTTCCGTGTTAGTTTTAGGTCCAGGTATGGTAGAATTTGGTCTTTTTCTGTTTCCATTGTGAATTGTATGTACCTGTCCTGTAGGTTTAGTAATTTTAGAGAGTCTTCTGCTAATTTTTTGGGGACCACCGCAAAAACATCATGAACATATCTAAACCATTTTTTGAATATATTCGGAAAACTGGAGGTTATATGTACTTCAAGTCGTCCCATGTACAGATTTGCTGAAAAGGGCGAAAATGGGTTACCCATCGCTAAGCCTGATGATTGTCTGTAAAATCTACCATTGAATTGGAAATAATTCTGGTTGATGCAAAGTTCTGTTAAAGTATGGAAGTATTCTATTTCTTTCTTGTTTAAGCCTATGTCTGTGAGCCATGCTTTGAAGGTTTCAAGTAACTTGTCGACTGGGATGCTGGTGAATAATGATTTCACATCAAACGAAACCAACAACTCATTGTCTGAAACTTTGTACTCTTCTAGATGTTTTATTAGTTCTATGGAATTTTTAATGGAAAGGTGGTTGTGTTCCGGGAAGCTATTGAATTTGTTGACTAACCACTTAGATAATTTGCAGGTTGGAGAGTTTATGCAATTGATTATTGGTCTCATGGGTTTGTCCGGTTTGTGGATTTTTGGCAAAGCATAAAGACGTAGAGTTTGGTTTGCTTCTTTCATTTTGAATTTTTCTAGTTTTGGTATAACTTCTGTTCTTTCTATTGTCTGTTTTAAACAAAACAAAAAGAAGACTGGAAACAAGGCTAAAGGAACATTTCAGACATATCAAACAGAAACAAACAGATAAATCGGCAGTAGCATACCATTTTTGGACATCACATCACGAAATACAAAATGAATAAAACTGCTAAAACCAGTAAACAACCCGGCAGCACTTACAGTTTGGGAGAATATTCTCATTACACAACACAAAGACCAACTGATGAATTTTGAAATACCGCCACATGATTATGAACTTCTACTGAGAACACCAGATGGCTCCACCGTAATAGACCACAGAGCACAAATTCCAGCCATCAGTCGGACTTTAACTGAAGAAGAGGGCAATTGCCTTTGAAACATATGTTTTGAACATAATTACATATAAGTGAGGTGAGTGTTACTATTCCGACTCATTTTCAACTATCACATTTATTAAAACTTCACTTGTCTCAAACTTCTGAGTTATTTAATTAACTCAGTCTCTTGCTTGGCAAGAAGTAAAAACAAAAGAAAAATAAGTGATGTCTACCCAGTTGAGAAAAGTATAAGTACTGGAAACTTGAAACCAATAACAAGGAATGTCTTGGATAGTTAACTCCATTAAAACTGGATAGATGATGTGTTTTGATGACATACACATTTTTTCAGAGGTAACCTTTTTTCTATCTCTTACAGTTTCCCAGTTATCTAAAAGTCATCCCCTAAGTCATCCACAATTAATATTGCTTCAAGGCTATTGAAAATGAAGATATACATTTCATTTATCATAAAGGTATCTTGAACATAATTATAGTATTTTAATTAAAATCATTAGAGCCATTTTTGAGAAAATCAAAAATGTTCCCTGTAAAGGGTAGTTTGTGTTGGGGGGGAGATTTTTTTGATAATCTTTGTGTCGCATCTTTGGAAGATGCTGAACTTAAATACCCAGTTTAATTTTTAACAGCCTTTTTGTTTTTGACTTAATCTATTCATAGACACACACATGAACCTTTTTCTAAAAAGCTTTTTTTTTTTATTCAGGGTACCCCAAAAATGTGCATTTCCAGTAAAATCTCAGTATCCAATTTTGGGTAGAATATAATGCCTTCTCGACCTTCAATGTATGTAGTAAAGAATGTAAGATGTTTTGAACATGTATTTGTGTAAATGCACTCCATAGAGGTATGGTGGTATTTATTATCTCACCAGGAAGTAAACTGTTAACATATTTAGCCAGTAGCATAGCGTGGTTTCAAAAACACTGTAATCTTTTTATATTTTTCATAATCTCCATACATCCTCATATCATGTATGGTTGCCCTTTATTAGAGCATTAATTTTCGAAGTTTAAAATTTACGGGCTTGAATCTACCTCTTATCAGCAGATAATGCATTTTTATCAATTTTACAATATCTTTGTTTGCATAAGTGTTGGTAGGTTTAGATGAAAAATTCCATCTTGCTGGTGCCACTTTGGAAGCTTTTTCTCAACTATTTTCTTCACTACATTCAACCAGTTTGGTGATTTTGGAAAAAGAAATCTGCCCATTCCTAAGAGCATAATAAAGAAACTGCTGTATTGTTTGATGTTGCCAACCTGTTGTTGAATTATATGTATCAAGTTCAACTCCTGACTAGTGCTGTGAAAACAAAGACAGCCTGTGCTGGAAAGCCTCCTGTATCACCTGTCAACTGTAGCACCATTGTAGGTTTGGCTACAATTTTTTTACGCACTCCACATTCTTTTATCAAGACGTTTGGGTGCTAGCTTACTGATCCCAAGGTCGCAGGTTTAAACATGGCCTAGACCGATGGTTGGGTGTGTTTAAAAATGACAGTTCCATGTCTGTAGATTTCCTGGCATGTAACAGAACTTACGGGATGAAATTCCGGCACACTGGTGATGACGCTGATATGCTCCTGGCAATGCCATTAACAAACAAAATTCATATATTTTTTTTCTTTTATCAAAATTCCAATGTGAAGAAATAGAGCTGTAATTAATTTATCCGCACATCACAGAATGTTCTCTTGTGCACTTGTATGTTTATTGACTTAACGAAAACTACTTGCTGTACAGAAGTTTTTATCGAGGGATTGTTTTATCACTTTGTAACAGCATCAATAAGGACAGTAGTAATTGCTAAAATTAAATTTTTTTGAATTTGAGGTGATGTGCATTGAAACGATGAGGATAATTTAAATGATTCTTTAGGTAAATATCATATTGTGCAATGTGCTCTACATAATATCCTTTGCTGAGAGGTTCAGCTCCTTCATTATGTGCTTGGAAAGGTAGCTCCTGGTTGGTTAGAAACAAAATGAGCTAATTAGAGATATACTAATTTTACTGTACTTGCTCACCTGATTTTGAAATTTCCAAATAGCACTTGAGTACATAATGAAGATAAATTATATTCTGTGAATCACTAAAGACTTGGAACATGAAGAAACATGCCATGTGAATGTTTGTATTTACTTATTGTTTAGGTAAGTTGCTTAAGTCATTAAATCCAGTATCAGGCCATAATAGATTTCTCCATGCTAAACAACATGTAACAGAAAACTTTATTTTTTCTGAGCAGCTAGTTAGCTATGGAGCTTTAGTATTACTGACTCACTAAAATGCCTTGTGTTTTGTCTTTCTACTAGCTTATAAGGGCTAGTGTTGCTGCAGCTAGTCTTTATTTATTATATCCAGTTTATATGGTCAATATATTCCAAAGGGCCTTTTTATTGTCTTGACTGAACAAGCAAATGCAATGTTTGAATTGGCAATGTACAATATAATACCAATATAAAAATCTGAGGTGCTCCATTCACATGATTTTCTCTAGTTCCATATACAAACTATTCTTACAAAACATAATTTCTTTATGTACATCATGCTAATCGAGATAAACATTAGCAGAATGAATCTTATTACTTACTTCCTTGTAAGTAGAAGTGAAATATGGAAATACATTAGACTAAATCTTTTAAAAGCTGGTCGCTATGTGAAAGTTCAGTTTGCTTTGCATGTCCAGCAGCAAAACAAAAGAGATGAAACAAAAGGTACTTCCTGTTTAAGAAAAGTTAAATAGTTTAAAATTGAAACCAATAACAAGGAATGTCTTGGAAACAGTCAACTCTACAAAAAATATTTATTTGACAAATAATGTGTTTTAGAGATCTACATTTGTTGTGTAGTCAGTTTATGTATATCTCATATAGTTTACCAGTTATGCAAAATCTAGAATAAAGAGATCTTCAGGGCTATTCCCAGAAAATTCAAGATATACATTTTATTTGCGATGTAAATATTTAATATACATAATTTTAAAAAAATCGTTAGAGCCATTTTTGAGAAAAGCATTTTAAATTATTTTTCCTTGTAAAGAGTAGTTAAGAGTGAGTGGGTTTGCTTCAAAATTTTTGTGTTGCACCCTTGGAAGATACTAAACATAAATGCCAAGTTTGGTATTTAACAGAATTTTCTTTTTTGATCTATTCTGCATGCATGTATGTAGGTGCACACACATAGACCTTTTTCTAACAATGTTTTTTTTTTTTTTTTTTTTTGAGTCAGGGGACCTCAAATCATATTCTCAGTGTCAAAATTTTGGGTGTAATACAATACCTTCTCTAGCTACTATGTACATTGCATGTACATGTGTGATAGAGAAAGTAAAAATGTTTCAAACCTTGAACTGTTCTCATTCACAGGAATGGCATGCTGTGGGTAGCTGTTTTCTATTGAAACTAAAATTGTCACTAAAGCTGTAATTACATGCTTTAATTTATATAAACCAAGCCCAAATACCATTATTTGTTTGATCAGTTGGTATTACTGCACTTTTACTTTTATTATCCCTTTCAGTTCTAGCAGGAGCTATTACTATACTTTTAACTGAGAAAAGAACAAAACAAAACAAGAAAAAAACAAAACAGTAATGTATGTGATTACAAACATATTAAGATTTATTAAAATATAACATAATTTTATTATTTAAACACGGCCTACAAGCCTAGAAATGTATTTTACTAACACCAGCTGTGAAAGCCTATGAGCATAGGAGTTATCTTTTGCAAAACAAATAAAAATAGCATGGCTTTTAGAATATGGAATATGTTAGTGCATCAAATTTCAAGAACCAGCATTGAATTGCAAGTACATAAAAAAAATGTTATCATATTGCCTTCATAAGCATTCCCATTTATAACCGTACCAAGAAAAATATTTGGGTGGGAGGACCATAGCTATTCAGCCTTTAGTTGATCATCGCCAGAACAAAACCCAGGTGATCAGTGCACACAATATGATGTTGTGTAATCATGGAATACCTATGGACTGAATCTCTTATCCATTGAGATGGTCTGCTCTTAAACCTTCTTTCCGCATAGCAATCTGGCACTAAGAGTTGTCAGTATTCCAAGTATCATTAAAAACCTAAGAAATTAGGATTAAAATTGAAAATATAAAATACCATAGCTCATATTTGATTCCCTGGAGCATGTGACACTGTATTTATCTAAGCCAAGTTAAAACAAATAAAAGTAAAATGGATATCTTATTTAACTATTTAGAGAAGTGCAGTAAGACAAGATAAATGACAAAACATTATTGAGGAGTCAGATCTACACTTATTCTTCTTTCACTTACACTTACTTCTGAATTAATCGACCATATCACTATTTGTTGACTCACATTTTTTTATAATTATTCCAATTAAATGATTTAATAATATGCCTTATTACTTTCTCTGCACATACTATGTGCACAGTGTATAGAGAAGGTATCGTAATGCACCCAAAAATTTGATATCAAGATTTCACTGGAAATACACGTTTTGAGACTCCCTGAATCCAAAAAAATACTTTTTTGAAAAATATTGTGTGTGTGTGTGTGTGCGTGCGCGTGCTTGCATGTGGTCTCTTTTCTTTCAAGAAAATCCCCCCACCCCTAACTACCCTTTACATGGAAACATTTTCGAAAATTTTGTTTTTCTTCAAAATGGCTCTAATGATTTTGATTAAAATCCCATATATTAAAGCCATTTCTATCACAAATAAAATGTATATACTGAATTTTCTGGGAATAGCTTCTAAAGTCCTGTTTATTCTGGATGAATTTTGCTTAATTTGGCTTAACTAGTTAACTGTAAGAGATAGAAAAAACTTAGATTACAAAAAAGTAGATCTTTTTAAAATACACAAGTTATGTCACATACATTTTTTTCGTGGAGCTTATTGTTTTCGAGGTATTCCTTGTTATTAGATTCAGTTGTGTAGTGGGACGCAGTGTGGCCGATCACTCGCCTCTCACCTAGATGGCAGGGGTTCGATCCCAAATGACCGCATGTGAGATTTGTGGTGGACAAAGCAGTGCTGGGGTGGGTTTTCTCCGGGTACTCCGGTTTCCTCCGCCATCACAATTCACCGGTGCTCCATCATCATTGATGTATCATCACTGTCACCACCTGTGGT
Source organism: Hymenopus coronatus (assembly GCA_030762935.1). Classification (NCBI taxonomy): domain Eukaryota; kingdom Metazoa; phylum Arthropoda; class Insecta; order Mantodea; family Hymenopodidae; genus Hymenopus; species Hymenopus coronatus. Next base: position 59,063,694 of record CM060891.1, read on the forward strand.
ACCATAAGTAGTTAAAGCAGACGTTAAACACTACAAAAAAAAAAAAAAAAAAAAAAAAGTGTGTAGTACTTATCCTTTTCTCAGACGGAAGTGTTCGTTTTTCTTTTGTTCTACTCCTGGCTAAGCAAAGAAACGATTTGCAATGACAATTGTATAATGACACCTTTTAAAACATTTGACTATCACTTTAGCATAGTACATTCCCTTAGTTCCATTCTATTATGAGGGACTAAGTAATAAAATTCTGCTAATGTTTATCCCGATTAGCATGGCGTTGAAAGAAGAGTTATCTTTCGTAAGAAGTTTGTTTGTAGAGTACATGACTTTCTGTACATGTCTGCAACAAATTATTATTAAAAAGCTTAAGCTTTTATTCACTTCATGCTAATTGAGAAAAAATTAGCAGAAATAGTCCTATTACTTGCTTCCTTGTAAGTCAAAGTAAAATAAGGGAGTACCATAGATTAAAGTAATAGTCAAAAGCTGGTTGCTATGTGACTGAAGCTCCTTTGTTTGTATGGACACGAGTTGACAAATTTCTGTATAAGAAGAGTATAAGTTTTTCTAGGCTGAAACCAAAAACAAGGATATCTAAAATAACGATCAACTCCACAAAAAAAATGTATATAACATTAAATTGTGTGTTTTAACGTACTCTACATTTTTTGTGCGATAAGTTTTTGTCTACCTCTTATGGTTTAGCATTTATACAAAATTCCGTAAAATTCATCCAGAATAAAGTAGTCTTCAGAGGCTATTCCCTGAAAATTCAAGATATACTTTTTATTTGTCAGGTAAATATCTTTAATATACAATATTTTAATCAAAATCATTAGAGCCATTTTTGAAAAAAGTTCCATGTAAAGGGTAGTTTCGGGTGGGGTGACTGTTCTCAATATTTTTGCACATCCCTGGGAGATAAATACCAAGTTTAGTATTTTACCAACTTTTCCTATTTGAGTTATCGTGTTCACAAACACATGGACACACACAAACACACATGGACCTTTTTCTGAAACTGCTTGTTTGGGTACTGGGGACTCTAAAACATATATTTGCGGTGAAATCTTGGTATCAAATTTTTGGGTGGGGTGCAATACCTTCTCTATACACTATGTACATGGTACGTATAGAGAAAGTAAAAATGAATCATTACAAAATTCTATCCAGAGGATGCAATACCACATCTGCCTGGGTTATGTAACAGATTAATACAAATTGGAACCTCCTTAGTGAAAATTTGTATATGCAACACAACAATTTTAAACTGTGGCAAATTCTAGGTGTATAGTGTGAAGATAAAAGAAGTAGATTAGCATTATTTGCCTTAGTCTTGCCACATTTAAATTAAAATGCCATAAAAAGGAGTGCTAAAGCTCATTTTTTTTCTGAATGACAAAGGTAAGTCATTACTCCATTTAAGGAATGGCATCTATATCCATGAAGGGGTATAGTATGCAGCTATAAAGTCAGAATTTATTCATAAGTATACTGGTGTATATAAAGTGCAATATATTATGAGCAACATTCCAAAGAATATAAAAGGTTGATGATTTCTACAGTCGCAAAACTGCTCTACAATAATTATTTATTCTCTGATATTCCATTTTGTGTTCCTTTGTGAAAGTAAACCTGTTAATTAGAGCTGGTTAGGGAAATTACCTTTCTGTGATATACACCTTTTGGAGTACCACTATTAGACTTAAGGTGTTGTAATCTTCTTCAAGCCACATTCACAAGGAAAATTAAGCTTAAGCATAATGTAAAATTAAATGATAAATGTGAATTGTAGTAAAACTGTTTGCAATGAATTATGTAAACATAAAAAAATAAATTTACTTAAATACAAACTTAGAAACTTGCAAGTTTCAAGCTTTCAAGTTTGTGTCTAAGTAAGGCATACGAAACTAGCCAATCAGAGCAATTCTTGATGGACCTTGTCACATATTCTGCCATTTCACATCAGATTTTCCGTCACCATGAACTGGCTTACTAATTGCCCCCCCCCCCTCTCTCTCTCTCTTTTTATATATATATATAAAGATTGTGGTCTAGCAATCACTGGAATCTATAAAAACAAAATAGAAACCTAATTCTTTTAAGCTTTTATTTTGATACATGTACATAACCTCATATTTGGTGGACACTTTGTAGACTATCAGATTACATTGGCTGTTTTGACTCTCTTGTAAGTGGCTGCTGTTTATGTTTCCATTTATAATTGTAAATAACAATATATTGCATTACACTTATGCTTAAGTTTTATAACTATGTTGATGCTTAATTTTCATTGTGAATGACTCCATAATAAACACATGAATGTTGTGAGGTTTGGTTCTGTATTTATGAGAAGCAAGAGTTATTTAAATACAACAGAATTTCTTTTTATGTTTTACTTGTATTGTAGAATGAACTAGGGTATATTTGCTTGGATTCCTATGGGATTGGATAAAGCTATTATTTATTTTAACTGTGTTTGTTTATTTTATATATTGTAATCCAGAGCTAAAGGGCATTTGTACACAGATGCATTTTTACTAAAGAGATGAAAGAAGAAATCTTTGATGCACATTTTCATTGAATTCCTCATGTTTGTAAATGAATACCTCTATGTACATCTCATCAAGCCTTTGCATGCTGGAAAATTGACAAAATATTTTTAAAAAAATGTATGTATTACTTTCTACCTTAGTCACACAAACTTGGCAAACTCAAAAGTTTACTCCACTTCTTTAGAAGTATTATAGATGTAGCTGTTTGTCAAATCACTACCTCATTTCTCCATTTGACAGTGAATTCTGATCTATAGATAGCCTTGTATAGAAGGCTCTATCCTAGCTAAGATAAACTTAAAAGAAGTCATAGGATAGAGACAACTTAAAATGATATTAATCAATTTAGAGAAACTATTAAAGGAATGAAGAGGAATTAATTACTCTAATACATTTTAGTATAACCTACTAATGTTATTATTTAATCTGACTTTATTTTTATTGGTAGTAATATGTTACTATAATCTAAGAGATAGAGGAAGTCATAGGCTCTCCTTCTGCATCTATCTCTACATAATGAAGCAAGCAGTGAGTTAGAATCTTTGTGAAAGGCATTTCCTTCAGTAGGCAGTTGGGCTATTTGACTTCTGTGAAAGTCACCAGTTCTTATCTTCCCTATGGGCCCTAAATAAATAACCCTTTTTAGTAAATTTGTAAGCTATGCTGGTGCATACCTTTTGCTCCATGCAAATTTAATGGAATTTAGTAAATACACTACTTTGTAATGGCTATGTGTTTATAACTATGAGCTTAATTATGGCGTGAACTATAAAAACAAAGAAAGCTTTTCTTAAGTCTGTCTACATCTGTATATTTATTTTTCTTTGAAATTAACTCCAAGAACTGTTTTGAATAACAGTTTGGAGTCACATTAACATTCAATATTGACCCATCCAATTCATAGCCTTCTCAGGTTTGAATGAATCAATCATGGAGACTGTTATTGAAGTCTTTTAAAAAATAAGATTATTGCATCTGATTTGCAATTATTATATCTAAACATACAGCTAATTTGTTAATTAATTTTAAAAAAAATATAGAAGAGTGCTACGTCATGTTGGAACCTGGAAATTTAAGATTTTTTTTTATTAACGCATGCTATAGGTCCATAAAATATTGAAAACCTAATAGAGTGCTGAGTGAACAGCGGAGGAGGTAGATTGTGTCTGAAGGGAGATCCGCTAATGAGGGGCAAAACAAATCTGATCCATTCACCTGACTTTTTCTACTTCTCTGTAACAAATTTTTATTAAAAAGCTCATTCTTCTATGTATTTCAATGTAATCAAAATAAATATTAACAGAAATGGTCTTATAATTGCTTCCTTGTCGTAGAAGGGAAATAAGGGCATACACTAGGCTAAAGCGACAGTCAAATCTTTTAAAAGCTGGTTGCTTTATAATTGAAATTTGTTTCTTTGCATGACCAGGAGTTGACAAACTAATGTATGAGAAAAGTTTTAAGTATTTTAAAATTGAAACCAATAACAAGGAATATCTTGGAAATGGTCAACTCCTCGAAAAAATGTATATGACATAAATTGTGTATAACAAAAATTTAATCCTTTTGTTTTTAGTAAGTTTTTATGTATCTCTTACAGTTATCCAAAATTCATCCAGAATGAAATGGTCTTAAGAGGCTAATCCAGAAAATTCAAGACATGCTTTTTGTCACATAAATATCTTTAATATATAATATTTACTCAAGATCATTGAGCCATTTTTGAGAAAATCAAAATTTTCAATTTTTTTTCCATGTAAAGGGTAGTTCGGGGTGGGGGGATTTTCCTCAAAATCTTATGTCTTATCCTTGGAAGATACTAAACTTAAATATCAAGTTTGATATTTTATTGACTTTTAATTTATGAGTTATTGTGTTCACACAAACCTTTTTCTAAAAATGCTTTTTTTGGACACAGGCATTCTAAAACTTGTATTTCTGGTGAAACCTTGATATCAAATTTTTGTGTGGAGTGCAATACCTTCTCTTCCTATGTACTAAGAAGAAAAAGTAAAATAGTGAAACAAGTGCCAATAGGGTGGAATTTGCAGTATACAGATCTAGAATAGGATGTTCATGTTAAAGAAAACTATGAAAAAAGAAACATCCTTAAAATCCTGACTCAAAGGATGATTTTAAGAATACCTTCTTCATATTTGAAACCAAGTTCTCCAAAAAATCTGATGCGTTTCATTCACATGACTTTCTCTAGCTGTTCCATATATAAATTATTCTTACAAAAGATTATTCTATCTACATCATGCTAACTAAGATAAACCACAGAATTAGTCTATTACTTGTTTGTCAGTAGAAGAGAAATAAGGGAATATACTAGCTAAAGTGATAGTCAAATCTTTTAAAAGCTGATCACTATATAAAACAATAGAAATTTGGTTCATTTTGCATGGCCTGCAATAAAAAAGAGATGAAACAAAACGTCACTTCCTGTTTTAAAATTGAAACCAATTACAAGGAATATCTCGGAAACAATCAGCTCTACATGAAATAAATTGTGTGTTGCTAAATGGAAGTATTAGTGCTGTTTTTCTTCCCCATTTTATAAACCATTCAGTTCTAAAATGTCCACATTCGGAAGACAATAGGAAAATCACAATGCTATATAAAATAAAAATAACCATATAATTTACTGCTCTATAGGAGGAGTTTTATCAGAAATAGATTGCATTATATTTGCACAAGTTATATAAATAGCAATGTTCTCTTATTAAGAGAGAGAGAGAGAAAAATACACCAGATTCAATCCCAGTTCTTACACTTCTATTGCTCAATAGTAAGATGTTTTAACCAATTCAGCAGTGGCGGGTCGTAGCCAAATTATCTGGTGGGGCACAATTTTAAGATTGACTAAAATTAAAACTAAATTCAATGTTATTTATGGATGTTCTTTAACTTTTACGGTTCTAAGCGTCCCATTCTATTTTGAGCGCGAAAGACCCGTTAATATTGCTCAGAGGCCTCTTTATCAGGCTTGAGGGTTTTTTTTACGTGCCGTAAATCTACACGATATCAACGACTTCCCTTATAAAGGAAGGGATTTTTACGCCTGAAAAAAAATCAGCCGGATTGAACCCGCGACCTTGAGAACCAGAGACTAGCATGTTACCCCTTGATCACGGATGACGACAGACTAAAATTAGTGGATACTAAATGCTATCAGTAGAAATAAAATGCTAACCTTTTTGTTTGTAGATGAAGTCCATCCTTCGATCAATCCTTTGCTTGAAAAATACTTCCATAACTTTTTGATTTAAGTGAGAAACTGAACGCGACATGTTCCGATAAATTTGAACACGAACCGTCACCTTCACTGTCTACCATACGTCAACATTACCAGAGAGCTGATCCTGCTGCAAATTGATGCACAGCTCGTCTTAACAGCTGATGCACTTGAGTTTAAGATTCCAGCCTTCAATACTACCTTACACAACTTTAATAGCTTACATATGTCAATTACAATGTTCACGATGCTTCTTTTCACAACGAAGCTCGCTTTTCTCTCAGAAAATTATGGAAACTACTCTTAAAGTAGATCGCGACCGTGATATTAATGTCTTAAGCATTTTCTTTTTAAGCAATTGTACACCTCACAAACCACCGCCTTTCTTTCGTAATAGTGTTTAGGATTTTTCCTCATAAAGCGAGTTTTAACACTGCCGTTTCTTTGAACGCTAACAAGTAGCAACTGATAAATCGGCATATTATTCTGCAGTTGATTTCACCAAATTATTTTCCAGCGTATTCGGATTATGCTTCATTAACACGTGAAATAGATTCAAGGCAATGTTTCACACTTATCAGTTTATTCTTAAGGTGTATATTGTAACTCAGCACTCATTCTCAAATCACTAGCCACTAATCACCTCTCGCAAGTAAGGTCCATTTTACTGTTTGTTCACGTCCATAATTTCAATAACTATTGGTTATTTGGCCTTTTCCTGTTTTCAAATGTATCGCTAATCTATTTCCTAGTAAGCATACAACAACATACTGCTTGTACGCCTTGAGCTTTGGCGCGCGAGCGTACCTTGTCTGCTTGGTATTCTCTAATACCAAGTACCAACATTGTACATTTTCACCACTTAAGCTTCTTTTTCTATATTTCGTTCGGGAGGTTTATAGATCAACTTTGTTTTCAAATAAGAAGACATCCAAACTTAAGAAATGCTTCTTATTATTTACTCTTACACGTGAAACAATCTTTGGCTAAATTTTTTTGTCAGGGATTAGACCCAAACTTTAATTTTTGCTTATTGTCGGTTCTTATTTTCTCTTTGCGCTTGCGCAGCAAATAACCACAGAAGCTTTCGTGTCCTAAGAGAACCTTTCCCTCTCGGTCCCTTGAACCCCCATTCACAAATGAACTGCATCTGAAAGCATTGAATACTTCTGCGCGGGCGCATGGGATGACCACAAAATTGCTGTGTCCGAAAAATGCGGCCGGTTACTATTTCCGATAGTCATCCTCACTACAACTGTCCAGTGTGCACGGTAGGTTTAAATTTATACAAAATTCGTTATAGATTATAGCATTTTACCTAATAACATAATGGAGAAAGTACTGTCTGAAATTGTTGTAGGGAGGTCATGTGCCCCTAAAGGCTGGCCCCCACTGTAATTCAGTTATCCAACGCTCAGGCATGTGTTAAACTACTATGCTTGAACAGCAATAGAAGCATTTGACAATTTTCATTCTCATACTGTCTATGCAAGAATAACAGCATTATGTGACCCTTTGCACAATTGAACAGAAGAGTTTTGGGAAGATAGTGCATGGTAACTGTTTAGAGTACTGATAAGCTTCTATTTATTCTTAGGTTGATCCGCGCCAAAACAGATCCACTTGGTCAGTCCACTGCGGTACACAATGTTTAAGTTGTGGGAATAAGGGGCTCTGTTCGTTTTTCTTCACAATATGCTATGTGTACGTGTCGAGTGGTTGTGAAAGTATGACATATTTCTGGCGTGAATGGCGGAAGATTACATTATAACGGTGCACTGATCACCTGGGTTTTGTTTTGGCGAGGATCAACTTAAGGCTGAATAGTTGTGGTTTCCCCCACCCAAATATTTTTCTTGGTACGGTTATGAATGGGAATGCTTATGATGGCAATATGAAATATGCACGTTTGGGTGTCAGTCATGTTTGCAGCTGATAACATTTTTTTTTACGTACTTGCAATCCAATGCAGGTTCTTGAAATTTGATGCACTAACATATTACATATTCTAAAAGTCATGCTATTTTTATTTTGTTTGCAAAAGATAACTCCTATGCCCATAGGCTTTCACGGCCGGTGTTAGTAAAATACACTTCTAGGCTTGTAGGCCGTGGTTAAATAATAAAGTTATGTTATATTTTAATAAATCCTAATATGTTTGTAATCACATAAATTACCGTTTTGTTTTTTTCTTAAAGCATGTAATTATTACAGCTTTAGTGACAATTTTAGTTCAAGGCTTGAAACAGTTTCAATAGAAAACAGCTACCCACAGCATGCCATTCCTGTGAATGGGAACAGAAAAGTTAAAACTTGACCAAGTCTGCCATTTCTGCTTCTGCTACAGTAAGTTTCTCATTTATTTTGAACACTCAGTATATTAATCTGATTCCCATTCCCAGTTATTAAGCCTTAATTCTTTGATTGTGTAAACAAGACTTTCCAAATACTTGGCTTAATATTGCATTTTTGACAACTGCACGATTTCTGAGATTTTCTCAATATTTCTTTTGGACTAGGTTCTTCCAACCTATTTGTCTGAGTCATAGTACTTGTGCAAACACAGTAACAGATCTCTGAGCCTGGCTGGAGGGTAGCGTTATAGTGTTTGTGCTTGTTCTCACTTCAGTTACTTCAGACAATAGCTTTCCTGCAATACTGAGGCATATTGCATACTACAGACACACCCCTATGCTGTGTATAAACTCTGTGCTCTTTGGCATGCAGAAGAGTCTATTTTAGATGATTCTTTACATAGAAATGACATCTGCAGTTTGAAATCCTGCTCAATTGATTCCTTTCACTTTTCCTCACTTCTTGTTTTACTAAAAATAGGTGTTTTGTATAAAAATATTTGTAAAAATACAATTTGTTTAGAGTTTAATTAAAGTTTAATCAATTAGTTTTGTAATTCATGGCAGCAGCTCTGAAACACTGCTTTATAAGCTGTTCTAAATGCAGTTGTTTCCACGTTTAATATTAGACCAAAATTTGTCTGTTGCAGCATAATATGTTTTTAACAAATTTGTACTTATTAGGTTAGCATTCCACAAAATTATTTTGGGTTTACTGAGAGTAGCTCCTAATAGAGGAAGAATGGGCAGGAAAGGATTGGTAGTCTTAACTTATTATGAAATAGTAGTATGGGATCCAATCATTGGAAGAAGGAAACACAGTCAAAGAATGTTTAAAGGAACAAGAAAAAGTGAGATGGGATAAAAGCTGGGTATCTGAATTATAGGGAATCACAAGTGAAATAGGGTTGGGAGAATTATAGAATTTATAAATGGGCCCATGGAAAAAAATCTGATTGTTCCATTCACATGACTTTCTCTATATCTTTGCAACGTATTATTGTTAATAAGCTTATTCTTCTATCTCTTCAAGCTAATCAAGATAAACATTAGCAGAAAGTCGTTTTGCTTAGTTCCTTGTAGGTAGAAGGGAAATAAGAAATATACTAGGCTAGGCTGACAGTCAGATGTTCTAAAATGTGGTTGCTATTGGATTGAAATCTGTTTCTTTGCATGACCAGAAGTTGAAAGGTTCCCACATGAGAAATTCATAAGTATTTTAAAACTGAACCTATTTAACAAGATCTACGTGTTTTTGTGTAGCAAGTAGTTATCTTATCTCTTACGGTTTAATGGTTATGCAAAATTCATTCAGAATAAACAGGTCTTCAGAAGCTTTTTCCAGAAAATTCAAGGTATACATTGCATTTGTGATGGAAATGGCTTGTGGCTTTTAATCAAAATTGTCAAGAGCCATTTTTGAGAAAAACAAATTTTCGAAAATATTTCCATGTAAAGAGTAGTTTGGGGGAGGGGGGATTTTTTTCTTGAAAATCTTCATGTCCTATCCTTGGGAGATACGTAACTTAAATACCAATACACACACGTGGACCTTTTTCTAAAAATGTTTTTTTTTTTTGTTTTTTTTGATTCAGGTCCTAAAACAAGTATTTCCGGTGAAATCTTGGTTTTAGAATTTTTGGGTGGAATACAATACTTCCTCTATACACTATGTACATAGTACATGTAGAGAAAATAACAAGTGAAAGGAAGGATAGATGATATACATAAGCAGCTAAGTTATGAGCTCTGGTACATTACAGGACTGCGATAGGGAAAAGTATACAATGTTTACGATAAAATGGAAAGGGAGGGTCGGTCTTGGACAAGAACAGAAACACTGCTGAGATGTGGTTTGAAAGTTGACAACTGTCAGAAAAGAATTTAAATTGTAAAAAGTTTGTTCAGAAATAAAAAATTTGGAAACAAGAAATATGGAAGAAATGAGACAATTTACAGCCGTATGTTATATTTAAAGCAACAATATTATTTTTGAAAACAACAGGAAAGAATTTTTCGAACAATTAGTCAAATATGAAGGGAAGTCAAAGGAAAAGTGGAGAAAAATTTACAAACTAAATAATGGAAATGAGTATAAAATATTAATAGAAGTAAATTAAGTGTGAATATATCAGAGATACAGTGATAAATGAAGGATGCCTATGCATGAACAATCAGGGTGTTTTTTTAATTTTAAGGAACTCCTAGGGAAAGAGACCAATTAATGTAAATAAATTCTGATGAGAAATAAATAAAGTCATTCATTAGGTTTGCTGTGATGATAAACTCTTCCAATACAATGAAAGGAAACATAGTGTCATGTAATGTTTTAATGAGCAAAGAAGCTGTTTATGTTGATTTAACCATCTACTTGCTTATTTTGCCTTTTGTTTTCAGCTGTTTAGACCATTCAGAAAGCAAATCATACAAGTGGATATCCTCAATACACTTTTTGCTTCGCTAATTGATACACTAAGTGCATTTTCCATATTCCTATTAGCTTATTCCAATTTCTTCTCTTTTGAGAAAAATTTAAGTTTTGTAACATATTAAATACCCAAAGAGAATTTAATCATTAGCTTCACTTTTTCAAAACTTACTGGAACACATTTTAGAGAGCAGTCTGCACTATCAGCCCAGACTCATTGCCTCTTCTTCATTGTGGCATATAGAGACATTTCCTGACTGAGTAAGAAAGACTTCTTTTGTGACATGATAACTTAAGATATAGAGTGTGTGCTGATGTGTAGAATTTTTTCAAGTCTGATTAAAACAATTAATAAATGTTATTTTGATGTATTAATAGTAATTTTTCTCCAAACGGAGTATCCAACTCAGTGGCATGGTGCAGGCGATTCATTAGCATTGCCAGTTGCTTCAGACTTAATTTGGGAGTGCGTCGCAATTTCAAGGGTTTAAAATTTAATATTATATAGGTTGTGTGCAATTGCATAAAACAAAACAAACACAAATAAATATATAAGTAATTACAATGGCATACCTTATTTACAATCTCTATAATTTAGTGTCTATTTGTACTTCAGTTCAATCTGCCAATTTTTCTCCCATAGAACATCAATGGCAGAATTTTCAAATGTTGCTTGCTGTTGCTTTTTAAGTTTATTAAGCAACCCATTTTCCATTGATAACAAAGATAGAGATGAAAGTCCATTTTGAATTTGAGCATTTCTTAAATAAGTGTGTATTCTGCTGATGCACTGGTGACAGGAATAGCCAAAATTAACACCTGTAGCAAATCATCTTTAAATCCCATGGCATACAACTCATGAACTTCGTATACTGCTTTGTTTCAATATTCTTTTATTCCTTAATTACTTTATGTTGAAGTACTGATAAGTGAGAAAAGTCTAGTCATTTTTGGCATATGAAGCACTATCCAACAATGATAGGAACTGTAGTTGCTCTGTGTCCAAGAATTTGTTGCTTATTTGGCTAACATTGTATCTATGTTGTCAGAATATTCATTGATGCAATGATTTTGTGTTATTTTCTCCTTTATCCAGTCTCAATCTTTTTAAAATTATTGGTGTCTCATGGTAATCTTGAGCAGAGTCTATCCTTGATCAAATTAAATCATCAAAATGTTCATGTAAGTCATTCATACTGTTTTTAAAGTCTATTGATTTTTTTGTTTGCAGAAAGCAATATCAACTATTTTCTGAAGAATGTTAAACAAAGAAACAGATTTTGGAAATACAAGAGAAAACACCAAAAGTAAGAATCTGAAATGAAAGCTTCGCAGGTTCTGGTAGTAGCCTGATGCATAAGCTCGTTTCAGCATCCCATTAATCCTCATCTTCTGAAATCAATTTAAATAGAGTTCATTCATCAAGCTGAAAATGTCATCAATCATTCTGCTTTTGTAGTTCCATCTTGTGGCAGACTGATGGAATGCATTTTTTAACTTCAGTGTCTAAAGCTTCTCTTTCTTTGGGCGATTTTGAAAAAAACATATGTAGTCAGTACTGGCACTGAAAAAAATACTTTTAAACTTCATCTGACTGGTTGATTACTGCAAAACTAAATTAAGCTTGGGCATAGCAGTGCACAAATAGCTTGTTTATATTTCCCTCTAGCAAGTGAATGTAAACCATTATGCTCTACAGCCTTCATGGCCACACCATCATATGTTTGTGCTAGGAGTTTTGTACCAGATTTGCATTCCTCCATGAATTGGAACAAATGCTTGGCAAACTAAGGCTGTAGTCACTACTGTCACAAAACCCTACAAATCTTTTTTAAACTCATTCCTCTGGTGTGACGTAAGGAAGAGCAGTTGACAATTGAGACTTGATACTTCAGTAGTTTTGCCAATGATTACTGATACAAAACCTTTCTCACTCACTACGTTATTTATTTCATTTATCAAAAATGAGAAATACATTCAATAATTCATTCTGAATGTATTTGATGTTCCTGAAAACACAGTTGCAGTCCAAAGATGTTCCTCCAACTTAAGTATGTGTTTGAGCAATTAGGTACGAGATATACGTAGTTTCCAAATTTTCAGACTCATCACTACTCCTAAATGGGAGTCCTTGCTGAGCTAAATAGCAAATAGGCATTTATCAGTCAACCTATTATAAACCTGTTTGTTTTCACACCTTCATTATACTTTTCAACTGAAATCTAAAATGCCTCACTCAAAGAAGTGTGAATCCTTAATGTGGCATGCATGTGGCACAAATTTCAATGGAAGCGTTTACAGGCAGGAAGCAAGTCTTTCGAAGTTTTAGTTTCTCATTCTTGTTACCAGGCACAACATATTAAATGCATATTTTGCATTATAGACTGATGTTATTCTAAGTGGCTGTGACATGGAAAAGCTCACTTTAGTTCACAAATCTTTTGAATTATAACATTGGCCAGCAGACATCATTACAAAGTGGAATGACATTATGGTAGGCATCAACTGAGCAGGTAACACAAGTAGGCCAGAGAAAAGCCAATATCTATCTGTACCGTAGATAATGCATGTGTGGAAGTCTTAATATCTTGTAAACCATGCCTCAGAAACTGGTTTTAAGACCATAACTTAAAATGCATGCTTTGTGTATGAATCAGAGAGAGCATTGTGCCTAATGCTAAATAACTATGAAAGACAAAAGAATTAAAATGTCTTGAAGTAGTACAGGCTCACAGTAAATTTACACTCTGGTTACATCTGTGTGTGTATGCACTGTAAAATCAGCAATCTATTTCCACAAGGACGAATAATTTGTTTAAATACTGTCATTAGGATTTAATCATCATTTAAGACATAATTGAGAATTTTGTTCTGTAAACAGTTTTCAATGCTATATATGGGTAATTCAGTTACACCATTAGTAGTATTTTGTTTCTTGTGCAATGAAGTCCATTTCTGTTTACAGCCATTTTATATCAAATTAATAGTATTGAACACACTTTGTGTTTATATCCTGCAGCTATCAGCAATTGTTTAAGATTCATAACATATGATTTGTAATAGAGAATGTGTCGCAGACAGATTGGTTCTGCCACTGCCCCATCATCAATCGTGTTGAGTAAACAGTGCTTGCACTTCACACTATCCTTTTTTCCAGGGGCAAACCTGTCATACAATGACTACGTCACAGGTCAAGTTAGTGAATGTGGCTAACCTGCATTATGTTCGCTGAATTGGAGACATACACAATATCATTGGTCAATTAAAAATAAGTGAAGTTGCAAAGTGCAAAATTGACCAAAAGAATAAATGCATACTTATTCTTGTAAATAAGTTTTTGTAAACCAAAATCTTGTGTCGAGTTCTCAGTTTCTTTCTGGGGTTATTGTGAAGTGGCCTTAATTGTGTCTGTCCTCTATAAAACTCTGATTGGCAAGGCAGGAGACTTCCCCTGCTGTGCGAAGAGAAGGAAAAGCAAAGAAAGAAGGGGACAGAAGAACTGTGTGGTTTGTGAATTTAAGTTGTACACTGAGCAGAAGTTTGGATGCCACCGATATAAACAGTAATTTGGGGTAGGGGCTTTATTGATAACATTGTGTTAAATACTTGCGAGCTGTTAAATGTGTGGCAGACACGCTACCCCACACTACCCAGGCAGGGTTAAATGACTTTTTGTTGCTCACAGATACATTTTTTTTTAACTGTCTCAAATCATGTTTTTCTGGTGAATATTTGTATTTTTGAGCTAAAGGCTTTCTCTTCTTCCTACACATAGTAGAGATTAAAATTCGAATCATAGATATGCCTGGTAAGCAAAACCTACAAATTCCATGTGGAAACATTGCAGTGACCCTAGGCTTATGACATGAGACAAGTCTCCAAAATATGTTCCAGTAATTTTTTTTATATAATAGTGAAGCTATGAGTAATTCAAATTCATTTTGAATATCTAATATGCTTATTGTAAGCTGCTGCATATTTAAAAATGAAAATATTTTCCTGAGGTATTACATTCTATTATATATTACTTCTGGAAAAGGAAAAAAAAAAAAAAGGGAATGAGAATGTTTTGCTGAATGTTCACATAAATGACAAATTATAATCTTGTTACACTCTTGTATTATTATTGAAAAAATGTTTATTTTTAACTACACAGTTAAATAATGGCCATCACTCAACACATTGGCATCAAAATACTTCTGGTGATTTTAAATATTTTAGCATAATGACATACTTTTATATAGAATAATTTCACTTAGTATCACAATCTACAGACATGAAAATTAAGTTCAGAAGCATTTTGAAGCTATGTGCTTTTGAATTGTGTGAGTTTGCAAGACACACATTTTGGAAAACCTGAGCATGTTAACAATAATAAATATAATTAAAATGTGATAAAAACTTTTTCCAATCCGATCACAAAGCCTTATAATCACTTTGATTTATGATCAAATTTTATTAGGCTTTACAATATATTCTGTTTAGAAAATCTCTATTTACTGCAGGCAAAATAAATATGCATAGCATAAAATTATTTATAACACTACATTACTGAATGATAAAATTATTCAATGGAAACACAATTTTTGATAATTTTGTGTAAATTTATTTCTGTTCAAGTGCGTTACAGGCATATCCTTCTTGAAAATAGACCAACCTCAGAGTTTACATAAACAATTAACAAGCAAGAGCTGACTGTTTACTTCTCTCCACAATATCATAAAAATGAAGGAAGAACAAATACAAATTTTAAATACGTGTTTAATATGCAAAAATATAACCTTGAAAGTGAAAACTAAATCATATCTACCAATAAAAGAAGATGAATGCGACTGTTCACATTTCAGAATGCGCACACACACTCGATCACACCAAATAACCATTCATACATACACATACAGACCCAGTTGTATTCAAGCTGACGACAAGGCCATTTCCAGAAGTTACTTTATGAAGGAGCCTGTGCTGTTCCTTACTTCTAGAAATGCAAGTAATAACACACTCATATCCATATTACAAGTCTTTAAGCTATTATAACAGGTTGGTCATTATTTTCATATCTGCAGTGACTGACTTGCCATTCTTTGATTACAAATTATGGTAATGTTAACAACAGGCTGGTGAAATCCACTTCTCACAACTCGTTTCCTAAACTTTTTATTTAACTATACAAGTCATCATCACCATCATCTTGGAAATTACCCTGATCACCTCCTGTGCCTCCTTGAGATGTGTTTCCTGGATTTGCATTTGGAAATCTGCAAAGAGAATTTATATATTTTAACTTTTTCCAAAGATAAGGTACAAAGAGCTTTTGATAAACAATTTTCAGGTGAATAGAGAAAAACGAATATGGAAAGACATAATGCTGTAACACCATAATCATTTGAGCAATTTAAATAAAGATCAGCAAGATTTATATTACTCATGACATAAGTGCAGACAAAGTTTTAAAATGGGTAACACTATCTATTATAACCCGTTCCATCTCATGTTAGCGGTAATGAATGCTAGCACTAGCAGTTACATCATATACTGGTCAGGTTCTGTGGAAAATCAGTATGTATTACTGACTGTTAAAAGCACAGTGGTGTGCTGAGTATCCATATTCACTCATTGTGTATGACTGTATGATGTACAACTTATTTACTGTTTACTGCGGAGGAATTTATTGGCTTTATTTTAATATACTGAAGAAAAAAGGTGTCTAACGATGGAAACTCTGCCAAAGAAGATATCAACCAAGAAAATCTGTAAATCGAAAAACAGAATGTTAAATTACAATGCATTGAAATTCTGTTGGGAAGAAAAGAAAACAGGTCTTATTAAGCCTTTAGAAAAAGCTGCAATAGCCGTTGAAGCAAATGAGAAAATCATAAAGACAATTAGCAGAGTAAAAAGCCAAAATGTTTTGAGTTATTTGTAGAATTTTCCTAGAATATTACAAACTTCACCGAAATCCTGACTTTGAGAAACCTTTTCTTTGTGGTAAAGGGCAAAATCCGTGTTATACTGGAAGTAAAACTACACTTTGGTGCATAATAAAAGATATGGAATTAAAAAACAAACAATGTAAAAATGTACAAAGTGTTCTAATGAATGACAATATTTTCCCTCGTAGAGCCACTTAGCTCAGGGTAATGTATAGAAATAAATTAGGGCACAGAATCCATTAGTGACACTGACGAGACATGGATCCATACACATACGTATGTAACACAAGCAACCTGACAAAGTTCCTGGAGTGATGTTGAATGACTCGCCAAACAGAGAAAAATCGTAGTTCATGCCGGTGACAAAAAAATTAGGTTTTTGTTCTAGGAGCTAAATTTATTGTCTAGTGTTAATGAGAGAAGTGTAATGCCAACATGAAAGTCCACTCTTAATAGCCCTAGGTGATGGCATGTACCATGCACTTGACTGCTAAGTAATCTACATTCGTTAGGCAACAACACTGCTGCTGTCAGCGGTAGCCTGAACTGGAATGCAGTATAACTAATTTATGGCTTTGATAAAAAAAAGACCCAGGTGATGGAAGAAATTCATAATTTTATGGATCTGATGTCAGCCGCAACATAAATAAAGATGCAAAGAAGGGTTTGCAAATTATGTCCTATCAAGGTATAAACTAGTGAAAAAATTGAGTCATTGTGTAGTTCATACAACATTTTTTATATACCTTGTCTAGGGAGATAAATGAGATATATCATATTTATCAAAATATAAGACCTTTTTCCCACAACAATGTTGAGAACTGGGGTATTCTTGTCATGATTTGTTTTCTTATTAACAGGTAGGAAAAGGTAAGTTTCAAATTTTGCAACTGCAGCAGGGGAAGCATGGTAGAAATGGTAAAGAATATTGCCAAGGTCATGTCAGAGTAGATTTTCCGAGTTTCATTTCAGGATATTAAGTTAGCTGTTAACAGCTTCCTGTTCTGAGCTGAAAGCATTCTCAATAGAAAAAAGATTTCTCTCCAACTCTAAAAATAGAGGAGTTCCTTTCACATTGCTAGTTGTGCCTTATTTGTATTGGGAACCAATGGTCAAATAGAGAGAGTTTAGCTGCTGCACATTTCCCTCCTCCCTCTGCATATATACCAAGTATGTAACTGTTCTCCACTTCCACCCATTATGTGAATTTCTGTGCAAATTTGAATAGCATAAAACTTTTTAAAATTATGCGTTATATTAAGTATGTTGTCCAAATCTTATCCATCATTGTCATTGCAGTGCTGCCGCTGCCACCATCACCTTGCACACAAGTGGTACATTTCCATTCTCCCTTCCCCATCCATTACAAGAATTCCCATGTAAATTTGAGTTATGTAAAATCACTCTTATCTATCATAGTCATGGAAAATCTTCCACCTCCTAAATAGCAATTCATTTTCGTTTTCCCCTTCTCCTGCCCATTATGTGAACTTTTGTGCAAATTCAAATTAGGTAACAAAAAAGAACTTAAGCATCTTAAGTGTCCTTTAGTTTGGTCTAATGTATATTAAAAAATTAAGTTCTAAAAAAAAGAGGATTATCCTGTATTTGAAGTCATGTATTTGGATAAGTATGGTGTGTACTCTTTCTGTTGCATACATGTTGCCATGATCTTTGTCCTTTTCTACTTTTGCATTGTTACCTAGTAGGTAACGATATGGTGCAAGTATTCATTTGTTATAATTTTCAGGTTAGAACACATCTATGCAGAACACTTTTCTTTTTTTCTCTGCCAGATTATATCATTCATAGATTTCTAACAATAACTATGCTTACGATATAGAAACTAATATACTGATGTTGCCCTCCATGGTGTAATGGTTACCATGCTAACTTCATATACCCAAGGTTGCAGGTTCAAACCCAGCGGAGGACGATGGATTTTTTCGGGCGTAAAAATCCTTAGCATGGCTTCCTTCGGAGGGGAAGTAAAGGCGTTGGTCCTGTGTCGTAGATTTACAGCACGTAAAAGAACTTCAAGCCTGAGAGAGAAGCCTCTAAGCAAAATTAAGCAGTCTTTCACGCCCAGTATAGAATGGGACGCTGAGAACCACAACAGTTAAAGAGCGTCCATAAATAACACTCCATTTACATTTAATATATTGATGAGTAGAACATATCAGTATCTTGTTAGCTAAAGTAAACTGAGTGCTGATGCATATTTTGAATTCCATATTTTAATAAGATAGTACTATAGTTTTTTAAATGAAACACTTTCACAACTTCTGTAACTATGCAGTATGACAGTGAGGCAGCAGAAATGCTTGTGACTGAATTTACAATGGGTAGCGAGCAATGACAATGTTGAAGTTTGGAGACAAATTTTTAAAAGAAGCTGCAATTCTGTAATTTCTTGATTCATTGTCAATGACAAACAAAAGCCATCTATTCAGTTAACAGTGTAAGGTAGAAGATAGTTAAACATTAACTTTAGTTCCAAAGAAGTGTATATTGTGAAATATTATACCAGCATTCCAATATAGAAGTTACCACTAATACACAAATTACAGAGTATATAACATTTTGAAAACTATGAGAAGTCAGTCAGGATTAGGATATGGAAATTATAGACCCATATGGATACACAACTAATTCAACCTAACACCATATCAGTATGCTTTTTTCTTTTCTTCATAGTTTAGTTCATAAACTAATATCTCATTGACAAATGGAATGCAGACAAGAATATACACATACATCAAGTAACAAAGATGAACAATTTCAATGAGTTTCATTGATAAGCTATTACATAAAATGAAGAAAATGCTAAGTGAAACCACCACTCTGGAGAGAATGGGAAAAAAGAAACAACACACAAATAAATTCAATTTTCAACATAATTTTTTTTTTTTTAATTTACAAACAATCTTCAAAGAATGACAAATTTAGCACCATAAAACAAATATATCAGAAATTTATTATAGCATCCTTTAGAAAATAGCACACCGAAAATAAAATTATACATTTATCAAATGAACTACCAAGACTCTGAAAGATATATACCGGAAAACAAAGAGAAATTTGGACACAGGTAAAGCAGTAAGTTTTGTTATGTGTGCAGCTAGTGGGAGGCAGGAAAATGCACAATCAACCTCTCTTCTTTCTGTTTCACCGTTGACTTGCAACGTTATGTGCAATCACCGAAGTGAAAGTAAGTCCCCTACTTTTATTTTTATCTTGCAGGATAATCCTTTTTTTCAATGAGAAAGCTCATAGGCCCATTAACACCTACTTTTTTGGGGTGAAATGATACACACAAAATCTGCCGCATATGTTGCGATCATGGTGGTAATCTGTACCATTTTCCCCAAGCTTTGCCACTGCCATACATGCAAAATTTGAAACTTACATTTGCCCTGCAATGGCATTCAGAAAATATATTGAAAAACAAGACGACCCCCAATTTTGAACATTCAATATTTTGAACAAATTATCTTGTATTTGGATAAATACTGTGCTAATGTTTTATTCAACAAAACCGTACTACTAATGACTTAAAAGGTGAACGAATTTTCATTTAATTTTTTTTCCCACTCAAGCTGTGTGTAAGGTTGGATAGGTAGAGCCAGACTGAAAAATTCAATGCCACAGCTGGGATTTGAGCCACAAAACTCCTGGTCTCTAGCCGGTTGCTCTACCACTGAGCTACCATGTGAAGTTTTATCTTTTAATCAATGACTGAAAGTTTTTAATGGTACTTTTAGCTTACACATGCCTATTAAATACTGATTCTTACCTAAAATTTGTTCCAAAACCTCGGGATTGTTGTAGTGTCTGAGCAAACATTTCGTACTTGCGAATGTCATTATCTGATACTGATCTGCGAGCAAATCTCATAGCTTCTTCAAAATGAGCTTTTGTAATTTCAGGAACAGGATCTTCTTCATCCATCTAAAACAAATAAAATTATTATTATTCCAGCATGTACCCCATCTTCAGATTAGTTTTGAAGTAATGTTTAAGCTCTCTCCATAAAAGAAAAACATTTTGCTACAGTTAATGAACAAATATATTGTTTTTTGAAATGCAAGCACACTTACATCCATAGCAAGATTCTGATTGTTTGCTCTCTCACGTTCTCGTCGAATTTCTGCTTCGATACTCTGACGAATGGCCAACTTACAGGCTCTCTGACAAACTTCTGTGAGATCTGCTCCAGAGTAACCATGAGTTACTTTGGCTATATATGAGAGATCTACATCCTGCAGAAAAAAAATGGACATGTAAACATAATTTATTTTAATATTAATTCTTTTATAATAAAAGTAATACAAATAAAGGATTTTAATGAATTGGAATTTGATATTAATGCTCTCAAATTCCAATTCAATAATATTTTAATTCAATATACCCAACCTTTAGTCAATATAATGTAACATCAAAATACTGGAATGCAAGAGAGTGAATGACTTCACTGCCAACTGCTCAACATTAGATACCAACCACTAACTTTTAAAATTAGTCAATGTAATTTAGATTAAAATGAAAATAACTTCACAGTGGTTTAAACTATCACCACACCTTAGAACAGCACATTTGCCTAATAGCCATCTATTATTATGGCTACCAAAATATTTAACTCCAATTAGTGAGGAATTTTTATTTTTCACATTTGTGGCATCAAGTTTTAGTTAAAATAAAGTGGCTTTGATGCAAATAAAATATATTTACAGTGTTATAAAAAATTGCAAATTTGTATTTCTTTTAGTCTGAAAGTACAGTTTTGTATTACACCTTTGCATTGAATTTCAAGACGTGCCATTTTGTAAAGCAATTGCATCTCTATAGATAGCACCAGCAGCCCATTCAATATCTGGACTATGCTTGTCTGAGCAGGTGCATTAAAGAACCCTTGACTGCACACGCATTGTGAATTTAGACTATTCAACAAACCTTTGTCTAGGGTCCATCAGTTTTGCAATAATTTTACAAATATTTTGTAAAAAGAAATGTTTAAATGTTAGCACCAAAGGATCTATTACAATTTGCTTAAATGTTTTTGTTCCAAATTACAAACCATAAAATAAGAAATGGCTGTCAAATATAAATACAAAATGAAACTATTCAATTAAAAACTTTGCTCACCTTAGCAACTGGGGATTTCCGAAGATTTGCTCTGAAAATAGCTTCTCGAGATTTCTCATCTGGCAATGGAATATAAATTAGCTGGTCAAGACGTCCAGGACGAAGGATTGCTGGATCAATAATATCTGGACGGTTTGTGGCACCAATGATGAAGACATTCTTCTTTGCTCCCATACCGTCCATTTCAGTAAGAATCTGATTTATCACCCTGTCAGCAGCACCACCAGCATCGCCTACATTTCCACCTCGAGATTTGGCAATTGAGTCCAATTCATCAAAAAATAATACACATGGTGCTGCAGCACGAGCCTGAACAGAAAAATGTTGTTAGATATGGGATATCATTATATACATATGGGTCAACACAAATAAGTAATGCAGTATCAAAGTAATCTATTTTCATTGCCTGTGTGCTGAAGTTTTGTCCTGAAATGCATTTTACTTTGACAAAACTAATGACATGAGATAAGCTCACTTAAAATGCCATCAACTTGGGATATGATAGCCTTATGCTCAGAAATAGAGAGCATAACCAATTGGGCCTTTCATTCTGAGAACTGTGATGTGAATCATTTAACTACCTACATCCACATTGTAGTGCAATATGTTTTTTTGAGAGGGGTCATCATGGATGTGCTATAAATGTACACTAATGAAAATGATAGGATATATGCTGTGCAACAAAATGCATAATGGGCAATTGTAATGTAGTCATGACAATTCTTAAAGCTGTTACATTCTTTTTAATATTCCACAAAATCTTATGCTTTGAAATGTGATTTGTGTCAAGTTTGCATACTTAAGCAAAACTATAATAATTGAACTTACCTTAATTTAATACTACTGTAAGTACATTAGAAATTAATAATATTATCTCCCCCTAGAAGGGTAACATTTCTTGTTTTCTATTGATAGACCATTTTAATTCTTAAGAGTATTTTCTGTAATACACAGTGGGCTAAGTGACATTTAACATGAAAAAAAGTCAAAAGGAAAACAAGTCCAAAAACTGAAGTATGATGTATTATGATTTTGAAGCTTGGAGAAGAAAGTGATGATGTTAAAGCACAAGATCTTATCATAAATTATTTTTAGCCTTTGTTTGATACCCTTGAAGAGTGGCTTGCTTAGATTTGATAAATTCATGCACGAGACAAGTGCTTCAGTGAAGCAAGAGGTTGACTGTATTAATAACCAAATTAATGGAAGGAAAGGAGGGGGAAAAAGAGCATGAAATAAAACTCACTATGATTGGCAGAAAAGTTTAAATGCACTTATGGAAAATACGTCTTCACAAGTGTATTATATTTGTGAGGCCAAAAAAATGAACAACATTGACACAACTAACCCGACAGGAAGTGATGCACAGTGAAGCGAAATGATTAGAAATTAACATTGAGTTGAACTTAACACTTTTAAAACTTCATTTGTTTTTACTTACATAGTAGTACATATGTTTTACAGAACTTGTCCGCATTCTCAACTACCTTCGACTGCCGGACTCATCAATACAAAGATTCCGGCAGTTGAGAATGCAAACAAGTTCTGTAAAACATATGTACTACTATGTAAGTAAAAACAAGTGAAGTTTTAAAAGTGTTAAGTTTGACTCAATGTTAATTTCTAAAGTTAACATTGATACTGTTCAACAAAGGCCTGTGGATCATATGTCATTTTCATTTGGTCTGTCAAGTCGGCATGCCTGGATTCACTTTTTTGAATGTAATTCTCCATGTCACATACAGAGCAGATTTTAAAAAGTGGCAGGGATGACACAATGAAAATTAGATAGGCTGAAATTCAGAGAAGATTTTGAACTCGAATGGGGCTGATAGTGGAGAAACCAAAACCAGATGGAAGTGGAACATTAAATGATGGGAACACGGCCAGACATTTTCTTTTGCCAACTTTGAACTAACTGCTTGAATAACAGGGTTTCATGAACAAATTATTAGACATTTCTCAGTAGTTTTACAAGCGATTTTTTCTGGAAGGGAGGTACATTGTAGTGCATTTGACATATTGCACTTTAACTACACAACGTTTTGTTAAGATATATCTCCCGCAAGTATCCACAAAGTGCTAATTCATGGGTCTCAGATACATAATTCATCAATGATGCCTATAGGCCAACTGTCCAAGTCACAATATGTCAGGCAACAAGATTATTAAAAGATTCAAAGAGCATCATACAAAAAAAAGTTCTCACCATAATACAATAAGTGATCTGATCTGCTGAAAATTTGCTAGGTAATACGATCCTTTAATTTTGAGTTTACGAAAGACATATGAAGAAGCACAAAAGTTGCTGTATATAAGTAAAGAAAGAACTGATTTGCAAAGCAAAGAAGAGGAAGCATGCATGAATGTTAAGTAGCATTCGGACACAAACATGGAGTATGACAGTTCCTAAAATTTTATTTGGGGAAAGATTACCAAACAACAAATTTTATACCCTGATATATGTTTAATTGTTAATATTAATATCAAATGCTCAATAAAATACTTTTGTCCCATTTTGATTGCTCTCTACTGCAATGGAATATTTTTATTTGCAGCTACAAGTAAACTACAACATTTTGGTCGTTCAAATTTAACACTACTGATCATTCATTCTGATGTTTAATTTAGCTGCTATTAAGGTTCTATTTCAATTTTGTGAAATGTTCGGTCAATATGAACAGATGAGAAATCAGCTGAGCTATTTTTTCACTTAATAACTAGTAAACTTAAAAAGAAATATTTTCATGGTGAAAACATATATTCTTATGCTATAATCTGTTATGAAACGTAAAACTTCAAATCTTTTAAACATACTTATAAATTTAGGATTTCTCAAGATTTTTTATCTCATAAAAATATCATTGACCATCTCCTGTGATAAAATACTGTTGATAGAGCTAGACTGTGTGAGAGCTTTCTCTTCTTAGAAAAAATATTGATTTTTCAATAAAAATTTTAAAGTAAAAATAAATATATTAACAAATAAATTGCAATTTTTCTTTGTACTATTTCTACTAATAATATAAATAAGAATAGTACCTTATCGAAAACATCTCTGACATTTGCTTCACTTTCTCCAAACCACATGGTTAGCAACTCTGGACCTTTCACAGATATGAAGTTGGCTTGACATTCATTTGCAATAGCCTTGGCCAGTAAAGTTTTACCACAACCAGGAGGACCATAAAACAGGACACCTCGTGATGGTTGCATTCCAAACTTGAGGAACTTATCTGGATGTTCAACTGGATACTACAAAATACAGATATCTTGTTACAAAATTGCAGAATCATATATTTCATACCAATGTGCTTTGAAGCACAGCATATCTTCATAATTACTAATAATGGCACAATTAACAGCGAAATTTTCATTTTAATTTAAAATTACATTTAAAATGTCATAAAAAATATATATATATATATATTATTTTCATCTGGAACACATTGGCCAATAAGAAATAGATGTTTGTATGTTTGATGTTCAGATCATGCAATTTATATAGGTCTTCATATTTATTTGGCCTTTGCCGCCGGTTGTTGGTCCATGCATGAGTATCACATAGAGGACTAACGAACGATGAATAGAAAAGATGGATGTCACTTTCAAGGTCCCTTAATGAAATCAGAATTTTCCAATATTTACTTTTGCAACATCTCAAACTCGAAATCCCACCATTTATGCTGATAGGTTCTTATAGTATGGAAGTAGTACTCAATCTAGCAAATTCTGTTATCAGTGGTCACAAAGAATGCACAAAATGTCCTGGTGAAAAACAGTTCTGCACCACCCAATAAATCAACATGTTTACGAAGTCCCCTTTGAGACAAGAGGCTCGCTGAACTAATAATGTCATGCATTAAAACCCACTGGCACTAAAGCCTGAATAAATCTGAAAACCCAGTATAACAACGCTTGTCATGGAAATTAAGAAATGAACAAATAATATACTGATAATTTGGTAATGATAGAACTCTGAATGATTGTAAAGGAAAAAAAAAATTAAAATAAAACATTTAAAATAAACACTTGATTAGTATAAAACATTGGTCTTAGTTTTACAACCTTTCAGGGATACTATTAAATTATTTTGTAAACAATATATGAAATGCCTCTTTGGATGTCAGAAACAGTTATTCCATCAACAATTCAACATTCAACTATGGGACTATCCTATTTCAGACTATAAAATAATAAAAGTTAACAGTTTCAAGTTCAAACAATGATACTTGCTGATGAAAGCTGATTTTATTCTGGAGAAAAAATAAAAATATATATATATATATATGATATGTGAAGTGAAGGACAATGTGTTTGACATCACCTTGCCACAAATTATACTCGTGTTCATATCTGTCCATTACTTTAATGTATCAGAAAAAAAATTTCAATTCAATAGGCTCTTCATTTGATACCTTATTGGTGCTTTAAGCAGCACACTTGTGCTTTAAAATGGATCATGATAAATGGATAAGATTTGAGGTGCATCATACACTGATATAGATTTTCATACAGACCGTAACAAGAAAATGGTACTGACCTGAACCAACTCTTGCAGTTCACGTTTAACGTTCTCCAAACCACCAATGTCATCCCATGTAACGTTAGGCACCTCAACAACTGTCTCCCGCAATGCACTGGGACTGCTCTTACTCATGGCATACTGCACAAAAGATTATATATTAAAAACAGAAAATATTTTATTCCAAGTTGGAACCTTAAAAGTTTAAAACAGTTTAGTATTACACTAAAATAACAATGCAAAAGATCTTACCCTGAAGTTCTCCATTGTCACTGCCAAAGATGACAAAACTTCTGCATCAATTTGATCATCTTCTAGATCAATGAGATCCATTTTCTCTCTGATTTGCTGTAATGCTGCCTCAGAACAAAGAGATGCCAAGTCTGCTCCAACATGACCGTGAGTCTCTGCGGCAATCTGTAATAAAATTTCAATACAAATTTTATGTTACAACAATATATTTAGCTAATAAGAAACCAAAGTTTCTAAAAGCAATGGGTTATTAAATGAGGCACTTAATAACCCATTTATTTGTTTCACATTGAACTTCTAGGCAACACAATACTTTTCTGAACTGCTTAAAACTACAGACCATTATTATTGTAACAAATGCCTTTATTGGTTCAAAAGTTAGCTAAAAATACAGTCTGGTTCACTGCTATAAACAATTAACTTGGTACTTCGATGTATAGACAGTTTACAGCTGCACGCCATCTGTGCACCAACACTCCAGCCACTCATGAGACTTGGTACAATTCATAACACAATAACACTCACTGTGTTCTTTCCTCCTTTTATAGCTGGAAAATTATGCCGAAACTTACAGAAGCTTGGAGAAACATCTCAAATATCAAGAACAATAATGTAATGAGAAGAGTCTTGCATTCCAAAGGATCCTGTTACATTATGCCAAACTTCCATGTTGTTTACGCACCCCAACTATGAAGACCCTACACACCCAAACTATCCTATACGTGGAAAATTTTTTGAAAACTTTGATTTTATCAAAAATGGCTCTAACGATTATGATTAAAATACTGTGTACTTAAGATATTTACATGACACAATGTTTATCATGAATTTTCTGGGAATAGCCTCTGTAGACCTCTTTATTCTGGATGAGTTTTGCTGAATTTTGCATAATGGGTAAACTATAAGAGATAGACAAAATCTTACTACACAAAAAACGTGGATCTCGTTAAAACATAATTTGTGTCTTATACATGTTTTTCATGGAGTAAACCATTTGAGATATTCCTTGTTATTGGTTTCAGTTGTAAAATACTTTTCATATACAGAAATTTGTTCACTCCTAGCAATACAAAGAAATGGATTTCATCCACATGGCAACCAGCTTTTAAAAGATTTGTCTATAGCTTTTGCCTTTATTTCTCTTCTACTTACAAGGAAGCAAGTAATCGGACCATTTCTGCTAATGTTTATCTCGATTAACATGAAGCAGATGGATGAATAAGCTTCATAACAATAATTTGTTACAGAGATGTAGAGAAAGTCACATGAATGAAATATCGATTCCCCCCCCCCCCCTAGTTATTCAGCTATTCACATAAATTCCTCCTTGTGGTTTTTGAACTCTCAGTTTTGCAACAGAAAGTCTTTGTTTTCTGAAGTATTTGTTATATTATTTGACTATTATATATAAGTAATAAAGCGAGAACTCCAAAATTTATCTAGAGATAAGTTGTAGCTCAAGTTGTATTTAATAAGGCTATTTTATGAATAAAATAATACTTAGCCTATATGAACACAAAGAATAATGTTTTTAAAATTCCATTTGCCTTGACACATACAGGGTGTATATAAATGAATATTGGGGTTTTAACTCTTTATAATATTACATTCAACTTAGTTATAAATGATATGTCAAATAAAAAAGCAACTCAAACAGTTTTAATTCAAAATCTTCTCGGGCTTCTAGCCAGGTAAAAACTTGGCTTGACACCAACGTTTCGAAGAAGTGCATCTTCCTCGTCTTCAGGGTGCATCAGTTCACCCTGAAGACGAGGAAGATGCACTTCTTCGAAACGTTGGTGTCAAGCCAAGTTTTTATGGCTAGAAGCCCGAGAAGATTTTGAATTAACACGTCGCCAGGAAAGCTTTAGTTCTTATTTTAGCATCAGCATCAGTTCACCCTGAAGACGAGGAAGATGCACTTCTTCGAAACGTTGGTGTCAAGCCAAGTTTTTACCTGGCTAGAAGCCCGAGAAGATTTTGAATTAACACGTCGCCAGGAAAGCTTTAGTGCTTATTTCAAACAGTTTTGTTTGTGTGCGCATGTGCATGCAATGTTTCTGCCGCAATCCGCTAGACATTGGCAGTAGCAAAGCTAGCGACTAGTAAACAGAAAGCGTTTTGTGTTTTCAGTTTGCAAAGACCGAATCTGTACTTACTGTGCAACGTGCGTTCCGTAGTAAGTTCAGTTGTGATCCTCTAGTGATAAAAACATTCATAGATGGTATAATCTGTTTGAAGATACCGGCTGCCTTTGTAAAGGGAAGAGCACAGGACGACCAGGAGTAAGTGAAGAGACTGTTGAGCGAGTGAGAGTCGTTCACTCGTAGCCCAAAGAAATCAGTCCGGAAGGCTAGTCGTGAATTACAAGATTCTGTGTCGACTGTTTGGAAAGTTGTAAGGAAACGCTTACAGCTACGTCCTTACTGTTTACAGTTATTACAGGCTCTAAAGCCGACAGACCACGGATTACGTGCCAAATTCGCAAACGACATGTTTCACGATGATTTTGTGGATCGTGTTGTCTTCAGTGATGAATCGACCTTTCACCTTAGTGGACATGTTAACACTCGTAATGTGCACATCTGGGACTCAGAAAATCCTCACGAGATGGTACAAATGCAACAAAATTCCCCTAAAGTGAATGTTTTTTGTGCCGTATCCCGGCGAAAAGTTTATGGGCTTTTCGTTTTTGGTGAACCTACTGTAACTGGCACTTCTTACTTTGATACACTAGAGCAATGGTTCTTCCCTCAGTTGGAAGAAAATGAGCCAGAGACTTCATTTTCCAGCAGGATGGTGCGCCACCTCACTGGCATAACGAAGTACGCGATTGGTTGAACATCTTTGTACCCGAGCGCTGGATAGGCCGCAAGGGCCCCAACGACAGGGCTTGCTATGCATGGCCTCCACGTTCTCCTGACCTAACGCCATGCGATTTTTACCTTTGGGGTTTCATCAAGGATCGTGTGTACGTGCCTCCGCTATCAGCTGACCTCCCTGAATTAAGAAACCGGATTGAAGCAGCTGTTGCTACAATTACTGAATACACACTTACCAATGTTTGGGAAGAACTCGGCTATAGACTCGATGTGTGCCGTGTGACAAAGGGTAGTCACATTGAACATTTATAAGCTTCTTGGTAAAACTGTTTGAGTTGCTTTTTCATTTGACATACCATTCATAACTGTAAGTTGAATGTAATGAATATTATAAAGAGTTAAAACCCCGATATTCATTTATACACACCCTGTATTTGCACCAAAATCACTGCAACTTGATGTCCACATCATAAATTTCAGATCTCTTTCTATTATTTTGGCTTAGTAAAGCATAATTGCAATTGATATGTCTATTGCAACTTCAGTCATTATGTATGGGAATATTACTACACTCTGATATTCAGAGAGAAAACAAATGCGCATGGATGCGATAAATTTAGAAAAACAATTGCAAGTGATAATGAGTTCTGATTGGTTGGAATTTTACGCGCCAATGTACTGGATTGGCCACTTCCTACGATCGCGTGTCATGAACGAAATAGTCTTTTTGATTATCACTACATACAAGAAAGATACTAACTTAAGCATGCTGTAGCAATGTGCATGCTTCACATATTACACAAGCGATTTTATTTTCAGTTTCTTATCTGTCCAACATGGGCCACTTCAGTAGTTATTCATGGTTCAAAGTGTATTTTGTGATGTCTGCAGCTTACATGCTAGCAATATTCTTATTCACATTAAAATATACCTTTATTTACTAAGACAGGGAATTTGGATACTAACAGTGCAAAATTATGATTAAAATTCTCAAAACTATTGTGCTACTTACCTGTTCAAGATCAACATCATCTGCCAGTTTCATGTTCTTTGTATGGATACGAAGAATTTCTAGCCTTCCTGTAGCATCTGGGATGCCAATATCAATCTCACGATCAAAACGCCCAAATCGCCTTAGAGCTCCATCAATAGAATTTGGGCGATTGGTAGCTGCCATCACAATTACATGTGAACTTTGTTTAAGGCCATCCATGAGTGTCAATAGCTGTGATACTATACGTCTTTCAACTTCTCCATGGGTCTGTAAAATAATCATTTGTTAGGGTGTCACTTAACCTTTGAAGTAAGAACTAAACTATTAACTTTAAATGCTAATAAATATTCTGAAAGTAAGAAAGTCATTAATTCAGTGGTTGTAATACAATGCTTAATTACATTTTTAGTCTATGAAATAGCAGGAAGAACTGCTGTTTCTTCTCTCATATAGTTTGACCAACAAAAAAGGAACACATTTGAATATAGTAAAGAACTGGTAAAAATATTAAAATTCAATTTTAGAATACACTTGCATTTTCTGTAATAGCTGCATGCTAATTAAATATCCATGAAATTTGTGAGAGGTTCTAACCTTCCCAATATTTTGTACTATTTCTTTATAGTTAATCCTAAAAGCACATTTTTAAAATGGAACTCATTTCATTTCTGTCCAACAAGAATAAACAAATTAATATAACTTTTTGCAATGATGTGTTTTTTCTCCTTTTTTTCATAAAACTTCAATAATACTATATTTTCATCAAAAACTTTCACCATAATGCTTTTCTCTTAATACTATATTAACTTTTTTGCTAAAAACAAGTGACAGACATTTCTTTAATGGCGCTGTGATGAACTGCAAGCAAATATGCAATTTCAATGCTGGATGTTACCAAAGAAGAATAAAATTTCAATTAACCTATGCTGCTGCAATGTGCCAGAATGTAAATAAAAATAATCTCACTCCTTTATCATTTCATAACGTATATCATTTAGCTTATTTATTTTCAATATATAAGTAATGCTTTTTCAAAAGAATTATGCAATGCCTAAAAAATTTAAATCATAAATTTTGAATAAGTTTATAATCACACACTCAAACAAAACAACAGTTACATGCCTTTCTTTGAATTTTGTTTGCAAATGCAAAATACTCTATATTTCAAGGGAATTGCTGATTAAAACCGACAATGCTGGAATATTGCTTCTGCTGTTAATATCTCATTCCTATAATCCAAATCTTATTTACATAATTTGTAATAAAGACTGTTCACCATAGCCCAAAAAGATGATTAAGAGTTTTAATAAAACTGAAATAGCTCATGTTATTGCTCAGAGGATGAAGTAAAATGAACATAGTAAGGAGTTTCTAATGATTCTGTAAAGGAAGCTGACCCATCAATTGATATTTCTTCTGATGAAAGTAGCTGAGTAAAATTGCAGTACTTTTCATTATTCATTTATATAAAATACACACAGATATTTGCACAATATTCTAAGTTAGCAATTTTTGTGCTGGAAGGTTTACTCCCAAGACACCTGCAGTAACATGTTGACTAATGCTTGAAGAATTAATATTGTATGGCATATTGATTATTTTAGTTATTCTGTTATTAAATGTTAATATTGACATTTTATGTCTTGCATTTTTTAAATATAAATTTACATAAATTCCACCTGCAGTTTTTTTCTCTCCTTTTTACAAAATAAATGTAGAAATCATGCAAATAAATACACGTGCACTTAGCTTTTATTTAGGATTTAAGCTAGAACAATTGTTTAAAATTATACTTTTCCATGTTAAGTTAGACCAGTATTTTTGCTTCTATTAGGTAAATAAGAATTAAAGAGTAGTGGAACATACAGTTTGTAACTTTTTTTGGTAATGTTTAACAACCACCTTTACTACTTGTGGGACCGCAGACAAAGTTTGTAACTAAAAGCGCATATGTTTGATACATCTATAATTGACACAAAACTTGAAGGCATGTGAATGTTGGCTAATGCTTGTGTAGAGCGCTATTGCTAAACATTGAGGGCATGTACCATTGGTTAACTGTGTATATGAGAGCACATTTAACATCTCAATCATGGTGGGTTCATGGTTTCCCTAGTTAAACAACAAATTACAAATCCTTTAAACATTAAAACTTGACATGCCCATTCACTTTAATAATACAATAACACACCCCTACTGTAAAAGGCAACTGAACTTTTAACACATTTCTTTTGTGGTTTATGTATTGTACTGCATTGTATGTTTATATTTGTGATTACGTAGTGAGAAAGGCTGAAAAATGACACCAAATCCTATGTTAAAATTGATGTTAACAGATGCTAACCATGTGAAGTTAAAAGGCATTCTAAGTATTGCAGAGATTTTATACAGTTGTGATCAGTAAATAAAATCCTATCTATATCATTGGCATCTATGATTTGTGTAATTAATGAAAATGTCCAGACACGGAAGATGTGTGCAACAAAAGCAGCAGCACTGGAAGGAGGGACAAGTATATGATTTGAAGAAGACACCCACCTTCTTTTGGTTTTAATTTCTTCAAACACTTTAACATTTTAGAACTTAACCCTTTTAGTGCCAATTACGATCTAATCGTGATCCGAAAATTCTGTGAAAATTGCCAATCACGATCTAATCATGATGCAGTTTTCATACGCATTAACTCTTTCCAGCGGGAAGGTCTTGTGTATTTTCTACATCATAGCCATTTAGAAAGCTTTTCTGGTACGTTTCCAGACCTTATTTTCACTCCAAAACTTTAAATTAGCTCCAATTTAATTTCTCTTGCTGATGTTTGTTCATCTTGGTTGAAACATGGCGTTGTCTAGCCGAAGGTTATGAACCAAAGAGAAAGTAAGAGCTTCAGTTCACACTCTATTAGAAGCGAGTGATTTTGAATCTTCAGACCTTGTTGAATTTCTGACATAGACATAAGAGAGGAGGATATATATTCTAGCTTCAGCGATGAAAATGCATTCGATAACAGCGGCCCTCATAGGCATGCAAATAATCAGTGTACTTATCAAAATGGATTTATGGAGGTGTAAGCAGATGACAAATGCAATGTGAATCAATTACACAACAACGTAAGTGCTACTAAATTGTACAGTAATCTACATTACATTTATATCCTATTGCTTTATGCCATTTTCATTAATAGTGGCATCATGCTTATGTGTGTGTGTGTGTGTGTGTGTGTGTGTTTTTGGTGACTTTTTTTTTCAGTTTCAGGTTAGGTGAATTATTTTTTGTATTTTAAAAATAAAACACCAAACCAAAGCAGGATGCTCAGTAAAAAAATATCCATACTTTCATTTAATTAGCCTGATCTTTCTGTGTAGTGGGGTATGCCTAAGTAATTGTTCATTTTGGGATTTTTAATTTTATTTTCAAAATTTTCTTTTGCTTTCAATTTTTTTAAAAATATTTAAGAGACTTCCCATACATATAATGCATATTATACAGTAGACAAAACGGTTTATTAAAAATGAAAATGATTTAGTTCTCTATGTCATTTGTTACGAATTTTATCACTAATAATTTAAAACCATGCCTTCTCCTCTAAAATTGCTTGGCACTTTTCATACAATATTTTGCTATTTGGGCTGGCACTAAAAGGGCTGATAAATCATCAATTATAATTAAATATTGCCTAAAATCTGCTGGTTTGTAATTTATTAATGTGAAATGAACTATACTAATGGGCTATGAACTATTACTATAACTAACAATTCTGTGAACAATTCATTACTATTAAACTAAAAAATTGTCTGCAATTGAAAAGATATGGTCTCATATACAATTATGTGGAGCCCATTCTTACTTACTTGCTTCAAAGTGAGTGAAATTTTTGAGTTGAATTCACTCAAGTGCATTAGCATTTGCTTCACTGTGCAATTCCATCATTTGTTTTTGAGCAATACTATATATCAATATTGTTTCTGTAATGAAAACAGATCTGAGGAAGAAAATACCGAATGATTGAATTAATTTCTGCATTACCTTCTCACGCTTTGGTGCTATTGCATCAAGTTCATCAATGAAAATAATTGCAGGAGCATTTTTGTCAGCTTCTTCAAAAGCTTTGCGAAGATTACTCTCAGATTCACCAGCTAATTTGCTCATGATTTCAGGTCCTGTAAAAGATTTAATTGCAAATTTATGAACAAATATTTATTTTTTTTAATTCAACAGCAATAAATAAAAATATATTGCATATTTTAAATAAACACATTGTGAAATTCTGATGACAGAGTGAAATTAGTATTATTTTTTGTAGCTTTATTGATTAAAGATGAAAAGATATACTTTTGTATAATTCACTCACACTGAAAGAAATAAGAGAATGTTATACAAAATTTTAACTGTACAATTTTTGCTGCAGTAAGAAGTAAATACATTTAATTGCCATTTCATTCTAGTTTATTTGAATTACTGAACACAAATTGTCTTCAGCTTGTCATTTCAGGCATGCAAATTTGTTTTCAAGTCTACTGGACAATTAAGTATAAGTATTGACAGTCAGAATATACTTTAGTTCTGAGCAGTGATAAAAACTACATAAGGTTTAGTTAAGTTTAAATGGTTCATAGATTTTTTTAAAAAAAAACTTATTTTAAATATTTAAATAGAAGGTAAACAGTTTGTTTATGATAAAAAACCTGGAAAAGGTATTTAGCTTTCTCACTCAAATTAAAAAGCTTGAAGCCCCCCCCTTAGAGAGAGAGAGAGATGACCTTAACACCCCAGTTTAAAATCTGGAAAAAGTCTACACAAAGTATGAAAAGTGATCAATAAACTTTAAAGGAAACACTGCCTAAGTATGACATTACTTCCAACTCCAGTTGGTGATGATGTTGGAGACACCCTGTAAAACATGTACGTAAATATCTAAAATAGTTAAATTTTACACACACACTTCTCTTACTTTTAATGGAGTAGGTGAATTGTTTCGTGAGCTCTTGCCTGCATTGTCAGCTGCTAAACTACTCAAAAAAAGTGAGTAGTTTCACAATGGTATAAATCTTGTAAGCTCAAGTGTGCTAAGTTTGACTAATTTTTTTTTTTCTTTTTAATTTAACATCTTTAATAATATGGTAAAAATAAAGCTAATAACAGTGAAGCAATACAAGTAATATTTAGTGACAAAACTTCACTTTTTTTTTTTTGTAAATAAATTAAAACTAGGACATATTTAGTACTCTCTCTTCAATTTCATCTTGTACATCTCTGATTTCCAGTTATTCCTATAACATTTATCATAAAAGTACATTTCTCAATAAAAAGGTTGAGAAATTTAAATATTTGAAAGCTGTTAAGCAGGTTACTACTTAAAACATAATTTACATTTTTAAAAAGTGTACTTATCTTTGGAGAAAAAACTCACATGGAATAATATTAGCGCCTCAAAATAAATAAAACATAAAACATTTTTTAGGTGTTTTTTAAAAAGATAACATTTAAAAAAATCTGAAATTTTGTCAATTAAATTGTTTAGATTATGACTGTGTTTACATTGGTAAGACCAAATGTAATTAGAGTAAGGAGAATTTTAGAAATATTAGATACAAACAAATAAATCAGCTGTGGCAGATCATTTTTGGTCATTGAACCATGAAATAAATCAAAGTTAAATTATTAAAACATTTAAATGGACCCATAGATTTAATGCTGTGGGAGGAAATATTTATTTTGAAGAATTATGATTGCGTTATGAATTTTGATATATTGCAAATTGATTCTACAACCAAATTTTACTACCAGCAGACAGCAGTACGATAGTGAATTATTCATCACCATAGTGGCAATAACCAACAATGTAAATAAACAAGAAAGTAAAAACTGATAATACAATCGAAGAAATTGCAAAGCATTTCCTCCTGATTTGAATTTATTTACAAGATAGAAAATTTTGTCACATAATATTTATTGTATTATTAATATCCCCCCCCCCCTCTCCCAGTTGATCTATACTCACCATTAATTAGGAAGAAAAATGCTCCAGTTTCATTTGCTACAGCTCGTGCAATCAAAGTCTTGCCAGTGCCTGGTGGTCCATAGAGCAAAATGCCTCTAGGAGGCTTCACTCCAATAGCCTTAAAAAGACTAGGGTGTCTGAGTGGCAATTCCACCATCTCTTTTATCTGAGCCAGCTGTTTGCGGCAGCCCCCTATATCATCATAGCCCACAGCATTAAGTGCCTCTTCTTCTTCCTGTGAAACAAATCTGTTTTAATAACGGTATTCTCAAAGATAAAAGTTTTAAAGTTCTTACCAGTGCAGCAGCACAATGAGTTTCTTGTGATCATGCAAAACTGTGACCATTTCTTTTAATTGGGACTAATGCTTACCAGAGGGTATATAATCAAATGTGTCATTCAAATAGCTTGCATAGATAGTAATAATTAATATGAAACAAGTGATTTAGGACCAAATGGTTGCAGTTTTGAACATTAAAATCTCCCTGTATAGGAAGTTGTGTTTTAACCTTGGAATGATCCAAGACTGGAATGGCTAGGTTTCAATACTACAGATAAAATACTATATTTATCCAAATAAAAGATGGCTTTTTTCCAAAATATTAATCTTGAAATTTGGGGGTTATCCTACATTTGTGATATATGTTTTCAGAATAGCATGTGGAAAACTAAGTTTCTAACTTTTCACATTTGGGGAAATAGTTAAAGATTGTGCCAAGGTCGTGACGTATATTGCAGATTTCATTGTTTCATTGATACTGTAAATTTAGTTGTAAACAGACCAAAAGAGATAAGCATTCCATTGGGAAAAAATTTTCTCTCAGAGACCAAAATAAAAATCTGGTGTACCATTCATATGACTTTCCCTACATCTTGGTAGCAAATTACAATTAAAAAGCTTATTCTCGTGTTTACTTCTAGCTAATCAAGTTAAACATTAGCAGAAATGGCATATTACTTGATTTCTTGTAAGTAGAAGGGAAATAAGGGAATAAACTAGGCTAAAGCGATAGTGAAATCTTTTAAAAGCTGGTTGCCATGTGGATGAAATCAGTTTCTTTGCATAGCCAGGAGTTGAAAAATTCTAATATGTGAAAAAAATTTAAGTATTTTAAAACTGAAACCAATAACAAGAAATATCTAAAAATGGTCAAATCCACAAAAAGAATGTATATGACAAATTGTGTGTTTTAACGATATCTAAATTTTTTGTATTGTAAGTTTTTGTCTATCTTTTACAGTTTACCTGTTACACAAAATTCCCCAGAATAAACCAGACCTTTTATCTAAAAATGCTTTGTTCGATACAGGGACCATAAAACACGTATTTCTGGTGAAATTTTGACATCAAATTTTTGGATGGAATGCATTACCTTCTCTATACCTATGTATATAGTATGTGAACTAAAGAACTTCTTTTCACATTGGTGGTAGTGCCATACTGAATATATTATGAGTCAATAGTCAAACAAAGAGAGATTTAACTGAGCATTTTTCTCCTCCAACCGCAGCCACACATTTACCGAAACATTTCCGTTCTTCCCTCTCTCCTTTGCCCTTTAAGTGAATTTTCATGCAAATTCAAATTAGGTAAAATTTTTTTACAACTATGTTGTCTAAATAGAAAATTGTATCCAACATTGTCATAGCTGCATTGCCATCATTACCACTGGCACTTTCTCTGACTGCACACATACTGGTACAGTCCCATTCTTCCGGACATTACATGAACCTCTGTGTAAACTCAAAGTGGGTAAAACTTTCTGCAATGTGCTATATTATGCATGTTATCTAAATAAAAAAATCTTATCCATTATTTTTGTTGAAGTTGCTATGTACATACATACATAGCAGTACAATTTTATTCTCCTCTTGCACTCAATGTGACTTTCTGTACATATTCAAATATAGAAGTCAACTTACATGACCTTTAACTTGTTCAAAATATAGGTAAACACTTTAAATTTCTTTTTATACAGAGGATATGTTAAATTCCAAAAGTAAAATCTGAAAACAAGGTAGGCTTACATTTCAGATTGTCATGGATTTGGATAAACGTGGTATACAGAATAATAGAATTCTAGGCAATGGAGAGTTCAAGGAAGCTGCAAAATCCTTTCATGGGGTAATTAAAATTCATGGGCAGATTTTTTCTTAGAAATCCACATAAATGCCACACCATTTAAGTTAGAGCAAGAACAATGGAGCTTGGAAATAAGCCCAATTGAAGTTAAGTAGTAAAAGCACACAAAAAAAGTTTGTATATTGTTACTAGCCAGTAAAATTGGCCAAAATGAAACAAAACAACTGACAACTTCTAAGGAGAGATGGGGCCGAATGTAAAACTGAATAATTCTAGAATGGCCTGTAAGTAAAACTTCTTACAAAACTGCAGGCAAACTTTAACTAGATTTTCTCATCTCCTAGCAAACAAACATTTTCTCAATGTCCTCAAAGTAATGATAAAATCAAGAATGGGATTTTTGATTAGATTAATGCTTTTAAAAATAAGACAAAATATCTAGAGAAATAGTTATTGTTTTAAATTTTTTTTTTACAGTGGATAAAAATATTTAAACAAACATGCTTGATATTTTTTTTTAAATATTAAAAATTATAGGATGTGAGATTTTTGAATAGGCAATATTTTTAAACATTTTCAATAATACAAAAAATAATGGAGCTACACAAATCAAACTTTGCAAAACAACTTCTCTTATAGCCCACCTCAGTAGAGTAGTGGTTTGAATCTCAGGGTATCTGGATAAGGTTTGTTTTGTTTTTGGCCCCCCCCCTCCTATATCAGGTTTTACACTAATCCTGAGAAGACGAATAGTAACAATTAAGCCCACATGGCTTCGAAACAGTCTTTTAAAAAAAAGTGATACTCAAGCATTACAAATCCAACTCGGAAATATTCCTATTCTTATTTTTAGTTACCTCATGCAACTAAACTTTTTTACGGTAAACACATTTTTAACGCAGTAAAATGTTATTAGTCAAAGATTAACATGAATGTGACATATCCATTTATGAGTAACTGTACCATGTTTTATATAATACCTACTAATTATCAAGTTTTTCACTTTAAAGTTGTTGCTTTCTTATTTACAAATCTGCAGATGATGGTAACAATCCATATTAGGCTCAATATTAATTCTCTAATTTTGAAGGCTTGAATGTTGAAAGAATATTTCATTTGCAATATAATTTAATTTCGGACACGTAAAGAAAAGATTTGTGATTGCTAGTTTTAGAATACCTCCCATAGTTTTAAGTGAAATTTATTTTTGGCTTTTCCTTTAAATTTTCCTAATTTGAAATTCACACTGTGAGTGGCGAGAAGGGAGAAAGGTATGTGTGCGATGATGGAACATGATGGTGGCAGCATAGCTGTAATGACTATGTTGGATGTTATTTACCATTTAGGCAATATACTTACACATTGTACATTTTATTTAATTAGAATTTGTGCAGAAATTTACATTCCGATCAGCAGAGAGAACGGGAATTTACCAGTATGTCTATATTTGGTGGTGACAGCGGCAGCTTACTTGTAATAATAACGATTATGGACTCAATTTTCAATTAAGACAACATACTGAATATATCTTAAAACATTTTACTTAATTTGAATTTGCGCATAAATTCACGTTTTGGGTGAGAGAGACAGAGAATGGAGTATGGAGATGTAAGGAATGTGTGTGACAGCACAATGGATTGATAACAACAGCAGCGGTGACAAAAGCGTAGCTATAACGCCGATTAGGGATGCTATTTTCTATTAAGACAACATACTTAGAAGTCCTCTAATTTTATTTTACTCTCGAAGAGTAGGTAATCTTATGAGAATGCTTATAGGCTTGTTTAACAGCTAATGTTTGGTGCGAAATGGAATGCACAGAATCTGGTGTATATATCGCAACCCTGGTGTTAATCTATATCATTTCCCCCAGGCTTCGCCACTGCTGTACCTGCAAAGTTTTCCTGTATGGTATTCGAAAAACATATGAATGAAAGACAATCTCCCAATTCTGAACATTAACATTTTGTATACAGACAAATACGGTAATACAGTTTGCTATGATACTCCTTATATTATACAAACAATAAAAGTATATAAGTATTTTTTCCTGAAAATTAGTGAAACTAGGTATGCAGTTTTAGAACTGTACTGCAGGAAAATGCAGTTTAATACCACCTGGTGGTCTGTGTATGTGTTCACGGTAGAATACATTCCGGGTTGTTGACATCACTGATGGAGTAATCATGGATATAATATAAACAGCCGTCCGATATGACCAAACCAGGTTAAAGGACATTAAACTACACACACACACACACACAAAACAAAAAACATCTAGATGAGAGTAATTAGGGGACATACAGCTGATGATAAGACTTTAGGGTATAGCAACATATCTTACCTCTCTTTTTATTGGATCACCTTCACAATGAATCACAGTATCAGGAGCTACTATGCAGTATGGCGAAGGATCAGTTTCCACCACTTTGAACTCCACAGCCCTCATTCCCCCTCGAACAATAAAGGCATCATCTTTATGAATGGGCCGATAAGCCTCAAGGAAATATGGTTTCAGATAAACTTCAAAGAGATTCCTGGAGGAAGAGAAAAAAAATTGTGCAAATTCTGACAGGTAAAAATGGTTTTAACTCAAGTTAAGGATAAAACTGATCTTGATAAATGCCTGAAGACAAAATTTCTGTTCTTAACACACAAAAAAAAAAATTGGCTTGAGCTAGACTTGGACAGCATATCTACAACCACATATACGCTGTCATTACATTTCCTGCATTGTTACAATAGAAATTTGTGTAACAGACTAGTGATCTTGTCATGTGTCAACAATAGTTATAGCCTCTTGAAGTACTTTTGTTTCAAAGTACATCAACAATTTTTTATTCATTTAAGTGCTGAAATTTGATATCTAAACATGGTATTACATACTGCAAATCTTTTATAAGCATTAAAATAAAAATATAAAACATTAATAATATTTCTCAACTGCTCTTAATACCCTTGAAAAGCATTCTTTCTAAATATTAACAGATTTTATAATTAAAATTGTGCCCAAAACTATTTTAAATGGGTTTCAAATAAACTTTTTAAAAACAAGTGAACTTGTAACTAATGCATTCAACGTATTCACAATATGCTTCTATGAGATTAGCATCAATATTATTATTAGCCTTTATTAAAGGAATCAGAGTGATTAGGCAAATGTAGTTTAGTTGGTAACTTGGAACTTTTTAAATCACTCTTATTTCCAA
The DNA here is from genome assembly GCA_030762935.1 of Hymenopus coronatus. Classification (NCBI taxonomy): domain Eukaryota; kingdom Metazoa; phylum Arthropoda; class Insecta; order Mantodea; family Hymenopodidae; genus Hymenopus; species Hymenopus coronatus. The sequence continues at coordinate 59,105,227 of CM060891.1, forward strand.
TGGTTCAATAATAGTGTGAAAAAAAAATTAATTATCCACCCCTAGTACAAGGCTGTTTTGACATTATTGTATGATTTCCTGAAGGATTAAGAGGGAGGAGAGAAAATATAGCAGAATCATTTGCATAACTCTTCCCACTCACTATGAAAAATAAACATTTCAAAACAACACATGATCACAATGCCAAGTTTTAGATATTGCTTGCATACTCTGGCAACTGGCCATACTTGAAGGTACAGTTGGAACTTTATTTTAATCAATTAAATACAACTTCAATTTTGTGCTAAACACAGCTTTACCTTAATGTCCTATTTCACATAATATATGAATATAAAGGCACCTATATGAACTTTGTTTAAATCAATTAAATACAACTTCAATCTTGTGCTAAACACAGTTTTACCTTAATGTCTTATTTCACATAATAAATAAATATAAAAGTACTTATATGGATATTGATTTTTTTATTGCCAGACTTGTACACGTATAGCAACGTCAAAAATAATAGCAATTATGGCCAATCAATTGTAATGAATTTCTGAGCCTTATAAAGAGGATTATTGTTTAAAACAATTATCTGCCTTTTAAAATAACCAATAGAAGAATTTTTTAAAGAATTGTGTCAACTGTTGAACATTTTAGCGATAACTATTTTGTGTTTTGGCATTCTTACAATTGTTTATATATTTAAAGTCCTTGTAGGATAATTATTATGGATGTAATTACAGAGTGATTAATTATGCAAATTTTTCTTAAATAAAAGGCAATTCATGATATATATACAAGATGTGCAAGTGCACCAAGCTCAATAAATAGTGATGTAACAGTGTTTGATAGCGCTCCACAGTTAAATCGAACAGCCCTGTTTTGTAAAATGAACAGCTTGCTGGCATAAGAATGATTGCCCCACAATAACACTCCATAATTAAAACAACTATAAATATTAAAAATAACTTTTATTGGGCTATCAACTAGGTGAATTCTGGAATGATTTCCAAGCTTTCAAGATCTAACAAGAGTCACAACAAACAATCTCCCATATACAGGTCATTTGTCCAGTAAACTAAGTAGAATTATGGGCAAATACGACATCAAGACAATACACAAGCCGCCCAATAAAATATGAAACATGTTAAGACAGGTTAAAGATTCCCTCGGACTCCAGGGATATACTACATCCCAAGTGAATGTGGTAGAGCCTACATCAGACAGTGGGAAGAACATTTGAACAGAGATGCAATAAACATGAGAGCTACATCTGCCTGATGTATCCAGAAAAATCTGGCCTTGCAGAACGTTTCCATGAAGGACACAGACCAAGATTGGGCGACAAAACCATCATGTTCAAATCTTCAAGCTATTGAGATCACTCCATCAAAGAAGCCATAGCCATAAAAAACACAAAGAAAATAAATCAACAGGGACAGCAGCACGCAGGTGAATGGTATTTGGAATTTGGTGCTCAACAAACGCGCAGAAAGATGTGCGAAACTATCCAAGGCTAACCCTGGTTTTGGTACAGGCTTACATCTGGCCACAGGTCAGTCAGAGAGGTCCGCCATTGATCCCCAGTCAATGCCTCCCATGTCAGACCTAGGCCTATCACAGAGCAGCATTTGGCTGATCTCCCACTGGTCTACTATAAATACAGATGGGTCTCTACATCATTCTCTGAAGATGAGAGCAACATTAGTTCTTATAGGCTTGGAAATCATTCCAGAATTCACCTGGCTGATAGCCCGAAAAAAGTTTTCATATTGCTGCCAGAAAAGCTTAGTCATAACTATAGATATTACTATTGTAAGATTTTTGTGAATATTTTGCATAAGAATGTGTGTTAAAAAAGAAAAAGAAGAAGAAAAACAAAAAGAAAGAAAGAAAGAAGTCAGAGAATGGAGCACTGCGGGACATAATATTTAACACACTTAAAATCAGATTTAAAACCATTTTAGTAAACAAACTGATAATTTTCACTTAGGTAAGAGTCAGTAAAATTTAAACTTTCAAAGGCACATGCAGTATATTCCAACTTAGATTTAAGAATATTATATGATATTGCATCAGACTTTGGTTAGATCATACCAAAACTAGGTCAACAGTGTTACGAATAGCTCTAAAGCAGAACTGATTAAAGGAAAAAAGATATTATCTTTGCAGCAATGAATTATTTACTTATTTATTAATATTCCAAAAGCCTTGGAGATTATAGGTAACATGCTAACGGGCCTAAAATTAGAAAATTCTTGCTTTGCTGCCCTTTTTATGAATAGGGATTATGCCTTCTGTCAAGAAAATACTGGAAATTGATAATTTAAAAATCCTGTTTAAAAGGGGATTCAAAATTATTGTTGTCGCTAAGTTGGTAGAACTTTCCTCTATACCCACGCAGAGTTTCGTCATCAGTCATCTAGTTTGTTTACAGTACGCCATTTTGTTAGTTCATCTCAAAGGTGATTTGCGATTTTATGATGAATACAAATATTGAACAAAGAATCTGTCTCAAATTTTGTATTGCAAATGGTATTTCATGTGCTGAATCGCTGAAAATGTTACAGAGGACTTACGGTGAATCGACTTTATCAAAAACACATGCATATGAGTGCATTCAAAAGTGGTCGAGATGTGGTGGAAGATTTGTCTCGCTCTGGTCAGCCATCAATGGTTTCAACTGAACTGAACATCGCTAAAGTGAAGAAAATGGTGTCCGAAAATCGTCATTTAGGTCTGAGACTGATTGCTGCTGAACTTTCTGTGTCTCATGAATCGATTTGTACCATTTTAAACGCGTTGCAGCTTGGTTAGTTCTGAAAGACTTGAATTTTCTACAAGAACTCCAATCGCGTAATGATTGCTGAAGACATGCTAGAACGAGCCAGTTCCGACCCCACATTCATGAAACACATTGTAACTGGTGATGAGATGTGGGTTTATGAGCTTGACACTCAAACCAGTCAATAAGCTTCCGAATGGCGCCTTCCAACTGAACCGAAACCTAAAAGGGCACGTCAAACTCGATCAAAACTGAAAGTCACGTTGACAGTTTTTTTCGATTATCGTGGTGTCGTGCATTTGAGAGTTCTTGCCAGAAGGTCAGATGGTAAATAAAGACTATTATCTTAGCGTTATGCAGCTTTTGAGAGAACAAATACGGCAGAAAAGGCCAGATTTGTGAATGACAACTCGTGGATTCTGCACCACGATAATGCACCAGCTCACAAGACTATTATCGTGAACGAATTTCTGGCTAAAAACTCAACAAATTTCATCGAACAACCACAGTATTCACCTGATCTGGCTCCTGCTGATTTCTTTCTCTTTCCAAAACCAACGTTACCACTTCGAGGCACCCGTTTTCAGTCGATAGAAGACATAAAAGAAAATTTGCGGCGACAATTGACATCGATTCCTAAAAATGCCTACAAAAAATGTTTTGATGATTGGATTATTCGTTGGCCTAAATGTATAATTTCAGGAGGGGCCTATTTTGAAGGCAATAAAATAAAATTGGATGAATAATTCATTTTTTGTGTTTTATTGGCAAATTCCTAGAACTTTCTTGACACAGTAGTATAATCATTACCTATATTATGCTTGACTTTTGAGTGAAGAACCATCAATAAAAAGCTAGTGCAATTGTAACAGATTAGAGAGCTTTTTAAATTTGCTACTGGATAAATTATAGTAATACATAATGTTGTACTTAACACTGTACTCTTGCATGTTTGTCATTAATGACATCATTTTCACAAGCCAATTGCTGATCACATGATGAAATAGACTATATTAAAATCAAGCAATTTGTCAGTTAAAACATTTTTTAATTGAAAGATCTTAATTAAACATGTTATGCTATACATAAAGCAATCACTTCCAAGTATGCTACAAATATTTTGCAGTTTTTAATTGTAAGGTCATTAAGAAAAATTTAAAGAGGTTATTGTTTCAATATTGAGAAATCTTTTGTTTGAAAATTTGAGTAATGTTCATATCTTACCCTGTAAGTCCTTCAACAGTGTCGTCAATAGGCAAAACATGAATCCTTTTGCCATATTTCACATCTGGACAGTGCTGCACAGAAACCACATCTGAGAGACGAACACGTAAATTGTTTCTCACTACTCTGTTCATTCTGATCTTTTCATCTGGACAGGTTTCATCTGAGAGTACTATGCAAACAGTTTCCTTCCTTCTCTTGCCTTTTAAAAGGACTGTATCTCCACGAAACAGCTGCAACTCATCCATTTTGTGCTGAAAAAATGTGCATTTGAATTATGAGAAAATGTTTTGTTTCATTACACAAAAAAATAATCCTTCAATATTTCAAGTGGCACTAGCATGTGTGTATGAATTATTAACTTTTATAATCATATGGGCCTTCTCAAGCATGTTTTGCCATTTATTTAATTGAAGTGCCCCATTAAAGGGTAATACTCCACGTTTTTTAACTTTCTGAAATTAATACCTGTGAAACTTCTTTCATCCAACAAAGAATAATAATTTTGCAATGAAATGAAATTTATAATGCATACCTGGTTTGGGAAGGTGGCCTTGTTCAAACTGTAAAAACCCCAACCAGAGAAGGGACGGTTTCGGACATATTTCTTGTAAAGCCAGAAGAAGCTGTACTAGAATGCGAGGTTTTTCCAGGTATAAGTGACCATAAGTGACTGCGTATTACTTAAAGTAGAAGGAATACGTGCCAAGTTTCACACGGATGAAATGAGACACTTTTACCAATATTACAAAGGAGACATTCTGAGGCTGCAAAAATTCTTAAACGAAAAATATTCGCTGTGGTCCCAATCTGGAAGCTCAGTAGAAGAAATATGGTAAAATTTTAAAAAAATTGTTATGGAAGCAACATATAAATTTATACCCTGTAAAATGCTAACTAAAAACCCTGACCCGGAATACTACAATAAAACAGTAAAACGGCTAAAGAAACAAGTCAGGAAAGCATATAGTTCACGAAAAATTAGTAGTTATCACGCACATAAATTCCGAGTTTTGTCAAACAAACTTCTATTAGAAAAGATTATTGCGGAGAATATTTCTTAAAAAGTATTCTCTCGTCTGACAGGAATAGTTGGCAGCAAATTTTTAAATTTGTGAGAAGGCGCAGGGGAAACGCAGAAATCATTCCAGAAATCAAGAATGGAAATATACTAATGGCCGATTCATTGTCAAAAGCCGAAGTGTTTAATCAACATTTCGCTTCAATTTTTCGAGTAAAGAGCAATGCCAGTATTAAAAGAACGGAAGGGCCCCGTATGACAGTGAAACCAAGCGACATTAGAAGATAGTTAGCTAAATTAGGAAAAGATAAATCAGTCGGGCCAGATGGCATTTCGGGCAACTTTCTTAAGATTGGGGGGGAGGCAATCGTTCCATACGTACTGAGGCTATTCAAAGTAACAGTAAATAACGGAAGTATACCACAAGATTGGAAGCAGGCTATAGTTGTGCCTATTTATAAAGCAGGGTATCGAACAAATGCGGCAAACTATAGACCAGTTAGTTTGACATCTAGTAAGCAAACAAGTTGAGCATCTTATAGCACCATATTTAAGACGCGAATGGGATAAAACTCATTGGCTCTTCGAAGGCCAACATGGTTTCCGGAACGGATATTCTTGTGAGAGTCAACTAGTAGCTGTTTGTCAGCATGTAGCCGATACACTTGACGCGGGTGGAAAAGTACATGCAATAATAATGGATTTTTCTAAAGCGTTTGAACTTGTACCTCATGGACGACTAATAGAAAAACTTTGTAATCTGCAAATAGACAACAGAGTGATAACTTGGATTCGGGAATTCTTGAGAGAGCGAACCCAAAGAGTGCGGGTGGGAAATAAATTATCGTCTCCTACAAATTAACTTCTGGTGTGCCCCAGGGAAGCGTGATCGGGCCGTTGCTTTTCTTAGCATCTATAAATGATTTACATGAAGGGATAATATCTCAGATTCGCCTATTTGCAGACGATTGTATAATCTTTAGAAATATTAAGAGGTAAATGTGACACAATAGATCTACAAGAAGATTTAAACAAAATTCAACTCTAGGCAAAATATAATAAAATGGAGATAAATCCAAACAAATGTAAAACAATTATATTTTCAAGGGCAAGAATAGTAGAAAACATAATATATAAATTAGACAATAAGAAAATACTCAGAGTAAATAGCACCAGCTATTTAGGGGTAATACTAAATCAAAGATTATAGTGGGGGGAACATGTAAACTCGATCACTGGAAAGGCGTGGAAATGAGGATTTCGTAATGAGGATTTTAAAACGCAGCAATGGAAAGTCGCGAAATTTGGCATACACTTCTTTATTTCAACCAATATTAGAATATAGTGCTGCATGCTGGGATCCGTATCGGGTGGGGCAAAAACTGGCACTAGAGAGAGTTCAAAAAAGAGCAGCTAAATTTGTAGACAGAAGTAAACGATTAGAAAATCATACCAGCCCTACTACTTCCTGGGAAACACTAGAAAAGCGTAGGAGACGAGCAAGGCTATGTGCAATTTTTAGAGCCTATAAGGGAGAACCTGCATGGAAAGATATATCCAAACGATTATTAAAGCCATTATACTGTGGGAGGAATGATCACACGGAAAAAATAAGAAATAGGGAACAGAAAACAGACATAGGTAAAGTTTCCTTCACAAATAGAACAATAAACTAACGGAACAAAATACCTGCAGATTTACTGTAGACTTTGCCTCAAAGTGTAAATAGTTTTAAAAAGAGACTAAAGAAGAGTGATTTATAGTCAGGATAGTAAATAAAGATATTGCATTATTATTATTATTATTATTATTATTATTGTTACAATTATGTATATATTAGTAGACTATGATGTCATTGGCATTTTAACAGGGTATTACTCACATTATTATTTAACTCAATTGTATTGTACATTGTATTATTACATTGACAGCGCTGCCACGGGGCCACGCCCTAAGCAGTGAAATAAAGTATCTATCTATCTATCTAATGCGCAGAACAGTAAATTTACCAAAATAAAATGCAAAATAAATGGGAATTCTATGTTGTAAGTATCCTTATGAATACTTATCTTTTATTGGTCACACATGTAAATTTTCTAATGCACATTTATTTCATTAATGAACTAGTATAAACAAATATTTGTCACAAAAAAGGAAAAAACTAATTTCCTGCAGCCAAATAACATGAATAAGAGAAATAATTTACATCAAGGTATTAACTTTGCAATTCATGCCAACTATTATTAAATGTTCATGCCCATTTTAAGGCTGGCTACTAAGAAGTAACTAGTAAAAAGGTCAAATTTTAAATCTGCACTCTTAAGCAGTTTGCTACAATGCAGTGAGGCTGGGCATGAATGATGACAGACATACACTCTGGATATCATAACATTTATTCTGATGCCTACCAATTGCAATCAAAAGTTACGATATAATCCAATAATCTTTTTGTAAATATGTATTAAGTCTACCAATAGCATCACCAAATGAGGTAGCTCAGAACTGGGAAAGCATTCCAGAAACGTCAAAATTATCACATGAGCTATGAAATACCTCTAAAGAATTTCCAATCTAGAGGATAGGGTTATTATTAGAAAATGCTTTAACATTCAGGACAAAAGTAAATGGGAAGGATCATGATCAGTTAAAATTCAGGAAATTATGGAGAAAGTATATAAGAGAAGCTCATGATTAAATGCAGAATACAACAAATGATGCTTTTGGAACATACTAGAATCAAGACTAGAGGATATTGATAGAGAAGATATTTTTAGCAGTATAAGAGAGAAAATATCGAGGATATATGGAGGAATAAAAAGTCTGGGAGAGGAAAAAATACATAGCAATATGCAACAAACTAGGGAGAGAAGGATTTGCATGGATGTTAAAAACTTGAAAGGCAAAAGAACACGATGAAAATGTCCAATGTGTGGAGAAATTGACACAGATTTCCATTATACACTATATTGTAATAAAGAAATGGAGTGATCAAATCTGGCAATGAAAATGGGATAAATTGAATGGGAAAATAGTAATCAGGAGGAAAATGCAAATTTAATAATGCCAAAGAAGAGTAAAATGTAAAAGATATAGGCAACTTCTTGGGTAAGGTCAGAGAGAAATGGATAAGAATGTGGAAGAGGTAAAAGATTAAAAAAAAAGAAAAAGGGGGAAGGAATAGTTGCTTAATTTAGGTCAGGATTCACTGTACACATATAACCATGGTGTTAAGGTGTGTGGCAGACTAAAGGAAAAATAAAAATAGCAAATCTAAGTAAGGTATAAGAAAATTGTAAGAATATATGTTCTGTATTATGGTTAATACCGACTTAATATAATCCAATAGAATTAAATGATTTTTGAGACATCTGAGTTGAAAAACTACATTGAATCTACTTGCAAAGCCATAAAATCATAAAAAGGTTTTTATTCTCATAAAAGTTACCAAATATGATATTCCAATATTGGCATTATCATCTAGTTGACAGTAAATTTGAGTTTTTGCACAGTGGCCTGTGTACTGTAGTATGATGAAAGGTGTGTTCAAGATGGCTATGTAAAAAAAGTATTCTATTTAAAATAAAAGCTGCAGCAATTCACAATGGCAAAACAGGTGTTTCATTATCATCTTTTATTAATTTTTTTTCACCTTCAACTGCACGGTCATATCAGCAGCATTTACCTTTGTAACATATTGCCTATTGGCAAGGTATTAACTTGTGTACTGTCATCATTAGGTTTATATTTTTCTTTAATTTTATTCATTAGGTCACAGACACATTCATGCTTCTACATCATGGGAAGGACAGGAAATAATCTTGGCTAGAGAAAATTTCTCACCTTTCCAGCCAAGATTTGATACCTGGACAACAAGCACAGCAGACACGTGCTCTATTGACTGAGGCATGCCAGGTTATATTCTTCTTCTTCTTATTATTATTATGATTATAATCTTCTTCTCTTAGTTATGAAAATGCAGGTGGATTCATCAGTTTAAAAAAGTAAAATTTGTTTATTGAAGCTTTTCAGATGGAAAAAAGTGCCAAGTAAATAAAACAAAATTTTAATACCTGTAATGTAACCACATAGCCACTCTTGTTCTTTGAATTTTTATAACATAATTGACTGTTGATCAAAAACTAAAGATGTTGTATGTTTGTTTAGTTTACTGTTAGGAATATTTATCATTAATGATTTCAAATCATTATGGAATACATCCTACATAAGAACACAATGCAAACATTCCCTTCTCCACCATTGTTTAATATTATGGCACCTAGCATTTCTGGTTCTGCTGAAAAATAATTTCTTACTTCTTTTATATGAAAACTGAGAAGATTGTATAAAGCTTTTGTAATTTTGTGACGTCTATTGCTGTACAGCTCAATGACAATAAAAATTATTATTATTATCTTTTTCCTTATGCAAATATGTTATTTCCAGGATAGTCTGAAGAACACAAGACACTAAACACCAAAGAAAAATTGATTGATGTTCCCCTTGTAATCCTTTCCAGTCTGTAAAAATTTAATGAATAACCCTATATATAAATATGTACTTTTGATGTTTTAATGAATAAAATACCATATTCTCCATACCTGTGATAAGGCAACAACTGAGTTGTCATCATTAACAGCTTCTTCTACAAGCAGTCTGTTTGGACGATCCTTCTTACGAAGAATTGCAGTTGCAAGATCATCAGGGCTGTAAACAAAACCAAGAATATTACAATACAAGAAAAGATATCATACTTCACAATTTTTCTAACTTTATGCAGTCTTTGCCTACTCTGTTATGTTTCTGGATTATGTGTAAAGCACCACTGAAACTTTACACTTGACAGCTAGCAGTTAAGATGGTACACTAGCAAAAAAACAGATTAAAAGCTTTATACGTCAGACTTCCTGAACCAATCATAAAGCATCATTCTGGATGGACAGTCACAAAGCAAAAGTGGAACTGGAAGCAGCTATGTTGTTATTGCTTGTTACTTATATATGCAGTTATTTAAACGTGTATACCTAGTCAAGCAATAAATACTGTCAAACTTTTAGTTTGGACTGTAGAAACGGTTTTGCACGAGGCAAGGAACGCTTGTGCTGAAGATCAGTCCAAAATATGTGTGCATCAGTGAAGGAGAAAGAGTGAATTTGCTTTGCTTAAGCATGGAGTGGGGTGATCACGAAACAGGGTAGCTATGATTGCCTTGCACAAGACTAGAGTCACCAACTGAGATTTTACAACTCATGAAAAAGCTGATAATTGGCAAGAGGTTTGTTTACCGAACAGTTTACCAGCAGTTTACTGAGATTGGCAATTTAAGTGATTGCCCAAGGAATGGTCATTTTCATAGTGTAAGAACAGTAGCTGCTGTTAAAGCACTGAAGGCTTGTCTGGAAGGAGAAGATCATGGCATGGGAGCTCAACAATTCCCCATGATCAATATCCAGGGTACCCTTTGGACATCTTGGGGGTCAGAGCTTATCGGCAGAACTTTTCTTAACACCACAGCTGAAGCAGCAGAGGAAATTGAAATTAAGACAATCCTACAGCAGTATGCCAACAATGGGCATCAGAAATCTCACTTTTCCAATGAGAAAATCTTTACTATTGAAGAGAGCTTTAACTGCCAAAATTATAGGGTATATGCGGCAAACTCTCGGGAAGTCTATGAGTTTCTAAGGTGCAGAGAGGTCACCACCCCTCCTCAGTCACGGTTTGGTGGGTGGTGAGTTAAGAAGGCCCTACAAGAGTTCATTTTGTGAAAAAGGAGTAAAAACGAGTGGATATACGTGAAAGGACTTGAGTGACAGCATGTTCAACAATGTGCCCTGGACCTTCCAGCAGGATTCTGTTCCAGCTACTAAGGCAAGGGTAACACAACTGTGGTTGCAGGTCAATGTACCACACTTCATCTCTATTGCTGAGTGGCCTTCTGGTAGTCCTGACTTAAATCTCCTGGACTACAAACTTTGGTCAGTGGTAGAAGATAAAGCCTGCAAGAAAACATACCCTTAACTTAAAAGTTTGAAGCATTCCTTGGAGGCAGCAGTGGCAGAGTTTCCAATTGGTTCTGCCATAGATGACTGGCCCTAGAGACTAAAAGCCTGTGTGCATGTCAATGGTGGATGTTTTGAAGTTTGATAGATGCAAATTGTGAATTATATATGTACTCATAACATAGAAAAAAATCCCAACCTTTAATATATTCACAAAATACTTTGACAGCTCTTATGGCTAAATTAGATATGCACATATACTATTTGTATAAAATGTAAGTATCACAATGTCTCAAAAAGACAATTGATCATTGAATGATGAATTGCTAAATGTAAATCGACAAAGTGTACCACTCAATAATCTCACACTGGAATTATTAAGAACCCAAGAAATCTTTGAGGACATGAAAGAAAGTGTGTGTGTGTGTGTGTGTGTGTGTGTGTGTGTGTGTGTGTGTGTGTGTGTGTGTGTGTGTGTGTGCATCCCCCTATCTTGCTAATAATTGTACAGTGAACTGCAGCAGCTCTTGTACTAACAAATAAGTTATCTTTTTCTTCTTTGTAAGACAGTTTTAATTTCTCTAGCCTGCATGTTCAGTGTACATAGTAGACGGAGAAGGTGTTTTATTCCACCCAAAAATTTGATGTCAAGATTTCACTGGAATATAAGCTTTGGCTTCTCCCGAGTTTGAAAAAAGAATGTTTAGCAAAAGGCCTGCAAGTGTATGCATGTCTGTGGACAGCATAGCTCAAAAGCTAAAAGTCTGTTAAATACTAAACGCATTCAAGGATGCGATTACAAAAAAAAATATATATATATCCTATCACAAACTACCATTTGCATAGAAAAATGAAAAACAACGTTTTTTTATTAAAATATCACAAATATAACATATGTTTTGAATTTTCTGGGAATAACCTCTGAAGACCTCTTTATTCTGGTTGTTTTGCAGAATTTTGCATAACAGTTAAACCATATTAGACAAAAACTTAATACACAAATAATTTGCTTTAGCATAATAAACTCCCTTGTTTCCCTTCTACTCAATAAGAAGCAAGTAACAAGACCAACTCTGCTAATGTTTTATCTTGATTAGCATGAATAATCTTTTGCAAGAATAGTTTGTATTTAGAACAGCTAGAGAAAGCCATGTGGAGGTACACATCAAATTTTTTTTTAAATGCCCTTTAACCTGGTAGGTCACATCAGATGATGGATGAATGAAATTGCTGAAATGATGCTCAAATGAACCCGTGGTCCATTAAGCTTAAAGTTATTTAATGTTAGTTTTCTCAGGATAAGGGAAAACCCTGGAAGAAACCTTATCCAGGTAAATTAGCCAAACCGAGATTTGAACTTCTTGAATATGAGGCAGACCACTACATAAGCAGGCAATACCAATGGTGTCCAGGAATGCATTGCCCTGAATGTTAACATGTTTAAGCACCATTAGGAGTTAGCAATCCATGCAATTGCCTCTCCTTTATTAGTGAATACAATGGAGTGGTATGTAAATTTTAGCTGCTGGGACCAAGGTCATTTATCACCTGGCTGCACAATGTCCATATGCATAAGGCAGGTTATAAAACAGAAAAATGGGAAAGAAGAAAATATGTAACATATGAGGACCAACATGCAGCGTTCAACATAAACATGGTGGAAAACTATATATATGCTAGTTCAGAAGACTAGCACAAAGTAATTATTTTTCTCCTACTCACAGATTAGACAACATTTATATTCCAGGTTCACAGCCAAATCTGGCATTTCCAAACCTTTCCATTTTCCTATCTGCACATGTTTGATGTATTTTTGATGAAAGGCCAGTTTAAAATTACCCAAAAACAGAAAGTAAAATAGAAAAAGAATGGAAAGCAATGAAGGATACACAATTTTGCTTCACAATAGCTTGGCAACAAGAACAGGAATGCATATTGATATGTTGATTTCAAAGTGGAAAGTTAATTTTGAGCATTGTGGTTTCATTTGTTTTTAACAGACCAACAATAATTTTTCACCTGCCTGTAGTCAGCCAACGTAATACAGGTTAATCAACGTAAAAATTTGAAAGAACTATGACTACAGTGAGCTTAAGCAGCTTTTTCCTATCATGGCCATCTAGAATAATCTCTACAGTGAAGAGTTTAATATGTACATCATGTCTGGAAATGAGAGAAAGTTAAAACTTGACCAACTCTTCTTTCATGTTCCTGGGGACCAGGAAAGCTTTAATTGTGGCTGCTATTAAAATATATGTATTTCAACTTTGTCATTCTTGTTCTGGTTACTTATCTTGGTTGTTGTGAACAGCCTTAAAATGGGCAGGAGGAAGAAACAAGAAAAGCAGGGAACTACTAAAGGATGCAGCTGTACTCTGTACATGAAAAACCTCCTTAAACTCAATGATTACAGTGAAGATGAATCCACTTTCCTGGCAAGCCTTTTCTATTAATTTGGAATTATACATGGCAAATGTAAGTTGTAATTACTACAAAGTTAAAAAATCTGCTGTACACTCACATGACTTTCTCTAGCTGCTTTGCAAACTTCTCGCAAAAGATTATTCTCCTTTCTACACAATGCTAATCGAGATAAACATTAGCAGAATGTTCTTATTACTTATTTTCTTATAAGTAGAAAGGAACTAAGGGAATGCACTAGGCTAAACTGATAGTAAAACGTTTTAAAACTAGTAGTTATGCAATTGTCATTGAAAATGGCTTCTTTACTTGGCCAGGAGTAGAACAAAAGAATGGACACTTCCTATCTGAGAAAAATATAAGTACTTCACAATTGAAACCAATAACAAGAAATATCTTGTAAATGGTTAACTCCACAAGGAAAACATAGAGGATGTAAACTGTGTGTTTTGACGAGAACTACATTTTTTGTGCTGTAAGTTTCTGTGTATCTCTTATGGTTTAGCAGTTAAACAGTTAATTCATCCAGAATAAAACTCCCATAAAATTCAAGATATACATTTTATTTGGGATGTAAATAGCTTTAATATACAGGATTTTAATCAAATTGTTAGAGGCATTTTTAAAAAAATAAAAATGTTCAAAATGTTTACACATACAGGGTAGTTTGTGGTGGTGATGGTGGTGGTGGTGATGGTGGTGGTGGGGGGTTCCGCGAAAATCTTCATGTGCATCCTTGGAAGATACTAAACCTAAATACCAAGTTTAGTATTTAACGGCCTTTTCATTTTTGAGCTATGCTGTACACACACACACACACACACACACACACACACACACACACATGGGCCTTTTTCTAAAAATGCCTTTTTCGGACACAAATATTTCTGGTGAATTCTCTACATCAAATTTTTGGGTGGAATACAATACCTTCTCTATCCCCTATGTACATTTTACATACGGGGCTAAAGAAAGTAAAAAGAACTTGTGCACAAAGAGTGAAATATAGTCCCCATGATCTGATTTGGATATAGAAAGTTATGCACCTATTACAAAAAGATTTTTTTCCATGTTCAATGTCCTGGTTGCCTATTAGACTTCATTTCTGGTCTGGCCTATAAAATTATTGTATAGAATGATAGAGAAAATAGAAATAAAAATAAAGGTAGATCCTTTATTAATTTTTTTTCTGATTAAAAGTTTAAATTCTTCATGGAGTTTATTGATAATTAAATTTCATATTATTAGGGGATTTAATATTAACCTAACAATTCATCACTGGATTTCATTCCCAGCTGGAGGGGTACTTTTAATTTGGACTCTTATCCTCCATCCCCACCAGAGTCTGGAAGCAGAAGACTTTGTCATAGGACTAAAAAACCATGTGGATGTGGGTGATTTATAATTTAGAGGTATTCTTTAATGAGATCAGAATGGTTTGACATTTTTTTTTAAATTCTTCCACATAACTATACTAAATGGCACATACTCACTTAATTAAAATGGTATTGCAAAATGATGCAAGGATGTGATACTGAAGGCTGTCATATTGTTGAAAATGAGAAAATAGTGGTCTACATTAGTTGTCCTGTTCCTCCACAGAACAGAGGGATAAAATCATGCAACCATGCAGTGAAATAGCAAGCTAAGCGAGAGAAACAAACTGCCCAGTTGGTTTATGTAAGACAGCATACACTTACGCTGTCATTTACATAAAATGGATTAACCGAAAATATGTTATTCGCTCACTGTTAATTATAACTTCCCTTTGATCCCTTATTTGCTCCTTTCTTCAGATTAGTAAATATTTTGCTTTGTTAAGCCTGATGTATGAAAATTTCTTTTCCAACAAACTGAAGGCTATGTTCATGTAGGTGGCCCAATAACATTAACATTTGGTAAGGGCTAAAAAGTTGTTAAACTGCTCAAATAAGCTAACATTTAAGTCTCAGACCTTGTGTGAAGCTAATATATAGTCTATGTTTGGCATTTGCTATAACAGCCTTGAAGGTTTAGAATTCCAGTATTTCAGGATAGGGTTCAACAAAATTCAGTATATCATTGAGTATATTGCAGCAAAAACGCAGGAGTATTCTAATGTGTGATATGGCTAGTTACTGATTTTATTTATTATCACAAACATAAGCTGTGTTTATTACTTGCTACCCTACCCAATGCTGAATGGTGCTATTAATTTTGAATTACAATTATATTAATTTATTTTACCCTCAGTTGTCTTCATAAAATTATTGTACAACCATTGATGTTTTCTTTTTCTTTTTAATTATCTTAGAACTGTATTTTCATAGAGCCCCATTCTATTCATAATAATAGATCAAAAAGTTGCTGATATTTGCGGAAGTGGGAATGATATATCAGAGGCTATCTGATCTTAGCTTCCCCCTCCCAACAATCTTTTAAATTTTGAAAATGTTGTGCCAGAGTCACTATTAAAGTTTTGAGATGTGTAAACTAAGGTTGATTACATGGACTGCAACATTCTTTGCGAGTATAAAGGTGCATCAGTTGGTGTCCATCTCCCCCCTCCCTCTTGCAGTCTACAGTGCAAGGTTAAAAGTGGTGACAGCTGGTTTTCAGAATGGAGGGGGAAATATATCACTTTTGCACAATGATTTTAAAATCAATTTAAATGAGACCCAAAGTCTTGAATGCTTCAACAAGGTTTTGGGAGACATTGCTCCTTCCTGTGATTGGTTTGCATTATATCATTTTTGGCTGCTAAGAAACAGACATTAAAAAAATTCATGTGAACCAATAATAACCTAGCTTCACTCGGGCACTATAAATACACAAATCTGGACTTTCAAGACATCAGTTTACCCTGAAGATGAAGATGATGCACATCTTCAAAACATTGGAGTCAATCCATGAACTTACCTGGTTAGAAGCTCAAGAACAACTAAGTTCATTTTATCCAGCTTAATTTTGTGTATTTCAAAACTTTTGTAGTGAGCCTTGTAAGCCTGTAAAACATTTTAGGGGCGAAAGATTATCCATATGATTTGAGTCATTTTTAATAACCACAGTACAGATGACTATTTAACAAGATATGGGCTCCAGACCATTATTACAGCAAGGGAACATTTATTGAATATTCAAGTACATAAAAACCCTATTTCACTCGAAGGTAAACTATTGTAATTCCCCCAGCAGGCATTTTTTTCTAAACAGCTCATAATTAAATTGTCAAATTTAATAGAGCAAAAGCCTGAAAAATGCGGATACTGGGAGATATGCTTTACCTCCACATTGTAATGATTCTGCAGTATATCGAAATGTGAGCTTAGAAGTGACAAAAATTGATCCTGCAGAGATACAAGGAAACATTTCTGCAATAATAAATTACTGTACATTAAAAATTATGTGATATACAATAAAGCACAGTGCTTTTCAATGCAATTACTCATCAGTTATACTGGAGGTGTATTTAGTTCTGTATTCCATCATACTTTTTTTGTATACATTTTATATTAACCTAATTTTGCATTTTTTTTTTTTTTTGTAGCTTAACATCCTTTAACCTGGTTGATCTTATCGGTTGATGAATGGAATTGGTGACAGGATGCTCAAATGATCTCGGGGTCCATGGAGCTTAAAAGTTACTTGACATTCATCTTCTCAGGATAAGGGAAAACCCCGCAAAAAACTATCCAGGCAACTCGCCCTAAGCAAGATTTGAACCCACAACCTTTGGATGTGAAGCAGACACGCTACCCAGGTAGGCTGCAGTGTCTTAACTAGAAGTATTGTTTGGCAGACAAATTCACCAGGTTTCTTCTCTGTGTATTGTACGATTGTAGCAAATGTCAATCCTAGGAGTGTGGTGAGGGTGAAATTTATATTTTAGAACCACTCTTTGAATAAACTTATAAGCTCAACTTTCAAAAGTAAAAAAGTAATACAAATAAATAAAAATTAGAGTATTTTTTGGGGGGGGCGCATACTTTTCCCCAGATTAAATCCAAATTCATGATATTTTGGACCACACTCTGCTTCCACTGTATTACAAAAATTTAAGTGTCAAAGATTCTTCTTTTATGCTTCAGGACTGGGCATTGAAATAAAACAGTTTGCTGTTCAGCACAAAACATTGGTATCTATTAAAAAAAAAGTCTGACAACAATTGGGAGAATATGAGTCTGGCTGATATTTTTACTGCATAGGTGACCCTCAACTGTTGGAAAGAAGATTTCTCTTGTAATGATTCCTTTAGTATTGAACATCCACTACTCATTCCAAGCCTTTTAATATATTTCTCAAGTTTGTTCATAACATAGGAAAGGGAACTTAAATTGTAGCTAAAATTTAAATTAAAGTTAGCAATATTTTTTGCCAATCCATCAGCTCTTTCATTCCCTACTTTGCTGATATTACCTTGTAAACATGTTTCTCATATGATAAGATAGCTCTGATGCTTATTCCCAGATATTTAAATTGTATTTGTTGTTTGAAACAGCAAGAGTAGTTTGTGAATCACTGAAAATGCATCAATTCCCAACAAATTATATTTTCAAAAAAATAAAGATTAAAGTAGCAGATAAGGATATTAACTCCCAAACCCACAAAATATGGACATAGCATACAGAGTCTAATTACTGAGAGAAACTTCATCTTATTTTTGTAAATATCTGTGAGTACTTTCCTACATTATGCTGGTCACAGTTTTTTCTATTTCTACACATTCTTATACATTGATAAGGAACATTCAAAATTCCAGAATGTTTTAGCTTGTTCTTCATTCCCCTGGCTAAGGACTTTAATCAGAGATCCCACCAATATATTCAGCATCGCTAAAACCCATGTATTTGACACCAATGTATACTTCATTTTTAAGGGTCTGACTTCTGAACCCCATTTTTGCTTTCTCTACCATGTATGTACAATACACATAGTGGATTGAGAAGGTATTATAATCCACAAAAAATCTGACACCTCAGTGTGCAAATACATGTTTTAGAGACCTCTGGATAAAAAAAAAAAAATTATTTATAAAAAGGTAGGTTGTGTGTGTGTGTATGTGTGCGCATGCGCACAGCAATACTCAAAATAAAAATGTTGGTTAAGTTCAGTATCTTCCTAAAGTGCGACAAGGATTTTCAGGAAAATCCTCACAACCCCAACTACCTTTTACATGGAACATTTTTCAAAAGTTTTAATTTTCTCAATTTCCTGGGAATATTCTTTGAAAAACTCTTCATTCTGGATAAATTTTGTACAACTTGTAAACTGCAATAGATAGACAAAACCTTACCTCACAAAATGTGTAGATGTCATTCACATTTTTGTTGTAGAGCTAATCATTACAGAGATATTCAGTATTATTTATTGGTTTCAGTTATAAACTACTTAAGCTTTCTTCAAACAGGAAGATATCTTTCTTTTTGTCCCTTTTGTTTGTTCCTAGCAAGCAAAGAGGACTAAATTGTTTCATATACTGACCAACTTTTAAAAGATTTGACCATTGCTTTAGCCTAGTGTATTCCCTTATTTCCCTTTTATTTATAAGGAACTAAGTAATAAGACCAATTCTGCTAATGTTTATCTCAATTATTATGATGTAAATAAAATAATTCTTTGTGAGAAAAGTTTGTTTGCGGTAGTCATGACATCTACATTTGATCATATGAAAACACACATCAGATTTTTAGGGGTGGGTAACCTAGCGTATCAGTTAATATATTAATTAGCTTTGGAGGAAAGTGGCCCAATCTATATTGCTTCATTTTTAAGGTATCCCATACCACCTCCCCTGAGGGATGTGTAACCCTACAGTATTTTTGTTAAGGTAGCAAGTAATAAGTGCTGGTATAAAGTATGAGAGAATGAAATTATCTAGGAGTTAAAATAGATTACAGTAAATGGGAAAAGCAAAATTTTTTTGCACTGACAAAAAGAAAAGGGGTTATTAGTCATCAGCAGCAGAAAATATAGAGAACTTAATATAAATATTACAGCTGAAAAAAATGTAATATGTTTGAGCCAAAAATGCTACAAGAGATAGAAGTATGGGTATTAGGGGAGGATGGGAAATTTTTTTTTTTTTTTTGGTAGTGTTTAACGCCCGCTTTAACTACTAATGGCATCGCAGGCGGTGACACTGATGATACATGAATGATGATGGAGCACCGGTGGAATGCGATGGCGGGGGAAACCGGAGTACCCGGAGAAAACCCGCCCCAGCGCCGCTTTGTCCACCACAAATCTCACATGCGGTCGCTTGGGATCGAACCCCGGCCGTCTAGGTGAGAGGCTAGTGGTCTAACCACTCGGCCACGGCGCGGCCAGGGTGGGAAAGCATACATGAAATGCATAGGATGTTTTGAAGAGAAATCAGTAAATCAGCAATTAAAAAATGAAATGGCGTTTTATTTATGGACGCTCTTTAACTGCTGTGGTTCTCAGCATCCCATTCTATATTGGGCATGAAAGACTGCTTAATTTTGCTCAGAGGCCTCTCTATCAGGCTTGAGGTTCTTTTACGTGCCGTAAATCTACGACACGAGACCCACGGCTTTACTTCCCTTCCGAAGGAAGCTATGCTAAGGATTTTTACGCCCGAAAAAATCCATTGTCCTCCGCCGGGTTTGAACCCACGACCTTGGGTATAGGAAGTCAGCATGGTAACCACTACACCACGGAGGGCGACAATCAGCAGTTAGGCAGATAGGGCAAATAGAAAGGCAAAGAAGCAATCAAGGAAAAAAATTATGGAAACAGCATCAGAATATCTAGAATATCAATATTTAACTGAAAGTGACAGTGATGATATTTCCAGGACTCTTCTCTTCAGATTATCAACAGGAAATATGCAAATGGAGTTTTATCAATGGTTGCTCTTTAACTACTGCAGTTCTCAAAGTCCCATTCTATGTGAAAGACTGCTTAATTTTGCTCAGAGACCCCTCTATCAGGCTTGAGCCTGAATTTTTAGGCTGAAAAAATCAAATGTCCTCCACAGGGTTTGAAACCGCAACCATGGTTATATGAAGCTAGTATGATAACCACTACATCACAAAGGGCATTATCATCAAGAATTGCATATATTTGTATTAGAATTGAAGTCTAATTGCCAAATTATGAATAAAATTTGTATACACATCAAGATAAGACAATTTTGAAAAGTTGCATTAGAGGTATTAATGGAAGCATCCTTTAGATGACTATTTATTCTGAGAAAGCATATTTTAATCCTGTAATTGCATTTAGATGAGAGCCCAATGTATCAATGAAAATACTTAAAAAAGTAAGATTAAGAATGAGAAAGAGTAAAAGCCAGAAAGTGAGTATGATTTGGAAAGCTTAAGAAACATCTGATGCTGTTTCCAAAATATGTACATTTTTAAAAAATCTTATGTGTTCCATTCACATAACTTTCTCTACATCTCTGTAACAAATTATTGCTAAAAAGCTCATGCTTCTATTTACTTCATGCTAATCGGGAAAAAATTAGCAGAAATAGTCTTATTACTTGCTTCCAAGTAAGTAGAAGGGAAATAAGGAAGTACCATAGACTATAAAGTGATACTCAAAAGCTGGTCGCTATGTGATCCTTTGTTTGTAAGGACAGGTGTTGTAAAATTCCCATATGAGAAAAGTATAAGTAACATCTAAAAATTATTAACTCCATGAAAAAAAAAATCTGATGTGTACCATTCACATAACTTTCTGTACATTTCTGCAACAAATTATTCTTAAAAAGCTTATACTTCTATTTACTTCATGCTAATCAGTAAAAAATTAGCAGAAATAACCATATTACTTGCTTCCTTGTAAGTAGAAGCGAAATAAGGGAGTACCAGAGGTTAAAGTGATAATCAAAAGCTGGTTGCTTGTCACTGAAGTTCCTTTGTTTGTATGGACAGCAGTTGACCTGTATGAGAAAAGTTTAAGTTTTTCATAGCAGAAACCGAAAATACGGACTGTCTCAAAAACGACGAACTCCACGAAAAAAAAAATGTATATAACATAAATTGTGTGTTTTAACGTGCTCTACATTTTTTGTTTAGTACGTTTTTGTCCATCTCTTACGGTTTAGCAGTTATGCAAAATTCCGTAAAATTGACCCAGAATTAAGTAGTCTTCAGAGGCTATTCCCAGAAAATTCAAGATATACATATTATTTCTCAGGTAAATTTCTTTAATAATACGAAATTTTAATCAAAATTGTTAGAGCCATTTTTGAGAAAATCAAAATTTTCGAAAAAAGTTCCCTGTAAAGTGATAGTTGGCGGTGGGGGAATTTTCTCAAAATCTTAGTGTCGCATCCCTGAAAGATACTTAACTTTAATACAAAGTTTGGTGTTTTAACAACTTTTCGTTTTTGAGTTATCGTGTTCACAGACACACAAACCTTTTTCCAAAAATGCTTTTTTTTAGATAAAGGGGACCCTAAAACATATTTTTCTGGTGAAATCTCGGTATCAAATTTTTTGGTGGAGTGCAATACCTTCTCTATACACTATGTATATAGTGCGTATAGAGAAAGTAAAAATGTAAATAGCATAAATTGTGTGTTTTAATACCTCTACTTTTGTATTAAGTAAATTTTTGTGTATCTCTTATGGTTAGCCAGTTATGCAAAATTCCATAAAATTCATTCAGAATAAAGACCTCTTCAGAGACCATTCCCAGAAAATTCAATATATACATTTTATTTATCAGGTTAATATTTTTAATATTTTAATCAAAATTGATAGTGATTTTTAAGAAAATAGCAATTTTAAAAAACTTTTCCATGTAAAGGATAGTTGGGGGTGGGGGACATTTTCTTCAAAATTTTCGTGTCACATCCTTGGAAGAAACTGTTTTACATTTAACACACATTTCGATTTTGAGCTATGCTGGCCACAGACACACATACACAGACATTTTTCTAAAAATGCTTTTTTTGGATTCATGGGGTCTCAAAACATACAAATACATCCAGTGAAATCCTGGTATCAAATTTTTGGGTGCAATACAATCAATACCTTCTCATAGTGTGTGTAAAGAATGCAAAAATCTGATGTGTTCTCTAGTTGTTTTGAATACAAACCTTTTATTCAAAACATTAAACTTTTATCTACGTCTTGCTAATCAACATAAAGATAACCAGAATTAGTCTATTACTTGTTTCCTTGTAAGTGGAAGGGAAATAAGTGAAAGCACAGGCTAAAGCAATAGTCAAGTCCTTTAAAAGCTGGTCACTATATGAAACAGTTGAAATGCCATTCTCTTTTCTTGCCAGGAGTAAACAAAAGAGAAACCAGAAGAAAGATGTCTTCCCGTTCGAGAAAATAAACACCTTAAAATTGATACCAATAATCCGGAATATCTTGAAAATGGTTCACTCTACAAAAAAAAATTGTATATAACATTAATTGTGTGTATTAATGAGATCTACATTTTTTGCGTAGTAAGGTTTTGACTATATCTTATGCTTTTTAGTTGTACAAAAATAATCCAGAATGAAGACTTTAGGTGCCATTCCCAGAAAATTCAAGATATACATTACTTATGTCATAAAAACAAAGTATTTTAATCAAAATCATTAGAGCCATTTTTTAGAAAATAAAACTTTTCAAAAAATGTTTCATGTAAAATGTTTAATCCAATTTCTTTAATTATGGAAAAGTTGAAATGGTAAAGCTGCTAAACTATTCACGTTCACTGTTATTTGTTTACCTTTGGAATTGTGTGTTTAATTTTAATAGCTGCAGAATGTGCTACAAGTGCATGCATGTCAAGAAATTACCTTTCGCATGTACTTGACTCCAACCTCTCCATGTGCTCAGCAGTGATACATTAAGTTTTGCTTACTTCTACAGTGAAACAGGTTTAGGGTATACCCTTCTGGATATCTATTAACTTACAGCTGACAATGGAGACAAACATCTTTGAAGCGTGTACCAAGTAAAAAAAAATCTGATGTGTTCCATTCACATGCCTCTCTACTTCTGCGTAACAAATTATTGTTAATTAGTTTATTCTTGTATTTACTTCATGCTAATCGAGAAAAAATTAACAGAAACAGTTTATTACTTGCTTCCTTGTAAGTAGAAGTGAAATATGAGAGTATCGTAGGTTAAAGTGAAGTCAAAAGCTGGTTACTAGGTGACTGAAGTTCCTTTGTTGTATGGACACGAGTTGACAAATTCCTGTATGAGAAAAGTACAAGTTTTTCAAAGCTGAAACCAAAAAACAAGGAATATATCAAAAACGATCAACTCCTCGAAAAAAATTTATATAACATAAATTGTGTGTTTTAATGTGCTCTACATTTTTTGTGTGGTCCATTTCTTACGGTTTAGCAGTTATGTAAAATTCCTCCAGAATAAAGTAGTCTTCAGAGGCTATTCCCAGAAAATTCAAGATATACATACATTTGTTAGGTAAATATCTTTAGTATACGATATTTTAATCAAAATCGTTAGAGCTATTTCTGAGAAAATCAATATTTTTTAAAAATGCTCCATGTAAAGGGTAGTTGGGGGTGGGAGGATTTTCTTGAAAATCATTGTGTCGGATCCTTGGAAGATACCAAACTTAAATATCAAGTTTGGTATTTAACGGTCTTTACGTATTTGAGCTATGCTGTCCACAGACGCACACACACATGGACCTTTTCCCAAAAATGCTTTTTTTTGGATTCAGGGGGACCCAAAACATGTATTTCCGGTGAAATCTCAGTATTGAATTTTTGGGTGCAATACAATACCTTCTCTATACACTATGTACATAGTACACATAGAGAAAGTAATTAGTTAGCAAACTAAATCTATTCACCATTTTAACATATATTAATGTCTGTTCTAACTTCTTATATATTCAATGATACAAAAGATTTTCTCAGAGATATTAAGTGTGCATAATACCTAAAGCTTATATTACAGTACCACCAAATAGAAAAAAAGAAAGTGCAATTCTAGTGCATTGTTAAACATTATCTTTGTATGGAGAACTTACAGTATGTACTGCAGCTACTAGCAGATCATGGAATTAGTAAGGTAGATATCTGAGCAATATTTGTGACGTGGCTCCAACTAAGTGGGGGAAGAAATAGTTTACAAATGCTACGGATATGCCAAGAGGAACACAGTGCAAAACTGACAGCTTCATCAGTGAAACATGTTTTTCATTAAAAAAAAGTAGTTCACTTTTGCATAATGTGGTAGGTACATTCTATCCAAATAGAAAGGCTATCTTTCAGTTCAAGCTGAAATGCTCCAATGGGAGACTGGTTGAATTACTGCAGAGGAATCTACATCAACTGGGCATTACAACACTGCTAGCAAACTGGAGGCCCTGGAAGTCGAGATAAGACAAATTAGGTTGGGGGAAATATGACCGGCCTCATATAGAGGACACATGGGTATTTAGAGGTATTCAGCAAGAGATGAATGCCAACTTTTTCCTTGTTCCAGTGGAAAGGGGAGAGAGACTGGAAAACCTTGTTTGCTGTTATTCAAGACTGGATTTTACCCAGAAGAGCTGGTAGACTAATTATACAACCCATAAAATGCAGTTTTATTTAGGGATACTATTTAACTGCTGTGGTTCTAAGCATTCTATTTTATGCTGGGCATGAAAGACTGCTTAATTTTGCTCAGATACCTCTTTTATCAGGCTTGAGGTTCTTTTATGTGCTGTAAATCTATGACATGGGACCAACCACTTTACTTCCCTTCCAAAGGAACCCCATTTTAAGGATTTTTTACAATCCAAGATGAAGGCTTCCAGTACATCTGTGTAAACCACTTGGTAGACTTTATGAGTATTGTTGCAAATGGAGAGGTACACCAAGAAAATGTACCAAGACTGGGAGGGGAGGATGGAAATACTTTTTGTTTGGGGAAAATTTGTTTGGGGAAAAGAAAACATACTTCACAGGTTATCTCGCCGAACATACTAATATAGTGAAACTATACCATCTGCTATCAGAAGCAGCAGAAGACTATCCACTGTAAGTTTAGTGCTTTTAATACTGGATGTGTTGTTGTTTGAAAAACTTTTTTATATTTCTTTTTGCTAATCTGTCATTATTAGTGTTTGCTAAAGATTATCCATTTTAATAATAGATTTTTATGAGCAGTGCATTAGTGGTAATAAAAGTGAAATTAGATGTCACACTCATTTGCAGTGTTATCCCTCAAATCTTGTTCATTATCTCCTCCATAAAAACATACTGGCACAATTGCACTGTGTAATTTAAAATTTATGCATGTCATAATGTCTAATGCAGTGCATTAGAAGATAATGTAATCAGTGCAGCCAAAGCCAAGTGCAGGCTGTATGTGCCACTTTGCATGCATGTGTGTGTGTCTACACTGTGATGGAGTGTAAGAATTGCTATCATTTTCTTTACATTTTCATTTGTGATAAATATGGGAGATACTCCAAAATATTTCAAGATTACAAATTGTCGTACTTAGGAGAGAACAAGTTCCTAACCAGCTTCTTTAAATCCCTGCAATTACAACTTAATTTTTAAATGAATTACAATAAATAGATGGAGAGTTGCACTTTTAAGCTAACATGACCTATGTGCTTAACTTCCAACTACTTAAATTCCCCTTAAATTGTCTTAAAAAAGTACATATACCTATATTATTTTCGTTATACGCTATACTACTGCTTTTGTAACAGTTTGGTTATTCATAATTTTCATGATACACGCGGTATTTCCCTGATGCTTCATAACTTCTTTGGGTAAGCAATTTGATGGTTGCGCAACTACGTACACACGGTACTTCCCCTATGCTTAATATGGAAGCATCTATTAACATCTAAATTTCTCTGATTACTGAATATTCATTTACTCATTATTTGATAGCTTTATTTTTTTACTTTCATGTAATATTTTTGATCGAGTTCAATGGCCGGTTTCTTTGTTACGATCGCATTTTTTAAAATGTGCAAGCTCAGCAATATTGTACAATATATACTAGTGTTTCGGATAAAGTATTGGTATTGTGCAGCTTTTTATTCAGAACATCCTTAAAGTTTTATCAGGTGAAACTATATACTTATGTGCAAATACTGAAATCAACATTTTCATAACCCTAAAACATGAAATGCTAGTTATCATCATTTCTTTTGGAACTTTTGATTCCAGAAAACACGTTATTGCCTTGTGTAGCCTTACATAAACTAATTTATGTTCAAAATGTAATATATGAACAAAATAATTTATACGTATTCCACGATACTTGAAACAACCAAGTAACGGGAAGATGACAGTGTAAATTTGAAGCAACATTCAACGAGCATGTCAATATTTTAACATTTACATAATTAATTACCATAAAAGCAATTTCATAATACAAATAACGTAAGTACTATCCTATATTAACTTACTTTCTCCCTTCTGCCATGATTTACTTCTTTTATCCTTCTAAAAGCTTCAGACAAATTTTCCGTATTTCCTAACTCGGCTAGTCACCAATCTCTACTCTCCACACATACAATGCGTCTTCCAACGTTGCCAGCTGTACTAACTTTGATACATCCCTGATATTGAATTGAAAGAGACAATGAAGATGAAAATTAGATGTTGAGACAAGACGAAATAAGCAGAAGCTTTCTGCAGTAATCTTCAAGTGGATTTATTTCTTTAATTATCGTTTTATAGGTAGTTCTCAGTTAAATATTAAATTCTATAACCTCTGTGCTGAAAACTGCCATTTCTCGCCAAATAACAATATCATCTTGTGCTTTGGTTTGTGCGGGCTACTAATTTAAATGAACTTGTAATTGTTTAAAATGGAAGATATTCTGCACATTAACATATAATCAGAGCCTATATTTTCCTAAAGTGCGACAATTTTGAGAAAATGAAACTAGATCCAGAAAGTAAATTTATCTGAACGCACTTTAAACAGATGACTGTTGGAATGCGCCTTTAAGCACTATAAAGCAGTACATATTTATAACAAGAGAAATGGTTATTATGTGGGTGAATGTGTGCTTTAGTAATTTATTTTGGTCATTACTTGCTCATAATATCGTTTATATTTGATGAAACCAAACTACCTCTCATCGAGGTTGAAACTTTATAAAACACGTAAATGTGGCAAATAGGCGGGAGGAAGTTGAATGACGTCATTCATTTCAGAAGTCATATGTTTTTGATGTTTTAAAAATGGCTGGCGTGAAAGGTGATTCGGTAGCTTAAGTGTCAAGTTTTTTTTTATTTGTTGTGAATTAATATCGCATGACAATAGAAATTCATATTTAATATGGTTTCATTGCTTAATTGTTTAATAATAATGCTTTTTAGTGAACCAAGTTTAGCTTTAGTTTAATTAGGCGTGAGTTAATTTGTGTCACCTTTGTTGGCAATAACCATTAATATGAAGTATTGATATTTGATAACTGTCAACATATGAAAAGAGTGGTTGTAACTCCCAAGCCTCTTTTGTTTGAAATGTAAAGCAGTCATTATTATTTCGATTTTTATCATGAATTAGATTTTGGTAAGAAATCATTGTCAAATCATGTGAATGCCAAACTCGGGATGCGTTATTTGGTAAATCTGCCCTGCATTATTGCGTAATGCCATTTAAATACATGGGATGCATAGTAGCTGGAATTTATTTATTTATTACGCGTTTGTTATAGTAAACGTGTTTATTTAATCAGGAAACAAATTGCTTTGCAAAACAATATAAAACCATGGTGAATGTACATATACCAACATTTAAATAGTTTCCTGAATCTGCAATTCTACTGTGTTAAGCAAGTTTGTTCTGTACCCTAAGTGTGGCAAGAAAATTGCCCCCTTACTATGCTTGGCTTTTGTTTGCAGTTCCTCTGTGCTTGGCAGATGCTGCTAACATGGAAGTTGGCTAAAATTACTTCCATACTATGTTGTTTAGTGCAATGCACATCAATACTCTTGAGGCTTGAGAAAGGGTTTTACCATACGTGTTGGGTATTTTCAGTCCTGTGGATTCTATTGATAGCTGTAGGTAGACTTAAGAAGTTAAACATTTCATGACATTAAAAATCCTACAAGATTTGATGTATTATCCTAAAGATATTTTGTTGAACTATAATGTCCCATTTATATGAGAAGTAAGCGCAGAGGCAAGACTTTGCACCCATGTTTTTTAATGTATACATTATGTCTATATGAATTGCAAGTATTCATATAGACACACAATGCAAAATAAGTAAACTCCTAACTTTATTCTTGTGTTGTGTAAACGTCTGCATCCCTTTCTCTATGCATGCCTGCAGGTGAACAACAGACAATAGCAGGGCCCACTGTAAATACATGCTTTTTTATTTGGCTATGCTGCGCCATCTCTCATTTTCCTCAAGAGGTTATAGTAGCCTCCTTGCATCCTTTTTTTTTTAATGGATGTACCCACCATCTGCAACTAGATTTCTTGGCTCTCATAAATCACGGTGCAGAGTGATAATTGGTATACAGTTCATTAAATGTGCAGCTTTATCGCTTTCTGCAGTCTCTATGCTTGCATTATTTAATATTTTTATAAACAGTTATTGTGACATCACTGCTGCTAGCGCCAGTTATTAGTATTTTTATAATCTGTTCATTTATAAAAGATTGAATGATTTTCATTATTAGTATGTGATGGTTCCACCACTTGAAATTACTTCTATACATGGGCACTTTTGTTATTTTGTCATTAGAGCCGCATTGTAGTTACTGGTCTGTTATAAACATTTAGAGCCCTAAGCTGCAAATCGTAGCCCGAGGCGGAGGGCCCTAAGCCGCAAAGCGTAGCCAAGGAATCTGTGATGCTAAAACCCCAATGATCACAAGAAGAAGTCAAAATTTTGGCAATCTGGCTATTTTCACATCTGAAAAACTTAAATGTTTTCAACACTTTCAAGTATGGATCGCCAGTAAAAGTCTTAAGACTGTGTGTGTGTGTGTGCATGTGCGTGCCACATGTATGTCCGTATGTGTGGTGGAACCATCGTATAGCTTTACCGAATTTTCTTATGTGGTACTGTTGGTTATGTTATTCAATTTGAAAGTTACGGAGCACTTGGAAAATATCCTCATGTATGCAATTTACAGATCCAGAAACTTGTGCCAACTTCTTGTGTTATGCTTACAACTGTGAATGGCCTTCCCATCCGCTTGTGCTTATGCTACATTACATCTGCACTTGCATCTCGTGATTGTAGCTTAATATTCATTAGTAGTAAGGGTTAAGATTAATTTTTTGTATCCTATTTTTAGGTTAGCTAATATTACATCTTTCTCATTTAGAAGATGGTGTAATAATACATTTATTTCTTATATTGCCTTCAGTTTCTTTGGAATTAGTACATATATTTGTGCCTGTTAAATCAAGCTAGTACTATGTACACACCTTTTCTTGGATATTTGGCTCCATAATCATTATTCAGTTGGTTTCAGTGCAGAAGAAGAGCAGAGCGATAACATGATACATGAAATATGCTATACACCATGTTATCTAATGCCTTCAATGCTTAAGTTTCTATAAGATTCCAGAGTTCAAGCACATTCATGTGCTCTGTGTTTTGTTTAATTATTCAGCAAGTTTGTGATAAATTTGATAATCTATTCACTATAATGGCAGAGGGCCTCAAAGAAAGAAACTTTCTTTGGTTGACAACACTAAACAAATCTGTAGGTGGGCAAGCTTTTCTTCTCTCCCCACCCCCTGCTTCCCCATAAAACTAGTGCCCAAAAAAAGGTGCACAAAGGTCCACCTTTTGTTTGGTCTTGCAATGAGCAGCACTCATTGGACATTGAACATGTCCTACAAATTATGATATATACTTTATCATTTATTTTACTACCTGCTCTATAATTACCTTTATTTTCATCCATTTCACTGGCATTTTATATTTTGCTCTCTCTCATGCCAGACATCGCTGATCACCTCTTGACTGCTCTCATATCCTTCTGTTCAATAAGTATGTGACTCCAGGCACTGGGGGTTGTAAATCCTCCATGAGGAGGATAAAATAGCGAAAGAAGAAGAAAGACCTAATAACATACTCATCAGCATAACTTTTTATTTCTCTAGTTGTATGTACATACAATGTGCATAGTAGCTAGAGAAGGTATTGTATTCTGTCCAAAAATCTGATGTCGATATTTCATCAGAAATATATATTTTGAAGTTCCTGAGTCCAAAAAAAAAAGCATTTTTAGAAAAAGGTCCATGTGTATGTGTGTGCCTGTACACAGCATAATTCACAAATGAAAAGATTGTTAAACACCAAGCTTGGTATTTATGTTGAGTATTTCCTAAGGATGTGACACAAAGATTTTCAAGAAAATCCCCCCTCCATAAACTACCCTTCACATGAAAAATGTTTTGAAAATTTTAATTTTCTTAAAATGGCTAATGATTTTAATTAAAATGCTATATATTAAAGATGTTTAGCTAAAAAATAAAATGTATATTTTGAATTTTCTGGAAATAGCCTCTGAAGACCACTTAACTCTCAATGAATTTTGCAGAATGGTTAAACCGTAAGGGGTAGGCAAAAACTTGCTGCACAGAAATGTAGATCTCAATATAACACATAATTTATGCCATGTATGCTTTAGGTGTATGATTGATTGGTTTTGAGATATTCCTTGTTATTGGTTGCCATTTTTAACTAACTTTTCTCAAACAGGATCATGCAAAGCAAACTGAAACTCAATTGTTTCACATAGCAACCAGCTTTTAAAAGATTTGACTGTTGCTTTAGCACAATGCATTCTTTTATTTCCCATCTACTTACAAGGAAGCAAGTAATAAGACCAATTTTGCTAACATTTAACTTGATTAGCATGATGTAGATAAAAGAGTAAACTTTGGTAAGAATAGTTGGTATGTGGAACAGCTAGAGAAAGTTATGTGAATGGATCAGATTTTTTCATAATAGGAAAGTAGCAATTGAGATGTTCCATCACCAATTTACTTTCCATCATGCATTAGATAACAGAATTTGAAATATTGTGGATAAATGTAAACCATTACTATTTCAAAAGTAAATGCCTTAATTTCTCTAATGCATTTCATCTTGCATACTATTATACTTCAAATATATTTATGATGTATGTCTTACTTAAGTATGAGGTTGTACATAGATAATATAAATCAGCTATGGGCAAATGTCAAACTACTTGATATGCAATCTTTAAAGTTGACTAACACCACACAGTTTAAAATGAACTTGACAGAAGCATAAATAAACAGATGAGTGCAGTAGCAGTTGTTGATTCTTTTATATATAGTTTACATTTCAATAAAATAATACAAACAGTATTGCATTTTTAATTTCATTCCATTTAATGACATAACTTCAAACATCAAATCTAGTTTGTTATATTGCTTACAGTAAAATTTAGAATGTTGTAGATGAAACCATTCTTCAAGGGGATTTAAATGAAATAAGTAATTCAGCTACTGCAAATAAGACAATGCTAGGGAAAGTAAATCAATTGCTTTAGCAGGCTTAAGGAAAAATTCTGCATAACTATCATGTGGGTGGGAGCCAAATTCCACAGTTTGTGCACCTGCAAACATTTGGGAGTTTACTTGGCGAGTAACTCTGGATTTGAAAAACATCTAGAAAAGTGTGAAAAACATTGCATTTCTTATTCAGGATTCTAAAAAGGAGTGCAAATTCCAGGGAAATTGCCTCCAAATCCTTAGTTTAGGTTGGAAAGAAACAGACTTACTCTTTCTATAACCAGAGAAGACTTATTAAGGAAGCACACATTGGAATCAAAATACTGCAACTTGTTAAAGAAAGCTTGTTGGGAAGAAATGAAAGCACCATTTCCAATAGGGTGGCACAGTAAACATTTGTTATGGAGTATGAGTACCATGTTGGGAACCTGCATAGTTACCAAATTGAGTTGTTAGAGAAGATTTAGAGAAGGCTATAAAATTCACAACAAGGGTAAATATTTTGGATCTACAAAAGGTAAGGAGATTAAATGGCAACCTTTAAAAGTTATGCACGTTATTTAAATGTTATGCTGGTTTAAATGCATCAGTGTATGTTATTGACAGATTAGATAACCCAACATGTTAATGCACAAAATAATTATTTATTCAAAATTAATAATATAAGGGACTTAGGAAATTTCTTTTTTGTTAATCAAAGCATCGCAGAATGGAATGAATTACCTGTAGCAGCTTTTCAGGGCTGTCCTCTGTCATTGAAGAAATGTTGTAGAAATCTCATTTTAATAAATGTTGGATAATACAGGGTGCCTATGTAACCATCCTGTGTTACAGGTGCATACCTCTTAAACGAACAGAAAAAAACCAAATGCCAAAAATTCCAAATCTTATAGGAGCAAGAGGCTTCCAAGTTGTGATATGGAAAATATTTTCATGAAGGTCTATATGGGACCCATGGACTCAACCTCAGAATTTTAAATAAAACCATGAACATTTTTTGTCTATTCTGGTTCCCCACAATAAACTAAGCAAGTTAAATTAAAAACATTTTTTTTTCTTCTAAAATTAATTTTTGAGCTGTTTTAGGACGTACCTTTGAAGTGCCTATAAATTAGTAGAAAATAGTACTAAACTAATCTATATTTTGACTCATAATTTGTGAAAACAGTTGCGCACACAAATATGTAGAAGCAACCATAGCCAAAATTTTAGCTGCAAAAAATCTTAATTGCAGTTGTTTTGCAACTGATAGCTATTTAAATAGATCAACATCACAATTATGCAGCACAAAAAAAAAAAAATATCTGGATATATTGCACTGCAAATGCAGCTTTATCCTTGCAGGTTTGACATGCAGAGAATTTACAGAGTCAAAATCATTTATTGTAAAATCATAATTTTTCTAGTGAGTGAATGTACTTAATAAGTTCCTTGTTCTCATTTCTGTTTTGGAGGGATTCAAAAGGGAAAAATTACACAGCTGTTTCTCTTGGAACATTTGTCCACAGTTCTGACACATGCAACTTTTTAATTACATTGTATGTGTTTAGTATACTTTGATTTCTTCTTGTTGGTTTAGCTCATTGTTATATGTTATTTATTTACTCCCTTCCCACTTCAGAAAATAATAAGGAAGGCAGAATCTTTTGTATACAGATTTATTAGAATCTGTCATCGCAACTTTCCAATTGCAACTGTGTTGTGATCCAAAATGCTTGCAAATAGTTTGTCATACATGAGCATATACCTGACATGTGAGCCAAATTTCTGCAGCATCTTCTGTCATGTGTAGGAAGGTCAAGAACCACTTGTGGTTCCTTGATCAGTAAATGCCCATGCCTGTTATACATTTATAAACATTGGAAGTCTTATAAAGATAATCTTCAATAGAGGGGTTTATTGATAATGGCTACATTATGAAAATGCAGCAACCAGATGCTCAGAATTGTTAAATGAATATGTTTTGGAAAGTTATGAAAGAATTAAATCAAACCTAACATTTGTTATGGACATATTACCTTATTCTACCCTATTACCTTATTTTCTCCTATTCATTAATGAATTAATTCATCATTCATTCTATCAACTTATTTAGGATACTATAGAAATGCAGGAGAGAGGCTATTTGAAGGCATCAGTGATATTGAAATTGCTTAAATTCCTTATTCCTATTCATTATTCCTTGCATTATCCATGGGAATTGTAACTGTTTTTATTTTTACTCCATATACGCAGACACAACCCCATCCATGACGTCTGTAGTGGACCGAGATGGGGGACGCAGCGGCCGGGCGGTAGGCCAAGGTTCCCCGTGAGCCGTCGTGCCATGGAGAAAAAAAAATACGCAGACACACCATGCACACATATTAATACTAATTTACTGCTTTTGTGATACAGCACAGGTTTGAATAGAAAATGCATAACTGTGCATGTTAAAGTATGAAATAAATCAGTTAATTACAGAGTGGATAAATTATGCCATAGACACAGAAGAGGTTGTCATTCTTGTCCTACTGCGCCATGGTCAAATGATTAGACTACTCACCTCTCACCAAGGCAGGCGAGATCCCAGGTGACTGGAGGTGGGATTTGTGGTGGACAAAGCGGTGCAGGGGCTATCACATTCCACTGGTGCTCCATCTTAATTTCATATGTAATTAGTGTCATCGCCTGCAGTGCCATAGTGGTAAAAGCGGGCATTAAACACTATTAAAAAAATTCTCGTCCCTCTCATTTGGCCACTGAATAGGAGATATTTGCTTAGTAATGTTATATTTTTTTCCCTGAGTCATGTTATACTTAAAGCATTTTTGTAATGGAGAATACAACTTCAAACCAATCTGAATGCAAGCATTCGTGAAAACAGACCTGGTTTAAAAAAGAAAAAAAATTGTTTTCCATCAGGACAATGCACCTGTCCACAAAAGTGTTTTGGCAATGGGGAAATTGAGAGATCTGCACTATGAAGTGCTGGAACATCCACCCTATTCCCCAGACTTGGCTCACTTGGACTTCCATCTG
Organism: Hymenopus coronatus; assembly: GCA_030762935.1. Taxonomy (NCBI): domain Eukaryota; kingdom Metazoa; phylum Arthropoda; class Insecta; order Mantodea; family Hymenopodidae; genus Hymenopus; species Hymenopus coronatus. The sequence continues at coordinate 59,140,102 of CM060891.1, forward strand.
TTTCCAAAACTGAAGAAATTCCTCGCTGGTAGGTACATCTTCATCCAATGAAGATGCAATTACAGCTGTAAATGGGTACTTTGCAGCACTTCCAGAGGAACTCTACAGAGGATAATAGCATAAGAACATCACTGGACAAAATGTATTGATATTAGAGGAGATTATGTTGAAAAATAAAACTACTTTGAAAGCATGAATTCTCATTTTTCTCTATCAGGCAGAGAACTTTTCAGACCACTGTCGTATATATGATCTACATGCAGTAATAAACAACAATGCCTATCCAGTTCTTTTTGCAGATGACAAGTATTATAATTAAAGAACACAATGTCAGTCAGCTCTCAGATTCACCTATTAAAATCTTTACACACTAAATAATTGGTTTGAAAGTAAGAAAACTCTCATAAACTTAAAAACTAACTACATTAATTTTTGCACAAAGCATATTACATGACAGATCTAAGGATAGAATATGAAAATAATCAGATTGCACAAGCTTGTAGTAGAACATTTCTAGGTCTTATGATTGATTGTAACATGAATTGGAAACACCATATTGATTATATCTTACCCAAACTGAGATCTGCATGTTTTGCAATCCGATCTTTAATTCAGCTTATGAATAAGAACATACTAAAAACAGCTGATTATGCATATTTTCATTCAATGTTGATGTATGGAATAATACTTTGAGGAAATTCAGTAAATGCTAAAAAAAAGTATTCATTATGCAAAAAAAGTAATAAGAATAATGGCAGGGGAAAGATGATCAACTCACTGCAAACCACTTTTCAAAATGAGGAGTACAGGAAAAGAACCCCTCACACAGCAGACAGCTGCCGAATGTGCTACAGAGCGTAATATCTTATAATTCACCAATAATAAAGGATATCACAAATGGCAAACAATAAGGTGTTTTGTGAGGGGACATAACCCTACTATGTTTTCAAAACTTAAGCCCATATGCTCCCACCTGTTAGCTTATACTTGGGCCTATTCTTATCCTACTAGGTCTTTTGTCTCAATACTATCATCACTTTTCTCAACATGCTAGAGGATAAAGTGAAGTAGAGGCTTGAAGAAATGCACAGACCCTCTCCTCTGATTATATTTAATATCTGAAACAATATTCAGTGCAATATCCTAACCTGATAAGGAAGTTGTGCCCTCCTCCAGCTACTGCTTCTTCAGCCTCTATACCACCCTCTCAAGGGTCTTCAAGAGGCTACATAGTGCTTCACTGCTGTCACCACTGTAAGCCAACATTCAAGCCATCCCAGTCCGCCAGCTTGGATTTCTTCCTGGGCACTCAACTACACAGCAGCTGTTGTGGGTGGTGGAGGCTGCTGCCCTAGGAATCCAGGACAAAGCCTTCATCCCAGTAATGTCTCTGGGAAGGCCTTCTCAACCACCAGGCATGAGGGACTCCTCTATACACTTTTCCAATTTGACCAGCACAGACAGCTAATTAACATACTAAGTAGTTGCTGGAAAACATCAACAAAAAAAAACCTATGAGGCAGAGTTCCCAAAGCCTTTTCATGGCAGACTTCCCAACAGTTCAGGGCATCAATATGGCCTAGTTTACTGACGACGGCTTGCTCTACAAAAAGACAAAAACCTACTCAGAGCCTTCAATCCCATGCAGACCCACCAGCATCTCATCCAAAACTGGCACAGACAGTGGCAAATGTCTGTAAATCTGGGCAAAAGTCACACAGTTCTATTTACCAGGAGTCGCATCCCTACAACCCAAGATACCTAACTTCTACCATGGTCAAAGGATAGAGAGGGAGAATTTGATCTGATACCTAGGTATCACTCTTGATAAGGGCCTAACTTTTCATGAAGACTTGCAGGGATCAATGAACAGAGCTAGGAGGTGGTGACCACTTTATACCCCATTATGTCTTTTCAACGTGCTTAGAGTACCACTGATGCTTTCTGTTTGCAAGGTGAGGAACGCGGCAGCTGACATTTTGGCTTTTGTAGTTACAGCAGATTCAGAATAGGGGACTCTGGTTCCATCTACTCTGCATGCCATTGTTTCCCAGTGAGGCTACTACGAGGGGCATACTGAAAGTCACGAGCAACCCATTGTAAAAATTTAAATTTCAACAATGTTAACGAAACAAATTGCAGGATCGTAATCTACAGACTTTAAGCCACATGTTGACATATTGTGACGTCATTAGCTTCTATCACGTGACTACAGACGGTGTTTGAAAAATTGCTGACATTGATGTTTCGTTTTGACAGTGTGATGTCATTGAATTCCTTGTGAAAGAAGGAAAATCTGCTCCTGAAATTCATCTCAGACTTCAACGTGCATATGGAGCTGTCTGCATGGGTGCCAGCAGTGTTAGAAGATGGGTGAAACATTTCAAAGATGGAAACACGAGTCTGCAAAATGCGCCTCGTAGCGGGCGTCCTCGAACTGCCTCTACAGAACGCAACAAGGAAAGAGTTGATGAGCTCATTACAGGAGATAGGCGTTTCACTGTGAATGAAATTGCTGCGCAACTTGGAATAGGACATAGTGCAGTGCAAGAAATGATCCACAGCTTGGGTTATCGAAAGGTCTGTGCCCGTTGGGTCCCCCGTTTATTGACTGAAGACCACAAACTTCAAAGAAGAACCATTGCACAAAACCTTCTTCAGAGATTTCATAATGAAGGTGATGAATTTTTGACGTGTATTGTGACTGGAGATGAGAGCTGGTTCCATCACTATGAGCCAGAAACGAAACGTCAGAGTATGGAATGGCACCACTTGAACTCACCATCGAAGAAGAAAGCGAAGACAGTGCAGTCTGTAGGAAAAGTTATGGGAAGTGTCTTTTGGGATGCACAAGGTTGCATTCTGGTTGACTTTCTTGAACCTGGACAAACCATAAATTCTGCCCGCTACATCAAGACACTTCTGAAGCTCCGTCGGGCTTTGCGTGATAAATGCCCTGGAAAGAGGATCATCCTTCAACAGGATAATGCGCGTCCGCATACTGCCCGTGCCACTATGGAGATAAGGGCATTAGGGTGGGAAGCTCTTCCACATCCTCCCTACAGTCCCGACTACCATCTTTTCGGTTCTGTGAAGGAGCAGATGCGTGGCCAACGCTACGAGACGCTGGAGGATATTCGGAAAGCAGTGCGTCAGGGTCTGCGGGCAGCTGGAACAGAGTTCTATCACAAGGGCATTTTCAAACTTGTAGAACGATGGGGAAAATGTGTGCAAAACAATGGAGACTATGTCGAAAAGTGAAAGAAAGTCTGTAGATTATGATGATGTATTTGGTTTGGCTTAAAAATAAATATTAAGATTGTGAAACAGTGTTGCTCATGACTCAGTATGCCCCTCGTACATGTAGTTTCAGCATTCCCATACATGGAGGATATGATTAAGCGCCTGACTTAAAATTTGTGTGCCAGATTGGCCCATTCCGATAATGTCCATGTGAGATCTGGAAGATTACTTACCTACTGCAGGCAGTTCCAGGTTCCCTGCCTGGCTTATGGGCACCCTTGGAAATGAAGGCTTTAAACCAGCTAAGAGCTAAAAAGCTGACTAAGTACTCTCTTCTCCCATACAGGAATGCTCAACCAAAAACTCAGAGCATGAAATTTTTGGAATCAACAAACAGCGGCAAGGATGCTTCTTCTGAAAAGGCAACCATTAAGAGCCAACACTGTAGCGCTACCTCCTTAACATCCTCAATATTAAAGCCTCAACACCAAAACTACAACCATCCAACATTCCTGTGGCTAAACCCGACCAAGGACAGGTACACAACACCACCCAGGCTCACCTTGAGACTCCCAGATGACATATGCATGCACACACATTGTGATATGCAAAAATAGTTTGCCCTTTTTGTATTGTATTTTGGAATATCTGATTTTGCTTTTTGTCGTATTAGATGAGGACATTCTTCTTCTTCTTCTTCTTCTTCTTCTTCTTCTTCTTCTTCTTCTTCTAAGGTATAGGCCAAGTCTAATTAAATCTCAGTTACATATGTTGATCAATCAATCGTCTTCTTGGTCTTCCCAAGTTTCATGTTTCCTTAGGTTTATAAAATATTGCTAGCTTAGGTAAACTACAAGGGGGCATTCTCATAACATGTTCTTTCCATTGCTTCAGGTAGTTACATGTTTCACCTACTATATTTTCGACTCCCAACTGTCTCTTATGTCTTGATTTTAACTCTGTCTCTTCTAGTCTTCCCTACCAGATAACGCATAATATGCATTTGTGCTGCTTCTAGTTATTTATCTTGGCTTCTCAGTGTTCAGGTTTCACTTCCATATCTCAGGACTGGCTTAGATACTACATTATATAACCTATGTTTTATTTCAGTTCTCATGCTCCTCCCAAAATATTTCTTAATACATCCATTCAGGTTATTGTATTTTACAATGTTCGCTTCTAGGTTGTCATTCATTCCGTATTTATCTAACATCCCAGCTAATTAAACGTGGAGATCTGTTCTATTATTTTGTTATCTATTACTATTTTCACTCATCTTTGATATTTCCCATACATGACCATTGATAAAGTTTTCTGAGATGATATTTTCATATCATATTCCTGTATTATAGCATTCAGGATATTCACCAATCTTTGCAAGTTGTCTTCAGAATCTGCTAGTAATAATTGATCATCAGCAAACAGTATTGTTATTATTTCCTTTTCTTTACATAAGTTAATTCCTTTCAGATCTTTTATAAGCCATTTTTCCAGAATTCTATTCAATACCAAATAGCGGAGGTGATAATCCACACCCCTGTCTAAGTCCTTTAATTATCTGGAGGGTATTTATATTTGTTTCATGACTGTTGGTCTTGATAGATATTTTATTATTGATATACAGAGATTTAATGGCATTGATTAAATTGGGTTCTATATTGTAGTAATATAGAGTCTCCCATAGTTTTGCACCTAGTCATATGCTTTCTCATGGTCTAAAAACAAAAGGTACAGTGGTTCATTAAATTCTCTCCTCTTTTTCATAATCTGCTTCAGCATAAATATAGCATCAATACATAATCTTCCTTTGCAAAAGGATGAGGACATTTCACATGGAAATCAAGAATGATTTTGCTTATAAAAGTAGTGCATAAAATGTCTGTATACTATACTCAATTGTTCAACATTGATTGAACTGAGCAGTTAATAGTGAGCAGATCAAAAATCAATTATTTCATAATCAGCCAGCCAAGAATGTACAGATCTACTTAATTTGCTTACTCCCAGCAATTTCACTTTGAGGAAAAGGACTAAGCTGCTTATCTCCACATGGAATGAGGATACTGATCATTCTGAACAACTTTCCTTAAACCTTCTCTATACACAAAGTACATATAAAGAAAGTAAAAAGTATGAATTACTTATTTTAGATAATACATGAATTTTGGGCTTGTAGACCATGGTATTATTATGTATTTTAATGAGATCTACATATTTTTGTATAGGAAAATTTTGTCTGTCTCTTATAGTTACTGATTATGCAAGTCTTCAGAATGAAGAGGACTTCAGAACCTATTCCTAGAAAATTCAAGATATAGCTTTTATTTGCCAAATAAATATCTCTAATACATGACATTTTAATTAAAATTATTTTAGCCAATTTTGAGAAATCAAATTTTTTTTAAAAATATACCATGTAAAGGTTAGCTTTAGCAATGTAGTGCATTGCCATATTTTTAAAATTGTGCAATACAAAGTGTGCCCTAATTGTTCAATTTGCCACCTTGGTGTAATTTCTTATTTTATGTTTTTAAGTTTTCTTAAATTACATTCTATATTCATTTTAACACAGTTATCTTCTATATTATGTATCATAACACTTGGGGATATTTGGCTCCAAAAGAGGAGTTCAAAATCATCTTCATGCCAGAAATGTAAATTTATTTTTTATGATGAATTAGTGACAGCATTACAGGATAAAATAAGATGCAACAGAACTCTTGAAGCATCATATGAGAAGCCCACCTGAGGACAAAATCCTTTTTGATATAGATTTCTCCTATTTTGATTGTACTGAATAAACCTCTTCAATCCCTTTGTTTCAGTTTTCACTTCCTACCGAAAATAACTTGTTCTTAGTTTAGCAAGATGAATGAAGCAAAAAGTACAATTTTAAAGGTGCAAAGTACTGCTTATATGACATATGTACATTATACTGCTTTGTTGGTGGTTCAGTTCAGTGGAACTAGAAATGCATTAGTTACTGCCAAACAGTAAGAGTTTTTATTAACTATATTAGATTATGTTAAATGATGATTGAACAAAGGAAGTGAATTGCCTTGCTTGAAGGTGTTAAATATTTATGTGTTCTAGGAAGCATTAATAGGAGATTTGATAAAGTATTTCAGCATGGAAAAAGAAATGATTGTTACAGTCATCAGAAGGGGCACCAGAAACATTAAAATACAGAAAACAAATGCTAAGGAGTAAAATCTCATGTGTTCCATTCACATAATTTTCTTACCTATTCAGCAATGAATGAACCTTACAAAAGCTTATTCTTCTGTTTAATACCTGCTGATCATCTACCTGCTGATCATCTTATTACCCATTTCTTTGAGGTGCTAGAGAAATAACAGAATGTATAGACTGAAATGAAAGTGACATCTTTTAAAAGCTGGCCACTAAGTAATCACATTGAAATTCAGTGTCGGTGTTACAAAAACCGTCTCAAATTCTTTTGATTTAATCAAGAATTTTACTGTTTGGTGGAAGAAATGGGCATTGTTTAAATTAAGTTCAGTTGTGTTTGTTGAAGGAACCATTGGTATAAAGGTGTTAACAGAAAAAGTGACAAATGAATTTGAAGACTTGCTTTAAAAACAAATGCACAAAGAAAACTATAAAACTGGTTTTTTAAGTAGAATTGAAATGTTTTTGTTAAAATATTAACTATCATTTTGTACTATATTCTCTTAATACTTATAATATTTTCAGTCAGTATAATTGGTTCAGAAAGGCAAACCAATTTTCAAAAAATGATTTTGGTGAAACAATGTTTAGGAAAGTGGAATTTGCACTACATTTAGATATTATAAAAATGTCAATAAATTTAGGGAATACCAGTTTTTTTCCCTCCCTCTTGAAAATTTGTTTACTATGCACTTAGTTTTTTACTTAAATGCTCCTAATGTTTTAACCGTTCTGTGATCAGTTTATATGTTATATTAAAATTAAAAGCAGTCTAGAAATTTTATAATAGCAGATTAGTATAGGAGCTTAAGCTTACAGCAGCTTGTGAAAAGGGTTATTCAAGTGAAACTTCAACTCACTTGAGTTTCATAATCATTTAGTTTTTGAAATGTGTTCAACATACACAAGTAAAGAATGTAGTGACCTACTGCTCAAAATAACAGCCTTGTTTCAAGCCATTAGTTATGTTTCCAAATCAGTATCCTTGAGAGCCTTTTTGTGTCAAGCACAATGACCTAGTAGTCACAGGGGAAGATATTGAACCTATGGTGAAGTTTGACCCATTGGAATTCAGAGCTACAATAAATTTTGGCACTTTCTTGACACTTATGGCCTAACATTTGACAACATGCCAAGAGAATGAATTATAAATGTCAGCCACATTAATGGATTCTGCTTCCAAAAAGTAAATAGCTGCACACTGAGTTAATTTGGAAGAATTCAAATCATGATAAGATCTGAGATCAGTTTTTTGTTGTTTAAAGCTATGCTCATGTAGTTGGTAAACGCAAAGGTGCCCAAGAACACATTAATCTGTTGCTAATATTGAAGCTCATCTTTAATTTTGAAAATCAACATAATATGCATTTATAATATACTAAAATAAGTTTTTTCTTTTCTTTTCATGCTTCTGACCTTGGACCTCACAGCGTAAGTTTATCTTTTGTAATATTAGTATACTATTTTGGGCCATGTTGATTCCTTTGCATCTGACCTAAGTAATACCAGGCAAGCAACCTACTTTAAGCCAAATTTATCAGAATTTCAAGCTGAAATCGCTTACTTAATACTACATATGCTAGCTTCCGTAAGGGTGAATGAGTCGAAAAGTCAACAATTTATATACACATATCAGCTGGCCATGTACATAGTGAGAGCTCCTCCATATAGTAATGGAAATGGCTAATTCATTTTCCACATAACCTGAAATAACAATTAAATTGTGTCTCAAGCAATTCTGCAATATTAAATTATCCTTAAATTCTGGTTATGTTTGTTTACCAAATACAAAGTTCTGCCTCAGAGGAAATGAAATGAAGTTTTAATTATGGATGCTGTTTAACTGCCGTGGTTCTCAGCATCCCATTCTATGTTGTGCACTTCACTTTGCTCAAAGGCTTCTTTAGCAGGCTTGAGGTTTTTAATGTGATGTAAATAATGCTAAGGATTTTTATGCCCAAGAATATCCATCACCATCTGCTAGTTTACACTTGTGATCTTGGGTTCAAGAGGCCAGCATAGCAACCACTATACCACAAAGAATGAACAAAGGTGCTGGTGGTAGTTAGCCACATAACCAGAAATCAATATTCAGTATAACATCACACAATTCTGCAGTATTAAATTAATTTTAAAATCTGTATGTTTAGTAATATGTTTAACAAATAATAAAAAAAGTTCTATTAAAACGGTTAAAGGTTGCAGTGTGTTTGACAAATGGAATCCCTTCATAATGCAATATGGAAATTAAATTTTGCCAATTTCTGGGGATTAGAATGTTAATTTTAAATTTGGATGAATAGTAATTAACATCTAAAATCAAATGAGTAAAGAGGAATTATCCATCCATCATTGTTTATAATTACGAGTATGCTGCACTCCCATTTTGAGTTGCTCATTAATTACATGACTTCCTTAGCCCACATACTTGGGTACGGTTTATCTTCTGTCCAGTTTCAAAATTACTCTTAGCGTATAACTTCCCATTGGAATACTTCATCATTTGCCAACCTACTTGTAATCATAGCGATTTCCTAAAGTTTGTATGATTTAGGGAAATTATATAGTCCCTGGTTGCAAAGGAGGCAACATTGCGCTTTCATGCTTACATTTATTTTTTCATTATTTCTTAAATGAAGGACGTGTAAAAAAAAAAAATGTGTAAGTTTAAGATTTTAACTTTATAGAAAAAACTATAGAAAAAAATAACATGAAGTTTAAAAGCTAATTTTGTTTGTTTGTTTTTTAACAGCTTAGTGACTTTGGCCTTTGCTGGCTCAATTGGCATGACATTGGTCATATTGGGTTGTGCATTACCTCAATACAAGTAAGTAAACATTCATTTAGACTTGCATTTTATGCTTTGTGACTCAATGGTGGATGTCATATAATGTTATTCATGATGTTATTTTACTGAGTGGAAGGAATGAGGATATACTTTTATTGGTATATTCTAGAGCCAAATGAAAAATGATACATTCTTTGAATACTTAAAAAAAATTACACAGATAAAAATTTTAGTCAACTTATTGTGGCAATATATGTAGTTTACGTATATAGAAAAATTAATGCATCTGAAAGATATGATACAAGGGTGAATCAAATATAAACCAGCTATCTTTCTTTTCTAAAATTTTTATTTGCTGTAACAAAATAACAAAAGTATCACTTTCTTACATAATCTGTTGCTTTGGAAATAACTTAGCCCAAAATAATGGTAGTTTCTTGATACCCTCATCATAATAAAAAGAGCAGGGTTGTGTCATCAGCCTGTTGTGCATAAAGCCTTCCACACCTGCATCATCCTCAAATTATTTGACTCCTTGAATGGCTTAGAGAGATGAAAACAGCAACCTCACTCAAATGATCACGCTAATATGTCACATGATGGTATGACACTTCCATTAGCAGTCAAATAACACGTTGCAAGCACCTTTCCAGCTGATAGCCAAGACTTGGATTTCATTTTCGATCCGTTCATAGCTTTTCTTGAATACCTTATATCAAGCAAACACACAGCCCTTAAAAGTGTCTGATCATTTTAGCTGCCAACCTCTTAAAAATTTGCCAATTTCATTCCTTCAAGAACTGGGAATTTGATGATGATACATTTTGCAATGAAAGCTTGTGCTTCTTGTGCAGATATAGTGATATACAAGAGCACGAGCCTGTGAACACCCTTAACTTTTGACACCATATGGATTTATTGGTTAGTTTTTTTTATGCTATTAAATGTAATGTATACAAGTAAAGAACAATTTTAATGAAAGGGTGTTTTGGAGCAGTGATACGTATGAATAGAATATTTTTGAGTTGGGTTTGTAATACCTAAGTATCACTTACTTATAATTTTTCCAGACCGTTTTGACGCCATGTGGGCATCATTGTCGATGGTTTCCAACTGAATTTCCACAGGGTGTTCTATGTTGAGGTGTGACGCCCCTGGTGGCTAGGTGATGAACTTCCACAATATATTTTGTGGTGGCAATTCAAAGTTGAATACATGGTTTTGTTTTTAATTATATGGATTTTTTCCCAGACGTTGAGCTCTGCTGCATATCTGGCAGGTTTTACAAGGTGTATGTTAGGTACTATTTCATGGTTAGTAGACCAAAAGGGGTGTGCAATGGCTGATTTGTCAGCTTGTTTGTATTTTACTGCTCTCATGTGTTCTTTAAGTCTTGTTTCAAGGAGTCTTTTTGTTTTATCAATGTAAAATTTGTTGCAATCTGTACAATTTATTCTGTAGATTCCTGATTTTTTATGTTCTGGGATTTGGTCTTTTTGGTTGCTGCAGGGCATTTTAGATAGGCTGAACTTATATTTTTTGAAATTTGTGGTGTAGTTTTGGGTGATAAGTAAAGATTTTGGAGCAAGGTTTATCTATTGCTGGACTCAATTTTATGGTTTAAAATCTGTGGTGTTTGAACCAACTGTGTTACTGCTTTGAACTTGAGATATGGCAACAGCACCATTGGTTCATCTTGACTTATGCATGTGTTAAAGGACTTCTGCACATGTGTAACTGTTATGACTTAATGAACGTATGGGACCAAATACATATGGATCATGCACACTATCAGGAAGTGAACTAGTGGGCACAAACTCGTCAGATGACAGCATTGTTAATATCATAAAATATAGGTTCTGGGCCTAATTCTGGCCATACTGGTGAGAAGTGAACTTTCTCTTGAAAATGCCCAGCGAAGTTATGAGGGAAACATCAAGTGAACTTTCATCTGTTGGACCATGGCTTACAAGCTCGAAATTTACATTTTATGATATGAACGCCAGCTGTAAAAGTCTTGGACCATTAATCCTGCTTAGTGGTTTTCATAGCAAAAATCTTTCCCTGCTTTCTGTTTCCAGCCTACCACTACCATTTTACAGTTATACCACTAGATAGTAGCAAAAATGACACAAATGAGACTCATTGTAGCAGAAGTACTACTCAAGATTTATTAGCAATAGTGTTGGGTATATTCATTTTCATAGAGTTGGATTTGTAGGAATTTTTGGGGCATTACTGAGTTTATATTCAAATAACCTGTACTCTTTCAGCTTCTCCATACCATCCATAATCTTAACTAGGACAATTCATTTCCACATAACTTATTTTTGTACTAACATAAAGTGATTATTTATGATCTCAGCAACATACTTCCACAAAAGATGCTTTCTTTGTCAGAAAAATTAATGCATCAGCATATTTATTATTATTATTGTTATTGTTAGAGACAATTGCAGTTGTATCATTTGTTCATTATCAGGCTGTCTGACTAAAATAGGCTATCTGACGATTAAAACTTTTCCAAGAATATCAATCTAAGATTATATGAACATTCAGAATATGCACTCAGGAGCCACTAGTGTTCAGACATCTTGAGTAGAACTAACACACAGTCTGCAGAAGCTAACAACTCCTCATCCCCACTCTTGACATCCTCATACATACCATGTAGAACTTGCAGCGCACTCTATTTAAAATTACATGCTCTGAACAAAATGTTCATTTTATTTGATTCACTCTCTGATACCACAGTAGATTAACATATTTTATGGTTTTCAGTTTCATTTGAGGTACCCTGTGATGCCACAACAGCATTTTGTGTTTAATAAATGATATTGAAGTTATTGTGTTGCACAATGCCAGAAGGAATGTGTTGCTACATGATTTGAAATAAAATTTCTTCATGTATAAGTACATTTATTTACAATTCTAAAGGCTTAGTCAAAAGCTGGATTTTTTAAAGTAACATGGATAGATTTTCCAGTAGTTGGACTAAATTGTTAAATAAAGAGATGCTGCATATCTTCCCCATTAAAGCTTCTAAAAATATTTGATTATTACATTCACTCTAACTGTTCTACAAACTATTCATACAAAAGCTTATTCTGATATCTATTTCTTTTTAATTAAGATAAACTTGCATTGCACAAGTACACATTTTATTGTAGGTATTAGAATGATACAGTAGGCTAAAGAACTGTTTTTAAAACAGATTGCTAAGCATTGGCTTTAAAATCCATACTATTTGCATGACCTTGAGGGAACAGGGAAGAAACAGTGACTTATTTACGTCTTGAAAAAGTGCAAGTATATTTTGCCATGTGTATCTCAAACATACAGTATTTTCATCATAATCATCACCGCCATTTTTGAAAAAATAAAACATTGTAAAAATTTTTCTATGGTAAGCATAATTAGGGTGCGGGGGGGGGAAGCTTTCTGAGAAGATTTGTGTCACATTCTTATAAAATGTTGAACTTTAAATACAAGTTTAGTTGTTTAACCAAATTTTCATTTTTGACTATCATACATATGTGTGCGCACACACTCACACACACACACTCACACACACACACACACACACACACACACACACACACACACTCTCTCTCACACACACACACACACACACACACACACTCTCTCTCACACACACACACACACACACACTCTCTCTCACTCACTCTCTCTCTCACTCTCAGACTCACTCAGACTCACTCACACTCACTCACACTCACTCACACTCGCTCACTCTCTCTCGCTCACTCTCTCTCGCTCACTCTCCCTCTCCCCCTCTCTCTCTCGCTCGCTCACTCACTCTCCCTCTCCCCCTCTCTCTCTCTCGCTCTCTCTCTTGCTCTCTCTCTCTCTCTCTCTACAAATTTTGTAGTTGTAGCAAGAATAAAGTAGGCTAAAGCCATTCGCAGACTTTTACTTTCTCTACACGTACTATGTACATAGTGTATAGAGAAGGTATTGCTTTCCACCCAAAAATTTGATGCAGAGATTTCACCAGAAATACATGTCTTGGGTCCTCCTGAATCCAAAAAAAGAATTTTTTGAAAAAGGTCCATGTGTGTGTGTGTGGGTGCAGCATGGCTCAAAAACGAAAAGACTGTTAAATACCAAACTTGGTTTGATATCCTCTAAGGATGCGACACAAAGGTTTTCAAGAAAATCTCCCCACCCTAAACTACCCTTTACATGTAAAAAATTTCCAAAATTTTGATTTTATCAAAAACGGCTAACAATTTTGATTAAAGTAAGATATTTATATGCCAAATAAAATGTATAGCTTGAATTTTATGGGAATAGACTCTAAAGACCTCTTTATTCTGGATGATTTTTATTGAATTTTGCATAACAGGAAAACTGTTAGAGATAAACAAAAATTACTGCAAAACAAATGTAGATCATGATAAAACACACAATTTATGTTATATTTATTTTTTTCATGGGATTGATAGTTTTGAGATCTTTCTTGTTATTGGTTTCACCTTTAAATACTTAAACTTTTCTCATACAGGAATTAGTCTACTCCTGTCCATACAAAAAAAGGAGCTTCAGTCACATAGCAACCAGCTTTTGACTATCACTTTAACTTATGGTACTCCCTTATTTCGCCTCTACTTGATGGAGGGAGGTAATAAGACTATTTCTGCTAATTTTTTCTCGATTAGCATGATGTAAATATAAGCTGTCTAACAATTTGTTGCAGAGATGTAGAGAAAGTCATGTGAATTGAACACATCAGATTTTTAAAAAGGACGTTGCTACGTAATTACTCTGAAATTCCATGCTCAATTCAACTACAAAGGGAAGGGGGTAATAAAACTGAAAAGAAAAATATAACCTTACCCTTGAAAATTTAAACAAATAACAAAAAGTGTCGTTAATGCAACAAAATTGAAGCCATTTTTTTGAAAATAAAAAATGTAAACATTTTCAATAGTTTGTGTAGTTTTAGTGGTTTGATGTGGAAGGGATGCTTGGCAGATGAACTTAAATATCAAGCTTTGATATCCATCCCATCCAATCTCTCTCTACACACACACACACACACACACACACATGCATGCACCCACCCACCCACCCACACCCAACTCACACACCCCCACACACAGTTTTTTTTTTTTGTTTTTTTTTTTGTTTTTTTTGTTCAGGGACCACAAAATGTGTATTTACAGTCAAAACTTGATATAAAATTGTGAATTTTTGGGTGGAGCATCATATACCTCTTTACTGTGGTAAGTAGTAGGGGAAATTTAAAATGTGGAACAACATTTTCTGCATCAACCACATCTTTGATTTGGACTTTTACTTATCTGATTGAAAGCAGATTTCCAAATTAAAATATTTATTTATTGTTTCATTTTGTCATTTTCAATTAAATTGTTTTACAGTAGCTGCTTTAATTAAGTACAAGCATTTTCATTGCAAATGTAGGACCGATTGGCTTTGGATAGCAAAAGTTAATATCTTAAGGCTGTGGTTAACCTTCACCTCCAAGGAAAATTTTCTCCTAAACTTACAGTGGAAATTTATATACAACCAAAGGTCTCCTTTGTTTTCTCTCCCCCTGACCTATCATAGGTAGAGGATATATTGATTCTAGCAAAACATTCTTGTGGCAGTGAGAGGGAGAGAAAGTGAGGCATGAGAAGGAAGATAGAGAGAAAGTGAGGCATGAGAAGGAAGATGGAGAGAAAGTGAGGCACGAGAAGGAAGATGGAGAGAAAGTGAGGCATGAGAAGGAAGATGGAGAGAAAGTGAGGCATGAGAAGGAAGATGGAGAGAAAGTGAGGCATGAGAAGGAAGATGGAGAGAAAGTGAGGCATGAGAAGGAAGATGGAGAGAAAGTGAGGCATGAGAAGGAAGATGGAGAGAAAGTGAGGCACGAGAAGGAAGATGGAGAGAAAGTGAGGCATGAGAAGGAAGATGGATGGATGGATGGATGGATGGACGGACGGACGGATGGATGGATGGATGGATGGATGGATCAGTGAAAGAAACTAAAACATTGCAAAGGTTTTGACGATATAAAGATTCTGGAAGTATACAGTCACTTTACACATAGAATAATAAGAGAGCATTGAAATCTTTAAACAAAACAGCAAACTCAACAGAAATCTAAGAAAACCACTGAGTTCAATTTGGAAAGCCTTACTGACAGAGTGAGAGGGGATTGATGGACTAACAGCCAATTGAAGAGAGGAGGGGCCTACCAGCACATGAGTATAAATTTCAGCATGCTAGGGCTTGTGCTGTCAGTGGCCCAAGAAAGAAACTCAGCATATGTTGCAGTGAAACGTCTGCAGAGAATACTGTAAGAAAAGAAGGTGCCTATACTGGAAACCATAACTTCAATGAACTATGGCCATGGAAGCCTGCACGATTGTTTGTTATTAGTTTTGCGAGAAATATTGAACACTTCCCATAATCGAAGAGGATAATTCATTTCTGAGTTCACCAGTGATTCGGCTATAAACACTTCTTGTAAAGAAACAGCAAAAAAGTTTGATTTAATTGAGAGGATAGGCTCTTGCTTCTTGTTACTTAATGATCACAAACCCATTCATCATCCTCCTCACAATAAAAGTGCGTACACCCAGAGAAAAAAAGAAAGGGTGTGAGGTATGCGAAGCAAGAGTATGATGATTTTATGAAGAATGCAATTTGCGTGACAGTGCACAATTTCTTTTTTAAAAATGAGCCACCGATAGTTGTTAAGGTGCTACAGTAAGTTAATGCTGATCCAAATTTACTAAATTCAGAAGAATCACACTTTGTGTGATTTGAATTTGTCAAAAGATGTCGAAAGTGCTTAATTTCTGAGTTCGTTTTGCATTACATGCTGTGTGTACGCATCACAAGATAATTCCCATCGGTCAACATGTAAGACTTCAGTTTCTTAGCTGACTACAGAGGCTACAGACCCAGGGATGCAAAAATTTCTCACAAAAGAGCAAACAAGAAGGCAAAAATATTATGGTGCTTGCAGTCAGTTTCCACTCATTCACCTCCTTCTGCAGCTACTATTTTTCCTATCATGTTTCCCAGCAGTGACATTGCTAAGCAGATTGCAGTTGGGAGGGCAAAAATAGCATATTGTCTGGTTTATAGTTTAGCATCTTATTGAAACAATGAGCAATGCATCTAATGTTTCAATATCACATTTAATGAGAGCTTGAATAAAATAAGCTGAACCAAACAAATCTACTTAGTAATAAGGTTCTAAAGTAACAAGGAGCATTAGGTATTAGTAAATACTTTGGGGTATCATTCTTACAGTAGTAGATTTATTAGCAGTGCTCAATGAAAAACTTCAGTTTTTTGATCTGAGATGTCTTTTGCATGTTTCATTTTGCAAAATTTCATCAGATTCAGATGGTGGACTAGTTATCTTAGAATTTTATATATGTGGTCTGCGTAGCCTGAATAATTCTTTCAAAACAGCAATAAAAACCACTTGGAGGAATATTGTTGAATTTTTAAGAAGTTGTGTATAATGAATTTAAAAATGTACCTGCAAAAAGAGCACATAATGTCATTTACTGGTGCATCATAGTTTCGCAAGAAATTGTGTGCCAAACATTGGGTTGAAAATGCTGAGGAGACTGATTGAACATTAGAAACCCTTGAACACTCAGGAATGTGTTTAGAAAAAGCTAAAAGGGAAAGAAAAGAACTAAAATCATCAAGCTATGAAACTATGAAAAAAAACTTTAGAAGTTAAAATGAGCAAGCATTTTTTAAATTGCTTGGTTCTAAAGTTGAACCATTTTTAAGAACAGCCTATGGTTTTTATCTTGTTCTCTGAATGTGAAACATTTTGGCATCTGCAGTGAATAAATTTATTAAACATGATGTGATGGTTAAAACCATAAATGTAATGGATTCCAAGAGTTTGGTTGGTGCAAAAACTGTAAACTTGTGATATGGCATTTGTGATGGTATTAAATAGGTACAGAATGCTTCATCAAAAGATACACCTTTTTTTCAAACTAAGCTGTCGGAAATGACTGCAAACATTTTGCACAAAGATACCTCTGAAATTTCAGTTCATCAGCAATTTTGTCATTTTGTGAACCTGGTTTGTTATGTAGAAACACAGAAATGCCTTGGTTCCTGTGTTGAGATGTTTGTTAAAACCAAAGGGATTTCTGGAATGTGTGCTGATTGAGCAGAAAGAGAATTTTAAATTGTATGTTCCATTCCAATATTCTTTGAAAATATGAAAATTACTCATGGAAAGTCTGAATTGATACATTCTGTGGAAGATTGTTATATCTTGTGAAACAGAACTCATCCTGTTCCTTAAAAAGATTTTTGTTCTTTCACATGGTAATACATTTGTAGAAAGAGGATTTTCAGTAAACAAAGAATGTTTACTTGAAAATCAGTCTCAAGAATCACTTGTGGCACAAAAATTGATTTGAGAAGGAATAAAACATGCGAGTGGTGGTTTTGGATCGAGTTTAGTCATAAATTATGTATAATATAAAACAGTAGATAGAAATCATGGGAAATGATTCAAGCTATTTATAAGGTACAGCAATTGGAATGAAAATCAGTTTTTCTACTGCTTTTTACATTTTTTCTTTCTCTACATGTACTAGGTACTGTTTGTCCATCAGATCATGGCCCCTGGCAGGAATGCGACAGGAGTAAGCAATTTTAGGTATGCGGGGATATCTGAAGTTGGACATGTGCTTCTGGTTGCAATGATGACACTAATACCAACTTTAGAATGTGTATTCCTGCTAGATTAAAGCAAAGAAGTCACTCAAAATAGCAAAACTTAAATGTTTTTCAGTTATTCACTTCATGCAATATGTTTAGCTTATAAAAATGATATGACATCAAGTGGAGTAGCCAGCTGTTCTTTGGAGTCAGATTCATTTTCACTGCAGGAGGGGGAAGAAGAAGAATCACTGTTGTCATGTCCCAATGAAATGACAATATTGTCAATGTTTTCAACTACACCACCTTTCTCCCAGTAATGATTTTCTACCTTTTCTATCTTATTTACAAAAACTCTGACAGCCTTTTCAGCCACAAGTGGTATACCTTTTACAGTTCTTTCTCTAACTGTTGGTTTCACTTTGGCCCAAGTTAGTCTATAGGATTTAGATCACACATATATGGGAGTAAGCGAACGACAGTGTGGCCAAATAAAACTAAAAATGCATCCACTTTAAAAACTTTCTCTTTAGGGTTGTGTCAATCAGCCTCTAAAGATCTGTTTTGCTCATAGAACTGTCACACTGAACCCCTTTGTTCTGCAGCCACAATATAGTAGAAATCTTAGCACTCATAGATGGGGGTTTATCTACTTCTACAGTGTGATAAGGAGCATCCAACAGAAGAAGGGGGCAAATTAATAGCCAGCTTTTCTTGAATCCATTCATATGGTTCATTTGTCCATGGTAGTCGCCTGGCCTTGTAAACAAGAAGAGAATTTTCCAGGAACTCATTTACACTACCTGCATAAACTATTATCAACCTATTCCCTGCACTAGATTTCGTAAGGATGCCAAATTCCTCTTCACTTTGCCAGCACTTCCGAATGTGATGTTACTATCCCCCCAGCTTTCATCAATATAGAAGATATTCTCCCATTTTCTCACAAATGCTTTGTTTTAATCAGATAATCCTGCTTACAAGCCATGATATGAGGACCTTCTATAAGTACCTTTCTTTTGTTCTGAAATTTCCTTCATTTAAATTCCAGCTCTGAAATTGCTTTCCAAAGTGAACTTCGTCCCCATGGAAAATGCATCTTTCTTCAAACAACAAGCAGCAATTTATTTAGAATAGGAACCCGCTTTTCAACAATATAAAAGTCATGTATAATTCTCCAAATTACACACCTGTCAACAACATCCATATTCACTACAGTGTCTTGTCGCTGTTTCCCTGGGGTCATTAGAACTCTCTTTTCACTACATAGACTTAAATCTTGCACCTATTTGTGAATTCTTTTGATTGTTTTTCAGAAACCCCTGTATAAATGATAGCTCTTGCAGTTGCTTGACTCACTGGAAGTTTTATACACTTGTTCCTAGCTTCCTCGTCATGTCCTTCAATCACTTTCCTAATTATTTCCCTACCCTCAGAATGTATCACTCTTTTCTTTGCTTCCAACACAATGCTAGTCATTCGTATGATTTTACAATTGAAACTAAGAGAAGATAATAGTGAGTAAACATAGCATCAATAACAAGGAGAAGTTGGCAACACCTGAAGCAAAACAACGTTGCGAGAATATTTGTATGATTCAGATTACAGTATGTGGAATGTTTCTGCTCTCACCTTCATTCTCCTGGGGCATCAGCTCATGGGAAGATACATAGTGTATAGAGAAAGTATTGTATTCCACCCTAAAATTAGATGCCAAGATTTCACTAGAAATACATGTTTTGAGACCTGCTGAATCCCAACAAATTTTTTTTTAGAAAAAGGTTTTTGTGTATGTGTGTTTTTTTTTTTTTTTTTTTTTTTTTTTTTTTTTTTTTTTTTTTTATTCTCAAAAATGGGTAATAGTTTTTGTTAAAATATTGTATATATCTTGAATTTTCTGGGAATAGCCTCTGTAGACCTCTTTCTTCTGGATGAATTTATTTATGAAAGTCCTTCAACAAGTTACAAGTTACAAATAAACCATACACTCATTTTAACTTTACTTTTTTTTTAAATATTCAGGGAATTAGTGGTAAAATTAATATTTTAGAAAACTTTTTGACAGATAAAATGTGTCATTTTATCTGTCTCTCTAAACATTGGTTAAATGATAACACAATTGCATTTGCCAACATAACTGGTTATAATGGTGAGTGTTCATACATAAGATCTCATGGCAAACATGGGGTTCTATGATTTATGCACTAGATAACATTGTGTGCAGAAGCTTATTATCTGTCCATTACTTCACTGGCGATGTAAACAAATCAGAATGAATCTTCTGCGAACACACATGTACACACCACGTGGTGCTAAGTTGTGTTCTGCCCTACGATTGTGAAACTATGTACCTACATTCGACAGGAAAAGATATAGCTAACTACTTTCACTGTTCACAAATAATGATTAACTCTATTAATTGTATAATAAATAAAACACAGCAAAACAGGTAGGCGAGTCATTATATATTCAGTACGAAATGTAAAATTCTCCCATAAAATTCTAAAATGCAGACATGTTGTTTTGAAAGTTTGCTGAAGTATTCCACACGTACATCACTCCAACAGTTTTTGAGATTTTTGCCATTATTGTTTGAACAACCATACCTGCGCATTTCTTTAATATAGTGCCATAATACAGTGACTTATTCAGAAGAGCAAATCTGAAAATGACTTACTCCTTCAAGATACGAGTAATCTGTTGCAGTTGCAAATGGGCTGTCTGAATCATCACAGAAATATAGTTAGTCGGCCAATGACAATGTCCAACATTCCTGCCAAATTTCACTCTGTTTGCTCTCCTCGAACAACTTTGTTCTCACTTTTGAAAGCTGCTTACACAAGATGTCGAACTAGGCTAATTTAAGAGTTTTGCACACTTTATGTTGCTTTCGGAAACACCAGTAAATTCTACTGTTAAGCTAAGAATATTGTTTAATGCAAAAGTAAGCTACTTTTCAAAAAAAAATTATATACACAAGGAGTAATCCTTTCCTTATGTTCCTCTACCCTGGCATTACATGTTTCCGCCATGACTAGACTAGCAGCTGTTGAACTGTACAACTGATGCACATTGTTACATAAAGAAATAATAGTTAAATAATCAGTAAATTTTGTTCCTTAATCATTCATACTGTACTATTTAGAGAGCATTGCTTAGTTTAATACAGTATTTCTGTACTCACTTGGCAATTTAAGAGGAAGAGTTTTGTGATGGAGAAAAGCAGTGAAATGTTCAGCAGCCATTGCAACTTGTTGCTTTTGTTTGCATTACCGGTGAAGTAAGGCTGGACAGAGAATAGATGTTTCAAGTTATGCATTAATAGCTGATAGCGTTAAAATTATTGTTGTTAATGAATACCACACTCCTCACCATATGCATGTGTTTTTAACCAATTTAGATGACCTTCTAACATATGCAACTAAATGGCCTAATTATAAAGTTATTGTTGGTGGTGACATTAATTCTGATTTTGATATAACGACATGTAGAAATTCTGCTGTTGAATACAATGATAAATCTACAAGGGGCAAAGCTTGCCTTGATAATATGATGAGCAATAGTTTTCCTTTAAATTGTTCTGTTAACCTACAAAACTTTTACTACTTGGATCATTTGGCTTTATGGTTAATTTTTTTTAACAGTGACTCAAACATGAAGAATGTAAATCTTATGAAAAGTTTTTAAGCATCTTTAGTCAGACTGATTGGAATATTTATTTTAGTTGTTTGCACTGTACTGCCAAGAACAAAAGAAAATTATAAGGACAATTAAAAAATGTTGCTACACAACTCAATGTAGACCACTCTTTATTGAGTGAGGTATGTTACCTATTTAGAATCTTTATATTTTAGATGTTTTAGTTTGTGTACACAAATTTTCTGAAAGCCAAACATTAAGAAGAGATATGCATAATTATAATACAAGGATAAAATCAAATATAAATATTTCTTATTTTAAACTATCAATAACTCAAAATAGTTATATGTATTTAGGTATCAAATTATACAATAAGCTGCTTGAACATATTAAATGTCTAGATAAGAAGACTTTTAAGTCCAGGGTATATGCATGGTTGATTGCAAATCCTTTATATTCCATGCAAGAATTTTTAGATTTTAAGACCTGTAAATTAAATATGTAATTTTAATTGGAAAAGTATGTAATCATACAATTTTTATATCAAACAATGTCGAATGCCTGTGCAGTGCTTTAAGACAGAAGGAAATAAATACAAGTATGCAAAAAAATATAGATCTAGCTAAAACACACAATTTGTCATACAATTTTTACTTTTTTAGGCTCATATGTACAATGTACATATGGATAGAGAAATATTGTATTCCACCCAAAAATTTGATGTTGGGATTTCACCAGAAATACATATTTTAGAACCCCCTGAATCCAAAAAAAGCATTTTCAGAAACAGATCTGTGTGGGTGAGAGGGTGGCTGCAGCATAGCTCAAAAACGAAAAGACCGTTAAATACCATACTTAGTTAATATAAAAATAATAGTTGTAACAAATCTTCACATATCTTTTGCAAGGATTCCAAAAGATAAGTGAAGGTTTGTTGCAACTATTATTTTTATATTAACATTTGTGTTATTACTTCACTGTTACTAGCTTCTTTTTACATTTAAAAACCATACTGAGTAAGTTTGGTATCTTCCGAGGATGCAACACAAAGATTTACAAGAAAATACATCCACCCCTAACTACCCTTTACATGGAAAAATTTTAAAGTCCAGAGTATATGCATGGTTGGTTGCAAATCCTTTATATTCCATACAAGAATTTTTAGATTTTAAGACCTGTAAATTAAATATGTAATTTTAATTGGCAAAGAATGTAATCATACAATTTTTATATCAAACAATGTCAAATGCCTGTGCAGTGCTTTAAGACAGAAGGAAATAAATACAAGTATGCAAAAAATATAGATCTGGTTAAAAAACACAATTTGTCATACATTTTTTTTTTTTTTTTTTTTTTTTTAATACTTTTTCTAGGCTCATATGTACAATGTACATAGGGATAGAAAAGTATTGTATTCCACCCAAAAATTTGATGTCGAGATTTCACCAGAAATACATGTTTTAGGACCCCCTGAATCCAAAAAAAGCATTTGGGTGTGGGTGAGTGGGTGGCTGCAGCATAGCTCAAAAACGAAAAGACCGTTAAGTACCATACTTGGTATTTAAGTTTGGTTTCCAAGGATGCAACATGAAGATTTAAAAGAAAATACATCCACCCCTAACTACCCTTTACATGGAAAAATTTTAAAAAAAATGTTGTTTTCCTTAAAAATGGCTCTAACGATTTTGATTAAAATATCACATATTAAAGTCATCTCTATCACAAATAAACTGTATATCTTGAATTTTCTGGGAATAGCTTCTGAAAAGCCGTTTATTCTGGATGAACTTTGCTTAATTTGGCATAACTAGTAAACTGTAAGAGATAGACATAAACTTACAACACAAAAAATGTAGGTCTTGTTAAAATACACAAGTTATGTCATATACATTTTTTTTGTGGAGTTTACTGTTTTCGAGGTATTCTTGTTATTAGTTTCAATTGTAAAGTACTTAAACTTTTCTCAGACAGGAAGTGTCCGTTTTTCTTTTGTTCTATTCCTGGCCAAGCAAAGAAGTGATTTGCATTGAAAATCGCATAACGATAACTTTTAGAGCATTTGACTATCACTTTAGCATAGCGCATTCCTTTAGTTCCCTTCTACTTATAAGGACCTAAGTAATCAGAACATTCTGCTAATGTTTATCTTGATTAGCATTGTGTAGAAAGAAGTATAATCTTTTGTAAGAAGTTTGTTTGTAGAGCAGCTAGAGAAAGTCATGTGAGTGTAACACATCAGATTTTTGTTGTTGAGTTGGCCAAGTTTGAGATATTCTTTATTATTGGTTTCCGTTTTAAAATACTTAAATTTTTCACATACAGGAATTTGTCCACTTGTGGCAGTTTAAAGAAATGGATTTCATTCACATGGCAACCAACTTTTAAAATTGTTGTCCGTCGCTTTAGCCTAGTGTATTTCCTTATTTCCTTTCTATTTACAAGTAACAAGTAATAAGACCATTTCTGCTGTTTATTTTGATTAGCATAAAATAGAGAGAAGGATAAGCTTTTTAAAAATAATTTTTACATAAATTTAGAGAGTCATGTGAATGGAATACATCAATTTTTTGTATATTAGTCCTAATTAGTGTAGAAAACTTATTACCTTTCGTATTCTCCAAAACTCCTTATTTTTCAGAATGTAATTCTTTATTTATCTAATATTGTGCTTATATGACCATTTTATTTAGTGTGCTCTTTTTAATTTTTCACAAATTTTAGTCAAATGTTATAGTTTTATCACCCTAATACAACTTAATTTTTGTGGTTGAGATGATGGTGATCATCATGTGATTTGCTTCTACGATAGATGTAGCTTTCCACATTTGTTTGCACTGATTAGTACAAGTCCTTTTGTTATAATTGAGGAAGTCCGTGTGTGGAATCTTGATGTGCTGAGGGGGATGTTTGGTTGTTTAAATATGTGGAACGCTTCATGATTTTGTGTACCATTGTTTTACAGAGACATGCTAATCTTCAAATCAGGTTTCACCTAACAGTCATTCTTTGAGTAAACCAAAGAGAGCAAATTTGCTCAATTCTCTACTGTGCAATGCTCGACCAGTTGTGAGGAAAGCAAGGACAGATAATTCCTTCACCGCTGTGGTAGTATATGAGGGTCAGCTGATAAGTCCTGGGCCTCACACAGATATGGTGCCACTAGGCCAGTTACATGGTAGCATCGTATATTAGCTCTAGACAAGCTGTATCCATAGTTACAGGTCAATAGCTTATTTAGTTTTCGAATGTCAGCATTTTAAACAAGACAACTTTAGAGTTTTCACGAAAATGTAGGATTTGGAAAAACGAGCAGTGATTAAATACTTCCATTTGAAAGGCTTAACACCTAAAGAAATCAAGGAAGAAATGGACAGTACATTGAAAGACTCTGCCCTTTCATATAAAATGATTAAAACATGGGTTGCAGAGTTTAAAATGGGACTTACGAGCACTAGTGAGAGAGCCTCACTTTGGATGTCCTGTAGAAGTGACAACTCCAGAGATCATTGGAAAAATTTCTTGTTTAGTACTGGAAGACCGTAGATTAAAGTTGTTTGAGATAACAGAAGCTCTAAACATATCAAAAGAACGTGCAGGTAATATTTTAAATAATGTTTTGGGATTTCACAAGGTCTGTGCAAGATAGATGCTGCGTTTGTTGACACCTGATCAAAATGGACATTTCCTGCAAAGAAAAAGTGCTTCTGTTAAGAATGTGGAGCTGTACCGTAAAATTCCCGGTAAATTTTTGAGACGGCTTATTACCATGGATGAAACTTGGATACATCACTATACTCTAGTAAGTAAATCACAATCAAACAGTGGATTGTGCTAGGTGAACCAACTCCAAAAAAGGCAAAGTCAATTTTGTCAGCTAACAAGGTTATGGCAAGTGTTTTCTGGGATGCAAAGAGAATTATTTTTTTTTTTTTTTTAGAGTTGACCGTTTGCAAGATATTCCTTGTTATTGGTTTTAATTTTAAACTATATAATTTTTCTCAAACCTTTTGTTTCATCTGTTATACTGCTGGCCATGCAAAGGAATTGAACTTCAGTTGTTCACATAAGGCTAGCTTTTAAAATAATAATAATAATAATAATAATTTATTTATAATAATAATTTATTTTCACCTATAGACAGTGTATACATGTTTCAGGCTTCGTCATAAAAAGTGTGTAGAACAAACATTCATTACAATGTCATATAACAAAGTACTATTTACAGTTTTGCATATCATTAAAAACAAGCATACAATTTCAACAAAAGACACTTTAAAGTACTATTTACAATTTGTCATATCATTTATACAGTAACATATTCTGATATATATATATTCAAATTTAATATTCATCAATTCTGTATAGACTTTTACTTAATACATATTTTTTTAACAATGTTTTAAATGAGTTACCCTGTTCAGTTTTTATGTGTTGTGGAAGTTTATTGAAGAGTATGGCCCCTCTGTTATATGGATCTTTGTTTGTTGCAGATTTTGTTGTACACACCCTATGGTAATTATTTATTCCCCTTGTATTATATGTATAATAGTCTTTGTTTTGATTATTTCTAATCTCATTTCTTCTAACTAACAAAATGATCTTATAGACATATAGAGATACAACTGTTAGAATTTTTGAAGTTTTAAACACCTCTTTTACAGAGTGTTGACGCTGTCTCAGACCAAACATGCATCTTAGACATTTTTTTCGAATCACTAATACCCTATTTAGATTGGTTATGGATGTTGCACCCCAAATTTCAATCCCATATTCTATGAGTGAGTGGATCATTCCATAATATACTGGTTTTATCATGTCAGTATCTAGTTGATTTACTATTTTCCGTAGTAAGTATAGCCGGGAGTTTAATTTCTTGCAAAGGTCATCTATGTGTTCATTGAAATTTAAGTTTTTGTCTACTGTAATTCCCAAAAATTTTATGTTGTTTACTTGTTCAATTTGTGTATTGTTATATTCTATCTTACACACTTGTTCCTGATCCCTAAGTTGGAAAATAATGCATTTAGTTTTATCTATATTGAGTTTGAGTTGAGCTGCATTCAGATAATCAGAGAGTTTTAAAAGGGATGATGTGGCCTTGGTTTCAAGTTGCTTTAATTCTTTGTCCGTGCATATAAAAGATGTGTCATCTGCATAGGAAATGAGATTATATTCTGGAGAAATAGGCATATCATTTACATAAATTAGGAATAGAAGAGGACCCAAGACCGATCCTTGTGATACTCCTGTTCTCACCGTTTCATAATTTGATTTGCATTTATTTAAGCAAGTACATTGTGTTCGGTTTTGTAAATACGAAGAGAGGAAATCATGCATTTTCCCTCTAATTCCATAATGGGTAAGTTTAGTCAACAAGCGATCATGAGAGACACTATCGAATGCTTTAGATAGGTCTAGGAAAATACCGACAGTTTTTTTACTCTGTTCAAGATTTGTAAGCACATTATGTATAAGTTCAGATACAGCAGTAATAGTTGATAACCCTTTACGAAAGCCATGTTGATAATTTTTCAAGACACTCTTTGCCTCCAAAAAAATCTATTAGCCTTTTGTATATTATCTTTTCAATCAGTTTGGCAAATACAGAAGTTAATGTTATTGGTCTATAATTTGATAATGATTCCTTTTTTCCTTTTTTAAATATTGGCCGAACAATACTGTTTTTTAGCAAATCAGGGAATGTTACATATTCAATCGAGTGGTTTATAAGGTACACTAGAATGTTCAATAATGATTTTTTGCAGGCTTTAAGAACTTTTGGCGTAATATCATCCCAACCAGATGCACCATTTTTTAATGGACTTATTATATTATCTACCTCTGCTTCATCAGTTTGAAAGAGGCCAATAGTTCCTATAACTTTGATATCATCTCTATTTTGGTCATTAATTATGGTGTTATTATCTCCCCCCATGTTAATAAAGTACTGGTTAAATAAATTTGAAATTTTGTTAGGATTTACTATTTCTTGTCAATTTACCCGTATGTCCATGTGCATTGCACGTGTAGGGGTTATTCCTTTTCCCCCACTTCCGACTTTAATTAAAATCCCGTGCATTGCGCGTGTAGGGGTTATTCCTTTTCCCCCCACTTCTACCTCCTCCCCACTCCTTAAACCACAACATAGACGGCTGGCTCGGCCGTGCGCATGTAAAAGAACTTAGAAATCGTGCGGGACCCGGTAGCCCAAGTCTTACCTTTGAATCTGTTGTACTATTTCTACTGCAATTTGCCGTTTACATTTGTGGTTTAGATGTAGGCCATGTTTAGTGTGGTACTCCCTATTTAAATTTCCAACATCAATAAGAGTTACATTTGCATAACTAGAGCACAAAAGTTTTAGTTTTTTGTTTGTTGTTCTTATTGCTACATTTACACATGAGTCATATGGTAGGTCATAACGTCTAGGTATATTCACAAAAAGAACACTCGAAAGCTTTTGGTTTTCCATCACTTTGTTTAACTCACCCACTACATTCACTGACTCATTGCAATACACATCATTTGCGCCTGCTACAATAACTTTAGTTTCACTTTCATCACATTCAGTTTTCAGGCACACACCTGAAGTAACCTCCTTACATTTTGCATTAGGCTTCACATAACCAATTACCTGAAATTTGTCCGTAGTTTCTTTAATCTCTGCTGCAATACCTCTCGCATGACTATCTCCATAAATCTTGATTTCAGGCTTTCGTCTGGATGTTCCACTTTGTGCTGCAAGATTTTTTTTCACACTTTTCTTCTTTGGTGGATCGCATACTACATCTTCATCAACTGGTAATATCGAGAAGCGGTTTCTTGTCTCTATCCTATCTTCTCTGCGTAAACCACGATCACTAGTATTGTTCAAAACTTTGGACCTTTAGCGTTAACCACGTGGTCTTGCAATTTACCCAGTCGCGATACACCACGCCTGGTAATTGTGGCATAATCACTGTGATCACTACATTTCTTCTTTAATTCCTCATTTTCTATTTTCAAAGCTTGTATTTCACTTTGTGCTTTTGCTAGGTCCCTGTTTAGTAGGTTGATCACCATGTGCAGTGACGCTATTGTCTCTGCATCCCTTTCTGGCTGCGTGTTTGCCGGCATCGTCTCATGAGAATTTCCATCTTTTGAATTTACTCTGTTTATACTTTTCATGTTATTACTATTATTCCCATTACTTCCCTGGACATTTCTATTCATGTTCCAACCCTCTGATAATGTATCCGTGTCACTATTACTATTATTTAAACGCATTTTATGAACTCCGGAACGCGTGACTCTTTCCACCGCCATCTTCGAAAAAGATTTGATATCACTTTATTTCCATTCTCCTTAGAAGAAAGTAAGTAATGCTAATGTTTATCTTGACTTTCATGATTATAGATAAAAGAATCTTTTGCAAGAATAGCTTGTTTGCAGAGCAGGTAGAGAAGGTCTTGTGAATGGAACATATCGCGTGACTCTTTCCACCGCCATCTTCGAAAAAGATTTGATATCACTTTAGTTCCATTCTCCTTAGAAGAAAGTAAGTAATGCTAATGTTTATCTTGACTTTCATGATTATAGATAAAAGAATCTTTTGCAAGAATAGCTTGTTTGCAGAGCAGGTAGAGAAGGTCTTGTGAATGGAACATCAGAATTTTTTAGCAAGGGAGGGTTTCCAAACCTCAAAATCCTGCCCTAGTTATATATTTGCTTCTCACTATGTCAAAATTAAACATGAAAGAATGTAAAACCAGTGTTTATAATAAAGATTTCTTACCTTACAAAGTTTAATCATTTTCAAAATAGTAATATACAAAGATAAATAATAAAATAAATTGAAAATCATAACTATGAACTAGTGAAATGGAAATGCAGTTTTATTTATGGATGCTCATTAACTACTGTGATTCTCAGTGTCCCATTCTATATTGGGCATGAAAGACTGATTAATTTTGCTCAGGGGCTTCTTCATCAGGGTTGAGGTTCTTTTATGTGCCATAAATCTACGACATGGGACCAACGCCTTTAATTCCCTTCTGAAGTAAACCATGCTAAGGATTTTTACACCCGAAAAAAATCCATTGTTCTTTGCCAGATTTGAACTCACAACCTTGGATATATGAAGTTAGCATAAAACCATTACATCATGGAGGGGGACTAACCATGTACTAGATATAGGAATGACAATATTACAATAAAAAACATCACCTGATTTGAAAGGAATAGAAATTATAGAATAAATATCTTGTAAAATAAATCTAATAAAGAAGGAAAATCAATAACAAATATCACCCCATATGCTATTTAAAATAATCTAATATTTAATTGATAAGGCATTCCTTTCATTGATGAATTTATAGCTTGTGTGGTCTTGTTTAAGAACTGAAGCATTCTTAGCAATGCACACACTCTAGATGGCCCAAGAATGTCTAGACAATTCATGTTTTCAATATACATAAGCTTATGCATCGGAATTCTGCATTAACAATATGTATTAGGATTTTATAACCTCTTCAGGGAATAAATGAATTCAACATTTTATATTCCATGACTCACATGTAACTGGAAAGGCAAGGGAAGTCAGAGAAGCTATTTCAAATATGATAAAAAAAAAGCAGGAAATAGTTTTCGGAAAACTATCAGGGACATTTTCCAGCAGTTTATTGTGGGTTTTGTAGAAAATATAAGATACAGATGCAAATTCATTAAAAGCATTGATTTGTTTACTTTCTGTATTACATTTAGTAAGTAGTGGAAGGATTGTACTCACTCAAAAATTTGATACCAGCAATTATTGGAAGTGCAGGATTTGAGCCCCCTGAAAAAAAACAAAAAAACATTTTTACAAAAAAGGTCCTTGTATCTTCTGTCAATCTGTCTGTTTGCACATACACATTCACTCACTCTCTCTCTGTGTGTGGGTGGGTGGGTGTTATATAAAAATGAAAAGTCTGAAAATAGCAAATGTTGGTTTAAGTTCAGTAGCTTCCAAAGATGCAAGTCAATCTTTTCAATCTGTCCCACCCCTAACTAATTGCATTTAAGTGCAACTTTTTTCAAATCTTTTGATTTCCTTCAAATTACTTTAAACAATTTGATTAAATGCTCTTTTAAAGCAAATAAAATATATGCCCTAAATTTTCTGGAAATAGCCTTAGTTGTCTTTATTTAAAATTAATTTTGTATAATCTTGTATAACTGGTAATCATTAAGTGACAGACAAAAAATGGGATCTCAGAAAATATAAATCTTGTTAAAACATAATATATTTCAAATAACTCTTTTTCTTGCATTAACCATTCCTGAGAAAATCTATTATTCTTCAATTCTTTGTCATTTTTTTTAAAATCTGTATGATATTCAGTTGTTTCTTGAGATTGCATGAAAGGAGTATGTAATTTTAAAGTCAGTATATAGCATTCAGTTGTTAAATAATTTACTGTTGCTATTGCCATTCAATTTCTAGTGAAACATTTGTGCAAAAGTTTATTATAAGTAATATAACGAGAGCTCCAACTTTTATCTAGAGAAAAGTTGTAGCTCGAGTTGTATTTAATAAGACTATTTCGTGAATAAAATAATGATTAGCCTATATGGACACAAAGAATAATATTCCTAAATCCCATTTGTCTTGGTGTATATTTGCATCAAAATCACTGCAACTTGATGTCCATATCATAAATTTCAGATCTCTTTGTGTTGCTACATTCTATTATTTTGGCTTTGTAAAAGCATGATTACAATTAATATATCTATTGGAACTTCTGCCATTATGTACTGCACCCTGATATTCAGAGAGAAAAGAAATGCACGTGAGTGCAATAAATTTAGAAAAACAGTTGCACATGGGTGTGATAAAAAAGAAAAAGCAACTAAAAAGCAGAGATGAGTTTTGATTGGTTGGAATTTTTTGCGCCAATGTGCTGGACTGACCACTTCCTACAATCATGTGTCATGAACGAAATGGTCTCAGTTACAATGAAGCAGATTGAAAAATCAGTTTGTGTATGCCCATTAATAAATGATAGAGGGTAGAGGGAAAGTCATGTGACTGTAACTCATCAGATATTCCTTTTTGTGACATCAGCTGGATTGGATTACTATAGCAGGTACAAAATTTAATGGCAATTAAATTAGCTGCACACCAAATGTATATTTCCTTGAGTATTACAGTAATATCGTATACATTGTCTTCATTTTGTCTTATTACTGCATGTAATTTCATCCTACCGTTTAACATGTGGCAACATTGCACATGTGGTGGTCAGCTGCCATTAAATTTTGTCTATCATTATAGTATGTTACAACAGAGTACTGTTATAAGTGTATTGTTACAATTTTGCATTCTAGTAAGTTTGTTACATAAATTTTAATGTATCTAATTAACATATCGTGAATACTCTACATGTTAATGCCGTTTTTTCCCCAAAACCAAAGAGGTTTAATGTGCGTAGGTGGGTGGGTGGGTGCGTATTACTGTTGGGTAATATATACCTATTTTTAGTTGATATATACAGTTCCATAAAACTCGTGGGGGAAATTTCTTAATATTGTCATGGAAAGTCAGGGAAATCAATTTAATATGAAAAACTATGTACTCTTTACTCTAGATGGAACAGATTTGTTAGCTTTGACATCGAACATTGGCTTCTATTCTCTGAGTTGAGTGCTGTTTTGATTCTGGTATGTGATGATGGGGCCAGGGGCCATGCCATCTACAATAAGGAATGCACAAAATTAATTCCATTTCTGTTAATGTATATCAAAAACATTACTGTGATTTTTTCATATAGAAGAGTGAATTAATGTATTAACTTAATAGCACATTCAATTTTTTTATAATACAATCAAAAGAAACATGCACTACTTGCTAATTTTTAACTTGTATCCTGAGTTATGTAAACAAGTAGTCCGGACACTTTCAGTGTATAATATAATGCATTTTGGATCTGTTGCGTTCTAGCAAGGTACCCATTATATACAGGGTGTTTCTAAATTAGACCGACAAACTTTGGGAGCAGATAGATACCCTTCTTTTAAACATGTTTGGTTAAAGAACCTAAAGACTGCGGCACTTTAAGTACAAGAAGGATATTAGTGGAAGGAGTGGACATAAGTAGGCTTGTGCAAAAAATAAGCCATGTTTTACATATATTTGTGTGTTTATTGTGCAGGCAAGAAGAAACTAAACATAACGAAAAAACGAAAGTTCAAACACTCACCCAACTGTAAAAATACAATTGGTCAAATTAGTTGTCTTATCATCACATCAAGTGCTGGAACACATGTCCATTGACTGCCAGACAAGAAGTGCATCGCCTTGCCATACCTTGTCTTACCCTTCCAAAAATGCCAGGGGGTTTCCCTGATTTCAGCTGCTGCACTGGCAATTCATGCTACAAGGATTTCCTCTGTGTCATCAGTAGTTTCATAAACCATTGCCTTCATGTGACCCCACAAAAAGAAATCCATTGGCATCAAATCAGGAGAGCATGGTGGCTAGGCAGTGGGTCCGACGATTTTCGAATGTAGCTGTCAGATGGTTGCGTACATGATTCCAAAAATGAGCTGGTGCCCCATCATGCAGAAACCACGTGTTCATTCTGATGTTGAGAGGAAGGGGATGCAGTTACTCAGGCTGAACTCAGGTTGAAGAAATACTAAATAATTATTGGCTTTTTGTTGATTAGACAAAATGTATGGTCCCTCAAGGAAGTCATCTACAATCCCTGCCCAGACATTGACACTAAATTGATGTTGATGTGATTGCACAATCGTGGCATGGGGGTTTTCGAAGCATCATACATAAGAATTGCGGGAATTGAATATCATCTCACGTGTGAAGCATGCTTCATGCGTGAACAATATACGGCTTGCCAACTCTGGTTGGAGTATGCATTTGTTCAAATACCAATTCACTCGGAGTGGATAGTCACCTGGTGTAGGAGCATGGAATCTCTCAAGATGATATGGATGCTATAGCATTTCCTGCAAAATTCTCCAGATCATGAAATGGCCAGTATGAAAGTGTCTTGTGACCTCTCGAGTACTCAGCGAAGGATTATTCGCTACCCACTGCAGCATGGCTTCCTTGAGTTCAGGTGTTCGCACAACATGCCTCTGTCCTTGCCCATTGGCTCGGCTGTGTAATGACTCCCATTCGCTTAGTCTCTGATGAATACTGGCAAATATCGTAGGGTGAGGACACTGGCAGTTTAGAAATCTTTCCTGGCAAAGCCTCTGCACCAAATAGCCACATGTTAATGCTTCACCATAAACCAAATGCATGTCCACCAATTCATGCCATGTGTAACGTTCCATGTCTGCCATACTTCCCAAACGTCACTGTTCTGTTCTAATGAAAGATGCATTACAACTGAGCAGTATGCAGAGAAACAGAAAGTGCAGACTGGGAAGTAAACAATACCAAATGCAACCACCAAACACCAATACCAACAATATGAACCTAGTGATAGTAGTAAAAAATGCCTCTTGGACTGACATGAGTGTACTCTGTTTTCTCCAATTCCTTCCTATTAGTATTCATATTGTACTGAAACGAAGCGTTGCAGCCTATAGGTTACTTGACAAAATATGATTCACATAAGGTTATCTTTCTGTTGCCAAGTTTTGTCGGTCTAATTTAGAAATACCCTATATATATAAATTTCTCATGTGTAGTTCTTCCTTTAAAATATAAGCTCTATATTCCTTTGAAATGGCTCAACCATTTCATTTACTTCAGAATGCAAGTCATCTAGAATCATGTCATATAATTGGGTGTTCGACAAACTCTGCTAGTGTTGCACTTTTTAATTTCAGCATGTAAATCTGCATGCTTAAAAAGCTGAATTAAATAATCTTTTGAAAAAATTACTTTATTTCAAACGCTTATTACTGATATACTAACATAAAAAAACAATTGGGTTATGATTTGCATGACCATTTATGTTTGAGGCCAAGAAAGTATCAAATATATCCTTTAAAAGCATTAGTAGAAAATCAAAAGCATTGCTTTTTTTCTCAAAGCTTCTGTTGCCTGTACCTCCAAAGTAGTAGAAAAACTGAAATAAGATGTGTTTTTATTTCAGAGTTTGGTGGACATTTTTTGTGGTACTGTTCTATGTCTTGACCCCCTTGCCAACACTTTTGGCCAGACGATACATAGAAGTCACAGGCTCCAGCAGTACAACTGCATATGAATTTGCCATTTTTATGACAATGGGTTTTGTGGTTTCTTCATTTGCATTGCCCATTGTGTTGGCAAGATCACCTGCAGATAACCCAGTGGTAAGTAATACTTCCAGAACACGTAATATTAGGTAGTTCGTGAAAATGCTTCTAGTTTTACAAGAAAACTTCTAGAATGAATGAAGGCATAAAAATACTTTTAATAGAGATGTTTGTGGCACTTGCTAACATATATTTATAACCTTGTTTTTACTGCCTCTGCTGTATACCTCAGGTAGATGATACATTTCTTTAGCTCAGAAAGTTGGTCTGAGAATTTTACTGGAATTATGATGATGGAGAACTCCTGAGTAGGAGATTGAAGTGAATAGCATTGTTAAAAAAAAAAAAAATCTGACATTCAAAGTAACATTCACATGTCCTTTTCTACCTATCCTGCAATCAGCTATTCTTTCATAAATTTATTCTTCTATCTACTTCATGCTAATCAAGATTAACGTTAGCAGAAATAATTTTATTATCCATTTCATTGTAAGTACATAAGGATAAGGGAATACTCTTGGCGAAGCTGAGTTCAAATCTTTAAAAACAGGTCTCTATGTGATGCAAGTCAATCTCAAATATCATCATGTAATGGTTAACTCTGGGGGGGGGGGAACTTAAATTATTTGCTTTAATGAGATACATTTTTTGTGTAGCATGATTTTATCTTATTGTTTATGGTTTACTAGTTTGCAGAAGTCATCCAGGATAAACATTACTTCAAGTGTCCATTTCCAGAAAATTCAAGATACACATTGCACTTGCCATAAAAATGTTTAAATATTTGGAATTGTAATTAAAATCATTAGAACTATTTTGAGAAAATGCAAATTTTAAAAATATATTTCATATAAAAGATAGTTTAGGATGAGGGATTTTCTAGAAAATTGTTGTATTGCATCCTTAGGGGAGAACTTAAATGTAAATTTTGGTTAGTATTAATTTGAGTCAATTGTAACACTTTTCCATCACTTACATTGTTTTATTGATAAGGACATGTTTTGGAAGGAAATATATTACAATAAACTCAAATCAATACTAATAGTATACTATCACTGTCCCAAACTGCTATCATTTCAAGTAAATATTCAAGTTTGGCATTTAACTAATTTTTCATTTTTGAGTTCATGCACACATACATGCAAGCGCATATGCGCGCACACACACACACACACACACACACATGCATGCACACACCGACCCACACAGACACATACACACACAGATGCACATGCGCACCTGCGTGCGCATGCACACACACACTCTTTCGTAAAGTGCTTTCTTTTTGGGGGGATCCAGGGGATCCCAGAACATGTATTTCAAGTGAAATCTTGGTATGTACCCAATTTCTTATGGAATGCTATACTTTCTCTATGTACTATATATGTGGTAGAGAGTGTGTGCTGTACAACAATATTTTATAACAATGCCAATCTTATAAATATCACAAGGAAGTGAAAAAACAAATCCGTAAGAAGCCAATATAACCTCTCATTCTTATATCATTATATGTAACTGGAAGACAATATTAAATAAATAAGTTTGTATTACAGTAATAAGCAGAAAAAATATGTTTGCAGAAACATACCAAATCTTTTTGCATAGAAATGCCAAAAGAAACATACCCAATTCATAAAAAAGGTTTTATTTTTTTATGTACATAATTTTTTTTCTTTTTCAAAATGAAAAAAACTGATCTCTCAAGATTTGAGCGTCAAATCTAATCCAAAAATGAAAACAATTTACTTCATGAGACAGTTGTATCAGCATTTATTATGAAAATTAGTTTGTGGATGTAAAAAGGGAAATCCATTCATATTCTTTTCAATTAGGGCTGTATGAGGATAAGAGAGGTTAACAGTTAACACATCTGCTATTTGAGTGCAAAGTGTAAGAGTTGAAATTTTGGGTTGTAATATATTTCTTGTGTGACATGACCTCAAACTTAGATTTAATACCTGTTTTGTTCAAAATTGCTTTGAAGTGATCCTTATCTATAGATTGTAAATATCACATATTTACACAATCTGTAAAAATGAAGAAAAAATAAAACATTGAAATATTTTATTTTATTGAATTACTATAGAATTATAATAGTATTTATTATTCTCTGAAGATGGGTTCTGATCTAATGTACTTCAATTATCAGAAGCTAGCAGATATCCAATACATCTTCAAATGAAAAATATTTATCTTTTATTTCTTCAACACGACCTATGCTTTTAATGCTCTTTATTATATTTTGGATTAAAGTTGAATTCCAGAAACTTATTCTTTCAAGAGCATTATGGAACAAAGTGGTTTTTTTTTTTTTTTTTTCCAAGTTCTACTATTTACATTCGATGGGATTGAGAGTACAATAGTATAGGAAAGTTTTAGCAATAATTGTATAGCAGCATTTAGGAGCTGAAGTTACCAACAGAATAAGTTATTAAAAATAAATAATCAACCCATAAATATAATCATAATCTAATGCATCATATTTATTTTTAACTTTAATTGCAGAAGTTAAAATTAATATTTATAAATTTCCTTTACAATAAATAAACTAATATTTAAACCTGTACATGATTTTGTGTTTGTTATAAATTTCTTTGATAAGTTTTTGGAACTGTAGTTTTGAGCTTGTGGGTGGCGTGGGAAGTTTGATGTGAAAATCTGCTATGAATATAATTACATTGTTCTCTTCAATGGCATAGATTTCGATGAATGATATGGGACTTTGTCCATTGATTACTGATGATTCTTCTACTTTTAATATAGCAACAAATCATTCTTCAAATATTGCAATATACATTATGCTGTAGTTATCCATTCAACTATTGTGCATTAATAACAAAGTAATGGATGCAAAAAGCTTTGTGCCGTCAGTCCAAATATGTAAAATACTATCACGTTTATTATGCCATGTCTTATGCTTTCTCTAATACACAATTTGATTCAGATTCTTGGATCTGAAATATTTATATTCTGTGAGATTCCATTGTGGCCATTCTTACTAAATGACTTGAATTTAAAACCCATAGATATAAATATGTAAAATAACATTGTCTTTAGTATGTTGCTGTTAGTATGTCATATAGCTTATCAAAATATTTATCAATCAAAATTATTGTTTTTATCAAATTGTTTGCAACTCTTCTGAATACAAGAAAAGCCCCATTTTTCAGAACTTAATTTTGGAATAATTTAGCATATCATCTACATACATAAAAATCTAATGTGTTATACTCACATGACTTTCTCTAGCTGCTCTACAAACAAACTTCTTACAAGAGATTATTCTTCTTTCTACACCGTGCTAATCAAGATAAACATTAGCAGAATGTTCTTATTACTTAGTTCCTTATAAGTAGAAGGAAACTAAAGGAATGTGCTATGCTAAAGTGATAGTCAAATGTTTTAAAAGCTATCGTTTTGCGATTTTCATTGCAAAGCACTTCTTTGCTCAGCCATAAGTAGAACTAAACAAAAATGGGCACCTCTTGACTGAGAAAAGTATAAGTATTTTGCAATTGAAACCAATAACAAGGAATATTTCAGAAACAGTTACCTCCACAATAGAAACATAAAGGACATAAATGTTGTGTTTTGTTGAGATCTATATTTTTTGTTTAGTAAGTTTTTGTCTTTCTCTTAGGGTTTAGCAGTTAAGCAAAATTTGGCAAAATTGAACCAGAATAAAGAGGTCTTCAGAGGCTGATCCCAGAAAATTCAATATATACATTTTATTTGGGATGTAAATATCTTTAATAAATAAGGTTTTAATCAAAAGTGATAGAGCCATTTTTCATAAAATTGAAATTTTTGAACATTTTTCAATGTAAAGGTAGTTTGTGGTGAGGGTATTTTCTTGAAAATCTTTGAACCACATCCTTGGAAGATACCAAATTTACATACCAAGTTTGGTATTCAATGGTCTTTTCGTTTTTGAGCTATGCTATCCACAGATAGACAGGCACATGCGTGCGTACATACACAGATATTTTTCTAAAAAGACTTTTTTTGGACTCAGGGACCTCAAAACATATTTCCAGTGAAATCTCAACATCAAATTTTTGGGTGGAATACAATATCTTCTCTATCCACTATGTGCATTGTACATACAGGCTAGGGAAAGTAAAAAGAAAACATGTTTAAAAGACAAATATAAAAAAAATAAGTTTTAAATGAAAAATTTAAAGGTTTGTCATATATTTTGAACCAACTAATGGACACTTAAGCTGATTAAGTCCTTTTTTTTTCTTGTTACTGAATTTGCAGGGAAATTCATGTTTTGAGTAGTTGACAGAGAGGGGAGTATGGAAATGTATGGTATGGATGTCGTATAACGTGATAGCAGCAGTGATGGCAACATCGTAACTGTAACAACGAGATGGATAAGTTTTTCTATTTTGACAACATACTATAACACATATATTTTTTAACGAAACATGAATTTGCGCATACATTTACATTGCAAGCGGGAGAGAGAAGGAGAAGAGAGAACAGAAATATAATATACCAGTATGTTTGTGTTTGGTGGTGACTGCAGCGGCTTAGCTGTGATGATGATTATGGATACAATTTTCAATTAAGATAACATATTTAATATAATAGATCACAAAACATTCTACTTAGTTCGAATTTGTGCATAAAGCCATATTTTGGACGGTAGAGACAGAGAATGGAGTACGGAGGTATACGGAATGTGTGTGATAGTACGTGATGGCGGCAACGGTATCATAGCTATAACGGTGATTATGGATACTTATTTCTATTAAGACAACATACTTGGAGTCATCTAATTTTATTTTACTCTCGGAGAGTAATTCTTTTTTTTTCATGAGAATTTTATCCAACTAACTATTGGAGCGAAATGGAATGCACAAAATCTGCCGCATGTGTCGTGACTTTGGCAGTAATCATTTATAAAAGAAAAGCTGCAAGAAATAATGGATACACTGACATCATGATGTATATCAGACTTTTCAAACATTTCTGCATTTTCAAGTGTTTATAACGTTACCAAGTTCTGCTCTTATCTTAGAGAAAATAAAGTCTGTTGGGCTCTTCTTTCGAACATGTGATGTACAGTTTTTTAAGTCCAACATGAGCAAAATATTTATTAAAATATGGTTTTAGATTTTTTTACATAATATGTATTTAAAATCATTTTAACTATGATTTCATGCCAGAGAATATTTTTTAACATAACTTAGGTTCACAGCCATTTATTTACTTACTTTCTGGCCATTAGCCATACTGAAAAATGCAGTGCAGCCAAACTATCCATCTTGTATCACTCAATGGAATGCTGCTAATAGTCTTTTTTTTGTCAATAAATTACACTAACTGTATAAGTAAATCTAATCACTATGTCTTCCACAAGTTCCTGAAAAAGATCTGTTGAACAATTTTTGCTGTCACTATGCCACAAATATTTACAAATGGAGCACAAAAATACCTTTTGAATACCGCCCTTGCAGAAACATTTGCATAGAGTTATTATTATTATTATTATTATTGTTATTGTTAACTTTAACATCCTTTAAACTGTAAGGTCATATCAGACGATGTGAAAGGGTGAAATGATGTTTAAAGTAACATGACATTCGTCTTCTCAGGATAACAAAAACGCCTCCCTAAAACCTATCTATGTAACTCCAAACTGAGATTTGAACTGGGGACCTTGTGAATTTGAGGCAGACATCCTACTCCAACACTATGGAGGCAGCTATTATTATTATTATTATTATTATTGTTATTATTAACTTTAACATCCTTTAAACTGTAAGGTGACGATGTGATATGGGTGAAATTATGTTTTAAGTAGCATGATATTCGGTTTCTCAGGATAACATAAACCCCTCCCAAAAACCCTATCTATGTAACTCCAAACTGAGATTTGAACTGGGGACCTTGTGAATTTGAGGCAGACATGCTACTCCAACCCCATGGAGGCAGCTTTTATTATTATTATTATTATTATTATTATTATTATTATTATTATTGTTATTATTATTGTTGTTAACTTAATGACAGTAGTTGGACCAATCAATTACTACTTCACACATTGGTCCCCAACCAAACATTGCATTACCTCATATGACTACTTGTAAACAAAGCAGTGAATGAGGCAAAGAAAATATCTGGGCAATTGCCTTGTCTTTTCAAACCTTTGCACACAGATTGTGTGACTTTTCATGTGCAATTCTCAAAGAATAATAAATATAATTAATTACTAGATAATTACTCATACCAAAAGTCATAAGAGTAGGGTTCTATTTTAACATTATGCTACCTGTAGAAAAACTCAGGAAATGTGCAGTCCCATCTCTTAATGGGATACAAGATGGCATTATGTAACAATGGAGTTTATTTTATTACTATTTTAATTATTATTATTATTTATGGACACTAACTACTGTGGTTCTCAAAACCCCATTCTATATTGGGCATTAAAGACTTCTCAATTTTGCACAGAGGCCTCTTCATTAGGACTGAGGTTTTTTGCCATACGTCTAAGACATGGGAAGCAATACTAAGGATTTTTATGCAATTATGCAAGAAAGGAGTTTTATCTGGATATTACAGGCCTCTGAGCTAAGCCGACAGACCTGTCTTATTAATGGTACCAGCCATTTTTAAAACCTATCTGAATCTATTGTAATGTGTAAAAATATCGGCAAATATATACAACTTCTACTTCTCACACTATAATAAATTCTGTTAGATTGCATCCACAATAAAACCTGAGAAAAAGCATGGTCAGGACTTTTCAAAAATGACTGGCTGTTCATTTCTTCCATATTATTGTATGCCGTATAGATAACTAGGGATTATTTGCAGAGGTTGACTCTGATTGTGACAAATGAAGCATATGTTGGCTGCTATGCGAGAAACAATAGGGCTTGTAGTCATCTGCCATTTCTGTCTGCTGGTACATGCACATTTGTGAACATTCAGACTTGTAAAATTGTTTGCTTCCTTGCATAACAGTTATAAGGTATCCCACAATGTTGGCATGCACAATGACATATCACCTGAACTAATTGACATTTGTTGGTTATTAATTATATTTTATTTTCTATAGCACACAGGTACAAAACACAGAGTAGGTAAAGAAGATATTGTATTCCATTTAAAATTTGATACAGAGATTTCACTGGAAATAATGTTTTGAATACTCCTGAATAAAAATATTTTTAAAAAAGGGTGAGAGACAGAAAGGAAGGACAGCCATGTTCTGTCAATTTAAGTGCAGTATCCTCCAAGGATACAGTATGAAGATTTTGAGAAAAATCCCCCCATCCAAACTATGCTTTACATGAAAATATTTCGGATTTTAGATTTTCTAAAGAGAAAAAAATGTATAACGATTTTGTTTAGTAGTTCACATAAAAAATAAAATATATACCCTAAATTTCTTGGAAATATCCTCTGAAGTCCTCTTCATTCTGCATGACATTTGATTAACTGGTAAACCATAAGAGAAAACTACTTCCTACACAAAAAATGTCCTTAGAAGCAAGCAATATTTATTTTTGTAGAGCTAACAATTTCAGACATATTCCCTATATTGGTTTAAATTTTAAAATAAACTTTTCTCAAACGGAGCACCCTCATCCATTTCATCTCTTTTGTTTTACTCCCAGCTATAGAAAGAGAATCAAATTTCATTGACAATTGCATAGTGACAGCTTTTTAAAGATTCAACTGTTGCTTTAGCCTAGGGAATTCCCTTATTTCCCTTCTACTTATAAGGAACTAGGTAATGAGACCATTTATACTAATATTTATCTTGATTAGCATTATGTAGGTAAAAATATAATTTTTGTAAGAATAATTGGTTTACAGATCAGATAGAGAAAGTCATGTAAATGGAACATACCATATTTTTCTGAATAATTTGCTTTAGAATAAAAATGGACATGATTTAACTGTATAAAGAGCAAAAGTATTTGTCAGGGTTTTGTTATACTGTTAATTACCCAGTCATCCATATTTTATTTAATATTACTTCATTATTTTTTACAGATACAATGGGGAGCCTGCTTTTTCACTCTAGCAGGGAATGTGGTTGTCTACGGAACTTTGCTGGGATTCTTCATGACTTTTGATTCGGATGAAGCAGATTACAGCATGTGGTGATTTGGAAATGCTCCTTGCATCAAAGTACTGAAAAAACGTTTTGTGATAACGTACATCATTGCAAAAACTGGACCTTTGTTTCTTAATGTCTCATTTCTTAATAAATGTAAAGTACGTCATATTTCATGAATCATTGCCAGTGGTGACC
Source organism: Hymenopus coronatus (assembly GCA_030762935.1). NCBI lineage: Eukaryota > Metazoa > Arthropoda > Insecta > Mantodea > Hymenopodidae > Hymenopus > Hymenopus coronatus. The sequence continues at coordinate 59,183,160 of CM060891.1, forward strand.
AGATGAAGTATTGTTGTTTGATCACATGGGTGAAGCAGTGTGCAGACCAGAGGTATTCTTTATTACAGACGCTCTTAACGTCTATTTCTATAGTTAATAAGTTTATGGAACAGAATAAGAACATTTTATTTCTAAATAATCTGTGAAGTCGGAATGACACACATTTTGTAAAAGTATTTTATGAACTCTCGGTTACAGGGTTTATTTTTCTTTTGTAACAGTTCTTTAAAACCAGAGAATTTCTTTTCTGTTGTTAGTGAAAATCAGAGCTCTCATGTAGCTGATTTTTATGGTTCTTAATTCACTAAACATATAACTAGAATACAAAAAACAGAGTATATTTGTATTTTAACTTTGTACTTCAGTGAAATAGTTTATAATACTTCAATATATTCCTAGTTAATCTCCTTTTAAGTTTCTTCAGTGATGGAGCACATAAAAGCTGGAATAGAACATGTTCTGAGCTTTCTTATTAATGTTGCTGTTCAGTACTAAAATGCAACACAGTGACAAACATCCTTTGGGATAACATATCTGAAGAAGAAGTAAATTCATTCAGCAAAAATAATTAACCTAGGTGTTCCAGTTTTCTATTGAAGGAACAAAACAATCATAAGCATAATTGAAATTATAAGCAAGATTTGGAAGGCTGTTTAGAATATTGCTCAAGAGTGTGAAATAACTTAGAAGAGGGGATAAGGAAAATTACTGGACAGGATTGGGAAATTTGCATTTATTGAGTAGTTTGTTACACATACTTTACTTAAAATTTTTTGAACAGAGAGGAGGAAAACTTGGCTGTTCAAGACTATTAATGCAGTGGAGGAAAAACTGGACTTTTAAATAGTTAATACCTAATTTTGGAGAATGTTATGGGATAGTTTTGTATTAAGGAAGACAATAAATCCAGAACTACAATAACCAAAAGCTTTGTGAGGAATCTTAACCCCCTAATGCCTGGACTAAGCTCTGCTTAAACATTCAAAACAAATCCAAGTCCTTACTTAGTATTTGGAATTTTGGCCAAATGCATATAACATCAAAAGTAAGTAATTTCATTCAAGTGATTGTTGGAATTGGATTGGAATTGGATGTATTACTTAAAATGTCCTATGTTTGTTAACTATTTGACCTCTTACAAGGAACCTTTAAGTGCAAGATCACTAGTTCAATGTATAGTTAGCTCATTTGAAATGTTAACAATTAAGGCAGAAAATATATTCAATGACTTCCCATGAGCTCAGGAGTTGCACAGATCAATCTTTTTTGGGTATATGTATTATACTTCACAAAATGGACATAATTAACATTCAAGAAATGTTCCAAACCTAACCATTATCTTGCACCATGTACACTGAAAGAAAAATGATGTGTCGCAGCAATCAGAAGTGTGCACCATCAAGATCGAAGGCAAACTCCTTTGGAGTAGGATACTGTTCAGGATTTTCCACTAGGTAACCACTCCTAAAGAAAGTGTATATAATCATATTGGTATAATGTGGTGACAAGAACTTATGGAATTTGTTGACTTGCAACCAAATGTTCAACAGTCTTATGTGGACACATCATGGAACTAGTTACCCTTCGAGACGTAGTTGCAGATGGTGTAATATTGTGTTTTAATGCAAGCATCCAGAGGCTGAGTTTGTTTTAGGCCTATATTACACAATTTCATTTCTGTGATATGGAAATGTGATCAAATAGATATCATAAAACCTTTTACAGTGTAATATAGCATCCTTGATCACATCTAGCTGTGACATTTTTCTGTGATAAAAGTTATTCCCACCATTACACCCTTGATCACATACTGCAATTAGAAAAAAAAGGTATGCATGGTCAATGGCTATTTCCTATTGCTGCCTATTTCCTATTATGAATCATGAAATGCTGTACAATTCAAAACATAAAGATTATAAAAACAGGAACAAAAGACTGGAAATATATAACAGCATAGCAGAAGCTACTAGTGAAGTACATGTAGGTTATACAGCAAATGATGTGAGCTAAATGAATTGGAAACCCAATATTTAGAAGAACAAAATGAAAGTTATTATTACAACCATTAATTACTATTTTGCAACTGGCTTTGTTATTAATACTCATGTATATAGTGTTTATTAACTTTAAGAAATTGTCTTATTGTGGTTAAGTTTAAGGTTAGGTTAAATGAAAATGTTGCACATGAATGTAATAGAAAGTTAAATATTTATAAAGCTTTATTTAGCCCGCTTGGGTAGCATGGTGGTAGCATGTCTGCCTCATGTTCAAAAGGTCGTGAGTTCGAATCTCGCTTAGGGTGAGTTACCCGGGTAAGGTTTTTTTCAGGGTTTTCCCTTATCCTGAAAAGACGAATGTCGAGTAACTTTAAGAAGCTCCATGGACCCAGAGATCATTTGAGCATCATATATCATCAATTGCATTCAGCGTCCGATATGACCAAACCAGGTTAAAGGATGTTAAACTACAAATAAAAAAAAAAAGCTTTATTTATAAATATTCAATATAGAACATAACTCACATTCTAAACAGAAGAGGACAAAAAACATTATTACAGCTCATGCTGTTAATTGTTTGATATCCTTTTTTACTTTACTTACTCTCCTAGAAGGTGTTGCACTCCACTCAAAAATTCAATACTAGATTTAATTGGAAATATAGGTTTTAGTATCCCTTATGTCCAAAAAGAAATAAAAGAAAAAAAAGAATATGAAAAGGTCTGGGTGTCTGTGAACACGATAACATGAGAAATCAGCAAAATGCCAAACTTCTTATTTAAGTTTAATATCTTCCAAGTATGAACACAAAGATTTTGAAAAAAATCTCCCAATCCAAACTACCCTTTACATAAAAAACCTTTAGAAAATTTTATTTTTCTCAAAAATAGCTTTTAACAATTTTGATTAAATGACATGTATTAAAGATATTTACATGACAAATAAAATGTATATCTTGAATTTCCTGGGAATAGCCTGTGAAGACCTCTTCCTTCTGAATGACTTTTGCATAACTGGTAAACTGTAAGAAAACTTACTACACAGAGAATGTAGATCTCATTAAAACACACAATTTATGTCATACAGAATTTTTTGATGAAGTTGACAATTTCTGAGATATTCATTGTTATTGGTTTCAGTTTTAAAATACTTCACTTTTCTGATATGGGAATTTGTCAACTGCTGGCCATTAAAAGAAACAAATTTCAATCATGTAGCAACCATTTTTTTTAAGAATTTTGACTATCACTTTAGCCTAATGTTTTCCCTTATTTCCCTTCTACTCACAAGGAAGCAAGTAATAAGTAAATTTCTGCTAACGTTTATCTCAATTAGCATAAAGTAATAAAAGAATAATCTTTTTAACAATAATTTGTTACAGAGAAGTGGAGAAAGTCATGTGAATGGAACACAAGATTTTTGAAACTGTGATAAAAAAAATTGTGGTATAAGGTTTGATGTAATGTAATTACTCAAGAGCTTAAATGTGATCACAACATATGATCAAAAGTTTGATCACATTTCTTATCACAGAAATGTGATAGTGTTATATAGGCACTAATGGTTTTTGGTGGTATTAACAATGTTGCACACTTTTCAGGAGGTATAATCAGCTCTAAAGAAGAAGAATTTTTATAGGAGACCAAGAATCAAGCAAAAGCAAGATATTTTCACCACCTATTGGCCAAAAGCATTGCCATAACAGGCAATATTATGGTGGAATGATAGTCATTATGTGGGGCATTTGAATACCCTTCATTGTTGAGTGCAACCTTGCTCCGAAGATCTTCCTTGTTAGTGTTTTGTTACTGAATGTGAAGTGCCACACTTTTAGGTTTTGTTGTTTCCCTAATACTACTGCTGCACCTATAATTCTACATTCTTGTTTTTTGAGTATCTGCCCCTCATTTTCTTTTATTCATTTCATGCCCCCAAAAATGGTTTTCTTTTAAATTTAAATTTCTTCATGCTTATGCAAAATGTGTTAGAATGTCCCTGGGATTCAAAAGAGTAATACTTTCCTAAAGGAATTAAACTGGTATGACAAATTTCTGATGCTCACTGCTGAAGAAACAATATAGTATTACTGTATCAAGAAAGTTCCAGGAATTTGCCAATAAAACACAAAAAAATGAATTATTCATCCAATTTTATTTGATCACCTTCAAAGTTCTAAAATTATAGATTTATGCTAACGAATAATCCAACTATCAAAACATTTATTGTTGGCACTTTTAGGAATCAAAGCCAATTGTCGCCGCGAATTTTCCTTTATGTCTTCTATCGACTGAAAATGGGTGCCTCGAAGTGGTAACTTGAGTTTTGGAAAGAGAAAGAAATCAGCAGGAGCCAGATCAGGTGAATATGGTGGTTGTTTGATGAAACTTGTTGAGCTTTTGGCCAGAAATTCGTTCACAATAATAGCCTTGTGAGCTGGTGCGCTATCGTCGTGCAGAATCCATGAGTTGTCGTTCCACAAATCAGGCCTTTTTCGCCATATTTGTTCTCTCAAACGTCACATAATGCTCAGATAATAGTCTTTATTTAGCATCTGACCTTCTGGCAAGAACTCTTGAGTGCACGACACTGCAATAATCGAACAAAAATCTGTCAACATGACCCTCAGTTTTGATCGAGTTTGACGTGCCCTTTTAGGTTTCGGTTCAGTTGTAAGGCGCCATTCGGAAGCTTGTTGACTAGTTTGAGTGTCAAACTCGTAAACCCACGTCTCATCACCAGTTACAATGCGTTTCATGAATGTGGGGTCGGAACTGGCTCGTTCTAGCATGTCTTCAGCAATCCTTACGCGATGGAGTTTTTGTAGAAAATTCAAGTCTTTCAAAACTAACTGAGCTGCAATGCCTGTCATGCCCAAATAATTGTTTAATGGTACGAATCAATTCGTGAGACATAGAAAGTTCAGCGGCAATCTCTCTTAGACCTAAATAATGATTTTCAGACACCATTTTCTTCACTTTAGCAATGTTCAATTCAGTTGAAACTGTTGATGGCGGACCAGAGCGAGGCAAATCTTCCACCACATCTCGACCACTTTTGAATGCACTGTACCACTCATGTGCACATATTTTTGATAAAGTTGATTCACCGTCATTTTCAGCGATTTGGCACACGAAATGCTATTTACAGTGCAAAATTTGATGCAGATTCTTTGTTCAATATTTGTATCCATTGTAAAATCGCAAATCACCTTTGAGAAGAACTAACAAAATGGCGTACTGTAAACAAACTAGATGACAGATGACGTCAAACTCTGTGTGGGTATAGAGGAAAGTTGTACCAACTTAACGACAACAATAATTTTGAATCCTCTTTTAAACAGGATTTTTAAATGATCAATTCTCGGTATTTTCTTGACAGAATGTATAACTGACATGTTAATGGTTTTTATATATTTGTTGCACTTAATACTTTGGAATTGCAAGTAACATTTGCAACAGTGAGTTTGAGTATGACTTCTCAGGCTAGCTTAAAGAAATCAACATGGTCCCTGTTGCCAAGGTATCCCGGGTATCTGGAATATAACTTGAGAAGACATATTTGCATTACAGTGTCAGAAAATCTTTTAATCTTTAATCCTCTAATAATGTAGCCAATATTTAAGCTGAAGTACATTTAAACAATACCATACATTATTTTTCTTGTAGCAGTATTAATAACAGCAAGAATCAATATTGCATAATTTGCAGTTTTCATCCCATAAATCACTGAAATCCATACAAATATGACTAAATAATAGAATTATGGTATTTACTTGCATAATTTCCCCTGTTTTGAAAAATTGTAAGGCAAAATATTGAGGGGATAAATTATGTGATAAATAAAACAAAAGGAAAATATGATAAATAAAATAGGTAAGTATACCAAGCATGATATGAACATTTATTTGAAAAAGAATTACACAGGTATATAACAGTTGATGCAATTTCATGATATTTCCATGTGTGCAATGTCACTGTTTATTATGCAGCCATGTTATTAGCAGGTCTTGCATGTCACCCTTGCAACAGTAAAACATGGAGCAATGAATGAAGAATGTGATGAATGGAATGTATATTAAACTTAGTCATATATTACAGACCTAAATAAAAATAAACATACCAAATCCTGACCTAACATGACTATGTGGAAGAATACACAATGATTAACCTAAATAGTTGTTCAACTATGAAGCCCGAGACTTTTAAGTGCTTACAAAATTGAAGGTTGCCATTGGGGTATGTCCTGTCAAAAATAATTTGAGATCTCCTTGTGGTTTTCTGGAAAAAATACGAGTCAGAGGATTACATGGCATTCTCACATGTTGCTATGGTAGCTCAATGTTTTGAGTAACTTGAAGGAGACCAGGAGATCCTGACTATGGCACTGAATTTTTTCAGTCTGTCTCTTACCTTTCCTTCACATGGCTAGTGTGGAAGAAACAGTTAATACTGAATAAATATACCTGTTTTATTATGCACTACTTTCATCTGATGACATATCTAAATCATCAGAATCAGTATCCCATGCCACGTGGTCCTGAGAGCTATCCATTGCATTCAAAATACCAATCTTGAAGATCTTTGTGATGGTTTCTTGTTTAATGATATTCCATACTTTATTCCACTGACACACTAATTTTGCTTCTATGCTAAACTCTCCCCTGCATGCTTCATTCCATTTTTCTCTGTAAAATTAACCACTTGAAGTTTAAATTTCACTGCAAAACTACCTATTTTTCTTTCTTGCATACTACAAATAACTTAATGTTTTCAGGATTTAGCATTAAGAACTACTGGAAGAAAAGTCTGATATGCTGCCAGAAATTTAAAACAATTTTGAAATATGTGACTATGTATGTGAAACTCGTAATTTCTAATGATCATTTAAAGGTCAAGAAAGTTTCTTTCTTTGAAACCCTCAGCCATTATGGTGAATAGGTTTTCTAATTTACCACAAACTAGCTATATTATTAAACGAAACCCAGCCTAGCACATTTGTGTGACGTCTGGGATCTACAGACAGAATGAAAATTTAGCATTGAAACCACTATATGTCAGGGTGTATAGGGTACTGCATGTCTCAATGTGGTCACCTTGCTGTTCTTCCGAAACTGCATTAAACCTATCAAACGAAGACTAGAATACAGAACACCCAAGAAAAATGCACATATCATACCTATTTGGGAGGTTCTGAAGCTTCTGAAGCTCAAGGGATGGCTAAAAATTATCACAAAAATTGCAAATTACTTTTACTTGAAAATTGTTTAATTTCATGGGGGAGGGGAGAATTATGCAAGTAAATATGGTATGCGCTTTTGACATATTTGCATTTGTTGAATTAAAAGTAGCCTCCAAGGTTTTGAATACCAGTATGCAAGTTTTCTGCAGTTTAAGGTAATGTTTCTGTGAAAAACAAGAAAACCCTGTAAAATCAAATGATACAAAAGGTATTGTTGGTACTGATATCACTTAAATAATTTTGACAGAATATCCAAGCAGAACAAAAGACTAATGTGTGGTGTGTATTGTAAAGAGGGATGTGTATTGTAGCGAAAAAAGAGTACAGTAGTGAAGGGGAGAGAAATCGAACAAATGTTGAATTTTAGATAAATCTGTCTGCATATTGGCCAAAATGATGTTATACACTGATTTGGTGTAGCATATTTGCATTTTGCCAAGTAATTTTTCCCCTAATCTAGGGAGCGACTTCAAGTTTTCTGTTGAGAAAATGGTAGTCAATGATTGATTAAAAGGTGCATGAAATCACATAAAACCTTCACTAAACACACTATAGCGGTTCCTCTATCCTAAGTTTCTTATTTGCTAACAGTTGCAGGGAAGAAGAACCATAACTTAATTTTTTTTTATAACTGAAATTGTGAAATTATAATTATTCTGGTGTGTATTTTTAAAAATACTATTTAAAGGCTACATCTTTAAATTCAGATAAATGCTTCAGTTTTCCTATAATTATTTGCTCCATTGCAGCTTTAATTATTTTGTTTATAGTCAGTATAAACATATAGTTGCTATAACATGATTTAATAAAATCAGCATTGCATCATGTAGTACAACTATAAAATTGAGTTATGGCATCTGTATTAAAGCAGTGTTTGAAAAATTTTAGTAGAATTTAACACATGAATGAATACTGTAAACATCTGTAATTGATTTAACCAATAAGTACAACAATGTTACTTGTTCTTATTTGAAAAAAATTGCTAGGTTAATTTTCACGGTTATTGCTTTTGTTAACGTGCTCTATTTGTACATATGTGGACTGCAGTATATAATAAGAAATAAATAACTCCTAAGTTTTCATATTATTAGTTATGCTCAATGAAAAAGGATTGTCCATCTTTAGAGCAAGCTTATAAACCATTTTAGCTTACAAATGAAAGTGACAGAGCATATAATCTTGCTCTTCTGCATATTACTGCAGAATGTTGGTGCTGATACAGTAAAACTTGTTTGTTTGGGGTCTTTAGGGAAAAATGCATAACTGAAAGCATATATTAGGTATGGAAAAGGATGGGTGCAAAAGAAACAAAATTATACAAACTTGTATTAGAAAAAATATTCAAATATACTATATAAAAATCTGATGTGTACAATTCACATGACTTTCTCTATATCCCTGCAACAAATTATTCTTAAAATGCTTATACTTCTATTTACTTTATGCTAATCAGAAAAAAGGAGCAGAAATAGTCTTATTACTTGCTTCCTTGTAAGTAGAAGCGAAATAAGAGACTACCATAGATTAAAATGATAGTCAAAAGCTGGTTGCTATGTCAATGAAGTTCCTTTGTTTATATGGATAGGAGTTGGCAAGTTCCTGTATGAGAAAAGTATAAGTTTTTCATAGCAGAAACCAAAAATAAGAAATGTCTCAAAAACGACGAACTCATGAAAAAAATGTATTTAACATAAATTGTGTGTTTTAACGTGCTCTACATTTTTTTGTGTAATAAGATTTTGCCCATCTCTTATGGTTTAGCAGTTATTCAAAATTCAGTAAAATTCATCCAGAATAAACTACTCTTCAGAGGCTATTCCCAGAAAATTCAAAATATACATTTTATTTTTCAGGTAAATATCTTTAATATTCGAAATTTTAATCAAAATTGTTAGATCCATTTTTGAGAAAATCAAAATTTTCGAAAAAAGTTCCATGTAAAGGGTAGTTTGGGGTGGGGAGATTTTTCTCAAAATCTTCGTGTCGCATCCCTGAAACATACTAAACTTAAATACCAAGTTTGGTATTTTACCGACTTTTCGTTTTTGAGTTATCATATTCACAGACACACTGACACACGGACACACACACACACACATGCAGACCTTTTTGTGAAAATGCTTTTTTTTGATATTGGGGACCGTAAAACATATATTTCCGGTGAAATTTCGGTATCAAATTTTTGAGTGGAGTGCAATACCTTCTCTATACACTATATACAGAGAAAGTAAAAAATTCAACAAATTTTGGATTCTTTATGATGACTGCACATAGTGCAAAATGTACTATCAACATTAGAACAGTGGCTTCACTGGATGCCAGGTGCTATGTTACATCGCTAACATTTAACAGGTGCATGTCTTTTTACAGGGAAATAAATATGAAATGTTCATAAACATGGCTGTGGCACGCAATACATGTGCAGATGGTGTGCAAATCAATAGAAATTAATGTAAAATTAAATGCATAGATCAAACACAAATAATATTAAAAACAAAGTTTCTCTCTACATCAGAGCATTAAAGGAATAATATGAAGAGTTTCCTAAACTCATGCTCTATGAACCTCATACTTCTGTATGTGGAGCTTCTTATTTTCTGTAGTGCATATGTACAAAAAACATAGTAGATAGAGAAGGTATTTCTTTCCCCCCAAAAATTCAATGCCAAGATTTCACCGAAGATAAATGTTTTGAGACCCCTGAATTCAAAAAAAAGCATTTTTAGAATGTCTGTGTATGTGTGTGTGCATGCATGCATCAAAACTAAAAAATATTTACCAAGGATGTGACACAAAAATTTTCAAGAAAATCTCCCTACCCCAAACTACTCTCTACATGGAAAAAATTTTGATTTTCTCAAGAATGGCTCTTAATAATTTTGATTAAAATACTGTATATTAAATATATCAAATTTCCCAGGGACAATCTTTGAAGTCCTCTTCATTCTGAATGACTTGTATAACTGGTAAACCATAAAAGCTAGACAAAAACTTACTACACAAAAATGTGGATCTCATAAAAACACAATTTATATCCTTTACATTTTTATTGTGTAGCTAACCATTTCCGAGATATTCTTTATTATTGGTTTCCATTTTAAAATACATACTTTTCTCAAGTTGTGCGTTTTTTGTTTTATTCCTATCCAAGCAAAGAAGCAAATTCCAATAAGAATTGCCTAGCGACAGCTTTTAGAATCATTTGACTATTGTTTTAGCAAGTGCATTCTTTTAGTTCCCTACTGCCTCTAAGAAACTAAGTAATAGGAACATTCTGCTAATGCTTATCTCGATTAGCATGGTATAGAAAGAAGATTAATCTTTTGTAAGAATTTTTTTTGTAGAACAGCCAGAGAAAGTCATATGAGTGTAAGACTAGAATTTTTTGTTCTTCTATTAGCACTATGTCACTTACACTTATTTATGAAATAAGTTTTGGGAACCATTGCATTAATTTTCAACTTCATACTCTCCTCTGAGATATGATACATCAAAAAGTGTTTAACTGTCTGACATACATTCATGGCAACATTAAAATTCGTGGAAACACTTAATAAATGCTGATTTATTGCCTGGTGGTTGAAAGAGTAATAGAAACTGAACAAATTAATCTGGACCATGCTGTTATTATGCTGCTGTAAAGACTACATCACAATGGAACATTTACTAAACATGGAATAAACACCAATCTGCCATTAACATTTTCTTTGCTTTCTTTGGCTGAGGTGATATGTTCATTGGTACATATTGAAAAAAGCCTTGTATATTTGTTAGAATAAACAATGTAATGTCGTGTCTGTTGACTTTGAGAATCAAAGGCAAACCATCTTGTGCAACAGTTTCCAGTTAGAAAGTAGTTCAGTCTGTTTCAAAGTTTTTAGTTGCAAGATTTTTAGCAGTCAAAATAGAGACAATGTTGACTTGAAACTTTCCTGGCGCTGATTATTAATGATTTCTTTTCTGTAACTGATGATGGTAACAGAGTATGTCATTGAAAGTTTTTTACCGCCTGCGGTGCCATTAGTAGTTAAAGCGGGCGTTAAACACTACCAAAAAAAAAAAAACAAAATTGAAAGTTTGGAAACTAATCCAACACTTACGTAGTTGACATCCCAGAAAAAGATCATTAATAATGTAGAATGCATCTAAATCATTTTCATGTAAGGAATGACCTTAAGTTCTATGCAAGATTTTGATTAAGAAAACAGTTGTCAATGATGGTACAAGAAATTATTGATTCAATTTAACATAAAACTGACTGATCAGCAAAACATAATTTGAAATGTATAGTTCAAACTTTTATTGAAGTTTGTCGCACATACCATCATATACACAATGTTTTATTTTTCATTAACAAGGTGGTCTTATCAGAAACAATACTTTTTTTTATATTTTATCAGTATCTCAAAATCTACATTATGCAGATCTGTCAAAATTATATTGCACCATTCTAATCTATTCTTCATGTCAATTTTTCCCCATGTTTTAATTTTTCCATATATTTGGAAAACCTAGAAAAATGAATTTCCGGAGTAGCGCCGTCATACACAATGGCAATTCATATGCATTTCATGGGCAAGCATTATCAAATTCATCGTTCTATGAAATTGTTCAACTCACAATCAGTGAAGATGAACATGATTACCTGATTATTGTGAAACTTGCACGCTTAAACAATAGCATAAATTATTGTTTATTAAAAGCTTCAGCTTAAGCTGTGATACTAGCCCTAAACAGTAAAATAGTATAAACATTTTGATCAAAATAATCAAATGCTTGATTAAGGTATTTATGGACCTCTTGGCCTCTGTCAAGTTGCTCTAACCACTGAACTATTGAGGCAACATGCCGACACAACATTAAATTTATCAATTGACAAGAGTTTCTCCCAGTGAAGTAGATCATGGCTCAAATCTCAGCAATGGCATTGAATTTTTCAGTCTATCTTTCCAGTTTCTGTCCTACATGCTGCAATTAGTGTAGAAGAAATAACATATTTACATGTTTAATTGAAAAACCTCAAACTAGTCATAAAACATATCCAAGTAAAATTATCTATTAGCAATGTTTTAGTGTTACTAATTCTAATTCGGAACAATATCTAACATATCTTGAATTATCTACAAAAAGCCTGTGAAACATTTATTCAGAATTCATTGTGCATAATTCTGTATATTGGGGGTAAGGCATAAGTGATAGACAAAACTATACAAAAAATGTAGATTTTAAAATACAAATTGTTCTAAATAATATCTTCTGTTTGTGATATCAGCTGTTTCTGAGAAATTCATTGTGATTTGAATTTTTCAATATCTAGTTTAGTTTGTTTAATACAATGTAATGGAAAAAGTGTACAATTTCAAGGCAAACCATACAGCAATACACTTTTTAAAAACTAGACTAAAATTTCAACCTTCTGTAGCTCCCATTCTATCTGAAACAAAATTTGTATTGAAACAGTTTATCTCAGTTTGGATGAAGTAGAAAATGTCAAGAAAAGTTTGTTGAAGGTACATATAAAAAAAATCTGATGTGTACCATTCACATGACTTTCTCTACATCTCTGCAACAAATTATTCTTAAAAAGCTTATACTTCTATGTACTTCATGCTAATCAGAAAAAAATAACAGAAATAGTCTCATTACTTGCTTCCTTGTAAGTAGAAGCAAATTAAGAGAGTACCATAGGTTAAAGTGATAGTCAAAAACTGGTTGCTATGTCACTGAAGTTTCTTTGTTTGTATGGACAGCAGTTGCCAAATTCCTGTATGAGAAAAATAAAATTTTTTCAAAACAGAAACCAAAAACAAAGAGTGTCTCAAAAACGCTGAACTCCATGATAAAAATGTATATAACATAAATTGTGTGTTTTAACGTAATCTACATTTTTTGCGCAGTAAGTTTTTGTCCATCTCTTACGGTTTAGCAGTTATTCAAAATTCTGTAAAATTCATCCAGAATAAAGTACTCTTTAGAGGCTATTCCCAGAAAATTCAAGATATACATGTTATTTGTCAGGTAAATATCTTTAATATACACAATTTTAATCAAAATTGTTAGAGCCATTTTGGAGAAAATCAAAATTTTCCAAAAAAGTTCCATGTAAAGGATAGTTTGGGGTGGGGGGATTTTTATCAAAATCTTTGTGTCGCAGCCCTGGAAGATACTACACCTAAATACCAAGTTTGGTATTTTACCGACTTCGTTTTTGAGTTATCGTGTTCACAGACACACGCACACACACAGACCTTTTTCCGAAAATGTTTTTTTTTTAGATAAAGGGGACCCTAAAACATATATTTCTGGTGAAATCTCTGTATGAAATTTTTGGGTGGAGTGCAATACCTTCTCTATACACTATGTATATAGTGCATGTAGAGAAAGTAATAAATATAGTGGCAAGAAAAAATCAAGTTAATGTAACATGTTCTAATATAAAAATGTCATTAGAGATAATAAGTGGCACAAAATCAACTTGCTCTGGTGTGGTAACAAATAAGACAAGATTCGCCACAAATCAGTAACAGTAGTTGGCAATACTTCATAAACACAAATTTTAGACTAAATGTATGTGTTCGGAGAAGACTTAATGGTGAAAATTACCCCTACTTAGTATATAGGTGGAAAAGGTATTGCAATCCACCCAAAATTTTTGAACCCAAGATTTCACTGAAAATACATGTTTTAGGGTCCCCTGAATCCAAATAAATTTTTTTTAGAAAAGGGTGTGGATGGTTAGGTGGGTGTGAGAACACAATAATGCGAAAAAGAAAAGTCTATAAACTATAAAACTTGATATTTAAATGTAGTATCCTCCAAGGATGCAGTGCAAAGATTTTGAGGAAAACCTCCTCACCTCAAACATTCCTTTATGTGGCAAAAATTTCAAAAATTTTGAATATATCAAAAATGGCTCTTAACAATTTTAATTAAAATAATGTATATTCAAGATATTTATGAGTCAAGTAAAATGTATATCTTGAATTTTCTGAGAATAGCCTCTGAAGACCTCTTCATTGTGGATGAATTTTGGATAACCAGTATACCGTAAGAGAATGTTGATCTCGTTAAAACACACAATTTATGCCATAAACATTTTTTTTCATGGAGTTGACCATTTCCGAGATATTCCTTATTATTGGTTTCAATTTTAAAATCTTTGAACTTTTCTTGCATGGAAATTTGATAACTCCCAATCTTACAAAGAAACGTATTTCAATCACATACTAACCAGTTTTTAAAAGATTTGGCTATCGCTGTAGTCTTAAGTCCCCCCTTATTTCTTTTCTGCTTACAAGGAAGCAAGTAATAAGACCATTTCTGCTAATGTTTATCTTGATTAGCATACTTTATATAGAAATGAAATGAAATGGGGTTTTTATTTATGGACGCTCTTTAACTGCTGTGGTTCTCAGCGTCCCATTCTATACTGGGCATGAAAGACTGCTTAATTTTGCTCAGAGGCCTCTTTATCAGGCTGGAGGTTGTTTTACATGCAGCAAATCTATGACATAGGACCAATGGCTCTACTTTCCCACCCAAGGAAGTCATGTTAAGAATTTTTATGCTTGAAAAAATCCACATCCTCTGCCAGGTTTGAACCCAATGAAGTAGATAGAAGAATAAGGTTTTATAATAATTTGTTAAAGAGATGTGGAAAAGTCATGTGAAAATGAAACACATCAAAGTTTTAGTTTTTATGTAGTTTTACAATCTGGAATTTCCTCTTTAATTTGACATATATTTAAAAGTTACATTTTAGCGTTTGTATAAATTGGCACCACATAAATACAACAGTCCAAGCAATGTAATGTTTTTCATTGTAAACGCATATACATTTTGTTCTCCATTTATACTTTGAACATTAATTTCTCTCCATAAAATTTTCCCATACAAATGACCTGATTTTTCAGGAACTTTTGAAGAAAGCTGAATGAAATCCTATTATATTAAAAGTACAGAAATGAGCAGTCATTCAAGTTATACGAACAATATGATCGGCATTATTCTTGCCTCAGCTGAAACATGTGCTTATTCTATGGCTGGAAGTCCGCACCTCGACCATAATGCAGGATAAAAATTTATCTTTCAAATCACATGATTTATCTGAAAGCTTTAAAAGTTCAGGGTATAAAAAATATCTTTTTGTAGAATGCTTTCTCTTTTATGTACCTCAAAGGTAAAGAAGGTATTGCATTCTACCCAAAAATTTGATATAAAGATTTCACTGTAAACATGTTTTGGGTATCCCTGAATAAAAGTATTTTTAGAAAAAGGTCAGTGTGTGCATGTGTGAGATTAAGCAAAGCACTCCTTACTGGAATCATTTTTTTAAAATTTCTCCTTTCATGAATGGCTATTAAAGTTTTGATAAAAACGTCATATATTTAAGAAGTTTGCATGGAAAATAAAATGTCTTAAATTTTCTTGGAATAACCTGTAAAGTCCTTTCCATTCAGAAGGAAATTTGTACAGTTTGTAAGTATGCAATTTATTTCAAGTAAACTTTTTTCCAGTATCATTTTTAAGATATATGTTGTTATTGGTTTCAATTTGTCAACTTGATAATGTTGCTATTCACCAAAATGATGGTGCTATTCAATTGTTTCTTGGGATGCCAGTGAAACTGTTTCACAGAGATTTTTCTTGATTAACATGAGGTAGATAGAATACTTTGTAGAAGCATTAAAAAATAAACTATAGTGGGTAGAGTAAGTCATGTGAAAGTATCAAACTAGATTTTTTTACCCTATAAGCTGCAATGAATATGTTTTTTCTTTACAATTGCTAATTTTTACATTTATCAAATTATTATTCTTTAAAAAGTACAATGGAAAGAATAATTAAATATATTCGAGGGAGTAAAATGGAGAGAAACAAAGCATGATTGCCTCTAATCATTCATCATCTTAAACACCTAGTTGGAGGCAGAATAAAGAAAAATAAATTGATATGCAGAAGAGGAATGTTGATGATGATAATACTGATAATAATGATAATCATGATAATGCTCAGTGAGGTGTATGGGATGGTAGAAAGAAAAATACCTTGGTTGTTGCAATAAAACAGAATATACACCTGCAAATCTGAAATGAGATATGGATCAATAATATAGCCTCAGATGCACCACAACACAAGCTGTGAACATTGAAGATAGTAATGACAAAAGAAATCTTAAAAAAATAAAAGAAAAAAAGAAAACCCAAACTTTTATGGATACTTGAAGAAATAAATAAGAAATTAGGGGAAATTGGTTCAGGGCAGAAGATGCTAGATAATTGACGGTAAAATGAGTGGTTTTTAAGTGTGGAGATGAAATAAAAGTAGAAAGTTCTGGCAATATTAGGAGAAATTTCTTTACTGTAGAAAAGTATGATGAAATGAATTTATAGAATTTATTAGTATTTTTATTTTCCTATTTATATGGAAAGTTGCATATTGTTAGAGTCTCTAAATAAGGTGTCTTTGCCAAGTGGAAACTGCTCTATGCCTTCCTAAAGTACCCCAATTTTATTGGTGACCATTGAAGTAAATCTGAAAGTTTAGTCTCTTGGGAGCCTGTCCCTTTTCTTTTCAGTGAATCATTGAAATTTGCTCAATGTCTTTTATTCCCATATATTTGAAGAAGGCTCCTATTTACATTGAATTTTGTATTGTGCCCATAAATCGTGATGTTAAAATTTTCATCCTGAATACAATTTAATAAATTTACAAATATAAGCATAACAAAGAAACAAATTTAACGACAACAACTAAAATGCTAAACCTAAATCACAATCTAAACTAGTCATGAGACTACTATGTATACAATTATTATCTATTATCTGTATAACAAACCCCTCAATTTACATGCCACTATTATTTATTTATTTCACTAAGTATTGTGCATAATAGTACCATGCCTTCATTTTTGCCAAGCCACAACCACCTTATATGTGTTTGGCTGAGACAATAGTTACCCCTCAGTACTATGTCACTATGCAAGTTATGTCAAGGATATGTTTATCAGCTGTGATCACTGAATGCTAAAATAAGGAATTAAAAACAACATATTCTAACGGAGGAAAAGGTAGACAAAATTGTTGCTGCATTTGAATACTCACTTAAGAAATCTCTCAGCCATGTTGCACAACAAGTGGGCATTTCACAAGCCTCTATTCAAACTTTTAAAACTGTGTGATTATACGGCAGAAGCTATGAACAAAAAAAACTTAATGTTTGTGATTTTATTTGGTAATGTCAAAAATGTCTTCATGCAGATGGACACTACTTTGAAAACACTTACATCAAATTAGAACTCATTACATTTGTTACTAATATTCGTGAGTAAGAAACGTGGGGTTATGGAACAGAAAATCCTGCAGTGTAGTAGATTGTGTGTGTGGAGCATACATTTGCAAGATCCCTTTCATCCTTTTAATTGTTCTTATCCATACTTTTTCCAAGGCTGTGCTGTGGCTGAGTGGTTAGAACACTTGTCTCTCACCTAGATGGCCCGGGTATGATCCCCAGCGACCGCATGTGAGATTTGTGTTGGACAAAGTGGTGCAAGGACGGGCTTTCTCTGTGATCTCCAGTTTCCCCCGACAACACATTCCACCAGTGCTCCATCTTCATTCCTTGTATCATCAGTGTCATCGCCTGCGGTGCCATTGTAAAAGCGGGCATTAAACACTATAAAAAATACTTTTCCCAAATAATCTCCCATAATTTTATTTTGTTTCTCTCCATACCACTTAACATTAATTAAGTGCAATAGTTCAATCACAATTCTAATAAATAATAAAGTATTTCTTCGAGCTCCCTGCCATAACACAACCTTTCCCATTACATCTACTCAAACCTTTTAAAGATAGTAATCCTGATCCCATCCCTGAAGACTCTTACCCCCCAAAGTTATCAAAACAACCCACATATTTCTGCCTTCTCCATTCTTTTTTAACTATATAATTTTAGAAAACTTGTTTCTAAAGCTAGCCCAAATCTCTTGTATCTTTATAACTTAAATTCTTTGCCTTACTTCCTTCGAAAACCCTAAGTATTTTTTTTACTTTCTCTATACTTGCTACATACATAGTGTATAGAGAAGGTATTGTAATGTACCCAAAATTTCGATACTGAAATTTCACCAGAAATATATGTTTTGAGACCTCCTGAATCCAAAAAAAGCATTTTAGAAAAATGTCCGTGTGTATGTCTGTCTGTCTGTCTGTCTGTGTTAAAAACCAAACTCACTCCCAACTACCCTTTACATGGAACTTTTTTTTGAAAATTTTGACTTCCTAAAAAATGGCTCTAATGATTTTGATTAAAATATTGTATATTTAAGATATTTACCTGACAAATAAAATGTATATCTTGAATTTTCTGGGAATAGCCTCTGAAGACTACTTTATTCTGGATGAATTTTGCAGAACTACTAAACTGTAAGAGATGGACAAAAACTTAACACACAAAAAATGTAGAGCACGTTAAAACACACAATTTATGTTATATACATTTTTTCGTGGAGTTGATCGTTTTTGAGATATTCCTTGTTTTTAGTTTCAACTTTGAAAAACTTGTACTTTTCTCTTACAGGAATTTGCCAACTCATGTCCATACAAACAAACAAACTTCAGTCACATAGCAACCAGCTTTTGGCTTTCACTTTAACCTATGGTACTCCCTTATTTCGCTTCTACTTACATAAGACTATTTCTGCTAATTTTTCTCGATTAGCATGAAATAAGTAAAAGAATAAGCTTATTAACAATAATTTTTACAGAGATATAGAGAAAGTCATGTGAATGGAACACATCAGATTTTTTCATTAATAATACCTTAATACTTCTTTATTGATTTTGCAGATACATTGAGGAGGCGACATTTTTCATCTGGCTGAAATGTGATTGTGTACAGAAACTTGAAAGGATTCATCATTATTTTTTATCCTGGATGAGGCAGATGACCGGTTGTGGTTATTTGAGCATACTCTTAGCAACAAAGAATTTAAGAAGAGAATTGTGATAGTTTGTGTCATTACAAATCCTGAATTTTACCATGTATTTATCTTATTTTTTAAGTAATGTTCAAGCATGCAATGTTTGAATAATTGCTTCTAATGACTCAATGAAACATTAATCATCGGATGAGATAACAGTGTATGTGGATCAGAGGTACTGCCAATTGTATTTCTTGTTACACTTGTTGCCAAAGTTAGTAATTTTATGCAACAGAACCGATACGATTGGCTTGTAAGTTCTGTACTCTCAATATGATAATGTGATACATGAAAGTGTTTTTTGCTCTTAGCACCTTTGTAGCAGTTCTTGTAAATCAGAAAATTTCCTCTGTACTCAGAATTTAAATTTAAACTTTTGAAACTGTAACATATCTTATCAGTATTTTCGTTTGCTTTGCTAAAAGACTAGTTGCAAAATGTTAAAAGTACTATATTTAAGCTATGTAGTCAAGGGATCTTTCTTCTTATTTAATCTTGTTCTGTAATTCTTAAATTGTTTTAATGTAAATGTTTCATTTTTGCAGCACAGAAGAGCTTGGAACAGAATAGTATATATGTAGGTTAACTTAGATCACTGATATTACTGCACACAGCTATAGGAAACAATGGCAACACCACTTCCAAAAAAGGTATCTCGAGAAGTGATAAACTCACAGAGTAGGAAGATAATTTACAATGTACTCCAATTCTGTAAAGAAGAAAAAAAGAAGGGGCTACTCATTCCTTTCAACAAAGCGGTTATAAGAACAGCTGAAGCGGTAGGCAAAAGTGAGAAGACTGTTCGGAATATTGCACGAGAATGTGAGAGGGCTTTGGAAGAAGGAACAAGAATTAGAACTCCTGGCAAACATCGCATACGTCCCAAGAAGTATCCGCTGGATGACTTTGATAAGTGTTTGGTGCGCAGAACATACTTAGAATTTGTTGAACAGAAAGGTGAAATTCCGACTGTCCAAAAACTGCTAAGTGCAGTGAATGCAAAGATTAGTTATCAAGTAACTAAGACCACATTTTGGAGAATGTTAAAAGATATGGGTTTCACGTTTAAAAAATGGAAAAACATGAGACCACTGTTAATGGAACGCAGTGACATTGTTGCTCAAAGGGCTGCATATCTAAGAGCTATCAGAATAAATGAAAATGGATCAAGAAAACCTGTGGTGTACACTGGTGAAACTTCTATTCATTCTCAGTATATTGTGGCAAAATCTTCACAGAAGAATAAAGCATCCAGAATTCCAAAAAGAAAAGGTGTGGGACGTAGAGTCATTGTAATGCATGCAGGAGGAGAAATGGGATTCATCAAAGGTGCTGAGTTGCTACATTGGACAAAATCCAAAACTCAGGATTACTGTGATAAAATAAGTACTGCTAATTACATCATATGGTTGCGGAAAAAGCTTATCCCAATCTTACCGGCTGGTTGCATTGTTGTTCTACCAAATGCTTCCTATAACAAGACACAAGAAAGCAGAGCACCTACTCTTGTCACAAAAAAATCTGAAGTTGTGTCATGGTTGAGGAGAAATAATATAACTGTAGATGAAACACTGACCAAAAGAGAGCTCCTTGAAGTTGTCAGAGCACATAGACCTGAACCAATTTATACTGTTGATAGAATTTTACAGCAACATGGATTTTCTGTTTTAAGGTTACCTCCATATCATTTGGACCTCAGTCCTTTAGAACTAATATGGAATTTGGTGAAGCAAAAATTAACAGTTCAAAATGGGAATTCCAACTCACCTGTCGAACTTACGGAACTTGTCCAGAGTTGTATTAATGAAATAACTGAAGAAGATTGGAGGAAAGAATGTGCTCGAGTCAAACGAATACAAGAGGATTATTGGCACTGTGGTACACTTGTAGAAGAAGAAATTGAAAAATACATAGCTGATACTGATATCTGTAGTGATGAAAATGATAGTGAGGATGGGGATGAACTGTTGGAAGAGGATAGCAGTCCTACAGATATATCAGAAGCCAGTGCAATAGAATCAACAGATGAATCTGCTGAAGAAGTTATTGTTGGTTACCCACCTTGTGAAGAATTTTAACATATACCTCTATGTAATTGTTATTTAACAGGCAAGCATTTACTAATAGTATTCAGGGTTTGACAGCATCTCCTTCCTCTTTTGTAATCACTGAAAGCTATGAATGCAACTGCTCTATCAAGGCCCTCACCATAAAATGGCAATCATTCATGAAACCAATAACAATAAGTAGCAAAAAAGTATATGTGAATGCAGTAAAAAAAATCTGATTTTTTTATTCCAGTAATATTATAATAGCAGTCTGCAATAAAATTAATTTTAAGGATATTTAGGACTTGTAAGATCATTGGTGTTTGTCTCATCTCTGTTCGCCTTTAGTTTTGAAATAATCTTATTGAAGGTTGAAATATAACTTTTTTTTGATTCTTAAATCTACATTTTCTGTAAAATGAATAAATACTTTAATATAAAAATTATTGTAACTAAGAACACACTTTGAACTCTCCACTGTAATACATAGTGAACGTAATGTTACCCAGATTCTATTGTAGGATTAATCCAAGAATATTTTTGTCAATTATCCAACTAAGAACACACTTAGTACTGACCACTATTATGTAATAACAGTAACATTCCCTAGATTTGATCGTATGGTATATTTTTGTCATGTACATAGCAATTCAAAATAAAATTTATGACAATGCAAGAAAAATAAATTCTCTAACTTATATTTTTTCTCAGAAAAATGGGCAATAATTGTTGTTTTTTACTTTTAGACTTCTAATCAGAGAAAAAATAAAGAAAAGCTGCATATTCCTCATGCTATGGATTTAACATCATCCATAAATAAACATGTAACTGCTTTATTGAAATTCTTCTGAGTAGATATGCATCTACAAAGTCACATAAATTGTGTATTTTTTTTTTTTTACAAAGATATGCCTATCAAACCTAGCTAATTGCACAATCTTGTTTCTAATGCTTGAACAATAAAGAGTATTATCAGGGACATGACACATTTGTCCTTTTGTTTGTAATTGATACCTCAAACCAAATAATGAATGGAATGCACATTGCTTAAGCCACTTATGTACGGAAATAATAGGACAATTAAAGTGATATGGTTACTGTTCAATTATAGCTGTTCAAAATGATTCGGCCTAATCAATGGTGACCCTAACCTTGTGTTATGAGGAAAACTATGACATAATTTTGTTGTTAATTGCTGGTAACACCTGTATTCCAAAAATGTGCAATTTAATGTGTAATGCTGTGGTTCATTGAATCTGCAGAACAGTATTCAACATGAAAATACTTTTTTTTATGTTAACTCCTGCTGCTTTCAGTCCAGCCCATGTAAAAACCATAATTTTCTCTATATGTATAGATATAGCCATTGAGTCTGTTTCAATTGTTGCTCATACAATCCTAACTTCAAATGACATTTAAGCAGTGTAACACCAGGTTTTGTTTACAGGATGTTATTGTGAGTAGGTACATTTTTCTTTTGTTTACAAAACACAATTTCTCTATATACATTGCTGGCTCACTACAATTTTTTAGTGCTCAACCTCTCTTACTCTTCATAGCAAACATTAGGTTTCTTAAACATAAAGGCTATTTTATATTTATAGAACTAGGATTCATATTGGAGTGTATTAAACAAATTGTAACCATTAAGTAGTAGGCGCCATGTATTTGGCGGTTACGTCACCCAAGTATTAGGAAGCATTTATAGGTAAGAAATTGAAACGATCCCCCTAGGCCTCAAATTCTCTAATTGGGGTCAAAGAAAACAAGAGTTAACTTAAGAGAGACTGAATAGAAAAGTTTAAAGAGGGAATTGGTATAAGAAGAGGAAGAAATACCAATTCGGTCAGTAACTCACCAAGCTGGCGAGTGCTTATTGGTGAGCAGCCCTTTCCGTTAGTTCATCACATGATTTTCTGCAGATCAGTTCCTTTAAGTCTTCAAATTTAGAAGGGATTAAAGAGTCTCCTTTCTTTAATAACAAAATTAGCATGTGACTACTAACAGCCGCACCAGATGAAGGTGAGAGATCGAACATTAGGCTTTTGTCCAGGTCAATTCCTTTAAGCCTTCAATCATTCATTAAATATTAATAATAATATTCAATTAATTATTAGAAGGAATCAAAGGGTCTCCTCCCTGTTATTAAAAAAAATCTTTCCGCAGCTCAGATATATACAGTCTTTTCTGTAACTTAAATAAGAAAGGGATAGTGATCATCTTCTACATTGTCCAACTTTTACAGAAGATTACAACCTCCCGGCTAAATACTGGAGTGGAAGAAAACAAATTATTTCATTATCAAGCATTTAACATTAGATACCAACTGTATTTATAGAGCCTACAAATACTTCCTAAATAGTCTTGAGTTGTTAATAGCACAGAAGAGTTCATTCTATTAGCATTTGCTTTGGAAATAAAATAGAACATAGTTTTCTTCAGTATGAAATATATTGTTTTTCTTTAATATTGTTTTAGGCAGTTTTTAAAGGTAGCTTCATGGAAATGTTTCATAGTCATATCATATTTGAATTATCTTTGCATTAAGTTTTTCCTTACTTGAAAAGATAGCCCATTTTCTTGATTCCATACTTACAGAATGCTAAAGAAAGACACATGTTACAGGATCATAAATGAATAAAAAATTTGTTTACTGCAGTGAAGTTACCATTTCAGTGATCGTAATATCATCACTATTTAATAACTCTAGAAATATTCCTTACATTGACAATGCTTTGGTAGAAATGTCTACTTAGATCCAATTTAATTTTATTGCAAACTGCTTTCTTATAATTTGATACTTTAGAGTAATATTGCTGATATATTTGAATGAGATATATGTGTCATGTGTGTTTACGTGTGTCTGTTTGCGTGATTGAAAGGAAGAGGTATAACAATAATTATTTTAAGTATATTTGGCAATGGTTTTTATAATAAAGGTATATTTCTTGGTATCCAAGCCTTTATTAATAAACTTTGCTGAAAAGGGTTTCTTTAGTTCATATTGTAAAGCTAACATTATCTAAATTGAATTCAAACAAAGTATTATATTCCAGTGTATAATTGAAAGTGTTCCTACTGAAAAAGAAGTTAAAAATGTGCAAAACTTGATCTTCTCATAAGTTTAATTTCAGAGTGCTAGTGATGTGAAACATTTATTGTGAAAGGACAAAATATACAGAAAAATGAAAAGGTTTTATATAATTCATGTATTTAACATGTTATGTGTAATCTGTTTTGCTACATATGTAAATAGTTAAGTACTGGTTGTAGTAGAAAGTACTTGCTTTTCCTTTCTTTATAAAATAAGTTCGAGAATGATCCAATAGTGCAGTAATTACTTACAGCACTAGAATGCAAATAGACTATACCTGTTATCACATGAGCTTCTGTTAAACTATAAGAAGTGTTTCTGTTGTCCATACAGTTTTAAACAATCACAATAAATGACCCCATTTGCTTTATTTACTAAAATAGTTGCAACCTTGAACACACAATTTTTGCTGAAGTACAGTTTATTGATTTTAAAATCTTAGTACAGCATACAACTTTCTCTACTTATTACAAATTTATATCATATAAAATATATTATTAAAGCCTTCATTATATGATGATTTTTCTATCCTCTTTACTTTATACATGATATAGTTTTGCTTAGAATTTAGAAATTATTTCATATAGATATTAGGCAGCAAGTACGTAGGCTGATAAGTGATGTCTTCACATTTGGCTGGAAATATTTGAATAAATCAAACTCAGAAATAATCCTCAGAATGTGCTCTTAATTTTCCTGTAATTATTTTTCTACATAATCACCAGCAACTGAATACACTTCTACCAACAACGTACAAGTTTTCTGAAGTTGTCCTGGAAGAAGTTGACACTCTGTTTCTAAAACCAGCCTCTTACAGTTTTCTCAACCTCATACAATTCTTGTGCTGTCCCCATAGATCATCTTTCATTTTCAGGAAGAGAAAAAATAGCACCAAATCTAGGCTATATGGGGTTGAGATTCAATTTCTGAAGTTTTCTGTGGTGGCATGCGAAGTGTGTGGTTTTGTATAGTTTCTGAAGGAAAACATTTCCCATCATAGAAATGCTGACTATGGTTGCAATTGCTTATCGAATGATTCAATGATCATTCTGAATCAGTTAGTCAACTTTGACTCTATGAAATCCATCAGCTGTTGTCACAGGACACCTATGCTTTCCTTGTCATGCACTTGTATCTTCAAAATAACTGATATGAAAAACATTTTCACACAAAAATTTTCATACTTCATTTTGACAAAATCTATACTTTTCAGGAGAAAATGGTTTCATGGTTTCCTAATTACATAATATTGCACAAAAATAGTACAAGAATTATCTTAAAGAAATATAAAATATGTTGAATACTTAAAATAATAACAATGAATACAGTGTATTCATTGGTAAATTCATATAGTGCTAAATTACACAAAACATTTTGCATGTATTATGTAGTTAATAAGATCTATACTTTTTGTGCAGTAAGCTTTTATATATCTGTCACAGTTTACCAGTTATAAAAAAGTATGTCAAATGTTTGAAACTGAAAAGAACTCAACAGACATTCTCAGAAAATTTAAGGACAAATTATATTTGTCATACAAATATATTAAACATATTATTTTAATAAAAATATTAAAGCCATTTATGAGAAAATGAAAAATTATAACACAATCCATGTAAAGGATAGTTTGAAATGAGAGGCGGGATTACCTTTCAAAAATCTGATGTGTTCCATTCACATGACTCTACTTCTCTATAATAAATTATTGCTAACAAGCTTATTCTTCATTCTATTTCATTCTAATTGAGATTAACATTAGCAGAAATTATCTTATTACTTGCTTTCTTGTAAGTAGAAGAGAAATAAAGGAAAACACTAGGCTAAAACAATTGTAAAATCTTTTAAAAGCTGGTTGCCATGTGGTGAAATCCATTTCTATGCATATCCAAGAGTTTATACATTTCCACATAAGAAAGTTTTTAAGTATTTTAAATCTGAAGCAAATAATAAGGAATATCTCAGTAATGGTCAACTCCACAAAATAACATAAATGACAGAAATTGTGTGTTTCAACAAGATCTACATTTTTTGTGTAGTAAGTTTTATGTAATTGTTACGGTTTACCAGTTGTGCAAAATTTAGAAAAATTCATCTAGGATAAAGAGGTCTTTAGGCTATTCCCAGAAAACTCAAGATATACATTTCATTTGCCATGTAAATGTCTTTAATATACAGTATTTTGATCAAAATCGTTACAGCCATTTTTGAGGAAATCAAAATGTTTGAAATCTTTTCCATGTAAAGGGTAGTTTGGGATGGGGAGATTTTTCTCAAAATCTTTTATTGCATCCTTTGGAAGATACAAATTTAATACCAAGTTTGACATTTTGCAGTTTTTGGTTTTTTTTGAGTTATTCTGATCACAGACACATGCAAGCGACCTTTTTTTTTTTTTTTTTTTTTTTTTTTTTTTTTTTTTTTTTTTTTTTTTTTTTTTTTTTTTTTTGGGATACAAGGACCCTAAAACTTCTATTTCCAGTGAAATTTTGGAATCAAATTGTTGGGTGGACTGCAATATCTTCTCTCTATACACTGTGTACATAGTACATGTAGAGAAAGTAAAAAAAAAAAATTTAATGTGTTCCATTCACATGATTTTCTTACATCTCTGTAAGAAATTATTGTTAATAAGCTTATTCTTCTATCTGCTTCATGCTAATTAAAATAAATATTAGCAGAAACAGTCTTATTACTTAGTTCCTTGTAAGTAGATAGAAAATAAATGAATTCACTAGGCTAAACGGATAGTCAAATGTTTTAAAATGGGGTTGCTATAGGATTAAATTAATTTTTTGTGTGGCCAAGAGTTGATAAAGTTCCTGTATGAGAACTGTATAAGTATTTTAAAACTGAATGCAATAAGAGAGTCTCTCTCTCTCTCTCTCTCTCTCTCTCTCTCTCTCTATATATATATATATATATATATATATATATATATATATATATATATATATATCTCTCTCACACATGCACACACACACAATTTTTCTAAAAATGCTTTTTTTTTTGGATTCAGGGGATGCCAAAACATATATTTCCGTGGAATCTCGGTACCGAGTTTTTGGGAGCATTACGATACCTTCTCTATACACTATATTCATAGTATGCGTAGAGAAAGTAAAAATATCTTATCTTTGGAAAACTAAAATACAAATTGGAACTTTGTATTTAAAACTAAGTTTGGTATTTATCAGACATTTTGTCAACTTATTGCTGTTTTGATGAACATTATGTGTATTGCTGGTGAAATCTTGATGTGATATTTTTGGGGGAAATATAATACTCTACTTATTGCAGTAATGGCACGCAGACTATAATAACCAGACAAATACATTGATTAAAGTGTATAGATGCATCTACAATAGCATAAAATAAGAAATCTCAAATTGCCTTGAGGTTTTCTTTGGTAATCCTCATTGGCAACTGTTAACACAGAAATTGGTTTTTATTTTCCTCATGCAGAGCTAGGGTTATAAGTTAAATCCCCCCTCCCCCCCTCCACCTAGAAACTTACTAGCGGATGCTTAGAGGTCAGAAGCTTGTCGGGAAGAACCACAGAATGAAGAACCTGGAACGAGTGATTGGCCGGTAGCCAGGCATATGAGTGGATGATTTGAAATGGAGGTAAAATGAATGATAGGAAAGGAGATGATGGAGCAATTGGTAGAATGAGAGGCAGAGAAAACCTGCCCAGATGCTATTTCGGCCACGAGAAATCTCACATACAGGCACCTGGAATTGAATCCAGGCCACTAGGTGAGAGGTAAGCGGTCTAACCACTCTGCCATGGCGCCACCAAGTTCAATTATAGGATGTAAATAAATAAACCAACCTACTTTAAAAGGCTCAGTGGTAGGTAAATAGGAACCAGGTGATCTTATCTTATTAATGCCCTTTGTTTCTCTGAAATATGAAGAGGATGTAGGCTAAATGGATCACAATGATTGTGTGCGTGTATATATTTTGTATGTAAATGGATAAGGCACTCAAAATGGCTGTCACTAAAATCAACACATTTTGTACATAACCTTCATGTGATCTTGAAATCTTAGAAAAAGTTTTAATGAATATTACGTTTCCACAAGAAATAAATAATTGGTGACTTAACACCAAAAACTAGTAAAGTATTTGAAAATTCAAAGCAATTATTACAAATATCTCAGAAATGATTAATAACAAAATATTTTAATTTATGGTGATGAAATTGTCTTGTGCAGTGGTTTTTATTTCCAAGGGTTTACCAATCATACAAAAGTACATAATTTAGAATAAAGCTTCATAAGCAGTTTGCAGAAAATTCAAGATATACATTTTGCCAAGCAAATGTTTTAAACATTTGGTGTTCTAATCTGAGTCATAATGGCCTTTTTTGCAAATAAATAAATAATAGTTTCAATTTACAGTTGGGATAGGGGGGAGGACTTTTCTTTAAAATCTTCATGGAAGATGTTTAATTTTAAATACCAGGCTTATACTTACTTTGTTTCTGAGTTATCGTGTTCAGAGGCTTAAAAGGATGTTTTTAAAAACCTTTTTAATAATAATAGATATATATTGACAGTGATTAAGACTCAAAAAGTTCAGGAAGTATCCTTTATTTTTGAAGTTTGAAGATGAGGTGCAACATAATGTATTTTTATTTTAGGTCACTATAAGCCATAAAATGTTGTTCTTATTACTCCTTATTTTGGGAAGAGGGTTTTGTCATCTGCTTTTGTGATTGAAATTCTCTTTTTAGGTCTTTTTCTGTAACTTCACCTTCTTTAAATCACATTTTATTACCCTTTCTCAGTTCAAGTAGGTAAAAATGCTTTCTTTCAGATTAACATAATGACCTAAGAAATAGTCTGAAAGAAGTAACATTTTTTGCACTGTATGCTTCATGCACCAGAATTTTCTATTTTTAAACTAAAATATTTAACTCAACTTAAAAAAATAACATTCAGGTGTTTCATGATAAATTATGTCACTGCAATATAGATGTACAAATGCATATCAAGAGTCCATAACACAATCTGGGGGAAACTGACATATTCTCCCTTTTAATAATGGCTGGTGCAATGATATTGATGCCTTATGTCAAGCATTATATTTATTGTTAAAATATATAGTAAACTTTACAGTTACAGTATTTATTGTTAAAATATATAGTAAAATTTACAGTTACAGAACATCTGATGCATCCCATTCACATAACTTCCTCTATTGCGCTACAAACTATATTTACAATATCTTATTCTTCTATCTGCTTCATGCTATTCAAGATAAACATTAGAAGAAATAATCTTATCACTTATTTACTTCTGCGTATAAAAGAAATAAGGGAATACACTGGGCTAAAGCATGAGTCAGATCTTTTAGAGCTACTCATTATGAAATAACTTGAAATTCTGTTCTTTTGGCCAGGAGTAAAAAAAGAAAAATTAAACTTCCCATTTGAGAGAAGTATAAACATTGGAAAATGTAAACCATTAACAAGGAATAACTCAGAAATGGTTAATTTTATAAAAAATAATATTTGACAAACTGTATGTTTTAACAAAATCTACTTTTTTTTGTGTTGCAAGATTTTGTTTTATGCGTCACTAGTTGCAAAAGTCATCTGAAATGAAGAGAACTTGAGTGTCTTTTCCAGAAAATTCAAAAAATACATTTTTATTTCTCATGAAAATAACTTAAACATATGGTATTTAAATCAAATGTATTGAGCCATTGTAAATCATAATTTTCAAAAAATGTTCTTTGTAAGGGTAGTTAGGATGGAGGAATTTTCTTGAAAATCTTTTGAGTGTCATTCTTGGAAATATCTACTAAGTTTGATATTAATCCCAAGTTTATTGTTAAGATATACAGGTACAAACTTTTCAAAACAAAGTTCTTTTTTCTGCTTTCTCTACACGTACATGTACATAGTGTATAGAACAGATATTGTATTTACCCAAAATTAGGTACCAAGATTTCACCGGAAATACACATTTTAGGTCCCCCATATCCGAAAAAAAGCTTTGGTTCATTTTGTAGTTGGCTTATCCTTCCCATATTTAGGACTGACACTCCCCTAGGACTTACAAGCTAGGGGTCAGAAGCATGTCAGGGAGCCAACAGCATGAAACTCCAGGCTGAAGAAACCTGGAACGAGTGGCCAGGCTGTAGTCAGGCATGAGCGTGAGGAAGTGGACGATAGGAAAGGTGATGAAGTAATTGGTGGAATGAGTTTCGGGGGAAACCGAGAAAAGCTGCCCAGATGCTGTTTCGTCTACCACATCCCATATGCGGGTGCTGGGGATTGAACCGATGCTGCCTAAATGAGAGTCCAAAAAAATTAGAAAAAGGTCTGTAGGTGTCTGTGAACACGATAACTCAAAAACAAAAAGTTGGTAAAATACCATACTTGGTACTTAAGTTTAGAATCTTCCAAGGAAGTGACACAATTTTCAAGAACGTCTCCCTACCCTCAAACACCCTTTACATGGCTCTTTAACATTTTTATTAAAATACTATATATCAAAGATAGTTATATGACAAATAAAATAGAATTTTCTGGGTATATCCTCTGAGAACCTCTTCATTTTGGATGAATTTTGTGTAAGTGTTAAATCATAACATATAGACAAAAACTTACTACACAAAACATGTAGATCTTGTTAAAGCATATAATTTGTCATAAACATTTTTTTTCATGGAATTGACCATTTCCGAGATATTCCTTGTTATTGGTTTCTGTTTTAAAATACTTAAACTTTTCTCATATAGAAATGTTTCAATTTCTGGTCATGCAAAAAAACGGATTTCAATCACATAGCAACTAGGTTTTAAAATATTTTACTCGCTTTATCTTTGTGTATTCCCTTATTTCCCTTCTATTTACAAGTAAGCATTAATACAACAATTTCTGCTAATGTTCATCTCGATTAGCATGAAGTATTTAGAAAAAAATAAATCTGATGTGTTCCATTCGCATGACTTTCTCTACATCTCTGCAACAAATTATTCTATTTACTTCATCTAATCGAGAAAAAGTTAGGAGAAATAGTCTTATTACTTGCTTCCTTGTTAGTAGAAGTGAAATAAGGGAGTACCATAGGTTAAAGTGATAGTCAAAAGCTGGTTGCTATGTGACTAAGGAAGTTCCTTTTTTTTGTATGGACAGGAGTTGACAAATTCCTGTATGAGAAAAGTATGTTTTTCAAAGCTGAAACCAAACACAAGGAATATCTAAGAAAACGATCAACTCCACGAAAAAAAAATGTATATAACTTAAATTGTGTGTTTTAACGTACTCTTCACTTTTTGTGTGGTAAGTTTTTGCCCATCTTTTATGGTTTAGCAGTTATGCAAAATTCCATAAAATTCATCCAGAATAAAGTAATCTTCAGAGGCTATTCTCAGAAAATTTAAGATATGCATTTTATTTGTCAGGTAAATATCTATATTATACGGTATTTTAATCAACATCGTTAGAGCCATTTTTTAAGAAAATCAAAATTTTCGAAAAAAGTACCACGTAAAGGGTAGTTTGGGGTAGTGGGATTTTTCTCAAAATCTTCGTGTCGCATCCCTAGAAGATACTAAACATAAATACCAAGTTTGGTATTTTACCGACTTTTCGTTTTTGAGTTATGTGATCACGGACACAAACACACTCACACACGGTCCTTTTTCTGAAAATGTTTTTTTTATTTTTTTATACAGGGGACCCTAAACATATTTCCGGTGAAATCTCGGTATCAAATTTCTGGGTGGAGTACAATGCCTTCTCTATACACTATGTACATAGTACGTGTAGAGAAAGTAATAAGCTTTTCACAATAATTTGTCACAGAGATGTAGGGAAAGTTATGCGAATGGAACATATCACATGTTTTTTGTTTTGATTCAGGGGACCCGCAAATTGTTTATTTGCATTGAAATCCCAATATTATATTTTTAGGTGAAATGGTAAAGAAATTAAAAAAAATCTGGTGTGTTCTATTCACATAACTTTCTCTAGCTGTTCCACAAACAAATTTTTCTTACAAAAGATTATTCTTTTTGTGTACATCATGTTAATCTATTGAAAATTAGCAGATTTGGTCTTATTACTTGCTTCCTAGTAAGGGAATATATTACGCTAATTGTCGCCCTCCGTGGTGTAATGGTTACCATGCCGACTTCATACACTCAAGATCGGGGGTTCAAAACCGCCGGAGGACAATGGATTTTTTCTGGCGTAAAAATCCTTAGTATCGCTTCCTTCGGAAGGGAAGTAAAGCCGTTGGTCCCGTGTCGTAGATTTACGGCACGTAAAGTAACCTTAAGCCTGATAGGCCTCTGAGCAAAATTAAGCGATCTTTCACGCCCAGTATTAAATGGGACGCTTAGAACCACAGCAGTTAAAAGAGCGTCCTTAAATAAAATGTCATTTCATTTTTTATTACGCTAAAGCGACAGTCAAATCTTTTAAAACCTGGTCGTTATGTGAAACAATTGAGGTTCGATTCGCTTTGCATGGTTCCATTTGAGAAACGTCAATTAGTTTAAAATTTAAACCAATAAAAATGAATATCTCGGAAATCTCTACAAGAAAAACGTACATGACATAAATTCTGTGTTTCACGAGACCTACAGTTTTTGTGTAGTAAATTTTTGTCTATCTGTTACGATTTAACCATAATACAAAATTGTGCAAAACTCAACTAGAATGTCGCCCTCCGTGGTGTAATGCTTACCATGCTAACTTCATATACCCAAGGTCGCGGGTTCAAACACGGCGGAGGACGATGGTCAGGCGTAAAAATCCTTAGCATGGCTTCCTTCGGAAGGTAAGTAAAGCTGTGGGTCCCGTGTCGTAGATTTACGGCACGTAAAAGAACCTCAAGCCTGATAAGAGACGCCTCTGAGCAAAATTAAGCGATCTTTCACGCCCAATATAGAATGGGACGCTGAGAACCAAAGCAGTTAAAGAGCGTCCATAAATAACAGGCCATTTCATTTTCTTTCTCAACTAGAATATAGAGCTCTTCAAAGGCTATTTCCAGAAAATTCCAAACATACATTTTATTTGTGATGTAAATATCCTTAATATACAGTATTTGAATCAAAATCATAGAGCCTTTTCAAGAAAATCAAAATTTTCGAAAAGAGTTCCATGTAAAGGGTAGTTGGGAGTGGGGGGATTTTCTTAATACTGAACTTAAATACCCAGTTTAGTATTTTACTGACTTTTTGTTTTTGAGCTATGCTGTCCACAACACACAAACACGGACCTTTTTCTAAAATTGATTTTTTCGGACTGAGGAATTTCAAAACATATATTTCTGGTGAAATATCGGTGTCAAATTTTTGGTGGAATAAAATACCTTCTATATCCACTATGTACATTGTATTTGCGGGCTAGAGAAAGTAATGTATCAATTTGCATAATATTTTTACTTCTTTTTTTTCCACTGATTAGTTCTAATTACCCATGCCATTGACAATTTATAGGTTCTTAACTTCTTGAACTAGTCTTGGTAAGCAAATAAAATGTTGCCTGCTTAGTAACATGCTTTTCGGATTATTAACCTAGCTGCCAACTACGCTTTCAGTTCCTTCTGGAAGTCATAAAGGTATTCTTCACTATACAATCTTTTCGCATGTCCATTCGCTACGTCGTGCTGTTAGCCACATATTGCTTTTTATTGTGTACCTACTACCTTTGTTTTTTATTTTTTCGTGTTTACTCTTTTAATTCTTTGTTGTTGTTTTAATATTGCTTTTTAGTGTGTATTACAAAAGCACGTACGGTCTGTGGACCCGTGCGATTGTTAAAATTCAATGTAATTGTTATGTCAATAAATACACTTATTCATTCATTCACTATCAGCATTGTGATGTGACAAAGTCACGTGTTAAAGTCACGCTG
Organism: Hymenopus coronatus; assembly: GCA_030762935.1. Classification (NCBI taxonomy): domain Eukaryota; kingdom Metazoa; phylum Arthropoda; class Insecta; order Mantodea; family Hymenopodidae; genus Hymenopus; species Hymenopus coronatus. The sequence continues at coordinate 59,217,403 of CM060891.1, forward strand.
TCAAATGACCGCGAAGAGAGATTTTTATGGACTTGTAATGGTTGTATTGTTACTTTCTCTAGCTCGCATATACAATATACATAGTGGGTAGAGAAAGTATTGTAATGCACCCAATATTCGATACCGAGGTTTCATTTTTGGAAAAAGGTCCATGAGTCTGTGGACAGCATAGCTCAAAAACGAAAAGACCGTTAAAAACCAAAGTTGTTATTTAAGTTTGGTATCTTCTAAGGTTGCGACACGAAGATTTAAAAAAAAAAAAAAAATCCCCACGCCTCAAACTACCCTTTACATGGAAATTTTTTTCGAAAATTTTTATTTTCTCAAAAATGGCTTTAACGGTTTTGATTAAAATCTCTTATGTTTAAGATATTTACATGCCAAACAAAATGTATATCTTGAATTTTCTTCGAATAGCCTCTAAAAACCTCTTTATTCTGGATGATTTTATTGAATTTTGTATAATTGGTAAACCGTAAGTGAAGACAAAAACTTACTAACAAAAAATGTAGATCACGATAAAACACACAATATACATTTTTTTCGTGGAGTTGGCCTTTTTCGAGATATTCCTGATATTGATTTTAATTTTAGAATACGCATACGGGGATTTGTCAACTCCTTGCTACGCAAGGAAACGGATTTCAACCCCATAGCAACCACATTTTAAAACATTTGACTAAACATCGGTTTAGCCTAGGTATTCCCATATTTCGCTTCTACTTACAAGGAACTAAATAATAAGACCGTTTCTGCTAAGAATAAGCTTATTCACAATAATTTGTTACAGAGATGTAGAGAAAGTCATGTGAATGGAATACATCGATTTTTAAGGACAATAATGACATACTAAAGCACAAGTGGATCTGGTTGGGCAATTGATGAGTTTTTATTTGACGATAAGTTTGTTATTAAATTTCTTCATTTAATCCAAAATATTACTTGATCAAATGTACTAACAGCACCACAATTGCAGTGTGATGGTGACGGAGGTATCTTCATGTTCTAATGAAGTTATCTTTAATAGCTCATGTACCACATAGCCTCAAATAACCAACATCTGCAATAGGAAGTTAACCTAAAACGGTTTACTATCCGGATCCCGTCATTTCTTCGCCATTTTCAGATTCCAAGAAGGATTATTGTGTGCATAGCTTAAAAATTGTTCATTTTAAAGAATTACAACAACAATACACTTTATACGAGAAATAAATACGTTTTTATTTCTTTATTTAAACGATGTCACCAAGGGAACGATAGTTAATACATAAGAAATATATTTGATTTTCACTGTTATCTTGCGTCATTGACTTAATAACCGGGTGCATTCCCTTAGCATTGAATGGGGAAGAAAAATAGAGCAGTATTACGGCCATCTAGCGGCAAATAAATAAGCACCTACTCTAGGTGTTCTTCGCCGGGAAAGCTTCGTTGCTTTTTTTTTTTATTATTTTAAACGATAGGAGCAAGGAAAGGACAGTTAATACATAAACATGTATTTGAATCTCACTGTTGCGTTGCGGCATAGTCTCGATAAACTGGTGTTATCTTAGCATTGACTGGTGAGGAAAAATAGAGCGCTACTATTGCAATTTAGCAACAAATACCTTGGTATTACTGCCATCTGGCGGCTATTAACCGATTGCGTTCCCTTGGCACTATATGCTGATTCATATTATGAGACTTTAAAACGTTTTCCCGTATGATTTTTAAACATTTTCTTTTACACAAACCTTGTCGTGACAATAAAAAAAAAAAAAAAAAAAAAAAAAAATCAATTTGGTGCAGTCGTTCGGAAGGGATGCGCGTACATACATTTCGGCGAATCGTGTGTGTGTGTGTGTGTGTGTAAAAAAAAATCGTTTCAGCAAAAAATCACATTGGTCTTTCTTTGGAATTTTCACACAGTACAAATATCTGTTCAATTTATGTAAACATAGGTATCTTTTGTAAGGCTGTATTTACCTACAGAACCATCTTTGGCTTTCAAATGCGAAAGGGGGGGGGAGGCAAATTACACATACGTGACAGCTAGAATGGAATTTGTTTTCAAGTATTGAATAATGAATACCAAACGTCACTTGGAGCATCATTTACGCGATAAAATGTTAAGTTGATTTCTGAATTGTACGATATACTGATAGCATTATATTATTAAGAGTATTCTTCGATGTGCATTTGTAAAATAATAATGATGATGATTGCGCCTGTCCTGTCGGATTTGGGAACTTGCTTATTGTTTTCAACTCTTACCTGACAGATCCCCTCTGCAGGTGTTGGCGCCGATTTTTCCATCTTGTAGCATCCCAGGGCGTGGACCATTTCCGGAAACCTGAAATGGCGTTAAGGGTGGTCTCGGCGTTGGAAAAAAAAATCTAATGTGCACCATTCACATGACTTTCTCCATATCCCTGCAACAAATAATTCTTAAAAAGCTTATACTTCTATTTACTTTATGCTAATCAGAAGAAAGTAGTAGAAATAGTCTAATTACTCGCTTCCTTGTAAGTAGGAGCGAAATAAGGGACAACCGTAGGTTAAAGTGATAGTCAAAAGCTGGTTGCTATGTCAATGAAGTTCCTTTGTCTATATGGATAGGAGTTGACAAGTTAAAATATGAGAAAGGTATACGTTTTTCATAGCAGAAACCAAAAATAAGGAATGTCACAAAAACGACGAACTCCACGAAAAAAATGTATATAACATAAATTGTGTGTTTTAATGTGTTCTACATTTTTTGTGCAGTAAGTTTTTGTCCATCTCTTACGGTTTAGCAGTTATTCAAAATTTGGTAAAATTCATCCAGAATAAACTACTCTTCAGAGGCTACTCCCAGAAAATTCAAGATATACATTTTATTTGTCAGGTAAATATCTTTAATATACGAAATTTTATTCAAAATCGTTAGAGCCATTTTTGAGAAAATCAGTTTTTGAAAAAAGTTCCACATAAAGGGTAGTTGGGGGTGGGGGATTTTTCTCAAAATCTTCGTGTCGCATCCCTGGAAGATACTAAAGTTAAATACAAAGTTCGGTATTTTACCTACGTTTCGTTTTTGAGTTATCGTGTTCACAGACACACGGACACACACACACACACACACACACACACACACACACACACACACACACACACGGACTTTTTGTGAAAATGTTTTTTTTTTTGGATATTGGGGACCCTAAAACATATTTCCGGTGAAATCTCGGTATCGAATTTTTTGGTGGAGTGCAATACTTTCTCTATACACTATGTACATAGTGCGTATGGAGAAAGTAAAAAAAAAAAAAAAAAAAAAAAAAAATCAAACTCCATTTTTCGTGATTTGACAAATTAATCATTTATTCATCTCGAATGATTCCTTAACCCTTCAGTCCGATATAGAACAGAGCCACATATTTTATAAACGATACCGCGACCTCACCTGCACGTCGCGTGCTTCGTATTTTACTTTACTCCCCGGTGTATTAACATTTTCTAAGTCCCACATGGGCTATAAACTTCCGCGTGCCTGTGCGGTCGAAACCGCTTTTCAGAGTGTGTTCTCCGCTATTTTTCAGAATCGGACATCTTGCCAAATGCATCCCCACTTCTAAAAATTTAGTTGCTTTACCAGAATTACAACTCCTACCAAACGTACAATATTTCCCCAATATTTCAAATATTCTGGTTTATTGGTCCCGGCAAATATTATATATATATATATATATATATATATATATATATATATAAGTCCTTAAAAATTCACATTTATAATTATTTTAATTAAACTTCTTATTTCTTTCTGTCATTATATATTTGTCTTTTATTTTGCAGTCTTATGAGACGTGTTTATAATAATAATAATAATAATAATAACAACAACAATAATAATTCAGATATAAGCAATTTTTTCTGCAGCCCGGCAAAAAATAATAACTAATTTTTATTGAACAGTAAGTCGGAACTGTTCTTTTCAAGCTGGAAAAATGTAAATTAGCTTTATTAGCATTCTTCTCTTAAGCAAGACTTTATTGCTTAGCGTAATCTAATAAAGTTTAGTCTTATAAATTCAATTTCCAGAAAGCAACATTAACATAGCCGCAATAGTTGATCAAAGTGATGCGGTTTCTACACAATGCGGAACTAAACGCAACTATAATATTAAGAAGTGAACATTTATTGCTCTTATTTAAACTTCTAGCTTTATCTATGACAGTCTAAACATATCACTTACAAGTATTTCTTTAAATAACTATTTAAAACTCTCAGCTTTGAGCAGTTACATTTAATAACTATTGTTTCACGCCACAACGAACCTGTTCCCAAACTAAAAACCGTACCAAAAAGGAATCTTCCGCTTCAATACATATTTTATGTGTTCCACCTTGGATAAGAAAATATTTCTAATTACAACAGTATGATACTAAATAATAATAGCAATAATAATAACAATAATAATACTGACACATATTAGCAAAGAACTAAGAAGTCACATTAGCATCGTCGAAATTAGCATCTTATTAATTTGTCTTATCAGCGGCATTTGTACTTTCTCTATACGCACTATGTACATAGTGAATAGAGAAAGTATTGCACTCCACCAAAAAATTCGATACCGAGATTTCACCGGAAATATATGTTTTAGGGTCCCCTTTATCTAAAAAAAGCATTTTCACAAAAACGTCCGTGTGTGTGTGTGTGTCCGTGTGTCCGTGTGTCAGTGTGTCCGTGTGTCCGTGTGTCTGTGAACACGATAACTCAAAAACGAAAAGTCGGTAAAATACCAAACTTTGTATTTAAGTTTAGTATCTTCCAGGGATGCGACACGAAGATTTTGAGGAAAATCCCCTCACCCCAAACTACCCTTTACATGGAACTTTTTTCGAAAATTTTGATTTTCTAAAAAATGGCTCTAACGATTTTGATTAAAATATCATATATTAAAGATATTTACCTGACAAATAAAATGTATATTTTGAATTTTCTGGGAATAGCCTCTGAAGACTACTTTATTCTGGATGAATTTTGCATAACTACTAAACCATAAGAGATGGACAAAAATTTAACACACAAAAAATGTAGAGCACGTTAAAACACACACTTTATGTTATATACATTTTTTTCGTGGAGTTGATCGTTTTTGAGATATTCCTTTTTCTTGGTTTCAGCTTTGAAAAACATACTTTTCTCACACAGGAGTTTGTCAACTCCTGTCCATACAAACCAAGGAGCATCAGTCACATAGCAACCAGCTTTTGGCTTTCACTTTAACCTATGGTACTCCCTTATTTCGCTTGTATTTACAATAAAGCAAGGAATAAGACTATTTCTGCTAATTTTCCTCGATTAACATGAAATAAATAAAAGATAAGCTTATTAACAATAATTTGTTACAGAGAGATAGAGAAAGTCATGTGAATGGAACACATCAGATTTTTAGAATAATGTCCGCGAGCGCGCGCGTGTATGTGTATGTGTGTGTGTGTGTGTGTGTGTGTGTGTTTGTGCAGCATAGCTAAAAATGAAAAATTTATTAAATACCAAACTCAGTGTCCTTCAAGGATGACACGAAGTTTTTCAAGGAACTATCTCCACCCTAACTACCCTTTACAAGGAAAGTCTTGTTTTCTCAGAAAGGGTTCTAACGATTTTGATTAAAATGCCGTATGTTTGAGATATTTTCAGACAAACGAAATATATATCTTGAATTTTTTGGGAATAATCTCTGAAGACTTCTTCATATTGGATGCCTTTTGTGTAACTGGTAAACCGTAAGAAATAGACAAAAACTTATTACACAAAAATAAAGATCTCGTTAAAACACACAATTTTTGTCATATACATTTTTTTGTACAGTTAACGTTTACAAGATATTTCTGGTTTACGGTTGTAATTTTAAACTACTTAAACGTTTCTCAAGGAGGAAGTCAACTTTCGTTTCATCTATTTTGTTTTACTTTCGGAAATGCAAAAGAGAACCGAATTTCAATTGTTTCTCATAGCGAAGAGCTTTTAAAAGATTTGACTATTGCTTTAGATGATGTGGTTTAAGAGCGCTCAACAACTATGAGCATTAGCGCCCTATATTGCTTTAGCTTAGTGTATTGCTTTATTTCACTTCTACTTAAATATTAATTCTGCTAATGTTTATCTCGATTAACATCAGATAGATAAGGAGCATTTGTTTTTGGAACAGCTAGAGAAAGTCTGCAAATGGATCACATAAAATGTTTTTGGTAAATATTTTATATAGTTTCCTAGTTGTATAAACATAACTCCATGGCACGACAGTCCACACGGGATCATGGCCTACCGTCCGGCTGCTGCATCCCTCATCTCGGCCGAAAGGCGTCATGAATAGGGTGCAGTGCTGGAGGGTGAGACGTGATCAGCGTCTCGAGTCTTCTCGATCTCGAGCCGCTACTTCTCAATCAAGAAGTTCCTCAATTGACCCCCCAGGGGCCTCACGAGGTTGAGTGCACCCCGGGCCAGTACCGGGAATCGAACCCAGGTCTCCCTCTTGGCAAGCAGCCGCGCTACCAACGCGCTAAGGAGACAGCCGTCCTAGCTGTATAACATTCCATAAAATTCAATAACAATGAAGAGGATTCCATTAGTTACTTTTAGAAAATATAAGGTATATCTATACATTCAGCTGCTAAGGGCAGCATGTCAAACATGAAATTTTAATCAGAATGACTACAGTAGGGAAATCCAACTACATACGAAACCGTCCTTGTTGTTTAGAAGTGAGACATGGGTGCTAAGTACAAATGATAAAAGACGTATCGAAGTAGCCGTAAACCATTTATAAGATCTATGTTAGGGACGGGCCTTAGAGATCAAAGAAGAGGTCAAGAAATTAGTGAAAAACTGAAAATGGAGAAAAGTAAGGTGGAAGAAGTGAAATATTACTAGGAGAGATGGCACCAATACATACAAAGAATATTCCTTGATCATCTGCGTATTCTTATAATTCAATAGGAAGACGAAATATAGGACTACCCCAAAAGAAATGGAAACAGCAGTTCTTATAACACTTTGACTTCGGAACAGAAATAAACCCAATCCTTGAATTGGAAGGAGGAGGAGGAGGAGGAGGAGGAGGAGGAGGAGGTTACAGTTACAGTTAGAGCCGTTTTCGAACAAATGAAAAGTAGTGAAACCTTTTCCATGTTTTATTTTGTAATTTTTTTAGAAAGATGTCCTTAAGATTAGTCACGCACAGGGCCCCCAGAACTCTGGCGTGGAATACTGACTTAGGTCTTTGTGGCCCTTTGCCTCTTATATGATCCCAGGAAGGGAGGGTTGAAGGAAGTGACCCGAAGGTCGACCAGATCCGGATGGTGACGGGCGCAAGCATGAATGGAGTCTATTGGCTACAGATGGAACGTCTCAGACGCCGATTTAGGCCATGCTCCCGAGCCTCGGTGAAATCCTGAAACCAGAAGGCCCGAGTGTTCCCGACGACGCCAAGATAACCTTTTACAATGCGCAAATCACTATCAAAGCGCAACACGCCAGGATAACTTTTTACAATGCGCAAATCACCATCAAAGCGCAACACGCCAGGATAACCTTTTACAATGCGCAAATCACCATCAAAGCTCAACACGCCAGGATAACTTTTTTACAATGCGCAAATCACCAAAGCTCAACACGCCAGGATAATCTTTTACAATGCGCAAATCACCATCAAAGCTCAACACGCCAGGATAGCCTTTTACAATGCGCAAATCCCCATCGAAGCGCAACACGCCAGGATGATCTTTTACAATGCGCAAATCCCCATCAAAGCGCAATACGCCAGGATAACCTTTTACAATGCGCAAATCATCATCAAAGCGCAACACGCCAAGATAAATTTTTACAGTAAGCAAATCACCATCCAAGCGCAACACGCCAAGATAAACTTTTACAATAAGCAAATCACCATCCAAGCGCAACATGTCAAGATAAACTTTTACAATGCGCAAATCACCATCCAAGCGCAACACGCCAAGATAAACTTTTACAATAAGCAAATCACCATCCAAGCGCAACATGTCAAGATAAACTTTTACAATGCGCAAATCACCATCCAAGCGCAACACGCCAAGATAAACTTTTACAATAAGCAAATCACAAACATTCTCACCTGTTCTCCAACCCCGAAAGAAATATTTAGGATGATGGGAACAGGTAATGGTGGACCGGAAAATTAGGGGGATGAGATGAACCTACCAGCATTCACCTGACGACCCGGGGAAACTCCAAGAAAACTCACGGCAACGGGGATCGAACTAGCGACCTCCCAAATGTGAGTCAAAACCGTCTAAGTCGTCGCGCGCGGTTATGCGACGTTTGGTATTTCTCTCTGTTATATCACACAGGCACATACTAACACATTATTCTAAAATTACTTTCCGTTCAAGTGATTTCTGGTGAAATCTCGATTTAACTTTTGGAGTGGAATACAACAGTACTTCTGCCTACAACACGGAAGTTGTAGAGGAAGTAAAAAATGAAGGACTATCGAACGCACACGCATTGCTGGTTTGGTGTGTTACGTTGGGCATCCGCAGGCGTTATCGACAGATTACTGCAGATCCATCACATTAATCAGAGGCTTACCGCAAACTAAATAGTTAAAGGTTTCCATATAATTACTCTAGGAATGAGACGCAGTGTGTGTAACGGCCACTCCGCTTTTCATCAAAGATAGGGCACAAGTGCCATCAGCATGATTAGAAAGTGCAGCATCACAGGTAATAGCGTTCCGTTTTCATTGGTACGGGTATACACGAACGGTTAATGAATAGCATAGATACTAACTGAATTTAATGCTTAAGTTAGTACCGTAGGAGAGCCCAGTGATGGTCTGAGAAGGGTCATAGCTCTCCCTTAATTATAGAGGGAATATGGCAATTGTTATGATTGAGGTTATGGTGTTGTTTTGCTATGGTAGATAACATTCAAACCAATATTTTAATTCTATGCTATTTACCTAACCCAACGTACATATTCCTTCGATTCAGTGTGTGAATTTGTTGTAGCGGTGGCCTATATCTCAAAAGATGTTCCATCAAGTCGAGAAGATAAAGAAAACAGACCGATAAAAATAAAACCGATGTGTTCCATTCACATGGCATTCTCTACATCTCTGAAACAAATTATTATTAAAACGCCTATTTTTCTATCTTATACGTGCTAATCGAGATAAACATTAGCAGAAATAGTCTTTTACTTGTTTTCTTGTAAGAGAAATAAGCAAATATACTAGGCTAAAGCGATAGTCAAATCTTTTAAAGGCTGGTTCCCATGAGGTTGAATACCGTTTCTTTGCATTTCCAGGAATTGACAACTTCCCGTTTGTGTTTCCAATGTTCGTGTGTCTGTGAACACGATAACTCAAAAACGAGAGATCGGTAAAATACCAAATTTGGCATTTAAGTTTAATATCTAAGAAGGATGCGACCCGAAGATTTTCAGGAAAAAGCCCCGCACCCCAAAACTACCCTTTACATAGACAACATTTTGAAAATGTTGATTTTCTCAAAAATGGCTCTGACGATTTTGATTAAAATGTATTTATATATTAAAATATTTACATGACAAATAAAATATATATCCTGAATTTTCTGGGAATAACCTCTGAAGATCTCTTTATTCTAGATGAATTTTGCTAAATTAAGTATAACTGGTGAACCGTAAGAGATAGACAAAAATGTACTGCATAAAAAATGTAGATCTCAGTTTACGTCATACATCTTTCGTTTAGTTTGCTATTTTAGAGGTATGATTTCATCCACACAACAATTAGCTTTTAAAGTATTATACTATCATTTTAGTCTTGTGTATCCCTTATTTCCCTTCTACCTGGAAGAAAGCAAGTAAGAAGAACATTTCTGCTATTGTTTATCTCAATTAGCATGAATTATATAGAGGAACAAACTTTTAACAATAATTTATAACCGAAGTGTTGAGAAAATCATATGAATGGAACGCATCAGATTTTTTTTCTAATGGTGAAGAACTCGTTCTGTATATTTGTATATAATAGAGCGTTTACTTATGTATGCTTTTTCAACTTAACACCTTATTTTAAAACTATGTTTCCATTTTTGGAAAATTTCATTATACATAATATAATTAATAAAGTAATAATTAAGCCCCAAACAATGAGGGAAAACTTATGGTAAAATCTTATTAATCAAACCATTTAAATATTGCACTAAAAAGGCTGTTAATTTTATACCTTTTCGTAGTTTTTTTTCAACACTTAAATTAATGTTTGTATCCAAAGAATGATCTTTGATTCACTTATATGATGTTTGAAAATCTAGAAACGTAAAATAGTCTGTCATTGACTGCATTTTGCTCCATAGTAAGGTATGTTTGAAAATCTGTTAGCCCCTCCAAACATTCCTGCATAGGTTTCTGAGGGCCACCTCACCGTACTGGCATTTGGGTGAAAATCGTTCCTTTCTTTACCCTGGGCAAACCAGATTTCAGTTAGTCCGATACTTAGAGACACAGACTTTAACATTCATTTATAAAAGAAATCGGGATATAAGGATTAGATAACGCGTTTTATCACTAATTATTTATAGATTATCGCAGCTATTTTGTGTGATTTAAAGTTAAAACACGCTATATTGCGTAGACGATATTATGATAAAAATCTGATGTCTTCCATTCACATGCATTTCTTTACCTATTCCGCAAACAAACGTTTCTTACAAAATATTATTCTTGTATCTACTCATGCTAATCGAGATAACATTAGAATTCGTCTTATTACATCTTTATAACTAGGCTAAAGCGATAATTAAATCTTTTAAAAGCTGGCCACTATATGAAACAACTGGAATTCGGTTCTCTTTGCTAGCTAGGAGTAAACAAAATAGACGAAAGGAAACCTTTTCTTCTGAGAAAGGTTTAAGTAGTTAAAACTGAAACCAATAACACGGAATATCTCAGATACGGCTAACTCTACAATAAAAGTGTATATATATATATATACATTGGGTGCTTTAATGAGACTTATATTTTGTGTGCTAAGCTTTTGTCTATTTCTTACGGCTTACCGGTAATACAAAGGTTAAACGATAGTCATCCAGAATGAAGAGGTCTTCAGAAACCTTCCTAGAAAATTAAAGATATTGATTTTGTTTATCTTAAAATATATATTAAACATATGATATTTTAATGAAAATCGAACATTTCGAAAAATGTTCTACATAAAGAGTAGTTGGGGATGGGGAGATTTTCCTGAAAATCTTCGTGTCACATCTTTGGAAGTTACTGAACTTAAATACCAAATTTGGTATTTCCACTGAAATCTCGGTATCGAATTTTGGGTTGGAATGCAATACCTTCTCTACCTATGTACCATGTACTATGTATAGAAAGTAAAAATGAAGAACCCAACAATAACCTGCTATTAAGTTCTTTTGTCTTCGAAAGATGGATACGTAAATATTCAAGAAAGTTCTCCATCCCAAACTAGCCTTTACATGCAACATTTTTTAATATTTTGATTTTCTTAACGATTTTGTTTATAATGCCACATGTTTAGGATCTTTTCATGATAAATGAAATGCATAGGTTTTTTTGGATTGCCTAGGAATGGAATGCCTCTAAAATCCTCTTCATTCTGAATTCCTTTAAATAATTGGTAAACCACAACGGAAAGACAAATGTTATCACACAAAATGTAGATTTCGTCAAATTTTATGTAAAATTTATACGAATATAAAGGTGTTTATTTATTGTGTGATTAACCTTGCTATTGCAAGGAAAAAATTCAAATACTTATACTTTTCTAAATTTTGAAGTAGTCATTTGTTTCCTTTCTTTCTTTCCTTCTTTTTTCTTTCTTTCTTGGGATTATACAAAGAGAATTGAATTTCAGAAGCATCATAAATTGTCCGGCTGTTAGAGTTTGACCTTCGCTTAAGCTTAATTAATGACCATTCAAAGAAATATGTGAATTCTGTTTCAGTATTTACAAGGAAAAGACTAAGGACCTATAATATTCATTTTTAATCTATGCTAAACAAAATTGGTGCAGTACTGAAGAGATCTGTAAATGTTAACTCTGTCATGCTCGACAAAAACTTCAACTTCAGAGCACGACTAATCGAAGGCGCACATCAAGAATAGTGAAGAGAGATTCTGCTCTCGATGTTCGAATGTCCACTCCTTTCAGCATTTCGAGAGCTGCGTCAACATTATAGCGTTGGGTAGTTCGAGTTTTCCTCCTTGCGTAGTAAAAATTGCTTCGTGTACACGATAGTCTCTTCCTGCAATGTTAACAACAACTTCTGAATTCTCAAGTATTGCAGCACATACTATTTTTTAAGGTACTTCTGATTTTTTTTCTGGAACTTTCCGTTTTGTGAATTGGTTTGGTTGATGAGGGGTGAATTAATTAAAATGAAACCAAGACCCTTCCTCCCACAAAAAGGACATTTTTGCCCAAAATTCAACTTTTAAGAATAAAACAAAACATTGGTTCCATTAACAATACTTTCTGTATATTTTTATACTCACCGATTCTATTTTTTTTTCTTTTTCTACAAACATGTGCTACTAATCTCAACTTTTCAGTAATCTCTTAATTGAAATTTGCTTTCACAAATATAACTGTCCTTATTTTCGAATGTATGCACTTTTCAGTTACTCATTCTATAAACTAGTCACTCATTCAATAATTTTATAACCATTCTCCATCCTTTAATAGGTTCTTATTTCTGTTCATGAATCCATCAACGATTATCAATTTTGTTTTTTCCCTTTTGTAGAAGTTGTTAGTTTGACGTCCATTTCGATATTGTGTAAACACTTTTACAGAGTGTCTAAGCACTACACGAACAAATGACTTTCACAGAGGAGAAAAATGAATGATGAACATTGCACAAGCAAATTAATTTCACAGTTTAAAAGGCTGGTGAGTATTACACAAACAAACAACTTAAACAGAATAAGAAGCTGATAAACACTACACTAAACATCTAATGTGGTCCATTCAAATTACCTTCTCTACCTATTCTGTAACAAACTATTGTTAAAAAACCTTATTCTTCTAGCTACTTCATGCTAATCAAGTTAAATATTAGAGAAATTTCTTATTACTTGCTTGTAAGTAGAAGAGAAATAAGAAGTACATTTATCTAAAGTGATAGGCAAGCCTTTTAAAAGCTGGTTGCTATGCGATTAAAATTCGGCTCTCTTTGAATGGACAGGAATAAAGGAAAAGAAAATCTGATGTGTACCATTCACATGACTTTCTCTACATCTCTGCAACAAATTATTATTAAAAAGCTTATACTTCTATTGACTTTATTCTAATCAGAAAAAAAAAATAGCAGAAATAGTCTTATTACTTGCTTCCTTGTAAGTAGAAGCGAAATAAGGGAGTACCATAGGTTAAAGTGAAAATCAAAAGCTGGTTGCTATGTCACCGAAGTTCCTTTGTTTGTATAGACAGCAGTTGACAAATTCCTGTATGAGAAAAATGTAAGTTTTTCATAGCAGAAACCAAAAACAAGGAATGTCTCAAAAATGACCAACTCCACGAAAAAATGTATATAATATAAATTGTGTGTATTAACGTGCTCTACATTTTTGTGTAGTAAGCTTTTGTCCATCTCTTATGGTTTAGCAGTTATTCAAAATTCCATAAAATTCATCCAGAATAAACTACTCTTCAGAGGCTATTCCCAGAAAATTCAAGATATACATTTTATTTGTCAAGTAAATGTCTTTCATATATGATATTTTAATCAAAATCGTTAGAGCCATTTTTGAGAAAATCAAAATTTTCGAAAAAAGTTTCATGTAAAAGGTAGTTTGGAGTGGGGGGATTTTTCTCAAAACCTTCGTGTCGCATCCCTGGAAGATACTAAACTTAAATACCAAGTTTGGTATTTTACCAACTTTTCGTTTTTGAGTTATATGTTCACAGACGCACGGGCACACGGACACACGGACACACACACACACACACACACACACACACACACACACACACACACACACACACACACACACACACACGGACCTTTTTCTCAAAATACTTTTTTTGGATACAGGGGACCCTAAAAAATATATTTCCGGTGAAATCTCGGTATCGATTTTTTTGGTGGAGTGCATTACATTTTTTACTTTCTCTATAGACACTATGCACATAGTGTCTATAGAGAAAGTAAAAAAAGTGATAATCAAAAGCTGGTTGCTATGTCACTGAAGTTCCTTTGTTTGTATTGACAGCAGTTGACAAATTCCTGTATGAGAAAAGTATACGTTTTTCATAGCAGAAACCAAAAATAAGGAATGTCACAAAAACGACGAACTCCACGAAAAAAATGTATATAACATAAATTGTGTGTTTTAATGTGCTCTACATGTTTTGTGTAGTAAGTTTTTGTCCATCTCTTACGGTTTAGCGGTTATTCAAAATTTAGTAAAATTCATTCAGAATAAACTACTCTTCAGAGGCTATTCCCAGAAAATTCAAGACATACATTTTATTTTTCAGGTAAATATGTTTAATATACGAAATTTTAATCAAAATCGTTAGAGCCATTTTTGAGAAAATCAAAATTTTCGAAAAAAGTTCCATGTAAAGGTTAGTTGGGGGTGGGGGGATTTTTCTCAAAATCTTCGTGTCGCATCCCTGGAAGTTACTAAACTTAAATACAAAGTTTGGTATTTTACCTACTTTTCGTTTTTGAGTTATCGTGCTCACAGACACGGACACACTGACACACATACGGACCTTTTTGTGAAAATGCTTTTTTTAGATAAAGGGGACCCTAAAACATATATTTCCGGTGAAATCCCGGTATCGAATTCTTTGGTGGAGTGCAATACATTCTCTATTCACTATGTACATAGTGCATATAGAGAAAGTAAAAATGAATGAAAAATTCCCATTTGAGAAAGTAGGTATTTTAAAATTGAAACCAATAACAAGGCATATCTCAGAAGCGATTTCCTTCACAAAACATTTCGTTTGAGATAAATTTAACAAGGTCTATTTTTGTGTATATTAAGATTATATCTATCGCTTACGATTTATCAGTTATACAAAAGTCATCCAGATTGAAGAGCTGTTTAAAGGCTATCCCCGAAAAATTCAAAATACACATTTTATTTGCCATGTAAATACATTTAATATATGGCATTTTAATCAAAATCGTCAGTCAGTTTTTGAGAAAATAAATGTTTTATTTTGTTCATATAAAGGATCATTTGGGGTGGGGAGTATTCTTGAACATTTTCGTGTTGCATACTTGGATGATGTTGAACTTAACTATGAAGTTTGACATTTATCAACTTTTCGTTTTTGAGTTATGTTGTTCACACACGCGGATCTCTTTTTTAAAACTATTTTTTATACAGGGTACCCTAAAACGTGTATTTCCAGTGGAACCCAAGTATCGAATAGCTGGGTGAAATGCAATAATTTCTCTACCTATATACTAAGTACTAAATAGAGAAATTAAAGCTTACATCCACAGAATGGGAAACTGGTGAACATTATACAAAAACGATTTTCACAGTGTGGGACACTGATGAACACTACACAAATAACTTTCACACTATATGAAACTCATGAAAACTGCACAAACGAATGACTTTCACAGCACGGAAAACTCAGGAACATTACACAAACAAATGACTAAGGTGGGCATGAGGAACTGATGAAGACTACACAAACGAATGACTTTCTCAGTATGGCAAACTAATTAGTACTACACCAACACTTCCACAGTATAAGAAACTCCACTGCCAACGAATGACTCACAGTTTGGGTAACTGAAGAACATTATTATTTATTTATTGAAACAATAATAATAACAGCTTCCCGTATTTACGGGCTGCCAGCAAGGAAAGAATAAACCAGACAAATTATAAATGAACTATCTAAAAGAAAAAAGTAGTAAAAAATAGAAATTCCTCTGTAAAGATAATGTAATATCAACAGTTTTTTTCGTATGACAATCGTAAAGGAAACTAAAAGGTGCAAAAGGACTATTGAATGATATAAAATTGGCATAAAATAAATAATTTATGACAAAAGAATAAAAATAGTTACTACACAAAAATGGTTATTATACAAATGATGTCGAAGAAGAGAGATTGAACCTCTTATTGCAGATAAAACAATTTCTTTTATTTTTTGCTTCGTCAGTCCAAACGTTTTCCAGGTATTGAAAAAATATAAAGGAATGGTGCTCCAAGCTCCAACCATCAGACCAATTATCTGTATGATATTTAGCCTGTATTATGCCTTGAAGTATGGGACTTAGGTGTATAAATATCCCTCTTCTCTTTTGTCGACGTCTTCTGGTTGTCCTTTGAGGTTTTCAAACCTAATGGTAGGGTCGATGATAAATCCTATTTTTGTGTCTTCTCGAATTGCAATCACGTCAATTCTTCTTGTGCTACCGTTAGTTTAAAAACCGTGGATTTCTTCGAAGACTTTGTAGTTGTTCGTTCGCTGTTTGTCGACGACCATTGAGCGAATTTTGTGATGACGAGAGTTGCGCAATACTTCTCCATGAGGGCAAGATCCCAAGACATGTGCAAGTGAATTTATCTCTCTGTGGCATCGCCGACAGTGGCTGTTGTTTTGCGATCTACCCGGTATGGTACGCACGGCGGATACATTAGCTGTCGTTTTTATAGATTCACCCCATGCACTTGATTTAAGACCTCACATATGGCGTTTACGGTATGGAAAATTGACAAACTGCACAAATTACTTTCACAATATGGAAAATTAATGAAACTACTCAAACAAATGACTTTCACAGTATGAGAAACGGATGAAGAGCAGCCAAACGAATGACTCACATGGAAAGCTAATTACTTTCATAATAGGTATATTAAACTAATGAAGAATACACAAAGGAATTATTTTCACAGTATGGGAAATTGATGAACACAATCAAATCATTTACACAATATGGGAAACTATAAGACTACACAAACGAATGACTTGTATTTTACAGTCGGGGACATTTACACAGTAAATGTATACTTATGTTTATTTCCTCAAATTACAGCAACCTTTTTCTGCTATTTCTTAATTATGATTCACAGTAGGCATATTTTGCATTTAGAATTGTGGATCACGGAAACTGTAGCTCCTGTAAACAAAACAGAACTAATATCCATATCTCGTATTCGTTAGACAGACTCGTACCGTTAAATACAGCGTAACAGTTTCACTTCATAAATGTTAATGTGGCGAAGCTGTGAATTAACAGTTTGTTCCTGCACTCAGAACCCTAATTGCATTACACACTTTTCCTCGTTATATTTTATCTTAAGCGACGTCTCCAAAATTGGAAAGTAATTTGCATTTGCCCGAAATAATTTTCACTGGACTCAGTTACTTTATATTCAAGGTTCCGCAAAGCAGCCGCACAAAAAGTGAATGAAAACCGCAGGAAAAGAATAAAAATGATATCAACGTGACTCACTCAGTCTCCCACCATCGCCTCCAATGGGGCATTATATATCTCCAGGCCGCTACCAGAATACTAATGCTTCTTCAAATGGGAGGATCTCTGTTATTAATCGTGTCATGTTTTAAAATTGGCTGGAACATTGTATCTGGAGCCCGCAATTAAAACGTGCGCCGTCCACGAGCTTGGAATTTCTGTTCAGGGTTATGTATGGCGGAATTAGAAGAAGTCCAGCAATAAGTTAAAATAAAAGAGAAATTCATTTCGCGGCCGTATTATGTTTGCATAGTAAGTTTATTCCGAGGGCAAACCATGAATATTTTCAGTGCATATCTTTCACCATTAGTGCAGTTCTGAAAGGAAACTAAGTAATGATATCAACCAGTTAAATTGCTTTCATAAGTGTTTAGTGCATATCTCTATTATTTCAGTTGGTTAGGCGCTGGCCCTCTGATCTCAAGGTCGCGGGCTCAAACTCGGCCCAAATCGACGATTTTTGAGTGTGCCTAAAAGCGGCAGTCCCATGTCAGTAATCCATGATATGTTAAAGAAATCCTGTGGAATGAAATCCCGGCACTGATATGATCCTGGCAATTGAAAACACCGTTAACAAACAAAATAATTTCATTTGCTATTTCATAGTGTACTATATAATGTATAATCTTACATTGCCCAAGACTGCGTAGTCCAGTCTGTTCCAGTTTGAATGTGTTTGCCAAATGAGCAGCGAGTAACTCGGAACTCAAAGGAGTCTGCCTGAAACATGCAATAGGCATAGCACTGAAGGAAAGCTATCGTCTGAATCAAGAGTTAGAAATGAAGTGACAGGACGCAAGTATTGTGGCATGACCTTTGCCTAGTGACGCATTGACTACCACGCTCTCCCATCAGCTCTACTTCGAGTTTTGTGGTTGAGTACGCGCGTGTATTCTGGCTAAGACGAGTCGAATTGGAACAGTCTGGCGTATTCGGTCTAATCTAACTCCAGACTTACTGTATATCAAGGATAAATGACTATATTTTTTGAATATCCTTCTAAGCGAAAATGCAAATGTGGCCTCATCTATACATCTATGATTTTTAAAGTGTAGAGATGATAATTAATCAGTAAAAGATACTTCCCAAGTAAGGTAAGCAGAAAGTGCTCTTCCATAGCAAGTATATAACTTTTCACAAAGTAAATAAAGTGGTGTAGTCTGAAACAAATCCCTTTGGAGCTAAAATTGAAAATGAAAATCGATATGCGCTACATGTAGCTTGTCAGAGATAGAAATAAAAAATAGATGGACAGCTCGGTGAAACAATAAAATAACAGAATCACGCCCCTAAACTTTTATAAAGTAATGACCATCCGATTTTATTATATAGCTTGCGAGAGTGTTACACAGAAAAAAATGACTCAGCAAAAATGTGTGATAGCAGAAAATAAACTGTTACACTCGAAAGCCAACAGAAAAATTATAGGAACACTAAATATTGAAGAAGCGAATAAAAGCGTCAAATGCTGTAGGCAGCAACAAAAATTTAGTAGCCGATAACTACTGCCCATTTTTTCCATAGAGCCCAAATCTATAACAGGAGGAAGCCTTGGGACTGAATGACTCCTAAACTATTGAGGTTGAGGAAACTAATATGAGGCAATAACTAACTCTCAAAACGAGGAAATAGAAATGACAATATTATTATTATTATTATTATTATTACTATTATTATTATTATTATTATTATTATTATTATTATTATTATTATTATCATCATCATCATCATCATCGCTGTTAACACCGGCAACGCTCAGTATGTTGGATGGCACTTTAAAGTGAGTATTTTTAGTTTCTCTAACCTCGCATGCATAATGTACATAGTGGATAGAGAAGGTATTATATTTACCTTAAAATTCGATGTCGAGATTTTACCGGAAATATATGTTTTGGGGATTCCTGAGTGAGTAAAAAACATTTTTAGAAAAAGGTCCTTGTGTGTCTGTGGATAGCATAGCTCAAAAACGAAAATACTATTAAACATAAACTTATTATTTAGATTGAGTATATTCCAAGAATGTGACAGGAAGGTTTTTAAGAAAATCCCTCGACACAAACTACCCTTTACATGAAAAAAAAATCGAAAATTTTGATTTTCTCAAAAATGGCTCTAACGATTTTGATTAAAATACCGCATATTAAAGATTTTACATCCCAAATAAAAGTGTGTCTTGAATTTTCTGGGAATAGCCTCTGAAGACTTACTTATTCTAGATGAATTTTGCTTAACTGCTAAACCGTAAGAGATAGACAGTAACTTACTGCACAAAAACGCAGATCTCGTCAAAACACACAATTTATGTGCTTTACATTTTTGTTATGGAGGTAACCGTTTCACAGCTATTCCTTATTATTAGTTTCAATTGTAAAGTGTTTATACTTTTCTCAGACAAGAAGTGTCCCTTCTTTTGTTCTACTCCTGGCCAAGCAAAGAAGCAAACCGCAATGACAATCACATAACGACAGCTTTTAAATCATTTGACTATCGCTTTAGCCTAGTGTATTTTCTTAGTTCTCTTCTACGTACAAGAAAGCACATAATAAGAACATTCTGCTAATATTTATCTCGATTAGCATGGTGTACAATGAAGAATAATCTTTTGTTGGAAGTTTGTTTGTAGAACAGCTAGGGAAAGTCATGTGTATGTCATAAGATTTTTTCAAGAGGAAACCCATGGCAGGGAAATAAATGGTTTGCACTTTATGGGGCATCAAAATTCCATCGAAATGTTGTTGGTGTCTTAATGTAATTATGCAACCCTTTATTCCTCAGCTTAAGGTGGATGGACACCCCAATCGATAAAATGGCAGAGTGGGACGTACGCCATGGCCACCACGATCACCACTTCTTAACTATTTTTGTGGCTTACCATGAAGATTATGGTGTATACCATTCCTGTAACATCAAAGATCTTATCGCACGAATCCAAGCTGCGAATGAAATACTGAGCTGCACTTAAGAAATTAACCATGTGTGTCTATCCTTGCATTGCTCATGTAGTCTTTGCGTTTAAATAGGTGACCAACAGTTTGAACCCCTTTTGTAATTTACTGCACAGTGTGATATTGTTGGGTATCTTAATTAAATTTTAAACGCACACCCCTCTATACATCCGAACTGTTCGCAAACTTAAACGACCCACAGCATCCAAATCGCATGAAAAAGCTTATATATTCCATTCACATGTGTTTGTCTACCTACACTTCAACAAATTATTCTTAAAAAACCTTACTCTTCTCAATAGTTCCTGCTAATCGAGATAAACAATAGCAGAAATGGTTGTATTTCTGCCCCTTTAAAGTAGAAGAGAATAAGGGTATACACTAGGCTAAAGCATTAATCAAATCTTTAAAAAGCTGTTCGCTATGTGATACAATTGAAATCCTCTTAATTTTGTATGACCAGAATAAAAAAAAAAAAAAAAAAAAAAAAAGAACTGAATCAGCTTCCCATTTGAACAAAATATAATTATTGGACAATTTTGAAACCAGTAACAAGGTATATATCGAAAATAGTTAGCTCTAAACATGTGTATAACAAAAATTATGTGTTTGAACGAGATCTAGATTTTTTGTAGAGTAAGTTTTTGTCTACCTCTTACGGTTTACTAGTTATGAAAAGTCATTCAGAATGAAGAGAGCTTCAGACGCTATTCCCAACAAATTCAATATATACACTATATTGGACATATAATAAAAACGTTAGACCCATTTTTGAGAAAATCAAATATTTCGAAAAATCTTCCATATAAAGGGTAGTTTGAGTTGGGAAGAGTTTCCTGAAAATCTTCGTGTTGCAATCTTGGAAGATACTAAATTCAATACCAAGTGTGGTATTTGATGTACTTTTCTTTTTTGAGTTACACATATATGTAGCCTTTTTCTAAAAATAATTTTTGAATTTCGGGGACCTCAAATTATGTATTTGCGGTGAAATCTCAACATCACATTTTTCGGTGGAATTCAATGCCTTCGCTACTATATGCAAGTAAATAGTACGTAGTAGAGAAAATAGGCGTGTTCATTTTAATGTTCAACGAATTTATTAAGCGTCGTTGGTGTTTTTTTTATACACTCGGTGTATGGAAAACTGCAGAGAAATTGTAAATTATCGTATATACGAATGTGTCACATCTACAGCCTTTTGATGAAAGTATATTGAAAAGTATAGCAAATTGTCATTGCGTAAGTCGGTCACTGTCCGAAAATAATAGAGATCATAGGAACATGAAGAGGATATTTTGAAAGTAAGGAGCATCTTTTAAAAAACCTCGTGTGTTCCATTCACACGACTTTCTTTACCCGTTCTGTAAACAAAGTATTCTTTCAAAAGAGATTATTTTATCTCTAACCAATTGTATCTGTTTAATCAAGATAAACATTAGCAGAAAGGTCATACTACTTGATTACTTGTAAGCAGAAGGGAAATATGGTTAAAGCAATAGTCATATCTTTTTAAAGCTAGTCTCTATGAACAACTGAACTTAGGTTCACTTTGCAAGGCCAGCAATAAATAAAAGCGAGATGAAAGGAAAGGTAACCCCGTTTGAGAAAGGTTACGTAGCTTAAGCTTGAAATTATTAACAAGGAATATCTTGGAAAAGGTCAACTCTATAACAAAAATCTTATGTTACACTCACATGACTTTCTCTAGCTGCTCTACAAACCTCCTACAAAAAATTCTTCTTCTTTGTACACAATGCTAATCAAGATAAATGTTAGCAGAATGTTATTACTTAGTTACTTATAAGTAGAAGGAAATAAGGGAATGCACTATACTAAAGTGATCGTCAAATGTTTTAAAAGCTGTCGTTATGCGATTATCATTGCAAATCACTTCTTTGCTTGGCCAGGAGTAAAACAAAAGAAAAACAGACACTTCCTGTGTGAGAAAAGTTTAATTACTTCACAATTGAAACCAATAACAAGGAATATCTCGAAAACGGTTACCTCCACAGCAAAAACGTAAAGGACAAAAATTGTGTGTTTTGTCACGAGGTACATTTTTTGTGCAGTACGTTTTTTCAATATCTTACGGTTTAGCAGTTAAGCAAAATTCATCCAGAATAAAGAGGTCTTCAGAGGATATTCCCAAAATATCGAGATATACATTTTATTTCAGACACAAATAGCTTTAATATACGGGATTTTAATCAAAATCGTTAGAGCCATTTTTAAGAAAACCAAAATTTTCGGAAATTTTTTCCATGTAAAGGGTAGTTTGTGGTGGGAGGACATTTTTGAAAATCTTCGTGTCGCATCCTTGGAAGACACTAAACCTAAATACCAAGTTTGGTATTAACGGTCTTTTTGTTTTGGGGTTATGCTGTCCACAGACATACATACACACAGACAGACAGACAGACAGACAGACACACACGCGGACCTTTTTTAAAAATGCTTTTTTCGGACTCAGGGGATCCCAAAACATATATTTCCGGTGAAATCTCGGTATGGAATTTTTGGGTGCATTATAATACCTTCTCTATCCCTATGTACATTGTACATATGGGGCTAGAGAATGTAAAAATGCATATGGCATAAATCGTGTGTTTTAACGACATCGGCATTTAGATGTTTAACAAGTTTTTGTCTATTTCTTGCGGTTTACCAATAACAAGGAACTCCAAAACAAAATGCATATAGCATTAATCGTGCGTTTTAACAATGTCATCATTTTATGTGTAGTAAGTTTTTGTCTATGTCTTACGGTTTACTAATTGTGAAAAATTCAGCAAACTTCATTCAGAGTGAACAGGTCTTCAGAAACTATTTCCAGAAAATTCAAGATATGCATTTTATTTGTGATGTAAATATCTATAACACAAGGTACGTCCAGAAAGTAAGTCCCGTTTGGTAATAAAATTAAATTGTGTACAGATACAGAATAATTATTTATTGCACAAAATTCTACAACTCTTAAACTACTTTTCCATATAACTGCCGAAATTTTGCAGCTATTTGTAATAGCGTGGCACAAGTTTTTATATACCTTCTTCATAGAAGTTGGCCGCCTGTGTCTTCAAAAAGTTGGAAACATTTTCTTTCAGCTCTTCGTCATTGTTGAAGTGTTGACCGCCAAGGAAAGACTTGAGATGTAAGAGCAGATGAAAGTCGCTAGGAGCGAGATCAGGGCTGTACGGAGGATGGTCAAACACGTCCGAGCCAAATACCTGTAGGAGGTTTTTCGTCACATTTGCAGTGTGTGGTCGTGCGTTGCCATGATGAAAAACAACACCTTTTGACAGCAATCCTCGGCGCTTACTCTGTATTGCGCGGCGCAATTTCCTAAGTGTCTCGCAATAAACATCTGTTTTGAGATGCCTTTCCAGTCCCAGAACACTGTGCACATCATTTTCCGAGGTGTCAAGATTTGTTTCGGCTTAACCTTTGCTAGGGATGAAGTGTGCCTCCATTCCATTGATTGCCGCTTAGTTTCAGGGGTGTCGTAAGAAACCCAAGTCTCATCTCCTGTGACTATCTGTGTCAGAAATTCTTCGCCGTCTTCATCATAACGGGTTAAAAATTGAAGTGCACTACTCATCCGTTTTGTTTTGTGTTGCTCAGTAAGAATCTTTGGTACCCAACGTGAGCAAAGTTTAGGAAATTTCAGTTTTTGGGTAACAATTTCATGAATTAGTGATCGTGAGCTTTGGGGAAATTCCATAGCGAGAGCACTAATTGTAAACTTGCGGTTTTCCTGGATCTTATCATCAATCGCGTGAACCAGTTCTTCTGTAACCAAAGATGGACGCCCACTTCGTTCTTCATCGTGCGCTTCACTACGACCTTCATTGAACTGTCGGACCCATCTTCTCACCATTGAATCACTCATCGCATTTTGTCCGTAAACTTCGCAAATTTCCCGATAAATTTCAATTGGTTTCACTTTCCTAGCATTCAGAAAACGAATCACAGATCTGATTTCACAAGCGGCGGGATTTTCAATCAACACCGACATTGTAAACAAGCACAACAAAGCGTATGTGGCTGACAGCGATCTCAAAATGGCGCACGTTTCTTCTCCTTGATACAGAGCGTCTACCGCGCATGTGCGGAACTGCGATCGCAGCGCTGCAGCGGAGATAAGTGAAACTTACTTTCTGGACGTACCCCGTATATGGTATTTTAATCAAAATCGTTATAGCCATTTTGAAAAAAACGAAATTTTCAAAAAAGTTTCTATGTAGGTAAAAGGCAATTTGGGGCTGGGGGATATTTTCTTGAAAATGTTACATCCTTAGAAGATATCAGAACTTAAATACAAAGTCTGGTAATTAACGGTCTTTTAGTTTTTTAGTTATGTTGTCCACAGACACAGAGATGTTTTTCTAAAAATGTTTTTTTTGAAATAAAGGGATCTCAAAACATATTTCTGGTGAAATCTTGGTATCGACTGTTTGGGGAATACAGTGCCTGCTCTGTGCACGATGTGCAGGATATGTGTAGAGAAATTAAAAATCGGAGTGATACATTCACAATACTTGCTTCATCATTGATCAATTCGCATAAGTCCGTTATATATTATAGCATCACATAAGAATAAGTTATACTGTATATTAAGTACGTATTATATATTAAGTTTTGATTTATCTTACTGTTTTTAGACTACAAAATTGCAAAAACTTAAACAAATAAAGGGGATTTAAGAGACTATTTAACGACACTCCAATATGCACAGTGTTTATTCACCTCAATACGTCACTATTTTAATCAAAATCGTAAGAGGCGTTATATTTTCGATTAAAAAGGTTGAAGGGTACACAACAGAGGGCAACACCTCACACCACACTACAACCTATGTAGGATAAGATGCGGTGAAGGTAGCAGCGGACACAGGCCGCAAGCAGACAGGCCACCAAGACGCGCGGAAGTCCCTAACATTTCCAAGTGCGATTACCCCCTCCCACTGCCGGGTCGCTAGAGAGGTCGTGCAAGCGATCTGACAACCTAGCAGCCGCTTAGTGTCCACGGGGAACAGCCTTTCCATTGAGAATGCTCTGCCATCGAACCTGGAAGACATCTGAAAGATGAAAGTTAAACGGAATAAAGAGAACGCAAATCCTGGTAGACGAGAGGTCACCCCAGAATTGACTGTCATTTGATTGAAAGTCATTAATTTATAAGTTTTGTTGAATTAATTTCTTCTTTAAATTATGTAACATATATAGCTTTAATATAATCATAATTGCATCATATTGATTTTTAACTTTAATCCATCTCAGGGAAACCACGAAAAACCTATCAGGCAGTGTGGACCGTCGCCGGGGATCAAACTCGAGTCGCACACGTTAAGCGGCACATCTCCTCGGTTAATGTGAAGGGTAGTTTGGGGTTGGGTATATTCTTGAAAATTCCGGTGAAAATCTTTGTAACTTTCTGGAATTAAATACTCATTTTACTAATGTGACTTTTCGCTATTCTTTATTTTACCAACGCTAACTAAAATATTTTGATTGAATCTTATTAGTTTGAGATGGCTTGACAAGTAAAGTACATATTGGCAGATATCTAAAAAATCTGATGTTCATCATTCACATAACTTTCTCTACATCCCTGTAACAAATTATTGTTAATAAGCTTATTCTTCTATCTACTTCATGCTAATCGAGATAAATGCTCTTATTACTTTATTACTTAGTTCCTCATAAGTAAAAGGGAAATAGAGAATTTAGTAGGCTATGCTGACAGTCAAATGCTTTAAAATATGGTTGCTGTGGGATAGAAATCCGTTTCTTTGCGTGCCAGGAGTTGACAAGTTCACATATGAGAAGAGTTTTAAGTATTTTAAAACAGAAACCAATAACAAAGAATATCTCGAAAACGGCCAACTCTACGAAAATAAAGTATCAGGCATAAATTGTGTGTTTTAATGATCTCTAATTTTTTTGTGCCGTAAGCTTTTGTCTATCTCTTACGGTTTATGGAAAATCAGAAAAAATCTTCCAGAATAAACAGATCTTCAGAGATTATTTCCAGAAAATTAAAAAAAATATATAAATGGCGTGTTATTTATGGACGCTCTTTCACTGCTGTGGTTCTCAGCGTCTCATTCTATATTGGGCGTGAAATACCGCTTAATTTTGCTTAGAGGCCTCTCTATCAGGCTTGAGGCTCTTTTACGTGCCGTAAATCTACGACACGGGACCAACGGCTTTACTTTCCTTCCGAAGGAAGTCATGCTAAGGATTTTTACACCCGAAAAAAATCCATCGTCCTCCGCCGGGTTTGAACCCGTGACCTTAAGTATATGAAGTCAGCATGGTAACCGTTGCACCACGGAGGACGACTAGAAAATTCAAGATATACATTTTATTTGCCATTTAAATATCATAAATATAAGAGATTTCAATCAACATCATTACGGCTATCTTTTAGAAAACCAATTTTTTCGATTTTTTTCCATGTAAAGAGTAGTTGGGGGTGGTATCATTTTTCTAAAAATATTAGAGATTTTAATCATTAATTAATATCATTACGGCTATTTTTGCTATGAAAAACGTATACTTTTCTCATACAGGAACTTGTCAACTCCTATCCATATAAACACAGTAACTTCATTGACATAGCAACCAGCTTTTGACTGTCTCTTTAACCTATGGTAGTCCCTTATTTCGCTTCTACTTACAAGGAAGCAAGTAATAAGACTATTTCTGCTAATTTTTTCTGATTAGCATAAAGTAAATAGAAGTATAAACTTTTTAAGAATAATTTGTTGCAGGGATATAGAGAAAGTCATGTGAATGGTACACATCAAATTTTTGTATTCAGGGTGTCGCAAAACATGTGTTTCCGGTGAAATCTTCGGAAATTTTTGGGTGCAATACAATAAGTGCCTTCTCTATACACTATGTACATAGTACATGTAGAGAAAGTAAAAGTACCTATTTTATACTAGAAGAAACACCCTTTGTTCTCAGTAACGATTATAAATGTTGATAGCCTTATACATAAAAGTTCGAGTTTGTGGTATAGCGTATATGTAAGTCACATGACCTACAATGAAAAACATACACACACACACACACATACACACACACATACACAAACATACATTTTCCTCCTGTATAATCGATAAATTGTATGTACACAATTTGGAAGTTCACTAACGATAAGTCAACATTTCTGAAATTACTGAAGGCCTCTTTATTCTGTTCAATTTTATCTAAGTGGAAACTATAACGTTTAGACTTGATAGAAGAAACAGAATAACCGATGTATTGCGATCAAATTATTTTTTATGCTCAGTCTTTGACAAACTATTCCTATAAAATATTATTATTTATATTCATTAATCCAGATAAACCTTCAATTTATATTTCGTTGTGGTACACAATGAGTAAAGCGATTATCATATTTTAAAAAGTGTGTCACTTTAGCGTAGTTCTGAACTTCAAATATAATCTTTGCTCTGCTACGAGAAAAATGAAATGCTATTATATATATTGTGTCATTTAAAGGAGATCTACATTTTACTTTTTCCACCTTGTACGATGTACATATTAGGTACCAAAAGTACCGCATTCCACCAAAACATTTGATGCAGACATTTTAATCAGCAATATTTGAATTGAGGGCGCCTGATGATTTAAATTATTTTATTTATTTTTTAGAAAAAAAATCGTATGTGTCTGTTAATGTGCTAGTCAAACTTGGTATTTAAGTTTAATATCTCACAAGATGCGGCACGAAGGTTTTCAGGATAATTCCCCTATCTCAAACTACCCTTTACATTGAATATTTTTTGCAGTTTTCAGTTTTCTCAAAAATTGCTCGAACGATTTTGATTCAAGTATTGTATATAAATATATTTACATCAGAAATAAAATGTACATCTTGAATTTTATGTGAATAGCCTCTGAAGCTCTCTTTCTTCTGGGTGATTTTTGCGTAACTGTAAACCGTAAGATATAGACAAAGTGTTACAACAAATAGCAGAACTCGTTAAAACACACAATTTATGTCCAGTACACTTTATTTGAGGTAGGTAAACATATTCGAGATATTCCTTATGTTTGGATTAAATTTTCCCTTTTTTTACTTTTTTCAAATAGTAAGTCGTTATTCACATTTTTATCTACGGAATTTCAGTGTTCACCTAGCGACGGCCTCTTAAAAGATTTGACTATCGCTTTAGCCTATTAGGCTTAGTCCCCTATTGTGTGTGTGTGTGTGTGTGTGTGTTGCCGGAGGGGTTTCTGCACTGCAGCCAGTGACTTATTGTACGTCAGACCCCAGGAGAAATGGTTGAGGTGAGAATATTTTCAAAGGGCGGCCGTAGCAGGACAGCGGGGAAGAGTCACCGTGGAGGGCCCCTAACATACTTAAAGTAATTCTTCATCCCGCCGCAGGAAGCGCTAGGATCCCGCTCTTCGGGTCTGATAAAGCTCCCTGGGTCTATAAACGACTTCCAACACCATCCCACCGCCGAGAGCTATAATTCCACGCGCAGTCACCACCACGGGAAGCCGCCACCACCGCAGTCTCCGTCGACACTTACAACCCTAAAAGAGACCGGTCGGATGAAATGGAGATGAATAAAAGGGGCAGAAAGTTTGGGGGAAAGAAGAAACCTCTCCAGCATTTGCCTAATGGCCCAAGAAATCCCCCGAAAAAAAAGAAACACGGATCAGAGAGGTCGACCCCGGGAATCGATCCTATGGTCTCCCGAATGCCAGTCTCAGATGAAACGTCTGAGTCACCTGGCTCGGTTTATTGCCCTTGTACCTACAAGAAAATATGTAATAAGCCCATTGTTTGACAATATTGGGAGAACATATTATTGCAAGTATTTTGTATTTATTCATCACTTCCATCAAACATTGTTTAATGTCCTTCCTACTTTTATAATAATATTTTTAAATTATAAAACTATAAGCCAATATTTCCAGTGAAATGCCGGTATCGAATTTTTGGAATGAAACACTTTATTTACTATATACGTTGTTTATGTCTCATAAAGTATTAGAAGATCGTCCTTTTTCGGTGCCGACGAAGTATGCCCTAGAATATTCCACTATGTTCCCAGTGTAGGCAGATCTAATTTTTTTTGTTTTTAAACATCAATGGTCTTATCTTGTGAAACTGTAGGTTCAGAACATTAGGTAAATAAACTTTATATTACTATACACACACATTTACTCTCACATTCATACTTCCAGACTCTATGGGGGATATGGAATAGTTCTGGTTAAAAAGAATTCCCCACCCGAGCTGGGAATCGAGCGCTGGACCTCGGGGTGAGAAATCAGCTCGCTGACCACTCGACCACGGAGGCAGCGTAGATCTACGTTGTTAACAATTCTATTTCGTTATTTTGCCATAAGCAGCACTTGAGTGGAACCACTGAGTGTTTTGTTTATTTGTCGCCATCTGTGATATCTGTAGAGAACTTTATGGATACTGTCATGTGGAACAGACTTGCAGCGAGCAAACACACTATTGTCTCTGTTTACTTAGTTTGTGTTCAGCATGGAACAACACAAAGTACGACTACGACATGCATAAAATGGGGAGATTCTTAAAACATCGATTTCGAACTGGATTTGTATCAGGAAATCAGGTAAGTCATATTTTAAATGGAGTAGTTCAATGCGTCAGTAGAAAGTAACATGAGGCATAATCATATAAAATAATCTAAATTTATGTGTTATGTTCACAATACTTTCTATATCTTTAACGTTATTACTGACTATACAAATACTATACGAGAGGTTATGGTAAACTACGTACAATGTATATAAATAAAGAGGTTAGGTTCTGCATTCCATGCAAAAATTGAATACCGAGATTTAACCGGAAATACATGTTTTGAGAACTCCTGAGTAAATAAAAGCCTTTTGTGTGTGTCAACATAAAAATTAAAAGTCAGTTAAGTACCAATCTTGGTATTTTAATCCAATATTTCACAAGGATGCGACATAATGCTTTTGAGAAAAATCTCCCATTGCAAACTGTCTTTTACATGGAAGAATATTTTTTTTTTAATTTTCGATTTCCTTAAAAATTGCTCTAGCCCATTGGATTAAATACCATATATTAAAGATATTTAAATGTTAAATAGAATGTATATCTTGAATTTTATGTTGATAGCCTCTAAAGCCCTATTGATTTTGGATGACATTTGTGCAACTTTTAAAGTATAAGAGTGAATAAATCTTACTGCTAAATATCTGATGTCTTCCATTCTGCCTTTCTCTATCTATTCTGCAAAAAAACTATTCTTACAAAAATTGTCTTATCCACATCGAGCTTATCGAGATAAACATTAGCAGAATTGATCCTCTTACTTGCTTCCTTATAAGTAGAATGGAGATAAAAGAGTACACTAGATTAAAGCGATAGTCATGCCTAGCCGACCTGTGAACAATTGATGCTCGATTCGCTTTGTATTGTCTGTGAAACAAATGAGATGAAACGAAAGATAACCGATCCCATTTGAGAAAAGTTATTAGTTTAAAATTGAAACCTATAACAAGGAATATATAGGAAACAGTCAACTTTATAACAAAAATATATATGTGACATAAATTGTGCATTTTAACGAGATTTATATTTCTTGTGTAACAAGCTTGTCTATTTTTTACGGTTTACAAGTTATGCAAAATTCAACAAAGCTCATCCGGAAGGAACAGGTTTTCATAAGATATTCCCAGAAAATTTAACAAATAGATTCATCTTATATGGGATGTAAATTTATTTAATATAAGGTATTTTAATCAAAATCGTTAGAGCAATTTATAAGAAAAATAACACTTTTGAAAAATGTTCCATGTAAAGTTTAGTTTGGGCGGGGGTATTTCCTCGAAAACCTTTTGTTGCATTTTTAGAAGTTTGTTATTTAACGGTCTCTTAGTTTTTTTATTTTTAATTATTTATTTTGACCGACCAGCTAAAAGCTATACAGGCCATTTATTATAATTTAACAGAAAATAAAAAGTAAATAACATTGATATGGGTCATATGACACCATTAACATATGTGCATTGTCTGAAAAGTATAGAGGTCAAAAGAAATTACATTGACTACGATAAAGTCTTTTAGTTTTTGAGCTATGCTGTCTATACATCCACATATACACGCGCGGGCGGACATTTTTCTAAAAATGCTTTCTTTTGTACTAAGGGACTTCAAAACATGTTTTCGGCGAAATCTCAACATGAAATTTTTAGGTGGGATACAATAACTTCTCTATACACTATATACATAGTACGCGTAGAGAAAGTTAAAAGAAAACTTTCAATTTAAGTCGTACACATTTTTGTAGAGTTAATAGAGTTACTAATATATTATTTTTACTTTCTCTGTATGTACTATGTACATAGTGTATAGAGAAGGTATTGCACTCCACCTAAAAATTCGATATCGAGATTTCACCGGAAATATATGTTTTAGGGTCACCTGTATCTAAAAAAAGCATTTTCAGATAAAGGTCCGCATGTGTGTGTCCGTGTGTCTGTGAACACGATAACTCAAAAACGAAAAGTCGGTAAAATACCAAAGTTGATATTTAAGTTTAGTATTTTCCAGGGATGCGACACGAAGATTTTGAGAAAAATCCCCCCACTCCAAACTACCGTTTACATTGAACTTTTTTCGAAAATTTGATTTTCTCAAAAATGGCTCTAACGATTTTGATTAAAATTTCGTATATTAAAGACTTTTACCTGACAAACAAAATGTATATCTTGCATTTTCAGGGAATAGCCTCTGAAGACTACTTTATTCTGGAGGAATTTTACGGAACACAACAAATGTAGAGCACCTTAAAACACACAATTTATCTTATATACATTTTTTCGTGGAGTCTATCGTTTTTAGATATTCATTGTTTTTGGTTTCAGCTTTAAAAAACATACTTTTCTCATACAGGAATTTGTCAACTCCTGTCTATACACTTTGTCTGTCTATGCACTTATTTAGGTAACACAAGAACGCCTGATCTCTGAAACGAGAATTCACATCTTCGGTGCTGCTCCACCTCTTCTTTTTGAGTTCTGCATCACTGTCTTAAAGCCTTAACGGTATTTATTTGTACTCAAAAAATCTATATGTTCGTTGTCTGCTCTTATTGTAAATTAAATATTTTTTGAATTCTGCAGCATTCTTGGTCGTAATAATAGACATTACGAAAGATGACATTGTTTCCGAGTGAATTATTAAAACTTCGGAAAAATTATGGCACATACTGAGTGGGATGGCTCAGAGGGTCTGTGGTCCGTATTCTGGAGGTCCCGGGTTCGATCCCCGTGGCCGTATTACCTGACCCATCGTTTTTTTCGGGGTTTCCCCGGGTTGCAGGCGAGTAATGCTGGGTCCAGTACACCCTTGAATTTTCCGATCCACATTCCCGTCGTGTCCTAGTCATCTCTTTCAGGGTTGAAGAACCAGGTGCGCAACTAAGATTTATCCTGTCAACAGTGCCACCTTCGGGTCATGTCGCTCTTTCTGGGGACCGCCGGAGGCTCGGGGCTCGTAAACAGGGACCAAATTGCGTCGGAAGGTTCCATCTGTAACTGTAAGAGACCCATCCGTTGTCATCCGGATCTGCTCGCCTTTCCGGACCGTCCCTTCATACCTTTTTAGCTTCGAGGTTAAGAAGGGAGCTCTGCCCTAGTGTCCTGGGTCTCATTTGCGAGTAATCCCAATTATGACAAATCTCCCAAGGAATGCCTAAATGGTTAGCTCTACATAAGAAAGCTCTATAGTATAAATTATGTGTGTTTAACAAGATCTACATTTATCTATTATGATTTACCATTTATGCAAATTATTCATAATGAAGAAGTCTTCGGGGGCTATTTGTAAAAAAATCAGTATGTATATACTTTTATTAGCTATATAAATATACTTAATATACAGTATTTTATTCAGAATCGTTAGAACCATTTTGAAGAAAATCGAACATTTAGAAAACTACTGAACTCAAATAGCAAGTTTGGTTTAATGACTTTACACACAAGCGCGCGCGCGGGTTTGTTTTTGTACAGCTTTCTTAATTCAGGGGTCCTTAAAACGTATTTTTGGAAAATACCGATAAGAATTTTTTGGGTGTAATACAATATTATGTCTACCTACTATGCACTCGTAAACTCTAGAGAAAGTAAAAAGAGAAAAACCTAATTAGATTAGTTTAAATGAGCTCAAACGTAGGAATTAAAATGTCCTGAAAATTTAACTTTTATAAAATGAATTCAGTGCTTTTTCTTAATTTGCTAATAAGCTTAGCATTAGTTGTTGAGAGAATCGTAACGAATCTACCCTTTCTGCAGCGTACGTGCCGCTGCTACAAATAACCTGGTTTAAGGGCATTCATGAAAATGGTAACAGCAGCATGTTTACAGTCATCGCACCGTTTCGAGTTATTAAAAGACATGTTTTCACTCTGCAGTAGTTTAAAGGACCTTAGCATACACAGCTGGGTGTGAAACTAAGTCATACCATCTTCATTATGCTTTCTGGCAAACGTAGCCTCTTCAACAGTGGCGGCTTCAGCAGGTTTGAAAACATTGCTGTGGGGTGGCAAATGGTTTTATATTATTGGGTTATATCACGTTTTTCAGTCTCATAATTTTAGTATACAGCAGTTTTAAATTCAGAATACTTTGAGCACCCAGATTCTGTATACATATTTTATAACTATGTTATATAAGTTTCTGAAAAATTGTATCATATACAGTGCCTCCACTTTAAACTTTTTGAAGTCGTCCTCCGTGGTGTAATGGTTACCATGCGCGGGCTCAAACCCGGCGGAGAACGATAGATTTTTTTCGGGTCTAAAAATCTGATGGGCGACAAGCTGATCCCATCGACCTCCATGGTGTAATGGTTACCATGCAAACTTATATACCCAAGGTCTTGGGTTCAAACCCGGTGGAGGACGATCCTAAAATCCTTAACATGGCTTCCTTCGGAAGGGAAGTAAATCCGTTGGTCCCGTGTCGTAAATTTACGGCATGTTAAAGAACCTCAAGCCTGATAGAGAGGCCTCTGAGCAAAATTAAGCGGTCTTTCACGCCCAATTTAGAATGGGACGCTGAGAACCACAGTAGTTAAAGAACATCCATAAATAACTCCCCATTTACATTTTAAAATTTTTGAAGGATTCAGTTAGGCTGGTAGTGGTCCGTCGGTCCGAGAGATCCTGGGGTAAAAGAATTATTTGCCCATTTCTTCAAAAAGGAAAAACAAGTATATGCTCGCAGCGTTACAAGACACCATCTCTTAGAAAAGAGAAAATAAATATTTACTTGCAGTGTTTCAGCACACAATCTCTTAGAAAAGGAGAAATGAATATATGTTCGCAGCGTTTCAGGACATCTTTTCTTAGAAAAGGTAATATATGCTCATAGCGTTTCAGGATACCATTTCTTAGAAAAGGAAAACAAATATATATCCTCAGAACACCATCTCCTAGAAATATATATATAAGTGCCAACAGCGTTTCAGCACACCATTTCTTATAAAAAAATATATACTCACAGCGGTTCATGATATCATCTCTTAAAGAGAGAAAAGGGCATAAAAGTTACGTGAGTTGCAGAAAATGCTTTCAACTTAATCTTGCTTAAATTTATTTTAAATTTATGCAGATATGGGAACACTGTTCAACATTCCCCGAAAAGCAACGAAGCGTTAGAACGCGCAGATACATGGAAGAGGTTCCCAGTAGCACCGTAGATACCGGTCATTTACGTTTGGGGAGTGTCTAGGAACCAGACATTGAAATCTGCGGCCTCTGTAGTGTGGGGGTAGCCTGTCTGCCTCACATTCAGGAGATCCCGAGTTCCAAACTCGTTTTGGCCGAGTTATCCGAATATCTTTTCCGGGGTTTTCACTTATCCTGAGCAGACGAATGTCAAGGAACATTAAGATCTATGCGCTCCGAGCTCGTTTGACCATCATGTCATTCATTTAACTCACCGTCTGATGAGACTACCAGGTGGTATAAAGACGTTAAGCTATTTAAAAAAAAAAAAAAAAAAAAAAAAAAAAAAAAAAAAAAAAAAAAAAAAAAAAAAACACGTTACTAGCTAAGAGGTGCGAAGAATTGGTTGCTTATCAACGTTTTCTTTGTCTTATTTAAATTGCTTCTCATGATTTATATTCTAAGATTTTGAGATGCCTACAACTTTCTTTATCTTTACTTTTTTACTTTCTCTACACGTACTATGTACATAGTGTATAGATAAGGAATTATAATACACCCAAAATTCGATACCGAGATTTTACCGTAATCACATGTTTTGGGTCCCCCGAATAAAAAAAAAAGAATTTTCGGAAAAAGATCTGTATGTGTGTGCCTGTGGACATCATAGCTCAAAAACGAAAAGTCCGTTAAATACAAAAGTTGATATTTAAGATCTTTATCTTCCAAGGATGCGACCCGAAGATTTTCAAGTAAATCTCCCCACCCGCAACTACCCTTTACATGGAGAAATTTTCCAAAATTTTGATTTTCTCAAAAATGGCTTTAACCATTTTCATTAAAATACCTTATGTTGAAGATATTTTAAGACAAACGAAATGTACCTACCTTATATTGAATTTTATGGGAATAGCCTCTGAAGACCTCTTTATTTTGGATGACTATTGTATGACTGGCAAATTGTAAAAGATATACAAAAACTTACTACACAAAACATGTAGATCTCATTAAAGTACACAATTTGTCATATACATTTTTTTGTATAGTTAGCCGTTTTCGAGATATTCCGATTATAGATTTCAATTGTAGCCACTTAAACTGTTCTCAAACGAGAAGACATCTTTCTGCTCATTTGTTTACCGAACCTCAATTGTTTCACATAGCGACCAGCTTTTAAAGGGCGAGCTCTTCTTCAGCATACTATGGTACAAACCATCATCATGAACTCAATGGCCAACTAGGGGCTTACTGTGGTGTTAATATACTGAAGTTTTGGTAAATATACCTTATTTTATTAATGTTGGTAACTAAAGATGTTTTATTTCGGGTAAACTAATTTTATATCTGTGTTGGAATAAGAATATCTATTTGCTACTCTACTGCATTCAGCAAGCTCAATTTCAACCAGATTAATAAACAAATCAAAGAAGAAATGTTTTTTTTTTTTAATTTTTAAATTATCTTTAGCTTAACGTCATTTAGCTGTTTTGTCATATTGGACGATGAATGACGTAATTCGACATTCGTTTTTCTCGGGATAGGGGAAACCCCCAAAATAAACCTTATCCGGGTAAATCACCCTCTGCGAGATTCGAACTCGCGACCTCTTGAGTGTGAGGCAGACACACTTTCCCCACACTAACGAGGGGGGCGAAGGAATGTTAAATTTACTGCGTAATATTATATAAATTGTCAATGTAAATTAAGATTATAATTTAATATGCGTCAATAACAAAATATGTATTAGAAACTTTTTTATTTCACAATATTGGTGTTAAGTATGCATTATATGTATACAATACTTTATATTACGTTGGTGTGTATAGAAAAATGTAACGTTGGTAACAATGCTTAAACCCGCTGAATATGTGGGGGTAGGAATCGGTCTCACACTCAAAAGGTTCGAATCTCAATTAAAGTCAGTTAAAGTGATAAGGGGTTTTCGGGACTTTTCCTTATCCAGAGAAGACGAATATCGAGTAACTTTAAGCTCTATGGTTCCCGAAATTATTGAACATCAATTCACCGATTTGATTTATTCCGATATGACCAACCAGGTGGAAGAATGTAAAGATAAAAAAAGAAAAAAACAACAACAAACAAAACATATTATCTGATATTATCAAAGCGTAATAAATACCTATTGTTGTAAATTATACATCGATATATCTGATTAACAAATACATTCACACGTTTCTCAATGATGCTAGTTTATAATACATCAGCAGTCAGCATATTATTTAATCTGTATTGTCTATAGTTTACGTATGTAACGACTCTTAACTTCTTTTGAGGAAACTGCAATATTATCTTAGACATGTTGGTTATTATCGATCATACTACATACAGCCATAATGCATGTGATAATTGTCAGAGACCGCAATTCATATTTAATGTTCTGAAACAAAATAACATAGTTAATCGGGTCCCGGGTTCGATTCCCGGCTGGGGTGGGTAATTTTTCTATAATTTTTATAGAGTTTTTTTTATTCCCTATCCCCCACAAAGTCTGGAAGTATGTATGCGAGATTGAATGCGTGTGTGTTTGAAGAAAATAAAACGATTTAAACCCAACGTATGCAATTTACAGACGAGTTGTTTATAATGCAAAGCCCCCAGTATATGCCCTTAGGTGTTAAAGGGGCAACAATAAACAACAAAGAATAGTTAATTATGAAATATCTCTGAGTTCTATTAGAAACCATCGGAGTGCGTAAAAATTACGCATGTTTTAAACGGATTATTAAAATCCAAGATAAGGTTGGTTATTATATACATCTAACCCGGCGAACGATAGATTTTTTCGGGCTTAAAATCTTTAACATGTCTTCCTTCTGAAGGAAAGTAACGCCGTTGGTCCCGTGTCGTAGATTTACGGTACTTAAAAGAACCTCAAGCATGATAAGCAAAATTAAACGGTCTTTGACGCCCAGTATAGAATGGGATGCTGAAAACCACAACAGCTAAAGAGCGTCCATAAATAAAACTGCATTTCCATTCATATGCATCTGAGGAGCATCCCTGTAGATTCTCATGTGAACGTCTACCCGGAGGCTAAGTGCCCTTCTTTAACCAGGGAGCGGTGTCAACCAAGTAGCTACACCTCCGTGGGGTTTTCCATTAAGGCATCCTGAAATCTTAAAACTCCAACCCTTATGCAGGGACGGCAGTGTATTCGCTACTTATGCATGTCAACCCTAAACAGGAAGTCAAATGAAAACCACAGTAGGGCTGTTAAGAGGTGTCATAACTTCACAGGGCATCGCCCAGATGTACCCAATCTCCCACGGGTTTCGGAAACCACTATGCCACCGAGTTCAATCCGATCCTAAAAAAATTCCTTACGGGAAGGAGCAGTCAGATTAACTTACTCCTTTAGGGTCTTTTATATTTTTGAAGCCACTTAAAATGTATTAAAAATGAATGGCTATAGAGTTAACAACCTTAAACTTTACAAGTCGTCCTCCGTGGCCTAGCGGTAACATGCTGGCCTCTGGTTTCCAAGGTGACGAGCTCAAACCCGGCGGAGACAGATTTTTATCGGGAGTAAAATATTTGACATGGTTTCCTTCGGAAGGGAAGTAAAGCCGTTGGCCCTGTGTCGTAGATTTGCGGCACGTATAAAGTACCTTAAACCTGATAAAAATCCCTTTGAGCCAAATGAAGCAGTCTTTCACAACCAGTATAGAAGCTAAGAAGCGCAGCAGTTGAAGAACAAAAATCCTATAATTAAACAATATTATTAATTTCAGATTAAATCGAATTGCACGCTAAATAATTTCTATATATATTATTAAAATTAACAAAAAATGATTGGAATACACATCTTGTGTATTTATTATCCTGACCCTTTTCAAATCAATTTTTATTTTCTCTACATACACTATGTACATCCCATCCAAAATTCAATACCAAGTATTCACCTGAAATAAACGTTTTACTATCCCTTGTAATCAACAAAAATACTTTCAGAAAAAAGTCCGCGCGTGTGTGTCCGTGTGTCTGTGAACATGACTCAAAAACGCATAGTCGGTAAAATACCAAACTTGGTATTTAAGTTTATATATTCTAGGGGTGCGATACGAAGATTTTGAGAAAAATCCCCCCAAACTACCCTTTAAATGGAGAAATTTTCGAAAATA
This sequence comes from Hymenopus coronatus, assembly GCA_030762935.1. NCBI lineage: Eukaryota > Metazoa > Arthropoda > Insecta > Mantodea > Hymenopodidae > Hymenopus > Hymenopus coronatus. Next base: position 59,256,674 of record CM060891.1, read on the forward strand.
TTTATTTTGTCAGAAATGACTGTAACGATTTTGATTAAAACACCGTATAATAAAGACATTTATATGGCAAATAAAATTTATATCATGATTTTTCTGGGAATAGCCTCTAAAGACCTCTTTATTCTGAATGAATTTTGCTGAATTTTGCGTGCCTGGTAAACCGTAAGAGATAGACAAAAACCTGCTACACAAAAAATGTAGATCAGACTGCCTCCGTGGTCGAGCTGACTTCTCACCCGGAGGTCTCGGGTTCGATTCCCGACTGGGGCGGGGAATTTATCTTTAACCAGAATTATTCCTATCCCCCATAGAGTCTGGAAGAATGAATGTGAGAGTAAATGTGCATGTGTTTAGTAATATAAAGCTTATTAACCTAATGTTCTGAACCTAGAGTTTCACCAATATGACCATTGATGTTAAAAGGGGCTATACAAGTGAAACAATAAAAAAAATGTAGATCACGTTAAAGCACACACTTTATGACACATTTTTTTCGTTGAATTGACCATTTCTGAGATATTCTTTGTGGTTTGTTTCAGATTTAAAATACTTAGACTTTTTTCACGCGGAAAGCTGTGAACTCATGGTCCTGCATAGAAACAGATTTCATCCGATTTAAAAACGTTGACTATTATTTTAGCCTACTGTATCCCATTATTTTTCTTCTACTTAAATGGAAGCAAGTAATTAAGACAATTTCTGCTAATGCTTATCTCGATTATCATAAAGAAATAGAAAAATAAGCTTTTTAACAATAATTTGCTACAGCGATGTAGAGAAAGCCATGTGAATGGAACGCATCAAATTTTTCATATTTCATTTTGTTCTTCCATTTATTTAAATAAATAAAAGAAAATTTAATTCAATTTTTAAAGTTTTCAAATTTACAGTTTCTGTCAAGCAAAATGGTATGTGATTCAAGTTTTTGCCCATCGCTTTATACGTTTATGAGCTGAACATTTCAGTCATTAGCCAACCATATGTCAAAATTAAAAGAGAATAAAGGAGTTTTCTCTTAGAAGAAGCTGTGCAATAGCCACCACTGCAGTAACCACGACTAGTAAATGGCTTACAGAGTCTAGCCGAGAAGTTTCCGTTCCATTTAAAACATGTTATTACCGTCACGTTGCCTCTGAGTATAGCCATGCAGACAGGATACAAAACAACTGCGTAGCTTCCATTTAAGACCGGCTTCGTTCCATTTCCCATGTTGAGCAAATGATCGCAGATAAAGCTTCATTAAGCAACAACGTTGATTGAATTTCGCAATAAAGGGAAAGCAGAGGCTCTCTACCTTTTCTTCACATAAATACCTTCTGGCAACCAATTTTCATTAACCGCATTTCCAACATCGGTCTATCAAGCTTCATGGAAGATAATTACGTGCCCGTTAGTGCACATGTGTATAGGTTGGTAGGAATTTTTCCTTGGTTGTTTTTATAAAGCTTTGATGCAAGGGAAATTTTATAATTATGACTGCTTGGAGTTTCTTGTCGAAGCAAAAACAAAAGCTTTCACATGATTGTGCCCGCGATACTAAACAAAATTTTTTAGCATATTATGCGAACATTTTTGCAATGAGGCAATAAGAACACCGGAACATTTTTTTTAATTCTTTCATTTGTGTAGCCATCTTTAACTTAAAGAGTATTATCGGGGGCTTGGACTTGTGAAACAACTCATATTACTGTAGGTTCAGAATTTTAGGTTAATCAATTTTATACTATTAAACACACGCACAGTTACTCTCACAGTCATACTTCCAGACTTGTGGGGGATATGGAATATTCAGGTTAAAGAAATAATTCCCCGCCCTACCCGGGAATCGAACCTGGGACCTCCGAATGAGAAGTCGCATCGTTGACCACGGAGGCAGTCACCGAAACATTGATAGAGCAATTTACATTTAATTTTTTATATATGTACACAAAATATCATTCCAGTTATGCCATATTAATTTATTCCTTCATTTTATTACCTTGCAATGTATTGTTTTCGTTACCACATACCTAGTTATGTAGAGGAGTTGGTTCCACCTAAAAATTCCACCTAAAAATTCAGATTCCACATACTTTAAACATTCCAAATACCTGGAACTAAATTTTTACTTTCTCTAGCACCTATGTGCATAGTACATAGAAAAGGTAATGTATTCCCAAAATTCTATACGATATTTCACCGGAAATAATGTTTTGAGGTCCACAGAATTCATAACAAAACGTCAGAAAAAGGTCCATATATGTATGTCCGTCTGTCTGTCTGTCTGTAAGAGTGTCTCTGTTTGTGTGCATCACAACTTGATAATGAAAAATCTGTTAAATATCAAATTTGGTATTTAGGTTAAGCATCTTTCAAGGATGCGACACGAATATTTTCAGGAAAATCCTCTACCCCCACGTGCCTTTCACATGGAATATTTTTCTCAAATTTTGATTTTCTCAAAAAATGCTCTTAATGATTTTAATTAAAATACTAAATGTTTATGAACATTTCAAGACAAATGAAATGTATACCTTGAATTTTCTGGGAATAGCCTAGAAGACTTCTACATTCTGAATGGCTTTTGTATAATTATAAACAATAAATTATGGACAAAACTTTACAACACAAAATACAGATCTTGTTAAAACACATAGTTCCTCTGAACATATCTTTCTCTACAAACTATTGTTATAAAAGATTATCCCTTTATCTACATTGTGTAATCGAGATAAACAGCAGAAACGTCTTCTTACTTGACTCATAAGAAGAAGGAAGTTAAGGCAGTAAATTAGGCTAAATAATACCTTAAAAAAAAACGCACACGTCGCTATGTGAAACAATTGAAATTCGGTTCGTTTTGCATATCCAGGAGTAAAGCAAAAGAGAGATGAAAAGAAAACTGACCTCCCGTTTGAGAAAAGTTTAAGTAGCTTAAAATTGAAACCAGTAACAAGGAGTATATTCGAAAACGGTTAATTCGGTTAACGGTAAAAAGAAATTGCGTATATATAATAATTTATGTGTTTGAACGAAAAATACATTTCTTTGTGTAGTATGCTCTTGCATAACTCTTACGGTTTATCAGTTATGCAAAAGTCATCCATAGTAAAGAGATCTTCTAAGGCTATTCCCAGAAATTCAAGATATATATTTTATTTCTCTCGTAAATAAGTATAATATACACTATTTTATCAAAATCATTAGAGCCGTTTTTGAGACATGCTAATCAGAGTTAATCGTTTCCTTATTTCCTTGTTATTGGTTAAAATTGAGGGGGTCAGCGCAACAGTGGTCTAACCCAGAAAAAGATTTGCATCACACTAATCAAAAGTGTTAGGTATATCTCAGCATTATGTTAGCAGTACTCAATGTGTTGTTGTGTAATAATCTGGAAAAGTGTCAGAGAACAATCAGTTCGATTAAAATTAGGTTTTCGTTATTCTCAAAGAAACCAGGTGTGTTTTACTGAGTTATGCTCCATTTTTTAAAAAGATGGGTTAGACCACTGTTGCACTGACCCCCTCAATTTTAAACCACTTATACATTTCTCTAACGGGAATTCATACTTCGTTTCACAACTCACTTTTATTTTATTCCTAGCCATGCAAACAGAACCGAATTTCATTCATTCAACGTAATGACCAACCTTTAAAGAATTGACTATTGCTGCTTGTGTAAAATCTATTATTTTCCTTCTACTTACTGGGAAGTAAATAATAAGACAACTTCAGTAATGTTTATCCCGATTAGCATGATGTAGATAAAGGATAATTTGTTTGAAGAAGTAATAGAGAAAGCCGTATGAATGGAACACTCAGATTTTTAGAAGAAAGTCCTGAGTGTGTCTGTGGATGGATGGCATAACTAAAAACGAAGAATTCGTTAAATACCAAATTTGATATTTAAGTTAAGTCTATTCCAAAGAATGTACACGAAACTTTTCAGGAAAGTCCCTGCACTCAAAACTCCCTTTACATGGAATATTTTTCAAAATTTTCGATTTTCTAAAAAATGACTCTAACAATTTATATTAAAATGCTATATATTATAGATATTTACGTGGCAATAACAACTTATATATAAGTTGCTTGGGAATAGCTCATGAGTCCCTTCATTTTGAATGACTTTGCAAAACCTAGTAAATCGTAAGAAACAGGAAAAAAAAACCTGCACAAAAAACGGAGATATCGTTAAAATACACAATTTATTTCAAATACAGTTTCACATGTATCCGAGATATTTCTTCTTATTGGTTTCAGTTTTAAATTACATACTTAAACATTGATCAAACGGGGAGTTTTCATCTGCTTCATATTCTTTTGTTTTTATCCTGACCATAGAAAGAGAACGGATAGTGCCAGCTTTAAAAAAATGAACTATTGCTTATTATATTCACACTTACTTTCGAGGAATTAAGTAGCAACACCATGTTTAGTAATGTTTATCTTCATTAGCATGATTTAGATAAAATGATAATATTCCAGCCGTCGGTGTGCTGAAATTTCGTTCCTCAGGAGTTCTTTCACATGCCAGCTAAATCATGTCTACATTCCACTGTTGTTTCAAAACACTTGAAACTGTATAAAGGATATCTAAAGGGTACGTAGTGGACAAAAGGTTTCCTCTTTTTCATTTTCTTTTAAGGAATTTAATTCAGTTCATTTTGAAACTGACAGATCGTGTTGAAATCTACCTCAAGGTTAATAGAATTTACTCTGCCCCACCATGTTTTCATTTCCACATTTCGCTAATGAATTTCTTGTGGCAAATGTTTTTGACAGTCGCCACTACGTAAATCTCTGCGAGGGTAGAAAGAAAACAAGAGCACAAGACCGCAGGAGGGGGTTGGAAGAAGGTGATGACTCTCTCTTTCTATTTTCACTGTATTAAGAACAAAAACTCCAAGTCAACTTCATTCTACTGGCAGGAGAAAAAGAAAATCATAATGCTCTCTCCCTCTATTCGAGCAAAAAAGTTTTTATCTCAAATTTGGCGACCAGACACTGAGGCATACTTTTGTAAGGCTTTCTGCTATTGCTTTCATCATCGGTATGCTATACTATTAAGCAAATATTGTTCTGTAATTAGTATTTTTAAATTATTTTATTCAAATAAAGTGTTCATATTTTCAGAAGAAAAGAAAACTGGAAAAGGAGGAATAATGGAACAATTTGGGTTTACAGTGAAATCTGTGTTGGTAGGTGGAAGATAGGTATCTTTATTGCTGCCAGATTATTGGATCAATATTGTATATTTCACATACAAGTACAGGTAACAAAAAGAAACAAAAGAAAGAGAAGAAAGAAAGAAAAATAAAGAGAAAACAGAGAGAGATAAATCGACTCTAAGTGAACAACTTTGATCTGGATTCGCGCACTTTAGCCAGGAAATTGCTCATATTTTGCCAGTTCCTCTTCTCAGCCAGTAGTTCTCAACTTGCCAATCTCCTTCTAGTAGGACTCAAACATTCTTTTACTTTATGTGTTTACTGTTTCTCCCACTGTTCACATTCCGCCAAAATATTTGCCCTATCTTCACCCAAACCACAGAATGGGCCGATTCTCCTATCAGAATTGTCTGATATTTTCTGTGTCCTCCTGAGCTATCCTTTCTTTCTAAGCGAAGTATATATATACATATCTCTTTACGCTTGCTAGGGAGAGTTTAATTTTAGAACTCTATTCAATTTTCTGTCGGGTGATGTCTGTTAATCTCTTTTTTTTTTGACAGCTTTCCAAATGTTTTTATCATTTGTATCATCTCTTTGCCATATTAACCCCATGGCTATCCTTCTTAAACCTCTTTCGAGTTCAGCAACGCAAGTTTTGGTAGGCAAATCTTGTGTGTATCCTCAGCATACTTCGAAAACAACAAACAACATTTCGGACAAATACCGAAAGTCAGCATCGCATTTTTCACGAAATGTACTTCACAAGGTATGACCGTTTCATCTAGGACTGGATTTCAGGAGGACATGATCTCGATTCCCGCGGCCGACTTCTCTGACCCATGGATTTTTCGGAGTTTTTCCTGTGTTACTAGGCGAAGCTGGGGAGGTTTCTTCATTTCCCCGTACTTCCTCTCTCTTCATTCCATCTCCATTTCATCCAATCGGCCTCTTTCATGGTGGTGTCAGCGAGGACTGGAGTGGTGGAGCCTTTCCTTGATGGTGAATGCGCTTTGGAAATACAGCTCTCAGCGGCAGGATGACGTTAGAGTCGACTATAGGACCCCATTGGTTCGGTCAGACTTGGGGCGCGGGCCCATTGCACTCTCCCATTGCTTGGATTATTTTTAGGGACCGTACATGGCAACTCTTTCCCCGTGGTCCATTTCGGTAGCCCATCGATAATACTCTCATTTCATTCTATCCTCAACGCACAATAAGCAAACGGAGGCTGCAGTGTGGAATTCCTTTCAGAATCATGCGCGCGTGCGCGCGCTCACACACACACACACACACACACACACACACAAAACAAGCATAATCACAAGCGAAGTAAGGACAGAAGGTGCGTTACTCACTCCACATTTTATTGTCTAGAGGAGAGGAGTAACGTAATTGTTTTACTACAAGCATCAGTAATAACTTCTTCGTTGATATTTAAAGTATTTTAATTCTATTAAGCAGATGTATTGTACAGGAATTATTTCAGCCGACTGGTGTGGTCAGGCAAATTATACAATCTTCAAGCTTATAACTGTTCATTTATCATTTGCACGTACATTCTTAAAGTTAAATTTTTACCTCTGAAAAACGGAAATTTATTTTAGATTTTAGCCAGGATATTTGATAACTTGCGTGTAATTTTCTCTCTGGAGGTTTTATACTTGTTACATACAACTTCAATTTGACTCCAACCTTAAGAGAAGTAGATTTATAAACACATTTCGTATATGTGGGGTAGATGTGAATACGTGCAAATAATTTGATATTTGACAGAGAACAATAACTATAACATATAAATGTGTCTCATTTTGTTCGCCTACTAATAGCATTGCCATCAATTTCAGGGTCTAATATGCTTTGAACGGCCCTACGTTATATGTCCTGCTTGTGTTTATATATATATGTCACGTAATCTCTGTATTAAACGTATATAACTCACAGACCCCGACCTGCATTCACGTTACAGTGAGGGGACGAGGGGTCGATTAGGTCGCAAACTTTCCTTTACACAATGAATGGCTTAGATATTCATTTAATTTACCCCAAAACTGGGGAATCTTCCAATGCGAGGGGATGTGTCGTCGGCGATTTCTAAATGGTCATCTTCCAACAGACTAATGCTAATTCTAGTGTATCAAAGGATCTGTGACATAAGTTCTCTTAATTCCCGATTTAAAGAGTTTTAAAGTGGTTTAATTTTAATTTTTCACCTTTGTAGGTGCAATGGGGGTGATTTTGTGTTTTAAAGTATGGGAGTGTAAATGCTGCTATGTATTAGTTCAATAAAACAAAATTTAAATAAGTGATAAGTTCCGGACCTCACACAAATATGGTGCCACTAGGCCGGTTAGACGGTAGCATCGAATAGTTTAACTCTAAACTAGATTGTATCCATAGTTATAGGTCAATAACTTGTTTAGTTTTTGAATGATAGCTTTTTTTTTATTGTTTCATTTATATAGCCCCCTTTAACATCTAAGGTCATATCGGGGGCTTTGCATTTGAAACAACTCGTTCGTTGTCTGTAGGTTCTTTACGTTGGTTTAAATAATTTTTGTTATTTTTCTCATACATACTTCCAGACTCTGTGGGCATAGGGAATAAATCTGGCTAAAGAAAAATCGAACCCGGGTCCTCCGGGTGAGAAGTCAGCTCGCTGACCACTCGACCACGGAGGCAGTCCTATATAGCATTTTAAACAAGACAACTTTAGAGTTTTCACGAAAATGGAGGATTTGATAAAACGAGCAGTGATTAAATTCTTCCATTTGAAAGGACTATCGCCTAAAGAAATCAAGGAGGAAATGGATAGTACATTTAAAGACTCTGCTCTTTCAGTTTCAGTGATTTAAAGGTGGGTTACAGAGTTTAAAATGGGACGTACGAGCACTAGTGATGAGCCTCGCTCTGGACGCCCCGTAGAAGTGACAACTCCAGAGATCATTGAAAAAAGTCATCATTTAGTACTGGAAGACCGCAGATTAAAATTTTTTGAGATAGCAGAGGCTGTAAACATATCTAAAGAACGTGCAGGTAATATTTTAAGTAATGTTTTGGGCTTTCACAAGGTCTGTTGTGCAAGATGGGTGCCACGCTTGTTGACACCTGATCAAAAGTTGCAAAGAAATACTGCTTCTGTTAAGAACGTAGAGCTCTACCGTAAATATCCCAGCGAATTTTTGAAACGGCTTATTACCATGGATGAAACTTGGATACATCAGCAAACGCCATAAAGTAAATCACAGTCAAAACAGTGGATTGCGCCAGGTAAACCAACTCCAAAAAAAGGCAAAATCAATTTTGTCGGCTAATAAGGTTATGGCGAGTGTTTTCTGGGATGCACAGGGAATTATTTGTATTGATTACTTGGAAAAGGGTAAAATTACCACTGGTGACTACTACACTTTAAGTTTGAATTGCTTGACCATCCACCGTATTCGCCAGATCTAGCACCCAGTGCCACCTGTTCCCAAATCTCAAAAAAATTCTTAGAGGACGAAGATTTCAAAGCAACATTGCGGTAAACAGCTATTTTGAGGGCCTTGATAAATCGCACTTCAAGAATGGTTTAATTAAATGACAGATGTATTAGCCTTTCTGGAGATTATGTTGGGAAATAAAGCAAAATAAAAAATTTAAATGCTGTTTTCATTGAGAGGCCCGGGACTTATCACCCGACCCTAGCACTATACTGTGTTCAATATTTTTAAGTTGAGCCTGAATACATTGTGAATTCTAATCCGATGATGCTATATGAAAAAAACAAAAAACAAAACAAAACAACGTATGGTTACGTAGGTTGAAGTTCCGAAGGGATCGACATTATTCCCATGCATTACATCACCTATAATCGGGCAGGGCAGAGGGGAGTCAATGGTGTGACGTGTTTTGTGAACAATCACCGAACATCTGAGATGGGAATAATAGTCATCCTAAACACATCGAGAAATTTTCCTCATGAACATAGCTTTAGAAAATAGCGAAAACACTGCAAATACTGGGTCATCACTTCATCTTAAACACTGATACAAAAATGTGCACTATTGCACACACACACACACACAAATACATATATATGTTAAATCCCATCAAGTAGGTCTATGCATCCAGTCAAATAAGTTCAATTCCGAATACTTATTAACGTAATAAGCAACTAAACCGTCCGCAAATAGCAAAATTTTAACTTGCTTTTTATTTTCTCTACTTAGTACATAGTATATAGGTAGAGAAGGTATTGCATTCGACCAACAATTCGATACCGAGAATTCATTGGGAATTCATGTTTTTGGGATCCCTTCGATTCCAAAAAGTGCATTTTTTAAAAAAGGTCCTCGTACGCGCTGTATGTATATATGTATGTATGTGTGTGTGTGTGTGTGTGTGTGTGTGAGCGAGCGTGTGCCTGTGTATAAATTATTTTATGGCTCACTTCTTTGTTCGTTTTCAAATTCAAGAGATCTGAAATACGAATCACATTTGGAGTGAACTATTGGGATAATATATTTTCCAAATGCTCACTTATCCTAAGAAGACGAGTTAGGATAACACTAGGTTCTCATTTCAGCATCATTTCACTGATTTGGAAATGTAGCAGATTGAAAAATTCAATGCTATAACCGGGATTAGAAGCATGGAACTGAATGGTTTTATTACTTGCTTCCTTGTAAGCAGAAGGGAAATAAGGGAGTACACTAGGCTAAAGCGATAGTCAAATATTTTAAAAGCTGGTTGCTCTGTGAAACAATTCAAATTCGGTTCTCCTTTCACGGCCAAGAGTAAAACAAAAGATATGTGAAACGAATGAGGATTTTCCGTTTGAGAAAATATTGAGTACTTTAAAACTGAAACTAATAACAAGCAAAAGTGCATGACATAAATTTTGTGTTTTAACGAGATCTACATTTTTGTGTAGTACCTTTTTGAATATCTTTTACGGTTTACCAGTTATGCAGAAGTCATCCAGAATGAAGGGGTGTTCAGGTATTCTCAGAAACACAAGATATACATTTCGTTTATCATGGAAGTATCCTAACCATGCTTTTTTTAAAGACAAAATCGTTGGAGCTATTTTTGAGAAAGTCAAACATTTTCGAAATCTTCCATGTAAAGGTTAGTTTAGGGGAATTTTCTTCTAAACCTTCGTAACCATCCTTGAAGGAGGCTGAACTTTAATATCAAGTTTGGTACTTAGCTGACTCTTCGTTTTAGAGCTGTGCTGTTCACAGACACACACACACACACACACACACACACATACATATATATATATACACACGGGATCACACACCACACGAATCATTCCTAAAACTTCTTTTTTGGATTCACGGGTTCTCAAAAATACATTTCTGATGAAATTTCGACATGAACTTTTTAGTTATTTATTATTATTATTTCCTGTAACTCATAAGTGGAGCATACGGCATCGTTACAATTTTTCCGTGATTGGATTTAAATTTCCAGTTCGTGAATTCGCCGCTTGGGATCAGCTTGTGAAATGAAATGGAGTTTTATTTATGGACGCTCTTTAACTGTTGTGGTTTTCATTGTCCCATTCTATATTGGGCGTGAAAGACCGCTTAATTTTGCTCAGAGGCCTCTTTTATCAGGCTTGAGGTTCTTTTACGTGCCGTAAATCTACGACACGGGACCAACGACTTCTCTTCCCTTCCGAAGGAAGCCATGCTAAAGATTTTTAGGATCGTCCTCCGCCGGGTTTGAACCTATGACCTTGGGTATATGAAGTTACCATGGTAACCATTACACCACGGAGGGCAATGGAATCAGCTTGTCGCCCATCAGATGACACTGTAGGACAAAATCACAACTTGTGGACGCAAAATGGCGGAATTTAGCCCAGAAACCTTCTTATTTCAAGATATTGGATTCTTTTTGATGCAAATAAACATTACACCGGACTACCAGCTTTACTTCCCTTCCGAAGAAAGCCATGCTAAAGATTTTTGCATCCGAAAAAAAAATCATCTTTCGCCAGGTTTGAACCTGGAATCTTGGAGTTTTAGAGACTAGCAGAATGACCAGCACAACATGAAAGGCGACACATCAAATTTTTGGTTGGAATAAAATACCTGCTCTACCTACTATGAATATAGTACGCGTAGAGGAAGTAAACTTTGCTCCATTAATATTAATCTCTTGTATATTATGTAATGTTTTATTTAAACTATGTAGATTAAAGTTAGGATTTAAACGGGTTTAAAAAACGTAAATTATGAGTTGTATTCTGTGACACATTAAATATATTATTATTATTACTCCAAGTCTCATGAAACTGCATGCGATTTGGTGCACGTTGCTTTGGCGTTTCAAAGTTATGAAATTCATTAGCTTCTTACGGTATACACTCTTATTAAATTAAATGCAGTTTCTCCCTGCGTGGCTGTAGTACGAACACAATTATGGATTTAGGGTGCATTATGGTAGAAAAATAGAACATTTAAAGCTGGCTTTAATCCCAGCCTTAACAAAGCATCTGGCTTTCCTCCCACCCTTTTGTCGACTTTCTTTCTCATTCTACGCTGGCAGCCACCGTTTACATAATTGCCATTTTCCCGGAAAACTCATGGTTGGCAGGCGAACCTATAATATGGGAAAAAATAATGCTCAGTTATTTGATTATTTGGGAGCATACGAGGGATATTGGGGAAGGAAACGGAGGGTTTGAGAAGAATTGTTTGAACAGTCGCCTGCCTGCCAAGCTCAAATATTGTTCCGGTATTACTTTTGGAGCGTGCTAGATTTTCGAAAGCGGTTCTCTGCAATAGAGCTGCTAAAGAAGAGAGTGCGTGAGAGAGTTCTAATCCCATTTACAAGAGGTTGTCACCGGAACTGTAGTGTCGCGAACATTTTTTCTGACCATTTTTGTGCGTTTTTGCTCTACCTCAGTGCTGTAGAACCAGGCAACGGCGGTTAGTATGTTGCGACAGGACGATGGTATTTGTACTTTGGAAAGTGTTCTCCCTATGATTTTATGTGGGAATTTCGACTGCCAAGGAAACCCCGGATCGGCTTGAATTTCGGACCTTCCCTCCATTCTCTCCTCTCAGGAGAGCAAAAAGAGCATACTGTGATCTATTTGAGATGCAGCGTTCTATTTAATGGAGGGTTCTTCTAATAACTATGTATAAAAACCTTTGACAGGTTACTTTTGCGCCTAAATGTAATCATTCAAAATATGTCTAGTGTCCTTCAGAAACCAAGGCATAAACGGCAGTTGAACATTCAGGAAGAGGAAGAAATGTAAGCACATTTTGTGCGAACTGTAAAACCGATTATTGTAAATCGTTAAAGCACTAATAATGCAAACAAACGTTGTTTAGTTTTCTTAACTATCTATTTAGTTTCGTACTGTCTTGAGGTAGGTCTGCACAGTATTCTTAAGGGCTTTGGAGTGGAAATGCTGTTAAATATAAAGCTATTTTATATTTTTACTTTCTCTACATAGTATATGGTACGTAGGTAGCAAAAAGTACTATACTCCACCTAAGAATTTGCCATTGATTTTCCCCTGGAAATACGCGTTTTAAGGTCCCTAAATCCAGAAAAGACATTTTAAGATAAACTCCCGTGTGTGTCCGTGTGTCGGTAAAATACCAAACTTGATATTTAAGTTTAATATTTTCAAAGGATGCAACATGAAGATTTTGAGGAGAATCTCCCCACCCCAAAACTACTCTTTACATGGAAAAAAGTACAATATAACACCTATAATAATTGATTATAGGTGTTTGACACTGATTTTAATCATTTTTCGCTCCAACATCCATACTTGTAAGTTCTTTGGAGTATAGGAAGTGTTTCTAATGATAATTGCCGACCTGCCGAGAATCGAAAACAGCCTTCTCAGTTGAGAAACCAGAACACTTCCCACTTGACCACGGATGCAATCGAAGAGTGAATTGCGCCCACTTCGGACATAATGGAGCTATTACTTTACTTTGCTTATTTGTGGCCTATTCTTAATGTGTATATTTTACTTAATTTGCTATCCCTTCATTTTTCAAAGAACGTGGAACCCACACTGCTCAAATGGGTAAGTTTTGCAATTACGCGGGATAAATGGGGGTTTTCCATTAGGGTCAATAGTCTATCACTCCCATCCTCCCCCGAATCGTCCTCCGAGATCTAAGGGTAACATGCTAGCCTCTCTTTCCCGAGATCGCGAGCTCAAACCCTGCTGAGGGTGATGGATTTTTTTCGGGCGTAAAAATGCTTAACATGGCTAATTTCGGAAGGGAAGTAAAGCCATTAGTCCCGTGTGGTAGATTATGCCATGAAAAGAACCTCATGCCTAATAAATAAACCTCCGATCAAAATTAAGCGGCCCTATATAGAATGGGACGCTGAGATCCACAGCAGTTAAAGAGACACCATAAATGACACTCCGTTTACATTATGCAGTACGGCAGCGGGTAAGCCACTTGTTCGCGTCGATCTAACGGGAATACTTCCGAAGAACCTCGATGGGGCGATAGAGCTATCAGCTTGGACCCAGATGACAGAGTCTACACAACCCCGCCGAGGAATCACCGCCCAGACGAACCAATTTCAAGAGTGTCAGGATCAAGTGACCAATCGAGACCAACGCAATCTGAAATGAACATCGGCAGTACGAGTGCTAAGGATTAGCACCGTTCACATCACTGCAGCGGAACGGAACTTAAAATGAAGTCTATTTGGGAGGAGGTTTACTTTTGTAGACATTAGCGATAAATACGTACAATGCTTACATATGTTAGATATTCTAGAAACACCTTGTAGCTTTGCAACTAATTCATTTCTGCGAGTCGCTTGAATCACCGTATACAAATATTTAGCTTCTGTCGGGGCCATTCATGAACGTCCAGCTCTAAGTGCATCCATTACAGATCCATGCTTTCCATGTTTGTCTTTCAGATTACCCCAAAGCTGACGGACAATAAATTTTGGATTAAAGTACTCGTTCCACAATCAAACATGACAGTTGCATCATTTTTGTAAAATGTTTTCTGTGCAAATATTCTCGTTGCTTTGGTCAATGAAATGCAAATTAAGCACACCATTAGCAAGAAACTGATTACATAATAATTAAAATAGTATGATACTCACATCCTTATTTACACTTGTATCTGTATATATTAATTAACTCAATCGAGGAGAAACCGTGTTTTTTTATGAACGCTGTGTATGTAAAATAACTTAACAAACGTTGGGTTTGATACCAGCAAGAGTTAAGCGTAGAAAATGAAGATTTTCATAAAATTCCTTCCCTCACCTCATTCTGCTTAAGTTTTTTTTATTTTTTAGAATTCCACTTACGATTTGGGTTAAATTGTCATATTTATAGTGTCACAATATATAAAATATGTATATTGAAACTTCTATGAAAAGGCTCTTAAGTGCACTTATTTCTAATTAAATTTTAAAAGCTTTTAACTAGAAAATTGTAAGAAATAGCAGAAAAGGTAAAGATTATGAAAATATCTAATTTATTTTAAATAACTCGTTTTATAGCCTTGGGCTTAAGAACCATTTCTTACTGCAAAGAATAGATATAATCAAGGATAGCATATGTAATATATTGTTCTCATAAATTGTATCTCCATAAAATATTAGTGTAGGTTTGTAAAGTATCTATTATACTTATATTTTGGGATTAGGAAGAACTAATAAGAAAAGGGAACGGCAAATTTAATTCTGCTTGCAAAATAATCTGACAATACACTTTATCCCAGCACCATCAGAATAAAATGTGAATGGATTATGCCAGGAGATGTAGATGGGTATCAAATGGATTATATCACAGTGAAACAAACATTTCAAAATCAAGTGAAAGACAGTAGAGGTTAGCCGGAAGCAGATATTGATGGTGATCAGAATATGGTGTGGTGAAAGCAATATATTACAAATAATACAGTGAAATGTAGAGAATTTGAGAGAAGATAAAGTATTACAAGAATATAAATTGAAATCAAAGAGCGCATTAAAATAAATAAACAACAATATATAAATATTAATGTAGTTTGATTAAAGATCAGGCGAAAAAGCAGCAGAAGAAGTAATTGATTAAAAATATCCTGACTTTCTGTACCTCTCTGCAACAAATTATTGTTAATAAGCTTATTCTTCGATCTACTTCATGCTAATCGAGATAAACATTAGCAGGAACGGTTTATTACTTAGTTCCTTATAAGTAGAAGGGAAATAAGGGGATACGTTAGGCCAAACCAACCGATAATCAAATGCTTTAAAATGTGGTTGCTATGGTATATAAATTGATTCTTTGCGTGGTCAAGTTCCCGTTTGAGAAAAGTATTATGTATTTTAAAACTTAAATCAATAACAAGGAATATATTAAAAACGGCCAACTTCAGGAAAAAATGCATATAACATAAATTGTGTGTTTTAATGAAATCTACATTTTCTATTGTGTAAGTTTTTGTCTATCTCTTACGGTTTACCAATTATGCAAAATTCTGCAAAATTCATCCAGAATAAACATATCTTTAGAGACTATTCACAGAAAATTCAAGATATACATTTTATTTGCCAGGCAAATAACTTTAATATACGATATTTTAATACAAATCGTTAGTCATTTTTGAGAAAATCAAAATTTTCAAAAATGTTTTCATGAAATGGTATTTGGATTTTCTTCAAAATCTTCGTGTCGCATCTTTGGAAGATACTGAACTTAAATACCAAGTTTGGTGTTCAACGGACTTTTTGAGCTATGGTACCCACAGTCACACCACAAACAGACAGACACACAAGGGCATTTTTTTAAATATGCATTTTTTGGATTCAGAGGGTATCAAAACATAATTTCCGGTGAAATCTCGGTATCGAATTTTTTTTTATGCATTAGCATACCTTCTCTATATACTATGCATATAGTACATATAGAGAAGTTAACATGGAATACAGAACATACATATTACAAAATAATTAATCAAATTAAAATATTTAAGAATGAGAAGAATCTAGAAACAATAAACAAGTATAAATGATTAAGAGACCATCTCTTGCAGCAGATGAAGGTTTCTTCAGATCTTTGAAAGCTGCATGGCGGGCAATGCTTACTCAATATCAAAAGTTGTATTCCCCTCCCTTTTGAAGAAAACTCTTCAAAAATATGTGCAACTGAAGAGGACAATATAAAAATGCATTCCGTACAGTGGAATTAATTTTGTTTGACCATGAAAGAGTCCTCAGGCAGAAAATTGCCTTGTGGAGAAAATTCTCGAAACAATTCTCTGGAAGCCTGGCCATTGAGCCTTGAAGAGATGCTGCAAAATGTTCAACATGGAGAAGAAATAAACAAATGCCCGAAGAAAGCGAAAATTAGATGTTGTTCCAGGTAAATCTATTTTGGGCATCAATATGAAAAATAGAGATAATGTGAATCAGTGCCTGAATTGCTTGTGAGTAATAGTGTATCATTCACTGGCGAAAAACGGTCAGAAAGAGGAAGCAGTTCTAGAAGTGGAGACTTTTTTTCTTTTTGATTATCCTCACATGATTGGAAGGAAACAATTGGAAGCGTAACGGAAGTGGGTGCAAAAGAATTTGAAGTCAGGTTTATTTTTCCTGAGATGATACTGTAGACAAACACTAAAGTGTAAGATTCCTAGAGAACAAAAGGAGAAGCTTTTATTCACTGAGAACATATTGTAGATTTAATTTATGCTGTGAGTAGATTGTCATTATTAATCAAACATTTTCTGAATTAAATGTGTCAAACTTATTTTAAACATGTGTCAAATGTTTTCTGAGGTGTAAATATTTTGTAAGCATGTGTAAAATTAATTTCTATGCATGATTATTTTTCAAAAAGATGGTGTGTACGAAATTACCCCATTAGAGAGAAATACGGACTTTGGATTAAAACTCATTGAGCGTCCGAAATTATCCCATCACAGGAGTAATATCGGACAGTTTTATTCGTTTTTTTTTTTTTTTTTTAAACAGTAACGGAGTCTGATCAGGACTCCGGTACTGTATCCCTATTTACATTCCCCCCCCCCCCCGTAGGTTTTACTGATTACTGGTTTATGGTTTTACTGTTTCTTTTACAAAAATATACACATTGCACAAACATATAACATCCATGCCCAAGGCGGGACTCGAACCCACGATCCCCTGCCCACGAAGCACCAAAGCGAGACGTTTTCGTTAGGATATGGTTACTTATATAATGCATTCGATTCATGTTCTTTGACTAAATTATTGTTCAATGTCATCTCAAATATCTCGCGCTTTTTGTCGCGTGAATTGGTTATTCTTTGCGAAGCTACCTTAAAGATTATTAAAAGCCGTTCGATGTTACCATTTCTTTCGGTATACGTTTTTCTTGTATAGATGACTGTTTTAGAAATACTCTTTGTTATTTATTTTAGTTTCAAATACCTAAATTTTCTTAAACGAGATCATGCAAAGGGAACCGAACCTCAATTGTTTCACATAGCGACCAGTTTTTAAAAGATTTTACTATCGCTTTAGCATAATGTATTCCTTTAATTCCTTTATATTTACAATGAAGCAAATATTAAGATCAATTCTGGTAGTATTTATCTGGATTAGCATGATACAATCTTTTATAAGAAAAGTTTGCATTTGGAGAAGCTAGAGAAAGTTATATGAAAGGAACACCTTAGAATTTTTGAAACACGTCTGTGTGGGTGTTTGTGGGCAACATAACTCAAAAACGGAAAGTCGGTTAAATATAAAACTTGGTATGTAAGTTCAATACCTTCCAAGGATGCGACACATAAATTTTATAGAAAATCCCCCACCCCAACTACCCTTTACATGGAATATTTTTTTGAAATTTTTTATTTTCTCAAAAATGGTCTAACAATTTTGATTATAATTCCATATATTACAGAAATTTTTGTGACAAAACAAAATTTATATCCTGAATTTTCTGGGAATAGCCTCTGAAGATTTTTCAATCTGGATGCCTTTGGCATAACTTTGATGTCTGGTAAACCGTGAGAGATAGAAAAAACCCTACTACACAGAAATATAGGTATGTAAAACACACAATTAATGGCATATACTTTTTTGGAAGAGTTAACCGTTTCGGAGATATTCCATGTTATTGGTTTCAATTTTAGGCTACTTAAAATTTTCTCAAACGAGGAGCATATTCTTATCGTCTCGCTTTTGTTTACTCCTCGCAAGCAAGGAGAACGGAATTTTAATTGTTTTGTATAGCGACCGGCTTTTAAAGGATTTGACTATTGCTTTACTGTTTGTTTTTTAATTACAATGTAGCAAGTAATACGACCAATTCTGCCATGTTTATCTCTATTAGCATGATGCAGATAAAAGAATAATCTTTTGTAAGGAAAATTTGTTCGCGGAATAGCTAGAGAATGGAACACAAGAGCTTTTTGCTATTATAGCTGAGTTTGTACGTTGATATATTCATTATTGTGATGGGGGATTTTCCTGGAAATCGCGTTACATCCTTGGAAGATATTAGAAGTTTGCTGTGTATCCGATTTTTGTTTTAAAGTAAAATCAATTTTTAAAAAAGTTATGCTGTTTAGAACTACAGCTTTCTTTTTTTTTTTTTTTTTTTATAAAATTGCATTTTTAATCAGCGGGTGAAATGCAATACTTTCTCCACATATTATACATCGTGCTTGATGGTTAAAGTAAAAAGAAAAAGGAATGAAGAATTTGTAGTTGAGGAAATATTCCTGAAAAGTTTAAAGATAAAACAAATCATATCTCTGAAATGGTTAAATTCACAAAAAAGGTACCTCACACAAAAAATTGTGTTTTAACAGATGGGTGTACACTTTAGTGTCGTAAGATTTTGTAAATATTTTACGCTTTACTTGCTTCAAAATTCATCTAGAATGAAGAGCTTCAGGGAATGAATACTTTTGTCATGTAAATGTCTTTAAAATACAACATTTTGGTCAAAATTCTTAGGAATATTTTAATAAAATCGAAAATTCGAATAGAGTAGTAGAATATAAATAGTAGTTTGTGGTGGGGTGATTTTGAAATAAAAAATTCCTTTCTTTAAAGCTATTAAACGAAAGCACGCTGTAAACCTTCATTTTGTTCCAAGTAATGGTTTTTCATTTCCTGAAAGTTTTGTTTTTATGCTTTACTCTGGGAACTTTCCAGTTTAGTACAACATTACTCCCTTAATAGCCACTATATCGCACAGGTAACTAGCGCAACGAGTATCAGTAAAGAATGTAACCTTTTAATTAAGTTACAGTTTAAGAGTTTGGTAGCCTAAAATGTGGACTTTAATTATTTAAATTGCTCAAATTTACTTTTAAAAGAGGTTGCTGTTGTTTATTCATAAGGCGATTAACATGTAGTTTCCATTTTTCAACTGCATTTTTCCAGCAAAATGTGTTTATCTGAAGCTGATGTAACTGTTTTCTCAATTGCTCTCATGTAGTCTCTCTTAATGTGTACCTTGCAAGTATGGCCTTAAGATGCTTTGCGTGTTGCGTCCAGGTCAACTGGCGCTTGCTTTCATTTTCCCATAAGTGTATGCATGGATAAGCAATACGCGCCATGCCGTGGTTTGTGCAGCAGTATCTGATCTTCTATTAATTATATATTTTATCTACTCCTACTGGTTCTCTTATCTTCATCATCATCGCCATTATCATCAATTCTTCATGGTTTAGGAGAATTCTCCTGCTCCGGCCTCATATTTCTTCACGTCTTTTAACTGGTCTTCCTATTGTTCTGCAGTCTAAAGATTCATATTTGTATGACTGAAACGGATTGCTAGAGTTACTCATTCTTTGTAAATGATTTTTCCATTTTTCTATTTATTTGTATATTTTCTTTTAAGGAAAATATGATGGTTTTGCTCACTGAAGTGTATGGTTTCTTAACTTCAGTTTTTCAGTTTCATACTATTAAAAGGCACACACACACACACACACACACATTTACTCCTATATTTATACTTACAGACTCTATAGGGGATATGGAATTATTCTGGTTAAAGAAAGCTCCGCGCCCCAGCCGAGCACCTGTGAACGAGAAGCCAGAACGCTGAACACTCAATCACAGAGGCAATTTAGAGGAAACATTTTATCCGAGCTAAATCGGTGTAGCGATTTCGGAAATAACTGATATGAGACCGCAACTGGGAGATGCCTAAACCGTCAGTGAAGAAGGCAGTTTAACATTCTAGCAAACTTTTGATTATATTATATCACCTCTAGTGATGAAAAACTGAAAAGTGCTGAAAGTGCACGTTATGAAACCAATTTAAGACTTATAGAAAAAGATAGTTCGGAGA
Organism: Hymenopus coronatus; assembly: GCA_030762935.1. Classification (NCBI taxonomy): domain Eukaryota; kingdom Metazoa; phylum Arthropoda; class Insecta; order Mantodea; family Hymenopodidae; genus Hymenopus; species Hymenopus coronatus. The sequence continues at coordinate 59,277,118 of CM060891.1, forward strand.
GAGAGAGGGAGGGGGGAGGGGGAGGTGAGAAGGTGTGGTATACACTCGCGCATAATTGAACAAATTTTACGGCATACACACATCGCTGCAATACCAAAGTGTCTATAATTAGATCCGCTTCTAAAATCTGCCGATAACTTGCCGATAAAGCTATGTGCCGGATTTTTAGGCGATTGGGGTTCTACAATCTCTACTTAGCACTACTCAGAAGATACCTTTTCGGCTAGTTGGAAGATGCAATACATCCATTATCCGACCGATAACACATTTGCACGTTCACAAATGACAGTTATTACTAGTAGTAGTAATCATGATAGAATTGCATGTTTTGGAACGTCGAGGAAATAATGATAAAGAGGAGAAAACCTAAGGTCATAAGAGAGAAAGAGAAAATTATTTCCAAATATTGGACGAAGACAAAATTTATAAGCTTGCTTTAACTGACATTTATAGGGTAAATTTTTAATCTTGAATGAGTTTTAATTAATTTCATATAACTCGCGCTGCTCATTATGTCATCATTGTACAATATAGTGGATGTTGTGGTTAATTCTCCTCCCTTTGTCCCTTTAAATGCAATTTCGAACAGTCCAAGAATTTCTAATAACGGGTGTAAATCCCGATATTCACGAAAGTGAAGCGTTTGGCTCTTAACCCCTACCCCGAATCTTTGCAGTATTTTATTTGATAGTTTCTGTGTGTTTGTATTCTAATAAAAGTATCTTGTAAACCCTTTTTAGTATAATAGTAATTGATGAATTTAAATTCTAGGCTCTCATACCCATGCATACAGATCTTTTCTCTCTATAATATTATTATAGTAGAATAAATTTCGGCTTAGAAGAAGAAGCACAAGGAAACGTGAAGAATTTACACCAGAAAATAGTCACCAACACAATAGTAAGATTATGTGAACTCTGACGTAATTATCAGCATTTTTCTCCCTCCAAGGTTACCGCATCAGACGTTTTGTACCAGCTTTAACTGTCTTGCGGTCATCATGAGTGAAGTTTTGAGTCTTATTTTACTTCATATTTTCAATTTTATTCGTCTGTTGTGGCCTAATTTTCACAAAGCATTCTCGATTGTTTTGTAGTTAAGAATTCCCTAAGTGCAGGGCTTCTATCGAACTCAGAATGAAAAACAGGTCACACAAATTATCCTATAGGATTGCTATCCAGAGGATGCTGTGTGATTGTATGGCGAGAGCGTTGGTTATCGGCCAAAAGTTTATTTGGAGAGTAACTATAGGCAACCTTATCGGGAATGTGTAGAATCGGTCTTTAATATATTGCATATTGGTATTTATTGGATATTTGAGGAGAAAATCCTAATACTCCACTTTTCTATGGCCTTCCCGTATATATTCCTTTTACATTTATACGAAATCAAACGTTAAAATATTTGCTAACCGAAGACTGATCGACATTTGACATTGCATTTCTATCGTTACTAGTCTTTGGTCTCAGCCTGTAGTTCACTTGGCATGTAAATTGGGAAGCAGGCTTACAAAGCACTGACCAATAGCGGAAAAAGCGGAGTTAGACGGAAGTTATTTTCTGAAGTGAAGCAGATGAAAATGAAAACGCGGGCATGGCTTCGAAGAGGGATGGAAAGTAAGGAGATGGAAGATGAAGAAAAAACGGGGAGAGAATTGGATGCTGCAATAAACAGAGTGAGGTTGGGTGGGAGCAGTTGAAGTGACGCCAGGAGGGTGGGAGTGGGGGGAGGGAACTATAAGAAGACAGAGTTCTTTCCAAAGCGGATGAAAATGCAAACAGAAATCTGGTCCGAGTACATGCGGTTTTATTTATTCCTGTTTGAGGAGGCCATAAGTATTGGCTACAGATGGAACACCATTTATTCTGCAGTTCTTCTGTTTTCAGTAAACTTTTATGTAAGCTTGCGTTTATTGAATTTACTAGTAGTATATCTTCACTCATTTATATATCTAATGTCCAACAATGGAACACAGTAACCTATATTTTCATTCTCTCTCCCGCAAAATTATGGAAGAGAAAGTATTTTTGTTTGTTTATTTCATTTATATAGCCCCCTTTAACTTCTATGGTCATTTCAGGGGCTTTGACTTGAGAAACAACTGATGGTGTTTTGCTCGCTGAACTGTATGGTTTCTTAACTTTGGTTTTTCAGTTTTTTGCTATTAAACGCACCCGAACACACATATTTACTTCTATATTCATACTTACAGACTCTGTAGGGGTATGGAATTATTCTGGTTAAAAAAGCTCCCGGCCGAGAAACGAAGTCGGCACCTCTGAATGAGAAGCCAGAACGCTGAACACTCAATCGCAGAGGCAATCTAGAGGAAACATTTTATTCCGAGCTAAATCGGTAAAGCGATTTAGGAAAACACAAGTTATTAACGAAATAGAGAAAGTTTAGGGGAGGGAAGGTATGTGTGAATGTGTGTGTGTGTGTGTGTGTGTGTGAGAGAGAGAAAGAGAGACAGAGACAGAGAGAGAGAAAGAAAGAGAGAGAGAGCAACAAAGACAGCAGGAGCGAGCGCATTACATAGATGAATTATTTGGCTACTACCTCCCAGGGTTGAGGGAAGAAATAACTGGAAACTGCAGGACACAGGTAGAAGACCACAGAGACGTAGGAAGTCCTTAACAGTTCCAGACTCGAGGACCCGTTTCACTGCTCGAGCGATTAGAGAGAGATGAAGGAACTGTCGATCAAGTAGACTAGTTCCACGAAGACGCTCTTTCCTTTAAACGAGTATCCCCGGCCTCTATCCAGCACCGCCATACGCCACAAAACCTAGAAGTGATTCTGGAAAGTAAACGAAAGGTAACACTTTAAATAAAATTGTGGTAAATGAGAACCTGACCCAGCATTCACCTACCGACCAGGGAAAGCCACTAAATCTCAAGTGGGCTGTCGACGGGAATTGTGGACCTTCGCTTCAGAGCCTCACATGTACAAATATACAAGAGCGTAAATACACACAATGTGGTATTTCAGATGGCAACATTTATAGGAGTCTACCCATTTAAGCTTCTTCTTTTAAGGTTTCGGTCTTTGGTCTATTTCGATCTAACTTCCATCTCGATATAGATCACCCTTTCAAACTTCTCCCTTTCGGTTTACAAAATAATTGTAAATTAGAAATAATAAAAGTAGATGTTTTATTATTTTTACTTTTTCTACACGTACTATGTACATAGTGTATAGAGAAGGTATTATATTGCACCCAAAAATTCGATACCGAGATTTCACCGGAAATACGTGTTTTGGGTATCCCTGAATACAAATAAAAAAACATTTTTGGAAAAAATTCCGTGTGTGCGTGTATGTGTGTGTCTGTGAACAGCATAACTCAAAAACGAAAAGGCCATTGAATACCAAGCTTGGTATTTAAGTTTGGTATCTTCCAAGGATGCGATACGAAGATTTTAAAGAAAATACACCCCTCCCCAAACTACCCTTTACATGGAAAAATTTTCGAAAATGTTGATTTTCTCAAAAATAGCTCTAACGATTTTGATTAAAATCTCTTATATCTAAGACATTTACATGCAAATAAAATGCATATCTTGAAATTTCTGGGAATAGCCTCTAAAAACCTCTTTATTCTGGATGACTTTTATTGAATTTTGCATAACTGGTAAACCGTAAGAGATAGACAAAAACTTACTACACAAAAATGTAGATCGCGATAAAACACACAATTTATGATATATACATTTTTTCGTAGAGTTGATCGTTTTTGAGATTTTGTTTGTTATTGGTTTCAGCTTTAAAAACTTACACTTTTCTCATACAGGAATTTGTCAACTCGTGTCCATACGAACAATGGAACTTCAGTCACATAGCAACCAGCTTTTGACTATCACTGTAACCTATGGTACTTCCTTATTTCGTTACTAGTTACAAGAAATCATTTCTGCTAATTTTTCTCGTTTAGTATGTAGTAAATTGAAGCATAAAGCTTTTAACAATAATTTGTTGCAGAGATATAGAGAAAGTCATGTGAATGGAACACATCAGATTTTTTTCTTTCCATCTCTAGCTATATTAAAGATGTTCCCTATTATTGGTTTCATTTTAAAATATTCAAACTTTTCTCAAACGGGGAGTCCTCGTCCTTTTCACATCTGTTTTTCTCATGCCCATGACAATCGATTGGTTTTAAAATATTTTACTGTCACTTTAGCCCAGTGTATTCTCTAATTTCCGTTCTGCTTATAGGGAACCACCATTTATAGTAATGTTTACCTTGATTAGCATTATATGAGATAAAATAATAATATTTTGTTAGAAAATGTTTGCGGAACAGATAGAAAAGTCATGTGAATTGAACACATGCAATTTTTGGAAAATATTCATGTGTGTATGTGTGACCGAATATCCATGTTTGTGTCTGTGAGCAACATAATTATAAACGAAACGTCAGTTAAATACCAAACATGATCAATTGATAATTAAGTTATGAATCTTCCAAGAATGCGACATGAACATTTTCAAGAAAATATCTTACCTCAAAATGCCATTCACATGAATTTTTTTTGAAAATTTTGTATTTGTCAAAAAGAATTCTCTAAAGATTTTTATTGAAGCACTGTACATTAAAGATACATATTTACATGAGAAATAAAATGTTTATGCTAAGTTTTTCAGGAATATCCTTTGAATTCCTCTTCATATTGTTTGACTTTTGCATGACTGCAAATCGTAAGAGATAGACAACAACCCACTACCAAAGAAATGCAGATCTAGTTTAAGTAATTGTGTGCCATACATTTTTGGTGGAGATATACTCCTTGTTATTGGTTTCAATTTTAAAATATCGAAATTTGTCCTGGCCATGCAAAAAGAACATAATTTAAGTTACATAATATCCAGCTTTTAAAATATTTAACTGTCACCTTAGTCTAACGTATGCCCTCATTTCCATTTTAGTTTACGGAACTAAATAAGAATTCCTTTTCTGTTAATATTCTTAGCATGCATTAGAAAGAAGCATAGGCGTTTGTAAGATGGTTTGTTGCAGAATAGATAGAAAAAATCACGTGAATTAACATAACAGTTTTTTTTTTCTTTCCTATCTAGCATCTCTATTGGTAGCCTGGTTCTTGCATACCTTCTGTTAATATACACCTTCAATTTTTACTTTCTCTATAGGACCATGTACGTAGTGTATAGAGGAAGTATTGTATTCCACCCAAAAATTCGATACCGAAATTTCACCGGAAATTCGTTTTAGGACCCCTTGAATCCAAAAAAAGCATTTTCAGAAAAAGTTCCTCGCGCACGCGGGTGTGTCTGTGGACAGCATAGCTCAAAAAACGAAAAGTCTGTTAAATACCAAACAAATTCACGTATAATTAAATTTTAAGTATTTTAAAACTGAAACCAATAAGAAGGAATATACAAAAATTGCTAACTATGTGAAAAAACGCGTATCACATAAACTGTATTTTTATCAAATATACATTTTTTGTTTAGTAATATTTGTGTATCTTTTACAGTTTAACAGCTATGCAAAATTCAGCAAAATTGATCCAGAATAAAGAGCTCTTCAGATGCCATTCCCAGAAAATTCAAAATATAAATTTTATTTATCACATAAACATCTTTGACATTCGATATTTTGATAAAATCCATTAGAGCCATTTTTGAGAAAATCAAAATTGTTGAAATTTTTTCCAAATAAAGTGTAGTTTGCGTTGGTGGGGATTTTCCTCAAAGTCTTCGTGTCGTATACTTGGTAGATACTAAACTTAAATACAAAGTTTGGTATTTTATCGATTTTTTGTTGTTTGAGTTCACAGACACACGAACACACACATACTCATTCGCACGCGCACCTTTTTCTAAAAATGTTTTTATACAACGGACCTTAAAACGTGCATTTCCGGTGAAATATCGTTATCGAATTTTAAGTGGGGTACAATACCTTCTCTACCTACGTATCGTATACTATGTAGAGAATGTAAAAAGTGTACGACATGGTGCTGGACGATTGAAAGGTGAAGTGCGTCAAATGCTGATATTTAAATAGTGGCGCAAAAATCATATTTATACCTATTGTAGTTGAAACAGCTTCAGCAAATAATTTTATGTTTGTTTGCAATTTATATGAAGAATCATCTGTTGAGTAATGGTCTCTTTAATTGCCTTGCAGGAAGATTTGGGGACGACAAAGATGTCCACAAGATGAGTGCCGCGGTTGCTCACAGCGGATAAAAGAGAACCTTTGAGCAGTGTTTAGAGAAAGTGAATAGGATAAAGCTAACAGATTCGTTACAATGCATGAAACTTGGATTCATAATCATACACTAAAATCCAAACAGTAGTGAAAACAAAGGATAGAAACTGGTTGTTCAGCGTCATAGTCGGTTTCATCAGCAGGAAGCAACATGATATCTATGTTTCGGAATGTTGAGGACATTTTGTTGATCATCAAGAAAAGGGCAAAACAATAACCAGAGAATACAATTTTGATCTTCTAATCAGGTTAAATGCCAACATTGAAGCGAAAAGTTCTGGTTTTCAAATATATTTCACTGGGAAACGCACCTGCTCACAAAATGTTCTGGTAATTTAAAAATCTGATGTGTTCCATTCACATGACTTTCTCTATATCACTGCAACAAATTATTCTATTTACTTCATCTAATGCAGCAAAAATTAGCAGGAATAGTCTTATTACTTGCTTCCTTGTTAGTAGAAGCGAAATAAGGGGGTACCATAGGTTGAAATGATAGCCAAAAGCTGGTTGCTCTGCGACTGAAGTTCCTTTGTATGGACACGAGTTCACAAAGTCCTGTATGAGAAAACTATAAGTTTTTATAGCTGAAATCAAAAACAAGGAATATCTCAAAAACAATCAACTTCACGAAAAAAATGTATATAACATAAATTCTGTGTTTCAAGGTGCTCTACATTTGTTGTGTGGTAAGTTTTTGACCATCTCATACGGTTTAGCAGTTATGCAAAATTCCGTAAAATTGACCAAGAATAAAGTAGTCTTCAGAGGCTATTCCCAGAAAATTCAAAATATACATTTTACTTGTCAAGTAAATATCTTTAATATACGATATTTTAATCAAAATCGTTAGAGCCATTTTTTAGAAAATCAAAAATTTCGAAATAAGTTCCATGTAAAGGGTAGTTGGGGCCGGGGGGCTTTTTCTCGAAATCTTCGTGTCGTATCTCTGGAAGATACTAAACTTAAATACCAAGTTTGGTATTTTACCGACTTTTCGTTTTTGAGTTATCGTGTTCACAGACACACGGACACACTAACACACGGATACACGGACACACACACATACACACGGGCCTTTTTCTGAAAATACTTTTTTTTTTAATACAAGGGAACCTAAAGCATATATTTTCGGTGAAATCTTGGTATCGAATTTTTTGGTGGAGTGCAATATCTTCTCTACACACTATGTACATAGCACATATAGAGAAAGTAAAAATGAAGGATTTGCACTACGAATTGTTGGAACATACTCACACTCATCAAATCTGGCGTCCTCCTACTTACCTCACTTGCCGAAGCTCAAGAATTTCTTCGCGAGACAGCATTTTCTTCTAACTAGGCGCCGATTGCAGCTGTTGATGTTAACTTTGCAGAGATTCCAGAAAATCTTTGTAGGAGTGGGATAACGACGCTAGAGCGTCGCTAGAATAAGTGTATTGATTTTGAAGGAGATTGTGTTTTATATCCAAAATACTTCTAAAACATAATTTTGCTTTTTTATTGTTATGCCTAGAAGTCTAATGACGATCCTGGTAGATGACTGTTAACTATTCTGCGGGGTGGACTTGGTTCACCATATTAACATTTTGTAGGTACAAAAAGCAAGAAATACAGGCAATCATGACTGAACATAGGCCACAAAATCCCTATAGACAAAAACAGGGACTCTAAACTCAGGAACATATAATCTTTTATACATTAAAGTTTACTTTTCTGGATGAATTAATGTTTAAAAATAATGAACTCAGCTTATTTGACAAACGAAATAGTATATATAAGATCATTTCTTGAAACTGAAAATAATTATAAAAGTAAAATTACACATTCATTGCTACGTTCTGTTCTACTCTTCTTCATTCAATTGCAATGAATATAAAAGTACTTCTGTATATTTGCTAATGTAAACCGATATCTATTTTCACTAAATATATTTTTATACTGAGAGAAAGCTATCTTCGCTTCATATATGGCCGCGCCGTGGCCGAGTGGTTAGACCTCTTACCTAGACGGCCCGGGTTCATTCCCAAGCGACCACATCGCATTCCACCGGTGCTCCATCTTCATTCTATGTATCACCAGTGTCATCGCCTGCGGTGCCAATGTAGTAAAACACTACAAAAAATCTTCATATATTGTGAGAGGACAGCATTTGAATGATGACATCTCTGCTGTTGATAAACAAGAAGGTATTGCAGCAGAAGATTGCCTAAGAGAACTTTGCAATTTCCTGCATTTACTCCCAATTTGGGTTTCTCTTATTATGTTTTGACATTTCACCTCAATGTTTCCCCCAATGCTTCTGGCATTAGTTGAAGCCGACTCATTCATTCAGTCTTAGTTTAGCCAACAAGCGGACAGAGCCTGAAGCAGCAGTCAATAATTTGTGTGAGAATGAAACTATATTGTACTAAAGTGAGAGAAAAATATTAAAAAGCTAAAAAAGTAGAAAAACATAAAAACGACAGAAAAAAGCATATATAGCTATTCCCTCAGAATAGGGTGTCTTCCTGGTCTAGGGGTAACATGCTAGCCTCTGGTTCACAAGATCGTGGGTTCAAGCCCGGAGGGGGGCGATGGATTTTTTTCGGGCGTAAGAACCCTTAGCATGGCTTCCTTCGGAAGGAAAGTAAAGCCGTTGGTCACATGTCGTAGATTTACTGCAGGTAAAAGAACATCAAGCCTGATAAAGAGGCCTCTGAGCAACATTAAGCGGTCTTTCACACCCAATATAGAATGGGACGCTGAAAACCACAGCCGTTAAAGAGCGTCCATAAATAGCACTCAATTTCAATTTCCCTCAAAATAGGCAAATTTAGGCAACATAAAAGGTGTGTATTGATTCCAAAAGATGGAGAACGTACTTTTAGGGCAAAATAGAAAAACATCTCAGCCTGCTTATTAGAGCCGCCGTTCCCAACTGTTTATAACTACCACTTTTGTTCAAGTTTTTGGATCCTATATCTCTAAATGCGACGTAAACTCGTTTCATTACACACAAGTGTGCAGCCTATGGTTTGCGAACCTAAGCGGCGCTTTTCTGTGTTTTCCGAGCACATCCGGTGGATCTGAGTTGATTAAAGACGTCTCAATTCTTACAGTAAACTTAAAACAAATAGTTATATACTTCAATCAAGTTGGTGATAGATAAGCATTAAGCTTAATAAGATAGAATAATGCTACATTCACAATGCAATGCAAGCGCAGACGTAATGTAGCATAAGCGCAAGCGCGAGGGAAGACCATTCACAATGCAATCGTAAGCACAACATAAGGTGTCACGGGTTTCTAGATCCGCAAGCTCAAATATCTTCCAAGCTCTCCGCAAGTTACAAACTGAATAACATAACCAATAATACCACATAAGAAAATTCACTCAATCTTTTACAAAATAAATACATTACAACTGACACAAGCGGCAGTGACGTCACAATAATTGCTCATTCAAAATGATTGAAAATAGAGTAATTCTGCACAACGGCTCTATTAATTCTACCGTCTGATAAGCGGAGATACGTCAGGGTATCTATAGCAGGAAATAAAAGTGAAATTATAGAGTATGGTGAAAAGACAGAAAGTAATTTAAAATTCGTTAATGAATAGAACGTCTTCAGTGTGTTTTCACTACAATCCGCACATATCACTTTTATTTTCTACTATAGATACCAACATGGTAGTTCCTGTTTTGCAGACGCCAGAATTAATAGAGCCATTGTGCAGAATTATCGAAAATAGTACAAGCATAGAGACTGTAGTAAGTGATAAAGCTACACATTTAATGAACTAAGAATTATCCCTCTGTGTCATCGATTTATGAGACGTAATAAATCTATACACTGATGATAGTTACATCCATTAAATCAAAGAAGGATTCACAAGGCGACTGTCATAACCTCTTGAGGGAGATTAGAGGTTGCGCGGCACGGCCAAACAGAAAAGTATGCGTGTACAGCAGGCCCTGTAAAATCTTGTAGTGCGGTCGTCTGTTGTTGATTTCATGGGTAATGCATAGAGAAAAGAAGCAGACTTCATCCTCTTTGCACGCTGCGCAAGGATAAAGTTTAGAGTTTGCAAGCTCTTGCGTTGCTTACATTAAATAATAGGAATGCAAACTCTTGCGCTTACATTTCATTGTGAATGCAGCATAACTCATACCCCACGTGGAATCGAATCCGGGGGTCGCGTGTGACAGGCGATATCACGAACTATTACACTTAGCATTTTGGACACTGACCTGAATTGCTTTTGTGGTTATATTCCACTTTTAATGCTAAAATAAAAAAAAAAAACTAAAAAAAGAAAATATCGTATCAATTTTCTCTGAACGAGTTATTGTCAGTTCATTTATCATTAGTTAGAAAGGCTTCAAAGTCTTAAAATCCTCTGTTCTGAAGTTTTCATCGCTTAATCTGACTATAACAAATTAATATTATTTTAGTAATAATAAAATACCGCAGCGGTTACCATGCTGGCCTCTTAATACGGGTTCTAACCCGGCATAGAGCAATGTATTTTTCCGCACGTAAAAATCCTTCACATAGTTTCCTTCGTATGTTAAGAAGGCGTTGGGCCCTTGTGATGTTCATTTGCAAGTGGAGGAACTCCATACCTTGAAAGGGTCTCTGAGCTGTATTCGCCATGTTTTACGTCCGAAAGTCGTGATTTTGTTCTTAAGTGCAATCTATGGACGATGAATTGATCCCTCGTCACCAAGCGCACGTGATGCGAACTAAAAATTCCGTGATCAAGAAACCACTATGAAAGAAGCCAAATATTCGCCTACATTATGATGGGACCTAAGGCATCAGGCCTTAGATTCAGCAACTCTAAAGCCGGCTGCCTTCTACAGATACGTGGACGATACCTTCGTCATCTGGCCTCACGGGGAAGACACGCTACAGGACTTCTTGAACCATCTAAACAGTCAGCATCCAAACATCAAGTTTACTATGGAAATTGAACAGGAAGGTAAGTTGCCATTCCTGGACATATTAATACGCCGAAAGCCCTATGGTTCCCTGGGCCATAGTGTGTACCGGAAGCCCACACATACCGATCTATATTTAAACGCAAACAGTTGCCACCACCCAGCTCAGCGAAACGCAGTTCTATCGACGCTTGCACACAGAGCAGCAGCCATCTCAGACAGTGAAAACATCGCTAAAGAATTTCAGTATCTCAGAACCAGCCTAGAGAAAAATGGATAGAGCAAGAGCAGCATCAACAAGGCACTAAAACGGGCCGCTGTCAGTACAAACTGTGCACAGCGTAATGCATCCCAGCTAGATGAGTCACAAGACACGAAGAAACAACGTAAAGCCTACCTCCCATATACAGGTCATTTGTCTGGTAAACTGAGTAGAACTATGGGCAAATACAACATCAAGACTATACACAAGCCACCCAATAAAATTCGAAATATGTTAAGACAGGTCAAAGACTCCCTCGGCCTCAAGACTCCTGGGGTATACCGCATTCCATGTGAATGTGGTAGAGCCTACATCGGACAGACGGGGAGAACGATTGAACAAAGATGCAAAGAGCATGAAAGCTACATCCGCCTGATGTACCCAGAAAAATCTGCTCTTGCGGAGCACTGCATCCAAGAAGGACACAGACCAAGACTGGGCGACACAACCGCCATGTTTAAGTCTTCAAGCTATTGGGACCGCTCCATCAAAGAAACCATAGCTATTAAATACGAAGAAAATAACATCAACAGAGACAGCGGCTTGCAGGTGAATGGCATTTGGAGTTCGGTGCTCAGCAAACATTCGCAAAGATTTGTGAAACTGCCAAAAGCTAGCCCTAGTTTTAATACAGGCTCACATCTGGCAACGGGCCAATCAGAGCAGTCCGTCCCGGCAACGGAGACCATTGGTTCCTAGTCAACGTCTCCCATGCCGGACCTGGGCCAATCACAGAGCGGCATCTGGCCGGTCCCCCCACCGGACTACTATATATAAGATGTACCCGGAGTCTCTACACCATTCCTTGAAGATGAGAGCGACGTTAGCTCTTGAAAGCTTGGAAATTATTCCAGAATTCACCTGGCTGATAGCCCGAGAAAAGTTATTTTCATACCGCCGCCAGGAAAGCTTCAAGTCATGGGACCTAATTAATTGAATAATACATTATATGGGTATTCATTTAGTAGAGTTAGTGACAAAAGGAATCGATTGTGAAATACTGAAGAACTCATTTATCCCTTTATGAGTGAATATTTTATATTTTAGACATACCTACCCTATTACTGCAGGTGCAATGACCTTAAAAATTCTGGTGACGATCTACTGATGAGCGAAATATGCTGTGAATAATTAATTTTTCATTTGGAATTTTTATTGCTGACAACTCGATTAACAGATCGCATTGTTTCATTGCTTTGCCAGGCCAATGATGACCAATCTTAATTCTTCCTAACATAGAAAGCATGCTTTCATTTGAAATATGATGTGTTTCGGTGTTTCATATGCTAACCTCAACGTATTTTGCTGACATTCTTTAACGCTTCACCGCAGAAGTAATGACAGACCACTTTTAGGACAACCTCTAAGCCATCCGTACTTTTAGGTGTCAATTACTTCGGAGTTTTCTTGTGATTTTTCGCATTGCTGAGATGGGTCTAGAATAGTCGAGATGTTTTAGCTTTTAAACATGCTCTTCATTTTTTTTAATAAATATTTTATAAAAAAGAACACATTGTCGAATGTTCCATTATCCGATTTAATTTGTGTATGAGCGGCTAGCTGACGATCGTTATGCTAATTGTTGCCGGCGGTTTCCTTTCTATTTTATTATGTCAGATTCCATCTTCTCTATCTTCTTCACTCCAGTTACATTTCTTCTATTTTTTCTGTTCCTGATTTCAATTCTGTCTTTATGCTCTTTATTTTCGCAAGTAGCGTTTTCATCATATCCTCCCTTGAGGTGTTAAATCCCACTTCTGTCACCAGTGAAACAAAATTCTCTTTATTACTTAAATCTGGTTAAAAATACTTGTGTTTATTGCAATGTTTGTTAACATTTCTGCAGTAGAATCTTCTCTCCTCACTATGACGCTCGCTCGATTGCTTCGTGCGTGCTCAGGACTCAAGTGAAACTGACTCTCCTTGCATGCAGTTCTCCCTTTATAGCTGTGGATGATGTGTAAAGAAACTTCCAGAAGTAGAAGGCGCGAGGACATGTCATACAAGTATGACCCCTTTCACCCAGATGCGGCAATTTGATGTAAAGTGCTCGTCGATTGCAGACGTATTCATTCACGCAAGTGTGACAATGGATTCAAAATGGAAAGGAAACCGTCGACAACATATTAGCTGTGGCGATCCACAGTTAGCTGCTCAGACACGTGCGGGGATTACGGGCCGGCAAGACCTAGACGCTTACATTCGTCGTGTGGTTACATTATTAACAGATAGCTTTAAAAGTCAGATATGTATAATAAAACAACAAGAAAACACACCTATACCCTAAAAAAAAGTTAATATGATGTCAGTGAGGGATATACTTGTACAATTCTCGTACGCAAATGGTCGATTATAGTATGTGTAGCCAGTACCGTCAAAGATTAGCACCAAACATATGCAGTAGAACAAAGGGGGCATGCTTAGCTGGATTCTGTGCACTGTTGAAAGTAGGCATCTGTTAATGTTTCTCTCCCAGAAATGTTAGAAGCAAGCTGCGAAAGGAAAGTGGAGGAGCAGCGCAACCGCATATTATTTTGACGCTTTACTTTATCAGAAACAGAGTAGACACATAGGAAAATGTGAATCTAAGAGGGATAGTTGTAGGCAAGAGAGCGAAATATTTTATTTCAACTATGTAGGTGATAAGCATCAGTAGCCAGAAGTATGGCTACTGATGCTCAATAAAATGTACTTATATTTACACTTTGACGGTAGTCTGAAAATAAAAATCGACAATGCAAAGCTTGTTTCTAGTTATGTGTGTATCTCATTAATGGATGTTATTCAACTCGATAATATATTATCTTTCATATCCAAAATTAAAGTATTAAAAATAAAATTGTGAATATTCACACCTAAGTATTAAGCCTCTCTATGACCTTATCATAGAGGTGTCTTAAATATTATGTCATCAGTTAGTAAAAATTAAGATTACGGGCCTAATTTTCTACTTTTCTCTGTGACACATTATTAGAGGCGGAACTTCAGTTGGGTATTCTTCTTCTGAAATGTGATACATACTGCTGCGGTCTAACGGCTTTCTGCTTCCGCAGTATATCATTTGTTGTGTCTTCAACCAAATGACAAGTTTTATTTCGCTCATCAGTTTCCTCATTAAATCGCTGCTCTTAAGAAACTCAAGGGAAATGAGGTTGAAACTTTCCAACTCGTTATGGTGAAATTTATACCGAAATATCGAGTTCCGGCTTACTGAACTGAGCTACCTCTGCCATACCAGAAATCCTCAAGTTCCGTGTAATTTGATTTTATACAACCCGCAGCTTGAACACAACTTACAAACATGGGCTCCAATTCCCATCCTGAATGTGACTGGGTTAAAGCTCTAAAAGATAGAAGTAGTCGTTAACATGCTTTTATTTGGTATTAGAAGCTGGCGAACTCTTAATCGAAACTTAAGCTCAATCAATAATAATCGATTTAATATATGAACAGATACAGTACTACTGTCATGCAAAGCGTGCTCTGTGTTCGTGTGTCGCTGCTACCGGAGTTTGCTTTTTAGAGTGAGGCAAATATTTGTCACCTGTTTACTGTATGGACTCTCCTTTACTCGTACACAACTAATTCAGGGTAGAAACCCTGTACGACTTTCGGAGAAATGGGCAATTGATTTCACGGGCTGCCACACACATTTTGGTTTCTAAAGGACTTTATATTTATTTTCCGTACATAGAAAGAATAAACTATTAGGTTGTGCTCATATATGAATAAGCTACACATTTCATACTGGTCATGCTAAAGATGAATTTCATATAAAAAACACATAAAGTAATGAAACCCATTTATGAAAATAAATCCTAGTTGTGAACCCTGAAAAAATTGCGGAGCAAACTATCAAACCGTTAGAACCATAAACATAAATAAGCACATCAAAATTAATAAAAAGTGTTCTTATTGTTTAGTATCATATTCAAAGAAAATAACTGGAGTTGGATTCTCCTGCATTAGTTTGTAAAAACCATTCAGCACAATTCTGCTTTTATCGAGGCGGCGCCGTGGCAGAATGGTTAGACCGCTCGTCTTCCACCTAGGCGACCCAGGTTGGATTCCAAGCTCCCGAATGTGGGTTTGTGGTGGACGAAACGGCGTATGGGCGGGTTTTCTCCGGGTACTCCGGTTTCTCCCGCCACTCATTCCACCAATTGCTCCATCATCACCTTTTCTATCATCCGACAGGCTCTACGACAGGCTTCTGACCCCTAGGCGCTCACTTGTAAGTCCTAGGGGGGGTGTCAGTCCTGCATACGGGAGGGTAAGCCGACTGCATAACGTAACATAGCTGCTTTAACGGCTTGCCTTTAGAATTCTTCATTATTGCACGTTTATTGTCACACAGTATATTGTCATCGGATATCACCCCTTTTTTACTTTCTCTACACGTACTATGTACGTAGTGTATAGAGAAGGCATTGCACTCCACCAAAAAATTCGATACCTTCGATTAGATACCCTGTATCCAAAAAAAGTATTTTTAGAAAAAGGTCCGTGTGTGTGTGTGTGGGTGGGTGTGTGTGTGTCCCCGTGTGTCTGCGATCACGATAACTTAAAAACGAAAAGTCGGTAAAATACCAAACTTGGCACTTAAGTGTAGTATCTTCCAGGGATGCGACACGAAGATTTTGAGAAAAATCCCCCCAACCCAAACTACCCTTTACATGGACATTTTTTCGAAAATTTTGATTTTCTAAAAAAGGACTCAAACGATTTTGATTAAAATATTGTATATTAAAGATATTTACCTAAGAAATAAAATGTATTTCTTGAATTTTCTGGGCATAGCCTCTGAAGAGTACTTTATTCTGGGTGAATTTTACGGAATTTTGAATAACTGCTAAACCGTAAGAGATGGACAAAAACTTACTACACTAAAAATGTAGAGCACGTTAAAACACACAATTTATGTTACATACATTTTATCGTGGAGTTCGCCGTTTTTGAGACATTCCTTGTTTTTGGTTTCTGCTTTGAAAAACTTATACTTTTCTCATACAGGAATTTGTCAACTGCTATTCATACAAACAAAGGAACTTCAGTCACATAGCAACCAGCTTTTAACTATAACTTTAACCTATGGTACTCTCTTATTTCACTTCTACTTACAAGGAAGCAAGTAATAAGAACTATTTCTGTTATTTTTTTCTGATTAGCATGAAGTAAATAGAAGCATAAGCTTTTTAACAATAATTTGTGACAGAGATGTAGAGTAAGTTATGTGAATGGTACACATCAGATTTTGACTTTCTGAACACGTACTATGTACATACTGCATAGAAAAGGTGTTTTAATGCACCCAAGAATTCTAAACCGAGATTTCACCGGTAATGCATGTTTTAGGATCCCCTGAGTCCAAAGAAAGCATTTTTAGAAAAATGTCCATATGTATCTGTGTGTGTATGTGTGCGCGTGCGTGTGTGTGTCTGTGGGCAGCATAGCTCAAAAACGAAAGGACCGTTAAATACCAAACTTGGTATTTAAGTTCAGCATTTTGTAAGGATGCCACACTAAGATTTTCAAGAAAATCCCCCAATCTCCAACTAACCTTTACCTACATGGAAACATTTTCGAAAATTTTGATTTTCCCAAAAATGGCTCTAACGATTTTGAGTAAAATATCATTAAACAAAGATGTTTACATAACAAATAAAATGTATATGTTCAATTTTCTGGGAACAGCCTCTGAAGATATGTTTATTCTGGAATTTTGCATAACTGGTAAACCGTAAGAGGCATATAAGAACTTACTTCACAAAAAATGTAGAGGTCGTCAAATCACACAGTTTATGTTACAGACATTTTCGTGGAGTTGACCGTTTTTGAGATATTCGTTTTTATTGGTTTCAGCTTTAAAATAGTTATATTTTTCTCATTTGTGAACTCTTGTTCATAGATACCTATAAAGGAACTTCAGTCACATTGCAACCATATTTTAAAAGATTTGCCTACCGCTTTAACCTATGATACGGCCTTATTTTCCTTCTACTTATAAGGAAGCAAGTAATGAGACCCTTTCTGCTAATTTTTTCTCGATCAGCTTTAAGTAAATATAAGAATAAGCTTTTTAACAATAATTTATTGCAGAAATGCAGAGAAAGTCATGAGAATGGAACATAATAGATTTTTTGTTGCAGTTTTAACGGCCTTTAACTTGATAGTTCGTATCGGATGCTGAGTAGATTGAATTGGGTGAAATGATGCTGAAATGTTCGCGGGGTCTATATAACATAAACTTATCCGACATTTATCTTCTCTCTAGGGCCGCGCCGTGGCCGAGTGGTTAGACCACTCGACTCTCACCTAGACGGCCGGGGTTCGATCCCAAGCGACTGCATGTGAGATTTGTGGTGGACAAAACGGCGCTGGGGCGGGTTTTCTCCGGGTACTCCGGTTTCCCCCGCCATCGCATTCCACCGGTGCTCCATCATCATTCATGTATCATCAGTGTCACCGCCTGCGGTGCCATTAGTAGTTAAAGCGGGCGTTAAACACTACCAAAAAAAAAATTATCTTCTCAGGATAAAAAAATCTGATGTGTTCCATTCACATGACTTTCTCTGCATCTCTGCAACAAATTAGTTTTAGAAAGCTCATGCTTCTATTTACTTCATGCTAATAGAGAAAAAAATAGCAGAAATAGTCTTATTACCTGCTTCCTTGTAAGTAGAAAAGAAATAAGGGAGTAGCATAGGTTAAAGCAATAGTGAAAAGCTGGTTGCTAGGTGACTGAAGTTCCTTTGTTTATATGGACAGGAGTTGACAAATTCCTGTATGAGAAAAATTACGTTTTTCGAACCTGAAAACGAAAACAAGGAATATCTAAAAAACGATCAACTCCACGAAAAAATTAATGAAACATAAATTGTGTGTTTTAATGTGCTCTACATTTTTTGTGTGGCAAGTTTTTGTCTATCTCTTACGGTTTAGCAGTTATCAAAATTCTGTAAAATTCACTCAGGATAAAGTAGTCTTTGGAGGCTATTCCCAGAACATTCAAAATATGCATTTTATTTTTCAAGTAAATATCTTTAATATACGATATTTTAATCAAAATCATTAGAGCCATTTTTTAGAAAATCAAAATTTTCGAAAAAAGTTCCATGTAAAGGGTAGTTTGGGTTGGGGGGATTTTTCTCGAAATATTTGTGTCGCATCCCTGGAAGATACTAAACTTAAATACAAAGTTTGGTATTTTACCGACTTTTCATTTTTGAGTTATCGTGTTCACAGACATAAAGATACACGGACACACACACGGACCTTTTTGTGAAAATACTTTTTTAGATACAGGGGACCCTAAAACATATATTTCCGGTGAAATCTCGGTATCGAATTTTTTGTGGAGTGCAATACCTTCTCATACACTATGTACATAGTACGTGTAGAGAAAGTAAAAATGAAAATCATAACCGTATTAATTCACCAGAGTCGAGATTCGCACTCAAGACCTCTGGAATTGAGGCAGACTCGCCTTCCGAACATCACATAACTAACGACACTTATAGAAGCAGCCATGTATACTGGGCACGAGCCTACAAGAGGTTTCTAAAAACAAAGATGGATAGTTCCACATGGCAGGGTGGTCAACATTTTGACTTGAGTCACTAAGATATAAGCCAGAGCAATCATCAGAAAACCTATTTACTAATAGGATTTCTAGTGATTTCTCTGAGACTATTTCAGTGTACTTCTAGTATTACGCATTTTAATATGATTTATTTCAATTAATTATCATATTAAATTTGAAAATGTATAACTGCAATGAATTTAGCCACCAACTTCCTTCTCCATCATAATTGAAAATTACTTATAACCAATAATCTGGATTCATCTTAAATATATCACTGACCGGACATAATTTGGACATAATTTGAATGAGTAAATGAATGAATAAATGCATTTATTTAAATACCAGTTTATATACACTGACCATCAATGGCATGAGTGAATGGATAAGTGATTTATTTAAATTAGGTAATACACTGATCATCAATCGCATGGCCCACAAACCGTACGTGCTTATGTAATACAAAAAATAATATGCAATATTAGAAACAAAAAATGAAAATACTGAATACGAAAATAAAAACACAAACATATTAGAATACAGCATCTTAAATTTACAACACACAGTAAACGGCAAACCGTATTTCCTATTATAATAAAAAAACTCACTGAAGAGAGACAAATACATACCACATATACACAACACCATTACAAAACAATGACCGAACAGGATGGTATAAAAATGTATAAGATATTATGTCACGGTTTAGATCTTCTTATTGCCCCCCCCCCCACTTCCTTACTATCAGCCTTTTCAAATCTCAGCTATTTCGCCTTAAGCAGAAATTTAAATATCCCTTCTGCGACTTCTATGCCTGCCAGTAGCGCACAACATGCTCCCAACTCTATTCGTGGTGGTAAAGGATTACGGTACATACTTTTCCCTCCATTCTCCGTAATCCTAATCTTGCCAAGATAAGAACCCACAACTCTTCCTCCACTCAAATGGGGCAGATTCTCATACCATTCTCGTCATTAATTTGTATCATCCACCATGCACCTAGTCTAATTCTCATGAGTTCCTCTCTAATGAGCTTTTATTTTACCTGTTTTTTATGTATTCCTCCATACCTCACTCCGATTTTAGTCCAGACTGTACTTTAAGCAAAATCTCCGTATATTGTGCAATTATTTGCTGGCTGTCAATATCACAGAGGTGGGTCTTAATCTATCTTCAAGCACTCCGTCTATTTTCCTGCCCCGCCATCCATATGTATCCCATTCGAATGGTTGCGAAACCTTTTTATATAACGTGTGTATTGTCATATTAAACTTAACTCCATGGCACGACAGCTCACGGGGAGCCTTGGCCTACCGCCCGGCCGCTGCGTCCCCATCTCGGTCCACTACAGACGTCATGGATGGGGTGCAGTATTGGAGGGTGAGACGTGGTCAGCGCCTCGAGCCCCTCCCGGCCGGTTAATGCGGTCCTCACGACCTGGAGCCGCTACTTCTCCATCAAGTAGCTCCTCAATTGGCCCCCCAGGGACCTCACGAGGCTGAGTGCACCCCGGTCCAGGTCTCCCAGCGGGGGAAAAATCCCCACGCCGGTACTGGGGATCGAACCCAGGTCTCCCGCTTGGTAGGCAGCTGCACAACCACCGCGCTAAGGAGACGACCTGTATTGTCATATACTTGCAAATTACTATACTGATGAAGACCGACTCCTCTACAAATAAAACCGACAACGGTTACACCAGAAAATGCAGAAAAAAAACTAAGCTAAGAATAATATTAACTAATTACATTTATATGCTTGTATTATTAGCCTAGTGAATATAACTATAGCTGATGCGTGATAATATGGACTGTAATTTAATTATATATTATTAATACAATTAATTAACATAATTAATATCATAACAACGCTTCAGTTGGTGTATATATAGTCGGAACACAAAGTTTGTACACCTACGAATAACAACAAACGCAACAAATACAGTATAATGTATGTAACAGGCACATATTTCCTGGGGAATTGCCGATTATGAATGGGACCAAACAACCGGAATATAACCAGATTTGATTGAGTTGTCCCATAATAGTTGAAAAATGCCACCGCTGCACTCTAGTAACCTCTCTTATGATGCGTCCCAGAATCTAGAAATATGATCGAGAGTCTGAATATGTGTGTGTGTGTTTTCAGAAGTATAAAAACTCAAAGAAAATCAGAAAATCAATGACAACTTACAATATAGCTACAAGATAAGTTCCAAAAGTAAAAGGCCGACGATATGACCTCCACTATTAAATATGGGGTATAAATCGAAAATGAGACAACGGAGAAATGTATATTTTTGCAACAAAATTTTGTCCCTTTTTACAGTTTACCAGTTATTCAAAATGAAGAAGATTACACAGGCTATATCCAAAAGGTTCAAGATATATATTTTATTTTTCGTGTAAGTAGTTAAAACATATGGTGTTTTAAGCAAACATTGTTTTATACAATAAAAGTAGAAACATTTCCATATAAACGGTTGTATGGGGTGCAGGGATTGTGTTCAAAACCTTCGTGTGATTCCTTGAAGGTTTTGAACTTAATGCTAAGTTTAGTTATTAATTAATTTTGTGTTTGAGTTATGATGTTCACAGACATACCGTTTATTTAGTGTAAACAAACAAATAAATGTGTAAATAGAAAAAATAAACCTTAAGAGCAAAAGTCTTCTGCTGCTGATGGAACCTCATTAGGACAGTAAATCCTATGAGCCTCGTGCTTAGTAGAATTAATTATTAGGATTTACGCGCTTAACCACTAGATTATACACTTAAACCTACAGTTTATTCTATATTCATAAGTTACCTACCTCAGAGAATCTGGACCAGGTGAGGATCCAAATTTTGAAAGGAATTCTCGGAGTAGGGAGGGGTACGGCCAACTGCGGAATAATGAGGGAATTCGGGGCGCATGGTGAAACGATAGAGTGTAAAATCAGAGCAGTTAAATATTGGATGAGAATCTTTGATGGTAACCAATATCTAATTAGGGCAGTGTGCTACCATGTACAGTTGAGAATGGAAGGTAATTCGACGTGGGCATCAAAATTACAGAAAGGTTTGGAAACCATTGATTAGCAGGGCAGGCAAACAGAGTATTTGGAGAAAAAATCAGAACCGCCGCTGTGATTTTGACAGACAGCAAATAATTATGCAATGCACGGAGAAGGTTACATTGGTAGTAAGCCTGGACTAAAATCGGGGTGGCGTATGGAGCAATTCATCAAAACACGTACCAAACTCATTAAAGAGGGGGTTGCATGGATTATACTAGAAGCATGGCGGATGATAAAAATTACTGACGGGAATGGTATGAGAATCTGTCCCATTTGCGAGGAGAAAGGGTCGCGGACCCATATCTTGGCAAGATGTTGAGGTACGGCGGAATGGAGGGAAATGTATTAACCGCGTTTCTTTACCACCGTAAATGGAGAGTTAGAGGCATGTTGGACGCTACTGGCAGGCACGGAAGACGCAGATTGGCTAGGTAAATTTCTACTTTAGGCGAGACAGCTGAGATTTGAGAATTTGGTAATAATGAAAAGGGGGGGGGCCGAGAAGAAGAGCTAAAAATCTGATGTGTACCATTCACATGCCTTTCTCTATATCCCTGCAACGAATTATTCTTAAAAAGCTTCTACTTCTATTTACTTTATGTTAATCAGAAAAAATGAGCAGAAAGTCTTATTACTTGCTACCTTGTAATTTGAAGAGAAATAAGGGACTTCCATAGGTTAAAATGATAGTCAAAAGCTGGTTGCTTTGTCAATAAAGTTCCTTTGTTTATATGGATAGTTGACAAGTTCCTGTATGACAAAAGTATACGTTTTTCATAGCAGAAACCAAAAATAAGGAATGTCTCAAAAACGATAAACTTACGACAAAAATGAATATAACATAAATTGTGTGTTTTAACGTGCGCTACATTTTTTGTGTAGTAAGTGTTTCTCCATCTCTTACGGTTTAGCAATTATTCAAAATTCAGTAAAATTCATCCAGAATAAACTACTCTTCAGAGGCTATTTCCAGAAAATTCAAGATATACATTTTATTTGTCAGGTAAATATCTTTAATATAGAAATTCTAATCAAAATCATTAGAGCCATTTTTGAGAAAATCAAAATTTTCGAAAGAAGTTCCATGCAAAGAGTAGTTGGGGTGGGGGATTTTTCTCAAATCCCTGGAAGATACTAAACTTAAATACCAAGTTTGGTATTTTACCGACTTTTCGTTTTTGAGTTATCGTGTTCACAGACACACGGACACACACACACACACACTGACACACGGATACACACACACGAACCTTTTTGTGAAAATGCTTTTTTTGGATATTGGGGACCCTAAAACATATATTTCCGGTGAAATCTCGGTATCGAATTTTTTGGTGGAGTGCAATACTTTCTCTATACACTATGTACTTAGTACGTATAGAGAAAGTAAAAAGTGATTACCTACAATTTTTTACATATATTTTATGTCATTCTTTACGTTCATTGCTTTGTTGTGGTGTTAGTATTGTGTGTGTATGTGTGTATATATCTTAAGGTATTTGTCTACTATAATATGGTACATTAATACATCGGAATGGGTTTATTCTATTAAATTTAATTTGTATTTGCATAGCTTTATCCTTTTATTGTCTATTTATTCTTTTAATTTTTTGTTTTTTAATATTGCTCATTATTTTGTGTATTGCAAAAGCACGTACGGTCTGTGAATAAGTGCAGTGGATGAAGATTAATGTAAGCATGCTGGTATTTTAATAATATACTTATCCATTCATTCATACTGTGCGTACATAATTGAAAAAAATCTCATGTGTTCCATTCACATAACTTTCTCTATATCTCTGTAAATTATTATTGTTAATAAGCTTATCTGTTATATATTTTATGCTAATCGAGAAAAATTAGCAGAAATAGTCTTATTTCTTGCTTTATTGTAAGTACAAGCGAAATAAGGGAGTACCATAGGTTAAAGTGAAAGCCAAAAGCTGGTTGCTATGTGACTGATGTTCCTTTGTTTGTATGGACAGGAGTTGACAAATTCCTGTATGAGAAAGGTATGTTTTTCAAAGCTGAAACCAAGAAAAAGGAATATCTCAAAAACGATCAACTCCACGAAAAAAATTTATATAACATAAATTGTGTGTTTTAACGTGCTCTACATTTTTTGTGGGTTAAGTTTTTGTCCATCTCTTACGGTCTAGTAGTTATGAAAAATTCATCCAGAATAAAGTAATCTTGAGAGGCTATTCTCAGAAAATTCAAAATATACATTTTTTTTGTCAGGTAAATAACTTTAATATACGATATTTTAATCAAAATCGTGAGAGCTATTTTTTAGAAAATCGAAATTTTCGAGAAAAGTTCCATGTAAAGGGTAGTTTGGGGTAGGGAGATTTTTCTCAAAATCTTCGTGCCGCATCCCTGGAAGATACTAAACTTAAATACCAAGTTTGGTATTTTACCGACTTTTCGTTTTTGAGTTATAATGTTCACACGGACACACGGACTTTTTCTAAAAATATTTTGCTTTTTTTTGGATAGAGGGGAGTCTAAAATCTGTATTTCCGGTGAAATTTTTGGGTGGGATGCAATACCTTCTCTATCTGCCATGTACATACGTGTTAGAGAAAGTAAAAAAAAACTGTTCCAGAGGTATTTTTAAAATATGCTACTATCGTAAATGAACTAAAGAAGGGTGATAGGGACACAGAGGAAGATTGCATTTAGATTGTGGTATCTCTCCGGCGAGTATTTTGCCTCTTTTGATTTACTGTTCGTTATCGCTCTTTGGGCCTCCGTAGTGGGGAGCTGTACAAAATCGTGTTTGTTTTATCGGAGTTCGTTTTGTTTTGCTTCAAAAGAACACAGTGCCAGTATAGGTTCACATGGTGCAGCTGGGCATAACCAACCTCCACACTCTCGGTAGAATGCTAAAAATATACCTGCCGTTTTCAAAGAAATGCAACTTCTATCTTTTTTACTTTCTCTATACGTACTATGTATACACAATGTACTGAGAAGGTATAGTATTCCACCCAAAATTCCATACCGAGATTTCACCGGAAATACATGTTTTGTATTCCCCTGAATGCAAAATAAGCATTTCTGAAAAAATTACCATGTATGTGTGTGTGTGTCTGTGGATAGCATAGTTGAAAAACGGAAATACCGTTAAATACCAAACTTGGTATTTAAGTTCAGTATCTTCCAAGGATGCGACACGAAGATTTTCAAGAAAATCCCCCCACCCCAACTACCCTTTATTTCGATTTTTTTATTTTTTGATTAAAATGACGTATATTAAAGATATTTACCTGACAAATAATATGCATATCTTGAATTATCTGGGAATAACCTCTGAAGAATATTTTATTCTGGATGAACTTTACGGAATTTTGCATACTGCTAAACTGTAAGAGATGGACAAACACTTACCACACAAAAATGTAAAGCACATTAAAACACATAATTTATGTCATATACATTTTTTTCATGGAGTTGATCGTTTTTGAGATATTCGTTGATTTTGGTTTCAGCTTTAAAAACTTATACTTTTCTTAACTTATACTTTTATCAACTCCTGTCCATAGGAACTTCAGTCACATAGCAACCAGCTTTTTACTATAACTTTAACCAATAGTACTACCTTATTTCGTCTCTGCTTACAAGGAAGTATTCCTGCTAATTTTTTTCTCGTTTAGCTTGAAGTAAATAGAAACATAAGCGTTTTAACAATAGTTTTTTTGCAGAGATGTAGAGAAAGTCATGTGAATGGAATACATCAGATGTCTTCCCTAAACATGCTGATGTGCGGTCGAAAACAATATTTGTGCTAAGTTTGTAATATATTTCCGAGCTTTGATTCTAGTCGAGTAATCATGACGTCAATTTCTCTCATGGCAACAAGCAATGCCGGAGTTTCGTTTTCTTAATACTATTCTGCACACCTTTCAAACAATGTGTTGCCAGCTGAATCCTTATTATCCTAGGTAGAGAAGTTGTTGCATCCCTACCCAAAATTCCTACCGAGGTTTTTTTTTAGTGTTTAACGCCCGCTTTAACTACTAATGGCACCGCAGGCGGTGACACTGATGATACATGAATGATGATGGAGCACCGGTGGAATGCAATGGCGGGGGAAACCGGAGAAAACCTGCCCCAGCGCAGTTTTGTCCACCACAAATCTCACATGCGGTCGCTTGGGATCGAACCCCGGCCGTCTAGGTGAGAGTCGAGTGGTCTAACCACTCGGCCACGGCGCAGCCTATACCGAGGTTTCCCTGGAAATACATGTTTTAGGGTCTCCTGCATCATTTTTACAAAAACATCAATTTGTGTTTAAACAACATAACTAAGAAACGAAAAGTTGGTTAAATGCCAATCTTGTTAAATAAATTCCGAATTTTCGAAGGATGTAATACAAAGACTTTCAAGAACATCTCCCCCACCAAACTACCCTTTACATGGAACTTTTTTTGAAAATTTCGATTTGCTCAAAAATGCCTCGTACGATTTTGATTAAATATCGTGTATTAAGATATTTAATTTGCAAATAAAATGTACATCTTGTAATATCTGGGAGATACCTCTGAAGACCTAATTCTCGATGACTTTTGCATAACTGATAAATCGTAAGAGATAGACAAAACTTTTCTACACAAAACCTCTAGAGCTCGTTAAAACTATCAATTTGTGATAAGAACTTTTTATGAAGTTCAATATTTCCGAGATATTCATTGTTATTGCTTTTAAATTTAACAAAACTTAAAACTTTTCTCAAACGGGAATTTGTGTTTTCGAGTTTCTTATGAAATCGAATTTCAAATACATAGCAACCAACTTTTATAAAACTTAGCTATCACTTAACCTAGTTTTCTCCCTTGACGACATAAATTAATTGTCTTTTAAAAGGACTATCCACTCTTGGAAAATTTAAACCAAATAAATTATTATAAAGGTATATATAATGTAATTAAAAAGGACACTTATCTATATATTTCAGGGGAATATATATTTTCAGTTTAGCTAATTAAATCTAATAAATTAATTAATATATCCAAAATGAAACCACATATTTGAATGAAACCTTGGTATGAATATTTATTCTGTTGCCAGTAATGCTTATAAAAAGCTATTGTACAAATAACCATATACTTAACGCTTTATAATTTTTTTTTATCATTTAGTTGTCTCCTTAAGGAAATTTGCCAGATCCACAGTATGTAAGATACTTGATGAAATTCATATCAGTTATTACGTACACATAATTATAGTAATATTTTTCTAGGTATCAAAATTCTAGCAGTTTTAGGAATATACACATAAAAATAAAGTTTTACAGTAAATGAGTGTAATAATAGATCTGTTCTATCATACTTTTTGGTTAACTCATATTATTATAGAAAAACGCGTTTTATACCCCTCTAAATTCTTGATTTTTAAAATTTAATAATTTATTTATCAAAATTGGAGCATTATCATAAATCAAAGTGTGTGGTAATTTTCTTTGGTGTGCTTTTGAGAGCAGATAAGTGAAAAATTGCATTGTGTAGAATATTTTTAGTGTGGAAAAGTTTTGGAAAAAATGTTGCGAGAAAATAGGATTTAAATTTGGGAGTACCTATTAATAAGTATGCGCATACCTTTTTATAGCTTCAGTTAGTTGGTAGTCGGTGTGCGAAGTGTGAAAAAGATACGTTTTCTTAATGTTTTCATATAATTTACTTTAGAAAAAGCAGTTCTTTAACCCTTTGTTGCCTGTCAGTACCTATAAGTTCCGCTAGGATTTAAATTTGGGAGTACCTATTAATAAGTATGCGCATACCTTTTTATAGCTTCAGTTAGTTGGTAGTCGGTGTGCGAAGTGTGAAAAAGATACGTTTTCTTAATGTTTTCATATAATTTACTTTAGAAAAAGCAGTTCTTTAACCCTTTGTTGCCTGTCAGTACCTATAAGTTCCGCTTGTTTTAAGCGTAACTATACATATAGATTTGTACTCTAGGATTAATTTCATGTTATACTAACCTTCAACCGTAAACGACAAGTAATCAAGACTGTGTTCATTGTAAAAGTATACAATTTTTGCCCTAAAATTGCAGTGATTTTTTAAATAAATAAGAGAAAAGCGACATAACTACAGCCAAATGTAAACCCATTAGCCTCCAAGCATCACACCTATTATTTTACTTGGGCTCTCCCCGTCATTTACCACAGTCACTGGGACTTGAACTTGCAACATTTGTCTTTGAATGGATGGCCAGTTCATTACCTATCACCTAACACTCATGGCCATTTGAATTGCTTTTTATGGTAGTGCCTTTGGCAGCATTATGAAAACTGGTTTAGAAGAATTTAATCTTTTAGATGGGAAGAAAAATATTAATAAAGGATCTACACTGATTTTCATTTCTATATTCTCTATTATTTTATATAATAATGTTAGAGGTTTATTCCCAAATATTTTTACTAGAACTCAGTTTTGAACTTGAATTAAAGGGAAAACGGCATATTTAGTGTACTAGTGCAGGCAACTATGGGTTAATTTTTCACAATTTTTGGTCGATTTTCACAAATGCAACATCTTCAGGAATGTCGTATATTGTTAAAGTGGGATTTGTCAAAATTCCTCTCGTTCTAAATAAAAAAGGGGGTCCATAATTTTAGCAAGAAGAACCTCCGAGGAGATGTGGGGAAATTGACAAGTTTTAGCTTCTTAGTTTGCTGTAAGAAGGAAGAGAAGTAGTAGCTGGCGCACGTAAAATCCTTTCCTTGACTCATTAGGTGGAGGAGGAGGAGGAGGAAGGGACACGGGAAGGTTGATGTCATGCTCTTTATCACGCTAGTGACCTGGTGGATATCCCATACACAGTGGACGGGAGAGTGGCAAGCCAGCGAGCCTGCCTGCCTGCCCGCCCCAGGACTCTCGCCAATCAATATGGAAAACGCGACACAACGGAAGGTAAAATTAAAAGACTCGTTCGGATTGGACCGGAGTTTCCTAAGGTGTATATACCAAGGTGTCTGGTTGGTTCCCACCCCACTCTGTCTCTGTTGGAATTGTAGGTGAAGCACGTCGAGTTTCACAGATGGAAGATGCACAAACACACGCATAACATCCCCCTCCTAACCCCTCGTCATTTCGTGGTAATGAACTTCAACTTGGGGACGCATCCAAACTGTTGTGCGAGTACCTTACTTAAATGGGGCATGAGATTATAACGACTTGACGACTGAGCAGGAATGCAAATCATTAAAGTTCAGTCTGCTGCCATATTGACCTCTAAAACGCTGCAGTCATCTGTTTCATCGATCTTACATCGAGGATGGTTAAATCAAAGGTTCGCAGCGGATCCATTCAAGCGCATTCGGATTAAATGGAACTGTAATCGTTTCCCCGTTTCTTTTTTTCGAAATAGAAAAAAACTCAGGATTTATGTTCGTAGCCTGTAGGCTCTGTGCCAAAAGTACCACCCACTTCCACCCTCCTATTTTTTTTCTAAAACATTTATTGTGTACAACATCCCTCTTCAATATATCTTTTATGCTACACTCAATTATCACAGATTTTCATGGGGGGAAAAGGCGTGCTCCAAACCAACATTATAGAATAACATTCATATACTTAGACACATAAGATGCGAGTATACATAACATGTTCTTTATCTGCTTTTACTTCCTGGGAATAAAGCAAATATAGTTTATTTCCTTCCAAGTGCATATTTTCCTATAAATTTATTAATAATATTTGAGCTCCTTTACATTTCCCTGCGTCATATATACATATATATATTCCGAGATTTTAGTGGAAATACGCGTTTTAGGGTCCCCAGAATAATCAAAATGAATTTTTAGAAAAAGATTGTGTATGTGAGTCGGTGTGAGTGTGTGTGTGTTTGTGTGTGTGAAACACAGAACTCAAAAAGGAAATGTTGATTGAATACCAAACTAGATAATTAAGCTCAGCTCTTCTACTGCAAAAGGAAGATGTTCAACAAAATTTCCCCACCTCAAACTATCTCTTACTGCAAACATTTCTGAAAATGTTAATTTTGTAAAACATGGCAAAAACGATTTTGATTACAATACCATATAATAATAAAGAAATTTACAATAAAAATAAAATATATATTTTTAATTTTTTGAGAATAGCTTCTAAAACCTCTTCATCAAGGAGGACTTTTGCATAACAGACAAAAAAAAAATCTGATATGTTACAATCACATCTCTGCAAACATTATTGTTGAAAAGCTAATTTTTCTATCTAATTCATGCTAATCAAGTCAAACATTAGCAGAAATTGGTACTTTGTAAGTAGAGGGGAAAAAATCTAATGTGTTTCATTCACATGGTGTCTCCTAGCTGTTCGGCAAACAAACCTTTTATTCAAAATATTAGTCTGTTATCTACATCATGCTAATCAAGATAAACATAAGCAGAATTAGTTTTATTACTAGCTCCTTGTAAGTAGAAGGCAAATAAGAAAATGCACAGGCTAAAGCTGACTGCTATGTGAAGCAATTGAATTCTAATCTCTTTGTTTTCCAGGAGCAAACAAACGACAGGAAAAGCGTCTTGCCGTTTGAGCAAAGTTTTAAGTGGCCAGAAAGCAAACCAATAATTCGGAATATCTCGAAAACGATTAGCTCTACAAGAAAATGTATATAACATAAATTGTGTGTTTTAATGAGATATACATTTTTTGTGGAGTAAGTTTTTGTACATCTTGTACGGTTTACCAGTTATACAAAAATAATCCAGATGAAGAGGTATTTAGAGGCTATTCCATAGAAAGGTCTTAAACATACGGTGTTTTAATAAAAATTGTTAGAGCCATTTTTGAGAAAATACATTTTCGAAAAGTGTTCCATGTAAGGGCAGTTGGTGGTGGGAGATTTTCTTGAAAATCTTCGTATTGCATCCTTGGAAGATACTAAACTTAAATACCAAGTTGTATTTAACGGTATTTTCATTTTTGAGCTATGCTGCCCACAGACACACACACAAACGCATATGTTTTACTTTTTTTTTTTTTGTATTCAGGGAGTCTCAAAACACATATTTGCAGAAATATCAGTATCAAATATTTGGGTGCAACACAATACCTTTTCTATACACTATGTACATAGTATGTGTAGAGCAAGTAAACAAGATCTCGTTTAAACACGCAATTATGTCATATATGTAGTGTTAAATATTTTCGATATATTCTTTGTTATTCTTTCAAATTTGTCGAAGCTTTTTCTTTCTACTGCTGACTATGTCAAACAGCAACCAGCTTTTAAAGGTTTTCACTCGGGTATTTCCTTAAGTGCTATTAAGTATTTCTGCTAATGTTTATCTCGATTTCCATGAAATAGATAGAAATGAAATGAAATGGCCTATTATTTATGGACGTTCTTTAACTGCTTTGGTTCTCAGCGTCCCATTCTATATTGGGCGTGAAAGCTCGCTTAATTTTGCTCAGAGGCCTCTCTTATCAGGCTTGAGGTTCTTTTACGTGCCGTAAATCTACGACACGGGACCCACAGCTTTACTTCGCTTCCGAAAGAAGCCATGCTAAGTATTTTTACGCCCGAAAAAATCCATCGTCCTCCGCCAGGTTTGAACCCACGACCTTGGGTATATGAAGTTAGCATGGTAACCATTACACCACGGAGGGAGACTAAAATAGATAGAAAAATAAATTTTTGTAAGAAAAGTTTGTTGTAGAATAGGAAGAGAAAGTCATGTGATTGAAACATAAGATTTTTTTTCTATAAATAGTATTAGTTTTTATTTTAATATAAACAATAACTTGTAAACTTTTTTATCGAGGGCATTTAAAACCAGCGTTAATCTTTTATCTGCAGTAACCGTTTCTGAAGGTTCAAATAATTACAAATGCTTGTAGCTAATACAATTTACTGTATTTAATATTAGAAATGTGTTCCCCTGCGACAATACTAATTCAATGTTAATGAAACGGGCCGCTCCAAGGCCGAGTGGTTAGACCATTCGCCTCTCACCTAGACGTCCTGGGTTCGATTCCAAGCGACAGCATGTGAGATTTGTGGTGGACAAAGCGACGCAGGGGCGGATTTTCCCTGCCATCGTATTCCACTGGTGCTTCATCTTCATACCACATATCACCATTGTCAGCGTCTGCGGTGCCACAAGTAGTAAAATTGGGCGTTAAACACGACACAAAAATGTTACTGAAACTTCACGAACCATTTTATTCTCGATAATTTGTGATTTTATTGTATACAACTGTAATTGAACAGCCTGCAATGTACCTTTATTATTGAGAGAACGAGCCTTAAGTTATTTCAGATCTTACCGTCACAGAATACATTTCCAAAATCCCAATTGACTGTCTTATACAGTAGAAAATGCATTGATAAACCGTAATCTGTACAAAGTCAGTTGAAGTCAAGCTTCGCATTATAGAAATACTGTGTCTTCGTTTTATGTCAAGGCCTCAATTGCCTTATCTATCGATCAAGAAGGCTTGGTATTATACCTCTGCACAGAAGCGGATCAGGACGTATCAAGGGTACGTTTATCAGCGTGAGCTGTCTAAGTCGTTGCTTTATCTTCGTATTGTAATATGTTTCGACAATAGTCTGATTTGAGAGATTTCCTCTTATTAGTCCATGGAAATGCCTGCTAGCAAATTTACGCTTGAACAACGTAATTTTAAGTACCATACATACATGAAAATTGAATCATGTTGACGTAATTTTAAGTACCATACATACATGAAAATTGAATCATGTTGACAGGCGTAGACAATTTCAGCAGAAATTTCTTAGTTATCCAGTTCCGGGCAGACACAGCATGAGATGTTTGGCCAATCAATTTAGAACAACGGGATCGCTAAACGCTAAACTAAAGAAGCAAAACGACATGTTCTAACGGAGAAAAAGCTAGATGAAATTGCTGTTGCATTCGAACGCTCACCTAAGAAGTCTCTCAATCGTGTTGCACAGCAAATGGGCGTTTTACGAACCTCTGTTCATTTAGCTACTAAACTTTTAAACTAAAACTCTACTCTATGCTATAATGCAGAAATTACTAACATTATGAAAAAAAAAAAAATGCGTGTGAATGGTGTTTTCACCCGACTTATCAAAAATGTCTCCGGGTAGGTTTCAACAACACTTATAACAAGGTAAGAATTCATTACGCATATGTTACTAACACTCGTAATTAATGGGGGAGTTGCGGAACGGAAAACCCCGCAGTATGCTAGACTGTATTCGGAGCATATATTCGTGTAGTCCGCGGCCTTATCATAAAACGAAGGCTGTATATTTTGCCATTATGACTACTTCAGGCTTGCTATATTCTTACTACTGTTGACGAATATTCGCAAAACGATATTGAACGAATGCGTAGCCCCATTACGGTTGCTATCTCCAAATTATGGCTGCCATTCTAGCTTTGTTTCATGTTTACAATACGCTACTGCAATATCAATCTGCCTTCGTTGTTTGTTTTCAGCTAGATAGACAATTGAAGATAGCGCTTATTCATTTAGTAAGTTAATTACTTTTTTTTGCATTTATTTTAATTGCCATATACTCTCTTCTAATCATTAAATGGTTAATAAAATCCCAGAAAAATTATGGTTTTCGTTAGATAAATCTAAGTCTTCAGTAAGATTACTCTTGAAGACATTTTTGTGCCTTCTGGAATGATTATTTTTATTATATTTACAGCTGTTTTGAAATATTAAGTGTTCTTCATTCTCCTTAATATATTTAGTTTTTTTAATTTATTTAGATTTTTAGTTCCTTTTTATTTTTAATTTGTAAATCTTATTGAAATGAACTGTATACAGTTTTGCCAAACATAATTACACAAAACTACATGTAAAGTGCTTATCGGGTGTTACTTGGTTGTAAATTCAGAAGGCGGTAGTTGTGCCAAAATGTTTTGAATCTTCGTGCAGTGAGATGGAGGATATAATTTTAGTGAAATACTGGAGTATGGTTTAGAATGCATGACCTCTGTAGCTACTTGGAGTGGTGCGGAGGATAGAGGGAGACTCCGGATGGATTGCATGGTAGACAAGGGTGACCCAGTGACCAGGCATAAATATCAGTCTGAATCGTCTGAATTTGGTTGATTTGGGAAGGCGTGGCAAACTCCGAGATATATGGCCTTATGGGTTAAATCAGGGAGGTGTAAGTAAAACACTTGTAGTGAAGAGATAGTAAAGATTATATAGATATTAGGTGTTTACTTGAGAGTTCCTATTAAACTTTCTGTTTGAGGATTTTCATAAAAACACGATGATGAGAGATCTTTGTTTAGTATGTGGACTTGATAATCATTATGGAATTAGGGTGTCCATCAGGACACGCCATTTATTACACCACAGATTAATATTGTCAGAGGAAATTTGCATCTGAGCAATCGTAGAAGAACAATCTCAGAGCAGGGAAAGCATCAGCCAAGTGGGAACTTATGAGGATCAGAGGATAAATAATATAAGTGTATAAGAGCCTTGTGGATCTTCGGAACTTTGTACTGTGATTGCGCAGTTTCATACTTTACTGAATAAGTGCCTTCATTGAGGTAAATTGAGCGATTCTGTATAGTGTATCGAAAGAGAAGAGTTTAGTTTAGCAGCTGACATCCGTGCCATTCTTCATCAAAAGCTTTTTGGATGTTAAGATGACGCAGAATTTAACGCTGAGTAAATCAAGTCAAGAGAAAATGGAACAATACTGCCCTAAAATAATGATATAAAATAATAAAGCATACTGTTTCGCAATGTAAGCCAAGTAATTGTAGGTATAATATCGTGACGTCATCGCCTCAAGATACGCACGAATATGACCTAAAATGACATGCTTTTACGAAAGTAACATAGCCAAGGTTAGGTAACGAATACAACACATTATAATGTATGATGTATAGAAAAGAAATGGCGTCTAGAAAAACATATTTATAATTATACATAATTAAAAGTAGTAATATGAGAGAAGAAGAATCATAAAGGTGAACGAGATGCCGGATGCTATAAATTTTTTATACCGGTAACAAAGCATAAGAACAGAGTTAAAGAAATATTTGTTTAAGGAATGTTAGGTATTTATAATTAATTTTAATTATCATGAATGTATAAACATGTATTGTAAATTTGTATTTCACAATAGATGGAACAAGGAAATCTGTCGTTCTCATGGTGACGGACAGATTACAATGTTATAAAACATTGATCTTCTACTATTGTATATATGTGAAAATTTTAATAAGCTTCCGGGACGCAGTCAATAAGATAGACGCCAGGGATACGGACGCCAAGAGATAATCTCGCAAATTGAGACCTCTTATACGGCTATTCAGTGTGAAATATAGTATTGTACTACCTATTAAGTGATTTATTGTAATGTATATATTTGGCACAGTTTTCTAAAAAAAGGGATTCTGATCAAATAGCGTGTCTTAATTCACAATATTGTTTCGAAAAGTTAAGAAATAAAAGTTCTTAAATAACACGAAATCTTTTAAATTAATTTTATATAAAATTACGTCCTACCATTCAAGCATGGAGGTTAAGATTCTCGTACTCACCGACTGAATCTAGCAGAATTATCAGAAAACATGGCTAAGCTTTGCATAATACGTTAATTTGCTGCCGATAATAACCTTGCAACGGCTCCAACAATTAAGTCTGGCGCAAATAGTCAATTCCAGTTTCGCCAACAGCAAGAGTTACAAACTTCATATACAGCGGCAAATTCAAATCAGTAAAAAGGGTTTAAAATAAATACTACACCAATCCACAGCTTATACAGCAGACCTTATTCAAATCCACCCCAAAGAAAATACCCAACACACACACTGATTTTAAGTCAAAGGTATTCCATAAAAAAATTCGATGTAGCTGTTGAGACAAGAATCATGAGATGTGAAATCATACTCTATAGCTGCTAAACTTCCTTGAAGATGGGTAAGTAAATAAGGTAATAGTAGTCTTTAAAACAATTTAAAGAATAAGGGTAGAAGGCTTAAAGGACGATAGCTGTGTTCATCAATTCGTGCTTTTTGAGGTTTAGGCATCGGAACAACTATTTCATGCTTCCACTGCTGAGGAAAATATGTCATCCATATGACATGCAGGGTATTGAATATTTGTGTTAGAGAAAGAAGTGTATTTTATGAAAGGCATTGAGTAAAGGTTGCGTTTGGTGTTCGTTGTCTAGCATTATTTATTTGAGAAAGAGTTTAGAAACGGTGACAATTGTACAGGCTGTTAAATATTGTGGTGAACACAGGTATAGTTAAGGCTCAACTAATTTTTTAATTCATACTTTATTTTTAAGTTCTATAAGATTTGTATTGAAAAGTAGATCGATGGCGCTTAGTGGAATGTGCATTGTAATAGTTGCATTGAGGTATGATGACATCACTGATACTTGCTTTTGGAACAATATTTTTGCTGTCGTTCTCATGAGAAGCAGTTTAAGGGAAGTTCCTGTTCAAACTAGTTGATAGGTAGGAGTGAGGGAATAGCTGGTGAAGCGAGGACGTTTTGAAAAAGAGGTGTGTGACACAATGATAGAGGATCAGAGAAGAACAATGTGATGTATCACAGTCCCCGACACGGTACAAATGTGCCGTGTCGTAATTTGTAAGGTTTGTAAACTGGAGTATTTGGAGCAACATAATTCTTTTTGTCAATTATTAAGTGTAGCAGCTGCATTTAAACGTACCCTTACTTACTTTGGGTCGTTCTTGGTACCACTATGTGCTCCCGTTGAGGTTGTTTGTTCCCTCGTTCATTATTCACTATGTAGTTTAAATCTAAAGGACATGTGCCAATATTACTGTCACTTATAGGATTACATTGGAACCGATCAGCAAACGTTTCAGCAAATTACACACTTTATTTCCATTAACGTCATTTATTTCCAACTTTAGGGGAGCTAACCTCTCAATTTTTTTTGTCCGATAACGAGGAGCCGTCTTGTGACTCAAGCACTGTTAACTGGCCATTAGAAACAGATCCTTTGGCCTTTAAAGCGTTAAGCTATTTTCTGATGACTTGATTCTCACTAGTTTTATATGGAGGATATTTGATTTTGTTCCTAATACTCTGTGTTGATTTATTATGGGTACCATATGGAAACGTAAAATGTGTTTATTTGTTGTATTTTTTAACTTCCAATACTTAAAATATCGGATGTTCGCGTAAAATCAATTATAATTCTATCGATTTTGTGAGGTAACTTAAGAGACACTTCTATATTAATTAGTGCACCAAGAAGAAATGTATAAACCTTTCAGTTGAATGAGCATTTAATGAAATGGGCTCATTGTGATTACAACTGTTTACGTTGAGAAGGACTATGAGTAGTAGCTAATGCACTGTTGTATTTGAGCATATATTGGCTACAATCAATACTATGAAGAAGGCTAAGATGCCTGATGAATCTCCATGGTCTGGACAATGAGTTGGCTATACTGGGTACAGCATCCTTAATCTGAATAGAAAAACAATTCCTTGTGATAGTTGGGTTGATAATGTTTGAGCTGTGGTGAGGATATTTGCTATTCAAGACTCCTCAAAGTAAAACGTGTACTACATTCCAGAATGTGCGCGTTCAATTTATATGATGCTGCAGTAAGTTTACGAGTGCTTAACGTTTTCTATGGTTGTAATTTACTTGTATGCTACAGATTTGAAGTTCAAGCTTCTAATTAATAGTAATTCGTTATTAAAGATCGTTTTTGTATTTATGTATACTTAAGTTATACTATTTCCGGCGTATGATGCTAAATTTTTGAAATGTCATTTGTAATGCTTCTGAAATGTGTTTATGAGAATATGTATATTAGAGATATTAAACCGCTCTAATACTAGCAAATAATGATATAAAACTAATAGAAAGGACTTGTGAGGGGTGTGTTAAGTGAAAAACAACAAAGACCTGCCCTAACGAAGCAATCAATTTAGCCATAATTCGATTTAAAGAATATTTCAAAACATTTGTTTATTATACTTCTAGTGTTATTTTATAGTTACTCAGATTCCAC
The DNA here is from genome assembly GCA_030762935.1 of Hymenopus coronatus. Taxonomy (NCBI): domain Eukaryota; kingdom Metazoa; phylum Arthropoda; class Insecta; order Mantodea; family Hymenopodidae; genus Hymenopus; species Hymenopus coronatus. The sequence goes on from CM060891.1 coordinate 59,315,170, forward strand.
TTTTACTGCTTATGACCAAATACGAGGTTGGTTTAAATAGTATCCATCTTAGAAGTGAAGACGCCATTTTTTCAAAAACAAATAATTCATTTTTCCACATAATTTCCGAACGTTCCTACCTTTTTTATCTCCAAAAATATGAATTCTCAAGCCTCTGGTTGACGATGACCTAATTTATCCAAATTTTGTTCCCGTGAATCATTTTTTCGTGTTTGGGAACAAGAAGACATCGCAGGAAGCCAGATCTGCGAAAATGTGGGGAGCAGCTGCATTTCATAATGCAATTCCTGCAGTTTGGCGGCTACAACTCCATGATGACTATGCTAGTGCATTGTCGTGAACCGCCACTTTCTTATTCACAGTGGCGACTCGACGCAAAAAGTCTTTTAGACTTCGTTTAAATAACCCCAAACACAGTTTTGAGGTTGAAAGCCGTACCCGCTTTTTGTCGACTATGACAAAACACTCGTACGCCTATCAGCGAGAATCATTTGGGAGAGTTTTTCAATGGTTTCCTCGGTAATGACATCTGTCGGTGTGCTGACGTCCCATGTTGTGAACAATTGAACCAATATTTAACTGTTGACTTAGATAGTCAAAGGTCCTCAATGAATCATTCTTCCATTTTAGCGAAACAAAGTTGAACGACTCACTGAAAGACTTGCCAAATCCAAACCTAAGCTATGAATCACTACTGAATAGTTTTGCCGACGTGTAATAAATAACAGTAATACCAATCTTCTTTAACCACACCAAATGATACTTTAAACATCGTTGTTAATGTTCCTAGCTTTGCGTCAGCTGTGATGAGCCTCATAAGGTTGTGGGATGCATCTCTTTTTCTCCCAGCATAGAAACGAGAGCTTGCTGATACATATTAAAGAGCATGTGATATATGTAAGGAAGTAGTAGGTATCGATAAGAAAAGGGATAATGAGAGAGGAGAAATGCATGGTGTAATTTTTACATCTTTTTAAAACACAAAGGAGTCTTATTCTTCTAAGTTCTTTGCCCACTGTTTTTGGAAAAAGCTATATTGCTGTATTCTTAACATCATTTTTTCCCAGCAATGTTACAACCAAACCAGAGGCTTGACCTGGTATAGATATCTGATTTGGCAGATTAGTTTCAAAGTAGTGTTCTTATGCATGGTTTATTTTACCTCATTTGTGAATGCTAACATATAGGTAAACGGAGGAAATCGACAATATAGAGTTTTAAGTGTTAAATAGAGCCAATTTTTCAGAAAAATTAGGAACAGCCGAACGTTATTCTGGTATGATTGGTTGACGATTATGATTAGTCTCGGACGAGGCTCCCAGAACACTGGGGCAGAGCACCGGGAGCCTTTGTCCCCAGGGAGGGACAAGAGGAGAGACCCGAAGGACGATTAGATCCAAATGATGATAGGTGCAAGCATGGATGTAGTCCCTATCAGTTACAGTTGCAACACTTACGACGCCGTCCTAGGACCTGCTCACGAGCATCTGGCTCTTCCGCCGAGTCCCTAGAGGGAGCCCTGATACCGGAAGATGGGTCCTGATCAATTGTTCCGGATGACGACTACGTCAGGATAACCTTTTTATACAACGCGTAATTCACCATCCAGCAGCAGCGCGCCGTTGTCTGCTCCTTCAACCCAGAAAGAGATGATTAGGAAATAATGGGAAGAGGAAATGGTGGGCCGAAAATTCGGGGATGTAATAAACCTATTCAGAATTCGCCTGGCGACCCTGGGAAACCACCGAAATAGACCCATGAATAGGTAGGTCATCCGCGGGATTCTACTCCAGAATGCGGACCTCAATTAAGCCTGAGCTATTCTGCTCCTTGTGATTGAATTCTATAAGCTTTTAAACAGAATAACGTGTGCGGTTAGTTGTTCATTTGTAAAACCTTTTCCCACAAATACAAACACAAATAATTGCTTTTGAAAACGTTCATTGCAATTTCGATCCTAGTTTAGTAGTTTTACTAGACTAGTCATTTGAGAAAAGGGCTTTATCTCATCTCTCTCACTGACCGTTCACTGCTACTATTGCTTTGCAGTAGTCGTAGCCAGGTCACTGACCTCTGCACTGCAGTTTCATGAGCGGCATAGGAACGTTTTGAAGTCTGTTCGCTATTGCGGAGAACCTATAACGTCGCTTCATCCGTTTCCGTCCGTACACCTGCCCCAATACCGAGATTTCATTGGAAATACACGTTTAAGGGTTTCCTGTATATAAAATGCATTTTTAGAAAAGGACCGGTGTACATGTATATATATTCTTGGGCGTCCATTAGATTTTGGTGGTGGTTGACTGGACGCGTTTCAACAGTCCTTGTTGTCATCTTCCTGCAGAAAATCTACTGAATTCGTATGAATGGTCATCAAGGAATATACAAAATGAAAACATTGGTTCTATACATAATACTTCAACGTGTGTCTGTGGATAGGATAATTCAAAGACGAAAAGTAAGTTAAATACCAAACCTATGCAACTTCATCTTCCAAGGATGCGACACGAAGATTTTCAAGAACCCCCCCCCCCACCAAACTTTAGCTGGAAAACAAATTCGAACATGTTGATATTCTCAAAAATGACTCTAATAACTTTGATTAAAATACCGTACATTAAAGATATTTACATAAAATATATATCTTGAATTTTCTGGGAATAGCCTCTGAAGTCCCCCTTCATTCAGGAATGACTTTTCTATAACTGAGATAAAGAGAGCGATAAAGAGAGAGAGAGAGAGATAGATAGATATACAAAATTTTACTACGCAATAAAAATAATATAGATCTCGTTAAAACACACATTTTATGTCCTATACATTTTATGTAGAGTTATGCGTTTCTGAGATATTATTTATTTTATCAATTTTAAACTACTTAAACTTTTCTCCAGCGGGAAGTCAACTTTCGTTTCATCTCTTTTGTTTTATTCCGGGAATGCCAAAGAGAACCAATTAAATTGTTTTACATAGCGATGAGATTTTAAAATATTTGACTCAATTTAGCACAGTGTATTTCGTTATTTCCGTTCTACTTATAAGGAGACAAGTATTTTAACCAATTTTGCTCAGATGTTTATCCCGGCTAGCATTACGCATGTAAAAGAATAATCTTTTGTAAGGAAAGTTTGTTGGTGGAACAGCTAGAGAAAGCTATGTGAATGGAACATATTAGTTTTTTAGAATTATTGTAGGGTTATTATGTGCACAGGCTTGGTTTAATACCTGTTAGTTTAATTTATTCCATACAATTAACATATATGTAACATTTTGTAGGACGAATAATGTTCTGTTTTTAAACACTTTCTATGCAGCTTACAGTTTAAAACTCATGAGTGTTAAACACGTGGGTTATTATAAATATTGATTTTCAATATAAATAACGATATGTGTAGTTTGTTGACATAAGTATCTGAATGTACGATCCAAACGATTACATTGTGAAAATAAGTTCCATGTACTTTCCTTGGAATAATAATAATAATAATAATAATAATAATAATAGTTCAGTAATTCTAACTGATCAAAAGAAACAAAGGTAAGGGGCTGTTATATATTTTAGTTGCATTCATATTAAGGTCCATTATTTAAACTTTATTATAATTTTTTTAAAAAACTAATAGCATTATTAATTAATCTTAAAAGTATAAATCTTAATCATAGAAAACAAAAATATATGATATAGATTTATATTTTTCGGATAAATTAACAATGTTTTTTGATGTTTAAAAATAATTATAATAAAGCTTAAATAAAGGGATTCTAAATAAATGCAAATAAAAATATTTAAGTTCCATAACTATATTTGTTTGATATGTTGGAATTATTGCACTTTTATTATTAGTGTCCGTGCCAAAAATAATAAATTAAATAATAATATAAGATTTTTACCTATTGTACATAAATCCACTTCAGTTAGCATCACTTGTTCCATTCTTGCAGTGTCTACACGCTACCTTTCGGATTACCCTGTATACTTAACTGCCTCTTCGTCATGTGTCCAATTTGTTACCTCCCACATACGTTTGCTTCAGGTACCAAATTCCGGGCATATGCGGCCCTCTTGCTCATTAATTTAACAGGTTTTTAGCCACCCACGTTTCTACTCTGTTTACCCAGCCAACCACATAGCTTGTCATATATTTAGTACTCACTGACGTACTTATCTTCCACTTCCACCTGCAGACCAATTCATTCATCTAACCAGCTATTTACCTTCCCCGTAATCTAACCTACATAAACATTTAGTCTGTCCTTCGCACGCACACAGCTTCTGATCACACATCTCCTACGTAAAGTTAATGTTGCAGCTGTTAGCGAGGACAGAATAGCTTAGTCTTAGAAAACCAAGTTGCAAAGACAATACAGGGCATTAGAAAACAAGAATATCATGTCTTTAAGCACCAATTAACGATCCTTACAGATCATTTGTTATCTTCTGTAGTCACCCTCCGTGGTGTAATGGTTACCATACTAACTTCATAAGGAGGACGATGTATTTTTTCAAGCGTAAAAATCCTTAGCATGGCTTCCTTCGGAAGCTGGGTCCTATGTCGTAGATTTACGGCACGTTATAGAATCTCAAGCTGATAGAGAGGCCTCTGAGCAAAATTAAGCGGTCTTTCACGCCCAGTATAGAATGGGACGCTGAGAACCACAGCAGTTTAGAGCGTCAATAAATAAAACGCCATTTACTTTATCTTCTATTCTCGATTTGGCCTGATGTGTTTCATTCGCATACCCTTCTCTACATATCTTCTTACAAAAGATTAATATTTTACCTACATTATGCTAACCAAGATAACCATTAGCAGAACTTGTCTTATTACTTGCTTCCTTGAAAGTAGAAGGGAAATAAGGCAATACACTTCACTAAAACGTTAGTTATATATGTTAAAAGTTGGTCGCTATGCGATACAATTGAAAATTCGGTTCTCTTTACCTGACCAGGATAAAACAAAAGAAATATGAAACGAATGACGACTTCTAGTTTAAGAAAACTATTATAAGTATTTTAAAATTGAAGCAAATGATAAAGATACCTCGGAAATGGTTAATTCTGAACAAGTGTTTATGAAATTAATTGTGTTTTAACGAAATCTACGTTTTTTCCCAAAGGTAGCTTCTCGCTATCTCTTATGATTCACCAGTTATACAAAAGTCATTCAGAATGAAGAAGTCCTCGGGGGCTATTTCCAGAAAATTCAAGATATACATTTCACACATCTTACACATATGCGTTAGAGCCATTTTTGAGCAAATAAAAGTTTTCGAATCTAAAGCGTAATTTAGGGTAGAGCATTTTTTGAAAACCTTTGACTCGGCTAAGTGGAAAATGCTGAACTTAAATATCAAGATTTTTATTTAACAAACGCGGTCGCGCACCTCTTCTAAAATGCTTTTTTGGATTCAGGAGACATCTAAAGGTATTTCTGGTGAAACCTCGCATATAATTTTTGGGTGGAGTGCAATACATTTTATATATTAATACTATGTACATAGTAGGTATGTGTAGAGAAAATAAAGCTGATTAATCACAATACCACCAAAATGCCCATATTATTTTAGGTACCTTAAATACACATACTCGTCAATCAACGAACAGCGAAAGACTTCACAAATTCGGAAGTTCGTATAGGTATGAATCTTTCTCATTCAAACACTGGAAGGCAAATGTGATTAAGTGTTTTTCTTGGAAGTCTGTTCGACACGTCTTGTGCGATATTTCCTTCGGTGTCTTTTAAATAAAACAAGAAATCATACAAATTTTCTATCCCAATTAACCATTTGTAAGTATTTCAGTTATTTTGATTTTCTCTAAAAATAACTAATAATTATTTTATGTCATATATTTGAGATACTGCGAATTAAATTGGTATTTTGAATGTTATTGAAATAACTTGTAAGCTATCTCTGCTCTGAGTGAATTTTATATAATTAGAAAATTATACACGTTAGAAACTTAAGGCATAAACAGTTGACTGCCTCCGTGGTCGAGTGGTCAGCGAGCTGACTTCTCACCCGGGGGTCCCGGGTTCGATTCCCGGCTGGGACGGGGAATGTTTCTCTCGCCAGAATTATTCCCCATCCCCCCCACAGAGTCTGGAAGTTTGTATGTGAGTGTGAATGCGTGCGTGTTTGAGTAAAACAAAATGATTTAAACAGACGAGTTGTTTCAAGTGGAAAGCCTTATATGACCTTAGATGTTAAAGGGGGCTTATATAAACGAAACAAAAAAATCCTTAAACACATCACTTGCAACTCCAATATTAGCTTTCTTATTTTCTTCTTTTCTATTATCACTATTTCTTGGTATAAGCAATTGGAATATTCTTATTTTCTCAAAGTTTGAAATAACGCTGGTCACAAGAGGCTGTTAGATATTCCAGCTATATAAAACACCCTAATTGCATATTCATTACTCTCTTGGCTATATTTATAGCATTCTAAGTTGATTTCTCTTCTCTAAAACATTTTGCTTTTCAATTATTTTCCGTATAATTCTGATTCAGATAGCAACTAACAACGGATATAAATTTCTGTTCTGGGTACTCTGTCACACAGTCCGGAGGAGAGTGTACGTCAAACTAAAGGCATTTGGGAATAAGACGCGGAAACATTGAAATCGGTTTAAATATCACCCGTTTCATTTCACACTTCACCAAGAACTGTTCAGGAATGATTTTGAATCTCTTATCAATTCGTCATTTGTAGTCACTTTGACTCATTAGTGTTTCGCGACTGTATTGCTCTATTGCTTTTGATTGAAGAATACTGCTTTGGTCCTTGGTATTATGTATCCAATGTGGTATAAATGCGACTAAAGGAAAACTAGAAAAAAATCCCACTCCACGGGATTTGAAATCAGGACTTCCCGAATGATGGCTACAGACGTAACCGCCTGAATCATTCAACTCGGTAAGATTTTTTTCTCTATATTTATTTTCCTTATAATTTGCAACACAACAGATGCTTGAGTTTCAGAAAATATTTTGTCGATAGCATATTTTTTGTATATGTTCTTCAGCAGGTGCGTGTTATAAGGTTTTACTCACGTTTTTCATGGGGGAAACGGATATATGTTTTTTACCAGATAGTAAACTTTAAATATATTATTAAGGTTTAAACGCTGATATGTATTTAGTGAACTTGTGCTTAAGTGGGCTCTTTTTACGAGCGCAAATATTTATCTCATAATTAAAATTCCACGAGAATGAAAAAAAATCTGAAAATCCTAGAAGTTTCGCACATTACTTAATTTAAAAGCATAAAGACATGAACAATTTTGTGGAATCAAAATATATTCCGAGATTCAAGTATAAGAATGACAATTGAATAGGACAATTGAATAGGACACACAGTGTGTCTTAAAGACAAAGTTTCTGTTTAAACCTCTGAATTCGAAAAATCTGATCTGCTTCACTTTTAACAGATTTACCGCGTTTTTTATTATGGTTGTAAATGAATATATTTTTAATTATCTGTAACGTGCCTGCAATTGATATTATTTGTTGTTTTAAATCTATTGCAATGAATTGCATTAAATAAAGTTCATGGGTTGTGCAAGCATATCTGGACACTTATTAAAATATTGTTACCGATTAAAAATAATTAGATACATTACATAAACATGGCTTTCTTTAACTGTAACAAATTATTCTTTCAAAACCTTTTATCTACTGCATGATAATCGATATAAACCTTAGCAGCAATGATTTATTACATATTTTCTTGTAAGTGAAGGGGAAATAAGGGACTACACAAGGCTAACTCTATAGATAGTCGAAACTTTTAAGAGCAGGTCGCTATATGATGATACTGAAATTTGGTTCTTCTTACATGATCTGGATGAAAAAAGAGGAGTGGGAGAGGTGGAAATAAGAAATTCCGAAAAATCTGCCGTTTAAAGCGTAGTTTGTGGTGGGAGATTTTAATGAAAATCTTTGCTTCGCATCCTTGGAAGATGCTGAAATTACATAACAAGGTTGGTATTTAGTTTTTGAACTATGGTATTCACAGATACACACAAAGACATACACGCTCACGGACCTTTTTCTAACAGTGTTTTTTCAAGGGTTCTCCAAGCATGTATTTCCGGAAAATTTCGCTATCGAATTTTTGAGTGGAATTAAATACCTTTTATATTATGTGCGTTGCACCTATAGAGAATGTAAAATATACTAAAGTTACATTAAAATTAAATAAAATGTTTTAGAATCTCGTAGTTACTTTTCTCATATCAGTTACGTTGCTATTTTTTGAGGTCAAGAAAACAAGTAAAGATCAAGAATGTTAATAAATATTAAGTGAATATTCATAGATTTAACTTGTTTGAAGCGATATAATTCTAAGAATATATAGAATAAACTAGTACATAGATTAGTAAATATAGGAAGCATTGTATTCCATGTAAAATTTGACATTGGAACTGAACCGGAAGTACTTGTTTTGAGGCTTCCTGTACAGGAAACATTACTAGAAAGACCATTAATTTAGAAATTGTCTGTCTGAGAATAGCGTAATTCGAAAACAAAGGTTTGTTAATACCAATCTCGTATTAATGTTCAGTGTCCTCTAAGCATGCGATACGAAGCTTTTCAAGAAATTCCATTCGAACCCAAATAATCCTATACATAAATATTGTTTGTTATTTTATATTTTCTTAAAAACTGGCTATGGCAATTTTAATTAAAACACTACATGTTTAAGATAATTACATGACAACAAAGCTTATCTTAAACTTTCTGGGAATAACCTCTAAAGTCCTATTTTTCTTAATGGATTTTGTATAATAGGCAAAACAGAGATAGAAAACATATTATATCTATAAACATCTTATCTACGTATTTAATGCATTTTGTTGTGAAACTGGTCATTTCCAAGAGATGATTGGTTATTGGTTGAATTTGCAAACAGTTATATATTTTTCAAATTATAGGTTACCTTTCTATTTTCTAGTGGTGATGCAAAGAGCATGGAACTGTATATTCATCTTGTAGCGACACATTTTTAATTTTGACTATCCTTTGCCTATTGTATCTTTCTTATATACAATTAATGTATATAGGGTATAAGGTCTACAATGGAGAGGGGATATACCTTGTGTTACGCGAGCCTGAAACCTTTAGCGGCTACTATCCACCAGGATTATGCGAAGATGCCACAGAAGGTTACAGGATCACATATGTTACAGAGACGCGCGGAAGTCCACAACTGGAATACCCCTCCCACTGTGAGTTAGCCTGTGGCACTCTAGTGTCCATAGAGAACAACATTTCCTCTGAGAACCATTCACGCCATCTGTCGACTCTACCATTTTTAACGTGGTCTTCTTTGATATAGAGGTAATATTCTAGCCTCTGTTTTGCGGGTTCAGACCCGGCGGAGGGCGAAGAATGTTTCGGTGGATTAGTGTGGATTCCATCGTAAGGGCAGTAAAGTCGTTGGTTCCCTGTCGTAGATTTAAAGCACGTAAAAAGGACCCCTGAGCATCATTAAACAATCTTTCACGCCCAGTATAGAATGAGACGCTGTAGTTGAAGAGTGTTCATAAACAAAAGAATCTCAACACAACTGCCACACTTCACGAAATCTAGCAGCACATCTGAAACTTGAGAAGGAAACAGAATAATATGTTCCATTCATACGACTTTCTCCAGCTGTTCCACAAACAAGCATTCCTTACCAAAGAGCAACCTTTGTATACGTCCCAAGTTTTGTTCCCTTCCCTATTAATGTCGAAATGACGTTATATGTGAGTATAGGGTCTTTCAAAATTTGCTTCAAACTAATTTGTTATAAATATTACAATAGTTTAGAGAGGAAGAAAAAACAAAAGAAGTCGTATACTGGGAAAACAATAGTGTTTATAAAACATTGGGAAGATGTTTTTCGTTCTTTCGTTTAACACACACACACAATTCTGTTTGTGACTTCATGTATAGCATTTTGCAGGTTATCTCTTGGAATAGTAGCAATTTTAGTTGCTGTCGGATTGTTGGATGTGTCAGGAAAACTTGTTCTTTAAGGTGAGACCGCTACCAGAAGTCGGTCAGATTAAGATCTGGATTTCGTGGTAGCCACTTTGCCGAAAAGCGTCTAATAATAACTGGATCGCCAAAGATCTGGGTAATTAATTGTTTCGAAGGGATGTAGATATAAAGCAACAAGACATCATTGCTTGCCTTTGGCCTTTCAGATTTCTTCCTATCAACAACAGAACCAATTTCGTCAAACTTTTTTTCGTAGTCGGATTACCCTCCCCATATTTAGGACTGACTCCCTCCTAGGACTTAAAAAGGGATACCTAGGAGTCAGAAGCCTGTCAGGGAGCCAACGGCACGAAATCACAGAATGGAGAACCTGGAACAAGTAGTCGGCCAATAGCCTGGCATGAGTGCGAGGAAATGGATGATATAAAATGCAAGCCAAGTGGGTGATAGGAAAAGCTATGATGGAGCAATTGGGGGAATGAGTGGTGGGGGAAACCGGAGGAACCGGAGAAACCTCGCCCTGATGCCGCTTCGTCCACTACAAATTCCACATGCGGGCGCTTGGGTTGGAACCCGGGCCGCTTTGGTGGGAGACGAACGGTCTAGCCACTCAGCCACAGCACCGCCCATTCATCAAACTTCCTGATTAAATCTCTATAATTTCGAACGGAACATGTTTCTGCTCTTAAACTGTTAAGATTCCTAAATGTTTTCAGAAGTTGAGAAAAACTCCCCTTGAGTTTATAATGGGATGGAATCAGCTTCTATCATTTAGAGATAGAGATAGAAACATGGTTTGCAGCTTAAAATTTCTATAGCGTGTGAATAATATCACTAGTGCTCTATTTAACAAAACTGTACTAAAAAAACAAAACAACTGAACTGAAAAAAAACAAAACAAAACAAAAAAAATCCCATTGCTTGCCAGTGCGTGATTTGCTTTTATCCTATCTCAAATATTATAATACTTATAACGTTTTAAAGTATTTTATTGGTTAAATATATGCGTAAGCTTTTACGGCCAGTGTCCATAGTTTTAAAATTTAAAATTTTCGGGCTGTTTTGCCGTGGTCTGTAGGTTAAAATATGTTTAGTTAAAATATTTCTACCTAACGTTTCGCTAACTCGGAAAGAATTACAGCAGTGCGGATTAGGTAGAAATATTTTAACTAAACATATTTTAACCTACAGACCACGGCAAAACAGCCCGAAAATTTAAAATTTTAAAACTATTTTATTTGTGTTTAATGCCCGCTTTTACTTAAATGGTACCGCAGGCGATGACACTAATGATGATGGAGCACCTGTGTAATGCGATCGCGGGCGAAACCGTAGAACTCGGAGAAAACCTGCCCCTGAGCTGCTTTGTCCACCACACTTGGACACTTGGGATCGAACCCGGCCTGCTAAGTAAGAGTTGAGTGATCTCGGCCATTGTGCATACTGGCTTAAAATTTGAAGTAATTTTTGTGATCTTATATATTTAAACCCTACTTCCATTTGCGCTAACATATTTTTGTGCGATGCTGTACGTTGCTTGTTGAAGCGAGTGCGATAGGAAGGGCAGGAACTGGGCCTCGACGTCTTATAAAGATCGGCACTGAACTGAAGTTATTAACAGCGCGCAACCGGTGGCTACATCCCACAATGTACAACTGGCTCGATAATAACCATCCTGGAAAGGCAATAAGAACGAGAAGGAAAATACAGATACTCCCTGTTGTGCTAGCACTGTACCAGAAAACAACAAACTAGAGCTTTGATATCTTTCACATCAGTAAGTCTGATATTAGATAGTTTACAAGGGAATGCGTTCATTTCGAATATGAAAACCTTCTTCAATAATACTTCTGAACCCCAACAGCGAGCTTTTAGTTTGAGGATAGATTTAATTGAAAATCTTAGTTTGGTATTCTTGGAAGACGCTGAAATACCATAGGGGAGCTTACAAAACACGTATTTACGGTTAAATTTCAATATAGAAATTCTGGATGAAGTACAATAGCTATTGTCTCTACCTATTATAGCAGAGGAAGTAACAAACAAAATAGTTTAACAGCTGAAAGGAATCATAGTTATTGTTATAATAATTTATACAAAACAATATTTGGAGACTGCTTATGTGGTCAAAAGAACTACAAAATTACTTGTTATTTGCAGTTCCATTCCTACTGAGAGTAGACATTTTCCTTTAATTAAGATTAATCTTTACCCATTTAGAGAAAGGTGGGCATGAGAGTGAAGGTGCTTGTGAAAATAAGTCATAAACGACAACAGCCTACATTAAGCAAAGGAGCTTAAAAGGAGCAAAACGACCACCAAATATTTCAGCCACAGCCTCAAAGGTGACCATAGTATCTAAAGGGGGATATGGGAATGAAAAAATTATGTAGTTGGTGACATCCGGTATTTATATTGTAATTTGTCAATGCATTCGACTATCCGAGTCTTAGATTTATCTCTAGCGGTAGCAACAAACACTTCCAAAGCATAGAAAGTTTTGCTTCCAGCATATGCCGGAATATTGAGCAATTAATCAAGGCATATTAATGAGCTTGTTTGATGCCACAGAGATGTTATATAAGCAAATCGGCTTTCAAACTGATCATTAGCATTCTGAAGCTTAGAGGATATTACTTAGGAACGAGTATGTCTGCTCAAGATAGCTTCTACGTGCTTCTGACAGAGTTGCTGGAGGCCTTGAGGCAGCTACTTTTGTCACTGACTTAATATTTGAAAGATATAATATATTGTACCCACTATTGTCTTAAATGAGCATTAAAATACTTTTCTAGCAAAGCACAAAATATACGTACACCTTGAAACATTATAATCAATTTCTATGCTATATTTAATTTTGGTATAGGATATATAAGAATACAGATCAACGAAAACTTAAGTAATGACATTGATTTTTGAGCCTGTTGCAACAATTTTTTTTTCCTTAATGAATTAGGTACTTGTGCATTTATTTTCCGTTTATTTCATTTTTAATCTAAAAGAAATAAGTCATAAAACTGCAAAGAAAGAATACGAATGTTATACAAATTGGTTGACCCTATGATGGAGGTAAAACAAAACAAAACACTTTTTTCTGCCCTTAACTATACGCTACACATTTTCTTTACATAAAATACCCACATTAACAATATACTATTGCTATAGTAGTTATCTACAACTTTCTGTTAATTTAATTCACAATTAATAGCAGTTTACAATCTACTTTGTTTCTGCAATCCGAAATATATGAATACTAATACTAATAGCAGTTTAAATAGTAACTTTCGTCCGTTCAAAATACTGAGCTTTATTAATTTTCTATATTAGGAAATAAACGACAAAAGAATTAAGATTACATGCACATATTACAGAGAATGTTAATTTTTTTACAAATTGTTTTGCTTTAATTCAATTAGTAGCCTTATAAAATGAAACTCTTAATGCAAGTAACCGGTATCACCAAAGGGCTTACTGAGAAGTGAAGAAAACATGAATATACTGACGCAAATATTTTTTGTTTTCAGAAAAAATGGCGAAGATGTGGCTAGAATAAGTAAAAGCAGTAAAGCCTCCTTAAATGCATAGCTGTCCACGCTCTGTCGAGCATTTGAATCATATTGGTAAGTTTTATTACATTCTGAAAGCTTTAATGTTCAATCTTAACAACATAAGGTCAGTTTTTTTTGGTAGTGACACTGCAGGGGGTCACACTGATGATACATGAATGATGATAGAGCACCGGTGGAATGCGATAGCGGGGGAAACCGGAGTACCCGGAGAAAACCCACCGCAGCGCCGCTTTGTCCACCACAAATCTCACATGCGGTCGCTTGGGATCGAACCCCGACCGTCTAGGTGAGAGACTAGTGGGCTAACCACTCGGCCACGGCGCGGTCATAAGGTCAGTGTTTTTAGTTTCTCTACACGTACTATGTACATAGTGTATAGAAAAGGTTTTGTATTGCATCCAAAAATTCGATACCGAGATTTCATCGGAAATATATGCTTTGGGTGCCCTTGAAACCCAATTTATTTTTATTTTTGGAAAAAGATCCATGAGTGTGCGTGTGTGTATGTTTGTATTTGTGGACAGCATAGCTCATAAACGAAAAGACCGCTAACAACCAAACATGGTATTTATGTTTGGTATCTTCCAAGGATGCGATACAAAGATTTTCAAGAAAATCCCCCACCGCCAACTACCCTTTACATGGACATTTTTTTGAAAATTTTGATTTTCTCAGAAATGGCTCTAACGATTAAAATTAAAATATCGTAGATTAAATATATTTACCTCACAAATAAAATGTACATCTTGAATTTTCTGGGAATAGAAAAAAAAGCCTGTTATTTATGGACGCTCTTTAACTGCTTTTGGTTCTCAGCGTCCCATTCTATATTGGGCGTGAAATATCGCTTAATTTTGCTCAGAGGCCTCTCTTCAGGCTTGAGGTTCTTTTACGTCCGTAAACCTACGACACGGGACCCACAGCTTTACTTCCCTTCCGAAGGAAGCCATGCTAAGGATTTTTACGCCCAAAAAAATCCATCGTCCTCCGCCGGGTTTGAACTCGCGACCTTGGGTATATGAAGTTAGCATGGTAACCATTACACCACGGAGGGCGACTTTCTGGGAATAGCTTATGAAGACTACTTTATTATGAAAGAATTTTACGGAATTTTGCATAGCTGCTAACCATAAGAGATGACCAGAATCTTGCCACATAAAAATGTAGAGCACGCAAAACACACAATTTGTGTTATATACACATTTTTTATGGAGTTGATCGTTTTTGAGATATTCCTTGTTATTGGTTTCACTTTAAAAAACTTATATTTTTCTCATACAGGAATCTGTCAACTCCTGTCCACACAAACAAAGGAACTTCAGTCACATAGCAACCAGTTTTTGACTATCACTTTAACCTATGGTACTCCCCACTTACACGGAAGAGGGTAATAAGAAACATTACCAATAAAGGTATTAACACGAATTCTAATTTCATCCGAAGATGTAATTCATTTATGAACAATTCCTAGTCTCGGAGTAAAAGCTGATGCTACTCCAGGACGATTAAACCAGAAGTTTTTGCTATTTGTTTTTCAAATAGCATGAGGTAAACAGAGGCATAAGCTTTTTAACAATAATTTGTTGCAGAGATGTAGAGAAAGTCATGTGAATGGAACACTTCAGATTTTTTAAATATCACCCAAAGATACACAATTATTTTGCTAAATAACCTCTGGCATTTGATATTGCAAGCCTTATCTACTTGTGGAGTATCAATGTGGGAACACGAGGAATAAATTTCTCTATTTATCAGTTAGGGATTTAAATTAATACATGTATAACTATGTATTACAAACGTAGAAGCTCAACATCGCTAGACTCTTGCGTCTACTACTCCTCTATGAATGGGCATTAGCGCCAGAATGTGCCAGATCTAACGGGATAGATCCAGTGCTTTCAATTGCTTTTAGCAAAGACAGATTCTGACAGAAGATTATAAGTCAGGGGAAAAGAAAACAGTTTCCTCCTCAAACCACATCCACCACGCTTAACCCTGCTGTCGTTTATTATGAAATGAAATGAACTGAGAAGACACATTTATGACAGTGTATAAACCAATAAAATTCGCACCACCTGCGGTGCCATAAGTAGTTAAAGCGGGCGTTAAGCACTACAAAAAAAAATTCGCCAAACCACGTGAAAAAAAAACACGAAAATAACCATAGGTTAGTGACCGATAGAGGAATAATCGAACCCGGCACTTCCTGAATGTGACGCTATCGTCTCAGCCATCCCACTATTTTATATCCGATAAGGTTGGTTAGTGCATCATTGCAGATCATGGAAGGATTTGAAAATATGAGACCAAGAGGAGATTTCTTATTTCTTCATTTTTTTCGGCGATAATAAATAATAGAAATAATATTTATGCAACGATATGCATCATTCATTGCATTTAGTTTATATCAGGGCTTGAAGTGTCAGCGATGATGTGTCGGTGCAGTGTGATAGGAAGAAAAGGATGCGCTATGCACAACTTTCTCCGTCCCTCAGCCTTCTACTGGTTCCCAGGTATACGAACCGTTCCTTGGGAGGCACTCGACCCTCTAGATGGGCCAGGATCCCAAATCCGTCATCCCACTGAGATGGCGTTTCAAGGTGGAACCTGAAGGGAGGGACCTGTAATTTCTGTGCCTTAACTTCTGGTTCCGGCCACCCTGTCTCCTCTCATCTCATCCTTCCAGGAGGCATCTCTTTGTGGATTATAGGGAAAATATTCTCACTGGATCAGTGCCAAGTTCTCTGTAAACACACCCTACTTAAATACTAAAAACTTGATTGCTAACACCTGATGAAAATGGTGGTTATAGTAGCGAGGTCGATAATTAACAACGGTGGCGGATTGGAGAGCGATTATTATACTTGTTGTTGACCTTCTAGAAATTCAATAACTAGTCATATTTAGCTATTACATGAATTACATCTTAAGTAAATATTATCAAATAAAAAGGAAGTAAAGTATTTAAATTGTACAAGTTCAACAAATATGAGTATGTTTCAGGTAATAATTATATACACATTTAAGGATTTAATATAGGTCTGTTACATACGTACAGTAAAGTAGGAAAATACTAAAGTAGGTTATGTCATCAGCATGGCATGCAGAAATGTAACTTTCCATGTGTACTTGAAGTAGTTCAATATACACTATTCTCCATAAAGCATTTAACGTTTTGCAGTCTTACGCTCTCTCCGTGATTTATCGGCAACTTCTCTGACATTGCTGTTCAGCGGGTGTGCCGTACACTCGGGCGACATACAGTGAATGAAGTACAAAGAATAGGGAGATGGATTTATAATATACCTAAACGGCGTAGTAAACGTATGTGTAGGCGCACAAGAATAACGCTGACTTCTCTTAAAGAAATTGTATACAGTATATATATTTTCAAAAGAAAATAGGTGCGTAATAAATTGCCTGGCACTTATTAGTGTCGTTTGTCTACCTCTCCTCTCCGTTCCCACACGCATGAAGTATCTCGCCAATTGCTTGAAATACCGAGTTCAGATTTAATGGGAGTTTGAGTAAGATTAAACAACAAATTTCATATTTGGAATCAGTACAGGAAGGTTTAGATGAAGTGCATCGGGCACATTTTCAAAGCTTGAAGGAGTCCTTTACTGCAAACATAGAGTACTTGTATACATCATAGTTCGAAAAAATTTCTGCTTGAAATCGATTCGAAATTAAGAATAGTTAAGATAAAGCCAAGTTTAAAAATATAGGACTGATTTATTTCTCGATTAAAGCTAACCGATTTGAAAATAAACGTGTTCAGAAAATAAAATTATAAATTACTCTTAAATGGTGATATGGTGACTACTAAGATTTCATTGGTTCTTGCTAGGAAAAAGGTATATTTAAGTATGTTAGTGTTCTAAATTTATATGGTAAATCATGTTTTAAATTAATTGTTTGAACCAGAGCTGATAAATAGTGGAAAGAGAGTAAATATGTTAACCATTACAGACATTATTTATATGTGGCAATTTAGACTTGTATACTTGAGTTAAAGCTGTGTTAAAGTGACGCACAAATCGATTTTAAGTACATTAATGATTTTATAACGATATATTTGTTTCATTTCACTGCTTTAGATTAGGTAGCTCATTTTGTCATTTATTATACCTACTATATTATATACTCTTATTCTGTGTTTTAACATTTTGAATAGGCATTTATGTATTACAAAACGCTGGCTTTATTTGTGAATGTTTTATTCTCAATTTAAGTAGAATAGCGTCCAAATTTTGGAAATTTCTTGTGTGGATGTTTGCGAAAAGTTAAATGAAGTATTGAAACATCGAGGCTTGTTACTTTAAACAAAAGTTTTATCCAAAGATGCCGCATGAAGATTTTCAACAAATGAAGTATACTGCACCATAAACTACCTCTTATAGGGAGAAGCACTGAATAATTTTGATTTCTGAAATGATTTAACGATTTGGTCAAAGTATCAAATAATTAAAATATTTACATGACAAATATTTCTTAAACCACATTACAATAACACAACAATTACGGCTGATTACAGGAAATTAACTAGATTAGAACATTAAATGTACAACCTTTTTGGGGCGTATTCTGGGGAGTTATCTCATTAGGAATGAATTATGTGTAACTTTTAAATCTTAACAGAGAGACAACACCTTGGTGCACAATTAGTATAGATCTTATTTAAACAAACAATTTATGGCAAGTAAACCTTAGCAATTTTCGACATTTTCTTTATTATTGGTTTGAGTAGTGTACTGCTTTATACTTTTTTAAATGTCGTTATTCATTTTATTTTGTCTTGTCATGCACCGGGAATGGAATTACAAAATGCATCACTAAAGAGTTGCTTTTAAAATGTTGGTTTAATCTAATACATTCCCCCATTTACCTAAAAATAAAATGTGAAATAAAAATGTTTCTGAAAATGTTTTCTCTATTACATAACCTACATAGAAGAGTAAAATTTTGTAGGAATAGATTATGAAAGATTTGGTAGAGAAGGCGTGAGTGGATTTTTTCAGCCTGGTATTTTTCGGAACTGGATCGAAAAAAACAAACCACTTCATGGATGCATGCACACAAAGACATTTGTTTCCTAAGCATTTCATTATATATTATCATTATTTAGAATTTTTAAGTATTTTATACTTTTTAACTGATAATCGCATTATTTGTAGTGTTGCAAAAGAAACCCAATTAAAAAAATTACATAGCGAGCAGCTTTTAAGAGTATCTTTTCACCTTGTACCTATAACGAAATGTATAATAAATCAATTTCTGCAAATTTTTGTTTCGATTAATGTGAAGTATATGGAAGAATAACCTTTGTAGCAATATTGTGCATAAAACAATTTTTTTCTGAGTGGCTGTTTCCAATCTGAAATGTTTGGCGTTGGATCGGTAAAACATTCTGCTTGGTTACATTCACATGAGTTTCTTTCCTATTCTGCAACAAATTATTGTCTTATTCTTCTATTTATTCTGTAGTAATAAAGATAACCGTTCAGAAATTTTCTTATTACTTATTTACTTGTAGTACAAAAATATAAACGAACACACTAAGTAAACGCGATAAAAATCCTTTAAAAGTTGGACGATAGTGTTGGGATTGAAATTCCTGGCCAGAACTAAACAAAAGAACAAACAATGACGACTTTTCTTAGAGAAAAATATAAGTATTGGAAAATTTAAACTAATAACAAAAAATATCCTTGAAATGATTAACATCACAAAACTTGTATTAAAACATAAATCGCGTGTTTTAACGAGGGCTGCCTTTCTCAGCAGTAACATGGGGTCTTTAGAGGCTGTTCCAGACAGTTTAGGATATATTTTTTATTTGCAATGTAAACATCTTTATTGTGGTATTTTAATCAAAATTGCTAGTCATTTTTAGGAACATAGAAAATTTAGAAACATTTTCCATGTATGGTTAATTTCAGTGGGGACTTTCCTGAAACTCATTTTCACATTCTTGGAAGATACTGAACTTAAAAATAAAATTTGGTACTTAGTCGACTTGAGTTATGTTGTTCACAAACACAAGCATGCACACACGGAGCTTATTCTAAAAATACATGCTCTTATGCTCCTCACAACATGTGCTTCCGGTGAATACGAATTAAATAACCTCTCTACATACTGTGTACATTGTACGTGGTAGAGAAAGTAAAATCCTTCAAAAACACACGCACTTAAAGACATAACTCTTCTAGAATTACTCTAATTGGATTTAGGGGACCTCGAAGTCGTTGCTGCTGTTAAAATACAATTTTACGAAGAGACTGCCTACGTGGTTGAGTAGTGAGCAAGCTGAATTCTCAACCGGGAGTCCCGGGTTCGATTCCCGGCTGGGGCGAGAATGTTTTCTTTAACCAGAATCATTCCCTAGCCGCCACAGAGTCTGGAGGTATGAATGTGAGAGTGAATATGTGTGTATAATTATATAAAAATGATTAACCTAATGTCCACAACTATAGTCAATATAGAGTAGTTTAATAAGTTAAAAGGCAGGACATGACCATAGCAGTTAAAGACTATATAAGTGAAACAAAACAAATTTACAAAGAATCTCGACCTCTGGGAACATCTAGTGGCTTTAAGTTGAGCAACCTTTACTGACGTGCTGTACTTACTATTCGTTTAGTGCCCTTTTAACTCTGCAACTTGGGGGATGTTTAAAGTTGGAGAAGTTGCTGAACGTATTACTCCCCAGCGACTCACTGGACGTCGTCGTTCTGACCAAGTTGGTCTTCTTCTAAACACGTCACTTGAATGACAGCTAAGGCTCCCATGAGAGTCACGGCGCCACTTTGTGGCTTGGCAAGGTCCGAAGAAGAACGGCTCGGACTGCCACTGTTGTCGTTTTGTATTAGGAGGCCGCTGTCCCCACTCGATCACAGAAGCGTTGACATTCATAACTATAATTCTGATAAATGCCTTTCATGCCACAACCAGACAAGATAAAGGTGAAGGGAAGCTAAAATGAAAGTCTCTTGGGAGTAACATTTCAAATTTCTCTATTTCTGTATAGATTTTTGAAACTGTGATTGCATTGCTGTTACGTTAAAATAAATACTACGTTTTATTAAAAGTGGATAAATACAACGAGAGATATAAATTATTTAATATATTGTATTATTTAAATATATTGTATAACAATGTTTCACATATCGCAAAATTTGAGAAAATGAATTGGCACTTTTGGAATGAGAGCTTTGAACCACGCACAAGAAATCATGCAGTGAAAGTTAAGAAAAAGTAATCCATTTTTGATACTTTTTTTTGAGAACTTACTATTGAGTTTAGGATAATTTTGACGCCTGTAATATTAAATTAGATACTTATGCACAATCTGAAAGGTTTAGCTGTATTTAAACAAAAGCGAGGAATGAAAGTGTAAAAATGTAGTTTTGAGAAAAATTCTGTTCTATAAAATAGTTTGCAGTTAACAGGTGTATTGTAGATCTTGAAATGGTTATAGAGACCGAAGCCACGGGGACAGCTAAATGTTGGGTTTTTATGGATGTTTAAATGTTTCAACAACCATTTGCTATAAAGATTTTATTTTCGATTTTTTGACCGATCGCAGCCAATGTTTCACTCCTAGTGTTTCCTAAGGGAGTACAAAGGGAACCGATTGGTGAAAAATCTAATGTGTTAGGTTCATATAACTTTCTCTACGTATTCTTCAAAGCTATGCTTACAAAACATATTTGTCCATCTAGTTGTATCTATTTTATTGAGATAAATCTTAGCAGAAATTGCTTTATTACACATTTTCTTGTATGTACAACGGAAATGAGAGAGTACACTTAACAAAGGCGATATCAAATATTTTATTAGACTACCTCTGTGGTGTGGTGGTAGCGTGTGTGCCTCCTATTCAAGAGGTCCCGAATTCAAATCTTGGATAGGCTGAGTTAGACGAATTAAGGTTTTTCTGGGGGTTTTCTTTATCCTATGACGAATGTCGGCTAACTTTTTGCTCTCCTGGGCCTATACTAGCATCATTTTATTCATCGTCCGAAGTGACCTACCAGGTTAAAGGACGTTAAATAACCAAATTAATAGCTGATCCCTATTCAATGGCTTTAAAACTCCGTTAAATTTGCATTAACAGGATAAATAAGTAAAGCCAATTACAACTTATTATTTTAGAAAGGTATAAAAAAGGCAAAGAACATCTTGGCAATGGTCAAATCCACAAATATTTTATGTAACAAAACTTGTTAGCTTTAACGAGATTTACGGTTTTGTTAAGTAGGATTTTGTCCATCTCTTACATTATGCAAAAGTTATCCAGATTGAAAAGTACTCAAAGGTAGTTAGTTCCCTTAAAATCAAAGATATACATTTAACTTGTCATGAAAATATCTTAAACATAAGCATATTAATCAATATCGTTAAAGCCATTTTTGAGGTAATCAAATGTTTTGAAAACATTTTCGTGTAAAGGATATTTTGGGGAGGGAATGTTCTTGAAAATCTTGGCATTGTTCACATGAAAGATGCCAACCTTAAATATCAAGTTTGATATTTAATGTTGTAAACATTTTCTAAATATTAATTTTTTATGCAGAGGGATCCAGTCGGCAACAATGTTTGGGTAGAATGCAAATCTTCTCTACCTAATATGTACATTCCCATGCAGAACAATAACGCAACATTTTTCATGCTTTCATGAATTAACCATAATTAACCTATTTACAGGTCTTAATACCTAATATGTTCTTTTCTATAAGTTTCTCGATTTTGCATTAACTCTAAAAATTTTAAACACACATTTTGAAATCATTATTAAACCATATTTTATTTTAAGCTAATGTTAAAATTTTTTTGGAACAGTCAAATTTTGCAAGTATCTTTTTCAAATAGCCCAAAAAAGTTCTGTGGGGTTATTGTCAAGCAAATACCCTGGCTGTAACATTAATATTACAAATAAAATATAAAGTTCTCTTTACTTTCACTGAATAAGTATTGGAATATTTTTAGTTGCGAAACTCTATGATATGCAAAAAAAATATTTAGGGAAGACATTGATACAATTTGCCCAAAATTACTCTTTTGCTAGTGTTAACATTTTCTGTAATGTTTTATGATGTAGTTATATCTGATTACATTTTGCCAGCATATTACATAAATTGAAATATTAGGTACTTTTACCTCTATGGTTTCATGACAAATAAAAAAAAAAGCTATAACAGCTGCCTTATATATAAGTGGAAGTCTGCGTTAACACAAACAGATAAATGGTGTTACGGCAATACTGGAATGCAGCACTTGAGTCTCTTAAAGTAAGCGGGTTCGAATCAAGTCAAAATACAAACACTGCATTGCGTATTCATACGCTCACAAAGTAAACAAATAATATTAATTAGTGATAAGGAAAACAGCAAGTTTAACCTGTTGTGGACCGTTTACTTTATTTCTGTATACGTACGCTGCGCTGATATTTTGATGGTTGGGCCATACTGCGCTATACTCAGCCTTCTCTCCGCTCTAAACCTCACAACTGCATTCTTTCGTCAGACAGGTAGTAGGTGGGCAAAGAAGAAAGTATACAGTTCCAGTCAATGATGGTCTATACTTTAGCAATTTAGTTAAACATCCCAAAATGAGTGTATCAGAGTCCAAATACGTAGTTGCGTATAATAGCCAAGTTTGAAAAACGGTTTTTAAATAATGATCGATTAACGAAACAGAAACTCTTTCTCTAAATTGTGGTCCAAATTTCGGAGAACATCTTACTGTTTCATGGATATTTGTTAGTCTTTATACATTAATATACTTTCAGCTTAAAGGGTCATATATCACCAGGCTAGCTGTTCTAACTTTAACAGGCTACCTCAGTGTTTTACTTTGGAGTTAGTTTGAGAAGATGGTGTGCCACATCCATCATCTGAAATGGAGAACAAATCGTGAATGATGAATGTAACATAATACTAATCTAAAAAGATAAAAGACCAATTTCCGTGCAAATCACGCTTTAAAAGTATTCCTTATATTTTATGGTGTTATTATCGTATAACATATTTTTCTATCCGCCTATTTTGGGCCTGAAAGTGATTTTAAATCAGGCACTAATGTGCTTGGGAATTTTCAGGATAGGAAAACGACACTTTACTTTATATCACAAGTAGACTTTTGTTATCAATGAACTCATGTAAAGTAACGTTTAAAATACTAGTTTTTCAAACTATGCCACACCAAAGTAAATTTTGAACAATGAGAATTTAAACATACAACGGAATTTTGAAAAGGCTGGTGCAACGGTAAGAATATTTGATATAAATATACATTTCTTCTTTTACGCCTTCTTACTTATACAGCAGAGTAAATAGGTTTTCGAAAATGTACAGAAATTACAAAGTTATCTTAATACCTCAAATTTTCTTAACCATACGAGATAATCTCAAACATAAGCTTTAAGGTGGAAACATATTTTTGAAATCTAAAAATAACCAAATCTTTTCCATATAAACAGTTAATTAATTTAGCGTAGTGGCACTTCCATGAAAGTTTTCAGATTGTCTTTAATAATATACTGAACTTATATAAATGTTGGTATTTTTATCATCTGTTTTTGAGTTAGGTTGATTCTTTTATAACATTATTTTTTCTTATTTAGAACATTACAAATTGACTACATTCAGCAAATCTTCGATTTCAAATTTTTGACTCTAATTACTATAGATAAGTGACATAGAAGTAAACATCTGATGTGTTCCATTGACATGATATTCCCTACGTATTCTATAAAAACTATTCTTGCCAAAGGTTATTCTTCTATCTACTTCATGCTAATCGAGATAAACATTAGCAGAAATGGTCTTATTACTTAGTTCCTTAAAAGTAGAAGGAAATAAGGGAATACGCTAAAGTAAAGTGACAGTCTTAGCTTTTAAAAGCTGGTTTCTATGCGATTAAACATTGATTCACTTTGCATGGCCAGTGGTAGAATATAAGAAAAATTAATGAACAATTCTCCTTTGAAAGAAGTTTACACTTAAAATGAAACGAATATCTCTGGAAGGTTAACTACATGAAAAATCTGATGTGTACCATTCACATGACTTTCTCCATATCCCTGCAACAAATAATTCTTAAAAAGCTTATACTTCTATTTACTTTATGCTAATCAGAAAAAAATAGCAGAAATAGTCTTATTACTCGCTTCCTTGTAAGTAGAAGCGAAATAAGGGACAACCGTGGGTTAAAGTGATAGCCAAAAGCTGCTTGCTATGTCAATGAAGTTCCTTTGTTTATATGGATAGGAGTTGACAAGTTCCTGTATGAGAAAAGTATACGTTTTTCATAGCAGAAACCAAAAATAAGTAATGTCACAAAAACGACGAACTCCACGAAAAAAATGTATATAACATAAATTGTGTGTTTTAAAGTGCTCTACATTTTTTGTGTAGTAAGTTTTTGTCATCTCTTACGGTTTAGCAGTCATTCAAAATTTAGTAAAATTCATTCAGAATAAACTACTCTTCAGAGGCTATTCCCAGAAAATTCAAGATATACGTTTCATTTGTCAGTTAAATATGTTTAATATCCGAAATTTTAATCAAAATCGTTAGAGCCATTTTTGAGAAAATCAAAATTTTCGAAAAAAGTTCCATGTAAAGGGTAGTTGGGGGTGGGGGGATTTTTCTCAAAATCATCGTGTCGCATCCCTGGAAGACACTAAACTTAAATACCAAGTTTGGTATTTTACCGACTTTTCGTTTTTGAGTTATCATGTTCACAAGCACACGGACACACACACACACACACACACACACACACACACACACACACACACACACACACACACACACGGACCTTTTTGTGAAAATGCTTTTTTTGGATATTGGGGACCCTAAAACATATATTTCCGGTGAAATCTCGGTATCGAATTTTTGGTGGAGTGCAATACTTTCTCTATACACTATGTACATAGTGCGTATGGAGAAAGTAAAAATGTGTATGACATACATTGTGTATTTGAACGACATCTACATTTTGCGTGTTGTAAGTTTTTGTCTATTTCTTACGGATTACCAAAAGTAATCGGGAGTAAGGAGGTCAAGGCTTTTCTCAGAAAAAATAAGGTATGCTTTTATTTATCATGCAAATGTCTTTAATCAAACCGACAGTAATTTTTGAGAAAATCGAACATTTTCGAAAAACATGTCTTGTAAAGTGTTTTTTCGGGTATGGGATTATTCTGAAACACTTCGTTTTGCATTTTCGGAAGTTACTAAATTTAAATTTAAGTTTAGTACTTCGCCGTTATTTTCGTTATTATTGGCAACACGCGCACGCAGTGCGTGTACACACACAGTCATATACCACACACACAAACACAAAAAGTGATTTTCTAAAAGCGATTTTTACCTCCTCTATCACGTATGTACAGTATACGCAATATATGGAGAAACATTGTATTCCACTAAACAATTCGATATCGAAATTTCACTGAAAATACATGTTTTGAGGCTTCCCCAATCCAAAAAAGCGTTTTTAGAAAATTATCCATGCGCGCGCACGTGTGCGTCTGTGCCCAGTACAGCTCAGAAATTTCGGCTAACTACCAAACTTGGTATTAAAGTTTAGTACCTTCTAAGAATGTAACACGAAGATTTTCAGGAAAATTCCCCCACCCTAAACTGTGCTATACGTGGAACGTTTTTCGAATATTTTGATTTTCTCAAAAATGACTCTAAAGCTTTTGATTGAAGTATCACATGTTTAAGATATTGTCATGAAAAACGACATGTATATCTTGAACTTTCTGGGAATAACCTCTGAGGACCCCTTCATTCTGGATGACTCTTGTGTAATTAGTAAACCGTAAGAGACAGACAAAAACTTACGGTACAAAAACTGTAGGTGAATTTAAACACACAATTTATGCCAAATACAGTTTTTTTGTAGAGTTGATCGTTTCCGACATTCCTTGTTATTGGTTTAAATTTAAACTAATTAAACTTTTCTCAAACGGGAAGTTATCTTTGTTTTATCTCTCTTTTGCTTTACTCCTGCCAAGCAGAGTGAGCCGAATACCAACTGTTTCACATAGCGATTAGTCTTTAAAATGTACGACTATCGATTTATCCCAGTGTTCTCTCACTTTCCTTCTACTATTATAATGAAGCAAGTAATAGCGCCAATTCTGCAGTATGATGTACATAAAATAACATTTTATTGTAAGAATGGAATACATAAGATTTATTTGGATTAAGATGTTCTCAAATAAGGTATTTCCCATGAAATATTGGTGTTAAATTTTTGGGTGGAATACAATACTTATGTGCTTACTATGTACATGTACATGTGATGAGAAAGTAAAATGCGGTTAATAGGTTTCTAAGAAGCTAAAGATATTCGTCTATGTAACTTGGGAAACATGTCGGAGCGATTAAAGTTCTGTAATGCTTAAAGAGTGCCTAACATTTAATTTTCTAAATGCTTGGCTGAATGTTTCCCCTAAAATTAGACGCAGTGAACAAAGAGAAAGGGAAACGTTTTCACTGCGATATTAAGAAAATGCAGACACCAAGGCAGGTGGACGTTTGGGAGACTGGTGCTATGCGTTACACCGTGCCATTTTGAAAGCTTAGTGGAAAAGGAAATTGAAAATACGAGCTTTGATATCATGATAATATGCAGCACGAAGTATTTTACTACAGGAGTTGTTAATTACAATAGTATGTTAGGTTTTACTAAGCGCATATATTAATTCCAGAGCATATGCTTAATTTTCATCACTTTTCAATATCATATCGTCCAACTTTCCTGTATTTCATCTGTGTAGGGTAAGCTAGTCGCGTTCATTATGAGTGGTAAAACGAAGGCCGGTGTCGCAGCTCTCCACTGACGGGTTTTAACTTGAAATGACTCCGTTAAGTTCCACAGACCTTTAAAGCACGAAGCACTACATAAACAGATGAAATACGGGGTATTTGGGCCACTTTGTTGACGCTGTCGATGAAACTACCTCTGTAGCAGATAGCTCTGGGCTGAAATTTAAATTCAAACCTCTCCGAAAAAGCTGTATTATTCAGGCTAGAAAGTTATAATGAGCCGTAATTTTACAAGCCTTAGAAGGTGTAAACTTTGGATGATTTTTCAAGATATAAACTAATGCGTTACACTCGCATGGCTTTCTTTATCTATTTTGCGAAAACTATTCTTAAAAAGCTTAATCTCCCATCTAGTTCATGCAAATGGAGATAAACTTTAGCAGACTGTTTTCCTTTTATATTTCCTTAACAGCCACAACGATAGTCAAATCTTTTAAAAACTGGTCGTCATGTAATCATATTGAAATTAAGTTATTTTTGCATTACCAGGAGTAAAATTACATAAGAAAAACGAATAACATCTTCTAGGTTGAGAAAAGTGTAAGTATTGGTACATTTAAATCAATAAGAAGGAATATTTCGAAAATAGCTAATATCACAAAAATGTATATGATGGAAATTTAAATTATTCTTAAACACACAACTTATATTAGATATATATTTAGTGGAGTTAAGCAATTCTGAGATATTCCTGGTTAATGGTTTCAATTTTAAAATACTTACAATTTTCTCAAACGGGAAGTCGTCATGCGTTCCCTCTAGCCATGCAAAGTGAGCCGAATATCAGTAATTTTCGCTTTAGCCTAGTGAATTCCCTTATTTTTCTCCTACTTACAAGGAACTATAAAAGAGTATTTTATTTCTGGTAATGGTTATATGATTAACATGTAGTAGATAGAAAAATAATGATTTCCAAGAATAATTTGTTTCCAGAATAGAGAAAGTCATGTGAATGAAACACAGATTTTTTTTCTCGCATCATTAGGATCATCTGCGGCAGAAACTGTGATCTGTTTTGCTGCTATTGTACAAACAGTTCGTATAGTAATGCTATGGAAGTGGCCGGGTGCCATTACGTCATTCAAGAGCACAGGGTATTTTCAATGTTAACTAGGATTACCTTAAGCTGTTACAGTTATTATTTTTTCTACTTTTATGGAGTAGCAAACCCTCCAAAGATGGTGGGAGTAAGACATAGTTTACTTCTGTGAAATATAATAAATAAGCTGCTGCAGTAAACTGTAGCTAGAATTGAAGAATGAACTAATGCGACACCAAAAGTAAAATATAAAGACCCAATGTCTTTTTGATTTGTTATTTTACTGCATTATTATGTCTAATAATACCTTAATTCCTGTGTGGCCGCGCCGTGGCCGAGTGGTTAGACCACTCGCCTCTCACCTAGACGGCCGGGGTACGATCCCAAGCGACCACATGTGAAATTTGTGGTGGACAAAGGGGCGCTGGGGCGGGTTTTCTCCGGGTACTCCGGTTTCCCCCGCCATCGCATTCCACCGGTGCTCCATCATCATTCATGTATCATCAGTGTCACCGCCTGCGGTGCCATAAGTAGTTAAAGTGGGCGTTAAACACTATCAAAATCAGACTTAATTCCTGTATGTAGGAATTACAAATCTTAGTTTCTCAACTATTTTTTTAGTGTTTTTCAATATAAATTTTGTACAATTAGATTACTCTACATTTATGTCGAAATAGGATGGATTATCATTATACTAATTTGATATACAGTGAAATTATAATTACATGCATTATGTACCGTTAATGAGATAGCGCACACTTGTATTTACTAAATTTAACTTACACGAAAAGCTAGATTTTGTAGAAGATATTAGTTTTCACATAAATTTACATTAATATGCCAGGTAAAAATCAAAATACATGTCGCTGATAATTTCAATTATTTTTATTCGGTATGTACAAAGATGTTAAATTAACTCTATTAAGTATATTTACAAAAGTAAACAATTTGTTTAAGAGAACTTAATATGTATTTTTTTTTATTGAATGTAATACTCCTCCGTATGGAAGATATGAATGATAAAATATGCTTTTAATACCAACATTATTCTTATGAAGTAAAGGGTTGGTCCTTAAGTCATTGTTCCACAAGAATGAAAGTGAGCATAGCGGATAATTTTTAGGATTCTCTTACTTAACAAGGTAGCTCCATGGTAATTCTGAGGCTCGCATTCCTGAGGTCCAAGTTTGAATCTGTTGACCACCACTTTAACCTTGGGTTTTTCGTGGTTTTCCTTACTCATTAGGTGGCTGCTGAATGATTTCCTTTACCTCATTTCTTCCTTTCTTATTTTTCAGGTATGCTTCTAGGTTTAGTAGCGTATTTTGGTGCTAGATATGTGGCGCGGATGCTTGATTAAATAAAAGAGAACTCTCTGTGAATACTAGAGTGCTGCTTAGTCGACGAGCAGTGAGACGGCTATTTAAATGAACGTCCGCGCGTCTCTTTGGCCTGTCTGCCAGCGGCCTGTAGTCTTTTGTAGTTCCTTCTCTTAATCCTTTCCTCCTAGACAGTATTAGCTACAATATATCTATGTACTTCGCATTGTGCGAGATGTCCCCGCCCGTTTTGTACCTACACGTATACGTATAGAAAGACTTATTTGTTAAATGAATAAGTGATTTCATTTCAAAACACCTAAAACTTAGTTTGGTATTAGATATGCTTTTCCAATTCATATTATAATAAGTAATAAGACGAAGTCGTGTTAAAATACTGTTAGATAAATTTGAGAGATGGCTGGTTTTGTGTTTCAATATGAGGATATTATTTTCAAAATGAACTGCATGTACGTTTATAGCCGAGAAGATATTTAAATAATACGGAAATAACGTACACTACATTTTTCCAGGAAGTGTATTAGGGAACACGGGTAGTGTTAAAAAAAGGTTTGGTAAAGACTGTGCCAGCTTCCACGGTTAGACAGCAAAAACAAATGAACGTTATCAGTTTATGAGCCTAACAGCTGTTGAAGAAGCCAAGAAGAATAAACAGAAGAAACTATATAGATATAGTTACAGATCGATCAGAACTTAACATAGTTTAAAAAACACAAGTAAACTAAACATTTGATGTATTCAATTCACATGCCTTTCTCTATCTGTCCTGCATACAAACAATTCTTACAAGAAGGCCAAGGCAAGTTAAGTTCTGCACTGAGAGCGGCAAGTCGGTGAACTACACTGATGACGCAATACAAACGTCAGAAAATGCTGTATAACTAATATACTCTTCAGCGCGTCGCCTAGTATTGGCATTGCTGGTGATGGAACGTAAAGAAAATGGCGTTGTTCACTAGCAAGCCGGGGGTGTTATTTATAATGCTATTACGTTTGGTGACGAAGAAAATAAATTGGAAAATATTTATTACAAATACCACTGAACGTGACTGTTGCTTCTGCCAGCTTTAACAAGACGGTAAACGATATTTAAAATTAGGAAGGAATATCACCTTGAGCAAAACTAAATCGCCTCGCAAGATTGCACAATATCGACAAGTACATTATTAGAAAATCATTCAGGGTTATTATGAGGTTAAAAAGTCTGATGTTACATTCATATGTGTTTTCATGTAAAATATAGCTAGGGTGGGGAGATTTTCTTGGAAATCTTCGTATTGGATCCTCGGAAAATCCTGAACGTAAATATCAATCTCGGTGTTTAACGGAATTTCTGATTTTTAGTTATGCGGACCGTTTTCTGAAAATGTTTTATTCACTCAGAGCTGCTCAAAACATGTATTTCCGTGAACTCTCGGTATTATCTGTACTATGTTTTTGGTAGTAAAATTAATAATAAATCCTTATACTGCAAACATTTTTAAAAAATTTCAAGAAAGATTTATTTCACAGAAGCAGAAAATATTGAAATATATTAGGTTTCGATTTAAAAGGTCTAAAAATAAAAGTTGACTAAGCGTATGTTCTGACGTTATGGCTGAAAGAGCATCAGTTACGTAGTTTAAATTTGAAACCAATAGAAAAACATCGCGAAAACGGCCAACTCTATAAGAAATGTATGTTTTAATAATTTGTGTAGTAACATTTTGTCTATCTCTTACGGTTTAATATTTATGCAAACTTTATACAAAATGAAGAGGTCTTCCAAAGCTATTATCAGACAATTCAAGATATACATTTATTTGTGATGTAAGTATCTTTATAATACGGTGTTTTATTAAAATCATTAGAGACATTTTTGAGGAAAGCACAATTTTAGAAATATTTTCCACGTAAACAGTAGTTTGCATTGGGGGGGGGGGGGTTCTTGAACATCTTCGTATCAAATCCCTAGAAGTTACTAAACTTAAAACACCAGGCTTGATATTTAACGATCTTTTCGATTTTGAGCTATCCTATCCACAGACACACACACAGACTTTTTTATATAATTGCTTTTTTGAGCTCGGGAGACTACAGTTTGTATAATTCCCGTGAAATCTGGGTATCAACTTTTGGGTGGAATACAATAGAAATAGAGCCAATTTTCAGAAAAGCAACATTTTCAAAAAAAATATCGATGGAAAGGATGGTTTGGGATGGGGGGATTTTCTTGTAAATCTTCATGTCATATACTTAGAAGATATTAAACTTAAATACCAATTTTGTATTTAACGGTTTTTTCGTTTTGAGCTATGCTGTCCAGAAAATAGAAATGGATTTTTATTTATGACGCTCTTTAACCGCTGTAGTTCTCAACGTACTATACTGGGTGTAAAAAACCGCTTAATTTTGCTCAGATGCCTCTTTTTCAGGCATGAGGTTTTTTTTTTTTTTACGTGTCGTAAAGCTACGACACGTAAAACCCGCTACCTTGATTATATGAAATTAGCATGGTAACCATTACACCACGGAGGGTAACGTGCTGTCCACAGACACACACACACACACACATATGGACCTTTTTCTAAAAAAAATGTTTTTAGGTTCAGGGGACCTCAGCACATAACAACTTCCGGTGAAATATGTGTAAAGAATCTTTACTTTCTTTACACGTACTGTATACATAGTGTATAGAGAAGATATTGTAATGCACCCAAAAACTCGATACCGAGATTTCATCGGAAATATTTGTTTTGAGACCCACTGAATCAAAAAAAGTATTTTTAGAAAAATGTCCGCGTGTGTATGAGTCTGTCTGTCAGTATGTGTGTGTATGTGTGTGTGTCTGTGTCTGTGGGTAGCATAGCTCAAAAACAAAAGTCCGATAAATACTAAACTTGGTATTTAAGTTCAATATCTTCCAAGGATGCGACACGAAGATTTTCAACAGAATCCCCCCACCCCAACTGCCCTTACAGGAAAATATTTTTGAAATTTTTTATTTTCTCAAAAAGGGCTTTAATGACTAATTAAAATATCGTATAATAAGATATTTACATGACAAATAAATGTATATCTTGAATTTTCTGGAAATAGCCTTCTAAGTCATCTTTATTCTGGATGAATTTTTCTGAATTATGCATAACTGCTAAACCGTAAGAGATAGACAGAAACTTACTGATATAAAATGCAGAGCTCTTTAAAACACACAATTTATGTTATATACATTTTTCGTGGAATTGATCGTTTTTGAGATATTCCTTGTTATTGGTTTCAGCTTTAAAATACATATACTTTTCTCATACCAGAATTTGTCAACTCCTGTCCATACAAACAAAGGAGCTTCAATCACATAGTAACCAGCTTTTGACTGTCATTTTAGCCTATGGTACTCCCCATTTCCTTCTAATTACAAGGAAGCAGTAATAAGACTATTTCTGCTAATGTTTTCTCGATTAGCATAAGATAAATTGAATAATAACTTTTTAAAAATAGTTTTTGCAGAGATGTAGAGAAAGTCATGTGAATGAAGCACATCAGATTTTTGTGGGTGGAATACAATGTCTTCTTTATGCACTGTGTACACGGTACGTAAGTAGTGAAAGTAAAAATCCAGGCTGTTTTACTTTTATCTTTACTTGGAGTTAATATAACTGAGAAAATTACACCCATTCTATTTTCATGCTGGGAATGTTTCATAAAATATTCTTTCAGTTGTTCTCGCTTGCTGAAAATAGTGTAATTGGAGTTATTAATGTTGCCTTTTAGACCATTCAGCTGCAGGTAGAAAGCGGTTTGCGGGGAGGGAGTAGCTGACCCACAACACCATGGCGTTATTGTGCTTCTGCTGTGATTCTCTGCTAATCCAGGCTCCTTATTAAAGGGTACTCGGATTTTAATGACTTTAATTTAAAACTGAGAGTGAGAACAGCGTGTGTTTCCAACTTTCTTGCATAAAATCTAAAACAAGCTCCGAGCACTTGAAATATGATTCTGAACCGGAAAGCGCACACTCTCAGAAGAAACTAACGACCTTGTGGGAAACGATTTTGAATATCCGGACCTGTAACAAGCAAAGACAGATCTCAAAGTTATATATCGTGACAAGATAAAAGGAAACCGGTGAAAGAAAAATGTCTTAGATAAAGCGTGGCTCTGTGATCCCACCCCTCCCACAGGACATATCAAGAAACGAACAAGAACAAAACTGTGAGGTTAACGTAAGAACAAAGAAGAAAGAAGAAGAAAACAATTGTTTGATTTGTGAAAAAAAAAATCTTATCTTGTACAAAGAGTTCAGTGAATAGACCGATAAGCCTCACAGTTTTGCGACATTGAGAATGAATTGGTATTCCATGATATATAGGGTTTCCATTTTAAAACTTCCCGGTATAAATAGCAATTTCTTTAAATATAATTAGATACTGAGAGGGGAGGTTTAAAAGCTGGTATTAATTGTATTTTAGACTTCACCGCTTCATCCCCAGCAACCATTTTGAAATTTCAAATGACCCCACTATACTTTTATACTTAATGTAAAATACTATTTAATTGGTTATTCACTTAATTTTTTTACAGCTTTTGTTTAAAATCGTTGTGCAGCAGCTTGAACTTTTGTTATTCTGGAAGACCATTCTGAATATTTCATGTGTACTTTTTTTGTAGCTTAACGTTCTTTAACCTGGTGGGTCATATCGGACGATGAATGAATTTGGTGAAATGATGCTCAGATGATCTCGGGGTCTATGGAACTTAAAGTTACCCCACATTCGTTCTCGGGATAATTGAAAAAACCGAAAAAAACTTATCCGGGTAATTCAGCCTAAACGAGATTCGAACTCGCAACCTATTGAATGTGAGGCAGACACGCTACCACCACACTACCCAGGCGGGTCCATGTGTATTAAATATTTGTAAACTGGTGTACTCCATTCAAGAGAAATAGAAATCATATACATACCAGGTGGAACAACAACGCCGTATTTCACGTTTACAGATAACCCTTCGTGCCATAAAAGAGTAGCAGTATTCAACGAGGCAATTGGAAATAAGCACCGATCAGTAGTAGGTGAGTAAATAGCGCAACCAACGTTGCATATTAGCTAAACCGGTGAGGAAATCCCGCTCACCGAGAGGCAGACTTCACATCAGAGACTGAAAAGGTTGCTGTTTTCCATTTCAGTTACAGAGCCTTCATTGTTTGAGAGAATAATTTCACCTACCAGTTTCCACCAATATCTAATTTTGTAATTCTGAATACACTGTTCTTATTTAATATTATACGGGATCTATCGTAGTTTAAATAAAAACAAAGGCACCGCAGGAAAAACAATGCATAAGAGTACGCATGCTTTCATTGTATTATTATTATTATTATTATTGTAAATAGTATATGATTAGCAGAATTAATCAAAACATGAAAACATCGTAACGAAAACATCAAATTAGGAGAGTACTTAGCAGAATAACTCAAAACGTGAAAAAATCATAACAAAAAACGAGAGCACGTATTTAGTTACTATATTATTGCCATTAATATATTAGCAAGATGACTCAAACATGAAAATATCATGCAAACACGTGCTGTTCAATTGAGTATTATCATTAATATTATTACGTATACGCTTAGCAAAATAAATGAAAATATAAAAAGCATACAAACACGAGAACATGTAATTTTTCACCATATTATTATCATTATCATGCATTAAATGCATATCAGAATAAAAAAAAAACAAGAAAAACAACACGAAAATAGCGTAAGGAAAAGCATCATTACACGAGAGCATGTATTGTTTCGTTGTATTATTATCATTAGTATTATTATGCAGTATACGCTTAGTGGAATAAGTCAAAACATAAACCATCGCATTAAAATGTATATGACATAAATTGTGTGTTTTAACGAAATGTACCTTTTTTGTGGTGCGTTTTTGTGTAGCTCTTAAAAATGGTTTAAAATGAGGAGAACTTTAGGGAATATTTCCGAGAAATTAAGGAATATATATATATATATATTTTAATTGCTAGGCAAACCTCTTTAATACACGGCCTTTTAATAAAAGTCAGTATTTTGTTTCTCGATGAAAACAACATTTAAAGACATTCTATGTAAAGGGTGTTTGGGGTGGGGGATCGTATCCTAGGAAAATACTAAATTTAAATAACACATTGGTATTTAACGGTGTTTTTGTTTTTGAATTATGCTGTTCATAGCCCACACACACGATTTTTTTTCTAAAAAGGATTTTTTTTTGGATTCAGGGGATTACAAAATATATATTTCCGGTGAAATCTCGACATCGAATTTTTGGAGGAGTACAATATATTCTCTACCTACTATATGTACGGTAGAGAAAGTAAATATGGTTTAGTTTGGAGTCAGGGGATCTCAAAATATATATTCCGGTAAAATCTGGATAGCGAATTTTTAGGTGGAATAAAAGAACTATCTACTATTTGCATACACCTTGGTTTGTGCGCGTGCAATTTTACGGTTTGAGAGGCTCTTCGCTATACTCTTTTCTTGAGGAGGATAATCCACACGACTTACTATGGTACAATTCCCTCATGCCCGCCTGAGTAGTGTACTGGTAGCGTGTCTGCCTCATATTCAACAGCTCGTAAGTTCGAATCTCGCTTAAAGTGAGTTACACGGATAAGGTTTTTTTTTTTTCGGGGTTTTCCCTTATCCTGAGAAGACGAATGTCGAGTAACTTTAAGCTCCATGGACCCCGAGATCATTTGAGCATCATTTCATCAGTTTTATCCATTGTCCTTTATGACTAAGCAGGTTAAGGGACGTTAAGATAAAAAAAAAATCCCTAGTCTTAAACCTTTAACTATGCGGAATAAATATTTACTCATATTTTCCAATGCGTTTCTTCTGCTGCAGACCCTGGTACGTCTACACCTGTCAACTTGTGGCCAACTCGCTTTTCCTCTTCGTCGTTTCTTGGATTCTACACTTATTGTTTCTCATTTATCTCGTCGCTAAGTTGCACAGTTTAGATCTATCGTTAATCTTCTTTTATTCCGTAACAGTTGCCCTTTGTTCTTATGTTTCATCTTTTCACTGTAGCTCCTATTCCTTCTTTGACTTTTAAAGATCATGATTTTCTTTCTGAACAACAGCTGTCGCTTTTCTGCCATTTAGAATTTTGATGTACAATTATATGCAGTTTTTTACTTTCAGCATTACATATTAATTTTATCTTGAGGCTACTTGATATACTACATCATTTTAAGTATTTATGTTGTATTTCATAGATAAATAATTTTTCTTCTAGCCATTTTGTATAATTAATGACGTTAATTTTTTGTCTTATGGTATAACTTTTTGGTGTTAACTCAATTCCTGCTTCAAACTTAACCCTACCTATGCAGACTTTATTGCTTCGGGCTTTCAAGCATATGTTAGGTTAATGTTAAAGATTATAAAATATGTCTTTAGTATTGATGCGCATTCAGAGATGTATGTGGAAAATAAAATGTGTAAAGCTAACATATATATGATGCTGACGCAACGAAAGATATTTCCTTGCAGGCATACTGCGGGTGAAAGATAGTTTCATATTATTGTAGAATCTTATAATTAATGAAAACAAATAGTATAGGAAACATTTTAAATAATGAAAATGTATTGTAGAAGTAAAATATATCAAGATATAAGTAGGAATTTAAAAGAATGAACACCAACAGCTACTGCTAAATCATACTACTTTCATATCAAAATAATTTGTATCCAACGGGCAATAATGGTGAATGATTTCAGTCTGACGCTACCTGTCCAACTCCTGTCCTACACATTGCTTGTGTGAAAAATTAATTAATCCAATACCAATTGAGCATAATAGTTGGCTATACTATGAATCCTGGGTCTAAAGTACTTACAACATTGTAAGTTGCCATTGGGGCTGTCATCTCAAAATAATTTGAGATCACCTTGTGGTTTACCCGGAAACATGCGAGTAAGTTGAGAAATTCAGTGCTCTGCCTGCTTGTTGCCATGGTAGCTCAGTGTCAGAGCAACCGGCTACAGATCGGGCTATGGCATTGAATTTTTCAGTCTGACTCTACCTATCCAACACACGGCTTGTGTGAAAAAAAAACCAATTAATCCAATACCAATTAACCATAATAGTTAGCTATACTATGAATCCTGGGACTTAAGTACTTGCAGAATTGTAAGTCGCCATTGGGGTTGTCATCTCAAAATAATTTGAGTACACCTTGTGGTTTACCGAGAAACATGTGAGCCAGTTGAGAAATTCAATGCTATACTGGCACGTTGCCATGATAGCTCAGTGGCAGAACAAGCAGCTAGAGATCGGGAGATCCGTGGTTCAAATCCCGGCTGTGGCATTGAATTTTTCAGTCTGATTCTACCTATCCAACTCCTGTCCTACACACGGCTTGTGTAAAAAACAATTATTCCAATGAATGTGATCTTTTCTACCTAATGTACTTATGACAAAAACCTACTCTTGAATTTGACAGTTTTGTTGGAAAGGAAGGGCATTGTTTTACATAGGTATCTTTCATCTACCATTTTAATAAAGAAGTATCATCGGCAAGAGGCAGTAATTTGGCGTATGACTCTATTTCCGTTACTATATAGTGGCGTTAAAAAGCCACTTAAAACTTTATAGCGCTATAAATGTTGTTATATATAATTAGCATGTACCGTACAATGTACATAGTGGAGAAGAAGGGTATTGTATTCCACCCAAACATTCAATACCGAAATTTCACCGGAAATATTTGTTTTGAGGATCCCTAAATCCAAAAAAGTATAGTTTTAGAAAAAAAAAAGGTTCGTCTATGTCTGTCTATGTGTGTATATGGAATTTTCTATTTTGTAAAAAATGGCTCTATGAGTTTAATTGAAATGTACCCTATATTAAAGATATTTATATGGCAAATAACATGTATAGCCTATATTTCTAGTGGATAACCCTGAAGTCCTCTTCATTCTGAATGACTTTTGATAAACCAATAGGCAAAACTTACTACAGATGACAAAAGCTTATCACTCAAAATATGCACATCTCACACCACGCGGTTTATGTCATACAGTTTTTTTTTTTGTGTGGAGCTAACCCTGTTATTTGTTTTAGTTTTAAAATACTTAAATTTTTCTCAAACGGGAATTCTCTTTTAATTGACTTATGGCCATGGAAAGAGAACCAAATAGCAAAGTCAGTCGCATAGCGACAGAT
The DNA here is from genome assembly GCA_030762935.1 of Hymenopus coronatus. Lineage (NCBI taxonomy): Eukaryota > Metazoa > Arthropoda > Insecta > Mantodea > Hymenopodidae > Hymenopus > Hymenopus coronatus. Next base: position 59,354,166 of record CM060891.1, read on the forward strand.
TTTAAAGTGTTTGACAATCGCTTTAACTTAGTGTAGACCCTTATTTTCCTTCTATTTTTAAGGAAGAAAGTAATAAGACTATTATCACGAATAGCATGAAGTAGATAGAAGAATATTCTTTTGTAAGAATAGTTTGTTTGCATATGAGGTAGAGAAATCCATGAAGATGTACTATGTAGGTATATACATAGTAGGTAGAGAAGGTGTTGTATTCCGCCCGAAATTCTAAGTCAAGATTTCACCGAAAATATATATTTTAAGACCCCTGGGTGTGTGTGTGTCTGTGGAAGCATAACTAAAAATAAAACACGAAAAGTTGGTTACATACCAAACTTTGTATTTAAGTTTAGTATCTTCCAAGGATTTTCAGGAAACCTGTCCCAATGCAAGCAACACTTTGCATGGAAGATTTTTCGAACTTTCAATTTTCTAAAAAAATGGCTTTAACAATTTTGATTAAAATACCATATATAAAGATATTTAGAGACAAATAATATATGAAATTCCTGGGATAGCTTCTGAAGTAATCTGCATTATGGATGAGTTTTGCATAACTGGTAAACCGTAAGAGACCGATAAAAACTTGCTATATAAGAAATGTAGGTCTCACCAAAGCTCACAATTTATGTCGTATACATTTTTGTTCTGCAGCTAACCGTTCCTAGTATACCCCGTAAATAAATTAAAAGCAAGACATAGACAAATCAAAGTCTTAAGGATACATAACCTCTAATTAAACCTATACAGATTGCTTGTAGGAGTAAAATAAATCACATAGATAAAGGATGATTTACAAATAGGAGTATACTTCTTAGGGCAATTACAGCTCCAAATTTATTAAGAATGGAATGTAAAATAGTGTAAGTAAATAAAAAATATCATTCTATTCCCTGCTATTAGTTTTAATGTTAAAATATTTATACTTTTCGATTAGAAGTCATCCGGCTTTCTTTTGCTTTATTCCTGGCCATAAAAGAGAACCGAATTTAAAACACTTGATTATGGTTTTAGCTATGCATTCCCTTCCAGTTATAAGGAATTCTATTCTATTAATGTTTATCTCAATTAATACGAAGCAGATAGAAGAATACTTTTTGTAAGAAATTTATTTGCGGATAAGGTAGAGAAAGCCATGTGAATGGCACACATTAGATGCTTTAAAGATGGAAGATAATTTATAGCGTAAGCATTTTAGAGAATGCCTATATTAAGTTTTTAGCTATAGGGAGGGATTAGATCAGAAATGTTGTATAACGCATTTTTGTCCATCTGTCAATCATTTGGCGCTTTCCGACAATGTGATCTGTGCAATCACCAGGTCAGGCCAACTTTTGTTGGGGTTACCAAAGAATTTTTTTTTTGGAACATCGAATAAGAGCATTATACTGTAACATTCTTTCAGGCAAGAAACTGCCAGTATTCTAAAACATTATCTGAAAATTTTTCTGCAATTTGTTGCAGAAAAATCGGTAGACATATTCTCAAACATTTTTAAAAATAATACCCCCATTGTTTGTCCGAAGCAATTAAGTATATGTTCTCTTACAATCTTAAATGTTGTGATATTTATAATGCATCAAACTTTGAAGTCATCTTTGAAATACTCTAATCCAACGCAAAGCTACAGAAGCTTAACAAACTCTAATATCCTGATATATTCTTCTAATTCATTCAAGCTCTAATGCGGAAGGAATAAGCAATCTACATAGCGTGTAGCAATCTACATATCTTGTTCGTGCCATCGTTTTCTTTTTTTTTGTGTGTTATTTTTCTGTTGAGTCTTCCAATATTTCTTTTCCCTATCGGTTTAAAATTATTAAAATGAAATGAAGGTCTCTGTATATCCATTCTTTGCACATTGCTTATATTTTTGGTTGTTATTATTCAGTTGTATCATTCAGATTCAGATTCATCATCTTCTTATTACCTTCACTTCCTTGTTCATATGTTTTCATTGCCTCATTATTACTTTCTCTATACGTATAGTGTATAGAGAAGGTATTGCATTCCACCCAAAAATTCGATAACGAGATTTCACTGGAAATACACGTTTTGGGTCCCCCTGAATCCAAAAAAAGTATTTTCAGAAAAAGGTCCGTGTGTGCGTGTGTGTATGTGTGTTTGTGTACCTGTGGAAGGCATAGCTCAAAAACGAAAATACCGTTGAATACTAAACTTGGTATTTAAGTTCAGTATCTTCCAAGGATTCGACACGAAGCTTTTCAAGAAATCCCCCACCCCTACTACCCTTTTTATGGAACTTTTTTCGAAAATTTTGATTTTCTTAAAAATGGCTATAACGATTTTGATTAAAATATCGTATATTAAAGATATTTACCTGAAAAATAATATGTATATCTTGAATTTTCTGGGAATAGCTCCTGAAGACTAATTTATTCTGGATCAATTTTACGGAATTTTGCATAACAACTAAGCCATAATAGATGAACAAAAGCTAACCACACAAAAATGTAGAGAACTTTAAAACACACCATTAATGTCAAATACATTTTTTCGTGGAGTTGATCGTTTTTCAGATATTCCTTGTTATGCGTTTCAGCTTTAAAAAACTTATACTTTTCTCATACAGGAATTTGTCAACTCCTGTTCATACTAACAAAGGAGCTTCAGTCACACAGCAACCAGATTTTGACTATCACTTTAAGCTATGGTACTCCCTTATTTCCCTTCTGCTTAGAAGAAAGCAAGTAATAGGACTATTTCTGCTATTTTTTTCTCGATTAGCATGAGGTAAATAGAAGCATGAGCTTTTTAACAATAATTTGTTATAGAGATGTAGAGACAGTCATGTGATTGTAACACAACCGATTTTTGTTTACTTTCTCTAACCCCGTATGTACAATGTACACAGGGATAGAGAAGTATTGTATTCCACCCAAAAGAGATTTCACCGGAAATATATGTTTTAGGACCCCCTGAATAAAAAAAAAAACATTTTCAGAAACAGGTACGTTTGTGTGTGTGTGTGTGTATATGCGTGTGTCTGTCTCTGTGTATGTATGTGACTGTGTACAGCATAGCTCAAAAACGAAAAGACGGTTAAATACCAAACTTGGTTTTTAAGTTTGGTATCTTCCAAGGATACGACACTAAGATTTTAAAGAAAATCACCCACCCCTAAAAAAAATTAGAACATTTTGTTTTTCTTAACAATGGCTCTAACGATTTGGATTAAAATATCACATATAAAACTATATCTATTACAAATAAAATGCATATCTTGAATTTTCTGGGAATAGCTTCTAAAGATGAATTTTCTGGATGAAATTTGCTTAATTTGGTACAACTAGTAAACCGTAAGAGATAGACAAAATTTACTTTGCAAAAAAAAAAAAAAAAAAAAAAAAAAAAACGTAGATCTTGTTAAAATACACAAGTTATGTCGTATACATTTTTTCGTGGAGCTGACCGTTTTCGAGGTATTCCTTATGTTATTTTACATTTTGAAGTGCTTATACTTTTTTCAGACGGAAGTGTTCTTTCTTCTTTTGCTCTATTCCTGACCAAGCTAAAACGCGATTTGCAATGAAAAACAGCTTTTAAAACTTTTGATCACTTTAGCCCAGTGCATTCCCTTAGTTCCATTCTGCTTATAGGGAACTAAGTAATACAATTCTGCTAATGTTTATCTCAATTAACATGGTGTTGAAAGGAGAATTATCTTTTGTAAGAAGTTTGTTTGTAGAGTAGCTAGAGAAAGTCAAGTGAGTGTAACGCATCATATTTTTTTCTCTGTCATGATCCAAAGTTCGCTCCCACACAATAGTTTTGACACCGACATACTTTATAGAATTTTAATATTTTGTCTTTCCTTACTTTATTTTTTAAACATTTTATAGTGCCATTGGATCCAATTTTTATTGGATCAAATTCTTTTCATACGATACACTGCTTTTAAAGCATTTAAATTGTGTAACTTGTTCCACAATAGTGTTTTCTATTACAATTTTTGATCGGATGAATGCTATCACTTTAGTTTTGCTTCATATTATATTCTTTTTCTGTTTTATCAAATGCATATAATGACTTCTGAAGATTATATTTTGAATTAATTATACAATCTGATCATCTAAAAGCATTAACGTTAGTGTATAATGTCTTCTTTTAAAACTATGGGAATAAGAGGGAATAACATTCAATCAGTGTCTAGATATTTCGTCAGTGTATATTGTAAAATAAGTGAAGACATGCTATAGCCTTGTCTTACCCGTATATTACTACTATTGTTTTTAAATATTTCACCCCATATTTGAACTTTTGTTGCTTGATATTGTATCTTTAATTACTTCAATTATAAGGAGTGGAATACCTTGGTTAATCATAATTGTCCATATTGCATGTACGTTAATGTTATCAAAGGCGTTTGTGTAATCAATAAATAATATAAGTGTTTCTATATACCTGAATATTTTGTTGGCTTTATACCACCTTCTGCATGTGTTTTTCAGGTTCTGTTTTTGAATCAACTTGTAGAAACAAACGCACTTACAAGTTCTGGTAAGTTATCGAAGCAGCCATCCTGATCCCACCGCCCTAAAAAAAAAAAAACGTATATTTTAGGAGGAAATGTGTTGAGTTTGAACACGAAGTTCGATAACATCCATGTCCCGAAATGTAAGGCTTCCAAGAGATGGTAGGAATTCAATATTGGTAAATTCGAAACTACTAACTTTTCAACTGTGACTACGCTTTTTTTTTTTGCTTAAATAAAAAGAGCCCACATCAATACGATCGCGTTCTCTCTTTTTATCGGCTGATGGTGCGTGCTAAAGCTTCACTGCGACACACGAGGGAGAGAGGGAGGGAGAGAGAGAGAGAGCAATATCACAGTCATCTGCATATTCCCAAGATTGCAACTTCTAACTTTATAGCTTGTGATGTTCTTGTATCCTTGCGCTTTTCATGTAGATCAGACAGAGATTTAGTTACTCCATTCTCTCTTTGGACCTCTTTTTTCTGTCTCCACTGAGTTCTATTACACATATAGTAAGTAGAGAAGGTATTGTACTCCACGAAGACATTTTTTATTTTGTTTTGTGGTCACCTGAATAATAAAACACCTTTTAGAAAAAAACTGTGTGCGTATGTGTGTGTGAGGGAGAGAGAGAGAGAGAGGGAGAGAGAGAGAGAGAGTGTGTGTGTGTTTCTGGGGGCTTCTTAACTCAAAAACGAAAATTCGGTATTTGGTATGGTATTTAAGTTTAGTATCTTTCAATGCTGAGACGCCCCCGTACCAAACTTCCCTTTACGTGGAAACCTTTTCGAAAATTTTAATTTTCTCAAAAATGGCCTTAAGGATTTCGATTAAAATATTAAAACATTTACATGTTAACACGATGTATACCTATCATGAATTTTCTGGGAATAGCTTCTGAAGACCTCTTCATTCTGCATGGCTTTTGTATAGCTGGTAAATCGTAAGAGATAGACAAGGATATCTAAAATAACCATGCATAGCCTGACTTCTCAGGGATGCGTGCAAAACCAGGGACAAGTCCGTGGATTTTTTCCATTAGATCAGTACCTATGTACTTGTATACAGGGACGGAAGGGGATACGCTCGTCAACTCCGAGGGGAAGACTACCAAAAACCGCGCTAGGGCCGACCTTTACAAGGTTAGGTCTACTCTCTTTCCAGGTTAATGGCGGAGGACATTAAGGTACATATCTCACAATCTCCTACCGGTGTCACCGCCCAGGCGTACCCAAACTCCAACGAGTATCGGACCACTTACACGTCGAGTCCAACCCAATCCGAACAGCCCCCTTTCGGGAGGGGCTCAGATGTTCGGCCGAAGTAACGTATAACGCCAGAAGTACCACGGAAGTAACTAAAAAGGTCGGAACTTCCTCCTACAAGGGCGGGTTAAGGTCGGGGTATCCATGCTATAATAGAAGTTCTGTCTTCAAACAAAAGATATCGTCCATATACGTTTACGTCACGTTTACGTTTTGCCAAGCCTAGCCTTGCAAGAAAGCTATGAGAGGTAAAGGGGTAGCAAAGTTAGTGATTCGTAACGGGATATCCAGCTTTTACCTAGCATCCAAGGAAAATGCTATTCCGTCATTTTGGAACTAACCAAGACTTCCAGAAATTAACGCTCAGCTACGCGCTTGTTCTGAGGCGTTTGATCGGGAGTAAGCTATGCTTATAGACTTATAAAAACTACCAATAGTTTTTATGAAAACTAAGATAAAAGCTAATTTTCAGAACCGCAATTACCTATATCGTAACCTCACCGGCGTCTCTGTAGTGCATGTATTCAAGGAAACTCTTATACATTTATATTCCATACTTGTTCTATAAACAAACTATTGCTACAAAGTATTATTTTATCTACATCATGCAAATCAAGATAAACATTAGACATGCTTTTATTACCTAGTTCCTTATAAGTAAAAGGAAAATAAGGGTATATACTGGTCTAAAGCGATTGTCAAATCTCTTAAAAACGATAGATATGTGATAAAATGAAGTTTTGTTTTCTTTGCATGACCAGGAGTAAAACAAAGGAGATTTGAACGAATGAGAAGTTCACGATTGCAAAAAAGTAAAAGTATTTTAAATTTGAAGCCAGTAACGTGGAATATTACGGAGAAGGTTAACTTCCAAAAAGAATGTATGTGAATTATGTACTTAAACCACATCAACCGTTTTCTTGTAGCAAGATTTTGTCTATCTGTTACGTTTACCAGTTATGCAAAGGCACAATGACTTGAGAGGATATTTCACAAAATTCAAGATGTACATTTAAGTTTCCATGAAAATATCTTGATTATGTGATATTTCATGAAACTCAGCTGAGTCATTTTTGAGGAACCAAAAATGTTGAAGAATGTTCACGTGCGACAGTAACAGTGGAACTATGAAAAGAAGCACACCACACAGATTTTCTGTACGATTGAAAGAAATCCGCTCACATCTTTGCGGTGTTACGGGCCAGCAAGGCACAGACACGCTAGGCTATTGTTATAGTGAGTTTATCAAACAAATTCATTTGGCAGAACGGTCCTGAGAAATCACTCATTCTTTTTTTATATTTCAGATTACCAGGGGTAGCTTTATAATACGAAATTATGTCGAATGATTTAGTCGAAATGGTAACAATAAGACGTAGTATTGGTTTGGGGCATCTAAGGAGAAACGTTGAATTACTTCCCTTACATTCTACCCATTTTTATTAATTTTATGCTGAGAGCATAAACTGGTTGGCTTTTACCTTGCTTCATCAGTCTTTTAGTAGCAGAACACGGAAACACACGCTAAATTCAAGACGAGTTGAATTCGGCACAATTGTCAAATTTATTGGAAAACAGAAGTAAGCAATATTTCAAGAACTCTGTCATACGATATTTTAAAATTAAGCTTATTTGTAAAACAAATTCCTGCATTTCACGATTTACAATCGTTGTGATCATGATTTAATAGGTGAAATCATTCAATAATTGACAATGATGGCGAGTGGTCTATCCACAGCATAGATTGATCATGAGATTTTTTCATCTGGAGCGGTGCCAAAACTTAGATTTATAATATATGTATATATATTTTTTATAAATATATATATTTTATAAATATATACATCCTGTATATATTTATAACGAAGATGTGAATCTTGTTGGTCACCGTACGTGATTTGTGAATATAATTTTCAGCTCTAAATTCGGCACATAAAAAAATTGCCATAAAATCACCGTGGATTAGGCAGTCTTACATAACCAAATGGCACGAGCCTGGCCCAATCAAGAGAGATGCCGGTTGTTAGCGAAGGTCCTAATCGCATGGTGTAGGGGTGGTTTGATAGGCACGCCGGTGCGGCACAGATCACCTTAGTAATGGAAAACATAGCATGTGGGTTTTGTTATGTGTTTCGTATAGCACGTTCTGAGGTTGTTTACGTGGCGTATTACAACCGTTGTTCCTTCGCTGCCTAATCCCAAATGTGTGCGATATTTAAAAAATAAAACTTTAAATAGAAGAGTTTGAAAGTTAAGACATCAAGTTTCGGACAAGTCAGAGTGTAAGCTAATCGATTGCTATCTTCGTTTGGTGTCGTTTTGAAACAGCCTGTATATATCAGTTACTAGCAAATAAATACATATTGAAGTGATAATATTTTTGTCAGGTTAGACATGTATCAAACCAAGAAAGACACATTTCCTCTCAAATATTCCTCAATACTTCTTGGGTCCACTTAATACAAATTATAGAGAAAACTAAGGTTTTTTTTTTTTTTTTTTTTTACAGGGAAGCAGCGTCAATAATGTTTAATGTTCCTTTAGAGCTAGGGACATTACTATGAGAACATTTCTTAAGTTAAGCGGATGTCGGTGTCCCCCCCCCCCCTCCGAAACCTTCTGCACTGTTTTTTTTTCAGAAACAACCAGTTTTCGGAAACTCAGCTTTACCCCTTATTTCGACCCAGTTCATATAGAAACACAATTAACCTAATCTAACCTTACCTCTCATGACTATTGAGGTATTTGTCGTTTGCTGCAGTTCGTTTTTATAAACACTTAGGAAACACAGCTTTCATTCAAAATTAGTTTACTTTATATATTGACGGCTGTAGCACAATATCTGCTTTGAAATACGCATACTATTTGCTTTGGTTTATATTTACCTTGAATATATATCTTGTAAAGTATCCGTTCATTTTAGATATCTGTTTGTATCATGTTTAATAAACAGCTCTGAGGAAAATTCAATGCACCGAAAATAACTAAGCTTTCAGATGTGCAAGACATCAGGATACGTTACTGATTTATTTTAGAATTCATAGCTGTTAATTAACTCAACATATCGTATGTGTACCTTACGTAATCAAATCCTGGAAAATAATTGCCCACAACATCAGCTCATGCTAATGGGCAAAACAATTAACCAATAATTTAATACTTTCTGGAACACTGGGATCCGAGAAATTAGTAACAAATTTAAATATTAACTTTTCAAGAACCAAGTAATTTCGAAATATAATCCAAATAGAAAAAGCTTCAAAATTAACTATAAATGCATCGTATCCTTAGCAAAATTCATAAATCCATTCTATAGTTAAAGTAAACTTTTACGTTCCTTTGTTTTACTAATTTGTAAGTGCTGCTAGTTGGAAATGCTGATAGCGTCAACATGGGACAAAGCAATGCATAGCTTCTGGTTTCTCTATCAAATGTTCCCGGCAGCTATTATTCCGGTAACCAGATTTTCCTCGGTTTCTAATGACGTTTCGTACACTACACGTCTCAGCAGGTAGTTATTATGCGCGTTCTTCAATCGTTCAGAATCTCGTGGATTTTGAAATAATCATCTCTCCTTAACAATTTAGCTCAACTATTAAAGCACCAATGGAATGATCGAGATTAGGTAATTTCAACCAAACGCTTACGCCTGACTGAAGCGATATTGTCGAACATCGCAGCTGATGTTCATTTCTTTGAAATCCTGTCTCACTTGACGTTCGTATGTTTAATCTCCTGTCTTGGTTATTGGTGACAAGGTGACAATCCTGGCAGCCAATCTTCACTTTTAATAACTGTCAGTTCCACAATTTTACTTTCAATTAATTCAGTTAAAATATTTATTTAAAGTTTTATCCAGTTCATAATGTGTTTAGTTCAAATAAGGAGTGAAAATAATCATTATTTGTATTTCTTATGTATGAAATGAGTGCAATAACCTCTAATAAAATAACGTTCGTTTCCATTTCATTAATTAGTTATTAAAAACTGAAATAGAATAATTGTTCTCTATTTCAGTTGTTGCAATCGATATTCGTACATTGGGTGTGTACACGGTTTGCCATGTCATAATTCAGGAGGCAATGAAGAAATAAATGAAAAAAATCGGTAAACAAACATGGTCGAATGCTTCATCTACCATTTAAGAACGAATTTAAGCATTACAATCATAGCCTGATAAAAATCTTGCTTCCTGTATATTATAAATTATTAAAAGTCTATTTCGCTGAATTGTCTTATGAAATACAACTCGTGTTTTCATCTCTTAGGACAATTATCGACAAAATTAAAACACTCATGATATTACTTATGATGATCTTCTCTCTCAGCTTAGTTTATTTACCTGTATAATCTGATGATCTGTCCCAGGAGGTTTGTAGTAACTCCTATTAGAAATGCTACTAAAAAGGTGTTTTTATGGTCCAACCAATCTGACTAGGTATTTTCCGTGGTTTTCCTCAGTTACCAAGGTAAATGTAGGATTAGATATTTAGCCCTTAGTTGCCTGTAATAGTAACTACATATGCCGTTTTTCCTTTAATTCAAGTGTAAAACTGGAGTTCTAGTAAAAATATTTGGGAATAAACCTATAAAATTATTATATAAAACAATAGAGAAATTAGAAATGAAAATAAATGAACATCCTGTATTAATATTTTTCTTCCCAATTAAAAGTTGAAATTATTCTAATCCAGTTTTTATAATGCTGCCAAAGGCACTACCAAAAAAGTAGTTCAAATGGCAATGTGTGTTAGGTGATAGGTAATGAACTGGCCATCCATTCAAAGCCAAATGTTGCAAGTTCAAGTCCAATTGATTTTGGCAAATGATGGGGAGAGCCCAAGTAAAATAATAGGTTTGATGCTTGGAAGTTAATGGGGTTACATTTGGCTGTAGTTATGTCGGTTTTCTCTTTTATTTATTTAAAAAAAATCACTGCAATTTTGGGGCAAAAATTGTATATATTTTTGAAATATAAAACAGTCTAAATTACTTGTCGTTTATGGTTGAAGGTTATTATAACATTACATTAATCCTATAGTACAACCCTATTTGTATAGCTCTGCTTAAAAGAAGTGGAACTTATAGGTACTGACAGGCAACAAAGGGTTAATCCCTAAGTTCCATAATAGCAAAACTGAAAATATATGATATTTGCGATTGCTGGCATTTGTCCAGAAACAAGTGCTTTTACTATCTGAATGTAACCAATACCACATGGTTGTCGCGGAGGAAAGTGCTATGGTGTAAATGGATGAGATGTTGAAGGCTAGCTATTCTCCGTCATCAACTACGGACGGATGTTGAAAACACCTAGACTGGATGACACCTTATCATCATTTGATTGGCACGAAGTGAAAGTGGTATGGTATGGATGACACTTTAACGCCATTTGATTGGCGCGAAGGGAAAGATAGATGAGAGCAAGAAGGCTATTGTCGCCCACATACTGAACGAGTATCTTGCGTAAAAGATCCATCGCTATAAGACCAAGTAATTAAAGCGAGGTAAAATAAGTAGAATAAACTATCCGAATACTTTCTCTACCTGACCTAAAAACAACCATTTTTCAAAAGATTATTCTTTTATGAACATCATTCTAAAAACCAAAACCGGGCTTGTGTACTGAGAGACCACGGAGATGTATACGCCACTGATGATGCCTGCCGCAGACGCTGGCGAAACGTCTGGGGAACGAGGGGAGAAGCCCAGTGGACCACGGCCTACAAGCCCGGTTTTGGTTTCTATAAGTGATTCTAACACCGGCCGTGAAAGCCTTCGAATTTTAATAACATCATTCTAATCGAGATCAACATTAGTAGAATGATCCTATTACTTACTATGCACAACAATGAAAAACACAAATAAGGTGGTGGTCAAATATTTTAAAAGCTGTCGCTATGTGATAAATTGAAATATGGTTCTCTTAGCACGACCAGGAGTAAAGCAACACAGATACATTAATTATTTTAAAAAAGGAATATCTCGGTAATGATACTTTAAAAGAATGTACATAGCATAAATTGTGTATTTTAATGAGATCTACATTTTTTTTGTAGCTTAACGTCCTTTAACCTGGTTGGTCATATCGGACGATGAATGCAACTGGTGAAATGGTGCTCAAATGATCTCGGGGTCCATGGAGCTTAAAGTTACTCGACATTCGTCTTCTGAGGATAAGGTAAAACCCCGAAAAAAACCTTATCCGAGTAGCTCACCCTAAGCGAGATTCAAACTCACAACCTGTTGAATATGAGGCAGATACGCTACCACCACACTACCCAGGCGGACAATCTACATTTTGTGCAGTATGTTTCTGTCTCTTACGGTTTACCAGTTATACAGAAGTCATCCAGAATGAAGAGATCTTCAAAGGCTATTCACAGGAAGCTCAATATGTACATTTCGTTTGCTATAAACTATCTTAAACATATGCTACCTTAATCAAAATCGTTAGAGCCATTTTTACGAAAATATCATTTTTCGAAAAATATTCCCAGTAAAAGGTGGTTGGGGTAGTGGAATTTTCCTGAAAATTTCGTATCGCGTATTCTTGACAGATACTAAACCTAAATACTAAGTTATGTGTTCAAAAGACTTTTACTTTCTCTATGCGTACTATGTAAATAGTGTATTGAAAAGGTATTATATTGCAGCCAAATATTCGATACCGAAATTTCACCTGAAATATATGTTTTGAAATCCCCTGAATCCAAAAAAAGAAGTTTTAAAAAAATGTTCGTGTGTGTCTGTAGGTCACTGTGTATGCGTGTCTATGGGCAGCATAACTCAAAACGAAAAGTCCGTTATTACCAAACTTGGCATTTACGTTCAGTATCTTCCAAGGATGCGACACGAAGATTTTCAAGAATATCCCCACCCCAACTACCCTTACCATGGAAAAAATTCGAAAATTTGGAAAAAATTTATTTTCTAAATATGACTCTAAGGATTTTGATTAAAATATAATGTATTAAGGCTATTTACTTGACAAATAAAATGTATATCTTCAATTTTCTGGGAATAGCCTTTAAAGACATCTTTATTCTGAGTTCATTTTGCAAAATTTGAATTACTGGTAAACCGTAAGATATAGAAAAAAACGTACTGTACAAAAAATGTAGATCTAGTTAAAACACAAAATGTATGTTATATACTTTTATTCGTGGAGTTGACCAGAGATAAGATATTTCTTGTTATTGGTTTCAGTTTTAAAACACTTAATACTTTTCTCATACGGGATTTTGTCAACTCCTTCCATACAGAGGAACTTAAATCACATAGCAACCAGCTTTTAAAGATTTGACTATCGCTTCAACCTACTCCCTTATTTACCTTCTGCTTACAAGAAAAAATATCATGAAATAAGTAGAAAAATAAGATCAATTAGTGTTAATTTAATTAGTTTTTCACAAAAGTCGTGCATAGGATAGTTAGATAGGTAGAGTCGGACTAAAAAATTAATGCCATAGCCGGAATTTGAACCACGCATCTTCCGTCTCTACCGCCCCCCCCAAAACATTTTTGGCCCAAAATTCAAATTTATAATAACAAATAAAAACATTAGTTTCATTAACAATACTAGTTAATTTTCATACTCATAGATTCAATTTTTTCTTCCTCATAAAATGGAATATATGAGTATAAAAATATACTCCGGTTGCTTTTTAACAATAATTTGTTGTAGAGTTGTAGAGAAAGTCATGTGAATGGTGGGCATCAGATTTTTTTAGTTATGATCTTTACAGAAACACATAAACAAACCTACATCTATGCATAGGTCTTATCCTAAAATGCTTTATTTTTATTCAGGGGACTCTAAAACATGTACTATTTGTGTTGAAATCTCCTTATCAAATTTTTGGTTGCAAAGCATCACCTTCTCTACCTATTTAGCAGAGAAAGTAAAAATGTGATACGATAGCTCCATTTGCAAAATTATTTACTGTAATTCGATAATTTTGATGTCAATATTTTAAAAATGTATTATGAGGAGAAATGAATTTAGGCACTAAAAATGTTAATTTAGAGAATCACGATAGCATTTTGAAACGTGGAGAAACCTTATTGTGAGTAATAATTGGTAAACATTTCAGTAAAATATCTTGCATACTGTGGACTTCATAAATTTCAGAGATACATACTGAAGGGGATATTTTGTTCACTTTGCACATGCATTTTTAATAGCGCCATATTAATTTAATTGCAAATAGTTATGGTTTTGTGATCGTTCAGACATAGGTTATACTTGAAACTTTGATTTAAGGAGCAAAATCCAAGCAGCCAGATTAATTTCTTGTGTGGTGTGTTATGTTTCAAAGTTTTAGTCTGTAATTCCGATAGTAAACAAGTTGTCTGTGCGCTTTTCCGCTTCTTTTATTCGCCCGCTGAACATAGGAGCGTGTTTACGAGCGCCTGCAAGTCTCGCAAACTTCTGAACAACTTTGTCACTTGCTGTCAGATATTGTCATGTTTTAGGTCTGATCCACAGGGATGCTTATCGTCTTTACTTGGGCTTCTTTTTTGTTTGCAACTCATGAACTTGTTTCTCAGCTACAGTAAACATCTGAAGGTTCTTAGTTCAGAACATGGATAGAACAAGTATCTCAATTTTGAATTCTTGTTTTATATTGTAGCAAATAATTAACTCAGGTTGAACTTCTATATACATATACCAAAGACAAATTGTAATACAGTTTTACTATTTCAATGCATATGTTAACAGAAACGTTAAGCATTTTCGTTTTATAATAATATAACGCGCATATGGAAAAGGTAAGACACTTAATATAAATGTTTATATCCAGGCGGCCAGCAGCCAGCCAATTTTCGAAAATATTTCCATGTAAACGGTACTCTTGGAGGGGTCCTAAAATCTTCGTGTCGCATCCTTTGAAAATACTGAGCTTAATAATATCAAGTTTGGTATTTAACCGACTTTTCGGTTTTGAGTTATTCGTAATCGGCTTACCCTCCCTGTATTTGTAGGGCTTACATCCCCCTAGGACTTTCAAGTCAATGCCTAGGGGTTCAGAATCCTGTTGGGGAGCCAACGACACGAAACCACAGAATGGAGAACCTGTTACGAGTGGTCGGTCCAGCCGCGCCATGGCCGAGTGGTTAGACCACTCCCCTCTAACCTAGATTGCCCGGGTTCGATCCCTAGCGACCACATGTGAGATTTGTGGTGGACAAAGCGGCGCACGGGCGGGTTTTCTCCGGGTTCTCCGGTTTTCCATGCCATCGCATTTCACCGGTGCTCCATATTCATTCAATCTATCATCAGTGTCCTGCCTGTGGTGCCACAAGTAGTAAAAGTGGGTGTTAAACACTACCAAAAAAAAAAAAAAGGGATCGACCCGTAGCCAGGAATGAATATGAAGTGGATGATACGAACTGTAAACGAAACTGATGATAGAAAAGGTGATAATGGAGCAATTGGTGGAATGAGTAGCGGGGGAAACCAGAGAATCCGTTATGCGGCCGCTTGGGATGGTTTTCACACACATATGCACACACATAAATACATATTTTTATTTTCTCTACACGTACTGTACATAGTGTATAGAGAAGGTATTATTGCAGATTTCACTGGAAATACATGTTTTGGGACCCCCTGAATCTAAAAAACTATTTTAAAAATATGTCCGGGTGTGTGTCTCTATAGACATGGCTCAAGAACGAAAAATCCTTTAAATACCAAAGTAGATATTTAAGTTCAGTTTCTTCCAAGGATACGAAACGAATATTTTCAAGAAAATCCCCCGTCCCTCCACTACCCTTTACATGGAAAAAACATTCTCAATTGGCTTTCTGAAAAATGGTTCTCAAAATTATTCTTAATGATTTTGATTAAAATCTCTTATCTTTAAGATAATTACATGGCAAATGAAATGTATATCTTGAATTTTCGGCAAATAGCTTCTGAAGACCTCTTATTCTCGAATTTTTCTGAAATTTGCATAACTGGTTAACCATAAGAGATAGACAAAAACTTATTACACAAACAATGTAGATCTGCTTAAAACACGCAATTTATGTCATTTACTTTTTTCGTGTTGTTGACCGTTTTCGAGATATTCTCATAGGAGAACTTGTCAATTCCTGGCCACGCAGAGAAACGGATTTCAATCCACATTTTAAAAATATTTGACTATGGTTTAGCCTAGTGTATTCCGTTATTTCCCTTTTGCTTATAAGGATCTAGTTAATGAAACCTTTTCTGTTTAGGTTTATTACGATTATCATGAAGTAGATAGAAGAAAAAGCTTATTAAGATTAACTTCTTACAGAGATGTAGAGAAAGTCATGTGAATGGAACACTCCAGATTTTGTTCTAAGAAACTCTTTTTACTCAGTGAATTTTAAAACGTGTATTTTTGGTAAAATGTCGATTTCGAATTTTCTGGAGAGGAGTTTAATACCTTCTTTAGCTATGTAATATATACGAAACAGAGAAAGTGAAAATTACCCTTTTAATTTTCTGTATCTAGTTCAATATTGGTCGTCTGCTTAGCGAA
This sequence comes from Hymenopus coronatus, assembly GCA_030762935.1. Lineage (NCBI taxonomy): Eukaryota > Metazoa > Arthropoda > Insecta > Mantodea > Hymenopodidae > Hymenopus > Hymenopus coronatus. Next base: position 59,370,446 of record CM060891.1, read on the forward strand.
GTGGTGGCGAAGCTTCTCACAAGCGGGAAACCCGGTTCGATTCTCGGTACCGGCGTGGGGATTTTCTCCCGCTGGGAGACCTGGTCCGGGGTGCACTCAACCTCGTGAGGTGCTAATTGAGGATAAAAGTAGGGCTCCAGGTTGGGTAGACCGCATTTACCGGCCGGGAGGAACTCTCGGCTCCAACCACGTTCCGCCCTCCAGCACTGCACTCCATCCATGGCGCCTGTAATGGTCAGAAGTGGGGGAAGGCAGCGGTCGGGCGGTAAATGTTGGCCAAACTTTGGGCTCTTGTGCCACGGAGCTAAGTTTTACAGTTTAATATTTTTTCTTTTGCTTTTGTGCTTGCGTACGAAACGCACTTTAAAACAACTTTCTTTTATTATTTTATGTAAGTTAAAATAGCATTTTGCTGTATTTTCACGCAACAGCTGTCTTGGAAACTAAATATCACTAGCAAAGGTAATGGCAGTAACGGGGCCATTTTAAAATGGTTATAGATCAGGCTGCGATTTTTTTTGTAGCGAAAGTAGATCAAAATAAAGATACTTGCATCGGCTTTATTTCTCACAAACACAGGTTTGACAAGAAAAATGATTCACTAATTAGAATGACTCACTAATTATATTTAATTTCTTGCCTATGTCGGTATTTAAAAAAATTAAATGAGAATTTACAAAAAATAATTTATTCCACTTCAGGTTTCTGTCTTTCTTTGTTTCTTTGTTTCTCTCTCTATTTCTTTCTCTCTATTTCCTTCCTTCCTTCTTTCTTTCTTGGAGGCAACCATCAATGCATAAATCATCTTCAGCTGATATTCTCTTCATTAAATGGACTCTTGGTAAGTTATTTTTCGTGCAGGCTTGCACGCACATAAATGTAGTCTCTGTGTGGCCAAAGCGCCTGGCGTACTACGAGATAGCTGAGTGCTAAGGGGAAAACAGAACTAAACTCGCCCTTGAATTTTTTTTTCCGGTGAATAAGGACCCTATGGGAGAGAAAACCAGTAGAAAAGAAAGCTACTTTTATTTTCGCTGTATTTTCATTATAAAGTTGCAGCTCAATATGTGATATCAATATGACAATGTTCCCTTGTTAATAGGAACCTGCACGAAAATGCGCGGTTGCCAATCGTCTCTTTTTTCCTTAAGAGTTGAATAGAAATATACAAAAATATTATCTTTCGCCAGATTAAAGGATTTCTATCATCTCTCTCTTTCTCATTGTAACTGTCTCCCTCCCTCTTTTTGACCCTCCACTTTCTCTTTCTCTCTCCCTCTGTTTCCTCTCTGCCACTCCTCACTTTTGCTTTTCTATTTCTCTTGCCCTCCCCACTCTCTTGTTCAGCCACATCTCCCTTCCTTGCTTCTACTACTTTCTATCTATCTCTTTTTCTCATTCTTCCCCTCCATCTCACTCTAATTCTTTACGATGTTCCTTTTCTGATGATTCTTTTAAAACTGGCAATAAAGCTTTTTCTGGGACGTTAAATTAAACTAAAAAAGCTTATGTGTTCCATTCATATGCCATTCTATGCAGCTCTGTAAGACATTATTGTTTAAAAACTAGTTCTTCTATCTACTCCATGCCAATCGAGATAAAATTAGCAGAAATGATCTTATTAGCTTACTTGTAAGTAGAAGGGAAATAAGGGAGTACCATAGCCTAAGATGATAGCCAAAACTTTTAAAAATTGGTTGCTATGGGTTTCATATCCGTTTCTTTGGATTGTTTTAAGTGTATTAAAACTGAAACCAATAACAAAGAATATCTCAAAAATGATCAACTCCGCAAAAAAAAAGTTTATGATAATTGTGTGTTTAAACGAGTTCTACATTTTTATAAAGTACAAGTTATACTAAATTCAGTAAAGTCATCCAGAATAAAGTGATTTTCAGAGGCTATTCTCAGAAAATTCAAAATATAAATTTTATTTGTCATATAAACATCTTTAATATACTGTATTTTAATTAAAATCGTATGAGCAATTTTTGATAAAATCACAATTTTCGAAACTTGGAGTAGGAGCATTTTTTTTAAAAAAAAGTCATGTCGCATTCTTAGGAAATACTAAATTTAAAAACAACTTAGATGTTTAACAGACTTTTTTGAGCTATTCTGTACACAGACACACACATACACACTGACCTTTTTCTAAAACTGCTTCTTTTTGGAATTAGGGGTCCTTTAACATATATTTTCGACGAAATCTTGGTATCGAATTTTTGGATGCACATAGTGTGTGTAGAGAAAGTAAAAACAAGTGGTAGATTTAACAAAACAGAATCTTGTATGTTTTCCTTGAGGCAGCAATGAGGCTATTATGTTTGTGGTAATAATCAGTTCAGATACTCGAATGATTGCAACGAAAATTTGGTTAAAATTTTAACTATTTTTTCTATTCAAATTTTTTTCGTAACAAAATTTTCAGAAAAATTATAAAGTCTTACTGTACAATATCCCTCTCTAAAACCAAAACTTAATGATGAAGAAACTGCAACCCATTTTCTAATTTGGAATTGAGTTATGTGTATATCGAGTTTCGTAAACATAAGTTTGGCCATATTTTAGTGAAACGTGAAGTATAAAACAAATGAAAATTTTGGTTGTATGTTAGTCCATTATTCAGAGTATTATTGATTATTTACCTACAATTGAAAATTATCAGGAAAGTTTATCGTCTTAAGAATAGTAAGTACGAAATTTTGAGATTATTTGTAATTCCATGAATAAAATGATAGCGCTGTTCTAAACTATATTCAAGTGTTTTTGTCTCTAATGAGAACAAAATGTAACGTAAACTCATAGCATGCAAACTTTTTCTAAGCCCGTACGCTGATAATGCAAATTAGCTATATCCCACAATAGGGAAACTACTATTTCTGTTAGCCTCTGGTTTACAACAGAGCCAACAAATTCTATATTGAAATACGAAAGAAAATATGCATTAAACATAGCAAACTAAAATGTTATTATTTTAATGGGGAAAATATAATAAAAGAGGGTTGCAATGTGACATGACTAGCACAAAATCTCTACTTAATGCGGGTTTGGAAAACAAAATAGTAGACTAAAAATGATGACCTAGATTTTGCGTGCTCCTAGCTATAATTAAATCATACACTACTATAACTGTATTACCTAGTATTAAAATATTTTATCTTCATGTTGCTCCACTATACAGGATCACAAAAGTGAAAAATACGATGCAGAATAGGAATAAACCATAAATTCCCCTTCCATGCTCCAAACGTAGTCTATTGTGCGTAAATAAGCAGGAGGTGAATCACAAACTAGATTGGGTAGGCAGAGGCATGGATCATTCTTGGTTCTGGCCTAGTATGCAACTGCGTTATAGATCTACATACCTGCTCAACGATATCGTACTGTTGGTTGCAAAAAATTGGCTATGCAAGTTACCTATAGTCTTTTCTTTATTTAATGTTGGCAGAAAATCCCTATCAGTTATGTTCAACTACCCGGTTTTGCTAATGTCTTATTGGTTTGAACAAAATAAACGTCGAAATTGGTGGGAAACGGAAGCATTTTACTCGGGTGGCTGGAATGCATTTACTTTATGTGTTCGTGTCCTATTGGTTTGATATAAATGTTTAGCACTCAAATTATACCCAATGGACAGAGGTATGTAAGTCGAAATTTGGATTTATTGTGAGACCGTTAATTAGCCTCGTCGTAATAATGACAGTCATTCTATTAAGTATCTAGATTATATAAGTAAAGAAAGCTAACATTTATTAATTTGTATACATAGGAACCAAGAAGTCTGTTGTTGACTTGAAAGCTGTACAGAATCTTGACGCCAGACTGCAGAGAAGGGTGAGAAGTTGCTTCTTTTGTGTAAGTCATGTACAAATTTCTTATACAGGGGCAGTCCAGTTTAAAACCCACGAGGGGACTTCTTCTTTATATTCGTAGTATCACGTGGCTATTATGACGTATTCTGTGAGATTCGCAACGGTTTTTTGGACACGATGGTGTCATTTTGGCGGACTTTCTAACCAATCAGGAAGAAGCCACCATGATACCGTTTTAAGTATAAAAGAAGTAGGGTTCGACACACCGTGGTCATTGTGCTAAGAATTTGCCCGCGAGAGGCCACGTCGTTTTTGCTAAGAACTTGCCCGTGAGAGGCAACGCCGTTTGTGCTACTCTGTCCGCGAAGTAAGATTGCTATGAGAAGAAACTGTTAGTGAATTAAAGTAACGTCGCTCACCTATTTAATAGTCGGCTCGTGATTACTTGAGAGTGAAATGTGCCATGTACTTAACGTAGAAACAGTGTAATTGAGAGTATGTGTGAGTGAGTGGTAAGAGTACCAGTCAGCAGAATAACAGTGTACAGCAAAGTGCTTATTTTGGAATCTCCATATAGAATAAAGAACAGAAAAAGTTCACAAGTGTTTTCCTCACAATTAAAAGATCACTCCTACAACTCCTCCAACTTGCCAAATCCACGCCAGAGAGAGGCAATGATCGTGGAAGACTGAGCAACGCCGTGGCAACCCATCCAAGAAAAGCTTCACTACCAGGTACGTGAGTGTAGTGGAGTTGATTTGAAGTGACACTTAGGTACACTGCACATAAACACCCAAGTTTGAGGCGTAAAACTTAAAACAACGTATCATTCCTATTACATATGACTGTCCGAAGTGCGGTGTAAACTACAAACCATCACCATATAAAGTCTCGTTCCATATAACCTCACAGCACGGAGTATTAACGAATAAAAATCTCGTTACAATTGTCTATCAGAATTTAAGATCTTGTTTACCGAGAAAAGTTGAGTCTCATGATGCATTTCATAATCTACTAACATCGACTTTGTAGCCCAAATGGCAGAGCAGCAGCTGGAGGAACCAAAGATTGGTGGTTCAAATCGCTACCGCTACCACCGCCGCCGCCGCCCCCACCACCACCACCACCACCAGCAATAAAAAAAGTTATATTTTTGAAGCGGAAAATTTGAGTAGTTAGTGATATTTATCTTATGCTGGGATTGCTTTGTAATATAAGAATATTTAAATTAGGTTAACATTTGGAAATATTCTGGTGTACTGTAGCTCGAAATGTGACAGTAAGTCTATAAAATTAATATAAACTGAAACGTGTAATCGCTAACATAACATAAAACAACATTCTTCGCAGGGTGGTTAAGTAACCCATGAAATACCGGTTTGTTGTTGCATTTTGCCGAGAGGGTATATATAGTTGCCGTACCGGTGACATGTTTTGAGGAACCATCGTGGACTCTAAAACAAACAAAGTGAATAATATGACTTTGTGTACTCGTGTAACATCACCTGTGCATACTTCGCACATAATGTCGCTGCTAGTCTGGCAAGCAGAATCAGCCAGGGGATATTTGGAGTCAGAAAGCTAACATGAAACATTTTTATGCTTAATTAAATGAACATCAGTTCAGTAAACCAGCAACGGAATAGCTATTTTACACACATTGCCTTTAGAAAGAAAGAGAAGCATAGAAAGAATGAAAACAAAAAACAAAAAATAACCGAACAAAAGAGTTCTCTTCTATAACTGAGCGAGATGATCTGTTGCTCGCATTTGGTAGGTTGCGGGTTCAATCCCCGTGATCAATCTACCTGTCTCATTAGTTCTTACAAGGTTTTTCCCTTGAAAATGCCGAGTAAGTTTCTTCCATTCCCCAAATTTTCAACCCCTCCATATAGTTTCCATTGTTATTTCATTCATCCTTCATCACGTTGATTTCTTTCAAGGTTGGGAGTGTCGACAGCGGTGCTGGGTGCGGCGTGGCAGGATAAAGGATACTGATGCTCATAGTGACTCTCTGACTCTGACTTCGGCTGATTGCTGGGATCTGGCCTGCCTCAACTGGGGACATTGAACCTTGTGTGTTGCGGGGTTCCCGATCTGCCTGTCCATCAGTCGGGGTGATTCTGTCCGGAAACAGAATCTCATGGTTTCGGTCATCCCGTGCATCCTCTTACCTCACCTCACCCCCTCCCCTCCCGAAGACGTCCCATCGTGGGACAACGGTACAATAACCAACATAAGGTTCTGTCCAACCATATCCTAGGCCTATTTTCTTCTATAAATATGTACCAACTAGAGCTTTTTAATTTAGAAAAATTAGGAAACTACTGCAAAGCTAATACTGATTTGAGGCCAGCTTATTATAAAACTGATGTGTAATGCATTACAGGAAACAATATGGCAAATTAAATTGTCAAGAGAGAATGAACTTCAACTCCGTTGTATAGCAACTACCTCTATAGGCAGACACAGACCACAAAAGTCCAGAGTAAGTTCTTTAGATACAGAGGCCGGTAGCGTATAGTTTTCTCCAAAACATGATGGTCCTCAAATGGGATCGCTCCCCCACTACCTCTGCACAGTAACCACTAGCACACAAAAGACGAACCTGTACTAGGAGCGAGAGTTAACGTAGTAAATCTGTTTCCTGGACATTGCTTGCAAGTCGTTAAGATACTAGCCAGTGGAAGACTTGGCAACAACGAGGGTTGGTTTCCTAACCGCAAATCACCTAATCGCAAACTTTAAAGAAGAGTGGGGCAGGGTCATCATGTTCTGAAAAGTACTGTACGATATGAGTATATTGAAGTTTGTGTACGACATGAGCATATAATTTACTGTACGACATGAGTATATTGGAGTTTGTGTTTTTAAGTGTATTTTCCGAAGAAAATATACAGCATGTCTTTAAAATGACTATAGTTTTCGTGAGCTAATAGAGAACATCTGTGTATTTCAATAATAATAATAATAATAATAATAATGATAATAATAGTAACATTAATATATAATAGCATTGTTATCATTATGATTGATATTATCATGCTTGGGTTACATTTTCAATTATTTAAAAATCATGTTCTTTTACTAAAACTATATTACTTTGAGGTAGGAATTTCTATTATTTATCAATATATTTTATTATTCTTGTAGTAAATATGTGAGTTTATTTTTATTCGTAGTAATATAATAAAATTTAAGATATTTCATTACTAATACATAAAACTGAACATATGTAACGATTGTATACGTGAACCTGGGGAAATCTTTTGAGAGGAAAAAACCAGTTTCTCGCAAGCTATTTCGAAGGGCCCGAAATCACTTGGAAATTTATCGTTATGATGCTATTGTATTCCAAAAGTCCTGTTGAGCGCGCGAGGTCAAGAGAGGTCACCATAAATTCTCGTTATTTGCCACGTCTATGGGGGTAAATGAATTTTGGCCAATGGAAAGTCGATAGCGTACAAACTGCCGAGAAATTAAGAAATCGACGTGTAGACAATCGCTAATAAGAAGGCGATTTTAAGGCGCAAAACCAGGTTTAAAAAACACTTAAATATGGGTGTCCGAAAGACACAAGGTCTTATTGTTTGTTTCGTTCGGTTGTTAAAATGTGCTCTAGTGTCCAGAATGAGCGCGATAAAGAGGATGAAGTAATCGTACCTGAGTTTAGATCGCTCAAAGTGGCGCTCGCGTCTGAGTAAAGGAAAATCGTGAAGTGAGAAACTCTTACCGCACTGCGCGAGGTCTCAAGCCAAGAAAACCGCAACATTATAATTCTCTTCTCTTTCCCGTTGCCCTCCGTGGTGTAATGGTTACTATGCTAACTTCATATACCCAAGGTCGCGGGTTCAAACCCGGCGGAGAACGATGCATTTTTGTCGGGTGTAAACATCCTTAGCATTAGAAGGGAAGTAAGCCGTTGGTCCCGTGTCGTAGATATACGGCATTTAAAAGAACCTCAAGCCTGATAGAGAGGCCTCTGTGCAAAATGGAGCGATCTTTCACGCCCAATTTAGAATAGAACCCTGAGAACCACAGTAGTTAAAGAGCGTCCATAAATAACACACCATTTCCATTTCAGGTCGACTTCTCAACCAGCAAATAAATAGGAGTCAGCAAAAATATCTCGTGTCCTTTCTGTTCTCACCTCTGAGAAAGAGACGGGTCTCATGGTATTTCAGCCGTCGGCACGAAGATACCGCAGCGCCCAGGTAGAGAAAGAGGGAGAGAGAACTTACCAGAGTAGGTGAGAGAGGGAGAAAGAGAGAGAGAGAACTTACCAGATCAGGTGAGAGGGAGGGAGGAAACTTACCAGATCAGGTGAGAGGGAGGAAGGGAGGGAGGGAGAGAATTTACCAGATCAGGTGAGAGGGAGGGAGGGAACTTACCAGAGCATATGAGAGAGAAGGAGGAAGGGAACTTACCAGATCAGGTGAGAGGGAGGAAGATAACTTACCAGAGCATATGAGAGAGAAGGAGGAAGATAACTTACCAGAGCAGATGAGAGAGAAGGAGGGAAAGAACTTACCAGATCAGGTGAGAGAGAGAGGGAGGGAGAGAACTTACCAGAGCAGGTGAGAGAGAAAGAGGGAGAGAACTTACCAGAGAAGATGAGAGAGAAGGAGGGAGAGAACTTACCATAGCAGGTGAGAGAGAAAGAGGGAGAGAACTTACCAGATCAGGTGACAGAGAGGGCGGAAGGGAGGGAGAGAACTTACCAGAGCAGGTGAGAGAGAGGGAAAAAGAGAGACAGAACTTATCAGAGCAGATGAGAGAGAAGGAGGGAGAGAACTTACCAGAGCAGGTGAGAGAGTGGGAGGAGAGAGGAGAGGTGAGAGAGAGAACGGTCGCAACTTATCTTGTTGTAAATTAGGTTTGAGTACCGCTTAGCTACCGGAGTGTTAGCGAGTGTGCACCTCTATGGTTTGTGCTATCTATTCCATTCCATTCCATTCCATTTCGGCTTCTTTTCTGCCGTTCTCCATAAAGCTCTGTTCTTTTACCTTTACCAAATATTGCTCCATTTCTACTTTCTGTTACAATGAATGTAGTAGATAACCTATAGTGTTCCACCCAAAAAATTCTACAGCGAGGTTTCACCGAAAACACATGTTTTGAGGACCCTCAGACCCAAATAAAGCATTTTTAGAAAAATATCAGTGTTTGTTTATGTATGGGTTTGTATTGTCCCTGGAGAACATAAGAGCATAGCTGAGAACGGAAAGTCCCTTAAACACCAAACTTGGTTTTAAGTTAAGTTTCTCTCAACGATGCGAGACAAAATTTCTAAGAAGGGAGTACCATAGGTTAAAGTAATAGTCAAAATCTGGTTGATATGTGACTGAAGTTCCTTTGTTTGTATGGACAGAAGTTGACAAATTCCTGTATGAGAAAAGTATACGTTTTTCAAAGCTGAAACAAAAAACAAGGAATACCTAAAAAACGATCAACTGCACGAAAAACATTTATATAACATAAGTTGTGTGTTTTAATGTGCTCTACATTTTTTGTTTGTTAAGTTTTTGTCCATCTCTTACGGTTTAGCAGTTATGCAAAATTCCGTGAAATTCATCCTAAATAAAGTAGTCTTCAGAGACTATTCCCAAAAAATTCAAGATATACATTTTATTTGTGAGGTAAATATCTTTAATGTACGACATTTTAATCAAAATCGTTAGAGCCATTTTTAAGAAAATCAAAATTTACGAAAAAAGTTCCACATAAAGGATGGTTGGGGGTGGGGGGGACTTTCTTTAAAATCTTCGTGTCGCATCTTTGGAAGATACCAAACTTAAATACCAAGCTTGGTATTCAACGGTCTTTTCGTTTTTGAGCTATGCTGTCCACAGACACACACACACAGTCTCACACACACACAGTCACACACACACAGTCACACACACGCACACACGGACCTTTTTCCAAAAATGCGTTTTATGGATTCAGGGGGACCCAAAACATGAATTTCTGGTGAAATCTCGGTATCGAAATTTTGGGTGCAATACAATACCTCCTCTATACACTATGTGCATGGTGCGTGTAGAGAAAGGAAAAATAACATTGAATTTTAGACTCAAAGTTTATTGTATTAAAATACTCATATGGATCTACATTCGAAAGATGTAGAATAATCTGGGATAACTCTATGAGCACCGTGTACGAGATGTTTCGAAACGACATGTACATGTATAATACTCTTATAACTTGTACTTTAACTAGTTCGAAATGTTGAGCTTCGATATTTTTTATGCAGATTTTAACAATTACATAATTTTGAGATTAGGCAGCGCACGAAACACTTGTATGTGATGACCAAATAACTATATCTCAGAGGATGTTCTTGGCCAGTATGTGTCATGAAAACAATCAGGGATTTCTATGTTCGTTACTAGTAAAGCTGTCCTAGCTTTCAGATAAAGGGGATATAGGGCCTAAGGGTGACTACCTATGATTCGATAATTTCCTTAATCAGTACCTTGTACTTTTGTCCTAATAATGTTGTAATTATCCTAAAAGTAAACTCTGAATCACTAACGGTAAACAACAAAAACTTGCTGTTATATGTAAAGTGCTTCCTTGAGTATAAAGAGTTTAAGGCGGTAAATTAAATTCTTTTCTGACTGCAAAAATCAATTGTTTTTGATTCATTTTATCTACAATGCTTGGTAGTATTCTGACGGTGTTATTGCACTGTTGTCTCTATTAGTTCTTTGCCGCATCCTCAAGATCACTAACGTTAAATTGCCTCTAAAAGATATTATATCCAGGCTTAATTTCCCAGACATTGTCTTTCATTCATTGCCTGCTATAATGGGATATATTGGAAGAATAAACAAATAACTAAAGGCACTGATTCTTTAGCGCTATTTCGTAAGAGAAAGAATCCACTGTGCACCATGTAGGTATGTTTACGAAAACATGCAATTGGAGTTTCGCATGCTACCTGGGTGGGTCAGGCGCACGCCCTTGTTTCTAGGTAACTGCCTAATCCACGCTGACCATTATTCTTGTTGTATTTCTTATTGGCGTCGCAGATGATATTTTTATAGAATCTGTGCTACAACGTCCTCATCTTGATTCGGTGCCTTTTTGAAATATCCTTATATCGAATAGGTATAGTCAGACTACCATAGCCAAAATTTGAACCACGGATCTCCCGGTCTCTAGCCTGTTGCTCTAACCACTGAACTACCATGTCAATATGCCTCCACAGCATTAAGTTTCTCAACTGACTCTTGTGTTCCCCAGCATTGAAATTTTCAGTCTGATTCTACCTATCCAACTCCGGTCCTACTCATGGCTTGTGTGTAAAAACAATTAAATTAACACTAATTGTTCTAATAATTGGCTACACTACGAAGTCCGAGACTTAAGGTACTTAGGACGTTGCAAGTCGCCATTGGGATATGCCATCTCAAAATAATTTGTGAAAATATTTGGTTTACCGGAAAATATGCGAGTCAGTGAGAAATCTAATGTAGTATCGGCATTTTGCCATGTTAGCTCATTAATTAGAGAAACCGGCTAGAGTCCGTGGTTCAAATCCCACCTAAGGCACTGAACTTTTCACTGACTCTACCTATCCAGCCTCCTACACAGGGCTTGTATGAAAAAACAATTAAATTAACATCCTATATATCGTCCTCGAGTCTATGCCTCGTTCATAGACAGCGTCGTGTTAAACCAGTTTCAATGGCCATCGTCGCTGGCGCGTTTAGTTTATTATTTTTATTTGTTTATTTATGTATTTTTTGTGGGGACTGCAGGAACAGGTTATAAGTGTTTGTGTCCTTGCAAACATGCTATTTTCACATGCATGTATAATAAAACAGGTAAATAACTTAAAACAACCACAAAAATCCCAGCAGGGGGAGGAAGCCTCTGTTTTAGGGAAGAGCCACACCATTTAATTCCCCAGATAATGGGAAAGAGGAGGATATTTAGAACAGTTTAGTTCCTTGTTCCTTACTATTAACTGCAGCAAAAATAAAGGATTGTCGCAATTCGATTATCTCTCTATCATAAATCACCATTAAAAACCTGAGGTGCTCCATTAACATGAGTTTCTCTACCCATTCTGTAGCAAACTATTCTTACCAAAGCTTATGCTTCTATTATTTCCTGCTAATGGAGATAACGTTAGCAGAATTTGTTTTACTACTAGTTCCTTCTAGTAGAAGAGAAACAAGTCGATACATTAGGCGGAAGCGATAGTCAAATCTTTTTAGGCTTGTTGCTATGCGATTTAAATGTGGTTTTCTTTGCATGCTGTGACCAGTAAGACAAAAGAAACAGGAATGGCAAATTCACATTTGAGAAACGTTTCAATATTTTACAATTCAAATCAGTAACACGTAATATCCCGGAAATGATTACGACAATGTATGGAACATAAATTGTATGTTTTAATCAGATCTACATGTTAGTGTAATAAGGTTTTGTCTGTCTCTTATGCAAAGGTCATTCAGAACGAAGAGGTCTTCAGAGACAGTTTCCAGAAAATTCAGGATATACATTTTATTTGTCATGTTAATATATTTTAATATACAGTATTGTAATCATAATCGTTAGAGCCATTTTTGGAAAAATCAAAACTCAAACATTTTACGGTTAAAGGCGTGGAGGAATTTGTTATAAAATCTTCGTGTTGCATCCTTGGAAGATTCTAAACTTAATTATCCTATGTGTTAAACACCACTTAGATTACTTTTTTACTTTCTCTACATACCTAGTACATGGTAAGTAGGTAGGGAAAGCATTACACTCTACCAAAAAATTCGATACCGAGTTTTCACCAGAAATATACGTTTTAGGGCCCCTGAATAAAACTAACATTTTTAAAAAAAAAATCCGTGTATGTATGTCCATGTGCATGTGTACACAATAATTCAATAAGAAAACTCGATAAAATGTCAAACTTTGTATTTAAATTTAGTATCTTCGAAGGATGCGACACGAAAATTTTGAGGAAAATCTCCTTACCCTAAACTACGTTTTACATGTAAAAATTTCGAAAATGTTGAATTTCTGAAAAAAATTCTAACGATCTTGATTAAAATATCGCATATTAAAGATATTTACATGAAAAATAAAATGTATGGTTTGAATTTTCTTGGAATAACCTTTGAACATCTCTTTAGTCTGGATGAATTTTGCTGAATTTTACATAACTGGCAAACCATAAAAATAGAAAAAGCCTACTACGCAAAAAATGTATATCTTGTTAAAACACACAATTTATATAATATACATTTTTTCGTGGCGTTAACCATTTCTGAGATATTCCTTGTTATTGGTTTTGGTTTAAAATACTTAAAAATTTTCTCATACGGGAACATATTAACTAGAATATGAGGCAGACACGCTACTACCATGTTACGCAGGCGGACTTTATATTCATTTGTATATCACCTAAAATAGTTTACTATTTTGTTGATTTAAAAGCTACCAATTGTTTTATACAATAGATATTACTATGGTAACCAAATAAAAATTGAAATTTCTGGTGTTATGGATTAAGTTTATTTCCAGGTACTATGGTAACCAAATTAAATATTGAAATTCCTGGTGTTCTTGAAGCGGTTTATTTTTAGTAATTACAGAAAATAACAATGTTTTAAAAAGTGTGAGAACACATATATAAAAACTATCTTATCGGGTTGTAATAAAACAAAACCATCATAATATTATAATTAGATTATACCATCGTAATAAACACCTTTTCGCTGGTATATAAAAACATGGATGTTTCCGATGTCGTCATAATTTGAACAAAAATGCTATTAAGAATGATTTATTTCTGTAAACTGTATACGTGTTAAAGGAAAGGCAGAGTAAGTCATAATATTGTCAAAATAAATATTATGAGAATACAAAATAAGTAAGAGGCTACTTCTACACATTGTAAGAATTTAAATTATATACACTGAGATTCGGTTATAACATCTGTACTCGCTACGGTCAGTTGTGCAGCTTGGCTCAAGGGTGTTGGATATTGGAACGGAGGGGAAACTTCAGTAACTGCGACACCATGATGGATCGATTGTGGCTATACCTACGGGAGAGATAAAGGAGCCGGAGGAGGTCCCATGCCTGTAGGTACATAGGCCCACAGTGACGCGTAGAAGTCCCTAACAGTTTCAGTTAAAAAAGCCGAGCAACTTTAAAAAGCAATTCAAGCAATTCAGACGCCCACGGGGAAATCTTTCTATAGCACAAACAACTGCGCCGTCTGTCCAATACCGTTGATACGACATTACCTGATACATGAAAATAATATTAGGGGAAACAGAATGCTGGTAGTATACACCACACCAGCACTCGCCTTAGTGACCAGAGGAAACCACAAAAAACTTCAACGTCCGCATGAAGACCACTCGTCTCTCTCCAAATAGGTCCGGGTTTGATCCCAGGAGACAGCATGTGAAATTTGTGGTGGACAAAGCGACCTAGGTGCGGATTTTCTCCGGGTTTCTCGGTTTCCCCCACCTTCGCATTCAACTGATGCTCCAGCTTCATTTCATGTATCATCAGTGACATCAGTAGTAAAAGCGTGTGCTAAACACTAGAAAAAACAAGGTCAGAATGGGCGGTCACTGGGAATGGAACCCGAGACTTCCCGAATCTGAGCGTCTTGCGTTACCTCAGAGGCTGCTTAACTTGGCTGAACTATGAGCCCATTAATGAGTTTAAAATACATATAAATGACGATTATTTGAATGTAGACATAATTGTAACGTAAAGTGAATAAGGTTTAAAGCTAAAATAAGAGGAAAGATAATATTCCTGGTGTGTGAGTTAATTAAGGAAAATTACTTTAGAGGAAGTAGAGGAATAGTCTACAAACAATGCACTGAAAACAAATGTTTGCGTTAGGAGAAGAACTGAAGTCTATATGCTTTGAAGGAAGTTTGTGAGGAGCTTAAACGCTTCCCTTATAACGAGTCAGACACTAATATTATAGACATTAAATTATCGGAGGTCATATCTGAACCTTCGCTCACCTTAGGTAAAGAGAGACCAATTATTTTCTCTGCGGGAGATCTCGAATACCCGCCAAGAGCACTGATTTGACTTCAACTTTCATCTCTTTCTCAGCAGATGAACTTTGACGGAGAATGCTTTCAGAAAAGTTAAGTGGCTAGAGAAAGAATTTGATCCTTATTACAAAGGAGAAGGATTCTGAAAAGTTAAGTGGTAATTATATCACTATTTCAACATTAAAACTATGACGAAATAACCTTTCTGGCATTAAAACGTACCGTTGAAATTCTTGAAGGATTGTTGTAAAGTGAAGAAATGGGAAGCATGAGTTCAAACCTCGGTAACCGAGCGAGGTGGTAACGAGTGCGACGGACATTCTAGAGGCCATGAGTTTGATTCCGGTGGCTGGCCTTCCTGACCCGTGAATTTTTCGGGGTTTCCCTGGGTTGCCAGGCGAATGCTGCATATGTTGATTTTATGCTCCACATTTCCTGCCTTTCGTTTCCTGTACCCATCACTTCCTTGTTATTTGTTCCAGCACTGAAGGACCAGGCGACAGTGTTTGGCGGGTTATTGCTGGAAGGTGGCCTAGCACAAACGCTTATTCCTGGCGTTGCGGTACCGCTCGATCGGAACCCCTTTCGGAACTTTCGGGCTCGTGAGTGGGCCCGAACACATTGGAAACGTGCAATCTAGGGACTCCGTCTATGGCTGCACCTATTGTCATCCGGATGTTGTTGCCCTTCGGGTCTCTCCCTCCCTGGGTTCACGCTAGACGCAAAGGGCCCTAAGAGTATCTGCAGCTCTCTGCCTCTGTGTCTGGGAACCCCGTCCGTGTGAAATCCTATTGCTAATTCTACAGTCCTTGGTAACGACAATGGGGTTTCCGCAATACCAGAACACTAGAAATGGCTTCACTCAGACTCGTGCTTTGAGAAGTTTTCCTGCAGAGTACAGGCATCCTGACAGCTAGTTACCTACGATGCTAATTATGCTACTTTTAACCAGTAAAACGGAATAAAAGGTTGAATTTTAACAAACATTAAAAAAATCGCTACAAAAAAGTTTGAACCGAACTCAGGATCTGCAATAGAAAATGGTGCTTCAATATATTCAGGTGTTTGTAGAGCGGTCTATTTCATTACTAACACGTTTTAATTTGTCTAGCGCATATGTACAAAGCAGATGGAGAAGGAATTTTATTCCATTCAAAAATTCTATACCGAGATTTCACCGGAAATATATATTTTGAGACTCCCTGAATCCAAAAAAGACAGAAAATGGTCAGTGTGTGCGTGTGAATGTGTTGGTATTTAAGTTCAGTATCTCCCAAGGATGAGAGACGAAGATTTCAAGAAAATTCCCCACTCCCAACTCAACTTTACATGGAAAAAATTTCGAGAATTTTGATTTAGTCAAAAATGGCTCTAACGATTTTGACTAAAATATCACATTAAAGTTATTTACGGGATAAATAAAAATGTCATCTTTAATTTTCTAGGAATAGCCTCTGAAGTCCTCTTCATTCTGGATGAATTTTGCATAACTGATAAACCGTAAGATATAAACAAAAATTGCTACACAAAATAAGTAGATCTCGTCAATGAACACCATATATGTCCTTTACATTTTTGTTGTGGAGCTAACTGTTTCCGTGATATTCCTTTTTATTGGTTTTACTTTTAAAATAATATATACTTTTTCAACATTTAGCTTTTTCTCGTGATTCCACGTAAAAGAGAATGGAACTTTAATACTAGCATAGAGTATCCAGATCCTATTTTGTTTTGTTTTGTTTTGTTTTATTTATCTAAGGTCATATCGAGGGCTTTGCACTTGAAACAACTCGTCTGTAGGTTCTTTTTTTTTACGTTTGGTCTAAATCATTTTACTTTCCTGAAACACACACACAGCCACTCTCACATTCATACTTTCAGACTCTGTGAGGGATAGGGAATAATTCTGGCTAAAGAAAAATTCCCTGCCCCAGCCGGGAATTGAACCCGGGACCCCCGGGTGAGAAGTCGGCTCGCTGACAGTCCATATCTTATTGATTTTATAGCGAAATGTGTAATGCAGATATTTCTAGAAAGGTTTGTTAGGATTAAATTGAAGTAGATAGAACAAACGTTAGAAGGTAGGAAAAGTCGTGTGAATGAAACACATCTCCTCTAAAACCTCAACAGCTATGTCGCTTGAATTTGGATGCTACTTATTGGTAGTTGAAATTTCTGTCTGTGCTTCCCCACATTTGGTGCACGGATATCTCGATAAACATTTTCAAAAGTCGATACCCTTTCCCTTTAGATACAATTCGCACGCTCTTGGAGGCCATTAAATTTTCATAGGCGTATGTTGCGCGTACGCATTGCGAATATGAGCCGGTAAAGCTTGAGCAGGGACCTGCATGGCAGCGGCTGCTATATATATATCTGTCTCTTTCCTGCAACTCGCCGTATTCATTGATGATTTTAGCTGAATCCCGCAGTACACACCACAATAACTGCAAGCTCCGCTGAGCCCGGGGTTTACCCGGTGCTGTCGGCAAACTTCACGCAACGCAACGCTATTTTTGGGGACTACACACGCAAAATTGTAGCGTCCAAGTATGCTTTAACGCAATTAAGAGAACAAATGTGAGAATTACAAAACCAAATAAATGTACGTTTGAGTTTCAAACGCTCAGCAAGTGGTTAGCGTGTTTCGTAGAATGCGGTTCCAGGGATCACTTTGCCATTTTAACTTTAGTTTCTGGTTTATCAGAACTTAACAACAGTTAAACAGGTGTTGAAATAATTGTGAAAAACAATTATAACTAGTTACATTCTTTATGAGAAAACATCTGATGTCAAGAAATTTTCCACACGCGATTGCGCTGCTCAGTCGTATTCTTATCACAATATAACTTTGACAAATTATTACAAATGAGTTTCTCTGGCTGTTCCATAAACAACTTATCTTACTGTCTTACTAATCAAGATAAACATTACCGAAGCTGGCCTTGGCTTCTTTGTAACTAGAAGGGAAACAATGGAATATACCGGACTAAATCGATAATCAAATCTTATAAAAACCGGTTGCTATATGAACTAATTTAAATTCACTTCTCTTTGCTTGTTAGGAGTTAGAGAAAAACTTAAGTAGCTTCAAATTGAAACCAATAACTCTGGATGTCTTGAAAATAGTTAACTCTACAAAGATGCATATAACACAAATTGCGTGTTTTAATGAGATCTATGTTTTTGGGTAGTGAGTTTTGTCTGTCCCTTTACCAGTTAACAAAAGTTACAGAAGCCCGCCTGTGAGTTCGAATCTCGCTTAGGGTGAGTTACCCGGATAAGGTTTGTTTCGGGGTTTTTCCTTGTCCTGAGAAGACGAATGTCGAGTGCCTTTAAGCTCCATGAGCCCCGAGATCATTTAAGCATTATTTCAACAGTTTCATTCACCGTCCGATATGACCAACCAGGTTAAACGGCGTTAAACTATATATATAGAAAAGTAATAGAAATGTCATCCAGAATGAAGAGGTCTTTAGAGGTTATTTCCGGAAAATTCAAGATATACATTTCCGTTTTGATGAAAATATCTTAAACACATGCATGGAATTTTAACAAAAACCATTTAAGCTCTTTTCGAGAAAATAAAAGTTTTCGAACAATTTTCTATGTAAGGGATAGTCAGGGTGAGCGGATTTTCTTGAAAATCTTCATGTCAAATCCTTGAAAGATACTGATCCTAAAAATCAAGTTTGGTATTTAACCGACTTTTTATTTTAGAGCTATGCTGTCCACAGACACACATCCACACACAGACATTCATGGACATGTTGGATTCAGGAGTCTCATAACAGATTTTTCTGATTAATTCTCGATATCGAAAGTTTGGGTTCTGAGAAAACAGGTTATATTATACAACTCAGAATCACAGAAGCAAGAAATACTCGACTTTATTTCGTATTTTCAAATTCGCCCTTCTTTTCTGTATACTGTTTAAAAATTCCATTACATTATTTCCATAAAATAAACTGAAGTCCGCATATACATCGATTTTGTAATTTCTTCACCTAATGCATTAACAGATGAATTACATTCAACGTGGATGTGTGTGTATTCGATATCGAGTTTTTATTATAAATAAACGTTTCGAGATCTCCATAGAGTATTTAAATAAAAATTCCAAGTGTGTCCACGCATCTATGATCAGCTGATCCAAACACAAAACACCCTCTTCAAATACACGCTCTCATGATTACTTTCTTTAGTTCTAACACTTTTTATTAGCTCAACTGCTTCCGCGGTTAAGTGATTAGCCTACTGATTACTTAGCCAAAGGTCCCAGATTCGATTCCCGATTGGGATGGAGATTTTCGTTAAAAACAGCATTCCATAAGAGTAAATGCGCATGTGAAAAACTTAAAGTAACATTTTAAAGAATAAACGCGTGAATGTTTTACTCAAAAGCCCCGATGACTATAGGGTTAGGATGTTAATATAGGTAAAATTGGCGCATAAAAATTGTTACAGCCCTTTTTGAGAAAATAAAAATCTTCGAAAATTTTTCCCAGTAAACAGTAGTTTGGGTGGGGGATTTTCCTGAAGATCTTCGTGTCGCATCCTTGGGAAATGCTAATTTAAGTACCACGTTTTGTATTACCCGCGGAGATGTGCTTTAAGGAGATCTGAATTTTTTGTGTAGTAGGATTTTGTCTATCTCTTACAATTTACTAGTTATGCAAAATCCAGAAAAAATCATCCAGAATAAAGAACTATTCCAAGAAATTTCAAGATATACATTTTATCTATCATCTAAATATCTTAAATATAAAAAAATTAAACAAACTCGTTAAGGGTATTTTTGAAAAAAATCAAAAGTTTAGAAATGTTTTCCATGTAAAGGGTAGTTGGGGTTGGGGGGGATTTTCTTGAAGCTCTTTGTGACTCATCCTTGGAAGACACTGAACTTAAATATCAAGTTTGGTATTTTACGCACTTTTCGTTTTTGAACAATGTGCCTACAGACACACACACATACACACGGACATTTTTCTAAAATTATTTTTTATTTTGGTTTCAAGGATCCCGAAATATGGTCCAAGTTAAATTTTGGTATCGAATTTTTGGGTGCAATACAATTTCTTCTCGGTACACTATGTACAAATAAATGAAGGTGGGTGGAAAAATGCGACGATTGTAGATCAGATTTCAAATATTCTGTGGAAATAATATATGTACGTATAAATTAATTAAAGCTTTTACAAAATGAACATGGGTAACGTTCGCTTTTTACTGAAAACTGCATTTCTTTAGTGCGACTCAATTATCAACGTCAGTAAATGTATAAATACATAAAGTATGAGAATTTCAGTAACATAAAACAACAGCAACATAGTAAAGCCATCGACTTAATATGTTTTCGTTTTCTGCTACCTAATCTATAATCACCGAGAAAATTTTTTGATTTTGGGTGGAAACTTAGCACTCTAATAGCTTTATAATAATTATGTATTCCACTGTGAGTGCCAGCGAAACGGGAACGCATTAAAGGCGGAAACATAGCGCCTGAAGTTGGAAAAAAAGTTGCAAGAGAATTAATGTCGTAAAAAGGCACACCCGCTTCCCTTATCTTTTGCCATAGAGCATTTGTATCTTATCAGGGAAGTTTGTATAACTACATTTCCCCCCTCCGGTTTCCTGCATAAAACCACCTGCAGCAAAAGCTGAGATTTCCTTAATCTGGGTGATATTAATGAGCAAAGGAATAAAAACCTCAGATTTTTACAGTTTAATTTGAAAAGTTAATAAACTAGGTGTAATTGTAGTTTTATTCTTGGTTTTACTCACAGAAGCATGAAGTGAATAGTCAGTGAACAGCAAGACTTAATTCTTTTATGTCGAATTTAAAAAATAATAAAATTGTAATGTAAAGAAAGCAGGTATTAAAAATAGGTTCTTAGAATGTTGATAAAGGCTAAAATAAGATTTGTACTAGAAATGTTCAGATACATTCAGTATTAATATATTATGATCATATATTTTATATATTCATTCATCTTACACTACCAGTGATAAGTGGACACACACTTATCTATACTAATATAGAACGCGAATTTTCTGTTCACAATACTTCACTCATTTTTACCTAGAATTTATTTCAATTAAGCAAGAAATATTAGTTACAACTTTTAAAAACAGCATTCGGGGTAATAGGATTTTAAGCTGAGAAGGGAATAAGGGAAAAAATCTGATGTGTACCATTCACATGACTTTCTCTATATCCCTGCAAGAAATTATTCCTAAAAAGCTTATACTTCTATTTACTTTATGCTAATCAGAAAAAAAATTAGCAGAAATAGTTTTATTATTTGCTTCCTTGTAAGTAGAAGCGAAATAAGGGACTACCATAAGTTAAAGTGATAGTCAAAAGCTGATTGCTATGTCAATGAAGTTCCTTTGATTATATGGATAGGAGTTGTCAAGTTCCTGTATGAGAAATGTATACGTTTTTCATAGCAGAAACCAAAAATAAGGAATGTCTAAAAAACGACGAGCTCTACGAAAAGAATATATATAACATAAAGTATGTGTTTTAATGTGCTCTACATTTTTTGTGTAGTAAGTTTCTGTCCATATCTTACGGTTTAGCAGTTATTCAAAATTCAGTAAAATTCATCCAGAATAAACTACTCTACAGAAGCTATTCCCAGAAAATTCAAGATATACATTTTATTTGTCAGGTAAATATCTTTAATATACGAAATTTTAATCAAAATCGTGAGAGCCATTTTTGAGAAAATCAAAATTTTCGAAAAAATTTCCATGTAAAGGGTAGTTGGGCTGGGGGATTTTTCTCAAAATCTTCTTGTCGCATCCCTGGAAGATACTAAACTTAAATACTAAGTTTGGTATTTTATCGAATTTTCGTTTTTGAGTTATCGTGTTCACAGACACACGGACACACACACACACACGGTCCTTTTTGTGAAAATGCTTTTTTTGGATATTGGGCGTCCTAAAACATATATTTCCGGTGAAATCTCGGTATCGAATTTTGGGTGGAGTGCAATACCTTCTCTATACGCACTATGTACATGAAAGTAAAAAGGAAGACTTTAAAGCTTCCAAGCATCTCCGTTAGATGACGCTCTGAAATATATTTCAAAATAGAATGTTTCAAAACAGCCAAATCTATGAACAAATGATTATAAGCTATAAAATAAGATAGACATAAACTGTAGCGAGCTTAAATGTCTATCTTTAAGGTTTTATTGTTTATAAATGATTAAAATTTCAAACAAATAAACACTTCACTATTCAAAGAAAATTAGAAATACATTTAATTTATAATCTCAATGTATTAAGGATATCACATTTTAAATGAAATCGTTGGCGGCGCTATTGAGAAAATAAAATTAAAAAAAAAATTATCCATGTAATATAACATTCGGAAGTAGGGAAAAATTTTCGTGTTGATCGCTGGAAGGTGCCCAGATAAGCATTACGTTTGATATGTACTTTTTAAATTATGCTGTTCACATATATAGTGCGCGCTGATGCTATTCTAAAACCACTTTTTGTTTATTCAGGGAATCCGAAAACCTTTATTTTTGCTGAGATCCCGATACGGTATTTATGTGTAGAATATATAGTCTTCTTATTTATTACAGCATGCAAATGAACAAATATACGGAAATAAATGCTACGGAAATATATGAATCGGATATTACGGATACGATCTGACAGGGAGGTGATGTTGCCAGCATCACGTATCCCGCAACCAGAATATTGACCAGGATCGCAGTCTAGCGAGCTCATCATTCTTAACGATACCGAGTGTATGTGTGTGTGTGTGTGTGTGTCTGTGTGTCCGTGTGTCCGTGTGTCAGTGTGTCTGTGAACACAATAACTCAAAAACGAAAAGTCGGTAAAATACCAAACTTAGTATTTAAGTTTAGTATCTTCCAGGGATGCGACAAGAAGATTTTGAGAAAAATCCCCCAGCCCAACTACCCTTTACATGGACATTTTTTCGAAAATTTTGATTTTCTCAAAAATGGCTCTAACGATTTTGATAACAATTTCGTATATTAAAGATATTTACCTGACAAATAAAATGTATATCTTGAATTTTCTGGGAATAGCCTCTGAAGAGTACTTTATTCTGGATGAACCTTATGGAATTTTGAATAACTGCTAATCCATGAGAGATGGACAAAAGTTTGCTACACGAAAATGTAGAGCACGTTAAAACTCACAATTTACGTTTTATACATTTTTTCGTGGAGTTGATCGTTTTTAAGACATTCCTTGTTTTTGGTTTCTGCTTTGCAAAACTTATACTTATCTCTCACAGGAATTTGTCAATTGCTGTCCAGAAGTGTAAAAGACTGCACAATAATGGATAGGGTAAGAAATTAAAATATAAGTGAAGAAGCAAAGCTAGAACCATTAAATAATAACATAATTAATAAAAATCAATAAGGTATAAGCTTCGTCGAAGATTTCCAAAAGCAGCACTTGAGTATACCCAAGAGGGAGAAGAGTACGAGGAAGACCCAGGAAACGATGGAGGAATCTAAGTAGCCGGAATGGATAAGTAAGTGTGAATCATGGATTGGGGAAGAAAAAAACTACTATTTTTTAGATTTGAAGGGGAACTTTGAGCAATGGTATTAAATATTTAGTTTGGTATTTATCTTGGCGACTGAAGAAAACCACTAAATACCTGGAAAAATTGGTCGAGCCACAAGATTTGAACCCAGGTCAAATGGGAGTGTAGCATTTTGAATTGCTATTCTGTTTAAATATTCATTCTAAAACTGTGTTACGGCGCATCTTTCCTTTTTAAGTGTATGTAGCCTCCAGTATGTATCTAAATACATATAACACCTTTTCTAAATCATAAAATAGCTCATGTTTTAATCTTTGAAGGAGTTTCTCTCTTTTTCGTGTCCAGTGATGGACTCGTTTTTACTTTCTCTATACGCACTATGTACATAGTGTACAGAGAAGGTATTGCACTCCACCAAAAATTCGATATTCCATATAAACAAAGGAACTTCATTAACATAGCAACCAGCTTTTGACTATTACTTTAACCTATGATAGTCCCTTATTTCGCTCCTACTTACAAGGAAGCAAGTAATAAAACTATTTCTGCTAATTTTTTCTGATTAGCATAAAGTAAATAGAAGTATAAGCTTTTTAAGAATAATTTACTGCAGGGATATAGAGAAAGTCATGTGAATGGTACACATCAGATTTTTACTTTCGCTATACGCACTATGTACATTGTGTATAGAGAAGGTATTACACTTCACCCAAAATTCGATAGCGAGATTTCACCGGAAATATATGCTTTAGGGTCCCCAATATCCAAAAAAAAGCATTTTCACAAAAAGGTCCGTGTGTGTGTGTGTCCGTGTGTCCGTGTGTCTATGAACACGATAATTCAAAAACGAAAAGTCGGTAAAATACCAAACTAGGTATTTAAGTTAATATCTTCCAGGGATGCGACACGAAGATTTTGAGAAAAATCCCCCCACCCCCAACTACCCTTTACAAAGAACATTTTTCGAAAATTTTGATTTTGTCAAAAATGGTTCTAACGATTTTTATTACAATTTCGTATATTAAGGCTATTTATCTGACAAATAAAATGTATATCTTGAATTTCCTGGGAATAGCCTCTGAAGAGTAGTTTATTCTGGATGAATTTTACTGAATTTTGAACAACTGCTAAACCATAAAAGATGGACAATAACGTACTACATAAAAATGTAGAGCACATTAAAACACACAGTTTATGTTATATACATTTTTTTCGTGGAGTTCGTCGTTTTTGAGATATCCGTATTTTTTGTTTCTGCTATGAAAAACGTATACTTTTCTCACAGAGGAACCTGTCAACACCTATGCATATAAACATTGACATAGCAACCAAATTTTGACTATCACTTTAACCTATGGTACTCCCTTATTTCACTTCTACCTACAAGGAAGCGAGTAATAAGACTATTTCTGCTAATTTTTTTCTGATTAGCAAAAAGTAAATAGAAGTGTAAGCTTTTTAAGAATAATTTGTTGCAGGGGTATAGAAAAAGTCATGTGAATGGTACACATAAGAATTTTTATTATTGCGTTAATTCTACCTTTATTTTTAACTTTCTTTCACCTTACTCAGTATGCGAAATTAAAATTGAGTATTAAGAGAGCGATTGTGCTCAATGGTGTATTGTGTACTAAGAACTATCAGGTCCAGAATATACTAGGGAATACGAGGCTCGCCGGGCCGAGTTTTCGCTAACGTTCGAGATCTGATAAGTAACTTACAGTTCGTGGTTAGCCAATTACTTTTTGAAATAATTGAAAAACTGTAAAACACAATAATAAATCAATATTGTTCTTCAATATTTTATTGAACATTAAGAAAAGGTGAATTCTCGGTGATTTTTTTTTTTTTTTTTTTTTTTTTTTTTTTTTTTTTGTAGCTTAACGTCCTTTAATCTGGTTGGTCATATCGGACGATGAATGAAATTGGTGAAATGATGCTATCTCGGGGTCAATGGAGCTTAAACTTATTCGACATTTGTCTTCTCAGGACAAGGGAAAACTCCGAAAAAACCTTATCCGGGTGACTCATCCTAAGCGAGATTCAAACTCACGACCTGTTGAATATGAATGCAATCTTTTATTAATGAATTTTACAATAGATTCTTTACTTGAAGTAGCACATGTCTTGAGTGTTACGGCGTTTCCTAAAGGTACTGTAAGAATGAACTAATGACCTCTCATACTCTTACTGTAAGTACTTTTTGAAATGACAATTAATAAATGACTTATACATTTATAAATTTATCTTACATTACCAGGGTGATTAACTTACAAATCAAGTATTTCAAAAAAATATATTAACAACTTTTGGTCCACAGAAAGTAAATTATGCTTGCCTTAAGCATTTGTTTTGAAGGCATAAGAACTGACACATTAAACTTTAGTTTAAATAACAATGCAGACTTGCATTTTACAGGAAGTATTCCTGAATAATAAATCTCGTGTTGGTTATAAGAATATAAATATAATTATAAGCAGCCCAAAAATGAAACTTTTCCTCTATCTTTCTATTAATATTAGAAGAACTGCTGAAAAAGGAGCTGAAACAGGGTGAACAGCATATCCGCACCTTTCAGCAAGAGTTGAAAGCTTTTCTTTTCAAGAAAATACATAATTATGCACCTATTTAAAAAGTTCTAATGACACAGTTATAATTTTTTCCTGGAAATAATTTATTTTAATCGAGGTTTACGAAAATAAGAAAGAAAAGAAATGGTGGAAAATAAAAATTCCCGCAGTTAATTTGGCTAAATTACGGAATTTGAACCAATTCATATCCATAAAGGAGATAGCAAATCAGCTACACGTCTCGTGTGTTGCATAATTAGTCGTTATTAAACTGGCCTGTATTTAAACGCAGTACTTTTGAAATTATTCATTGTAAATTATAGTAAACAACGATCGTTTTCCAACAGACTACGGCCCACAGGAGTACCTAATGGGACTGATATCTCGCCCTTTTAAGTTCAAAGCTGTTATCTAATACGAGTAATTGCATGACGTGTAAAATGACAATAACATTCTTTCAAGTTTTATCTTAGATTAAGAAATCATTATAATTTGTCGTTCCTAGACGTCACGAAAATATTAAAACACATAGCTGTTGAGTTTATCTCGCATTTTATATGAACATTTATAAAATTTATTTTGTCCATTGAATAGCAGTATAAGGAATATGTGTTATGAAATTAGTATTTTGAGGTTATGATATCGTCGAACTTCACTCTTAACTGCAAAACAATTTCCAGTTAGAAATTACAAGATCTTTATCCAATCATGACTAGTTAATAATGCAGTTATTACGCGTTATATACTTACAATTTTCTGCAAGAATAGTCGTTAATCACACTAGAAAATTAAGGTTATATACGAAGGCGGTTCAATAAGCACCCGTGTTTCAAAACAGTTTTGCAAAAGCAAGTTGGTGTTGCCATCGTATACTATTGTTTGTTTCACGTCACCAAACAAATTTGGTAATGATTCACACTGTGACTCCGGCGTGCCGGCCGTAATCGCCGCACGTGTGTGAGCGGCTTGCTTCGAAAATTGTCGTGCATCAGTGGCTTCCTTTCATTAGCTAATGCATTATTTCATCTATGGGAGTGAACACGTGTACATTCGACTAGCACTTTACGTCGAATCTCCTGTTGTATCATCTGTGAATGAGTTTGTGGCACCTGCAACGGTTTGTATGTGATAAGCGCTACTTCTGGAAGTTTCAATTGACTTCATCGACAGGTATAAAAAGGAGAGAACGAGCTCCAGTGAGTCTGTTTTGATGAGAAGTTCGGAGTGTAGAGTCGTAGTCCTCCACAGTCCGAACTTGTGTACTGATTTTAATTGTAACATTTGACAGAAATAAAGAGTTGTTTGAGCAATGAAGAAGATCTTGCTACAATACACTAGTCTGCATAACAATTATTTTATGTTCTTTGTTTTGGTTTCATCCTTCCTATCACCTTTAAGCCACGCTGGCTTTTTGAACATACGCAGAAAATGTTGATATTTAGGCTGTCTTTACCCACACTCACAATGATATAGGAAAACCATTAGTGAAGGAATAGAAATGGCTTGTGCATTAAGAAAGCGTGATATTCGGATATCGCTGCTGAATTAAACATATCAGAGCGTGCTGTGGGTTGCAACTGTACACGAAGATACACTTACAATTTTAAACAAGTCTTCGTCTGCCTATAAGCATCTGTAAAAATCTGATCTGTGAGCTCATATGACTTTCTTTACCTACTGCAAACTATTCTTAGAAAAAATTATTCTTTTGTATATTTCATGATAATCGAGATAAGCATTAGCAGAAATGGTCTTATTACGTATTTCCTATTATGTACAAAAGGAATAAGCAAATCGAGTAGACTAAAGGATAGTCAAATCTTTGAAGTGCTGGTCGCTAGGTTATGAAATTCCATTGAGAAAAATACTATATGCATTGAAAAATTGAAACCAATAACTAGAAATATTTCGGAGCTGATTAAATGAAAAATGTAGTTGAGGTTAGTTCTGCCGTTTAACGAGATTTACAATTTTGCATAGTAAAATTTGCTCTTTTCCCTTGCAGTTTACCAGCTATGTAAGGTATATAAAATGAAGAGGACTTCAGAGGTCATTCCCAGAAAATTAAAAATATACCTTGCCATGAAAATAGTTTGAACATGTGAATTTTAATCAAAATTGTTCGAACCATTTTTTTCAGAAAATCAAGTTTGGATTGTGGATCTTCCTTAAAATCTTTGTGTTGCATCCTTGGATAATGCTGAACTTAAATACCAAGTTTGGAACTTACTTACTTTTCGTTTTTGAGTTACGTCCACAGGCACACATACAGACACCTATAATTTTCTAAAAATGCTCTTTGTATTCAGGGACCCTGAAAACACGTAGTTCCAGTGAAATCACGTGTAAAATTGTCCAGTTGGAATGCAATACTTTCTCTTCCTATCACATTGTGGCAATGTGACCCTCTCATGTTCGCTCTGGTAAGCGGCGGGAACTGAGATATCGCAGTTTGATGGTAAACAACGGCGCGCCGCAACAGGATCCTTCGGAACGCGAGACTTTCTCTTCTCACATCATGATTCTTCCCAATATTCGAGATGTTTCTACCAGCTTCGGTTTCTATTACCTTCGAGAAGTTTCCAGAAAATCTTTGATACCTTTTTCTCGGTATAGAAAGAAGGAAGAATTGCAGTGTTGTGTTGTGAATTGCACTGAATCGTGAGTGACTTAATTGTTAGCGCGCAGTTCTGCACATCGCCATCTGACTACGGAGGTCAGAACAGCTGGTGTGGTAAGGGATGAGACTACTGCACCACATACTGCCAACCTCTTGGTCAGATCCTTTGTGATGTGACCAAGTTATTAACGCAATGTAAAACAAAATAGAATTTAAAAGAAATGAGAAATGTAACACTCCCGTTTATCGTAACACAGTATTTAATTCCAAGACATTTCTGCTTAGTTTACATCATTGTAGATAAATAGGTCGTTGTACGTCTCTTCATTATTGTTGTGCATTTGATTATGAAGGCTGTTTGTGTTGTTCTGATAAGACGGCAGATAGGTACATGGATAGCGTCTCTATTTTGAATTTCATTTAGGTGCACCGCCCTTCATTTTACCTGTCTGTTGTGGTACGCATTAACTTCTCACCTTTGAGGCTCACCATTGCGATTTGGCTGCTCTCTGACTGGAAAATAATTACGCTCACATAGGTTTTCACAGGGATTTGCCCCTCCCTTAAGGCTCGCTTTCCTCCAATCTGAAAACTGAACTTAATATTTTTTAGTTCGGATCACGTGATCACGTACTGTGCCATTGTTTATTATGGAAGTGCTTTCCTCCGGCCGAGAACTTAACGAAACTGAACTGAACTGACAACTGAATCTCTACTTTCTCGTTTGTAACTAGACATTTTAAAATGTCCACTAGAAATTACGGTGGAAGTCGTTTATTCAGTTCAGTTCTGTGGAGCTTTGGACGACGAGATAGCATAAGTGAGGTTATTGTTGCGGTATTTGTTTGTAATTTGGTTGAAATATTTGTACATAATGAGTGGAAAACGAAAGTTTTCACAAATTGAGCAAGAGAGAATAATTGACTTTGTTCGTCATAACAAACTTTTATACTAGCACAACATGTCGAGTATAGGAATTTAGAGAAGAGTGGACGGAGTTGGGAGAGGAATTGGGAAAATCAAGTCCTGCGTGCTCTGCTGTGTCTGTAATTATATATATAGCATATTTCTTGCCATGCAGTGACTGTGTAGAGCAAAGGCTTCATCGCCAAGAATGACATGCTTTTGTACTAGGTCAGTTTCTGGTATCATTGGTGGTCCAGGAATATTAAGCTGCTCTTCAGAAATATTCTAGCATCACCTAAGTGTCATTTGTTCTTCAGGTGCATCCTAACCAAAACTTCAAGGCACCCTCTGATCTACGATTAGAAAACATGGGATACACCTCACAACGTTTCCTACAACTTTGTTCAATATCAGTACAATCTGTTCATTCAGACAAAAAAAACAAAAAAAAAAACACAAAAAACAATAAAAAAACAAAGAAAAAACCCACAAAAAACAAAGTATTCAACTCCAACTCACTTTCTTCACTGCCATGCAACCTTCTCAACCATTCTTCAGCCATTTTAATGATTTGTAGTTTTCAGTTCAGTTTTCTAGGAAAGCACAAGTGAACTGAACTGCATATAACTTTTCAGTTTTAAGTTCCAGTTCATTTTTTAGATTGGAGGAAAGCAAGCCTTAAGTACTCTGTTGGTTGTTCACTTAAGCAAGCGATCAGTGCATTTACAGACTGTTCTGAAGGTATGAAGTCCAATATAAGACATTTTTCTTTAGCTACATTCAGAAAATATGTTGTAAAATATTGCAATAGATGTTTTCACATTAAACTGATTATTTCATTTGCCTCAGAACATATTTATTATTTTATTCATGTTATTTAATGCAATGTCAGTAGTCATAGAGAAGGTATTGTAATCCATTTAAAAACCAATACCAAGATTTCACCCAGAATACATGTTTTGAGGTCCTCTGAATAAAAAAGTGTGTATGTACGCATGCGCCTATCTCTGTAAATAGCATTGATAAAATACAAATGCTTGGTTAAATACAAAACTTATAAGTGCAGAATTTTCTAGAGATCCGACACAGAGATTTTTAGAAAAATCTCCTCTCCCAACTGAATTACCTTTTACATTAAGGATTTTTCGAACTTTTTGATTTTCTAAAGATTTTGATTAAAATTTCGTATACTAAATATATTTGCATTGCAAATAAAATGCATATATTGAATTTTTTGGAAATAACCTATGAAGTCCTCTTCACTCTCGATGATTTTAGCTTAACTATTAAACCGCAAGAGACAGACAAATGCATACATAATAAAGATGTAGATCGCGATAAAGCTTATAATTTATGTAATATACATTTGTTATCGTACCTATTCCCATTTACATATTTATTTTTCGACTTATTCCTTGTTATTGGCTTTTAAAATTTCCAGCACTTAGATTTTTTTCATATGGCAAATTGTTATTCACCTTTTTCATCCTGGTCATGCAAAGAGACGGGAATTTCAATGGCATCACATAGCGACCGGTTTTAAAAGGTTTGAATATATCTGTAGCCTAGTGTAATCCCTTATTTACCTTATACTTAGAAGAAAATAATTAACCCAGACATTTGTGATAATTTTGATCTCCATTAGTACGTATTAAAGAGATGCATACATTTTGGTAAGAATACTTTATTACAGAATCGGAGAAAGTCATGTGAGTGGAAAACACAGCATTTTTTTATCCATCTTAAGCAAAGAGAAGCTTCAAATCAACACATATTGATGGCTTTTAAAATAGTTTACTGTAACTTTAGCTTAAGGATTTACATATTTCCTTTGTATGGACAGGGAAACAATATCATTTTTATTGATGTTAATCTTAATAAACGTAAAGTAAATAGCAGAATAAGATTTTGTTACAACAGTTTGTTTAAACATAGGTAGGGAAAGTTTTGTGAATGTAGAGCATCACATGTTTTAATATTTGCTATGCTTTGATTTACGTTAGTGTTCCGTTCGACAGAAAAGTCTCGGTTTTATTCTATTGAACACCATGATTTTAGAGCTATGTTGGTTAGAAATAACAAGTAGAAATCACACAGAGAAGTTTACTCCTAGGAATTTTTAAGTTTAATTAAGTTTTATTTTAGTAGTTTAATACTTTTATGAAAATTGCGCTGATTTTTGAATTTTTTTGGGTGTAGCTTTTGTATTGCATTTAAAAGAGCAATTTTTTGACGAATACATAATAATTTCACCGAATTATGAGAAGTAGAAGAAATACATTTGTATAGTGTAAAACCGAAGGTTTAATGAGGACAATTCTTGACCCTGATCTTCTTCATATCAATTACACATATTTTAATAATCAATTTATTCTACTAAATGCAAGTAAAATAATGTTATAACATTAAATAGGAAAAGTTAAAAATTCCGTGCTTCTGTAATGAAAAATTAGATGCCAGAACATGTAAACTGTAATATGAATTGTTATATTTTTGTGTTTTACTCTGTCTATTTCGTACTTAGCACAGAGGAAGAGAAGGTATTGCACTCCACCAAAAATTCAATGTCATGATTTAATTAGAAATACCCGTTTCTGGAACCCGTGTATCAAAATATGAGTTTTTTTTTTAAAAATACCGTATGTAAATGTGTGTGTCGGTCAACGAGAAGTCGGTTAAATACAAAACTTGATATTTACCTTCAGTACTTTCCCAGGATACAACACGGAGTTATTCAAGAAAATCTCCCCATGATAACCTACTTTTTTCAGGAACATTTTTTCGTAAATTTGGATTTTCTCCATCATGCCTCTAGAGATTTTGATTAAACTACTGTATATTAAAACTGTTTAACATGACCAATAATTTTCTGGGAATAACATTTGAAATCATAGATTCTGAATATACTGTTTTGATTCCAATGAGGTTTGTAAAACTTAAATCCTAAGACATAGCCAAAATCTTAATAGACAACAATTTATATCATACATTCCTGTGAAGTTAACCATTTTCAAGATATTTCTTGCTTTGGTTTCAATTTTAAAACGCTTGTTGTTTTCTCAAACTAGAAATTATCATCCGTTTTTTCTTTAATTTTCCTTTTGGTTACGCAAAGAGAATTGAATTTCAAAGTCAGACGCATAGCGACAGCTTTTAAAAAAATGACTCGCTTAATCTAGTGTAGCCCTTTATTTCCCTTCCGTTTGTAGAAATAAGGAATAAGAGCAATTGTGCTAATTTATATCTCGGCCAGCTTGAAGACGATAGAAGAATGATATATTGTAAAATAGTTTGATTTCAGACAGATAGAAAAAGTGAAACGAATGGAACACTGTAGGTAATGATTGCTTAAATGAATGTAAACTTGAGAATGTTGCATTCATATTACATTTATAATGTTTCTTTTTCTGTGAGAAAGCAGGTTTTATGTTCTATTTAAATGACCCTGTTAAATATACATTCTTGATAAAAAGAGTGAATTACGTTACTCGTTTATTTGCCTCGTTACTTTACCTACGGCGAAGAAGCAAATATACAGCGATACTGTAATTCTTTATCTGCGGTAAATGTTACGGCGTGGCCCTTTTCGGTATCAGCATTAGAGATAGTGGCTTTTAGCGCCACAAAGGACATGCCAAAAGAATTATAAGGGCATGCCTGCGCGTTGCTGTAAATGTAGTTCAAAATGCAATTTTGAAAATTTACGGTCGAGCCGCTCGATGAAGTGCTTTATGCGCAGTCCGGGACCTAGCTTAGAGGGAAATTGGAATAGCACGCGAAGCGTGAACTAACAACATTGAAATACTTTATTGGAAGTGACAAAATATTAAAAATGGGACATTGATATCCATTGTCTCAGAAGAGCTCAGATTCTTCGTTTATTTTATTGTACAATAACCGAATTACGTATTTGTCTATGTCCAGAGGTTGTTATTCAAAATCCTCATCTAATATCTATTTCTCTTACAATATAGAAGCAGCTGTTTACAAAAAAAAAAAAACACTGTTCAGCGCCAAAATCTTAGTTTACAGTACATAGAGAGAACAGAAATTTCTGTAAAGGTTGAAAAACTGCGTATTGTTTACGCTTTCTGTTGATTTTCATGTTATGTGTTTTACAATTTCTAGAAATATACGCCCGTATCGTTACTTAGATGGCCTACAACTTTATAGCAGATGAATGGAAGAGTAAATGACAATCTTTGCGTTTGAAAGGTACAGACGAATTCAAGGATTTGCTATTTTATTTTCTACTGAAACGCTGCTTAAAAATCTCTACTGTTTCATTCACTACTCTTACAAAATATTATTCTCTTATTTATATCGGTGTAATTGACACAATAATTAACAAAAATGGCTGTATTTGTTCTTCCTAAGAAAAAGGAAAATAAGGATAGACAAATCTTTTAAAACGTCGGTTATTACGTGAAACAATGGAAATTCGCTTTGCACGGAAGGAGTTAAACAAAAGAGATGAAACAAAAAATTACCTCACTTTGAGAAAAGTTAAGTAGCTTAAAATTGAAACCAATAACAAACAATACCTTGGAAACGTTTACTTCTACAAAAACTGTATATGACCTAAATCTTTATTTTAACGAGATATGCATTTGTTATCCAGTAAGGTTTTGTCTATCTCTTGCGGTTTACCGCTTATACAAACTTAATAGGTTTTTAGAGGCTATTCACAGAAAACTCTAGATGTAAATTTTGTCATATAAATATCTATGTATGGTATTTTAATAAAAAAAAAAAAAAACAACAACCAAGAATTAAAAAAAAATACCTTTTCCATGTAAAGGGTAGGTTTAGGTGAGGGACTTTCTTGAAAATCTTTGTGTCGCTTCCTTGGAAATTTGGTATTTAACAATCTTTTCGTTTTTGAGCTATGGTGTCTATAGACACACACATGCACACACACCCTCATACAAAAGGACATTTTACTAAAAATGTTTTTTGAATCCTAGGACTTCAAAACATATTTCCGGTGAAACATCGAACCTTAGGTGGCATACAATATCTTCTATATCTGCGATATTCATAGTGGGTGTAGAAAAATTAAAAATTGCATGCCTTGTAATGTCTGTTCACATCTTTATGAAGTTTTGTAGGATTACATTAATTCTTCTAGATGTTTTATTATATGAATCTCACTCTGATGAAACTATTATTAAAGACTTTGGTCATGTTTGCTATTAATTATTCCCTAACAACGTATTTAATTAATTGGGCTGTTTAGTTTTGTGCAGTTACAATTTTCTCTCCAGTGGTGTGTATATGTGCATGTGTATGTGGTGTTACAAACTTGCTCTATATACTCAGTATCTTCGAGAGTTGCGACACAAGAATTTTCAAGAAAATTATGCTAACCCAACTACTCTTAAGATGAAACACTTTTGAGAATGTTTGATATATACATGACAAGTATACTGTATCTTGGAAAGTTGAAATATCTTATAAACTTATATAGTAAGTGATAAACGAAAACGTGCTACAGAAACGGTATGGAAATGTTAAAAAAAACACTATTTTTTTCTCAAATAAGCCCTTTTAACATATTCCATTTACGAAATACCTGTTATTAACTATAGGACCAGCATATAATGCCCAATTCTTAAACATTCCTCAGTCACAATTCCCTTTGTATTCATTGCAAAATCTATGATGTAGATATTTATGCAAATATTTATCTGAATTAAAATGCAGTATATAGTAAATGATCTTACGTGTTCCATTCACATGAATTTTTCTAGCTGTTCCGCAAACAAACTTTTCTCTAGATCAAGCTAATATAGATAAACATTAGCAGACCTTTTCGTATTACTTGCTTCTTTGTAAGCAAAAGGGAAATTAGGGAATACATTAGGCTAAGCGATTATGAAATCGTTTAAAAGACGGCCACCATGTGAAACAATTGAAGTGTAGTTCTCTTTGCTTGCCAGGAGTAATCAAAAGAGAGACGAAAGAACTATTACTTCCCGTTCGAAAAAATGTAAGTAGATTAAAATTGGAACCAACAACAATGAATATCTCGAAAATAGTTAACTCTAAAAAAATGTATATTACACAAACTGTGTTTTAACGAAATCTACATTTTTGTTTATTAAGCTTTTGTCTATCTCTTACAGTTTAGCAGTTATACAAACGTCATCCAGAATAGGAGGTATTTAGGGGCTATTCCCAGAAAATTCAGGGTATACAATTCATTTTTCATAAAAAAAAGTATTGAACATACGGTATTTTAATCAAAATTGTTAGAGATATTTTTGAGAAAATAAAAAGTTTGGAAAATAATCCATATAAACCTAGTTATGGGAGGGGAGATTTTCCTGAAAATCTTCGAGTCACATGTTGGAAGATACTGAACTTAAATACCAAGAGTGGTATTTAACTGACTTAGTTTTTTTATCATGCTGTCCACTCACACACACGCTCAGATATATACACAGAGGAACCTCCTTCTATTTTTTTTATTGGTTACTAAGGACCCTAAAACATTCTCAGTAATCTTAGTATCGAATTTTAGGTGGAATATAATATCTTCTCTATCTATTGTGTATCTACATTGTACATACATACTAGAGGGCGTTCAAAGAATAGTTTGTACTGCTAATAAAACAATAGGGGACAGATAATGCATTCATTTAACATTTATAGATATACAATTATTTACAAAAGCATATACTATTACTTAAACTAGTTCAGTTATACTAATGTATGCAGATAGGTTCTAGTTTTGCTTAGGCACTACATCCATATAGTTCCTGGCTGTTAGCGAGTGTAGCTCCTTGATATGTGCTTTCTATTCTATCCCAATCCCTGTGTTTTCTCTCATGTTCTCTCTTTTGCTTTTTAGGTTCTCAAGCCCCGTATGTACAATGTACATTGGAATAGAGAAGTATTGTATTCCACCCAAAAATTCGTTACCGAGATTTCACCGGAAATATATGTTTTAGGGTCCGTGTGTGTGTGTGTGTGTATGTGTGTCCGTGTGTCCGTGTGTCAGTGTGTCAGTGTGTCCGTGGATTCGTGCGTCTGTGAACACGATAACTCAAAAACGAAAAGTCGGTAAAGCACCAAACTTGGTATTTAAGTTTAGTATCTTCCAGGGATGCGACACGAAGATTTTGAGAAAAATCTCCCCACCCCAAACTACCCTTTACATGGAACTTTTTTCGAAAATTTTGATTTTCTTAAAAATGGCTCTAACGATTTTGATTAAAATATCGTATATTAAATATATTTAGCTGACAAATAATATGTATATCTTGAATTTTCTGGGAATAGCTTCTAAAGACCTGTTTATTCTGAATGAATGTTGCTTAATTTGGCATAACTAGTAAACCGTAAGAGATAGACAAAAACTTACTATACAAAAAATGTAGGTCTTGTTACAATACACAAGTTATGTCATATACATTTTTCTAGTGGAGCTTACAGTTTTCGAGGTATTCATTGTTATTAGTTTCAATTGTGAAGTACTTATATTTTTCTCAGACGGGAGTGTGCGGTTTTCTTTTGTTCTACTCCTGGCCAAGAAAAGAAGGGATTTGCAATGACAATCGCATAACGACTGCTTTTAAAACATTTGACTATGACTTTAGCCTAGTATATTCCCTTATTTTTGCCTACTTATAAGTAACTAAGTAATAAGAACGTTGTGCTAATGAGTACCTCGATTAGCAAGATGCAGAAAGAAGAATAATCTTATGCAAGAAGTTTGTAGAACAACTAGAGAAAGTCATGTGAGTGTAACACATCAGATTTTTTTTATACACTTTTCTTTCACCTTTCCCAAATATTGCCCCATTTCTTTAATACCTTTCTTTTTCTTGACATTCAACACTTTTCATTCCTACCATCTCTATTTATCCCATTTATGTTCCCAACTTTTTTCCCTCCTGTTTATTACCTCTTTACACTCTGTTTAACAGTGAACAATCCCTGTCTTTCTACTCGCACAAAATACAACGTTCTAGTTCATTGCCCCTCATCCCTTTTAAAGGTATTGCTCCTGTTCTCAATCCTTCCCTCTCTTGTTTACAACATATATCTACATACTTCTCTTGATCATTCTTTATGTATTTTATTTTCTATTTCACCCCAAACTTTCTGTTTACAGAAAGCAATGTAAAAGTAAGACTTCAGATTTTTTCAACCAATATAACTTTTGAAATAATGTCTTTTTGCTTTCTCTACACGTATTATATACATAGTGTAAAGTGAAGGTATTGTATTCCATCCAAAATTCGATATCAAGATTTCACCGAAAATATATGTTTTGAGGTTCCTTAGTCCAAAAGAGGCATTTTTAGAAAAAGGTTTATGGCTGTCTGGAGACAGCATAGCTCAAAAACTAAAAGACCATCAAAAGCCAAAATTAGTATTTAAGTTTATTATCTTTTAAGGATACGACACTGGTATTTTCAAACTAGCCTTTACATGGAACAACTTTTGCAAGTTTTGTTTTTCTCAAAAATGGCTCTTAACCATTTTGATTAAAATACCGTTTAGCATAGACACTTACATCACAAATATAATGTATATCTTGAATTTTCTGGGAATAGCTTCTGAAGACTTCTGGGTGAACTTGTTGAATTTTTCATTACCAATAAACCGTAAGAAATAAACAAAAAATTACTGTTACAAAAATGTAGCTTTCGTTAAAACACACAATATGTCATATGCATTTTTGTTGTAGAGTTGACCATTTCCAGGATTTTGCTTGTTATTGGTTTCAAGTTTAAACCATGTAGCTTTTCTCACTTTTGTTTACTGCCGGGCTTCCAAAGTGAACCGAACTTCAATTGTTCATATGGTGACCAGCTTTTAAAAGGCACGATTATCGTTTTAGCTATATTTCCGTTCAACTTACAAGGAATCAAATATTAAGACAATTTATCCTAATGTTTATTCCAGTTAGCATGTTGTAGATGAATTAATTTCTTTTGTGATAATATTTTATTTGCAGAACAGGTAGAGAAAGTTATGTGGATAGAACATGAATGGTACACATCAGATTTTTGCTTTTGGTTTCTTGGTGCACTAAATTAGAGCGTTATAATTTTCAAGCGAATTAATTTTCTAAAAGCTATTGCCGCAGCTTATAATAAGCTTTTGTCAGGGGAAAGAAGAATCATGGTGTACCATAACATCCCATGCAGATAATGTAGGGTTTCCTTCCTTTGGCAACCATTTACCTCTTACAATGTTTGCAATTTCCTGTGCTTCATGAAGTTAACTAACATAAGCTAGCAATTTTGATTAACGGCTGCACCTTGCTCGCCGCAGTGTCGAACGGTTTAAATTGGAAAGTGTTAATTGATGGTATCCTCCTCTATGGCATTGTAATAAGCGGCTTGGGGGAAGCTGACGTGCTAAACAATATATTTGAAATTATATTACGGGCACCGAACCGACGTCCTGAAAGAGGCTTTTATTTCCATTTGATTGATTTGTTATTAAATGTAAAATGGTTCGCAGTGCTTGTGAAATAGAGGGATGATTTTTACATCCCCTGTTGTTTGAGCAGCGTCATTGGGGTTGGGTTACCCCTCGATGTGTTCCGCGCTAACGAATTATGTACTGGAGTTAACATTTAGTTTACTCTGTATCGGGGTATTTGTGTACGACATCGATAAACGCTAATGTCATCTAGATGGGCAAATCTTCTAGACACATGCACTTGCCCTCATTTTCTGTGACTTTTGCAATAACATCACTGGCTTAGGCTTTTTGCCTCGTAGTGGTATTCGGGAAGTCGTGAGTTTGATTACCACGGCCCATGGTTATTTTCTCTAGGAGAATTCTTGGGAAGTTTCTTTATTCCCCAGAACTTATTTTTTTTCTTCATTTCATCTACTCTTCATCCAACCAATCTCTTTTAGAGCTGAAAGTGTCAGTGGTGTCGCACTTCTTGGTAGTGATGCGCTATTAAAATACAGCTCTCGGCGGCCGGGTGGCGTTGGACTTGTCTGTAGGATTTGGGGGTTTGGTCAGAACTGGGGCGCTTCCGCGAAGAGATCTAGAACCACCCGGACAACTTGGTTCTTTCCCTCGGTCCGTTTCGGCCGCCGTCGTTAATACTCTCATATCGTCTTCTACATCTGGGATCTGATGCACAATATGTCCATGGCGGCTACAGTCTCCGGAATCTCTTTTTCCCACATCGCAAACCTCACCAAGGGTGCAGATTCTCTTCATATGTTGAAGTCAAGTTTTTCCTTTCCTTACCATGTACCTGAGTACCAAAGAAAATCTATGGCGGGTTTTGTATCGTTTTCTCGGGTATTTTAAGTGTGTCTTGCATAAACTGATAATGATAAGAGCTCTGTATATCAAACTGAATACATTCACTGTCCGTTGCTCTTTTGGCCAATACGTTCGAGAGCACAAACATAGATTTTGTTTCCACGTCATTTTGTAACCCTTGGTGTGATTATTGGAGTAACTATTTAGAAGAAATGGCACACCCGTTAACCGTCGCCTAAAGCAACTAATCATGACTTGGCAAGGCCAGATACAACGTGTGATAGAGACGCGAGGTGTAGTGAGATTTTCTTTGGCGCTCTTTGTACCTAGCACAAAGAGGAAGCATTGCATTCCATGAAAAATTCAATACCGAGGTTTCCTGACTCCCCCCTAAAAAGCATTTTTAGAAAAAAATGCCCGTGTGTATAATTGTGTGTGTGTATGTGTGTGTCTGTCGGTCCATGAACCTGTAACTCAAAAAATGAAAAGTCGAAGATTTTAAAGAAAATTCTCCAGTTCAAACTACGCTTTACATAGAAAATTGTTCGAGCATTTTTGTTTTCTCAAAATGACTCTAACTGTTTGGATTAAGCCATTAACCACCTGTTGAACACATATGACAAAATTTATATCTTAAATTGTCTGAAAATGGCCTCTGGAGTCCTCATTATGAATGGCATTTGCATAACTGGTAAACCGTAAGAAGTAGAAAAAATCTTACATAAAATGTGGAATTTTTAAAGTTCATACTTGTATAAAACACATTTTTGTTGAGTTAAGCATTCCCGAGTTATTTCTTGTTATTAGTTTCAGTTTTAAAATACTTACAGTTTTGTCAAACGGGAATTCCTGTCTTTGTTTGTTTGTTTCTCCTTTCTCCTGGTCAAACAAAGGAATTTCAAAGCTATCGAATAGTAACCAGCTCTTAAAAATTGATTAGAATTTAAGTTCAGTTTTATTTTGCTATTCGCAATATGTAGATTATTGAAGAATGGGCAGGGAAATCATGTGAATGTATCACATCGTAATCTTTATTGTGTTGTTTTAATAACAACTTCCAGCTTTTAGATCATATTAGAAAATTGATATTTAGAAACACATACAGAATTCGCTGAATTTATTAATTTTAATTTAAAAATATTTGCATTCACTCTTACACCCATACTCTACTGTTAGAACAGGACGTTACAACTCGATTTGTCTGAGCCAGACTACACGCGCGTACTCAAACACAAAACTCGGAGCAGAGCTGGAGGGCGGAGCGTTATAGCGAATAGGTTACAGGACATAGCGGAATGCTTTCGTCTGGTTATTTAAAAATGTTACTACCATTCACTCTTACACCCATACTCTACTGTTAGAACAGGACGTTACAACTCGATTTGTCTGAGCCAGACTACACGCGCGTACTCAAACACAAAACTCGGAGCAGAGCTGGAGGGCGGAGCGTTATAGTGAATAGGTTACAGGACATAGCGGAATGCTTTCGTCTGGTTATTTAAAAATGTTACTACCATTCACTCTTACACCCATACTCTACTGTTAGAACAGGACGTTACAGCTTGAATCGCCTGTGTCAGACTACAATCGCATACTCAAACACAAACCTCGGAGCACAGTATTCTACAAATATGATTGGGAAAATGGTCTACACAACTACGCTCTTTTGGTACTCCAACAAACAACTCTTTTTTCTTCCACTGATTGCAAATGAAAAATTTTCACAAATAAATGTATTTATTCAATGCTTTCGGAGCAATTCTGCCATAGAATCTCCTTTCGACGCTCGTTGCGGTGGTTACTCCCGCATGTTATGACTTCCTTGTCGAAATGACTCAAATGCTGCACGCAATGCATTCCCAGCTGAAACTGAATTCTTAGTGGGACTTTTTTTCTCCTTACATACCTGTCGATGATGTGGCAAGGTACTTCCAGAAGCACTTGCGTGTACAAACCTCGGCAGGTGCAACAATGGCAACTTTGATATCAAAGAACTCGCCACCGCACACGTGTCCACTCACGCAGGAATAACTATGCACGGTAACTTCGAAGCAAGCCGCTCACACAGTGCCACGATTACGACCGCAAGGCGTAGTCCAAATAATATTAACTGATAAAAGTATTTCACCTTGGAATTTTATATAGGGTCTTCAGATTTTTTCGGCCTTTGTCGCCAGTCGTTTGTTCGAACATGACGTAAATAATAGCGAGTTTATCACGCATTGCCTCCTGTAGAGAAATAGCGAACAATGAGTTGATGGATGTCAACAGTTTCGAAGTCACCTTAATGAAAAGGGACCTGTATCGTACTTTTACAATATTTACATTCGAAACTCATTTGTGTCTCGTAAACCCGCAATTGCAACATTCATATTGATACGTAACTCAAATAATTAGACATCTTAGCACAACTTCCCCGCTTATTCATACTCTTTACAGTAGAAAATGAAAACTAATCTATACAGAATAAATTAAGAAAACACAAAGTCTAAAAAAACGTACAAATCCTAGTAAAAATATTTCTGCACAGCCTGCACATCACAATGTTTGCAAAGTCGGTAATGCAGTCCAAGGTACAATTACCCACCTTCCCTTTGAGACAAGGAGTTATAAAATACAACTAAAAAAGGAAACGTTATAAGCCTTTCTCAACTCCAAGTAGAGTAGTGAGTGATCTCAGCAATAGAAAATCAATCTTGAAAGCTGTATAATTATAAACCGGACATTATTAGTCTAACAAAAATATTTTTCGTATATGCAAGTCAGAATTTATAAATATAAACAAATAAATGCACAAAATAGTCAATAGACTACGAAATAAATTACAGAAGGTCCCATAAGTATCACATGTTAGTTTGTAAGATAAGACCATTAAGATGTAACACGCTTTGGATTGGTTGAGTCAGGCTGAAAAATTCAATGGCATAGTCGGGATTTGAATCAGAGATCTCTCGGAGTCTTGCTGGTGCTCTAACCAAGTTACCATGGCATTATTTTGAGATGACAAACCTCAACAGCAACTTACAATGTTGTACGAGAGAGAGTACTTTAAGTCTCGAGCTTCATAGTTCAGCCAAATATTAGGCCAATTGGTGTTAATTTAATTATTTTTTCACATAAGCCGTGGGATATGTTGAGTAAGACTGAAAAGTTTATAGCTGGATAAACTATGAAGCCCAGGAGTTAAAGTACTTACGACATTACAAGTCGCATTGGGATATGCCATCTCAAAATAATTTGAAATCATCTTGTGGTTTATCGAGAAACATGCGTTTCAGTTGAGAAGTTTAGTGTCCTGCCGGCATATTGTCATGGTAACTCAATGATAAGAATAGCCGGCTAAAGACTGGTATTTCCGCTGTTCAAATCCACCTATGGATTCCATTTTTCAGTCTAATTCTTTGTATCCAACTCCTGTTCTACGAACGGTTTGTGTATAAAAAGAATTAAATAACATGTTTTGATTTTGCCATAACGATCATGTCCTTTATTTTGGAAAAATTTCTTACCATGTGTTTATCTACCATCTTCATCACATTGATGAGCCAAAGGAATACCATACACATCTTCCAAACTACATCAATCATCTTTCTTCATTTTTATTATATTTTTCCTTCTGTTTTATTACGAGGAAAAGCTCACAGTAGACCGAACACTGGGGACATGAATGAAGACGATAAACAACCGTCTTTTGTTTTTTCTTTATCCTTCTTTCCCCTCTTTCTTCATCGATTTCCCATTCAGCCAACAGCGAGAAGCACGGTATGGATGTCACATTTACCATCTGTCTCTGCCTTTTTTCTGTATTTGCATCTTCGTGCGTCCATTCCTTACACGCTGAATTGAGGAGCAATGCATTTTAATCCTACAGAATATACAAATTACATTCGTTACCTAATTACTTTCTCTAGCACGTACATATTATATGGACAGACGTGGTATTACATTCCATCCAAAAATTCTATAGTGAGATTGCACTGGAAATGCACGTTTTAGGGTTCCCTATATAAAAAAAGGCTTCCTTTTTTGCGTGTGTGTGTCCGAGCGTGTGAAGAATTAACTAAAAATAGAACAGTCCGTAACTACCAGCTTATTTAAAATATTCCAAGGATGCGATACAAATTTTTTCAAAAAACTCCATCACACAAACTACCTTTAAATGGAAGTCTTTATATAAGTGTTTTCGTTTACCAGCTAAACAAAAGTCTTCCAGTATGAAGAGTTCTTCAGAGGTTATTTACAGAAAATTCAAGATATGCATTTTATTTATCATATAAATATATTAATGTACATGTTTTAATCAAAATCGTTGTAATGCTTTTTCAAAATCAATATTTTTAAAATTAATTGCATGTAAAATGTACAATCTTTGTGTTGCATCCTTGAA
This sequence comes from Hymenopus coronatus, assembly GCA_030762935.1. Taxonomy (NCBI): domain Eukaryota; kingdom Metazoa; phylum Arthropoda; class Insecta; order Mantodea; family Hymenopodidae; genus Hymenopus; species Hymenopus coronatus. The sequence goes on from CM060891.1 coordinate 59,414,588, forward strand.
GATGCCGAACCTAAATATCAAATTTGTAATATAGTGAAATTTTTGTTTTTGAGTTAACCTGTTCACAGACACATACATGAATTTTAGAACTTAATTTCTAGGGAAATCTCGCTATCAAATTTTTGGGTGAAATGTAATACCTTCTCTACCTACGTATTATATTCTAAATAGATCAGTAAAAGCTGGGCTTCCCGACCGGTTTCACTAGATAATACAATCATGTATCATGTATTATCTAAAAACCGTGTATCTCGGATATAACTGATGGTATAAAGAGTTTAATTCAATACAAGTTGTGTGTTATAAAATGTCTAAATTTATTTTATTGTTTTATATACACTCCGAATTTGTCTTCAATGTCATATCGGCGTTATCTATGGAACATTTTGGATATCAGCAAGGGTATACTCTTGAAATAGATTTTGTTTTTGTTGTGATTGTTGTTGTTGGAGGGGGTGTTATACTCTAGATCACTCACATACACACATGCGCATTCACGCTGTAATTCACGCCTTCAGTCTCTGGGGAGGAGAGAAAATTATCTTGGCCACATAAAATTTCCAATCCTAGACATGAATCGAACCAGGGACATCTCGCACAGCGGGATTGTGCTTTACCGTCTGTTACATTTTTTGTGTATTAACGTTTTTTTCTATACCTTATGGCTTATCAGCTACCTACACAGTATTATGCAAAATTCCTTCCGAAGGAAGATAACTTCAAAGACTATTCCCGAAAATGCAAGGTGGACTTATAATTGATATGCCATGCAAATATCTTAAACATCTTTAATCACAATGCTTTTTGAGAAAATAAAACATTCAAAATTATTCCATGCAAAGGGTTGTTGAGTCTTTATGTCGCATTGCTGTAAGGTGCTGAACCTAAATACAAAGTTTGGTATTTATCGGAAATATTACGGGTTGTACTGTTTTCTGACACATACATGGACATTTTTATAATATGCTCCTTTTGGATTCATGGAGCTCAAAACATGTATTTCCGATGAAATATGGCTATCAAATTGTTGGGTTGGATATAATACTTCAACTACTTACTGTAAGTAGGTACAATCAAGAAAAACTGTGTCAATATATGTGTCTGGTTCTAGCAAGAACTCTGATTGGCATATCTTACGAATGCGGATGTGCTCAAAGGCAATTTAGATTCGTGAGATTAACTGTTCTTCCGTAGATTGGAAGGGTTGAATTATAAAAATCTGATGTGCTCCATTCACATGACATTCTCTACATCTCTGCAACAAATTATTGTTAAAAAGCTTATGCTTCTAATTACTTCATGCTAATTGAGAAAAAATAGCAGCAATAGTCTTATTACTTGCTTCTTTGTAAGTATAAGCATGTTTTCTAAAGCTGAAACCAATAACAAGGAATATCTAAAAAACGAGCAACTCCACAAAAAAATACATGCAGCATAAATTGTGTGTTTTAAAGTGCTCTATATTTTTGGTGTGGTACGTTTTTCTCCATCTCTTACGGTTTAGCATTTATGTAAAATTCCGTAAAATTCATCCAGAATAAAGCAGTATTCAAAGGCTTTTCCCAGAAAATTCAAGATATACATTTTATTTATCACGTAAATATCTTTAATATATTATATTTTAATCAAAATCGTTACAACCATTTTTGAGAAAATCAAAATTTTTGAAAAAAGTTCCATGTAAAGGGTAGTTTGAGGTGGGGGGATTTTTCTCAAAAGCTTCGTGTCGCATCCCTGGAAGATACTAAACTTAAATACCAAGTTTGGTATATTGCCGACTTTTCGATTTTGAGTTGGTGGAGTGCATTACCTTCTCTATACACTATACACATAGTACGTAGAGAAAGTAATAAACATGTGTGCAAAGGACAATGGGGTGTGTTATATAAGAAAATTTGAGAACGCCTTGCTTTTGAGCGGGAAATTTTGATCCACTTGGAATTTTTATGACGTGCTGCAGAGCCCATTTTAACATTTTTAGTAAGTATGCTTAATTATACTAAAACCTTTGCCTTTTCATATGTAAATCCTCCTTATTAATAACAGCTAAATATAGTTTCACCATAATATACGGCCATAATAATTGGAATTATTACAGGAAACGATTAAACTGAAAACCATTTTCCAAACCGATAAACAATGCAAGTGTGAGGACACAGACTAAGCATAATCATTACATTAATCATTACATTAATCATTACATTAATCATTTCCAATATGAAAGGATGTATGCGACCCTAGTATTATTAGGTCGCTTTAATGATTACAATTCGCACAATGGGCCTATTGTGGCACGTGAAACAATCAATGCATTGAGATATATTTATTTAGTTTCCAATTATTGTAGTTTTATCTATAAAAATCTAAAGTCTTCTATAACAATGTTCTTTAGATTTTTTTCGATTTGGGTTAGCAACGATATGACGACATTGATCAAAATGGTGAAATAAGCAGAACATAAAATGGTTCATTCATTCCAGGTGGTCTAACAACACCGTATTTGAGCGTGCAGATAACTTATTCGTGCATTATAAAACCTGCACAAATCCACGGGGTAAATCCGCTCAGACGCCTCACAGTGGTGTAGCGAGAGCAACCTTCGTTCTTCTCCTCCTAAACATTAGCGTAAATTGTAAAGGAATCGTGCTTATTGAGGGACTTGTACTAGTTCGTGATGATATTTAAGGATAGTGTAAACATACGGAGAAAGTTAACATGCTTTCCATTTCAATTACAAGCCTTTATGCTTTAAAGAATAAAGTCACTTTTTAGATTCATAAGTAATTAAAAAGTATATTTCACCTATAAATATCCACCAATAAGTAGTTTATTACATGTTCTATGTACATAGTGTATAGAGAAGGTATTGCACTCCACTCAAAAATTCTATACCGAGACCTCATAATCGTTTATAAATGATTAATATTTTGTAGCTGCCAAAATTCGTAGATCAAAGCATATTGTTAAGCAGCATACATGTCTATTATTTATCTGATTATTCAAGTGTTAAGCTGGAACAAATATGTTATATTGAAATAACAAGATGTGTTACTGATTATTTTTCAGAGTTTAAAAATGAAATACAGTAATTGTATTTCCTATTTTCAACGAAGCTATTAGGTTAAACTACTGACTTAAAGCTGATTTTCATTGGAGTTTAAAATTTTTGGCCTATCATTTGTATTACGTAAACATAGAACATCATTGGGAGAATGAAACTAGCTGTCAATTGTGATATTAAGAAACACAAATATAAAGGTTAAAAAATCTAAGGCAGCTCTAATGATGGTGTCCGAATAACAATAAGAAAACAGCATAATTTTCTCATGTGAACTGGCGAATTAAATTGAAATTTAAAATACTATAGAGCTATTACGGTACCACTTTGATATTACTTCCGAATTCTAGGTGAAATTTTCAACCAGAATAGCATACAATATTTGCAAACAACTTATTAACTGAAACACCAAATAGAACATTAATAGAGAATAGAGAAAATGTTTGCTGCCAGAAACATTTTGACAAATAAATTGTGTAGTTTATACAAAATCCATATTTCCTTGTATAATAAGATTTTTTCATATGATTAGGCAATTAACCAAAGGCCTTCAGAATGAAGAGGAATTTATAGACTTTTGCAGTAAATTCAAGATATACATATTAGTGTCATGTAAATACCTTAAACATGTATTATTTTAATTAAACTCATTACAGTCATATTATGAGAAAATCAAAGTCAGACAATTTATCAGTGTATAGTATTGCTTGGGAAGGGAGAATTTTATTAAAAATCTTCGTGTTTGTGTTATGTTATCTGCTCACATACACATGAGCACAAAAACCGCTCACATTCACACTCAATATCCTCACAAAAACTAACCCTCTTAGTAGTCTGGAGATAACGTATCTGCCACACATTCAAGAGGTCACGAGTTTGTATCTTGCTTAGGGTGAGTTAGCCGGATAAACCTTTTTTCGAGGTTTTTCTTATTCTAAAAAGACGAATGTCGAATAACTCCTAACTCCACGTACCCCGAGGCTATTTGAACACTATTTAACCGAATTCATTCGTCAGATATAACCAACCAGGTTAAAGCGCACGCGCACACACACACGGACACACACATCTTTTTCTAAAAATGTTTTATCCCCGGGATATAAAAACATATTAACAGTAAAATCTCTGTATCGAATTTTTGAATGAAATTCATTAGCAAACGCAAGAAAATAAAAACGCACGCATCTTCGGTGAGGTTCCAATGATTACTAAGTGTTTTATAACATTAGAATAAGATCCTCTACAACAGCCTGAACTATGGTCCTAAACATAGCGAATTTTACGCCTGAAGCAGTTTTTCTTATAATTAATGGGTAACAAATGTATTTAAAGAGTTAGATAAAATACTCGTACATACAGAGAAATAGCTATATTGCAGCAGAAAATATGTCTTGGAACTACCGAAGGGATAACAAATTGCTTCCGAAACATTTATCCTCTTGAATTGTTCAAGCGTGTACAGAATACTTTTTATCTAAGTGAGATGAATGGACACTATGAACCAGGGGTCACTAACTGGTTGCCCTTTGACTAGAGCAAAGAGAGCAAATTTGTTCGATGCCCTGCACTGGCCGACTAACTGCGCTGAATTCAATTACAGATAGTAACTTCAGTGCTGTGCAACATTTTGCGTGCTATTAATTGACAGTCGTAACAGAAGTAATTGCAATAAATATAAATTATTATAGCTACAGCTCCTTAACTTGACTAATACCATTGCAATCGAACTTTATGGACAACAGTATGAGAATTAATTTGTAACGATCATTTTCAAATTTATAGCAGTGAATATTAACAGCCATCTTGGTAATTGGGATTGAACACAATTTGAAAGCAACGTTCTTGTCATACTCACTAGGGTGGAGTGTGTAATGACGCTACAAATTTAATTCTCTGAATGCAGAAATTTACCGAAATCTAAACACTTATTCCGCCACTTTCTATGAACAAGAAATATTTCTGTTAGGCAGATATATCCGTAAGAGTCGATGTCTTACTGGTGGATTGCTTTCTGTTCTCGACATTATTAACTGACACATGACACACTGTACAAGGAAGATAGACAATCCCTGAAGTCATATGTTTACTCACAATATGCACAGATAAAGGCTATTTGCTGCGAAACAAAATCAAGAGAGACTGCCTCCGTGGTCGATTGATTAGCGAGCTGACTTCCCCGGAGGTCCCGGGTTTGATTCCTGGCTGGGGCGGGGAAATTTTCTTTAACCAGAACCATTCCCTATCCCCCACATATTCTGGAAGTATGTATGTGAGAGTGAATGTTTGCGTGTTTGAGGAAATAAAATAGTTTAAAGCCCAAGGTAAACCTACAGATGACCTTAGATGTTAAAGAGGGCTATATAAATGAAAAAAAAAAAAAATCAAGCGAATTTGTGACACCTGTTATAAACTGAGCGAAGTGGGTAGGGGCTCCATTTGCGATATTTTGGGGACAATTTTTGTCTGGCCAGCCAATCTGTCTAAGGTTGATAGATGTGATGACCATTTAAAAAAAAACAAAAGTGTTTTATTTATGGTCGCTCTTTAACGGCCGTGGTTCTTAGCGTCCCATTTTATATTGGGCGTGAAGTACGGCTTAATTTTGCTCAGAGGCCTTTTTATTAGGCTTAGCTTCTTTTGTGCGCCGTAAATCTACAGCTTCCCTTCCGAAGGAAGTCATGATAAGGGTTTTTGCACCGGAAAAACTCATGGCCCTCCGCTGGGTTTGCACACGTGATCTTGAGAATCGGAGATTAACCCTAGACCATGAAGACTACGTGGGATTTAATGCTCCTTTTCAGAAATTTCCTGGTAACCGGAGAAACCCCGAAAAAACCCATGGGTCAAGAAGGAATTGAACGTATGATCTCCCGAATTCAAATAGCACATATTATCTCGCTAGTATTTTAGTAAGCAACTAAATGGAAAGGCAGAGACTGAAAACTGAATTGCCATAGCCGGAATTATATCACGGATCTCCCGGTTTCCCTCCAATTACTTTAGCCTCTAGGCTACTATATCTACATGCCGATATAGCATTAAACTTCCCAATTGTCTCGAGAATTTTCCGGCAAACAACAAGAAGATCTCAAATTATGAGATGACGAGTTACAATACATACTTTAAGTCCTAGGTTTAGTCAACTATAGGTCAATTTCTATATTTCTGCCACACTAGTCGCGAAGGGCAAAATTTGGAGAGTAGAGTAAGACTGAAAAACTCAATGGCATAGCAGGATTTGAACCACACTTATCTAGTGTGAAACAAACAATTGACAAAGTCAACAAAGGTTTTATAGTATTTATTTCTTCTATTTTACATTTACTTTTTTCCCAATTTGACATAATTTATTTAATCTCAACCTAGTTTTGGTTAGAATCAAAACCTCTGGCGAGATATTCTATATCTATAGGCGAAATGTACCGTAGGTTTCTTGCTTATTTGCTTGCTCTTCAGTCTTCTATCAAATTTTACTTTCTCTACACGTACTATATTAAGTGCATATTAGATAGAGAAGGTATGTATGTCACCCACAAATTTGTAGTTGAGATTTCACAGTAAATAAACGTTTTAGGTCTCTGTATTTAAAAATAAAACATTTTTTTGAAAGAAGGTCCCATGTCCGTATGTCTGTGTACACGATAAATAAATAAAAAGTGAGTAAAATAACAAACTTGGTATTTAAATTTAGTTTTCAAAGGATGCAACACAAAGATTTTGTGAAAAATCCTCCCCACCCAAACCACCTTATATGGAAAAAATTTCCAAATATTTATTTTGTGAAAAATAAATAACAATTTTGATTAAAATATTATATTTTGATGATTTTTCTTGAAATTTCTGGGAATAAACTCTGAAGACGTCTTCCTTCTGGATGACTTTTGTATAACTGGTAAACCGTAAGAGATAGACAGAAACTTGTGGACTTCGTTAAAACACACAACTTGTACCATATACACACTTTTCATAGAGTGACCGTTTCTGAGACATTCCTTAGTTTTGGTTTCAGTTTTAGCAAACCTTTCTCATACGGGAACTTGTAAACTCCTGGCTATACGAAGAAATGCATTTCAATCACATAGCAACCATGTTTTAAAATCTTTAAAGGGTTGATATTATTAATTAAAGGTAATTTTATTATTTACATCTTGGGTATCAAAACTTTAAAATTAAATTTAACATTAATATATAAACTAAATCAAATTAAAAATTAAAAAAAAAATGTACAAGTTCAATTTTTTACAATATTTTTTGGAGTTAATTAAACATTCTTTCCTCAACACTTTCTAGATTTAGCAAGAATATCCGGGATACAATTACATTTTTGTTATATATTTTATTATTAGGAATATTAGTCCGCATCTTAATTTTATTAATATATTGAGCTTAATATATATATCTATTTTTTTTAACCATTACTTTTGCCTAAGGCGGCGCCGTGGCCGAGTGGTTACACCGCTCGCCTCTCATCTAGGCGGCCCGATGCCAACCGTGTGGGATTTGTGGTGAACGAAACGGTGTCTGGGAGGGTTATCCCCACCACTCAACCCACTAATTGCTTCATCATCACCTTTCATATCATCCGTTTCGCTCGCATTTCATGTCATCATCTTCTTCAGACTAATACCTGGCTACGGGTTCTCCATTCTGTGGTTTCGTGCCGCTAGTTCTGACCCCTAGGCATTCATTTGTAAGTCCTAGGAGAGTGCCAGTCCTAACTAGGGGGAGGGTAAGCCAAGTACAAAGAAGCTTTATCCTATTGTATTCCTTTATTTTCCTTCTACTTACAAGAAATCAAGTAATGAGACAATTTCTGTTAATATTATTCTCAATTAGCATGAAGTAGACTGAAGAATAAGCGTTTCAAAAATAATTATACAAAGACGCAGAGAAAGTAATGTGGATCGAACACATCAGATTTTTCAATTATTTTAAATTTATTTAGTTTCATTTCGTAATCGGCTTACCCTCCCCGTAATGTAACACCGACAGTCCCCCTAGCACTTACAAGCCAATGCCTGTGGATTAGAAGCCTGTTGGGGAGCCTATGGCACGAAACCACAGAATGGAGAACCTGTTACGAGGGGTCGGACCATTAAGAAGTGGATGATATGAAATGTAAGCGAAATTGATGATTGGGAAGGTGATGATGAAGCAATTAGTGGAGTGAGTGGCGGGGGAGACCGATAAACCCGGAGAAAATCCGCTCAGACGCCGCTTCGACCACCACATGCGACGCTTGGGATTGAATCCCTGCCGATCCCGGTGGCCGCGCTCGCTTAAGTGTCTCACTTTGGCGCTTCGTGGTGCACAGGATCATGGGTTCGAGTCCCGCCTTGGGCGTGGGTGTTTCTGTATTTGTAAATGTGTCTATGTTTGTGTTTGTGTATGTGTATGTAAAAAGGAAAACGTTAGGAATAATAAGGTCTACTAAGGAAATATAGGAAACTGGAAAAATGGATAAAAAAGGAATACAGCGCCGGAGTCCTGACAAGCCTCCGGAACTGTATTTTTTGTTTTCTATTATTAAAAAAAATATCCGGGCGGCCTGGAGGATAGGCGAGGGTTTTAACTACTCATCCACGGCGCTGCCTTTATTTAGTTATACTCCTAATTAATATTCGGCAGAGCTAGCAACTCTTTCGGCAGAAATAGAAAAATGGTATGTAGTAGAAAGTATGAGGTATGAAATCGCGAGGAAAGCATTCAGTATAGCGAAAGGGTCGGCGCGGAGGAGTCAACATCGCACTATTGCTGTTTGCATGAAATATACACAGTGAAAAGATTAATGTAATAATGCATGCGGAGAATAGCTCATGTTACCTCGAAATGCAAAATGTGGTTAGTGGGTTTTGTTGTGTAGAATGTTTCGCTTGAGGTTGTTTTGCTAAAAGACCGGATTCAGATTCATTTTAACCGTTTCACGTGTTTTTCACGTTGTGCAAGCTAAGCACCATAAGATTTACATTTCAAAGGAAGCGACTGTACCGCGAAAGTTAAAATTATACCAGAGAGTGAGTGCTTTGGAACTGAATTCGTTATCACGGCTCCGAATACGGTTCTCGCGATATCATATAAACACGTATTTAAAGACTCCAAAATTCCTTAGTGGGAATGCTTATGCACATAAAATAAAGAAAATACCAGCTCTTTGCTTTCAGATCTACAACACATGTATATTAATAAAGAAATGAAAAAGCTGATGTGTTCCATTCACAAGACTTTCTCTATAACTCTGTAACAAATTATTCTTATAAAGCTTATTCATCTATTTCATGCTAATCTTATTATTTGCTTTCTTCTAAGTAAAAGCGAAATAAGGAAATACACTAAGCTAAAATGACATATGGTATTTTAATCAAAATCGTGAAAGTTATTTTTGATAAAATAAAACATTTAGAAAAATTTTCCAAGTAATGGGTAGTTTGTGGTAGGAGGATTTTTTATCAATTTTGGTGTTTCATCCTTGGAATATACTAAACTTACACACCAAGCTTAGTATTTTACCTACTTTTCATTTTTGAGTTATCGTGTTCATAGACTCATGGAAGCGCACACAAATACGGACCTTTTTCTAAAATATTTATTTTTGATACAGGAACCCTAAAACGTCCATTTCCAGTGAAATCTTGGTATCGGATTTTTGGTTGAAGTGCAAAACCTTCTCTATTTAGTACTTGGTAGAAAAATACATTCTCAGCTAGAGCCAATGAATAGGAATAGGATACTGAGAGGACTCGGCGCCGATCCTAATGTTGGTTATTGTACCTACGTCCCAGGAGGGTGCGTCCCCGGGAGGGAGAGGTGAGGTAAGAGGAAACATTGGGGGCCGGATCCAGGAGTGACGGCACAACAAAAATATCACTACGGTTTCCGAGAGCGGGACAGCCAAACCGAGGAACCTCTCCCCACACAGGGACCAACGCCCCCTCCAGAGGTCACTCCTCATCCCGAAAAACCAGCTAAAGTCGGGGGACGGAGATTCACAAGATTCACCCTTTTCCCTGCCACGCTGCACCGAGCACCATCGCCGATACTTCCAACTCTGAAAGAAACCACCGGGATTAGGGATAAATGAAATTAAAGTGGAAATGACATGGAGGGGCAGGAAATTTGGAGAATGAAAAAAAAGCTACCCAGAATGCATCTGGCGATCCGGGAAAAAACTCGAAAAAACCCATGGGTCAGATAGGCCGACCACGGGGAAATTTTCCTCATTTGATCCATGCCTTCAGTTCAATTTCTCTCCCTTTTACTCTCCTCCCTCTCTGTTTTTCGCTTTTCCCCATTCCTTTCCCCCGTCCTCCTCTTTGATTCTCTCTGATTCATGTGCATGCAATGTGATGTTCTTAAAGAGGTAAAACATCAGCACTGTTAATGTTGGATGAAACATAAATACTTTTTATTACAATTAAAATGTTTGCAGCGATAAATTATTTAGCTACACAATAACTACCAATAAATTGGCATAACTTGTTAAACACCCGTCCTATAGAAATGTTGTCAGTTATAAGAGTTAAGAAACATTATGGTTATAAATATATGCGTAAGCTTTCACGGCCGGTGTCCATAGTTTTAAAATTTTAAATTTTAAAATTATGGTTATAAGTTTTTCTTGCTATTTTAGAACGATAGTTATAGGTGTACTATATTTCCTTTTGTTTGTCTATCTCTTTTGAGAAAATACTCGTTTGTGGTCTAGTATAGAAAGCACACCTAAAGTTTCTTATAATAATTGGTTCTGTACTCCTTTAGTGAAAAATTAATGCACACTTACAAGCAACGCGTTTAAAATTTGTTTTTGCGGTCAATGAATCTGAACATATACAACATCAACCAATCCACAAATTAAAATTTCCAAAACGTTTCTTATTGAATTATTAACGTATACATTAAAATAATTAAATATAGATTATTTAAGTTTTAAAATGTTACCATTTCTGCTCAGATTCAGTCAGCATGCCTAAAGCAAAGTAATATGGTGAACCCATTAAATTCTTATTCATAGTGTTTTGTTTGTATTTTGAACACTATTTAGAATATAACTATGCATAATTTTCATTAACTTTAAAATACTGAGCATAAACATGTTTTATTTAAGAAATCTGATGTTCTCCATTTGCATGTCTTTGTTTACCTATTCTGCAGAAAAGTATTCTTAAAAAGTTTATTTTTCTCGCTACTTTGTGCAAATGGAGATAAATACTAACAGAGATGGATCTATAAACATGGACGGGCTAGGTAAATTTATACTTAAGGCAAGACAGCTGAGATCTGAGGAGGCTGCCAATAGAGAAGGGGGGGGGGATAAGATCAACTAAACAAAAGTGACTACAATGTTCTACATACATGTATATTATATCATACTTAGGTCACTGTTATGCTAGGGTTGTATATATTATGTGTATATATGTCTTTTAAGTGTAATTATCTATTATAAGAGGGTGCATTTATGAAGGTTTACTCTGTGCTGTAAATTTAAATTGCTATATTTGAATATCTTTGTATCTTTATTTTCGGATTCACTCTTAATTTTTATTGTTGTATAATATTGCTTTTGACGGTGTATTTCCTTTGTCTTTTTATTTTCATGTTTACTCTTTTAATTCGTTGTTGTGGTTGTTGTTTTAATATTGCTTGTAATGTGTATTACAAAAGCACGTACGGTCTGTGGACCCGTGCGACTGTTCAAATCCTATGTATGATATTGCTATGTTAATAAATACACTTATTCATTCATTCATACTTAGTTATAAGTAGAGGGAGGAATAAGGGAATACACTAAAATGAGAGACAAATTCTTCAAAGGTTGTTCACTGTGATACAATTGAAATTCACCTTTCTTTACATGACAAGACGAAAAAGGGGAACCAATGGCTTCCCATTTGGGAAAAGGTAAAAAGAGTATCAGTGTTTGAAAGTTTAAAAACCTGTAAAATAATTACTTTTAAAGCAACAAAACGAACATATGAGATAACTTCTGTGTTTTAACGACAGCGTGTAGAAGTTTTATCTGCATCTCACGGTCTTTATGCAAAAGTCATTCAGAATGAAAAACACTTCAGAGGCAGCTCCCAACAAATTGAAAATATACATTTTATCTGCCACTTAAATATCTTTAATATACGAATTTGGAACCAAATTAAAAGAAGAAGAACAACATTAATAGGCCATTTATTAAGACATCAGAGCACACTGAATATTATAATAGAAGGTATCATAGAAGGAAGACGTGGCAAAGGAAGAGCAAGATCACAATATATAAAACAAATTATGGAAGATATGAAATACAGTAAATATGAAGAACTCAAACGGAAAGCAGAGAGAAGATCTGAATGGAGAGTCGCTGCAAACCAATCCAAGGATTGAAGACTCCTAACTAAAACGATATTTAATGAAAATGTTTGGTATTTTTGAGAAAATTTACAATTTCTAAAAATCTTCTATATTAATTATAGTTTGCATGAGGACATTTTCCTGAAAATTGTGTCGCATCCTTGGAGTATACTAGGTTTGATATTTAGTGGGATTTTCGTTTTGAGTTATAATGCCCAAAGACTCAGAAACACGCACAAACACCTACAGATTCTCTCAAATGGCAAGCAGGCACCCGTGTAACTTTTTCTAGAAGGTTTTAATGCAGAGAACTTCAAAACTTGTGTTTACGATGAAATTTTACAATAGAATTTTTGAGTGGAATACAATACCTTATCTACTTTTTATATCTGGACTTTATATATATATATCGGTATTGCTTTATCCACATTAGATAAGATAAACTTTTCCTATAAATTATTTTCTATTAAGCGAACAGGCAGGCATGTAAACAACTTTCCTTTTTACACCGGAAACACTGGACCAAGATAATTTTAATATTGGCCATGGAAGTTTACGAAATCATTTAACTTTTCTTTTTATTTAGTAATGAACAAATGAAAAAGGAGCAGCACGAAGGATATACTAATGCTACTAAAGTGTCATTTGGCATGAGCTGTAGGTAATGAATTAGAATATTTTTCTATACTATATATTTGCCTAAGTCTCAATAGCTTCCCAGTTAAATAAAACAATAAGAATAAAGTAGACAGTGCATTACATAACATTTAATATAGTAAGAATTTTAAGTCCACCGACGAACTTCAGGGGGTGATTCCTGACTGGGAATGGACAGTAGTACAGAAGTTAATATCATTTTGTGTCCGAAAATACATAATTTTCACGGTAAATGACATTGATAGCATTCTCTCATATTATGCAACATGTGTATTGTGTTGTAGATAGTGAGATTTAGAATACATTGGCCCTATATTCATTTCTGGAACAAGCCAAGAGTGTTCTTTTGGCCAAGCAGGTGAAAACTTCTAGAGTCCGCATGGATGTACTGAGCAACATATTCTAACCATCCGCACGCATAACATTTGGAACATTTTTCGGCGTTTGTATGAGCATGGATGCTTTGAGACAGTCGAACGTTCAGGGTTCACCAGATATGGAAAGACATGTTTTCCATGATATTGAGAACAACCCTGATTGGCTCACCAACATTATATAAGCAAAAAGACGGTTACTGTATCCCGAAACCGGTGGCTAATGCCACGTATTTGACGTGTACAGATATTTCTTGGTGCGTTAAAAGAGTTGTAGAACTCGACGGGGCTATTTTGAGCTAAAACCCGGCAGCGGAGAACTGGCAAGAGTGGCCTTCTATTTCTCCGTCTTGCTTATCAGCGGGGATAGTGAATGAGCTCATTGCGAGAGGTAAAACGTAGGTCACTCTCTCCTGTTCTCCACTGCCGCGCTTTAACTTGAAATATTCCCGTTGAGTTCTACAACACTTTTAACTCACCAAGGGATATCTGCACACGTCAAAACGGGTTAATTGGGCCATCTGATATGAGAACCCCTGTTGTCCGTATCATCTTTCACTGCTGGGATTTTCTAGCATGGAAATATTCTGTCGCGGTTTGTGCAGCAGGCCAGCACGATAATGGTAATTACGTCTTCAGTTTTCTTCACTGATGAAGGTAAGCTTCGGTATAAATCATTAATCTGCATAATTGTCATATGTGGCTACATAAAAGCCTCACGGAATGGTTGAATACTCTCATCTGCAACAATCTATCATCAAATTATTGGTGACACCTACTTGGACCAGTTCTTCCACAATTCCTGAACGGATATGTGTATCTGGATTTCCTGCAGAACATTATACATCTATTGCTGGATAATGTGCCTTTGGCAATACGACAGGCTATTTGTCAGCAGCACGATAAAGCACCTGCCCACTTCCGTGTTAATGCTCGCCGGCACTTCAGCATCTTTCCCACATGTTGGAGTGAATGGAAGCACCGATGGTGTCTTCAGAAATTGTGGCAGAGCACCGCACATTTATCTAAGGACCCTTTGTGGCTTAAGTGACCCCAGAGAGGAAGCGTGACCATAGTCGGATGACAAGTGCAGGCATGGACGAGATTCCTAACGATTCCAGATTGAACACCTCCAGTGTCGCCCGGGCTTAACACTTACAAGCCCCGAGGCTCAGAAGTTTCTCCGAAAGGATCTTAGCCCAAAAGTACAAGAAGGCGTGCCCCATGGCTGGTCCGTGACGGCGCCAGGAAGAACTCTTCTACAGTGCGCAAGCCGCCGAACACCGTCACCTATCCCTTCAACCCTGAAACAGTCGTAAAGAAGTAATGGACCAGGAAATTCGGGGATGTAAAGAAACTTCCCAGCTTTCATCTGGCGAGCCGGGAAAATCTCCTTAAAATTGTCAGGAAGGTTCATCTTTGGAACCGAGCCAATGTCATACCAAGAGCGAGTCGAACATGTTACCGTTCGGTTCTCATATTCGAACGTTTAATCCAATTATTTTTATACTGTCCCAGAAAGTAAATGAATGGAGTTTTATTTATGGAAGCTCTATACTACTGAGCTTCTTAGCGTCCCGTTGCACATTGGGCTTGAAAGACCGCTTAATTTTGCTCAGAGTCGTCTTTATCAGGCTTGAGATTCTTTTATTTGTCGTAAATCTACGGCACCGTAACCACGCCTTTACTTTTCTTGCGAAGGTAGCCATACTAATGATTTTTACAACCTCCGCAATTGAATCCACGAACTTAGAAACAGAGGCTATCATGTTTCCCCTTAGATCACGGAGCACATTTATATAGCACCACAGTTTATTTATTCTATCAAATAATTATATTTCCACTCACACATACACATACACACACACACATTCGTAATGCTGTGGGTTCACTTGGAGCTCATTAAAGTTTTGCCAGAATTCAAATGCCGCTTTCTCAAAATCGTTTTATTTTAAACGAATGCTTTTTCTTAGATACTATTAAGGGTTCAAATGTCATCAAACCTGTTTAAATTACCGAAATACATAAGTTTTAGTAATAAAAAATTAATTATTATTATTACAATAATATTACTAATATTATTACAAGAAAATCCAATTCACGAGGACCGCATTAACCGGATGGGTCGGGGGAGCGGGGTTCGAGACGTTGACCACGTTTCACCCTCCAATACTGCACCCCATCCATAACGTCTGTCAAGGACCGAGATGATGGGGGGGGACGCAGCGGCCGGGCGGAAGAAATAAGTATATTTTTGTTATAATTCTTTAAACTGAACAAGTTATAAACTATGCACATAACCAATAATACTTCTTAGAATATGAAAATGTAGGAGGAATGGCGAGACCCGGATAGTAAACGTTTTAGGTTAACTTCCTATTGCAGATGTTGGTTATTTGAGGTTATATGATATATGAGCTAGGTAAAGGTGATTTCATTAGAACATGAAGATACCTCCGCTACCATCACACTGCAATTGCATTTTATCAAGTAATATTTTGGGTTAAATGGAGACATTTAATACAGAAGCTATTATCAAAAAATAATCTTATCAATACCCCAACTAGATCTAGTTGCTCTTTATGTCATTGTTAGCCTTAAAAACAACTGCTTTGAAATAACAGAAAATAAAGAAAAGGTGGAAAACATTAGGAGTAAAGGAAATAAAGAGATTCGGAAGAAGCATGAATGTTACTTTGTGACCTTCTCTTTAATGTAATTCATTACCTATTTCAGCGTTTACCTGCTATACCATGGAAGCGCTGCCTTACTGCTATTATGCCAGCGACATCCTTTGCTTACCCACATTGTTAACTGCATATGCCATCCTTTTCACACTGCCTTATGGGTGCGCTGACTTCGTCTGTTTCGCAATACCAGCGAACGGGCCATTTTGGCAGCAACTAATAAGAATGTAGATGATTTGAATATAAAAATTCAGAGTAAAATTGGTGGACAAATGCCTTCATTTAAGTCGATCGATTCCATACCAATCCAAATGAAGTCGTCAATTATTTAACTGAATTCCTAAATTCATTGGATTTGCCAGGATTACCGCCACACAATTTACAGCTTTAGGTTGATTCGGTGATAATTATGCTCGCAATGTCAACCAGCCGAATTTGAGCAACGGATCAAAACTAGCTGTTGAAAAAATTATACAAAATCGATTGTGGCTACTATAATCATAGGAAAATTCAAAGGGGAGGATGTGCTTATTCCAAGAATACCATTAACGCCAACCGACTTTCCTTTTGAATTTAAGCGTATTTGGTTTAAGGTGCGTCTTGCATTCGCAATGATAATAAATCCCAATCGTTAGAACTGTGTGGAATATACCTTGAATTACCGTGTATTTGCATAGAAAGTTGTACGTTGCGTGCTCGAGAGTTGGCAAACCATCAGCGATATTTGTTTTCTCTCCGGAAGAATCATTGTACATTACAAGGCATTACAGTAAAGTATTGTCAAATTATTTAATTGTAATTTTATTTCATAGTATGGTCGTACTGTAAACGGAAGATTTTGCCTCAGTTTTTTTGTTAGGTGCATCATCCGGGGTGGGCAGCTAGTTTCCCAATATATTTCCATCATAAAACAGAATTTACATATATAAAACAGCCTATTTGCTGGTGCTTATTTCTAACTTAAATAGTTTGGGAGGAAAAGAAATATACGCTTAAAATTTTAATTTTGCGGAGGTAGCACGATATTCTCCCCTGAATATATATATATATATATATATATATAAATTCATGTAGGTATATATATGTACACACATACGTTTTTCCCGATACTAAAATTGTGGATCCTCCCCAACCTGTCTATTTCCTATACTATCATAGACACAGAAAAGAGGAGATAGAAGTTCATACCTGACTGTACACTTTAAGCTTATTGGAAATGTGGTATACGCTCTTTTAGGCCCTTTGGCTAGCTATGGCATTTATCAGACACTTTTTGCTCATTGGAGGGCAACTTATTGCGTTTCATATCTTTCATTCATGCCTTCTCGTCCCTGTAAGCGACCAAAGAGCTGGTCATTCATTATGCTGAGCTATTTCATGGAATATACATGTTGTACAATGGATATCGATTGTCGAGAGAGTTCAAAGCTGTTCGGCCCTACGCAAACACACCCTCTCCAGCTACTGTTGGGTCAATGGAGAGTTGCACATTTTTTGTCCCCGTCTAGCACAACCATTTTATTGGACACTGGTCAGCAATAGATATCGATAGTCAAGTGGAGAGTCCGGGGTACCATACTCCACAAAAAATGTGCAGTAAAGTGCTTTTAGTGTGCAGTTAGGTTAATGGCGTTCTTTAAATAATGACACTCACTTGTTTTACTGTCCAAGCGTGCCAGCTTTGTTTCATGTGACATTGGCAACCCCACTGAGTGTGCAATGCAGGAAGAATAACAACCCTTTGGGTTAGTGATATGAAGCTGTTAGTAGTTAAGGAAGATGTTCCAGTTTTATATTACACAGACGCTGTTACAACCCACGCTCCAGAAACGAGTAATGTTTACTTCCATTCTGAGATGTTATTGAGATCCCATGCTGGGCGAAATAATGGAAATGATAGGTAAATAAATGCCCTGTTGTAGGACATTCAAAGTCCAATACGCACCTCTCTGCTGTTAGTTTACACACGAATAAGAGCAGAAAATAAAACTTCCTTAAAAAGCAGTAAACTTTATTAGCATCACTTCATCATCTAATATAATACCTTTAAGAAGTGAAACTAATTTTATTATGCACTGTGAAGCGTCTAGGAGCCAAGATGTTATCGTTTAAACTCTGCATCACTCATTAGGTCCTTTCTTAAATAGAAAAAAAATCGAAAATTCGCATAGCTGGGGTAAAATAACAGCAGATGCTAAATGAGAAGCAACATTCCGGGCCAATATAGATGCTGCCAAGTGACAAACATTCACCACAGAAGAAAATGTAAGAATTACTAAAATTAAACACACAAAAATCAGTTTATTAACTAAGATATAACAGAGTATGCTCGCTTTGTTCGCATGTTTTGATGATACCAATGGAAATCATAAAATCACTTACATTTACGCACATACTAATCTAGACCTATCACAGGGCCGCGCCATGGCCGAGTGGTTAGGCCACTCATCTCTCACCAAGGACGGGTTGGATCCCGACGACCGCATATGAGATTTGTAGTCAACAAAGTGGCGCAAGGGGGGTTTTATCCGGGCTCTCCGGTTTCCCCCGCCATCGTATTCCACTGATGCTCCATCTTCATTCCATGCATCATTGCCTGCGGTGCCTTAAGAGTAAAATGGGCGTTAAACAGAATAAAAAGACACCTAACACACTGTATGCGAGCGAAGAGAGTAGTGGTAGTAAAACGGCGTTGGTTACCTTGGTTAATCAGCAACAGCGTAACCTGCTGCGACTGGAATAGCTGAAGTGGTTAAAGTGTGTTACTACCGAATATCAGTGTAGCCAGATGGTGGATTGAAGCGCATGTACTGCCTGCTTCTTCATCTGTTTACGGGAGCATCGTTATTTATGTAACATGTGCGAAATATAAACAGATTAACGAAACCTCTTTCTAATATAACTACTCCTAGTAGCAAATTACATGGCTAGTTTTATTTCCCACAGCGTTGTAATATTTCCGCCATCTTATGAACTTTGCAGTACAAATCAAATTTAATAATTGAATGCTTTATAAAATATAAATTTCAAATGCTGCAAATAAAACAGGGAAAGTTTTTACTTCAACCAAAAATTAATATTTTCGTTTCTGCACCCACATTCAAGCCATCTGTTTATAAATCTCAAATATATAAATATTTACATTTATATACTCATTGCATAAATGAAGAGGTTTAGGTAGATTCGATCCACCTTCCGACTACTCTAATATTGGACCATATCACGCTTTAACCACTTCAGCTATTCTAATCGCAACAGGTTATGCCGTTGCTGATTAACTTCAGGTCCACTGCTTAATTGAAACACATGTGTATTGAAGTGAATTTGCAATATTTTTTCTTTAGTTTACAATGATTGCTGAAATATTGGTTTCCAAAATTGGGAGGTGGGCGGATGGCTGCCATACGTTCATGAACACAAAAGGAAGCATACGACAAATTTCATTCTCATAATATCTATACAGGAACGCCTGAGAATTAGATGATTCTTCGTGCGGTAAAACAGAAGTTGGGTTAATTAGATAACTATAAACGGTTGAAAAATTCAATGCACAGCCGGGAATTGAACAGGGTTCCCCCGCTGACCATTGAGTTACTGTGACAATCCGCCGGTAAGCCATTCAATCTTCCAACTGATTATGTGTGTCTTACCCGGTTCAACCAACCAGTATGTCTCACTTCAGAGAAACACCAGAATGGCGACTCATCATCGTAAGTACTTAGTATCCGGGTAATATTTACTAAGTTCCTGACAACATAGTTGGGTATTTATTTTTACTTTCTCTATACGTGTTATGTATATAGTATGTAGAGAAGGTATTGCACTCCGCCAAAAAATTCGATACCGAGATTTCACCGGAAATATATGTTTTAGGGTGCCCTGTATCCCAAAAAAAAGTATTTTCAGAAAAAATGTCCGTGTGTCTGAACACGATAACTCAAAAACGAAGAGTCGGTAAAATACCAAACTTGGTATTTAAGTTTAGTATCTTCCACGGATGCGACACGAATATTTTGATAAAAATCCCCCTACCTCAAACTACCCTTTACATGGAACTTTTATCGAAAATTCTGATTTTCTAAAAAATGGCTCTAACGATTTTGATTAAACTATCGTACATTAAAGATATTTACATGACAAATAAAATGTATATTTTGAATTTTCTGGGAATAGCCTCTGAGGACTACTTTATTCTCGGTCAATTTTACAGAATTTTGCATAACCGTAAGAGATGGACAAAAACATACCACACAACAAACGTAGAGCACTTTAAAACACACAATTTATGTTATATACATTTTTTTCGTGGAGTTGATTGTTTTTGAGATATTCCATGTCTTTTTTTTCAGCTATAAAGACATACTTTTCTCATACAGGACTTTGTGAACTCGTGTCCATACAAAAAGAGGAACTTCAGTCACAGAGGAACCAGCTTTTGACTATCACTTTAACCTATGGTATCCCCTTATTTCGCTCCTACTACCAAGGAGGTAAGTAATAAGACTATTTCTGCTAATTTTTGCTCCATTAGATGAAGTAAATGTAATAATTTGTTGCAGTGATATAGAGAAAGTCATGTGAATGAAACACATCAGATTTTTTGAAAGATAGTGCAATAAACTAAGGTTCAGTGTCAGTCCCCTCCATCAGATCCTAATCCTAATCATTATTAGGACCTAACACTTATTCTGAGACGTGGAACATAATTCTCTAAAGAATGCTGCGATGGCACGTTACACGCTGAACAAAAATAAATACTTAAGGTTATTATAGTAAAGGAGAACGTTTTTCTCTCCCTAGAGAGTAAAGCAGAAGAAGAGGTTTATAATTGTCTAAAGCACTTGGATTAAGGATCGTGTTTACTCGAAATAATGGCGATCTCTGCATGTGGCAGGGGAAGAGCAAGACATCCCCTGTCAATAAACGTGATCAGAACGCCCCACATAGCAAAACCCACTTTACTTAATTGACTCCCCCACCTCACATCAATATTATACGTGTCACTACAACACACGCGTAATTCAATTCGGAAGCAGACATGCAAACTATTTTACCAAATGATGAGGAAATATAGCAGAACAAATGACGAGCAGGATGGAAGCTTGCCACAACATAACGCTGCAGTAGGATAACTGGAACTGAAAGCGCTATAAATCTGACTGCAGAGATGTTGATCAAATTGCAGCGCACTATGAGACGTTCTAACGGAAGCTTTGGTCGTTGGACAGTTTATGTACTGCTGCAAAATTGAGTTTGTCTCCAATATTTGTTACTAGAGAGAGAAGCGCTGATATCACGAGTTAAAATAGTGCAGTTTTCGTGCAATAACTTACTATTGGGCCAGATTGTTCTATAGCTCCATTTGTACAGGTATATAAGTATTAGCAATGAGCTTCGCCTGTTTGGATTTTTGTAAAAATGCACGGGAATGTAAAATCAGTATTAAAATATGCATGTCATAATGAAATAAAAACATATTTATGTACTCTGTTACATGTCAGCATGTTGTAATGCTTTTAAAATAGGTGTCATATTCTTCTTTTTGTTCTTCTTGTACTCGGCTCTGCAGCCTATTTTGCTGTAGTCGTAATTAAGGCCATCTTCTAAGGGGTCGGCCAATATCTCTAAATTCCTCTGACATAATGTTCAATGCAAGTTTTATCTTGCCATGTTGCGTATATTGGACCACTTTATGTTGGTTTTTTCAGCAAGGAATTTCTAGTTCGTAGGTTCTCCATTATGTGCACAAGGTGACAAGACATCAACTTATTGCCCATAGATGACACTATAGGACCTCACGATTGGTGGGCTATAAAATGGTCAATTCAGTCCAGGGACATTTTCTTCCAAGGAATGGGGTTCTTATACATGCAAATAAATATGTGATGACTTCACTTTCCTTCCGAAGAAAGGCATGCTAAGGATTATTACATTGGATTAAAAGCCATTACCCTCCGCCGGGTTAAATGCTTCAGTTGTATTTTCAATTCTTTATGAAGTCATATCTATTATTAAAACTATTTTACTTATCCTAATGTTCAATTTTGGTTTGAGTAACGCTTAGGCGCTAAATCGGCTTAGCTCCTTGGCTGCTACCGAGTGAAATTCCTATGTCTCAGTGCTAGTGCAGCTCCATGCTCTGTTTTCTTTGCTGTTCTTTTTTTCTCTCCTTTCTTGTCCGCTTTTCTTTTCTGTTTACCAAATGTTCTCATATTTATTTATTTCTTGCCTTTCCCTTCCCATTCAACATCCTCTCCTGTTATACTATCCCATTTGTATTTCCAAACTTGTTTCCTCTTATTTCTTGCTGTTAACATTCAGTTACAGTGTGAACATTACCTTTCTGCTCCCCGCACAAAATACATACTTATAATGTTATAATGCATTCCTCTCATCTCTTTCAAAAGTAATCCTCCTATCCTCATCCAAGTTAATCTTTCCTCCTCTAGTTTATTACATATATCTACATAAAATTCTTTTATTTTATAGCTCATCCCACATTTTCTGTATATCTTCTAATCTGTTTCTCATTGATTTGCAGAATCCCTTTTCATTTTCCTTTCCCTTCCCCTAAATGTCTCCTATCCCTATTTTCAACAAGATTTTTCTAGCTCTACCCACTAAGACACCTCGTTCTTAATTATCTTCAGTTGTTTAATATTTCTTTACTTTCTCTAGCCCCGTACGTACAACGTACAATAGTGGTTAGAGAAATTATTGTATACCACTAAAAATTCGAGATTTCACCGGAAATACATATTTTAGGACCTCCTGAATCCCCCCAAAAAAGCATTTTCAGAAAAAGGGCCGGGTGTGTATGTATTTGGACGGTATAGCTCAAAACCGAAAAGACGGTTAAACACCAGACTTGGTATTTAAGTTTGTATCTTCCAAGGATGCGACATGAAGATTTTCAAGAAAATCCCCCTACCCCTAACTACCCTTTACATGGAAAAATTTTCGAAAATTTTGATTTTCTTAAAAATGACTATAATGATTTTGATCAAAATACCACATATCAAAGCCAATTTCATCACAAATAAAATGTATATTTTGGAATTGCTTCTGAAAGCCTGTTTGTTCTGGATGAATTTTGCTTAAATTTGCATAACTAGTAAACTGTAAGAGATAGATTAAAAACTCACAACACAAAAAATGTAGATCTTACTAAAATACTCAGTTTATGTCATACACATTTCTTTCGTGGAGTTTACCGTTTTACAAATATTCCTTGTTATTAGTTTCAATTGTAAAGCACTTATACTTTTCTCAGCCAGGAAGTGTCCATTTTACTTTTCTTCTACTACTGGCCAAGCAAAGCAGCGATTTGCAATAACAATCGTATAACGACAGCTTTTAAAACATTTGACTATCACTTTAGCCTAGACAATTCCCTTAGTTCCGAAGGAACTAAGTAATAAGAACATTTTTCTAGGGTTCATCTCTATTAGCAATGAGTAGAAAGAAGAATACTCTTTTGCAAGAAGTTTGTTTATAGAGCTGCTAGGGAAAGTCATGTGAGTGTTACATAAGATTTTTTAACAAATAGTCGTCTTCGCTCTTTATACATCTATAGCAACATTTCAATATGCTCTCTAGAGTCAGGAAGGGTATCTTTGTTGTTCTTTCTGTCCATTTATTTTGATTAGCTTCTTTTTACCTTAAATATATAAGTAATGCGTTCTGATCATTTAATGCATTATTCTATACGCCCCCCTATACATTGTACCTATTTCATTTGGATTTTATTTCTTAGTTTCAATAACCATATTTCATTTCCAAAACACTAAAAGGGACGTTAGCCATTGTTAGGTCGCGCCGTGGCCGAGTGGCGACCGCATGTGGGTTTTGTGGTGGACAAAGCGGCGCAGGGGTGGGTTTTTTCTGGGTCCTCCCATTTTCCCCGCGTCGCATTCCACCGGTGCTCCATCTTCATTCCATGTATCATCAGTGTCATCGCCTACGGTATCTATATATAAAAACGGGCATTAAACACTATAAAAAAACAAAAAACAAAACAAAACCTTTGGATAGGTAGAGTCAGACTGAAAAATTCAATGCCATAGCTGGGATTTGAAGCATGGATCTCCCGATCTCTAGCTACTTTAGTCCCAGGATTCATAGTATAGCCAACTATTATGGTCAATTGGTATTGGATTAATTGTTTTTTTCACACAAGCTCTGTGTAGGACAGGAGTTGGATAGGTAGAGTCAGACTGAAAATTTCAATGCCATAGCCGGGATTTGAACCACGTATCTCCCAATCTCTAGCCGGTTGTTCTGCCACTGAGCTACCATGGTAACATACTGTCACCTTGTGGTTTACCGGGAAACATGCGAGTCAGTTGAGAAATTCAATGTTATGCCGGCTTGTGTGAAAAAACAATTAATCCAATACCCAAAAACCATCTGTCTGTACAGTTTGAGTTTTATATCTTCCCTTCTTTTAGACCTAATTATTTTTAATTGATTCATATATGCACTAACTGTTATAATTGACTTTCTGTACTTGTTCTTATACTCGAGAGTAGTATTTTTATGATTATGCAGAAGTATAATGTAATTTGCAAGAATCCAATATCAGCTTTCTGTCTTTCTATCTCAGTCTAAAACAATAGCAAAAACTGAAAATTATATGCTAACTGCGATTACGTTGCCGTTATCTAGTTAATGAATAGCACTTAGACTGAACGTCCCCTAACACTATCTACTTATCACAGAGCAGTGTGGTATGATATAAATGAATGAGACCTGGAAGGATATCTGTATTCCGTCATCTGACTCTGGATATTGAAAGCAGCAAGACGGAACTTCACTCTAATGCCATCCTTTTGGCGTGAAGTGACAGTACTAAGGTATAGGGATGAGGCCTAGAAAGCTACTGATTACCACATATTATCAACGAATGTTCTCACCTAACAGATTCATCACGATACTGTTAAACAGAATGGCAAAATAGAAGAAAAACAAATAAAATAATAAAATACAATTAAAATAACGAAACATTTTCTAAGTAAATATAGTTTGGAGAGAGGCAATTCTCTTGAAAAAAAAAAAAAAGAACAGCTTTATGTTGCATCTTAAATTACGAATTTCTTAT
Source organism: Hymenopus coronatus (assembly GCA_030762935.1). Classification (NCBI taxonomy): domain Eukaryota; kingdom Metazoa; phylum Arthropoda; class Insecta; order Mantodea; family Hymenopodidae; genus Hymenopus; species Hymenopus coronatus. The sequence goes on from CM060891.1 coordinate 59,439,800, forward strand.
TGTGCCGGCTCGTTTCTTCCTGAGCGGCACGCTGAAGGGACATTTTCGGTTCTTATGTTTTCGGGTTTCTATAACACCTCTTTTGTTTTGGTCGGCTCGGTCGTCAAGGGGGGGGGGATTAGGGAGTTTGACTTGTGCAACTGGGCAGCGAAGGTGTGTGCTATCTATAGTATAGTAGGCACGGGTGAGTGTTCTATTGTCAGGGTTGAAACTATCCAAATTATATTTGGTCCTTGGTGAAGCCAGCTTAGATTTTGCAACATTTTCAACATGACGTGTTCTCTGTTAGTTTGAAGCCATAAATTATTTATTAGTGTGTTTATAATTTATTACTACAGTTTAGAATTCGCTGCGTATGTTACGAGAAGGCTAAATCACAGTCACTTTAATCCTACCGTTGTTGACTGAAACGTGTCCTTCTCCAATTTGAGATATTTTCTTTCGTAACAAATGCTTATGATTTCAAGTTCACGAAGTTGTCCTGAATGTTTTGGTAAGTAAGTAATCTGGTGTCATGTTTCGTGACGTAATTGTGATTTTATGCATTTTATATACTTTTCTGTGTAACTTGGTGTGTCTTTGGGGATTTTATCATTTAATACATTACTTTTATTAAATATAGCTGCTTTTTTTAAAAAGAAATGTGATATGTTCCATTCTGTGACTTTCTCTACCTGTCCCACAAACACATTTCTTACAAAAATTCTTGTTTTTTTTCTCTTTCATGATAATCGAGTTATACGTTATCAGAATAGTCTTTTAGTTTGTTATAAATAGAATGAAAATAAAGGAATACATCGGGCTAAAGCAAGAGCCAAATATTTTAAAAGCTATCGTTAAGTGATTGTTATCGAATCGCTTCTTTGTATGGCCAGGAGTAAAAATAAGAAACACGCACGACTTCCTGTTTCAGAAAATTAATTTTTTGGTCAGCTCATCCTCCCCGAATGTAAGACTGACACTCTCTAAGACTTAACAGGCAGGTGCCTAGGGTTAGAAACCTGTCGGAAAGTCGGCTGTATGTTCGACCCGTAGTCAGGCATGAGCTTGAGGAAGTGGAAGACATGAAATGAAAGCGAAATTGATGATAGGACAGGTCATGATGGAGCATTTGATAAAATGAATGGCAGGGGAAACCGAAGAACCCGGAGAAAACCCGCCCAGACGCTGTTTCGTTCATTAAAAATTTTAAAAATTACACATGCGGGGATTCGTCTAGATGGGAGGCGAGCGTCAAGCCATTCTGCCACGGTGAGACAGTTATAAGTATTTTAAAACAGACACTAATAACAAGGAATATCTCGGAAGTAGTTACCTCCACAACAAACTCTTTAAACTCTTCGTGTCGCATCTTTGGAAGTTAGTAAACTTAACTACAAAGTTTGGTATTTATTCGTTTTTAATTATGCTGCCCAAAGATACACATACACACAGACAGATATTTTTCTAAAAATACTTTTTTTTGTGTTAAAGAAAGTAAAATCTATTTATTTAATGTCTGTGTTAAAGCAAATTTAAATCGCAACCACAATACATTTTAAAATTTCTTTATTATGCAGAACTTGGGCCGCTCTAAAAATCGAATGAAACTAAGTGTGATTGATTGACTTTGTATTTTTGATGACGATTTCAAAGGTTTTATTTGTCGGAAAAGCTTATTTTTTATTATAGGCAGATTCGTGTGCATGCTGAAACGGTTGATATTTTGCGTATATGAGGGATATTTAACAAATAAATGTACATAATCGAGTATTATATGAACAATAAATGGTTTTATAATGCTGAAATACAGGATTTATGATGAAAAAGCTTGATTTCGTTGCTTTATATATCGCTCTTGACAGGATTACCGCGTCCTGAGAACCCGTAGGAATAATTCACCGGGTAGTTGACTATGGTAGAGAAGTGAGTCTTTTTTTCATGTTTTTTATCTGTTTCTGTAGGCGAAATCACTGGGTCCGGAGGGTTTTTATGTTTAGTGCGAGGTTAAGTTCGAATCCGTTAAGGTTAGTGCGTGTATGTAAATATGTTTCTAATATTCTATTGTGGTAGTATTTGGTGGAGACATATGCTTCTGAACAATATAAAATCATTTATTATATATAATTATTTGGTAAATCATCACAAATACAAGATCCATTGATCGCACTTACTTTCTTCGATTTTTCGAGCGGCCCGCTTCCTACATATTTACCAAACTCCTTATATAATTGAGTTTTATTAATAATTACATTCTTTGGGAAAAGCTGGACCAGCAAGAGGGTTGATATGGTTACTGAAATATTGCATCAAGTCTTTGCATGATCGTAAAAGCAACAAATGGTGAGAATGTGAGCAACAACAAGTAGAGAATGGTGATAGCTGCACTTCGGCGGAAGATCTTCGGACAGAAGATAGGAACAAGGAAGAGAAGTATGTCCGAGAAGAACTTCATTATGACGATGGAAAAGTGCAAGAGGATAAACTTAAATGGGAAGAGGACAGGCATCATGCAGTTTTATTGTAGTTGAGGTGAATCGCTGTTTTTCCCATTCCCGGAGAATGGTATCATGCATGAGTATAGCGATTGTTAAACGTTAACGCGTTTAGTTTATTAGTTTCTCCCAATCCTAGTTTCAATTAAACATATTTTTAATTACATAGATATGTGTTAATAATTCTAGGTGGGCCGGCACAGTATTATTGGATTACTTTGTCTTTGTGTTATAGTGTTCACACAAAGGATCTTTTATAAAAAGTCAGGGAGCATTTCAGGTGAAAATTTGTTTCCTCTACTTAATGTAAGTGCATGGCGGAAACTCTGAAAATGACCCCCCCTCCAAAACAAACTGCTTAGTGCTCTATTAGTGCTAGGTTTGGCTGATAAGTTCCAGGCCTCTCAGTGAAGACAGCATTTAAAATTTGTTTTATCCGGGTTCTCCGGTTTCCCCTGCCATCTCATTCCACCGGTGCTCCATCTTCCTTCCAGGTATCACCAGTGTCATCGCCTGCGGTGCCATTTGTAGTAAACGCTGTAAAAATAACGAGATCTATATTCTTATGTAGTAACTGTTTGAGTCTTACGGTTTGTCAGTCATTCGAGTCATTCACAATGAAGAGAGCTTCAGTGGCAGTTCCCACAGAATTCAAGACATATATTTATTTGTTGTGTAAGTATCTGTAATATACGTATTTTAATCAAACTTGTTACAAAGACCGTTGAAAAAATAAACATTTGCGAAACTTTTTCCATGTAAAGGATAGTTTGGGGTGGGAAGATTTTCTTCAAGATTTTGGTTGATACAGTGACCCTAAAAGTTGTATTTTCGGCGAAGTCTCGATATCGAATTTTTGAGTGGAATGCAATACCTCCTCTACCTATATACTCTGTGCAAATTAGAGGTGGTAAACGTCTGATGCGGTACAACAGAAATTTAAAATTATCTCATATTTTGTCATGAGCGTTTTATTTACGAAATAGAGAATCTTTTATATAGCCAGATTAGAGAAATCATACACTTGAATTAAACTTGAAATGTTTATTTCTTGCCTTGAGCGTCAGATGTAGATGTTGGTATTATATCAAAATAAGGTATGTTACAGTGAAAATTTATATCTTTAAATCACCATAGGCGGCAATACAATGCGTCACAACATTTCAAACTGCTTTTTGAAATAAAACATCATCAGCGAGGATTAATGATTTGGCGAATTCAAACGTGGACTACCTTCATATATCAACAACGAGGTTTGACCTGTCACAGGACAGACGAGTGATGAAAATATCGACGTTGTGCGTCAAATGAGTGTAGAAGATAATCGAATCAACCAGGTGGAGATTTGGGTACCTATGGGCGTGCATACGAGAAACACACAGAAGATATTTCTTGATCACCTATCTGTCAGAAAGCGTTACTTGATGGATTGACTTTATAGACTCCCGGGAAAGCGACTTGTAAAACATGGCGCATGCAAAAGCTGAAATATGCAGTTGACATTAATTCCAAAATACTTCAAATAAGGTTCTATTGCAATAGCTTCGAAAATAAGAGATTATCAGCAGATGGGTCATCTAACAAGTGGTGTACTAGACATTTTGTTGTAAAACTTTCCTAGACATTTCAGTTGCAGAACTTTTTTGGCATTAAAAGTCAAATTTAAAACGTATCAGATGTGTTACACTCACATTACAAATACTATCTAATTTATGTTACTCGGGGTAAATATTTGCAAAAACTGTAAGGGCTGTAAGGCTACCAACACCACCTGCAGGAATGTATCGCTGCAATAGAAGTCGGACCCCATGGCCGCGCTCGCCAAAGCGTCACAGACACAGTTATTATCTTTATACAATTGCCACACTCATATGTTTATATGGTACCAATAGCTGGAGTTTAGTAGCGCAGCTGTTTGCCAAGAGGGAGACCTGGGTTCGATTCCCAGTACCGGCGTGGGATTTACTTGATGGAGAATTAGCGGCTCCAGGTCATGAGGAGCGCATTAACCGGCCGGGAGGGATTCTAGGCGCTGACCACGTCTCACCCTCCAATACTGCACCCCATCCATGACGTCTGTCATGGACCGAGATGGGGGGCGCAGCGGCCGGGTGGTAGGCCAAGGTTCCTTCTAAACTGTCGTGCCATGGAATTAATAACTGGAGTTTGAAGAAAAGAAATATAAGCAACCAGTGTTAGGAGCGAAAACGGATGACAGAATAAACAAATGCAACTATAAGACAGTGTTTACGCATACCAATATAAATTAAAGAACTGCCAAATTTAAGAATAAATGGTTGGAACACGTACAACGCTTACCGGAATAAGTATATTCAAAGAGGGCGTTGCGACATAAACCAAAAAACTGACGAAATATAGGAGGAGCTTACAAGACAAGGACGGAACCTAATACATGTAATGAATGAAGAAAAACAAAGTCAATTTCATTGCCAATAAAATGATAATATCTTGTTTAAAATGTATTTAAAGTACAGCACTGTTGGTTAAATTACACTATAATCGGCATTTGGTTTTTCAATAATGTACGTTAATCCTATAATAATTTATTCGCACTCTGTTACGAGTATCAAGGAGAGCACTTAACGTATTATCCCAACCCATCTCTGCGGTGTAATGGACCAAGCGTTTGTCCATCATCTGAGGATCCAAACTTTACTTACTTGAATTTACCTGAATAAAGACTTTTCCATGATATCCCCTTATCGTGAAAAATGTAAGGTTATTGCAAGTTGATATATATTCAAGAGCTTTAGTGTGAGACATTTTTAGGAGTCTAAACTATCATTATACAGCCTCCATCATTATATGAATTTTGCAAATTAACAGCAGCAGTTTATATTAAAATTTACCTTGTAATGCAGGCATGGCAAGGCCACATTCCGGTGGCTATGGTGTAATGCTACAACGATTTCAGGAAAAGATCAGCCGCTCCGTGGTCGAGTGGTTAGACCACTCGCTTCTCACCTAGAGTCCCCGGGTTTGATCCCAAGGGAACCGTATGTGAGATTTGTGGTGGACAAAGTGGCGGATTTTCTCCGGGTTCTACGGTTTTCACCGCCTTCGAATTCCACCAGTGCTCCATCTTCATTTCATGTATCACCAGTGTCATCGCCTGCTGTGCCATAAGTAGTGAAAGCGTGAGTTAAACACGATTAAAAAAGAAAAGGCAAAGATCTATATACCCATTTATTTAAACAGTAGAGCTGAACATTTATATTTATTACATACTTTTTCAACATTAGTGATTAATGGATCAAGCCAGATAATCGCAATTATCGAACATTTAAAAAGTTGCAGCTACAAACGAATGGAGTATCGAAGTACAACTACTTATAAAAATAATTAGGGTGTTTTACTAGATATTTTGATCATAAATCCTGGCGTTTTACAGGCTATGCAGCAAACACTATCCGCTGCAGCGTGTCGTATCAACTTCAGCCGAAGGAACTGCTTTGCATCACTGTGCCTGAAGTGACTTGCTCTCGTAGCCCAACAGCGTGGGCCTGGACCTTCAATAGTAAATGTTCCAGGCTCACAAACTGACACTTTTTATGTTTTGTAAGTTAAACGAGACCTGATAGTTCGCCCTGGATGTGTAGTTTCACTTAATTAGTTTAATTATGCGAATTTCATTAAAACACAAATTGTTACTTGTCTAAATATGCTTTAATGAACATCATAAATAAATGCATATAACATTGTAATTATAACTTAGAAATATAAGGCATCATTAAATAAATAGTTTATTATTTAAAACTATTCCTTTAGACAGAAGAAAGCCAATAAATTGCTCTGAGAGTTTAGGAAATGCAATACATACTTACAAACTGTATAACGTTTGCAAGCTCATATTATGATCATTGTGAACTTCTCTGGTTCCCAAAGTAGTGCATTTAACAGTGACTATACCATATGCCTACACATTAAACTGATATTTATTTACAATTTACCCGCTATCACCATGGGGTTATAATATAGGTGTTCGAACTAGCCACCAGGCCGACGGATGCAATATCTTAGCCAGTCTAACCCGGCGCAACATGGTTATGGCAAGCTAAGACGATGTGTTTTCTGAGCTGTTGAGGGGTCATTAGCTGCTCCTGGTACACGATATCTTTACGATAATCCAATAAAAATAAATCTAACCTGGCGAGAGCGGACCATTCTATTGGTCCATGCCGTCCTTCCATCTTTCAGGGTAGGTGGCAACGAGACAAGCCGCTACACAATGGGCCGAATGAGTTGGTCACCCATCAAATTGGTACCACACAGTCTGCTTTACAACGGCACTTCATCCAGTAGAATAGGCAGCTGCTGTTGTAGAAATGGATATAGCGATTCTCAGTGAGTTGGCAATCATAAATATACGGACTTATTATTTGATCACCGAATAAATCAGCCCAAACGTTGAAACCCCTCCATCGGATTTGTAAGGTCGCCTCTCGCACCCAATGCGGTTTCACAGTTCTCCAGTAATGCATATTGTGGCAAATTACATGGCTTATTTTTGCAACGCTATACTTCCTCTGTAAATAACACAATTGCCAAAAAATGTAGATCTTGTCCAGTTTATTGTATGATCCTCCTAGTGAACGCCACTCTCCGTCTACGGTCCGGCTGCAGTAGCTTCTGGTGTAGTTGAAGATGATAAGGATATAACTTTGCATGATGCAGCATGTAATAATACAAATGCGGATACTGAATGATATAGACAGTCACACGCTCCGTTGATTCTTGGTTACAGGTAAGTTGATTTCTTCGTGGGTGTGGTGACTGTTCCTAACTCCGGAAGGCAACTCGCAAAATCGTGTGATCTGTAGGAAATGTTCACTGCGGAAACCTCTGCTGGTATCGACGACTTGCTTGTGTTGCATTCTCTCTCATGTGTTTCCCCATACACTGAAAGCATGTCCAGATACACTTTATTCGAAAACATTAATCCGCAGTAAGCTCGAACTTCGTATTTATAGGCAAGTCCACTTTCTAGTGTATTCGGAAAGAAATCATGATTTTCTACAAAGTTCTCGAAACATTAGCAGAAGTGCATAAAGACAGCTCATTTATTCGCAGGCATGATTTAACTTCCCACCTTCATCATGTCTTTCGAGGATGTTAGTCATTACGCAACTGGAGCATGTTAATAACAGCATAGCCCCTAATCAGCTGGCTGATGAATGCGGTGTCAACACCTGTATTCGTATTATCTGTAAAATACAGGATTGTCTAGTTACCAATCCGCAGGATGATAAGACTCAATGGTATACCACGATTTCCTTTCCATGTTTTCCTCTTCATTCCGTTTCCCTCATCTTTGAGGTGTGCTTCCAGCTTCGTGGTATATGACATGAGAACAGATGCCAGGGATGTATGGTCAATAAAAATGTTACTTCTTGTGGACACCAGGTCAACGGCCCTCTTTGGCGGCCCGGCAGTAGGACAGCCGCGCGTTTCTGGTTGTCTGCCTGGAGTCTGTAGTAATAACCACTGTTATTATTGAGAAAACAAACCCTCCAGGCTATGCTCCAAATTACCCCTCTTCAGCTCGAGAGGCAGTTTAGTTATACTATCCCTAAAATGATAAACAGAACATGATTTACATTTTTAAATCACGAACTGTATTAAAAAAAACAGTTCATATTGAAATGCGCCAAATTCGCTTCCCGCCAAATACTTTTTATCCCCTCTTCTGAAGGGGATAATTTTTAAATAATGTTCCATAGTATTTTTTCTCGTCCTAAGAGGTATGTGCCAAATTTTCCGTGCAAATGAAAATCATCCAAAATATCACCCATTGAACAATTTTCAATACTAGGGAAGATTTTTTGTATTATCGCTCCTTTTTTTTTGGTGGTGTTTGGCGCCCGCTTTAACTACTTATGACACCGCAGGAAATCCGGAGAACCCGGAGGAAACCCACCCCAGCGCCACTTTGTCCACCATAAATCTCACATGCGGTCACTTGGGATCGAATTTGGGCCGTCTAGGTGAGAGACAAGTGGTCTAACCGCTCAGCCACGGCGCGGCCCTTATAGCCCCTGAAAGAATGAATGAGTAACTTATATTTTTATTGAGTAAAAGTATTCAAAAAGCAATAATATTCGTGCAGTGAATCCTATAACATTTCATATCTATGAACATTGCCCACATCTCATCTGTTGGAAGTAGCTTCCTGGGATATCACTCTCAGAAGATATTACACTGCCCTAAGAATAAATGATTCCTGAAATCTCCATATGTGGGTAGTTTGCTGAAGTAAGCAGTATTTATATTTTACTTAGCAAAATTATTAAGAAAACATACTCATTTATACTGAAAATACTAAAAATTGTCTCTCACCATTCATTTTCAACCAAAATTTTTGTGTGAGGTAGTGTTTTTGATAGCATGCCCACCAGCGAGATGGCTACTTGCATGTATTTCCTTCCTGAGAGAGAAGTTACTGTATGCTATGACTATGCTGTAGCCTATTTTGAGCTTGGTAACTAATTATGCGCTCAGATATGATTATAGTTATAATTATTATATATTTAATAATGTACAGACGGTTTTGCATGTTTGTTGTTCAGATAAAAGAATATCATAACGTGGTTTCATCTTCTCTCTATAAATCACACCAACTTAGGAATACTAGTATTTCGTCACTACTATAGATACTTCGTCATTGGTATTATTGGCATGGGTGATATAATACCAGGGGTATTGGAAAGAGTAAGCATCTATCTATGTATAATGGTCAGATTGCTTACATTATCTACTTTTATTGTGACATGTGACTAGTTATTCATGTGGCTTCATTATAATTTCAACCAACTGTAATTCTAGATCATTTTACAGAGTATTATTCTTGTTTAGGTATTTATGCCCACTCTCGAAGTAATTTTTCCCCTCGTTTATTGTCCAGCACTTATAATTGTATTTTTGTAATGAAACCTCAGGTTTAATTAGGTAATTTTTATTTTTTCGAAATTTTCACATATTTATTAAAACTTTATTTCAGATTTTCCGTAAAATTTGATTTTTTTAAATATAAATATGGGAACATAAACCTATTTTATATTTCTGATTTATAAGACCTTGTAAGCCATCATTGTACAATGAATAATAAGTAATTCGCCGCTTTCGTATTTATTTATATTACATCCACTTAATATAGTTTTTTTTTTTTGTCTGCTTCATTTTAATTGAGATGCACCTTACACATTTCGTTGCAGCTACAAAAGCTTATGGATCAAACTGAATCGATAGTCAGATATTTAAAAACGGGGCAGCATACGCTGGCATTTGTACCGTTTCGACATAATTGTCATGTCTGTAACAGTAAATAGTTAATATTATGCCTTTCAGGGGCGTCTTGATATTATTTGATTCCATTTTTCACCACATCGATCGCTCATGTCAATGTTCTGGGCTCGGCTCATCGGCAGCCTGGTCTGTCGAGTTGGTTCGGAATCTCCGACGGTGAAAATAGAACCCGGAGTGGTAAGTGGCTCGTAATGGCGTAGATCGTCGATATTCTTATTATAATCTTGCTTTGGAAGTGTCACACTCATTGTATTTTTCATATTTGTTAGCAAAAAGGGAATCATATTTTTTATACAAGTAGTTCAGTTTCACAAAACTTCGCCGGTGTTTGATAAATTGATATGACTATGGGCACAACTGATTACATAAAATGTTTGCAGCTTAGTATAAATGGTTAGATTTAAAGAGCTTATTCTTGATCGTTATATTTGTAGGGACCCCTAGTTTGTATTCAAATATCCACAAATTGAAATAGATTATCCCTATAATTATACTGGAATTCTATTTCACTATTTGTTAATTATATTTGTTAAATATTCAGAGTTTAGTTTTGTTAATTGTAATGCTAAATTTTGCGTGAAATGCTGTATTTTACACGATGAAAGCAGCCTCAAAATTCTGTATGCTAACGAAACAGGTGTGCCGACCTGTCGTTTGTGTGAGTGAGGTCAAGGTCTTCACAGCGGGCCAGGCACAGAGAATCAGCTGTTTGATACGTGTTGGCCTTATGCCTCACGTACACTTGCTTTGTTATTATAATTAGTATAATAAATTATTGAACTCCTAATGTACTGCATTTGTATAACTTTATGATACGCATTGTCAGCAAATAAAATTTCCCTTCGTCTCATTATCCATTTTCAATATGCCCTACATTCAACTGAAATTGAAGAAAAAGTCTTATATGACATGCATTTGTATGCATGTATATTTTAGGGGCAATCCAGTCTTGAATATGTCGTAACCGTGCCCAGATTGAGGCTTCCTAATTATTTATTATTTTGGCTCCTCCACTTAAAGTGTGAGATAGCAACGGTGTAGATTGTCTTTCAATGAGGAATTTTAATAGCAATAACACTAAACTAGACAATGAGATGTAAAACGCAGAGCAATATTATAACATATATTGCATAGGGTGATGTCACAAAACAAGTATACATTTAAATACATATTCATGAATTGAAGCATTTTTGTGTAAATTAGTTCTCATTATTCAGAACGAAGAGGATTTCATAGATTATCTTTACAAAATTAGGATAGGTTTCCTTTGCCCTGTGAACATTTCAGTTCTAATGGAATGCGTTATAGCAGTTTTTGCGAAATCAAAATTATTGCATTTTTTTTATATAATGGGTAGTTTTGGATGAGGGTATTCCATGCTAAATTTAAAAGCAAACACTGATATTTATCGAAATTTCGTATTAAGTGATATGTTATCAGTGATAAATAGGACTCCTCGCGTTCATAATACAATTTTTCGGTAATTGTTTACAAGTTGGGCCGCTAACTCTCTCCGCTGCGACTTATACCAGTTTTGCACTCTAACGGGACCGGTGTGGTTAGAGGGAGATTAGGGGTGGGGAGATGGTTTAAAAAATTAATGTTGCTACCTGTTTATATATACACACTAGCCTAAACGGATTGGAACCTAACCTCGCGCTAAATTTGAAATCCACAGGCTTTGAAATTGTCATCATAAATACAAAATCAATCATTCGCACTTAGTTTCATTCGATTTTAGAGTGGCCGAAGTTCTGCATAATGAAATTCACTGAACAGCTGTATCTGCGTGAAACATACTCGTCATACATCAGCACAGCGTCTAGCGACATATGTCGGTGTTGCATTCCACAACACTGTTCGCCTGCCGCCGACAATGAAACTCAGGTTTTAGGCACTTTAGTGTGTAGTATTATTATATAGTTACATTGCAAAAGTACTACAAGACTTCTTTATTTTTATTCTACTCCTTCTAGGCAGCATACTTCATAAATATTCACAAAAAAGGATCGCTACGCACACGTAATAAATTAGCGTTTAACTTAATTACGGAACTTTTCCGATAAAAAAAATTGGTGAAAACGTAACAAGTATAAACCAAACTTACAGTCAAACCACAATTTGTTTAATTTCTAGAGGGACCGAAGTTTCTATAATAACAATTTTTCTTTTGAGATTCACTGAGGAGATATTTGCGCACAAAATCACGGTATAGAATTTTTGGTTGGAATACATTACTTTGTCTGCTTGCTGTAGATAGGCACTTAAGTAACAACTATTAGTATTTTAGAATTCCGACAACCAACAAAGAATAATACTAAAATTGGTTTCTCCACAAAAAATTCTGTATAACAAACCTAATTTTTGTTTCAAGAATTGTCTTATCTTTTATGGTTTAAAAGACATTCTAAATCAATATATATATATATATATATATCTTATTTATAGCATAGTTTAATCAAAATCGTTAGACTTTCTTGTGCAAATAATAACGATCCAACATTTTTCTATGAAGAGAGCGGTAGGTTGGAGTTGGGGAGATTTTCTTGAAAATCTTCGTATTGCAGCTCTTCAGATAGTTTATGGAATAGTTAAAACTGAGGTAATAAACAAGAAATTATTTTTATTCGGATTCAATACATGATTATGAGTATTGTTTAATTTAATTTTTGTTTTCCTGCAAGATGTAAAGAGAAAATATTAATTATAAAACTTTGTGTTTAATGGATTTTTCTATCCACACATATTCGTACAAAATCACGCAAACTTAACAAATACCTCTTTCATCGTCTTTTACTATTAATTATAATTATAACTTTGGATTCAGAGAGTCCTAAAACGGGTACTTCCAGTAAAGTATAGTTCTCCCAATTACAACAAGAATAACTGGTGATAATAGGAGACTGAAGACGCTTTTAACCATGAACCTCAAAACATGTATTTACGGTGAGATTTCGACATACATTTTTAGCTGGAATACAGCACTTTTTCTCAGCTACCACAGATAGGTAAAAAAAGTGGTGGAAAAAAGTTGAAATAAAATGTAGTGGGTAGGGAAGGACACGTGAATGTTGAGCATCAGATTTTTTCTTCCTCTAGCACGTATGTACAATATATAGTGGATAGCGAAGATATTGTACCAAAAGATCGATACCGAGATTTCAGGTAAGGCATGTTTTGAGAACCCTTTGAATGAAAATATCAGTTTTAGAAAAATGTTCGTGTGCGTGTGTGTGGGCAGCATAGCTCAACTACCCTTTACAGAAATAGTTTTCGAAAATGTTGGTTTTATCTAACGATTTTGATTAAAATACTACATTTTAAGATATTTTTATGAGAAACGAAATGTTTGTCTTGAGTTTTTTGGGAATAGTCTCTGAAGACCTCTTTATTCCGGATTTTTTTTGGAACCAGCAAACCGTAAGCGATACGACCAAAACTTACTGCACAAAAATATGATCTCATTAAAACACAGAATTATATCGCATATATTATTTGTACGCCAACCGTTTCCAAGTTATTCCTTGTTATTGGTTTTAATTTTAAAACGCGTAAACTTTTCTCAAATGGCAAGTCATCTTTCGTTTCAGACCTTTTTTGTTTTACTCCTAGCCATGCAAAGAGATCCAAATATAAATTGTTTCACATAGCTTTGACTTTTAAATGATTTGAATAACTAGTTAGCCTAGTGTATTCCCTCATTTCCCTTCTGCTTTCAAGGGAACAAGTAATACTATAATTTCTGCTGATGTAGGTAAAAAATAATCTTTTGTAAGGATACTTTGTTTGAAGAACAGGTAAAGGAGGTTATGCGAATGGAACTCGTAAGATTTTTTTTTTTTTTTTTTTGCTTTTTAATGCTACTGTGGAATATTATTTGATAACGAGGCGAATTTGTTTCCTAGAGTGTTAGAACACAGAAAATGCGTTAGAGCATTAAGGTTGTTTGTGAAACAGTTTTAACGCTTAGCACCCTTGCTTTGCTGAAATTAAGAATGCATTAACTGATTTCTCCGCGTAATTAAATTCTCCGAAATAATGTGTAAAGGCAGATAAAAGGAGAGCAAGCCGGGAACATAAAGATTAAATTTAATCCGGCGTTGAGGGAGAGAATTCTTGCACTAATATGCGAGACGTGGTTATCAAATTGGAAGGGGTGGTGGAGGCGCCAGGTAAGCAAGTTGCAGTGAGAGCAAAAGCATGTCACGCAAACAGTTCTTCTAGTGGAACATGAAAAACTTGCTTCAAACGCGCCTCGTTACTTCCTCTTAAATGCGACGGATACTAAAACCTGCTTTGATCACTGGTTCAGCCAAGCGCAAACCTTCTTGGAAATACTGTTCAGGGTTGAATACCCTCAGAGCTGATTTTTCCGCTCGAAGCTTCGGCACTGCCTCCTGGGCTTATAGTAAATACCGCACTAAACCAGAAATATAGCGAAACCAAAAGTTTTGCATTAATTTAAAGTTTTATTTTATTTGGAATGTTGTGAAATGTCCTGTGGCGAAATTTAAATCAGAACTCTGGCTTAGTCAACAGCGTATTGCAAACAACTGTGCTATATAAGCAGTTAGCGTACACTTTTCTTTTGTGGTTCGATCCTAAAGCTGTTGGCCCTGGAATGTAAATATTTCAAAAGGAAAACCTGGCGAGATTATTACTACCAAAGTTTTAAATCTTGAGTTAAACAAAAGACTAGTGTGGAGCATCTGCCTCATATTCAACAGGTCACGACTTCGATTCTCGTTTAGGGCGAGTTATCCGGATAAGTGTTTTTTTCTGAGTTTTCCCTTATCCTGAGAAGACGAATATCGAGTAACTTTAATCTTCATGGACCCCGAAATCATTTGAGCATCATTTCATCGATTTTGTTCGTCGTTCTATGGGACAAACCAGGTTGGTTAAATGACGTTAAGCTCCATAAAGAAAGGAAAAAATCAACCTAGAATTTGAGTTTTACTAGCTATAGCACGTATATACAATATATATGTACACATATATGTGTGTATAGTAGATAGAAAAAGTATTGTATGCACCTAATAATTCTATTCTGAGAACAGAAATACACATTATGCTGACTCAAGTATCCCCCTCAAAAAAGGTTTTTTAGAAAAAGGTCCGTGAGTATGTATTTATTATGTGTGTGTGGACAGCATAACTCAAAAGCGAAAATTCGGTTCAATACCAAACTTAATATTTAAGTTCAGCGTCTTCCAAGGACGTAACAGAATTAGAAGGGGCCCCAGTCTCTGAAGTTCAGCACTATACCTAGGTCACTGAAGCTCTTTGGGATATTATATTACCCCTGAGAGTGAAAATTGAGACCTGAAGATCAAGCAGATGCGAAAAATATCCTTGGCGATTCCAGGATGACAGAAACTCATTTTTTCATTTTTTTTTTTTTTACCCAATCAACATTATAATTGCTATACAGACCAATGGTATTGTAGAATGCATAACTTACAATTTAATATTACTGAAATTGTCCACATTGTAAGTCTGGTGTTGGCAAGTGTTGCTATGTGAGAGATGTGAAAATGCCAGGTCAATTTGGCGTCAAGCAGTACACTACCGTCCTTGCAGGAAGCCAAGTTAGTTCGTTATCAGAAGATGTTAAAGTGGGTCATGAGAGGGTCTTTGTGAGAATATTTTGCTTTTCTTTTTATTGATATTTAGCACAATTTAGAAGAATACGCTAAGTAGCGAAACATACAGCAATCCTGGCGCCAGTGTACGAGTTCGCCAGCAAGCACTCCAATCCAAGCGCTGGGGAGAAAACGCTACCATCCCGTCATAACGCACCATTCGCCAGGTCTGGTATTAACAACCCTTAAAAAAATGAAATGATATTGTGAGGCTTGGGAGGAAGTAGAAGAGGAACTTCTTCAGCATATGCCTATCGATATAAATCACGATAAAACACTAGTCAGATTGGCCCAATAGAACGCGAGGCTTTCAAAATTCGAGCAGAGACATCTCGCTCGGTGATGCGACATGAGCATTTCAAGAAATCTGCTCACTCCGATTTATCCTTTGGGTGGAACATTTTCAATAATTTTTGAATTCCTCAAAACTGATATTAGGGATTCCAATTGAAATGTCCCGTGTTTAAAGTACATGTTTGACTAAAAATGCGAACTGAATTTTCTTCCAAAAGTAGCAAGCGAAGGTGCACCATAGTAATGTGTACCAGCCGCGTTCGATAGGTACCGGGTTCGTTCCTTGGCGCTCGCCAATTCTGACTCGTGGGTTTTTTGTGCTTTAGGCGGGGGTCGCCAGACAAATACTGGAGTGCCTTCGCATCTAATACGATTTCTTTTTCATTATTTCCCCCTCATTCGGTTTTCCTCTTATCCTCCATGCCCATGGTTACGGCTGTGTGGACAGTCGAATAGATTCATGCCCAATGGAAAGTTCACTCCCCATGCACACTAGGTGCCAGGGCGACGTGTCGCATGCTCTCTGTGGCGGATCATCGAGCATGGAAGTGTTAGAGACTTCCACGCATCTCTACTAGCCAATTTGTCTGTGGCCTCTCACCTCATTCAGTATTCCTGGGGGTGTTAGCCACATTAGCTAGATATACATAAGTCGCAGTGCAAGAGCTGTCCCCTTCCGTTGTCTACCCTTTACCCCTTACTCTTTCTTCCAAAAATGATTTATTGAATGAATGTTATATAGTTTGTATAATTTGTAATCCCTAAATGGTAAACAAAGTGGAAAGCCATATCTGACTAACCTATATAACTTACATTAAAACATTGTGTGCATTATTAACCATTTGCTTTATGTTCATTATTGTTGCTTTGAGCTTTCAAAAACGTTACCATATACTTTGAATACTAATTCTCACTGTTTGTTTCTTGTGATGTCACGGAAAGGGCATGGAATTTCAAAGGCAATATATATTACCACCCACCTTATAAACGTATTATTACCGTTCAACCTATTGTTAATCCTCTAATATAAAAGAATCGGTATTTCTGAACATTTATTACCAATAATATGTGCTGGTTAATATGCTTTTACAACGGTAGTTTTTAGAACATTTAAAAATAAAGAAAATGGGCAGAGGAAGTCCTATGAATATATCCCAACAGATAGTTTTACTGCGTTATTTGCTTAGAATTTTCTGCCTTCCTCTCACAATTTCATATAGTCCTTTCCCTTTTTGTCTCTTTCGCATCTTCCTCATTTCCTATCTATCGCTATACTATACTTGTTCCAATTTATCACTCTTCTCTCTCTCCCACTCTCTGAACAACTTCTGTATTATTTAAGTTTTAAAACAATGAGATCTTATTTATTGTTTAACAGTTGAAAAATAAATAAAGGGTTTAATATTACACAGGCTGGTACCTTATGAACTAAACCGTTTCTGGTGAAATCTGTGACGATATTCTTATATTTATTTATTGTATGCTCAGCCTGGGGATCACCAATGTAACAAATGTCCTTATTGCTTCAAAATTAGTTATAATTAATGCGCTTAATTACTGCTTAATTACCCGCGCATCGCACTTCCTGTGTTTACCATATTCCAGCTTTTTACTACATTTCAGCCCCACCGTCACGTAACAAAGCTTCTGGAAACCTGAGAATGGCCGTACACGACACTGTAGGTACTGTTTAAACATACGGAAAGTACATCTCAAGGTGCTCGCCGGTTGGAATGACATGCTCTCGAAGATATCGTGGGTTTGTAATTTATTATTGCTTAGATAGCCAACATTGAATCAGGGTATAATAGCTTTTTGAATTGAGCCTCCTGATAGAAAAGGAGTTACAATGCTTATACCATAGTATCAAAGCTTGTTTTGAATTTACCAGCTGAAGCGTAGGCTATACACTGTTTACTCGTAAACAGTAAAGATTGTACAATAAACACCACAACCTGCGTTCTCATTAATCAGTGAGTCAACCGTGAACATATCAAACCAGCCGTGACGATTTTCCACCACTTACCAAGAGTAGGCACAGGAAACATTTTATTTCATTAAAAATCATGGAGGGAAATCTACAAGTGATAGCTGCTCTTATGTTGGGGAGATCATAATGGTTACATCAACTTATGAATCTAGTTTGGAAATTTTAATAATATTTAACACGTTTTCTATATATTACATTTTATATAAATTTTATATTTTCTCATTTTAAAATTATATATTTTTTTAAATTTATTATTTAGGTTATTGATTTAACCAATGGATTTGTTTATTTTTTAACCATGATAACTTTATTGTATATACAGTATTTTACAGCTATGCCCATTATATGGTAATAACACAACTTGAAACATGGCAAGGACCGTATCCAATCACAGGCCTTAAATAACTATTACATTGTCAGGTCTAAATGAGACGTTCTTTTTAACCGTGTGTCTCATTGAGTCGCTGGCAGATGTTGAGGAACTGTATTGAGTAGTGGATTGGAGTGGTTGGTGAACTTGTAGATCCTCGTACAGCACACTTGCAGCACTGTAGCTATTGGTATCTGAAGATCCTGGTGGATGGTTCTATTGTGGTCAACCATGTGGACACTTGTTATGAGTTGAAGGAAGCGATTTTGAAGGATCTCTACTCTTTTTATCTGCAAATTGGATGCAGTACCCCAAATGTCAGAACCATATGTCCATATAGGCCGAACCAAAGAAAGATGGATCATTATTTTGTATTGCAATTGGAGAGATGCTTTTTACCGTATTAAATCATGCATCTGGCTACATTATTATAACTTAAGGATTTTTAAATTTAAAACCATGGCTCCATCCTAAGTGATAGAATACAGCTGATTGAATGCTATTAGAAAGCAAGAGGAATTTTTCTCAATGTCTGAGAATATTTAGAACTGTTGAAATTTTTAGAGTAGGCCCATGTTCCATTCGTAGTTATGGGGTTTAATCAGGAAGTTTGAGCAAACCGGGTCTGTTTCTGATAATAAATATGGAAGGGCAAACATAATTAATGAGAACATTGTTACTGAGGTGTTTCATTCAAATAATGAAATAAGTAGAAATAATAATTATGGAATTAGCAGTGTTGCACAGCTGTCAAGGCAACTTCATATGGAGTAAATCATCTTAGGCTGTAACTATATAAACTGAAACCAACATTTGCACTCAAGAGACAAGCGGAACAGATATTATTTAGCTTTATTTGTACTGGCAGAGATTAAAATGAATAATGATTGGTTGGACTCTTTTTGGACTACCGAAGCTCACTTTTCTCTTAATGATGCAGTTAACACACAATATTTCAGAATATGGTAATAAAATGACTCTCAAATTTTAATTTAAGAACATCTTCATGACAAAAGTTAGTGCATGGTCTGGCTTCAATGTACAATTATTATTTACCCTTATTTCTTCGAAGAAGAGAACAATGGAATAAGACAGGCTGTTACTGCAAATGGTGAGCGCTAGTATGGCATGTTACAAACCTTCATTCCTACACTAAGGAATCACATTACCTTCATGCAAAGCAATTAAATACCCAGATCCATTATAGATCCCATTTCTGACTGATGAATCACAATATGAAACAAATTATCTTCATGCAAAACAATTAATTACCCAGATCTTTGGTGGTGGTGTCATCAGTTCACAAAAGTGGCCGCTGGGATTTCCAGATATCAATCCGATCGGTTTTCGAAGTTTTCCTGACACATCCAGCAACCCAACACCAACAATCTCCAAAGAAATTGATAATATTCTAAGACAAAGTTCTGTGCATGGAGTCGCAGAAAGAACAGCGTTCGTTGAAAAATAGAGCGGAAGACATCTTCCTACTTTATAGAACCCAATTGTTTGTCAGTATCTGACCTCTTTGGATACTTCCTATCTTCAATATTGTAATATTTATAACGGTTTTAGGTTTGAAGTAACTTTTGAAAGATCCTATATATTGCAACGCGAAGAAGGAGATAGGTTTGAATGGCGTTATGTTACCGTATCCAGTTGTCCTCGATGACAACTGCTACTAGTAATTAAATCGGATATGCTTTATTGCCCACGTGTTTCTTCTTCAGCAAAAAATAATATCGCAGAAAATAACGTTTTTTTTTTTTTTTGTGCAAGTGGTGATGTCGTTGCCACCCTTAAGGTTCAATTAATTCTGCATCGTTGTCATGTCACAAGCTCTGCCCAAAAGATATTTCACTACCTCCGGGCACAAATATGGGAGAAATTTCCGGAAACGTAGAGCGCTGCCGGAACTGACTTCGTAACATATCCGCGATACCTGTACAATGTAATAACGCTAATTGGAGTTCAAAATCAATATTCATATGAGCATCAGGGGTGTAAAAAAGCGCTGGGATGGCAAAACACCTTGATGGGCGTGACTGATTTGTCAGATGTTTGCTCAAAGAAGGGCTTATTCATGGCTTTTGTAGGTTTAGTGGCAACATATCGGTGACACTGTATGGATTAGTAAAACATGAAGGATGGTGAGTCTAATGGGGAAAGCGTATAATGCAAATGCATTATTAATGCAATAAAGGTCTTTTCGTATAGCTTGATGGTCAGCACTTCTGAGTTTGATTTCAGCCAAGTGAGAGACATTTTTTTAGCAGTTAAACGTACGACCAGAGGATTCAAAATTGCGTTTTTATTGTTACTTCATATCAAAACAGTATCACTCGCGAATAAATCCCTCGGGACCGAAAGGGGTGGCACCGTGGTAACGTATACGACTCGTATTTGGGAGGTCGCGGGCTTGATAACACTTTTACTTTCTCTACGTACTATGCATAGTAGATAGAGAAGTGATTGAATTGTACCCAAAAATTAATGTCGAAATTTTTTCGGAAAACATTTTATAAGAAGATCCGCATTTGTGAGTGTGTCAGTCTCTGGGCAGTTTAGCTCAAAAACGAAAAGTCCGTAAATAACAAACTTTGTATTTAAGTTAAGTATCTTCCAAGGATGCGACACCTGGCTTTTCAGGAAAATTCCCCTACCCTCAACTAGCCTTTATTTGGACTTTTGAGAACATCTTCATTTTCTCAAAAATAACTCTTAACGATGATGATTAAAATGCCATATATCTAACATATTTTCATGAAAAACGACATGTATATCTTAAATTTTCTGCAAATAGCCTCTGCTAGATGCCTTTTGACTTTTAGTATAACTCGTAAACCGTTAGAAACAGACAAAACTAACTACACAAGCATACAATTTATGACATATGCATGTTTTTGTAGAGTTAGCCGTTTCCGAATTATATTTCATTTTTTTTTTCAATTTATGTCAATTTTCGTTTAATGTTTTTCTCCCGGAAATGCAAAAGAGGGCACATTTCAATTGTTTCATCTTGGTGTCTTCCCGCATTTTTCTTCTACTTGAAGGAAGCAAATAATAAGACGATATCTGCTAGTGTTGATTAGTATGACGTAGTTAGACTAATTTTTGTAAGACAATTTTTTTTTTGTATAACTAAAGTAACGTGAGTAGAACACATCAGATTTTTACTCTCTCTACACGTACTATGTACATAGTGTTTATTTAGAAAGAATTATATTCCAACCAAAAATTCAATACCTAGATTTCAACGGAAATTCTTTCGGATCCGCTGATAAAAAAATCTGATGTGTTCCATTCACATGCCCTTCTCTACATCTCTGCAACAAATTATTGTTAAAAAGCTTATTGTTTTATTTACTTAATGCTAATCGAAAAAAATAGCAGAAGTATTCTTATTACTTGCTTCCTTGTAAGTAGAAGCGAAATAAGGGAGTACCATAGTTTAAAGTGATAGTCAAAAGCTGAAAGTTCCTTTGTTTGTATGGACACGAGTTTACAAATTCCTGTAAGAGTAAAGTATGTTTATTAAAACTGAAACAAAAAATAAACCAAAAAAAAAAAAAAGAAAAAAAAAAGGAATATCTAAAAAAGGATCAACTCCACGGAAAAAAATGTATATAATGTAAATTGTGTATTTTAAGGTGCTCTGCATTTTTCGTTTAGTAAGTTTTTATCTATCTCTTACGGTTTAACAGTTTTTAAAATTCCGTAAATTTCATCCAGAGTAAAGTAAGCTTCAGAGGCTATTCGCAGAAAATTGAAGAGATTATATATATATATATCCTTTATCTATCAGGTAAATTTCTTTAATATAAGATATTTTAATCAAAAATATTAGCCATTCTTGATAAAATCAAACTTTTTTAAAAATGTTCCATGTGAAGGGTAGTTTGGGTTGGGGGATTTTTCTCAAAATCCTCGTGCCGCATCCCTGGAAGATACTAAACTTAAATACGAAGCTTGGTATTTTACAGTTTTTGTATTTTAGTTATCGTGTTCACGAACACACGGACCTTTTCCTGAAAATGCTTTTTTTTTTGGATACAGTGGAGCCTAAAACCTATATTTTCGGTGAAGTCTCGTTATCGAATTTTTGGTTGGAGTGCAATACCTTCTCTATACACTAAGTACATAGTACGTATAGAAAAAGTAAAAATCTGATGTGTTCCACATACATGACTTTCTCTACATCTTTGAAACAAATTATTGTTAAAAAGTCTATGCTTCTATTTACTTCATGCTATTCGAGAAAAGGTTAGCAGAAATAGTCTTATTACTTACTTCCATGCAACTAGCAGCGAAATAAGGGAGTACCATAGGTTAAAGTGATAGTAAAAGCTGGTTGCTATGTGACTGAAGTTCCTTTGTTGTGTGGACAGATGTTGACAAATTCCTGTATGAGAAAAGTACAAGTTTTTACTTTCTCCATACGCACTATGTACATAGTGTATAGAGAAAGTATTGCACTCCACCAAAAAATTCTATACCGAGATTTCACCGGAAATATATGTTTTAGGGTCCCCATTATCCCAAAAAAGGCATTTTCACAAAAAGATCCGTGTGTGTGTGTGTGTGTGTCCGTGTGTCTGTGAACACGATAACTCAAAAACGAAAAGTCGGTAAAATACGAAACTTGGTATTTAAGTTTAGTATCTTCCAGGGATGCGACACGAAGATTTTGAGAAAAATTCCCCCACCCCCAACTACCCTTTACATGGAACTTTTTTCGAAAATTTTGATTTGCTCAAAAATAGCTCAAACGATTTTGATTAAAATTTCGTATATTAAATATAATTTACCTGTCAAATAAAATGTATATCTTGAATTTTCTGGGAATAGCCTATGAAGAGTAGTTTATTCTGGATGAATTTTACTAAATTTTGAATAATTGCTAAACCGTAAGAGATGGACAAAAACTTACTTCACAAAAAACACACA
This sequence comes from Hymenopus coronatus, assembly GCA_030762935.1. Taxonomy (NCBI): domain Eukaryota; kingdom Metazoa; phylum Arthropoda; class Insecta; order Mantodea; family Hymenopodidae; genus Hymenopus; species Hymenopus coronatus. The sequence goes on from CM060891.1 coordinate 59,462,840, forward strand.
ATTTATGTTATATACAATTTTTTCGTGGAGTTCGTCGTTTTTGTGACATTCCTTATTTTTGGATTCTGCTATGAAAAACGTATACTTTTCTCATACAGGAACTTGTCAACTCCTATCCATATAGACAAAGGAACTTCATTGACATAGCAACCAGCTTTTGACTATCACTTTAACCTACAGTTGTCCCTTATTTCGCTTCTACTTACAAGGAAGCGAGTAATTAGACTATTTCTGCTATTTTTTTCTGATTAGCAGAAAGTAAATAAAAGTATAAGCTTTTTAAAAATAATTTGTTGCAGGGATATGAAGAAAGTCTTGTGAATGGTACACATCAGATTTTTTAAGGCTTAAACCAATAACAAGGGATATCTAAAAATCGATGAACTCCACGAAAAAAGTGTACATAACTTAAATTGTGTGTTTTAACATGCTGTATAGTTTTAGTGCCGTAAGTTTTTCTCCATCTCTTACGGTTTAGCAGTTATGCAAAATTCCGTAAAATTCATTCAGATATACGATATTTTAATCAAAATCGTTACTCATTTTTAAGAAAATCAACATTTTTGAAAAAAGTTCCAACTAAAGGGTAGTTTGAGGTGGGGGGATTTCTCAAAATCTTCGTGTCGCATCCCTGGAAGATAAACTTAAATACAGAGTTTGGTATTTTACCGACTTTTTGTTTTTTGAGTTATCGTGTTCACACACACACACACACACACACACACACACACACACACACTCACACACACAGGGACTTTTTTTAATATTCCTTTTTTTTTCTTTTTTTTTTTTTTTATACAGGGGACCCTAAAACATATATTTCCGGTGAAATCTCAGTATCGATTATTTGTGTGGAGTGCAGTATGTTCTCAATACACTATGTACATAGTACGTATAGAGAAAGTAATGAATTCTCGATGGAAACAAATAAAGGGCTACATCTAAATTATATGGACAAAGCCTTCTTAAACACTCTTTTGTTAATGAATTTTGCAATAGATTCTTTACTCGAAGTAGCACATATCTTGAGTGTTACGTAATTTCCTAAGTGTAGTGTAAATAGTAAAGACCTCACTTAGTGTTTCTTGGCATGGCAATTGATAAATGAATTCTAAAGATGAAATAAAGGTTTATTTTTCATGTTTCCTAGGATACATGAAATGTATACATGAAGTTTATAGGATTGGATAAAATGCATTATCATCATATTATCAATTAATATTAATAGTGTTGTTAATTGAAATTGCTTTTTATGATTAGCATGCAATTACCACCGGAATCACGACAGCGATCGTTCAGTAACAAAGGAATATCTAGCAACATTTTTATTTGGGATTGTGGGGATTTTTCTAAGCACAATGAATTTATCAGTGAAACAGGTAGTCTGTGTGTGAAGTGGATTTAATAAAGTTGCTGTTGTGATATTCTTTTTGAGCTGCTGCTGGAGCAAGCAAACTTTTTCTGTGGAGTGTTCGAGATCTCGAGGCTTGCGGTCCTCATTAGGAACCATGGGAGATTCGCTGCAGAGAATGCCAGTTATGAGTCTCGTTGCCGAAAGAACTGTCATGTTATGCAGAAAGTATCACATTTCATACACGCCCAGAGGCAAGACAGGTATTCTACAGAAACACCGCGTACTTCTTCCCTTTTTTCCTAGCAGTAGAGCGTGCTCTGAATTACAAATGCCCCGCTGTTGGCTTGGAGAATGTGGAGAACAATAAAAGAGTTTACCTTTAGGAGACAGAACGCTAGGACAAGCCACTCTTTGCCTGTGGGGTTCAGTTTCACATAGTCCTTCCCCACTTAATCCAGAGCACCCAGTGTCACCAACCTGACGTAGACGACGGACAGCTCAAAATGGCACTAGAGGTAAACTTCGTGTTCACGTATTATAAACCTAAAAACTTTTTTCCAAAGAAATGACATAGTATATCATATTTACCCTGCATTAAATACATAGTTACGCAAAATTAAAAAGTTAGTTTACTTTCTCTATCACGCATCATTGTATGCAAAATATGATGTCTATATTCCATTGTATGTGTGTATATATTTTTAGGCTTCTGAACTCCCTAAAAACAGTTTAAAAATAGTGTTTCTGTGACACTGTTTATCAAGAACATTGCGTCACACCATATTTTTTGCATGGAAGAATATTCATTATTAGTTTTCTTAAGAAGTATAAAATAAAACATACCTGACACATTAATATGACAAATTATATTATTACTACAAATTGTGTGTGTGAGAGAGAGGGAGAGGGAGAGGGAGAGGGAGAGGGAGAGGGAGAGGGAGAGGGAGAGAGTGAGAGAGAGAGAGTGATCAATGTTGCTAGAAAAAAAATAGTGACCATTAAAATGCACAATTTCGTCGAATGAATTCTCTTAATGCAGGACTATAAATTCTTTTTGAATTATTTATTTGAGTGTCAATTAAAAACTATGGTGCCAGTTCATTGCATTAGCCATTATATAAATATTCCATATTGTATGTTTACACTTTTCCAAGAATAAATACATCAATTGATGGGCATGCTTGAAAGTTTGAGAATTTGGGTTTCTTTTTTCATTGTTAGAGCTTGTTACCCAAACTACACTTGAGGTTATTTTCGCATGTCCCATTTAACAAAGTGCTTACTGCTTAATTTGAAGTTATCCCTAAGCAAATGCGTGAATGCGTAATGGCGTAATGCGAATAGAATAGTAATATATACCCAATGAGTATATGACAATGCTTCATGGAATGAGAACATTGGATTTAGTTTTCTAATGAATTAGTAGCAATAATAAAACTCTCAGGAAATATGTTGTGGCTGCCGCAGACGCCCCTGGTTCGATCCCAGCGACCGCATGCGATATTTGTGGTGGACAAAGCGGCGCAGGTTTTCTCCGGGTTCTCCGGTTTCTCCCCCTAACGCATTACACCGGTGCTCTATGAGTGTTATCACCTGCGGTGCCACAAATAGTAAAAGCGGGAGTTATTGTTAAACAGCTTATTCTTCTATCCACTTCATGCTAATTGAGATAAACATAGATTACTTGTTTCTTTGTAAGTAGAAGGGAAAACACTGTGCTGAAGCGATAGTCAACTTTTAAAGCCTGGATACCATGTGGTTAAATCAGTTTCTTTGCATTGCGAGGAGTTGAGAAAAGTATTTTAAAACCGAAACCAATAACAGGGAAAGTCTCATAAATGGTCAACTGCACGAGAAACCTGTATGATATAAATTCTGCGTTTTAACTAGATTTACACTTTTTGTGTAGTAAGCTCTTGGCTATCTCTTACAGTTTACCATTTAGGTAAAATTCAGTAAAATGCATCCAGAATATGGAGGTCTTTAGGAACTATTCCCAGAAAATTCAACATATACATTTTATTTGACGAGTAAATATTTTTAATAAGTGTTTTAATCAAAATCGTTAGCCAGCTTTGAGAACATTTTGTCTACTGCAAAGAGTAGTTTGGGGTAGGGGAATTTTCCTCAAAATCTTTGCATCGCATTCTTGGTGGATACTAAACTTAAATACCAAGTTTTCTTTTTTGAGTCATCGTGTTCACACACACACACACACACACACACATGAAACTTTTTCTAAAAATGTGTTTTGGATACAGGGACCCTAAACCGTGTATTTCCGATGAAATTTCGATATCGAATTTTTGAGTGGAGTGCAAATCTTTCTCTACCTACATATTGTGTACTATGTAGAGAAAGTAAAAAAAGCTCTGTCGTGTAATACTCACATACGCTTCTATGTACACTTTATAATCTATGAACGCGGCTAGTGTATTTCTTGGGGTGGGTTATGCTTGATGCTATTGGTTGAATTTCAGCTAAGCGAAATAGAAGTTCAGTTAGTTATCGTGCACGAAGCTGTGCGCGCTCAGACATGCAATTTATGTAGGCGTTATGGAAGTTAGGACTGGTGCAACTACGCTGTTACGGCTAAAATGGAGCAACATTCGAATCATCAAACTTCAGATAGCTCCAAAGAAATTTCACGACAGGTCTCAGGAACACAATTTTATCGAAAAATTGTGTGTACAATGGGTACCAGCGGTTCTGTGACATTGAGACAAATGAAATCTGAACATGCTACCCCGGCATCTAAGTTAGTATACCTGGGCATATCGAACTTTAAATTGATTTTCAGTAGAAGCACTACAAACTATATATCTATAAGTTATTTTTTTCAGATATTAAAATAAAATAGAAGCAATAAGAAAAGATTTCGCATATAAAATAGTGTAATTGAGCGAGTGTGCAATTAAAATATTCTAAACAAAAATATTATTGGAAATCCAGCAACTTTGCAACTGGTATCCAGTAGCTTCCTTTACACTGCTACAAAGTAAATCACCAGTATCCACCACCAACCAAAAATAATTAATATAATGAAATAAAATACATTTTAATGAATACAGTAATCGTTTTTTAAAACTTATACATGCTACATTATTAATGTAGTTGAAAATGTTACACATACCATTAATATATATTTGTAATAAATTATGTAGGTGAACTTTTTTGAGTATGGAGGGTAGAGAAGATTATTTCAGATATAAGAAAAAAATTTAGGGGAAATTGTCATTTATAGCATGCATTACAGTATATAAAAGCTTCACTGAACAAGTATATATAATTTTAGAGTAAAGTGAACCAAAATATTCTGCTCCCAATGTTAACTGAAAACGATTTATATTGGCTATATGTATACTAATTTTAACATATATTTGTATTTTACATGGGATATACTTGGAAAAGATCGGCATATTTGGTTTTAAAGCTTCATTTCATTAGACTAAATAGTTTTTGAGAAGTTACTATCAAAATTTACTCAATCGGCAGTCAAAACTTGACTGACCACCCAGTGTCAAAGAAAATGGTCGGCAATTATAGATATTCCTAATACTTTTGTATGTTACATCGATAATCCTTTGAACAATTTAATAGTATGCCACTAATGCCATAATTTCTCAAAACGGAACTCTTGTTTTCTGGATTTAAAGTATTTTTTCCTCATGTTTTCTTTCAGGCTTTTGTTTGTGAACAGTTTATCTCAAATTGATTTTCGGCTCTACACAAATTTTGTGTTGTATTTTACGTGCCCGTTTGCTTTTGCTGCGCACTGGTGTATATTTTTTGGAGGCATAATTTTTAACTGTGGTTTCTTAGGGCTTGTTGTGCAGCTAATGGCCACTGAGGTTTAGCACCTTAAATTCACACCACTGATACTAGTATACGAGTGAAGCTGTAACTGTAGCCTGGGCTACTCCTGTTCGTCTCTTGGAATTGAATTTAAAAACAGTATTATCAGACAGAGCTCAACGTGGTTCTTTGTCGAATTTCCTCTAAGTCTCACAAAGTAGTTACGGGAATACAATGAAATAAAAGAATTTTGTAAGTTTAAACACAATCTTAAGTTGCATTGTAATTTATCTCACTCCTCTATTCAGAATTAAAGCTGGTATGATATCCATAGCCTCAGTTTATGAATGCTGATTTTAACACTTTGTTGCGATATCTTGGAATCGTCGAAAAATATGTAAAAGTAGCGCTAGGTTTAAATATTGGTTATCTTGTGCCTTAATAAACTACACAAGTTCCACTCTAGCACAAGAAGCAGAATTTTAGAATTTTATCCTTCAGTTTCACAGATTTTGAGTTCAATTTCCGCCAATAAGCGGTAATATTTCTTTAACCCTCAACTGCATGGTTTGCACATATGCAACAAAGATGGTTGATTAAAGCTTTTAGTATTTTTAGTAGACTATTTTCTAATTTCGTATTACGCTAAGCTCAGCTGTTTTATAGTGTAAAATTATTAAAATGTTGTAATAAAACTGTAATCAAATGAAACCCCGCCAGCATCCAAGCGACCCACGACACCTGTTATTTTACTTGAGCCCTCCCCATCATTTATCAAAGGCGCATTTGGCAGCAATCGCTGGAACTTGAACTCGCATTGAATGGATGGCCAGTTCATTACGTATCGCGCTAAGGATCACGGCTATTCGAGTCGCTTTAGTTGTGGTGCCGGTGAAAGGGATATAAATACCGGTTTGCCATTAGAGGAAGAACGGCATATGTAGCGAAATAAATCGTGCAACTAAGGTTAAGCAGAATTAATCCTTATTCTCCCTAGAGCCTGCAGGCGTAAATCTCAGTATGTGTGCTGAAGCTGTACATTATAGCTACTAAACTGATTAAAATAGATAATAAATTTATTTCATTATTGATGCAATATAATTAGCTAATGTATTGTGATTTCAGTGTGGGCTTATAGAGAAACATACAATGTTTAGTGGCAAACAACTTCTCTTTGCAGGAGACAGCAGGCTTTACCTGAAGCTAGTTAGCTGCACTGCTGTTGAGATTTAAACTCTTTTATAGGCAAAATAAAAGTTGAAATGAACTTTAGAAAACTAAAGTTTCAGAAGAAAGTGGCCTACCTATTTATCATATCAGCTTGCATGATAACGCGTATGCTTCAGATTCACAGAACATATTAAATCGTGAGTTTATGAGATGTCCCCACCACTAGACAAGAATCTGATGTGTTTCATTCACATGACTTTCTCTAAATCTTGGTAACAGATTGCTGTTAAAAAGCTTAGTCTCGGATTTACTTCATGCTAATCGAGATAATCATTAGGAGAAACTGTCTTCTGACTTAGTTCCTTGTAAGTAGAAGGGGAAAAATCTGTTTTCCTTTCACATGTTGTCCACTAGCTGTTATTCAAAAGGTCATTCTTTTATTTACATCATGCTAATCAAGAATAAACATTAGCAAACTTAGTTGTTACTAGCGCCTTGTAAATAGAAGGGAAATAAGAAAATGCAAAGACTAAAGTGGTAGTCTCGTCCTTTAAAGGTCTGTCGCTGTGTGAAACAATTGAAAATCTAATTTCTTTGCTTTCCCGGAGAAACGAGAAGAAAGATGCCTTCCCGTTTGAGAAAAGTTTGACAAAAATTTAAACCATTAATCCGGAATATCTCGAATATGTTAACTCTACAAAAGATATATATGACATAGATTGTGTGTTTTAATGAGATCTACATTTTTTGGTGTAGTATGTTTTTGTCTATCTCACCCGTTTGCCACCAGGATGAAGAGGTCTTCAGGGGCTATTCCCAGAAAATCCAAGATATACATTTCGTTTATCTCTAAAAATATCTTAAATGTGTGGTATTTTAATCAAAATCGTTAGAACCATTTTTGAGAAAATTTTCGAAAAATATTTTATGTAAAGGGTAGTTGGGGGTGGGCGGTTTTCTTGAGAATCTTCGTGTCGCATCCGTAGAAGATATCAAACTTAAATACCAAGTTTTGTATTAAACGGTCATTTCGTTTTTGAGCTATGCTGCCCAAGGCACACACACACATTCAAAGTTTTCTAAAAATGCTTTTTTTTTTATTCAGGGGGTCTCAAAATGTGTTTTTCGATGAAATCTCGGTATCGAATTTTTGGGTGCAATACAATACCTTTTATATACACTATATACATAGTACGTGTAGGGAAAGTAATACGTTCATTACAGAGAGATACATCAAACAATATAATAACAAAGAAGTCTTGTCACTCAATTTAGTGGGAGAAGCGAAAAAGTTATATGGGGAAAGTTTACCACCTGAGGTAAGACCGCTCATGATATCGATGCCGGCTAGACAGATGTGCGAAACAAGCTACAAACAGCAATGCTAAAGTATCGAATATGTGATCTGGGAAATGTATACCTGTTAAAACGCATGTATATTATGAAAAACTCGCGATTTAGACAACCGACGCAAAAATACAAATGATTTTGTGTGGGCGGATCGTATTAATGGAGAAGAACAGGTGTAAACGCAGTTTTTGGTCATGCATGGCTTCTTCGTCTAATATCAGAGCACCACGAGCTGAGGAGATGTCATTAATCCACCCCTGCACCTCCTCTTTCCTCACGAGTACCGAACTTGCAACTATGTGTGTGCTTTTTAACTTTCTCTACATGTACTATGTATATAGTGTAGAGAGAAGGTATTGTATTGCAACCAAAAATTCGATACCGAGATTTCACTGGAAATTGACATTTTAGATCCCCTTGTATCCAAAAAAAGTATTGTTAGAAATAGTTCCGTGTGCGTCCGTGCCCCTTTGAACACGATAACTCAAAAACGAAAAATTGGTGAAATGCCTAACTTGATATTTAAGTTTAGCATCTTTCTTAGATGCGACACTAAGATTTCGAGAAAGATCCCCGCCTCCTCAAACTATCCTTTACATGGAAAACATTTCGAAAATGTCAATTTTCTCAAAAATCGTTCCAATAATTTTGATTAAAATACCGTATATTAAAGATATTTACATAGTGAATGAAATATATATCTTGAATTTTCTGGGAATAGTCTCTGAATACCGCTTTAGTTTGGAAGAATTTTGCTGAATTTTGTGTAACTGTTAAACTGCAAGAGACAGACAAAAACCTACTTAATAGGAAACGCAGAGCTCGTTAAAACACACCATTTATATTATACACATATTTTTCGTAGAGTTGGTTGTTTTTTAGGTATTCCTTATTATTGGTTTCAGCTTTAAAATACTTATTCTTTTCTCATACGGGAATTTACTACTATACATACAAAGGAACTTCAATCACATAGCAACTAGCTTTTGACCACTACCTTAGCCTATGGTAGTCCCTTATTTCCCTCTTTCTTACAAGGAAGCAAGTAATAAGGCAATTTCTGCTAATTTAATTTTTTCTCGATTAGCATGAAGTAAATAGAAGAAAAAACTTTTTTGCAATAATTTGTTGCAGAGATGTAGAGAAAGTCATGTGAATGGATCACATCAGATTTTTATTTAATGTCAAGAGGAAACCAAACGTATTTCATACATCTAAAGAGTAACTCAAACTGTAAATGGAGTGAGCGTTATTCTGGATGAGCACCTGCTCTTCATAACCACGACTGCCATATATATTGGCATATGACTAGAATTTAAAAATACAATTTTAACTTACTATAGAGCTGCTGTGTTAATTTACATATCCCCCGTCATATAAATAATCTACTAGGTTATTTATGGTGTAATATTATTATGGACTGGCTCCTGATGCATAGACTTGTACATTTGTTTATATTGAGCATTTTAAATATACATGAGCCTAATACATCGCACTGTAATCCGCATATTTCAAGCTGTATTTTTCACACTTAACTAAAACTTAATCATAACTGATAAGAATTGTAAAAATCTTGTGTATCGTTCACATGACTTTCTCTAAATTTCTGCAAAAAATTATTGTTAGAAAGATTATTCTTCTATTTACCTCATGCTAATCGAGAACAAATTAACAGAAATAGTCTTATTACGTGCTTCCTTGAAAGTAGAAGCGAAATAAGGGAGTACCATAGCTTAAAGTGATAGTCAAAAGCTGGTTGCTATGTGATTGAAGTTGCCTGATTTGTATGGACAGGAGTTGACAAATTCAAAAAAAAAAAAAAAAAAAAAAAAAAAGGAATATATAAAAAACGATCAATTCCACGAAAAAATGTATATATCATAAATTGTGTATTTTAACGTGTTCTACATTTTTGTGTAGCAAGTTATTATCTATCTCTTACGGTTTAACGGTTATGCAAAATTCCGTAAACTTCATCCAGAATAAAGTAGTCTTCAGAGGCTATTCCCAGAAAATTGAAGATATACATTTTATTTGACAGGTAAATATATTTAATATACCATATTTTAATCAAAATTGTTAGAGTAATTTTTGATAAAAGCAAAATGTTCGAAAAAAGTTCCATATAAAGGGCAGTTTGGGGTAGGGGGATTTTCCTCAAAATCTTCGTGTCGCATCCCTGAAAGATGCTAAACTTAAATACCAAGTTTGGTATTTTACCGACTTTTCGTTTTTGAGTTATCGTGTTCAGACACACGGACCTTTTTCTGAAAATGCTTTTTTTTTTTTTTTTTTTTTTTTTTTTTTTTGGATAGAGGGGACCCTAAAACATATATTTCCTGTGAAATCTCGGGATCGAGTTTTTGGGTGGAGTGGAATACCTTCTCTATACACTATGTACTCAGTGCGTATAGAGAAAGTAAAAATACATTAAAGAAACTACACAGCACACAAACACAACAAAAAGAGACTACGAGCATATACATTGCATATGATGATTAAGTAGGGACGGAAGGTAGAACAGTAACAAACAGGCCGTATTACATCACTACTCCCGGTGCGTGGCACTTATAGATATGGATTAAGTGCAGCAGTTGAGTCTGTTAAACACAATGGACGGATTTATTAACAGGTCAACATATAAATTAGGCCACCTGTGGAATAAATTCATGTTTTATTAGGTGTAAGAGAAACAATATGTTAAAACTATTGAGGAGCGTTTATTTTCTTCTCATTTATTTATGTACATTGTGATGCTTGATGGCCAGACTGTAGTGTACGTTCACTCGGGGTCATTTTCTGTCTAAACCCTATCCATGCACACTAGAAACTTTCAGAAGGTATACATGCGGTTTTCTGTATAAACCAAATCCATTCCAACCCCTAATGCATCAACCCACCCCTGCCAGCTTTTCGTTCTTCCTCAAATTGCTATCTGAGTTGTATCACCTTTTGTAAAGGTGTATCAATCGCTTTCCCTCACCCCTGCCAATTAGATAGATCCAACCATCTCGTAGCTCTCTCCTTGAGTTAACAAAGGAATCTGTCGGATACTTTCTCCTGGGCTATTCCGTTTTGACAAAATGCACCAGCATTACCTTCTACACAACAACGCGATTTTAACTCTTCTTCAATAACAAATTTGATTACTAACCATGATCGCAGCAAGTCCTCGATTCACTCTATTTGCCGCAAAAATATATTGTTTCATACTTCATTACTACTTTCTCTTGCACGTATGTACAATATGCTTAGTAGGTAGAAAAGGTATTATAGTCCATCAAAAATTCGATACAAAGTTTTACCGCAAATACTATTTTGGGCTACACTAAATCCATTAAAAGCATTTTTACTGTGTCTGTTGTTCAAAAACGAAAAATACTTTTAATACCAAACTTGGTATTTATGTTTAGTATTCCCCTAGATTCATTAAAATAAAACATGCATTTTGTGCATCAAAATATTCTCTTCACGAAGATTGTCAAGAAAATCCATCACCCAAAATGCTTTTACTAGAAAAAAATTTCGAAAAATCTTATTTTAGCAAAACTGGCTCTGGATTTTGATTAAATTAGTTAAAGATATATGACAGTTAAAATATATGTTATAGTAAATGACTCGATAGACTTGCAATATATTGCATTTCCTAGCAATAGATCTGAAGTAGTCTTCATTGCAAATGTTTTTTGAATAACTGGTAAACTTTATATTAAAATCAATAATTTGTGGTGACGTAAACATTGATTATCTATATCTAGTCTCCGAACGGATCAACTCAATTCTATATTTTTTGCATACAACATGTCACACATAGTGCATTTTCCTTCAAGAATTCAGGGTGTCTCGTCTTCAGTAATAGATAAATATTCATAAATATAAATAGAATTAAAACTTCTGTAATCTCGCAATTTGCAAATGGCCTTTCATATCATGAGCACAAATACTTCTTATCAAAGAAATTAACCTTAAATTAAAACCCAGATATAAATATTTTAGATCAAGAAAAGTAGATGAAAACACCCTCAAGATGCTTAAATGCGCCCTTCAACAAGAATCATGGACTGAAGTCTATGACATTGATGGAATAAATGACAAGTGCATTTCCTACAACATTTCAACTCTCACTTTGAAGCATTCATTCCAGTCAAATATAGTAAAATACGTAATCGAAGGAAAATAACACCTGCTAAAACATTGTATTGTAATAGAGAGATATGCAATTCCAATAAAAAAAACTCTGTAATAAAAAGAGAAACAGGTAAGAGCTATTAAGAAAGCTCCTCAATTGCACTGAATACTGGTAATCAAAAATAAATGACCCTCAAAAGGTTACAGATATTTTCAAGAATTTGTTTTTAAGTGCATTAAACCTACATTATGGATGCAAAGAATCAGCATTAAGTTTTTTTTTGTTTTTTTTTTTTGAAAACTTCTTTTGTAAACGCAGTCCTCGAGCTTAAAATAAAAGTACTACGCCATCTGAAATAAAAAAAAGATTGCTCAAGACCAAAAAATTCCACTGGATATGATGAAATATCTAACAAAATCCTAAAAGGATCTTCCGACTTAATTAGCATTCCCCTTAGCTATTTATATAACGAATAACTAAAGAGTGAAATGTTTTCTGACAGAATGAAGTACTCTTGTGTCAAACAACTTTTTTAAAAAAGGTGAACAAGATAATGTCTCAAATTATATAACCCACACTTCTTTTGTCTGTTTTCACAAAGTATTTTAGAAAGTAATATTCAATAGATTTTGTAATTACTTGGAAAAGAACAACTTATTTGTCAAGGAACAGTTTGGGTTTAGAAAATGAGTCTTGACAGATAATGCAACCTGCAAGCTCACGCATAAAGTGTTCACAGCGTCAAATGAAAAGGAACATGTAGGTGGAAACTTTTGTGACCTAGCGAAGGCGTTTGACTGTGTGAAAGCATAACTGTCTGATAACAAAACTGCATTTATATGGAATAAAGAATAGCATAAAGATTGGTTCATTTCACACCTAGAGAAGAGAAAACATACGGTCGAAATTAATAACTCCAATGGGTATCAAAACAGTGCTTCAGAATGGAAATCAGTGAAACACTGTTCCCCAGGGATCGATCTTAGTGCCTCTTTTGTTCTTGATTTATATAAATGACCTCTCATTGTACATGAACAATATCGCAAGTGTTTATTTATTCCTAGATGATACTAGTGTTCTAGTAACAAGGAAAGATTTCAATGACTGTGTAGCACAATTAAACTAAGTTTTAAATTGTGTGTCAAATTGGTTAAAAGAAGAAAAAAAAAACTCGGTAAACCTTGAAAATAAAAAATAAATTAAATTTCAACTACTTGCTCACCATAAACGCATATAGAAATAGAAATTTTATTAATGATACATTTTTAGAACAGCTAAATGGAGTAGAATTTCTTAGCCTTCAGATAGAGAAGCATTTGGACTGGGAGTGACATATTGACTACATCACACCTAAACTTAGCTCATCATGTTGTGGTCCACGAGTTTCACTAAATTAATACACTTAAATAAATGTATTTTGCCTATTTTTAACTCCATAATCGAGTATGGAGCAATTCTGGGGCAATTCAGTAGATAATAAATGCATATTCCAGATACAGAAGAAGGCTATACGAGTAATAATATAATGCTTATAACAGTCAGTCATGCAAAGAACTATTTCAAAGATTGGGCATAATAATGGAAACACCTCTTGAAATGAACAAACACTTTATTAATATGGTGTTGGTCCACCATTTGCTTTCAAAACAGCTTCAATCCTTCGTGGAATTGATCCATACAGTGCATGAATTGTTACTAGAGGTATTTTATACCACTCATCATGAATAATAGTTTCAAGCTCCTTAAGGGATGGAGGAGGAGGACATCTCGCCCTCACTCTTCTTTCCAATTCATCCCACATGGGCTCAATAATGTACAGATCTGGGGATTGAGCTGGTCATGGAAGATGTTTAACTTCATCTTCATGCTCTTCAAACCACTCTGCTACACATCCAGCAGTATGAACAGGTGCATTGTCATCTTGGAATATTGCATTGCTTGTAGGAAACAATGTTTGCAGCATAGAGTGCACATGGTCCCCAAGAATTCCCTTAAAGACATTAGCAGTCACTTTACCAGTCAGTGTTATGATAGGACCTACAGAAAACCAAGATATTGCAGCCCAAACCATGACTGACCCACCACCATGCTTAACAGTAGGCATTAAACAGTCAGGATCATAAGCTTCTTTAGGTGTTCTCCAAACATATACTCTGCCAGTGGTAGGAAAAAGTGTGAATGATGATTCATCAGACCATATCACATGTTTCCAGTCATCAACTGTCCAAGTCTTATGTGCATGGCACCATTGTTTTCGCTTTGTTGCATTAGTTTGTGTGATTAGTGGTTTGGCAATTGCTGCTCTGCCATGTAATCCGAACTTGTGAAGCTCTCTCCTCACAGTTCTGGTAGAAACAGGTTGACTGACACATGTATTCAGTTGTGCTGTCACTTTATCTGCAGTAGTTTTATGATTTCTTAATACAATCTTCTTTAAGGCTCTCCTGTCTCTGTCGTTTAACTTCTGTTTGCGGCCACTGTTACTTTTTGCAGAAGATGTTTTACCTTTTGACAAGTATGCTGACATAACCTTAGAAACTGTACTTCTTGCAATATTTAATAGATTGGCAGTTTGAGTCACTGTAGCTCCTGCTAGCCGGGCACCAACAATTTGCCCTCTTTGAAAATCAGAAAGGTCTTTTATTGTCCAATGGTTTACACTTGTAGCACACCTGAAACAATAATAATGCTGGAAAACAGTTCTACTATATCCACTTTGTACTCACAAACAAAAGAATGCAGATCTAATTACAACTTCAGGGTAGGCAATCTCTTCTAATAATATGTCTGAAACTGGAGTGTTTCCATTGTTTTGTCTACCTTACCTTGTTTTTGTATATTATCCATTTTAGAATTCTATTCAGTTAATCGACATAGTCTTATAACAAACATGTAAATTCCTAACATTAATACTAGACAAAAGGAATATGTTTATCTTTCCAATGTTAATCTTCGTTGCTTTCAAAGAGGTGTAAATTATGAAACAATTAATATAATTAATGCCCTACCTAGCAATATCAAGGAAAGAGTTAGCAATTGCAGGGCTTTTAAGATTTCTCTTAAGGAGTTCTTATGTAATAAATCATTTACTGAATATTTAAGTAACAAATCTGTCTGAAAATACCTTAATAATCAATGTTTTTATAAGTATTATAATGTATTGCCTTTTTTCATATTAGTGTTTTATACAAAAATTAAGCTGCTGTGTACTTAGACTTGTACAAATGTGTCAGATTAATTTTTTAGTATTTAGCAAGACACAAGATCTGTAAAGCCAAACCTGATGATATTTTGAACTTTAAAACATTATTTTAGATTTTTGCACTGTAACATATTTGTAAATATGTATTGTAAATTGTGACATGTACTTAGGAGTGTACATAATACAATAATCCTATTTTAGTTTTATATAATTACTAATGATATCTATTATGTCGAGAACTATAAAACTGTAAAATGAAATTATATTTATTTACACATTTAACTGTAATTTTTAATACTCTTTGTGTAAATGAGCATGCAAATAAGGAAGTACATGTGCTTTTATGGAGCATATTAAGCATAATGCAGCGACGTAAAGGCCTCAGAATATAAATGATGTTATGTGTGTATTCTGTTTTATAACTAGAGCTTTTAGTATTAGAGCTTTATACATTGTTTTATTTTCTCGTAGTATATAAATATACATATATAGATATATGCCTTGATAAGTTCTATGTTCAGGGACGTGTTAGCCAAAACGAACCTACAGCATGATGTATAATCTAACCGTAAGAGACAAAAACTTACGACACAAAAATTATATCTCGCCTAAACACATTTATACATTTTTGTCGTAGAGTTAAAATTTCCTATATAATCCCTGTTATTGGTTTCAATTTTAAAATACTTTTATGTTTCATTTTTGATATCTCTTTTGTTTTACTCATGGTAATTGAAAGAGAACGGATTTCAATGACAATCGCAGATCGCTAATGTTTATCTTTATTATCATTATGCAGATAAGAGCTATCTTTTGTAAGAATAGTTTGTTTGAAAAACAGACAAAGAAAGTAATGTAAATAACACGCATCAGATTTTATTTCTAAGTTTCAACTGTAAGTTTAATCAGTAGCTCCTGAACACTAAAGAGTATTCTTATAACACATTTCTTCAAGTGCGTTGAGTATATAAGTAGGGAATATAGACAATAATCAAGAGTGGGGTATTTGAAAAATATTTGAACATAAAGAATCAGTGGATCAGTGACGTATTTAGCCAGAATGAACCATTGCAGAAACTCGTGCACAAGTGAAAGGGAAAAATACATCGCACAGTAGTAGATCAGAATCGCGTTCTTCTACTGGAATTCGTCTCATGTACTTGCAAACTCAAATGGCTTTTTGGGTGCTGCCAAATGTCTTGCCCTTCCTTTTACGCATCGGATTGAAAATCTTGCGACGACACGCCAGCTTTTGAAAACCTGGATGAAGTTGTCACTAGTGGGTAGGACACGTTTTGAAAAAGTCCTCTATACGTATAGAGAAGCTGCAGTTCAAAGGGATGACAATCTAACTTTTCTAATAGGGGTAAATTATTACATTTTATCGGAAAGGAGCATAATAGGTACCCTTGTATTTAAAATCTTGAAAATGTTATATATTCTAGTTGAAATAAAGGCTAATTTACTTAATTCCATAGTGAAACGATAGAGTGCAAAATCAGAGCAGTTAAATATTGGATGAGAATCGTTCACGGAAACCAATCTCTAATTAGGGCAGTCTGCTACCGTGAACAGTTGCGAATGGAAGGTAATTTGACGTGGGCATCAAAATTAAAGAAAGGGTTGGAAACCATTGGGATGGGAGACATTTGGATGGCGGGGCAGGAAAACAGGCGAAGTATTTGGAGAAAAATTAAGAAACGTCTCTGTGACATTCACAGACAGCAAATAATTGCGCAATGCACAGAGAAGGTGTCATTAGAAGTACAGTCTGGGCTGAAATCGGAGTGGGGTATGGAACAATACATCAAAACAGGTACCAAACTCATTAGAGAGGGGCTCGCGTGGATTAGACTAGGAGCATGGCGGAGCACGAAAATTTCTGACGAGAATGGTATAAGAATCTGTCCCATTTGCGAGGAGGAAGAGTCGTGGACTCTCATCTTGGCAAGATGTAGGGGTACGGAGGAATGGCGGGAAAAATATTTGCCGCGATTTTTTACCACTGCGAATGTAGGGATAGAAGCATGTTGGACGCTACTGGCAGGCACGGAAAACAAGGACGGGCTAGGTAATTTATACTTAAGGCAAGACAGCTGAGATCTGAGGAGGCTGCCAATAGAGAAGGGGGGGGGGGAATAAGATCAACTAAACAAAAGTGACTACAATGTTCTACATACATGTATATTATATCATACTTAGGTCACTGTTGTGCTAGGGTTGTATATATTATTCATTCATACTTAATTCCAATTAATGCCATCTGTTTCTAAGATAACCCTCTTCTAAATTCAGGTACCTTGGTTCATTGTTTCGTATAACTAAAGCCTAAATGCTTCGTCCCACTCTGTGTTAATATAATCAGAGCTATGTAATCCTTTCACAGTTTATGAAAATTATTTCAACAACTTCATGGCATAACATAAAAAGTAAGTTAATCCTACATACTATGCGAACAATTTAAGTGCGCCTCCTCAGTGTGATGTTAGGGTGACTACCTCACGTTAAGAGTTCACGTTACCGATAGGATGAGTTTACTCGGATAAGGGTTTTTCGAGAAACGAATGTCTAGTAACTTTAAGCTCCATGCACCCTGAGTCATATAGCGTCATTACATCGTCTTCATTCATCGATATGCCCTACCAGGTTAAAGGTCATTGAATAATAATAATAATAATAATAATAATAATAATAATAATAATAATAATAATATACTGTTGCTCCAAATTTGAAACCTTTGTATCCGCTTTGGGGCCATAGTATACGGTATTCTGCAAATCTCATCCTGTTCAAGTTATATCTAGTTGTGTACGGCGTGCCGGTAATATTGCAGGTATTTAGAGTGGCGGAATTTTGGCTCTGTACATACATGTATACGCAAATGTGTTATAGGTAAAAATCTCTGCAAACAGGAACTGAATTCGAGCTCCAAACCTAGTGTTTTTTTGTTTTTTTTTAAACTAACAAGTTCCGAGGCTTGTCAGGATTCCGGCGCTGCGTTCCTTTTTCCTCTATTTTTTCCAGTTTCCTACATTTCCTTAATTGACCTATTAATCCTTAACATTTTCCTTTTACACATACATACAGAGACATATACAGATTTACAAACACAGAAACACCCATGCCCGTGGTGGTACTGGAACCCACGATCCCGTGCGCCACGAAGCACCAAAGCGAGACACTTTAGCGAGTGCGGCCACCGGGATCGGCATATCGTTAAAAACCTGCCGCTCGTACGTAAAGCTCAATTGCGGTTATGTAGATCAAAGCAGCTGCCATGCCGATAATCTTCAGATATCCAATTTATGACCAATGAAATGTATTATTATTATTATTATGATTACTATTACTGCTACTGCTATAATTTTATTATGGTATTTGTTATTATTACATATCATGACGGGATATTACATTAGCATTCATATTATACATAAATATTGTAATGCTATACCAAGTATACAATTAATTAACAAACAAACAGTGCGTCACTTAGATCGATATAACAATCAAAACTAATTAATATTATTAATACACCAACCTGATTGCCTCTTATGCGGCTATCATTGAAACACCAGAAGCTTTCAAATAAAATAAACATAAGCAACTAGGCCTAACTAATGTAATATTAGAACAGTAGATATATTTTACACACCATCAATATATGTCGATTCGGCAACACCGTGCCATTTAACTACAACTACTAGTGCAATATATTATAGTTAATCTGCTTTCTACTAATTAAGATACCGTTAAATGCTGGTCAGGAATGGCTTCTCGCCTTGTAGATTCAGACGGTATCCAAATTCTGATGTGTACCATTTACATACCTTTCTCTGGCAGCTCCATGTACAAACTATATTTACAAAAGATTATTTTATCAACGTCATGCTCATCGAGATAAACATTAGACGAATTGTTCTTATTACTTGCTTCCTTGCAAGTGCGTGGGAAATAAGGGAATACATTAGGCTAAAGCGATAGTAAAATCTTTTAAAAGCTGATCGCTATGAGAAACAATTGGAACTAATAAAAAGGAATATGTCGAAAACGGTCAGCTGTAAAAGAAAAACGCATATGACAATTTATGTAATTTTTTGTATAAATCTGCATTTTGTGTGTAGTAAGATTTTGTCTGTCTCTTACGTTTATGCAAAATCCTACAAAACTCATCCGGAATAAGGAGCTCTTCAGGGGATATTCCCAGAAAATTCAAAATATAATTTTATTATTGATGAAAATATCTTTTAATATAGGGTATTTTAGTCAAAATTGTTAGAGCCATTTTTATAAAAAATTTCCATCTAAAGGGTAGTTCGTGTTGGGGAGGATTTTCTCGATAGTTTTCTAGTCCCATTATTGAAAGAATTTAACATAAAAACCAAGTTTGGTATTTAACGGTCATTTTTTAATCATGCTGTCCACAAGTGCGCGCGCGCGCGCACACACACACAAACATTTTTCTTAAAATGCTTTTATATGAATCAGAGGACCTCAAACATATATACGGTGAAATACCGATATCGAATTTTTGGGTGAAATATAATACCTTCTCTAGCTACTATGCACACTGTACACACATACGTGATGGAGAAAGTGAAAATACACCACTTAGCATGTTTTAGTCTACTACGTAAGCTGATGATAGTATTTAATTGAAAAGAAATAAATGTTTCTGAAATTATTAATTACACAAATATTTTGAATCTGGTAGAATGCGCAGCTTTGCTGAGTTACTTAACTACAGAGATTTGTGTCTCCATCTCTCTCTTTCTCATATATCACCCCGCTTTTCACTCTGCTCCTTTTACTGTATTCTCTTTCTGTTTGACTCTTCTGCTCTCTTCATCCTCCTCCTTTTCCTCTTCCTCAACTTCTAATACTTTTCTTCTCTCTTATCCCGTATCCTCCCAACCCTCTCTTCCCCGCTTATTTGCTGTTATTCTTTCTTGTTTCCTCTTACTCTCTCTATACCTCTCACCCTTCCATACCTGTTCTGTCCTATCTTGCCCTGTCTAAGTTACGTACTTCATGCGGTAATTTAAAAAGGGTCACTAAGACTACTTTTTCTAGGATCTTAATAAAAATAATAGGACCCCCCTTATATACATGGCTGTAGTTCCAACTTTTATGTGAGTTATATAACACCCTATTCAAATTTCCAGATTCATAGCATAATTCCGAAAAAAGAGCCAAAAACGAATCTGCAATATTAAATTCTGCCTGTCTATTGAAATATAACTTTATTTACTTAACTAAACCTCTAAAAAAGTTTAATCCTAAATATAAAACAACAAATCTATACTTATATCTTACTATCAGCTTGAACTAGATTACAATCAATTATTTTACTACTTAATCTAAAATAGTTTATTATTTAACATTGATTCATTGATCTCAATAATACATGGGATATTTCGGTATAAATTCTTTAGGTCGAAACAAAAACTCTTGTCTGAAGAGAGGCATAAAACAATACCTCTTTGGATGATTGACTTACTTTGTTCTATAAAGAAACAGAAATTGATTTGTTACTGCTACAGAATCACGATTAAATTAGTATAATTATTTATATAGTATATATTTATAATTTATGTGTGTTTGTAATGAAAGTGCGTATACCTCAAAGTTCTAACCAGCTATGAAAGACATTTAATGTCATTCACTTACGAACTAATGAGGAAAGGTAAGTGGTTAACAATATCGGAACAAAAGTAGAGATCATTGATAATTTAATAATAGACAAACTTTTAAATTAGGTACACAATAATTATGAAATAGTTATTTCAAAACTTACCTTTGGATTAAAAAGTTAACAATTTTAAAAAGGCTTAAAGTGTTCCTCTAAAACCTCGTATATGTAAAGGAAATTATATCTGGCAGCACTGTTACACAGTAAATTATAAATGGCTCGTCATATTTTTACTTTCTCTACACGTACTATGCACAAAGTGTATAGAGAGGGTATTGCACTCCACACAAAAATTCGATACCGACATTTCACCGGAAATATATGTTTTAGGTTCTCCTGTATCCAAAACAAGAATTTTCAGAAAAAGGTCCGTGTGTCAGTGTGTCAGTGTGTCCGTGTGTTTGTGAACACGATAACTCAAAATCGAAAAGTCTGCAAAATACCAAATTTGGTATTTAAGTTTAGCATTTTCCAGGGATGCGACACGAAGATTTTGAGAAAAACCCCACCACTCTAAACTACCCTTTATATGGTACTTTTTCGAAAAAAAATTGATTTACTCAAAAATGGCAATCACAATTTTGATTAAAATAATAGTATATTAAAGATATTTTCCTGACAAATAAAACTTATATCTTGAATTTTCTGGGAATAGCCTCTGAAGACTACTTTATTCTTCATGAATTTTACGGAATTTTGCATAACTGCTAAACCGTAAGAGATGGACAAAAACTTACCACAGAGAAAATGTAGAGCATATTAAAATACACAGTTTGTTACACACATTTTTTTTCGTGGATTTGATTGTTTTTAGGATATTCCTTGTTTTTAGTTTTAACTTTGAAAAACGCACTTTCCTCATAGAGGAATTTGTGGACTCCTGTCGATACAAATAAAGGAACTTCAGTCACAAAGCAGCTTTTGACTGTCATTTTAACCTATGGTACTCCTTATTTCGCTTCTACTTACAAGGAAGCATGTGATACGACTATTTCTAATTTTTTTCTCGATTAGTAGGAAGTAAATAGAAGCATAAGCTTTTTAACAATAATTTGTTGCAGAGATGTAGAGAAAGTCATGTGTATGGAACACTTCAGATTTTTGTAAGAAGTAGCCGCGCTTGTTTTTGTGAAAAGTCGATCTTGTAATATCAAAACGTGAGCTATTTACAAGTGGATGTAATCTATGTCGACTCTCATATTCACACCTGAATAACCTTTAATAGTCAACAATCCTGAGAATCCAGGTCAACCCAGAACCACTTCAAACTAGTTTAGAACCTTGGAAAACAGTCACAGGCTTCGGCAATTTAAGTAGGGGATCGTGATTTTCAGGCTTTTAGATACGAATTAGTGTTCAGCTTTTGCTAAATAGTTCACTGTATCTGCTATCATCTCTTGGGGTTTATACAGACTATATTAAAACTTAACAGTTTAAACTGAATATAAATATTTGCATACAAATGTTTTTGAGTAAGAAATACTTCCATTACAAGTAATTTTATTAAACGCAATGAGTCTAAAACAGCAGTTATCTGTTTATGACATAAATCGATGTACGTTGCCAAAGAGTTAAAGCTGATTTCAAAGACTACTGAATTTATCTCTGTGCTTCTGATACAAACATATTAATGTAATTTCGTCATATTGTATGCCACTAAAGACTTATAGCATAATTTTATTTTTTTATAGCTGTAATGGGTATAGAAATTTGTATGACTATAATTTATCAGATTTTTTTATTGTTTCATTTGTATAGCCCCCTTTAACTTCTATGGTCATATTGGGGGCTTTGACTTGTGAAACAACTCGTCTGATTACAATATTTATTGTCATTAGGTTTATCATTTTATATAATTAAGCACATGCATACTTCCGGACTCTATGGAGGATAGGGAATAATTCTGGTTAAAGAAAAATTCCAAGCGCCAGTCGGAAATCGAACGTGGGACCTCCGGGTGAGAAGTCACTTCGCTGACCACTAAGACAGTCTTTATTATATTTGGTTTTCGTTCATTTCATTTCTTGACGCAAGAAAGTAATTTTGAGCATGTAAACACTACACTCAATGTAACATGTTAATGCACAGTTGACCGCATCAATGTTTTCGTGCCTTTCCTCATTAGATGATTTTCCATAATATAATGTATATATTTTCTAAGCCCAATAAAATAGGTAAAAGTTGAAGACACTGACGGAGGGGTCCCGGCTACAGTGGCAGAATACAAGTAGGCCATAGGATCCTTTTTGCTTCTACCGCGATCCCTTTTAGGGAGGGATAAGGACAGATATACGAAGGTCAAATAGAACCAGATGACGACGGTGTTGACATGGTCTATAACGTTTCCAGTGTGAACGTATCAGACGCCACCGGCGCCTACCCACGAGCCCCTAACCACCGGTAGTTCACTGAAGAGATACGGGCACGAGAGCAATCGGAGATGGATCTCTACCCAATGATCCCGCAATGTGACGCGAGGTCAGAAACCTCTACAACGCACCATCCACCGACCGCCCAGCTGCAACCCGTCAAACATCGTCGCCTGGTCCTATAACCCTAAACAGATGATAGGTACAGGAAATAGACAGCTAAGTTATGGTAGAACAGGACCTCAGCATTCTCCTACTGACTCAAACCACAAAAAATCTATTTAATTTATGATTTAAAATTTAAAATATAATTCTCAAAATTATTCTAATTCTTAATAGTAAATATAAAATGTCTTCTGGTGAAAATGTATGGAAATAAACTCGTCAAATTATTGTATAGAGTAATTGGAAAAAATGGAGATAAATTGAATTTTTTTCATTTAAAGAAGCTTTTAACTTATTGGAATAAATTTTAGTTTGGTGTTATTTTATTTTAAATTGGCTTAATTTAGGGTCAGAGCTGAAAAACGCAAGGGATCGATTACTGGACACTCCCGAATACGAACCTCGCAGACTAAGTAATAAAATGGGTACTTTTGTATCGAAACTATTTTATAAATGTTTCAAAATCGTTCCTCTAAACGGTTGGTTAAGTAAGGCATGATTATATCTACTCGGAAGGAGTTAAGAGTAAACTCAACCGTATTTCGTGTCAGCCAATCCGTGCAACAAACGGAACAGGCAGAACAGGGAAAGATGGAGGAATCTATTTTTTACCCTAGACTACCGCCTCTAGTTAAAGTTTTGCCGGAAGGGAACTAATTTAACATGCAGTTAAACAGACCAGCTACTCACATTATGAGATTGGAAAACACTAATTACTCCAGGCACACTGGAAGTGGAATTTCAAATTTCTACATATATTAGATTTTTCTGAAAAATGTTCTATAACTGCATTGCTCTTAAGTTAATATTAATACCAAATTTCAGTACCGTAGTCAAGTGGTCAGCGGGCTGACTTCTTACTCGGAGGTCCCGGTGCGATTCCCGGCTTGGTCGGGGAATTTTTCTTTAACCAAAATTATTCTCCATTCGCCACAGTCTGTAAGCATGTATGTGAGAGTGAAGTGTGTGTGTGTGTGTTTGAAGAAAATAAAATTATTAAAACCCAACATGAAGAATGTATAGTTAACGAGTTATTTCTAATGCAAAACCCCCGATATAATCTTAGAAGCTAAAGGGGCTATATAAATGAAACATGAAATTGGATAAATACTTTGTTAGATAAACTATATTTCATATATTTTATTATGTAAATTCATTACAGAATCAAAATGTTCCACGCGCCGCAGAATTTGAGAAAAAGCATTTAATAAATTGGAACTTTGAACCACATATAACACTTTAAATGCCGATATTTCAATAATTTTGATTAATCAATTATAATTTTTTGAATAATGTAGAAACTTTATCTCCAAAATTAATCATTTTTCATAAAAATTTGTGTTTTGAAAAATTGCTATTGGTGTTAAGATATGTTTGTCCTTTGTAATATTAAAACAAACTCTTCTACATATTTTAGGTAACTGTAGTTGTATTTAAACAAACACTGGAACACATGGAACGTTTTGAATTTGTGAAAATGTAGTTTTGTAAAACTGCTGTTTTAGAATACTAGGATTAGTACATTTAAATGGTTGGAGAGCCCGAAGCAAGGGGCAGTTAGTACATTATTCTCTGTAAATATTCAAGGTTCCAACATCCATTTCCCATAAAAAACAATTTTGCTGACCGTTTGTAGTCAGAATTTCACACCCAGGATCCCTTAAATTTGCATAAAAGAGATACAGTTTCATTGCCGTGGAATTGGGAATCTTTCCATCTCGATTTATTTCACGAGAAAGTGGAAAAGTTTCAACGGTAACATAAGGCAAAGGGAAAGTGTTTTAAATCATTCTTGCGCACTTCCTTCTTTCGTGGATTTATTTCACGTGAAGGAAATGGTGACACCACAAAGAAGGGAATCGATGGCCGGATACAAGGTGGCATCTTCTCTCCTTTTTTATTCCCGTGATCGGAGTTCACAATTGCGAACAGCGACATCTTTTACACTGACCTGCATGATATATGCTTGCCTATATTTCTCGCATTCTCAAGATTGATAAGGAAAAACTCGTTTCGGAGCGTACAGCAAACGATATATAAGGCCTCGACTTTCTCCATATAGAAAGAAAAATGTTGTGGATTCTTTTACGACAAAAATAAAATAAAAGCATCAGCTTGAGGGAGAAATAGGACGTAAAAGGTGTACATGTCGGCCTTGTACGGTGTGAAATTATACTCGGATACCTATATACACTGGGTTTATTGTTGTCTGTTCTACTTCTATGCCGTATCTTAAGTCAGAATAACGGTTGTTGTATATTTGAAAATTGCTCATTGGCAATGATGCTAATTTGTTTTACAGTGGTGATTAAGTGCATTAAATTCACACATATTCATACTTTTATATTCCCAGTTTAGGGAGGATGGGAATGTTCCAGTGAGAATCAAAATCAGGACCTCTAGATGTCAAGGTTACCATGCTAACTACGGGACCTCAGAGGCAGAATGTATTGCAATCCTGCTTATCACCGAATATAGTGAATTTACTTTTACTGTTTAATTGGTTAGGGATAACAAACAGTTCGACTCTTATTCGATTAGATGTTATTAAAAAAAAGAGCCAATCTGAGGTTTTATACTCGTAATATTTATATACAGTTCACAGAAACTGATATTTCTCTCTACTTTACCTTACATCAAAATAAAATCTCTACTTATTTCAAGTCACTTAAGAGTTGAAAGAGAATCCGACGTGATCAAAGGTGATCCATTTTAGATTTCAGGCTGAAAGCGAAATAAAAAAAAATGAATAAAAAACGTATGAAAAGTAATAAAAGTAACAATAATACCCAAAAACTAAAAGGAACTAAATTTAAAAATAATAGATAAAAATAAATAAATACAAATAAACAATAATTAAAATAAACTACACATAATACATACCGAAACTCGATAAAGGGCTGTTCTCAGACTGAAATGGTGTGAGCTTCATTTGTAAATCCTAAAGTGTATGCAGCAGGAGCCAACGTTGTCGCTGGCTTACCTAGCAATTACCATATAACGAGCGACAAAACCAAGAAATACTTAGTATTGTGATAGTGGCACAAACAGTCGCTGGCTTGCAGGTGCAAACAAAACCCATTATATCACTTCCAGCTGAGCTGAGTGAAGCAGTTTTCGAGACGTCGGGCCTGCCGATGCTTCTACCTTCGATAAGCGGAACTTTCGGAATCGAGGCTACGGGACTACATAAGGGGCCGAATAGCACCCCTTTGACCACAGTCAAAGCAGTGAAGATGTTAAAGCAGTCAAAAAGTTATATCAATTAACAAGTGAACACAGTGAATAAGTAGATAGTTAGGACAGTCAAGTTGATTTATGATTGCTGGTTATTACCGAATGTATGACGTTAGTGATGCAATTGTTACATTGCGTGCCTTAGAATCCAATAGTTTCTTTAGAAGGTTCTGGTATTTTTCATTTGTTACAGAAACGAGTTTGAGGCATTTAAAAGACAAAATATATGACTTAGTTTTGTAAAAGTACTATGCGCGAACCACTTCCTAGTTTCCTTTCAGTTGATTTCGCGCGATTTCGGAAGCACAGCAAAACGACAACATTGGGACATGAAGTACGTTACACACCCTCATATCTAGTGGCTTCAATCTAAGGTTCTTTTCGGATTCCCCACTTCACGTATATACACGTAAGCTGTGTTTCGTTTAATAATTCGGCTAGTTCGGATAAATTATTAGATAACCTATTATGGCCTCAAAGAAAGAACATTTCTTTGGCTGACAACCCTGCGAAATGACAGGCGAGCAAGCTCTATCTTCTTTCCCTCGGTTCTTTGAAATATAATAAAATGAATTTTGTGCAGCATGATAACTTAAGCGAACATAGAACCATTCAGCGGGTAAAATATAGATTTAATTTAAAAAATCTGATGAATTCCATTCACATGACTTTTCTACTTCATGTAATCGAGTTAAACGTTAACAGAAATAGTCTTATTACTTGTTTCCTTCTAAGTAGAAGGCAAATAAGGAAACAAATTAGGCTACAACGATAGACAAATATTTTAAAAACTGGTTTATATGGGATTGAAATCCGTTTGTTTGCATGACCAGCAGTTGTCAAATTTCCGGGTTAAAAAGGTTTTAAGTTTTTTGAAACTGAAACCAATAACAAGGAATATCCTGGAAAGCCTAACCTCATGAAAAAATACATTTTGTTTTAACCAGATTTACATTTGTATAGAAAGTTTTAGTTTATCTCTTACGGTTTACCAGTTGCGGAAAATTCTGTAGCATTCTCTCAGAATAAAGAGGTCTTCAGAGGCTATTTCCAAAAAAATGAAAATATACCTTTTATTTACCTTGTAAATATCTTTAATGTATGGTATTTTAATGAAAATTGTTAGAGCCATTTTTGAGGAAATCAGAATTTTCGAAAATTTTTCTTGAAAATCTTCGTGTCGCATTCTTGGAAGATAGTGAACTTTAATACAAAGTTTGGTATTTAACTTTTCGTTTTTGATACGTATACATACAGGGACATTTTTCTAACAAAGTTTCTTTTGAATTCAAGGGGTCACAAAACATATATTTCTGACGAAATCTCGGTATAGAATTTTTGGGTACAATGCAATAACTTCTCACAATACACTATTCACTTAGTACGTGTAGAGAAAGTAAAAACATACTGGATATTAAATGGATATTGTAGTAATAATTATTTCCAAAATATTTGCTCTTATTTCTTCAGACTACCGTACATTTTAAACTCTAATTTACATTTGTCCTACAGATACTTGTAATAGACGCCGTTGCAATGCAGAAACGACATAAGAAAACTTGGACTTAAAACAAGGTGATAGCTGTTAGCGCAATGAGTGGGATAAAATTCACTCGTTGCTCTGCTAACATTGGGGTAAAGTAAATAAATAAATGGTTGATAACTACAAAATTTCTATAACTTTTAAATCTTTTTTTGTATAATGTCCGTGAAGTCGACGGTAATAAAGCCTCAACAACTTCTTTTGCTTCATTTAATATTTCATTTTTTTTTAAATACGGTACCGGAGTCTGATCGGGACTCCGGCACTGTATACCCTACTTTTATTTACCTTTTTTTCTGTATTATTACTGGATTACCGTTTTCTTACTTTTTACAACACACACATAAACACAAACATATAACACCCATGCCCAAGGTGGGACTCGAACCCACGATCACCAGCGCTACGAAGCACCAAAGAGCCGGTCCCCATGGCCACGCTCGCTAAAGCGTCTCGCTTTGGTGTTTCGCAGCGCAGGTGATCGTGGGTTCGAGTCCCGCCTTGGGCATGGGTGTTATATGTTTGTGTATGTGTGTGTGTAAAAGGTAAAACAGAAATTCAGTAATCAAACAGTAATCAAAGTAAACAAATTAGGTAAATAAAAAGTAGGGTATACAGCACCGGAGTCCCGATCAGACTCCGGAGTTGTATTAAAAAAAAAAAAAAAAAAAAAAAAAAAAACGGGACGCCTTGGCGAGCGCGGCCATGGGGACCGGCACATTTGGAACCGATTTATTAACGTTCTCAACGTCCATCATAAACTTAATCAATTTGAAACAAGCAGCAATAAAAACAAAATTAGTATTCAGACATAGCCTACCATATTTTATAACTATAAGAACGCCAAAAATTCTATACCTCACTTAATTTATTACTATTTGTTGTAAAATCATTAGCTGAATATTTGTCATGTATTTATTTATCGTATCTGTAAAGTAAAATAATGTATTATACAAGTGCACAAACCTCTATTATCCACTCGTAATTATTCTACTCGTGGATAAGCTCTCTGTTTATCCACTTGTATAATAAATAACTATTAATTGTGATATTATGAGAGTTGCATTATCTATTGCAAATCATTTCTCTTAGGCATAGATTCTGTTTAATAAGCTATGTATACAACATATTTTAAATGTTTCATTCACATGGCCTTCTCTACATCTGTGTAACAAATTATTGTATGCTGATTTTTCTAATATCTTCATGGTAATCGAGATAAACATTAGCTGAAATGGTCTTATTACTTGCTTTCTTGTAAGAAGAAGAAAGGGGAAACAAGGTAATGCACAAGGCTAAAGTGATAGTCAAATCTTTTAAAAGCTGGTTGCCATATGGATGAAATCCATGTCTTTGCATTGCCAGGAGTTGACAAAGTCCCATATGTGAAAAGTTAAAGTATTTTGAAACTGACATAAATAATAAGGAATGTCTTCAAAAGTGGCCAACTCCACGAAAAGATGTATATGACAAATTGTGTATTATAAATATATCTGCATTTTTGTGGAGTGAGTTTTTCTCTATCCTTTACGGTTTATCAGTTAGGGAAAATTCGGCATCTGGGATAACGAGGTCTTCAAAGGATATTACCAGAAAATTCCAGATATACTTTTGTATGCCATGTAAATATCTTTAATGTATGGTATTTTAATCAAAATCGTTAGAGCCATTTTGAGAAAATCAAAATTTTCGTAGTCCATGTAAAGGATAGTTTGGGGTGAGGGGATTTTCATCAAAATCTTCGTGTTGCATTCTTAGAAAATAGTAAACTTAAATACCAAATTTGGTATTTTACCGACTGTTCGTTTCTGAGTAATTATGCTCGTAAATACCGGACACACACCCAGACAACGGACTTCTTTTCTAAAAATACATTTTGGACTTCTTTTCTAAAAATACATTTTGGACTTCTTTTCTAAAAATACATTTTGGACTTCTTTTCTAAAAATACATTTTGGACTTCTTTTCTAAAAATACATTTTGGACTTCTTTTCTAAAAATACATTTTGGACTTTTTTTCTAAAAATACATTTTTGGATACAGGGACCCTAAAACGTGTTTGCGGTAAAAACTCGGTATCGAATTTTTTGGTGTAGTGTAAATCTTCTCTGCCTACGTATTATTTACTTTGTAGAGGAAGTAATAAACTCTGTATAAATATTTTGCAACACGATAGCAGGTAGTGAAATGGTTTACCTTTACACATCAAATTTTTTCTCTGTTTATAGCCTTCATGTTAATTTTGTTAATCTCAAGTCCTATGAGAGAACAGGAGTTACTAACTTCAGTTACGCTGCTTATATTAAATATCCTTAACCTAAGCACAACTTCGCCTATCCGAGTTGCGACTAATCCATGTTTGCCGCAAACTTTGTACAACTCTCAAACTTGGGTTATTCTCTCGACAAAATACATCATGCGCTGTTGCTTTTTGTTGTCTCCCATTTGGTATTTTACATCCTGCTTTTCTCTAGTGATGCAGATATTGCTTCTAGTGAAATCCTAGGAGACTCGATTTTTAAGCCAGTCTTGCATTGGGTTTCATATCATATAAAATAACTCCTTCTCGAATTTTTGGTTTTTAATGTTTTACTATAGAAAAATGAGTTGGTAAAGACATACAAGGTGACGGAAGTACCCTATGTTGAGGTATGAAATACCCCTCCGTGCGTTATAAAGGTTGCAGAACCCAACGGGACTATTTCAAGTTAAAACCCGCCGGAAGCCAAAACTAAGCAAAAGGATTTACGAGGGCTATCCCAGAAGTACCTGACCTAACAAAGAAACACAAAAGTTTTGGAGGAAAACATCTTTATTTCTCTGCATAGTCTACTTAATAGCTCGATACGCTTTTCCCAGGAATGTTCAATAGCTTCAATACCACGTTTTTAGTGAGAACTATCGAGGGGTGCAAAATGGGCATCAACTGCAACCTCCGCCTCTTCATTTTTGGCAAATCTTCTACCACCAAGCCATTTGTTCAAGTTTGGAAACAGAAAATAATCAGAGGGTGCTAAATCTGGCGAATATGGGGCATGAGGAAGCAATTGGAATTTAACTAATTGACTTTGGCCATGGCGATATTCGACGTGTGAACTGGTGCATGTCTTGATGACACAAAACTTTATTTTTCGCTAAATGGGGCCGTTTTTGCTCGATTTCATTACTCAAGCTCTCTAATAGGTTCACAAATATTCGTCATTGATTACTTTTCCTATGTTGAATTATTCAATGAACATTATCCCACGTGCATCCCAGAAAACTGACGCCATGGTCTTGCCTGCAGATGAAACTGTCTTCGCCTGCTTTGGAGCCGATTCTCCCCTTCCAAACTACTGTTTTGATTGTTCCTTCGTCTCTGTGAGAAGTAATGGACCCAGATTTCACCCATTGTTATGAATCGATGTAAAACGCTCAACTGAAACATCCTCACGACGCTGTTCTTGTTCTATTGTGAGCACCTTGCACACAAATTTCTTATATCCACATTTTCAGTCAATATGTGATGTACAGGACTTTTTGAAAATCCTACAATGTTCTGATAGCTCGCGCACTTTCAGTCGACCGTCATCCAATACCATTTTGTGGATCTTTACAATTTCTGGACTGGTAACCTTATTTTGTCGACCTCTGCGATGTTCGTCTTGGCAGCTCCCACGGTCGAGCTCAAACTTTGCCATCCAATATTTCACAGTTTTAAACAAAGGAACAGACTCCCTTGAAGTAGAATCTAGCTCAGCTTTAATATTAGTTTGACTAAGATCTTTCAAATGAAAGTATTATATCATATAACGATGACCGGTTTTATCCATGTTTACAAATTCGCTGAAAGTATTTATCAATGATGGCTGCCAAACAAGTGCTAAACAATGTAAAATCGTCAAACTTCAAACTTAAGCTTACTAAGGTACCTTTATGATTGTTGTTTGAAACAACCGCTATCTATACGTCAGGTCGGGTACTTCAGGGACAGCCACTGATGTTTCTACCTATCACATCCCTACTCCTCACCGAGACTTTGCGTCAGCCATAGTCACCAAATTCAAAGCAGCTGGATAAATAATTGGAATGACACATTCTCCAGCAAACTACATCAAATAAGGTCAATAACTAATCAGAGTATAAAAATCAGAGTGCCCTCTACAAAAAATTCCCAAGATAATATAAAGTTAAAATACTAAAACTAAGAATAGGCCATACGAAACTCGCACATTTCTACTTACTGTCAAAAGAAGCACCACCATATTGTGATTCGTGTATAACTCCTCTTAAACACATTATATTTCAGTGTCCACAATACAGTTGTCAGAAAACAGTATACAGTTTCAAAAAACATTGCATTAAGAATTACAGACACAAAAAAGTTTAGTTCGTGTATTAATACATCTTGACGAAATCAATCTCTATAATTGGATATAACTCTCAGAATTATAATTATTATTATGTTATGCCTAATTTACATTAAATTTTCACTGGTTTTGTAATATATTTTAACATTATTATATTATTTCTACTTGAAACACTGTTTTCATGTACCAATAAGCATTATATGTATATTTTAATTGCTGTGTGCACAATATATTTAATACTGGATGCAAGACTGTGTATAAGACAGCTATAAGTCCTAGGAAATCTGCGGCCTAAAATAACGAATTAAAAAAAAAGGAACTGGGTGGATCGAACTTTATTATACTACTCTGACACGATAAACAAAGCACACTCATTGATAAGGGTAAAGCGAAAGTCACTACGGCCAGTTCCTTATTGGCGGATTTTAAACTGCCGGCCCCCGTGACCGTGCTCGCTTAAGTGCCTCGCATTGGTGCTTCATGGCGTAGGGGATAGTGGATTCTAGTTCCGCCTTGGGCATGGGTGTCTGTTAGTTTATAAAATGTGTATATGTGTGTATTAGAAACAAAAGTATAAAGGTAACCAAACAAGAAGTAAATATTAGGAATGTGAAAAAAGAGGAAAAAGGAACACGGCACCGGATTCCCGACAAGACTACAGAACTACGTTTTTCTTAAAAAAACATAAATAAATAAAAAAAATTAAAATAGCCACGTTGATTTATGCGACTCTTTTAATACATTGCACATAAACGTAAGAGTTTGCCTAAAGATTTTTAAAGAATGCTAAATCAAAATGTACATAATAGTATTAGACACTAAATGCATTTTCTGATTTACTGCCTCTTAGACACATGAAGAATGGAACAACTAAAACAGTTTAAACAGTTCTCATACGTTCTCAATAGATCTCGAGAGTTGAAAGTTCATTTTTCTGAATTTTATTTTGAAATTTCATAGAGTTATTACGCTGAAATGAATATTTCGGAGTGTTATTATACATTAGTATATATGATGATGTAATACATTTTGTTTTTAAGCTGATATTATTTTCCGTATGGAAGTATAAATGATTGTATAAGTATTCAGGTTGTAATATTCGCCTAGTAATATAAAGGTTATGATAAAAATGAAATAAAAGTCAACATGCAGCAAACGTTAGGAGATAAAAAGGGAGTTCTTAATAAATGAGAACAAGCTAAAATATAAATTTACAAATAGTGTAAGTAATGAAAGAAAATACATTCAGTTTTAATCAATATTATGGTGAAGATGGTAGGTCTTTATTACACAGCACAAGAATAAAAATAAAATATTAAACAAAATTAAATCTACAGTTATACGTCCTGCCTCCTTAAATCTATACCAGAATATACATTTCCAAACGTTCTACCAATAAAAATTGCACATATTCTAATAATTAAAACGTTTGGTATATATGTTATATAATTAAAATAATGTATTACAATAAAACTAAACTAAATCTTATTCTAAAGTAAACTCAGTATTATTGTTTTGCAGTTACCTAATATAAAAGTGATTCAGCAGCTGATAATATCTTTAATCTGATATTATATCGTCTAAAATTAAAGATGAAAACATTAACTGCTATTAATCAACAAAAATCAACTTACAGCATATAAACTCCAATTGATTCTTACTTCTTTTAACTGCTGGAATCCATTTGCTATTACTTATATTACCCTAAACATTATTTTGTTTTTAATTCCATTAAGTTTTCTATTGTTATTACTATAATTTTTATTATTTTAAACATCTCAATTCAATTAGGCTATATTTTTTCTTCGTTATTATTTTAAGTTAAAATGCCACACATTTTAAAACACATTTATCATATGCAGAACAAATATATGTGGGAAATGACAAAAATAAATTTGACTTAAGTTATTTGTTTTGACAATATGTACATACTTTGTTTAGTAAGATTTTTGTCTATCTTATACCAGTTATTCAAAGTCATTCATAATGAAAAGGACTTTAGATTATTCCCAGGAAATTCAA
This sequence comes from Hymenopus coronatus, assembly GCA_030762935.1. Classification (NCBI taxonomy): domain Eukaryota; kingdom Metazoa; phylum Arthropoda; class Insecta; order Mantodea; family Hymenopodidae; genus Hymenopus; species Hymenopus coronatus. The sequence goes on from CM060891.1 coordinate 59,497,214, forward strand.
GATATAATTTTATTTGTCATGCAAGTATTCTTAATATTTGGTATTTCAATCACAATCGTTAAAGCAATTTCTTAGAAAATAAAACATTTTGAAATATGTCCCATATAAGGTGTACTCTGTTGTGAAGGATTTTTGTAAAAAATATTCATACCTCATTTTTCTAAGTTACTGAACCTAAATACCAAGTGAGCATGTCATTTCCTGGGAGACCCGCCGAAGCCAAATGACCAAACGTCTGACCGAATTTCCTCACCCAAAGTAACCGGCCAACAAACCACATAAAAATAAAAACAGTAGAAACCGAAGAAAAATGAACACCCATATTATCTGTTTAAGGGACTCTGGGGTGAAATGTTTACTATCCACAATCGATGAAATGATGGAAAATAGCTTTTTTATTAAATATATTGTTGGAATGTTTAGGTGTCTATAAAGAATCAACATATAACTGTCTTCCTTTGCTTCGAGCTACAAAGCCAATTTGTGCAATACACCTGTTTCCTAGCATACTATTTCATAAAATAGCGTTTTTCAAAACTACATTTCACATTTTAATAATATTCTACGCGTCTCAGTTTTTGTATAAATGCAACTAATTTTCCAAAATATGCAGAAGTATCATTGTAGTATTATAACGAACAAATTACCTTAACATGAGTAATTTTTCTAAAATATATTTTAAGAGTAAATTATTAATTTTATAATTCTTTTGTAATTAAAACTATTTGTAATTAAATAATTCATAATGATTAAATTTGTAAATGATTAACTTCAGTAACGATTTAAATAATGCTTTAATTAAAAATAATTCAGTATATGTAACGGGATTTTTATTATTACCTCACGTGTTGTGAGGTTATATGGAACGAGACTTTATATGGTGGTGGTTTGTAGTTTATACCGCACGTTGGACAGTCATATGTAATAGGAATTTTACTTGTTAAGTTTTACGCCTCAACGTGGGTGCTTATGTGCGGCGTACCTAAGTATCACTTCAAATCAACTCCAGTGCACTCGCGTACCTGGTACTGAAGCTCTTCTTGGATGGGTTGCTCAGTCTTGCACGAACATTGACTCTCTCTGGCGTGGATTTGGCAAGTGGGAGGAGTTGTAGGAGTGATATTTTAATTGTGAAGAAAACACTTGTGAACTTTTATGGTTATCTATTCTATAAGGAGATTCCAAAACAAGCACCTTGCTGTACACTGTTATTCTGCTGACTGGTACTCTTACCGCTCACTCACACGTACTCTCAATTACACTGTTTCTACATAAAGTACATGGCACAATTCACTCAAGGCCGACTATTAAATAGGTGAGCGACGTTACTTTAATTCACTAACAGTTTCTTCTCATAACAATCTTACTTCGCGGACAGAATTTTACAGTTGCACTTCTTTTTCTTTTTTTTTTAACAGAACGACGACCTACCGCATCTCGTGAACAGATTATTGACAAACGACGTTGCCTCTCACGGGCAAATTCTTAGCAAACACGACCACGATGTGTCGAACCCTACTTCTTTTATACTAAAAACGGTGTCAGGGTGGCTTCTTCATGATTGGTTAGAAAGTCCGCCAAATTGACACCATCGTGACCCAAAAACCATTGCAAATCTCCCAGAATACGTCATAATAATCACGATACTACGAATATAAAGCAGAAGTCCTCTCGTGGCTTTTAAACTGGACTGCCCCTGTATAAGAAATTCGTACGTGACTTACACAAAAGAAGCAACTTCTCATCCCTCTCTGCAGTCTGGCGTCAGGATTCTGTGTAGCTTTCAAATCAACAACTGACATCTTGGTTCCTATGTATACAATTTAATAAATGTTAACTTTCTTTGCTTATATACATCTAGATAATTAATAGAATGATCGTCATTATTACGACGAGGCTAATTAACGGTCTCATATATTACTGAAATATCACATGTGGTAATTTTAATTTTGATATTTTCTCAAATGTTGAGGTGCGTGGAACATTGTGATTATGGAATACATTTACATGATAGCACTTATGTAACAATTTATATCTTGAGAAATCATTATAATTTGATAAATTTTGATATTCATATTAACATAACAGTAATTTAATGAGTGATTTTTAAGAGAAACAGTACAGAAATATAGACTTTCATTCGCAGTGTCCTTTAAATGTACATATATTAATGTACTGATGTTCAAAGCACAAACGTGCATGCACACATAGGTGACAATGCTTCGTAAGCAAAGTTTTATGTACTAAAAGCCAACGGGATTCAACTAAATAAAATATGTTACTACATATATTGACTTAGAAAAAGAAATATGGATTAAGTAAATCGAATTTCATGTTTAGTAACAAGTAATTACAATTATTATATATTGGCTTTGTAATTATCGTCACTAGGTCGATTCCCACTTCCCTGTTTATACTTACATGTGTAATGAGTGTTGAATATAATTCTCAGTACTCCTGACTGCAAATGTATATTTTGCTTCCCTTGTCATTTCTACAATCTGCAGCTGCAAATTTCGAAAATTACCATTTGGTAGTACGACGAAAGGCATAAAGTATTTAATTGTGCATGTTTGTGCTACACATATTCTGTTTCCAGCGCATAATCGAATTGTCAGTAGTTTACTTTCTCAAGCAAAAGTTCTGACGTTTTCCATTCGCATGACTGTCTCTATCTGTTATCCAAACAAATTATTCTTACAAAGTATTATTTTATCTACATCCTGATAATTAAGATAACCATAGAATAAAGCGATAGTCAAATCTTTCAAAAGCTGTTCCTATGCATTTACCATGAAAATTCGGTTCTTTTTCCGTGGCTAAGAGTAAGACAAAATACATTTGAAACTAATGAATACTTCCCATTTCAAAATGTTAAAGTACTTTAAAATTAAAAGCAATAACTGGGAAAATCTTGGAAAAGGTTAGCTCTACAAAAAATGTATATGACATAAACTGTGTATTTTAGCGAGATCTACATTTGTTTGTAGTATATGTTTGTCTCTTACTGTTTACCAGTTATGCAAAAGTCATTGAGAATGAAGAGGACAAATCTAACAAATTCACAAAATTCATCTTATTTTTCTTGTAAATGTTATAAAATAGAGCGATTTTCAGAAAATCAAAAATTTCGAAAAACATTCCATTTAAAACGTAGTTTGGATTGAGGGAATTGTACCTGGTAATCATCCTGTCGCATCCCTGGAAGTTACTGACCTTAAATAACAAGTTAGATATTTAACACATATTTTGTTTTTAGTTATGCTGCCACCCAACATACATGGTCATTTTTTCTAAAAATACTTTTTTTGAATTTTAGGGGCTCTTAAAAATGTATTTCCGGTGAAATTTCCTAGGTGTTTATTAAAACTTTAATTAGTAATTTATGTTTTAACAATATTTATATCAAGATTGGGAGTTAATTTTGGATATGATTTGAAGAAAAGTATTACTTTATTTACATCAAGACAATTAGATTTAATAATTAGAATGTTATTTTTGAGAGAAATAAAATACTTGTATATACATTGTACATACGAGCTAGAGAAAGTAAAAGTTAAAACATTTATAGAGTACAAAGTAGTTCCAACTTTTGCTATAGAGTGAGAGATGCTGTACATCAAAGCCTACAAGCCAGGAGTTCTCATCTTCATGACACCTGCTGTGAATGTCTAACCTTGTTCAAAGTGGGACTGACAGAACGTCGCAAACCATCACCAAGAGGATTTAAAATGCACACATTATAATGGTGAGTAGTGGAACTTCTACTTGTAGAATACGTTATATCGCTTCTTTTTTTAGACATGTGTTGAACAAAGAATCAGTAGACGACATGTATGAGGATATTATAACCAATCATTTAGAAGAACTATTCTGAAGCATGATTTCCGTTAAAACCACTTGGGTCGTTCTGTAAATAGTAAACTCGTAAAACCTAAAGAGTCAAAGCACATGAAAAACAATGACATTAAATCTTGAGTGATACGGACTTGGGTACATGCAAGAACAGAAACAAAATTGGGGAGTTCATTTAGCATGGAAGTTTTTGTTGGTAAAGGACTATGCAAAAGAAAAACATCATCACACATTTTTACCTTCTCTAGCATGTGTACAATGCACCAGGTCAACTGATAAGTCCCGGGCCTCTCAATGAATACAGCATTTACTTTTTTTTTTGTCTTTATTTCTCAACATAATCTCCAGAAAGGCTAATATAAGGGGCGTTCAAAAAGAAACGAGCCGGAGTCTGGAATGTGCAAACCGGAGACAGGATGGTAATATCGTGACGTGTATAGCGAAGTGTGGTTCCGACCAGATCGTGGAAGTTTACAGCCCGTCGCTAGAGGGCACGCGTGCACGTCACGTGACTATACACAGCTAGCAGCAGCATGCATCAATCGTCCAACAATGCCAGTCGCATTGCAACATTGAAAAGAGGCGTCAAAAGAAGAGCAAAGAGGTGTTCGTTTTCTGAAAGCGGAAGGAGTAGGGGGAACGGACATTCATCGACGAATGTCACAAGTGTACAGCGAACACTGCAGTTAAATATTGGATGAGAATCGTTCACGGAAACCAATCTCTAATTAGGGCAGTCTGCTACCGTGAACAGTTGCGAATGGAACGTAAGTTGACGTGGGCATCAAAATTAAAGAAAGGGTTGGAAACCATTGGGGATGGGAGACATTTGGATGGCGGGGCAGGAAAACAGGCGAAGTATTTGGAGAAAAATTAAGAAACGTCTCTGTGATATTGACAGACAGCAAATAATTGCGCAATGCACAGAGAAGGTGTCATTAGAAGTACAGTCTGGGCTGAAATCGGAGTGCGGTATGGAGCAATACATAAAAACAGGTACCAAACTCATTAGAGAGGGGCTCGCGTGGATTAGACTAGGAGCATGGAGGAGCACGAACATTTCTGACGAGAATGGTATAAGAATCTGTCCCATTTGCGAGGAGGAAGAGTCGTGGACTCACATCTTGGCAAGATGTAGGGGTACGGAGGAATGGCGGGAAAAATATTTGCCGCGATTTTTTACCACTGCGAATGTAGGGATAGAAGCATGTTGGACGCTACTGGCAGGCACGGAAATCATGGACGGGCTAGGTAAATTTATACTTAAGGCAAGACAGCCGAGATCTGAGGAGGCTGCCAATAGAGAAGGGGGGGGATAAGATCAACTAAACAAAAGTGACTACAATGTTCTACATACATGTATATTATATCATACTTAGGTCACTGTTGTGCTAGGGTTGTGTATATTATGTGTATATATGTCTTTTAAGTGTAATTATGTATTATAAGAGGGTGCATTTATGAATGTGTACTCTGTGCTGTAAATTTAAATTGCTACATTTGAATATCTTTGTATCTTTATTTTCGGATTCACTCTTAATTTTTATTGTTTAATATTGCTTTCGACGGTGTATTTCCTGTCTTTTTAGTTTCGTGTTTACTCTTTTAATTCTTTGTTGTGGTTGTTGTTTTACTATTGCTTGTAATGTGTATTACAAAAGCACGTACGGCCTGTGGACCCGTGCGACTGTTCAAATTCTATGTATGATATTGCTATGTTAATAAATACACTTATTCATTCATTCATTCACCACACACACGATGCTGATACCTCCGGCTCGTTTCTTTGTATATTTGTCATATCGGTGCTCTAAATTAATTAAACCACCTCTGTGTGATTTATCAAGGTTCTCAAAATAACTGTTTATCGCATTAATGACCTCCTCGTTGCTGTGAAATCTTCGTCCCTCAAGACCTTTCTTGAAGTTTGGGAACAGGTGGAATAGGGTGGATATTCAAGTAATTCCAACATGCCTCAAAAGTACTTCCACTATTCTAGTGCTTGGCCAAGAAATTCCGTGAAAGGTAAAGAAAATACAGAGCACAGGAATCCAAAATTGTTATACAAAAACTTGCAAATAAAAGTGACTGGAGTCAGAAAACACCTCACACCGTCTGTCCAGAATTAATACAAGACTGCTGCTATCAAAAGCTTCCCAGAAGTTGAGGTGAGCACTTCTTGCAGAAGGGGAGCATATTCCTCGAGAAGCTAATGCAAACTTAATCGAAAATTTGCCGAATACCGATTATTAAAATACATTTTATTATGTTTTAAATACCTAAAAGAGTGCTCACAGATGACCAAAAAAAAAAGTGTTATTGTTTCACATGTTGTGTAGGTTTTGTCACCTGAGCTAAGTTTTTGTTTATATTTTTAGTAATGTAAGATTCCTAATATTACAGACCCTTGTTTAAATGGATAATCTTTCATTTTATGACAATGTGAAACAAAATATAAGAATCTAGAACAAAATGCAGTCAATTATGTGGTCCAGGTTTTCCCCCCCTATCTAGGTGTATATACCTTACTGGTTTCATATTGTATTTTGCTTGGAATAAGATGTAACTCATTGCTAAAGAGGGACAAATTTGACGTGCTACATTTGCACCTTTTGTTTAATGCAGGCTATACAACTATTCTTGAAATTGTTTCTTCCACAATAGCCGCGTATAAGACAGCAGTTGAAAGATGAGTTGGAATGAAAAATTAAACACCACAGCTGAGATTTAAAACCATGGATCTCCTAGTCTATATCCGTCTGGACGCACTAACCACTGAACTGCCATGGTAACATGCGTCAAGATCCGCGTTTTTCGGTAAACCACAAAGAGATTTCAAATTATTTTTAGATGACGACTTACAATATCGTAAGGTAGTTATGTCCCGGTCTTAATCATTATCATTAATAAGCCGCGCCGTGGCCGAGTGGTTAGATCACTCGCCTCTTACTAAGATGAATTCGATCCCAAGTGACTGCACGTGGGATTTGTAGTGCACAAAGCGGTGCAGGGGTAGTTTTTTTCCGGGTTCTCCGGTTTCCCCCGCCATTGCATTCCACCGGTGCTCCATGTTCGTTCTAAATATCATCATTGGGCGTTAAACACTATAAAAATTATCAGTTAATGTTTTTTCCACACTAGCCGTGTTGGATACTGGTCGACATGTTACCATGGTAGCTCAGTAGTTAGAACAACAGGTCACAGACCGGGAGATTGGTAGTTTAAATCCCCTCTATGGCAATGAATTTTTCATTCTGAGTACCTTTCCTACTTTTACGTAAGTTCCCCCCCCCCATCTAATTCCTTTAAAGGAAATAAACCTTTGCAGAAATATGTAAATTACTCACTGGGTTATAGATAAGAAGAGACAGCAATAGTCACATGTTTAGTAACCGAACGCTAAACTTTCACACCCTTTCCATGAAGCAACTGAATGTCGAAGCTACTGTAAACATTTACGAAATGTTGAACCTTCAATAACGAATATTTCGAAATCACCTGAATACACAACAAATTTATTGGAAATAAATTATGCATATATGCAATTTTTCACAATATTCATTTACACTCATATTATATATTTTATTTTATATATGCACGTTTTACACAATATTCATATACACACATTATACTGCACTGTGTGGTATGTGTTCGTTTAACCTTTAAGCTATACAAAGTTCAATACCAAAGAAGAGGATTTTACAGGCTATTCAAGAAAACTAAAAAAAAATCTGATGTGTTTCATTCACATGACTTTCTCTACGTCTCTGTAACAAATGATTGTTGAAAAGGTTCTGCTCTTATTTAGTTCATGATAGTCAAGAAAAAAATAGCATAAATAGTGTTATTACTTGCTTTCTTGTAAATAGAAGCGAAATATACCATAAGTTAAAGGATAGTCAAAAGCTGGTTGCTATGTGACTGAAGTTCCTTTGTTTGTATGGACACGAGTTGACAAATTCCTGTATGAGAAAAGTATAAGTTTTTCAAAGCTGAAACAAAAAACCAGGAATATCTCAAAAACGATCAGCCCCACGAAAAAAATTGTAAATGACATAAATTGTGTGATTTATCCTCGTCTACATATTTTGTGTAGTGAGTTTTTGTCTATCTCTTAAGGTTTACTAATTATACAAAATCCAATCAAAATCATCCAGAATAAAGAGGTCTTAAGAGGCTATTCCCAGAAAATTCAAGATATACATTAAATTTGGCAAGAAAATATCTTAAATATAAGGGATTTTAATCACAGTCGTTAGAGCTATTTTCAAGAAAATCAAAAATTTCGAAATTTTTTCCATGTAAAGGGTTGTTGGGAGGTGTGGAATTTTCTTGAAAATCTTCGTGTCTCATCCTTGGAAGATACCAAACTTAAATACCAGTTTGGTATTTAATGGTCTTTTCGTTTTTGAGCTATGCTGCCCACAGACAGATACACACGGATATTTTTCTAAAAATACTTTTTTTTTGGATTCAGGGGTTCTCAAAACATACATATCCAGTGAAATCTCGATATCTAATTTTTGGGTACATTACAATACCTTCTCTATACACTATGTACATATTATATGTAGAGAAAGTAATAAATATCGGCATATACTAGAGTATATTATTAATCATATAAATACCCTTAATATATTATTTTAATCAAACTCTTTAGTCATTTATGAAAAAATCCTACATTTCGAAAAAGTCTATCCTCTAGAGGGTGGTTTGAAATGAGTGTTTCTTCATAATTGTTGTCACATCTTTGGAAGATACTGACTTAAATATCAAGTTTGGCATTTTGCCGATTTTTGATCGAGTTATTCTGTTCACACATACACACGCACCTCTTTACTTTCTCTAGTACTATATACGTACAATAGTAGCTAGAGAAGGTTGTATTCTATAAAAAAATTCGATATTGAGATTTCACCGGAAATACGTTTTGAGGTCTCTTGAGCCTAAAATAATGGTTTTCTTTTTCTATACGCACTATGTAATTGTGTATAGAAAAGGTATTGTATTCCACCTAAAACTCGATGTAGATAATTCACCTGAAATATTTTTTCTGGTCTTCTAACTCCAAAAAATCATATTTAGAAAACAGTCCGTGTGTGTATCTGTGTGTGTGTATGTGTGTGTTGACAGCATAACTCAAAAACGAAAATACCGTTAAATACCAAACTTCGTATTTATGATTATACCTTCCAAGAATACTAATGAAGATTTTTAAAAAAGGCCCCCCCCCCCAACAAGCTGCCTTTTACATGGAAACATTATTCCTTTTCTCAAAAATGTCTTTAATCATTTTGATTAAAATGCCGTATATTAAAATATTTTTATCACCAATAAAATTTATATTTTGAATTTCCTAGAACAGCCTCTGAACACCTCTTTATTCTGGATGAGTTTTGCTTAATTTTCCATAATGGTTAAGCGGTAAGATAGAGACAAAAATACAGAATTTGCTATACTAATCGGTTTTCTTGTAGAGTTGACCGTTTTAGAGATACTCTTTGTTATTGCTTTCAATTTAAAGTTACCTAATTTTCTGAAACGCAACCACGCAAAGCGAATCGAACTAGAATTGTTTCACATAGGCACCAGATTTTAAAAGATTTGAATAACTCTTTAACCTAATGCATTCACTTATTTCCCTTCCACTTACAAGGAAGCAAATAATAAGAATAAGTTTGGTAATGTTTATGTCGAATAGCATTATTTAGGTATAAGAATAATCTCTTGTAAGAATGGTTTGTATACGGAATACTTAGAGAAAGTTATGTGAATGCAATACATAAGATTTTTAGAAAAAGGTCCGCACGTATGTGTGTGTCTGTGTATAGCATACCTAAATACCGAAAGAGCATTAAATGCAAACTTTATGTTTAGTATCTACCAAGGTAATAACGATTTTCAAGCAAATACCTCAACAAATTACCCTTTACATGTACATATTTTTTTTAAAATACTGTTTATTTTTAAATAGCTCCAAAAATTTTGATTAAAATAAGGTATTTGAAAGATATTTACATCACAAATAGTATGTATATTTTGAAATTTCTGGTAATAGCCTCTGAAGACCTTTTAATTCTGAATGGATTTTACAGAATTTTGCATAAGGATTAAAGCATAAGAGACAAACAAAAGGTTTTTTCTTGTAGAATTGATCGTTTTAAAGATATTCCTTGTTATTGGTTTCAGTTTCAAACTACCTAAATTTTCTCAAACGGGACCATGCAAAGCAAACCGAACCTCAATTGTTTCATATAGCGTCCAGCTTTTAAAAAACTATGGCTTTAGGCTAATTTATTCCCTTATTTCCCTTCTATTTACAAGGAAGAAAGCTGTAAGACCAGTTTTGCTAATGTTTAACAGAATTAATAATTCCAGTCACATGGATGTGTGCAATATTGGAGGGCGAGACGTGGTCTGCACCTCGAACCCTCCCACCCGACATGTTAATGCGGTCCTCATGATTTGGAGCCGCTACTTCTCCATCAAGTAACTCCTTAATTAGCCCCCTTCCAGGGCCTCACGAGGTTGAGTGCACCTCGGACCAGGTCTCCCTGCGGGACAAAAATCCCCACGCCTGTACCGGGAATCGAATCCAGGTCTCCTGCAGCTGCGCTACCACCGCGCTAAAGAGACGAACGTGTTTATCAGAATTTCCATGATAAACTAATAATCTTTCGTAAGAATACTGTGTAAATGAAACAGCTATTTGAATGTAATAAAAAAATTGATTTCAAGAGGTCTCCAAACACGTATGAAATCTAGGTTTAAAAATTTTGGCTGGAATACAATAATTTTCCTATTCACTATACCTAGTAAAAAAAAAAAAATAAATAAATAAAAAGTAACTAGAGAAACGATAGGTTCTTCTAGACGTTAAGTGTCAGCACAGAAGAACTATCAGGAGAGTAGAACATACATACAAATAAAAGAATATTTAATTGCGCGAGGTAGAGCTAGTTGGGAGAGAATTCCTTGGGAGGTTCTATAGAAGTTCTAGACGCGTCGAAGTTACGCGAACAGGTAGCGTGAATTATTGATATTTATTTAAGCTCCCCGGAGTAAACCACTTTAGTTTCAGTGCTTACTGGAATAGTTGACAATGTAATTGTAAAACATCTGATGTTTTCCATTCACATGACTTTCTCTAACTGTTCCAAACATCAACTTTCCTTACAAAAGAGTATTAGCAGGACGTATGTAAAAGAATAAAGATAAACTTTGCCAGAATTGGTATTATTAGTTGCTTCCTTTTAAGCAGAAGGGAAATAAGGGAATACCCTTGGCTAAAGTGATAGTCAAATCTGTTAAATGCCGGTCGCTAAGTGAAACAATTGGATTTTGGTTCTCTTTTAGTGTAAAAAGAGATGAAAAGAAAGCTGTCTCCCGTTTGAGAAAAGGTAAAGTACCTTAAAACTGAAACCAATTATTTGGAATATCTCGAAAACGATCAACTCAACAAAAAGTATGGGTATAGGACCTAATTTGTTTGTTTTAGTGAGTTCTAAATTGTTTGTGTAGGAAGTCTTTGTCTACAGTTTGCTAGTTATACCAAAGTTACCAAAAAGTCATCAAGAATGAAGAGGTCTTCAGAGGCTATTCCCAGAAAATTGAAGATATACATTTCGTTTGTCATGAAAACATCTTAAACATATTAATAAAACTCCTTACAGCCATTTTTGAGAAAATAAAGATTTATGAAAATGTTCCATGTAAAGGGTAGTTGGGGGTCGGTGGGATTTTCTTGAAAATGTTAGTGTCGTATACTTGGAAGATGCTCAACTTAAAAAGCAAGTTTGGTATTTAACCGACATTTCGTTTTGACCTATGCTGCACACACACGCGAACATGTTTCTAAATCGAATTTTTAATTTAGGGGATCTCAAAACATGCACTTCTGGTGAAATCTCTATATCGAAAAATTTGGTTGGAATACAATGCCTACTCTATCCACTTACATCATATTTAAGGGCTAGAGAAAGTGAAAACATTCTGATATGTTCCATTCACATGGCTTTATCTACATCTCTGTAACAAATTACTGTTAAACAGCTGATTTTTTTTTATTTTATGCTAATAAAGATAACATTAGCATAAATTATTTGCTTCCTTATAAGTAGAAAGGAAATGAGGTAATACAGTAGGCTAAACGTCAAATCTTTCAAAAGCTGTGATTAAATTCTTTTATTTCGATGGCTAGCAGTTGACAGTTTTCCTGTATGAGATGAGTTCTAAGTATTTATAAACTGAAACTAATAATAAGGAATATCTCGAAAATGATAAACTGCACGAAAACGGCATGACATAATTTGTGTTTACCGAGATCTATATTTTTTTTGTGCAGTAAGTTTTCATCCTTCTCTTACGGTTTACCAGTTATGCAAAATGAGACAAAACTTAGCCATGTATATTAAAACAGCGATAGCTGAATAAATATTAATATAAATATGTGTCAGAATTAAAGTAATCAGTGGCATGCAAATAAGTTGAGAAAATATTGTCAGTTTATAAGTTACTGAAAAGTGAAAAGCTAAGAATTGGCTGGAATAAATCTGTAAAATTAGCAAGTTCACTCAGAATCGCTCAGGTTGCCGGCAGATAGGCACCGTATTTCAGCGAGAGTGAAAACGGAAACATCTTTTGTTAAATCAGGTCCCGTTACTGAATTAGAGTGACGTAATTCGATGAATTCCCGCAAAGTGACGGAGAATGTTCACATGTTCAATTAAACATACGAATCGAGTAATAGTAAAAATGTGACGCGTTGATAGACGCCAATAATAGCGCGAAAAATCGACCAAGCCCATAAAACTAAACTTCATGAATCTCAAAATCGTATACAAATGGAGAAAAAATCAGAGCAGCACACACTTTTCTGGAAGACAGTGATGGCGAAGCTAAGTCCAGATGGGACAGGAACGGCGCAGAATGTGTGCAACTTACGTTAAAATTTTTATAATTCGCGAAATAATTAAGCAGGGCGGACAGTTAATTAGCGCGGATGAGAAAATTCTGTTGTGATTGCCGAGTGACCTCTGGAATAGTGAGAGGATTTTGTTGGGCATTTTGAGACCCCGAAGTGGCAAAGATCAGCTGTTAGGGAATCAAACCAGTCAGTTCATAGCTGCAACCAGGACTTTTAGAAACTTTGGTGACGTGAATTGTAATTTATTGGTTCACCGGTAAAATGAATCGAGAAAGCTGAGTACCGAGCTTCTCATTCCACCACTGAGATGTCCGTTAACGTCCGTACCAGAATCCGAACCCATGCTCTACCGATCCCGCATTCCCAGAAACCATTCTAGACTTTTGAAGGTAGCGAGATTTGAACCAGAGACCAGCCGAGATCCTAGGAACGACCGTCGCTGCCACTTGAAAAAGGTCATATGAATGAAGAGCTTTAAGGGTACTCTCAGAATATTCAATGTATACGTTTTATTGGCCATATAAATATATTTAATATACCACATTTTACGCAAAATGTTACTTTTTTGAGAAGGTCAAAATTTCGAAAATTTTCCCATCTAAAGGCTACTTTGAGTAGGGGAAATTTGCACTATAAAACACAATTTATGTCATAATGTATTGTTTTCCTGGAGTTGATCGTTTTTGAGATTTTCATTGTACACTTATACTTATCTCATACAGGAATTTGTCAAGTTGTGTCCATGCAAACAAAGGAACATCAGTCACATAGCAACCAGCTTTTGACAATCACTTTAACCTATGGTACTCCCTTATTTCTCTTCTACTTGCATTGAGGAAAGTAATAAGGCTATTTCTGCTAATTTTTTCTCCATTAGCATGAAGTAAACAGAAGCATAAGCTTTTTAACAATAATTTGTTGCAGAGATGTAGAGAAAGTCATGTGAAAGAACACATCAGATTTTTTTATTCTTAACCCGTTATTTTCCCGTCACCTTTTTTTGTTTTATTAGTTATGTCTCATCACACCTACATGCGGTGTTGCACAGTCATTTGTTACGTCATTTAGCATTAGAAATAATACTTCTCTTTGTAATTTTATTGACTCCCGACTCCCCACTGAAGCGAACTAGTAGGTTTGTGTTTTTCACAATTTCAACCACTACTGGCTTCAAGGATCTGCCTGGTCCTGGCTTTACCGCATGCTATTTACATATAATCTCATTGGTCGTTTCATATCTTCTTTACAGAGCAATAATGTAACTACTTTTTTCAGTTTGTTGGTCTAAGCACTCTTGTAACTGTCCGTGGTGTAATGGTTACCATGCTGACTTCATTTATCCAAGGTCGCGGGTTCAAATCCGCCGGAGGACGATGAGTTTTTTTCGGGCGTAAAAATCCTTAGCATGGCTTCCTTCGGAAGGGAAGTAAAGCCGTTGGTCCCGTGTCGTAGATTTACGGCACGTAAAATAACCTCAAGCCTGATAGAGAGGCCTCTGAGCAAAATTAAGCGGTCTTTCACACCCAATTTAGAATGGGACGCTGAGAAGCACAGCAGTTAAAGAGCGTCCATAAATAACAGACCATTTACATTTTTTACCCCTGTAACTGTGAAAATACCTTCACAACAGTTAAGGAACCTGTAAAAACGTGCAATAACCAAAACGTACAACCTCGCAACACAGATTACTGCAGCACACTGCAGAGGGAACCCCTATACTTTTCTTATAGTGTCTTCAGTCTGGTCTCCTAGTGTACAGTAGAGCACACAACTCTTGCAGAACTGTTCCCTTGCAGAACTGTTCCTTAAAATGTCGACCACCATGATTATAGCAGAGCGTACAGCGCCGCACCATTGACTACTTACACGCCCAAGCAGTCCAGGAGTTTGGCGTACTACTTCAGTGGCTATTCCCAACAAATTCAAGATATATATCTTTAATTTCTAATGTAAATTTTATTCTACTCAAACTAGCTTGTCATTTTTCAGAAAATATAGCACTTCGAAAATTGCTCTATGTAAAGACTAGTTTGGGGTGGAGGATTTTCTTGAAAATCTTGGTTCATCTTTGGAAGACGCTGAAATTAAAGCAAGTTTGGTATTTAACCGGCTTTTCGTTTTTGAGTTATGTTCAGACACACAGACAATACGGCGTTTATTCTAAAAATATTTATTTTTATTTCCTGTACATAAATTTTGAGTGGATTGCAGATACTATATACCAAATAGAGAAAATAGAGAGATTGTGCTGAAAATATGAGTGATTTAATACTGATTTGTATACTTTTTGAGTATTATTATAATTTAAAATATAGATAAAACCAATATAGTATTCTCGTAGGTTCCCTTCCTTAATATAAGGCGGATTTAAGAATACTTTTTGGTAACAACTCGCTGTCATAACGTTTAATTTTTTTTTTTTTTTTTTGTAGTTTAATGTCCTTTAACCATATCAAATGCTCAAATGATCTCGGGCTCCATGGAGCTTAAGGTTGTTCGACATTCGTCTTCTAAGGACAAGGGAAAGCCCCGAAAAGAAAAAAAAAACTTATCCGGGTAACTCACCCTAAGGAAGATTCGAACTCACGACCTTTTGAACGTGAGGCAGACACGTTACCACCACACTACCCAAGCGGATTGTTTAAGATGTTATTATATTGTAAAATAATCTTTCAACCCAGCATCTATGAGACTTGGAATTACGAGCACACAATGCTGCAGGTATGGTTGTTATAAAAGTCTTTTTATCCGATATTTATTTCGCTCTTCCCATATAAGGAGAATGTATATTAGCCTATTGCAGGAGATTCGCTGCAGTAAGCCGCTGATAATGAACTGTTTGCTCCGAGGTAGGGCATTCTGTCTTTGTAGCGGACGGATATGGGTCTTCCGTTCCCCATATTCAGTGTCGTTCTGCAGTCGGGGACCGTCGTTAGGGTGTCCTCTTGAGAACCGACTTCTCTCTTAGAAGTCAGCAAGATCAAACAAACCAGTAGGGAAAACAGCTAACTAGCAAACGACATGCCCACTGTCAGCCTAATTTATCCCGCCATCAACTCCCACGCAGATCTGTGGAAGAACGGCATGTGACGTATGCAATATGCCATCTAAGATTCATATCTACAAGAAATTCTAATAATATTCCAAGTGTTGCACTCACTTTACCTGTAATGACGAGATCACTATGAATAAAGTGATGCGTCTGTAAAATTTGACAAAAAAAAGTGAAAAAAATCGGATGTCTTACACTCACTTGACTTTTTCTAACTGCTCTACAAAGTTCATACAAACACGGGCACTTTCTATAAGTACTTCCCAATTGAAACCAATAACAAATATTATCTTGGAAACGGTTACCTCCACAACAAAGACGCAAAGGCTATATATTTTGTTTTGACGAGATCTGCATATTTTTTGTACCAAGTTTTTGTCAATTTCTTAGCAAAATTCATGGGGAATAAAGCGGTGTTCAGAGGTTATTCCTAAAAGTTCAACATATATATTTTATTTGGATGTAAATATCTTTTATACGTGGCATTTTAATAAAAATCGTTACAGCCATTTTTGACCAACTCAAAAATTTCGAAAATTTTTCCATGTAAAGTTAGTTGGAGGTGGGGGATTTTCTTTAAAATCTTCGTGTCGCACCTTGGAAGATATTGAGCTTAAATACCAAGTTTGGAATATAATGGACTTTTCGTTTTTGAACTATGCTGACCACAGACACATACACACACACGCACGAACATTTTTCTCAAAATGATTTTTTTGTGTTTCGGGGGTCCCAAAACGTGTATTTTAGGTGAAATATCGGTATCGAAGTTTTTTGTGCAATACAATACATTCTCTATATTTTATGTACATAGTATGTGTAGAGAAAGTAAAAATATTGTTTTTATCATTTGACAAACTTTAACTAGAATTTAAATGAAGGCATAAATGGGCAGCGCACGCTTATTAACTTTAAGCTTATTAACTCCTAACTTTAAGCCTTATTTTCTTGAAAATCTTTTCCGATAAATTTCTATAGTTCCACGTGATGCAATTTTTCACTAGCTTTCTTTAAATGTTTTTATACTACCTATCAAAAGCACTTTAAACAAAATAGTTATATTACTTTTTTGGAATAACGTTGCAATTTTGATAAAATAAATTATTAAATTTTAAAAAAATCAAGATTTTTGGAGAGTAGAAAAAGTAAGTATCTTACTGCCTAATTAGAGCTAATAAAACATAATTTGATAGATATATTTGTAACTTCATTTGATATAAAACTGGAACATTTTGGCTGAATATATATTTTTAAATGCATCACTTGTTTTTTTTAATACAATGATGAATTTAAATATCCTTGCAAAATTAATTTTTAAATACGGCAAAAATAACATTTCATTATGTGCAATAACTAATATCTTACATAGTGTGGATTTTCTAAATTAAAATGCATTATGATAACGTAACGTAACTTGACTTAACGCGACGTAACATGAAAGTGTAACACTTTGTATTAAGCGGAGTTATTTAACTTTATTTGCTTTAATACAACGTAACTTAAAGGGTTTCACAGTGTCAAACTTTTCCTTCCCTTTACTTAAGTGCTGAGCATGGTAATTAAAACCAATCGGCGTGAAGCAGTAGCATGAAGTAATAAAAACTCCTAATCAAGGGTAATTCTGGTAACGTTAAGGTAAAGTGTATCCTAATAGATCTTCAGTTAGCAGCGTTTATCTTCACGTTACGTTCCGTCACGTAAAGTTGATCCTAACCCCTGCTTAGCTTACTTTTTAGGTTTTATAATGTAGAATTTCTAAAGTTTTCTTCTTGTTTCTCTGTGACGAAACTCATTTTATCCGACAACTTTCTTTTTCTTCCACAAACTGAGTACAAGCAGAATCTTCTCGCAGATACTTTTTTCTCGTAACAATTCTTCCGTATAGTTTTTTTCGAAGGTCTCTGTGGCGACTGTAAAGCTCGCTACGAAATCCCGTCGAACTGGCTCAACTGTTGCATGCGGTGCATTCCCAGTCAAAATTTAATAATTTATTTCCCCAAACTGGTGCATTATTTCGAAAAAGTGGAGTACCATTTTCTTAATGTATTTTTCAGAGGTAGTATAACACGTAAGTAATAAATTTCATTGTGTATATTTTGAGTAAAAAAAAATTTTTGGAAACATGTTTGCGAAAAGGCAAGGTTAAAAGTTGAGCGTGTCTAACATGCGCCTATATATTTATAACGTCAGATAATTTGTAGTTAAATTGTGCCAACAGGAAGACAACATATTTCCTTAAATTTCTGAATTCATATTAAATGTTTTATCTAGAAAAATAATTATTACTCAAATTTTCACAATTTTTACTTTTCTATTATATGAGTATATAGAGTGTACATTATATTTCAGTCAAAAATTTGACTCCAAGTTTCACGGAAGTACATGTTTTAAAACCTTTGAATTAAAAAAAATTAGTAAAATGTCCATGAGTGCGTCCTACTGCGTGTATACATGTTTGTATGTGGGCAGCATAGCTCAGAAACGAAAAGTCCATTAAATACCAACCTTTGTATTTAACTGCATTATCTTCCTAGAATGCAACACGAAATTTTTTAAAAAAATTCCCCACCCTCAACTAACCTATACACGGAAAATTTTTAAAACTTAGAGCTATTTTTGATAAAATCAAACGATTTTGATTAAAATGCTTAATCTTTAAGATATCATGATGAACGAAATGTATATTTTTAATTTTCCGGGAAACGGAAAACCGTAAGAGATAGACTAAAATTAACTACACAAAAATATAAATACCGTTAAAACATACAATTTATATCAATTATATTTGTTGTATAATTAACGGTTTCCAAAGTATTCCTTGTATACTACTTAAGATTTTCTCAAACAAATGTTCTTTCGTTTAATACTTAATTTTTACTTTCTCTACACGTTCTGTGTACATAGTGTATAGGGGACGTATTGTATCCCACCCAAAAATTCGATACCGAGATTTCGCCGGAAATACATGTTTTAGGATCCCCTAAATCAAAAAAAGAAGTATCTTCTGAAAAAGGTGTTTGTGTGTGTGTGTGTCTGTGGACATAGCTCAAAAGCGAAATTCCCCATCCCCAACTACCCTCTTCATTGAAATATTTTCAGAATTTTTGATTCTTTAAAAAATGGCTCAAACGATTTTGATTAAAATTCCGTATATTAAAGATATTTACATCCCAAATAAAATGTATTTATTGATCGGTCTGGAAATAGCCTCTGAAGACCTCTTTGTTCTGGATGAATTTTGCTGAACTGTTAAACCGTAAGAGATAGACAAAAACTTAGTACATAAGAAAATTTAGATCTTGTCAAAGCACACAGTTTATGTCCTTTGCATTTTTGTTGTGGAGATTTCCGAGATATTCCTTATTATTGGTTTCAGTTTTGAAGTACTTATATTTTTCTCAGACACTAAGTGTTTATTTTCCTTTTGTTCTACTCCTGGCCAAACAAAGAAGCGATTTGCAATGACAATCATATAACGACAGCTTTTAAAGCATTTGGCTGTCTGTTTAGCCTAGTGTATTCCCTTATTTTCTTTCTACTTATAAGGAACTATATAATAAGAACATTCTGCTAATGATTATCTCGATTAGCATGCTGCAGAAAGAATAATAATCTTATACTTATATCTTTTGACTAGCGCGTTAGCCAAGTGTATTCCCTTATTCCCCATTTGCTTACACGGAATCAAATAATAAGACAATTTCTGATAAATTAACATGAAATAGATGGGTTTGTATGAGCATTTTATTTACAGAAGGAGTACAAAAAGTCATGTAAATGGAATAGATAACATTTTTTGTCAAATTTCATAGATGCATCCTTTAATCCTACATTGGATTTTCGCTCTTTTATAATGCATTTTAAAAGCATACCTTTTGTCAAATTTCATAGAGCATCGCTTTAATCCTACGTCGGTTATTCGCTCTTTTATAATGCATTTTATAATCACATTTTTTTGTCAAATTTCATAGATGCATCGCTTTAATTCTACAATGACTTTTGCCCTTTTATAATGCATTTTAGAAGCAATTTTTTTGTCAAATTTCATAGATGTACCGCTTTAATCCGACGATGGATATTTACTCCTTTATAATGCATTTTAAAAGCAGGTTTTCGTCAAATTTTATAGATACATCGCTTTAATCCTACGCTGGATTTTCACTCTTTTATAATGCATTTTAGAAGCAGATATGCGAAATTAAAGCTCTATGGTGTTTTATTTTATTTATTCACTTAAATTTCCTTGTCAATGATTATATTTTATCTTTCTGCACATAAGATATAGTCTTTTAAACTCTTTAAAATGAAGAGACATCTACCACTTAGGTTTTCCTTATCATGTTTAATCATATGCCATTGTTTCGTAAACTGCTTCAATTGTTTGCAACATATAATGACACTTAAAGTACATATTTGTTGAAACCATCTCTTCATTAAACTCCGAGGACAAGAGTCGCGTTTGATGTAATGTGTATCTCTTGGTTTGTTTATCTCGTATACGAGAGCAAGGAAAACAATGTTATAGATATGAGACTACAAATTGCCTGACAATGTAAACATCAGAATGCAAGGCTCATGGCTCAGACCAAAAGCGTAACGTAAAGTCGCTTTTGGTGACATATATAAAAGATAAGTAAATAATCTGATATTATATTTTTCTGTTTACTCTCCGCCTCAAACACTGCAAATAATTTAATTTTACTCATTCGGGGGAGTATAACCAACACCATTACTCCCAAAGAGCATTTGTCAATTCGACCAGTCAACTTCCTAGTTCAATAAACGAATGCTTTAAGTCTGTTACACTGCTTTATCATCATCGATGTTAATTTTAACGAAGTGTAAATATTAGTAGTATTACTTTTCGCTTGTTAATATCTATAAAATTGCTGGTGCGAACGTATCTGGAAATGTATATTACTTTTCTACACGTACTATCTACATTTGATTTTCTCAAAAATGGCTCTTAACGATTTTTATTAAAATATCGTATATTAAAGATATTTACCTGACAAATAAAAGATATATCTTGACTCTTCTGGGAATAGCCTCTGAAGACTACTTTATTCTGGATGAATAAACCGTAACCGCTAAACCGTAAGAAATGGACAAAAACTTGCCACACAAAAATGTAGAGCACATTAAAATACACAATTTATATTATATAACCTTTTTTCAAGGATTTGATCGTTTTTGAGATATTCCTTGTTTTTGGTTTTAGCTTTGAAAAACCTGTACTTTTCTCATACAGGAATATGTCAACCCCTGTCCATACATACAAAGGAACTTGTCACCTAGTGACCAGCTTTTGACTTCACTTTAACCTATGATACTCCCATATTTTGCTTCTACTTACAAGGAAGCAATTTTTTCTCGATTAGCATGAAGTAAATAGAAGAATAAGCCTATTAACAATAATTTGTTACACAGAAGTAGAGAAAGTCATGTGAATGGAACACATTAGAATTTTTTTCTCTGCTTTTTTACGATGTATATGTGCATTGGAAAACAACCAATTTATTTTCTCAGTTTTCCTGAACACGCAGTTCCAATCGTTACCTACAGTAAATACAGATGGTATTGCATTGTACTAAAAATTCGATATCGAAAATATTCGTTTTGGGCCACTTTAGTAAACAATCTATTGTATCCATTTACATGACTTTCTCTATATCTCGGTAACAAATTGTTAAAAAGCTTAATCCTCTATCCACTTTATGATAATCGTGATAAACATTGACAGATATCTTAATTACTTGCTTCGTTGTAAGTAGAAGGGAAATAGGGAATACATTAGGCTAAAATGATAGTCAAATCTTTTAAAAGCTGGTTGCCATGTGGTTGAAAACCGTCTCTATGCAGGACAAGGAGTTTACTACTTTCCGTGTGAGAAAAGTTTAAGTATTTCAAATCTGAAACAAATAACAAGAATTATCTCAGCAATAGTAAATTACAAGAAAAAAAACCTATATGACATAAAGTATGTGTTCTAACGTGGTCTGTATTTCTTGTATTGCTTTTTGTCTCTCTCTTACGGCTTACCATATACGCAAAATACATTCAGAATAAAGTGGCCTTTGGAGGCTAATCCCAGAAAATTCAAGATATATATTTTATGTGCAGTATAAATATCTTTAATATACGGAATTTTAACCAAATCGTTGCAGCCATTTTTGAGAAAATCAAAATTTTCTACATGTTTTCCTTGTAAAGGATAGTTTGGGGTGGGAGGATTATTCTCAAAGTCTTCGTGTCGTATCCCTGGAAGATACTAAACTACACCAGATTTGGTATTTTACCGACTTTTCATTAATATATTTTTTATTTTCATTAATTACGTGTTCATAGACATACGGACACACATACATACATACATACATAAATGAACCTGTTTCTAAAAATGAATTTTTTGGATACAGGTGACCCTAAAACATGTATTTCCGATGAAATTTCGGCATCTAATTTTTGGATGGAATGCAATACCTTCTCTGTAAACTATTTATATACATAGTACTTGTAGAGAAAGTAAAAAGAGTTCATATTGAGATGATGCTTCAATATCATAAGTTTTGAACAAATTTTCGAATAAATACAAAACTTTGTATTTAAGATCTGAACACACCACAAATACCCATATGAATATTTTTTTTTCTCTACCAATTACTAAGTACGTATATATTTGGTATTCAAGATTTTACCACAAATACATGTTTTGAGAACCTCTGAATAAAAACAAGAGCATTTTAAAAAATGCCCGTCTTTGTATGTGCAGCATAATTCAAAAACGAGGTTTAATATTTTCCAACGATGATTGACGAAGTTTTTAGGAAAATTTCCACAGAAAAAGCTACCTTTTAACATAGAAATCTTTTCGAAAAATGTTATTTGCTCGATAATGACTCTAGCGAGTTTTATTAAAATACAGTATATCAAATATATTTACAGTATAAATAAAATGTAGGTATATTTTAGAATTTTCTTGCAATAGCTTCTTAAATTTTCTTCATTCTGGATGACTTTTGCTTAACAGCAAACAGTAAGAGATAGACAAACGTTACAACACAAAAAATATAGATCTCGCTAAAACAGACAATTTATTTCGTATACATTATTTGTTGTTACTCATTTCCAAAGTATTCCTCGTTATTGGATTAAATTTTAGAATACTTAAAGCTTTTCTAGAACGAGCATTTTATCATTCTTGTTTATTTTGTTTTACTTCTGTCCACGAAAGGAAAACCGATTTTAATTACAGAACAATCCGCTTTTGAAATATTTAACTATCTCTATAGCCTTTTGTAATCCTTAATTTCCCTTCTACGTATAAGGAACTGATAACAAGCTCAGTTCTGCTAATGTTTGTCATGCTTAACATGAAGTAGATAGAAAAATAAGCCCCTTAAGAATAGTTCGTTACAGAATAAGTAGAAAAAGTCATATGACTGGAACACACCACATCTTTTTCGTTATCAAAGAATGCTTCTAACGATTTTAATTGGTAACATACATATTTTTAATTTTTTTGGGAATAGCCTGTGAAGTTCTCATTTGAAATACTTTAATTTTTGTTTATAATTTTGTGCTTGTGGAAAACCATAAGCGACAGACACAATTTACTAAACAAAAACTATAAATTACTTTAAAAGAACCTAATTTATTTAAATCCATCAACAACTATTTGTGAGATATTCGTTTATATTGTTTTCGTTCTCATGTTTTGTCAGTTTGTGAAGTGTTGTGAACATTCAATTGTTTCTCGGAATACCATTGAGGTTATGACGTTTTAACATCAGCATTTACAGATTTTAGTCTCGTTTCCATCCCCTGTATCTTCCTTGTACCGATAAGGAAATTAATTAGATATAAAAATAAACTTTTGTAAGAGAAGACATGTGAGGCGATAAATAAGAATAAGCAATAATGCCTAGAGAAACTCGTACAAATACTTACCAACTCTTTATCTATATTTTTGCCTACTGACACCACCCCTTATTAGATGATTTGTGCCTCTCTCATGATGTACCTTAAATTTCCTTATTTGTTTATATTTGGATCTTGTTTTAAATGAGCTCCAGATAGTTTTCTCTCAATTTCTTCTTTACCTTCATACGTCCTTAATCTAAAGCATATCTTTTCCTAAGATCTTGAATGGCTATTTGGACCAGTATTTTACTGTTGAATTTTCAGAGACGTATTGTATTTTTGTCACTATCTTTAAACATCTTATAATATACAGCTTAGAGTTTGTAAAATAGTCAGATTCGTAACTCAGGATAATATTAAAATGAATTTTATTGAAAACTTTTGAATGTCAATAATCCATGTTGTTTAAAAAGGTTTTAACTTGTCGGATATATAGGAAATATAGGATTTATAAACATAAAATATTTGCAGAACGATTAAAATCAACTAGGCGTGATTTGATGTAACCACGTAAACGTGACGTAACGTAAACTGTGCCAAATAAAATGTGTCGATCTGGTGTAGTAAATGTAAATGGTATTTAATTATTATGATGGTTGTTTTTATGCTTGGCAAACATGATGCCGTTTAGAGTAGTGACCTTCATTTTAATTGGATTTCTTCTTATTTATTCACTCATTCATGATTCATTCTAGTGGTGTTATGGGCACCAATCCCTTTTATGACTACCATGAACATAAGTACAATAAAGAATGAAAAATAACACGAATTTGTTGTAGTTTCCGCTTCATTTTACTAAATTCTCAGGTACTTCCTAGTGGCTTTATTTATTTTTGTAACAGTGCGTAATAAAATACGCGCGAAGTTACTTTTTTTTCGGAATGTGTCGAATGGGGTGTCGAACACAGGACGCTCTAATTTCTCACATAAATATCACTAGACTCAACCTGTAATTCTGCAGCTTTTCGTTCCAGCGGGCCTTCTGTTCTAAATTTCGAAAGCTCAACAACCACGCCAGGGCGAATGATCTGTTCGGATGCGGAACTCCTGTCCATGAAATTATTTATCTACTCCTTGCTCTTGCAACAATATACCCCCTATGCCAATTCACTAGTATCCGTAACCATGGTAAACTTCTTAGTGGCTATGGGGTATTCTAGTACCGGTGTCGTGTTCTTTAGTCTCTAGAAAGCTGCTTCAGTTTGGACGAACCCTGGAAGGCGTGTCGTTCCTCTTTGTGTCAGCGTTTTGACGACGTATTGTTGCGATTATGAGTCTACGACTTGGGGGATAGCTATTCGAGGGTGGTAAAAGGAAGGCAGGCGGTAGAGCAATGATAACAACGGGACTTAAATTAAGCTAATATATTAAGAAAGATAAAATAATCTGTTGGTTACGCATGTTTGATTTACAAAGGTGGGGGATGGCAAACTATTCTATTGATTCTGACCAATATCATACTGATTATGGGGTTACTAACATAAATCCTTACCTTAAGAAATATGTCATGGTGTGTCTAGGCGAGGTGAGAGATGAAGTGGTCAAAGTGGTGGCCGGTTGAGCCCGGAGCGACGCCTCAAGATAGCCGGTCCCCATGACCACGCTCGCTAAGGCGTCTCGCTTTGGTGCTTCGTGGGCAGGGGATCGTGGGTTCGAGTCACACCTTGGGCATGGGTGTTATATGTTTGTGAAATGTGTATGTGTTTATGTAAAGGAACAGTAAAGCCAGTAATAATACAGGGGGGAATGTAAATAGGAGATACAGCGCCGGAGTCCTGACCAAACTCCGGTAAAAAAAAAAAAAAAAGACACACACACACATGCAAAATAGAGGTTCCCCGACGGTTAAAGACAATATCCCCGGAGGACGGGTTTGCCGTCCCTTAAATAGATTTAGTGGCGTCTCCGGAAGAGCATTCCAACATGGTGGCCGTTCTCCTAATATGGAGAACCAACGCCCTGATAGTGGGTAGACTTAGCCAATCAGCACCGAAAGCTTAAATGTTCTAGAATATCCTGTGCGAATGTGCACGCAAACTGACGGAAATTGGTGGCATCAAAAGTCCACTGGGAGTGCCATCGGAAGAGGACAGTCGCTTCCATCCTGTTACTTCATTAGCTTATAACAAAGCTTGTATTTTCCTAAGAATATGTAAGCTCAAATCCCAATTAATTCACATTAATTAATTCGTAATTACTAAAACAATATAAATTAAACTCTCGTCAATGACACACGCGACAGTATGTATATACCATGGATTTCTTTAGTACATGCAGAGGCCCAGAACGTCTTGAATTGTAGTGATCTTATGTCTTTGTCTAGGGAACTACTTGACGGCTTGTATCTTTTGGGGGTTTTAAGTCACTATATAAGTCAACAATGTGTCTCAGGTAATGCACTTCCTTTATAAACTGCTAACACTTCTTGAGGTTTAGTTTGCGGTTAACCTACTGAAGGTTTTGGAAAATCTTCCTCGTATTATCCATTTCATCCTCTTGCCTAAAGAGTAGCATTGTTGAGATAATGAAGGCGATTCCTTCCTGAAGGCCCTAATCACAAACGCAATACATTCTAGGAACGTTATGGGAGCATTTCGGAATCTGGAAGTGTTACCTTAGACTAAAAAAAATGTGTTATGTGGGCTCACGAAATTATCAGTAAGATGAAACACCACTCATGTATTTACTACAGATAAACTCATCTACAAATAGCGTGTGATATTTTCTTCATGCTTAGCGAATTTAAGATAAATAGGAGCTCGTAACACATAAACTAAAGGTTTATTGAAGGAGATTTTACCAGCTTATTAGAACATGAAATATATCTAGCTCGTATTAACTGTTTCCAAAATACTCGAAGTTGTATATTTACTTCCCGGTTAAAGTATAAAATGTGAAGTATTGTTATATATTTTTGCATACGCTCATTATTAGAGAGCTTAACTTGTAGCATAATCAGTTGACTACACCTGCGTGTAACAAAATCTGTATTGTATTTTATAAATAACATTTGTAAGAAACGTTTGCGTTTAATTTAAAGAATTTAAAGTTATTTACAGGTAATATAATATTAAAAGGATACCATGATTGGGTGTTAACCGCAGATGATGAGCATGGTGTTTTGTTATTCTTGTAATAAAACAGTTTTTCTGAAATTTTAGTTTCCAACGCTTCAATTATGTTACGCTCATTTGAATTTAAAATAAAGAAACCGATTGCATTTGTCTAAGTATGGTCATAATAGAAACTATAATAGAAACTATATATTTTACCATTTTAGTCCGCAAAAAAAAAAAAAAAAAAAAAAAAAAACTTCCATTCCCAACAATAGAGAGAAATTGTCTCCTGATATTAAGTTAGTAGGAGTTCTTCAGCAAACATCCGAGTTAAACAAAAAAAGTAATAAACTGCTTTTGAAGGACCCGGCTCTCAGTATAAAAAGAAGAAAATAGGTCACAAGTAATGAAATGAGTAGAATAAAGGACAAGATGAACGACATTTTCAAGAAAAACGCTCACTTGAAAGAAAAACGAGAGTTGGCAGAAAACAGAAGTTCATAGAGACAAACGCTGCCGCGAGGAAAGGACATGAGGGCAGTGGAGATTCTGGCTCTAGTGAGGAAGTGAAACCATATTTCTCGGTCAAGATAAAGGTGCGATTCACGGAAAGCTCTTATCGTCATTACTCTTTACCACCTTCATTAACGCGTGTCGCTCTTTAGCTATTAATACTTATTGACTATAATCAAAACTATTTTCACATTTGTTATATGACCCCTATTGCGTGTATGTGTGTTTTGTGAGCATGCATGTTTGTGAAATAGTAACATATGTTCGCTACTTACGGCACCACAGGTGATGAAAAACTAATTATACATGAGTTGATATAATTGGGAAATTAAACTTAGAAGTTTGTGAATATAATTTGCAGTCATAAGTTTATAGTACCTTCTCAGTATTTGCCAGTTATAGAGACTGAAAAAAAAATTGACGTGGCCCACTCACATAACATTCCCAACCTATTAGGTAACAAAATATTCTCCCAAAAGTTTATTATTCTAGCTACTTCACGACAATCAAGTGTTAAAATGCAAGAACATAAATTGTCATATTTTTATTTAGTATTTAAGTAAGGGAGTACACTAGACTAAAGAGATTAAAATCTTTTAAAAGCTGGTTGCTATGTGCATTAAATTCAGTTTTCTTTGCACGGCCACGAGAAAAACAAAAAGAGGGGTGACAAATTCCTGTTTAAGAATAATTTAAGGCTTTAAAATTGAAATCAATAAGAAGGAATATCTCGGAAAAGGTTGTCTCTAAAAAATAATATATAACTTTTGTGTTTTAACGGGATCTACATTTTTGAGTAGTAAGTTTTGTCCATCTTTTACAGTTTACCATATGCAAAGTCAATCAGAATGAAGAGCTCTTGAGGCTATTTCCACAAAATTCAAGATATACGTAATATTTGTTGTACATCATATTAATGCAAATCGTTAGAGCAAGTTTTGAGAGAATCAAATTTTCCGGAATATTTGGGATGAATTTTCGAGAAGGGTAGTTTAGGGGGGGATTTTCTTGAAAATCTTGTATTGCATCTTTGAAAAATGCTGAACTTAAACATCAAGTTTGGTATTTCAACGACTTTTCGTTTGCCATACCTTCTCAACGTACTATGTAGAGAAATAAAAACCCTGAAAAGCTCTTAGTCGGGAAGCCTGTATCTTGCAGATTCGAACTAGTATACATTTGTGTGTGTCTCTCAACGGAGAAACACACAATGTTATACGAGTACACACTTTTGAAAATACCAGTGAAGTTATTACAATTTCTTACATGGACCATTTTTCATTATGCCTTACTTTATATGATATGTCACTATTTGAATTATATACAGGTACATATAACTGCAAATAATTTGATATTTTGTAGAGTACATAACTGTACCTCTTTTTGTCCGCTTACTAATAGCATTGTCCTAAATTGAAGTAAAAATTTCAGGATCTAATATGTTTTGAACGGTCCTGAGCTGTGTCTACTGTGTTTAAATGCATCAAGTACTTTGGGCAGGGCAGAAGGCAGTGGTGGGTTAAAAGATTTTACTATTTAGGGAGGATAGCTTTGTTTACTCTCACATCCCTCATAGACCGATCCAACACCCCCCTCACAAACCGGTTAATTTTTTAACCACATATTGTTGCAAGGCAATTGAAAATTTTGATTCCAGTTAAAACTGCAATAAGATGTTCCTAATATGCCTGCTCATGCATCAAATATAAAATATATTATTCCAATGTCTTTATGATTTGACCATGTGACCTGTTACGTAAACAACCGAATATCTATGATATGGAATAATATCCATCCTAAACACACTGTGAAATTTTACTCATGAACAAAACTTTAGAAAATAGCGAGAAATCTGCAAATGCTGTATCATGAAATCGTTCTCAACCTCTGTTACAAATATTACCACTTATTTACCTCCCACACATATTGTGTAGTGTATTATACACACAGTATTTCTCTAGGCCGGTCGTACAGCGGATTAGGTAGCAGCATTAGGACCTCAGTCAGATATAGTATTTCTGAAATTGGTGCTCAGAAATCTCTGTAAGGACTTAGTTTTCAATAATTGTAGTTGCATTTATATTGAAAATAAGTTTTACCTTATTACAAAATGTGTTAAAGTACACTATTTTACTATTCACACAACTCTTGGCGCATTTTTAGCAACTTTGCTTAGATGTGAAATACGAAAAGATACCTAATTCAATTTTTACTTTCTCCATACGCACTATGTACATAGTGTATAGAGAAAGTATTGCACTCCACCCAAAAATTCGATACCGAGATTTCACCGGAAATATATGTTTTAGGGTTCCCAATATCCAAAAAAAGCATTTTCACAAAAAGGTCCGCACGCGCGCGCGCGCGTGTTTGTGTGTGTGTGTGTGTGTGTGTGTGTGTGTGTGTGTCCGTGTGTCTGTGAACACGATAACTCAAAAACGAAAAGTCGGTAAAATACCAAACTTGGTATTTAAATTTAGTATCTTCCAGGGATGCGACAAGAAGATTTTGAGAAAATCCCCCCACCCCCAACTACCCTTTACATGGAACTTATTTCGAAAATTTTTATTTTCTCAAAAATGGCTGTAACGATTTTGAATAAAATTTCGTATATTTACCTGACAAATAAAATGTATATCTTGAATTTTCTGGGAATAGCCTCTGAAGAGTAGTTTATTCTGGATGAATTTTACTACATTTCGAATAACTGCTAAACCGTAAGAGATGGACAAAAAATTACTACACAAAAAATGTAGAACACATTAAAACACACAATTTATGTTATATACATTTTTTTTCGTGGAGTTCGTCGTTTTTGTGACATTCCTTATTTTTGGTTTCTGCTATGAAAAACGTATACTTTTCTCACACAGGAACTTGTCAACTCCTATCCATATAAACAAAGGAACTTCATTGACATAGCAACCAGCTTTTGACTATCACTTTAACCTACGGTTGTCCCTTATTTCGCTTCTACTTACAAGGAAGCGAGTAATTGGACTATTTCTGCTATTTTTTTCTGATTAGCATAAAGTAAATAGAAGTATAAGCTTTTTAAGAATTATTTGTTGCAGGGATATGGGGAAAGTCATGTGAATGGTACACATCAGATTTTTATAGAGATGTAGCATTACCAGCTCTACTATACAGTAGCGAGAATTGGACATTAGGGAAGGAAGATGAAACAATACTTGTAACAGCTAAAAGTTTTTCTTTTTCTATACGTTCTATGTAAGTACTTGGTGTATATCGAAGGTATTGCATTCCACACAAAAATACGATTTCGAGGTTTGACCAGGAATATACATTTTAAGGTCCCGTGTATCCAAATAAAGCATTTTTAGAAAAAGATAGTATTATGTATGTGTGCGAACAGACAACTCAAAAACGAAAAGTCGGTAAAATACAAAACTTGATATTTAGTTTATTACCTTTCAAAGGTGCGAAATAAAGTTTTGAGGAAAATGCCCCCCCACCCCAAACTACTCCCTACATGATAAAGGTCTCAACATTTTTATTTTCTTAAAATTGGCTCCAACGATTTTTGATTAAAATACAGTATATTAAAGATATTTATAACAAATAAAATTTATATTTTGAATTTCTAGGAATAGTTTCGGATGACCTCTATATTCTGGATGAATTTTGCATAATTTTTCATAACTGAAAACCTTAAGAGATAGGCACACTGCTTGGTTGGAAGCTACATCTAGACTTCAGATCAACAACAATGATGGGAGCAATTATTGGCACCATATATATTATTCGTTCTCGGCGAGATTTAAGAGAAGATGAGCTAGATCACCTTCAAGATTTTCAAGATACTTGCTACATAAAAATGTAGATCTTGTTAAAACATCCAATTTGTCATATACAGTTTTTTTTCGTGGGATTGATCATTCCTGAGAATTCCATATTATTGGTTTCAGTTTTAAACTACTTAAAACCTTTCTGATACGGAAATTTGTCAACACCTGGGCATGCAAAGAAACGAACTTCAGTCACATAGCAATCAGCTTTTAAAATATTTGACTATCGATTTATCTTAGTCTATTGTCTTGTTTTCCTTCTACTTACAAGGAAGCAAGTAATAAGGCAATTCTTCCTAATGTTTATCTCAATTAACTTGACGTAGATAAAGTAATAAGCTTTTTAACCATAGTTTGTTAGAGTGGAGAGTGAGTCATATAAATGGAACACATACGATTGTTTAAGATTTGAAGGAGGATGTACGCTGCTATATAAGAAAAAGGGTATCGTATTAGAGCAGAAATAAAAGTATGAACCTTTTGAAGATAGTAAAAGGCTTTCAGAATGGTTGAAGAGAACATGTACAAAGTATACCAGATTCATCAATTATAATGTAAAGGTTTCATTGCAATATATATAATTTTTCTCAATATCCTTAGAAAAACAGTTAAGTGTATTTCTAGAAAATCTTAAGGCCTAACTGGAGATGCAATCTTCCTTGAAGACTGCTTTTAGTAACTCGAGAGGAAATGGTCAGTGTTAGATGGATGAGGAGAAAGAGAACGGCAGAGAGTGTATTTACGTCTCCCATAAATTGACCTTTTGGGTAGGTCTGAACCTTAGAGGGTCGTTATCACACATTGAGTCCGGTCCGCTTTATTCAGCATGCATCATGTTCCCCATTCTTTGTCACACAGAGAGAAGGCTTATCGACCCGACCTGCCTGCCCTCGCTCTGTAGCTTCCTTGTCAAAGGCGTTTCACATGTTGACAACCTGCGGACAAGGTCCGAATTCCGCGAATGAAAGGCCTTCCTCGCTCGCTATTCATGCCCATGGTCTTACAGCAGAAGTCTTGGTGGCTGTTATTCCTCTGCTTTGAATCCCAACCGTTTTGTCGTCATTCTTGATCAGTTTCTGCTGGTCCACTTTCAAAGCTTACTGATGCATCTGATAAATCTGAAAATAATCAGAAATCTTCCTCAGATCTTTGAATATGGAATCTAAAAACTCATTTAATAAACCTTATTATTAAGTCTGGGTTTCTAAACAAAAGATCTGATGTGTTCCATTTACATGACCTTCTCTACATCTCTGCAAAGAATTATTGTTATGCTTCTATTTACTTCATACTAATCGAGAAAAAATTAGCAGAAATAGTCTTATTACTTGCTTCCTTGTAAGTGCGAAATAAGGGAGTACCATAGGTTAAAGAGATAGTCAAAAGCTGGTTGCTAAATGATTGAAGTTCCTTTGTTTGTATGTCCAGGAGTTGATAAAGTATGAGTCATTTAAAGCTGAAACCAAAAACAAGGAAAATCTAAAAAAACGATCACAAAACTTAAATAAGTAGGTGTGTGACATAAATTGTGTGTTTTAACCAGATTTATATTTTTCCGTAATAAGTTTTTGTATATCTCTTACGGTTTATACTTATACAAAAATCATTCTGAAGAAAGAGATCTTCAGAGGCTACTCCCAGAAAGTTCAAGGTTTACATTTTATTTGTCGTAACCATCTTTAATATACGGTATATTAATCAAAATCGTTAGAGCTAATATTGATAAAATAAAACGGGAATTTTCCTCGAAATCCTCGTGACGTATCCTTGGTAAATACTAAACTCATATACCAAGTTTGGTATTTTACAGACTTTTCGTTTTAGAGTTATTGTGTTCACAAGTACACGGACACAGACACACTGACACCCACACATGGGCCTTTTTTCTAAAAATTCTTTTTTTGGCTACAGGGGACCCTAAAACGTCCAGTGGATCACGATATTCAATTTTTAGGAGTGCAATCTCTACCTCCTCTATACTCTATGTGCATAGTACGTATAGAGAAAGTAAAACTCTGATGTGGTCCATTCATTTGACTTTCTTTAGCTGTTCCACAAATAAACTTTCCACACAAGAGATTATTCTTTTATAAACATTATGCTAATCGAGATAAGCATTAACAGAAACGGTCTTGCTATTTACTTCCTAGTAGTAAAAGAGAAACAAGGGAATACACTAGGCTAAAGCGAAACCGAATCTTTTAAAAGCTAATGAGTGTGCTAAAAAATGGAAATTTCGGTCTCTTTTGTGGAGGGAAAAAACCAAAAGATGTAAATTGAAAATTGACTTCCAGCTTGAGAAGTGTTTAAGTAGTTTAAATTGAAATAGGTATCAAGGAATATTCCGGAAAAAAGTTTTAAGACATCAACTGTTTTAATCAAATCTAGTAATTCCTATATGAGGAACGTATAAGTATTTTAAAACTGAAATCAATATCAAGGAATAGCACAAAAACCGGTGAACTCCGTGAAAATGTATATAACGTAAATCGTGTGTTTTAACACCTACATTTGTTGTTCAGTAAGTTTTTGTCTATCTCTTACAGTTTAGGCTTATGCAACACTTCGCAAAATTCATGCAAAATAAAGATGGTTCAGAAAATTTAAGACCTACATTTTACACGATAGTAAAATGTTAGCGCCATTTTTGAGAAAATCAAAAATTTCGAAACTTCTTCCATGTAAAGCATAGTTGGGGGGGGGGGGTTCCTGGAACATCTTCGTGTTATATCCTTGGAAAATACTAATCTTAAATACAAAGTTTGGTATTTAATGAGTTTTTCGTTTTTGAGCTATTCTGCTGACACACACACACACACACACACACACACACACAGACAAACATACACAGGGACATTTTTCTAAAACTGTGTTGTTCTTTTTTGGATTCAGGTGATCTCAAAACATATATTTCCGGTGAAATCTCGGTATCGATTTTTGGGTGCAATACAATACCTTCTCTATACAATATGTACATTGTACGTGTAGAGAAAGTAGAAATCTGATGTGAAAGAAAGACGCTCTTTAACTACTCTAAATTGGGCGTGAAAGACCGCTTAATTTTGCTCGGAGGCCTCTCTATCAGGAGGTTCTTTTACGTGCCGTAAATCTACGACACGGGACCAACGGCTTTACTTCCCTTCCGAAGGAAGCCATTCTAAGGATTTTTACACCCGAAAAAATCCATCGTCCTCCGCCGGGTTTGACCCCGCGACCTTGGGTATATGAAGTCAGCTTGGTAACCATTACACCACGGAGGGCGACAAAAAAAATCTGATGTGTTCCATTCACATTACTTTCTCTAGCTGTTCCATATAATTCAAACTTTTCATATAAAATATTGTTTTATTTACTTCATACTAATCGAGATAAACATTAGCACAATTGGTCTTATTGCCTACTTTCTTTTAAGTAGAGGGAAAGAAAGGAATAAACCAGGCTAAAATGGTACTCAAATCTGTTAAAGCTGTCCGCTCTTTGGTTCGCTTTACATGCTAACTTCTAGCTTCAGGAAGTTAGGTAGTTTAAAATGAAACCATAAATAAGGAATATCTCGTAAACGGGTAGCTCTATAAGAAAAACGCATATGCATAGATTATTTGTTTTAAGACATCTACATTGTTTATGTAATAGGTGTGATATCTTACGGTTTTGCCGTTATGCAAAACTCTGCAAAACTTGTCCAGAGTAAAGAGTTCTTCAATGGCTCTTCCCACAAAATATAAATTATTCATTTTATTT
The DNA here is from genome assembly GCA_030762935.1 of Hymenopus coronatus. Taxonomy (NCBI): domain Eukaryota; kingdom Metazoa; phylum Arthropoda; class Insecta; order Mantodea; family Hymenopodidae; genus Hymenopus; species Hymenopus coronatus. Next base: position 59,532,089 of record CM060891.1, read on the forward strand.
GTCATGTAATTATATTTAATAGATGATATTTTAATAAAAACCGTTTAGAGTTATTTTTGAGAAAACAATACTTTCAAACATCGTGGAGGGAGATTTTCTTAGTGACGGACGTTCTTTCCTAGGTCCAGTATGATCCGGGTCGTAGGGGGAGGGAGGGTAATTGTCTATTACAACAAAATTCTCTCCAAAGCAGAAAAGGACTTCTGTGTTATCTGGTAAGAGTTCCTGGCCCTAGTAAGGGCGCTGGAGCACTCCAAGTACCTGCAGTGCAGTCACACCACCTGAGGACTGACCATTCCACCCTCATCTGGCTGTTAAGTTTCAAGAATTTGGAGGGCCAGAGGCTGAAGAGTTATATTTTACATAAGAACATCGGAATTAGGGAGCCACTCCAACGCGGATGTCATGTCCAATCGAGGCTGTCCTAAGGAGTGGAGTCGTCGCACTAAAGATGAAGAGAAACATACCACGGCTGCCCGTATTATTTCAGCGGTGTGTGCAGCTGGATTGGATACTGCAAGACTGAGGAGGACATCGCACCAAGGACTAGAGTTTATAAGTCCTACTGGGCTCAGTGGGACTCGCTGAAAATCAAGGAAAGAATACTGTTCAGAGTCACTTGATAGGAAGTTCCAGTGAGAGAGAGAGAGAGAGAGAGAGAGAGAGAGAGAGAGAGAGAGAGAGAGAGAGAGAGGCGAGAAGCTGAACCTCCCTCGGAGTAAGGTCGCGGAAGTCCTGGAAGAAGTACATGCGGTGACTTCAGCGGTGCATTTGGGATCTAACCAAATCAACTACAAGTTCAGACGCCGGTATTACTTGGGCCTACGTAAGGATACTGTAAGATGGTGCCGTCAATGTCATGTGTGAGCGGCAAGTTGCGCCAACAGACTAGGAGCCGGAGTCGTAAGCGGCAGTGTAAGGCGGGAACACCCTTTGAACAAATAGCCATTGACGTAGCTGGGCCTTCTCCTCGGTCTGATAGGTTCAACAGGTATCTGTTGGTCGCCATATATTACTTCACTAAGTGGCCGGAGATATACACCATCCCTAACCAGGAGGCCAAAGCTATTGAAAACTGCCTCGTAGAAGAACTGTTTTGTCGCTATGGGTACCAACGAAGATACATAGTAATTAGGGCACCAACTTTGAGTACAACCTCATGAGGGAAGTGCTGGGGCCCCTCGAAGTGCACGAGACGGGTACAACATTTCATCACTTACGGTCAGACGACATGGTTGAACAGTATGTCAAACCTCTAGAAGAACATTTGAGGTCAATCATCAGAAAGACTGTTACTTTGTGTACTTCGTACATAGTGTATATTGTAGTCTACCCAAAACTTCACCACCGAGATTTCACTGGAAATACACGTTTTAGGGTTGCTTGAGTCCAAGAAAAGCATTTAAAAAAAGTCTGATATGCTCCATTCATATGACTTTCTCTATATCTCTGTAACAAATTATTGTTAATAAGCTTATTCTTTTATTTATTTCATGCTAATGGAGAAAAATTAGAAGAAATAGCTTTATTACTTGCTTTATTGTAAGTAGAAGCGAAATAAGAGAGTACCATAGGTTAAAGTGAAAGCCAAAAGCTGGTTGCTAAGTTCTTTTGTATGGACACGAGTTGGCAAATTCCTGTATGAGAAAAGTATAAGTTTTTCAAAGCTGAAACCAAAAACAAGAAATATCTGAAAAAAGGATCAACTGCACGAAAAAAAAGGTATATAGCATAAATTGTCTGTTTTAACGTGCTCTACATTTTTTGTGTGTTAAGTTTTTGTCCATGTCTTACGGTTTAGTAGTTAGCAAAATTCATCCAGAATAAAGTAGTCCTCAGAGGCTATTCCCAAAACATTCAAGATATACATTTTATTTGTTAGGTAAATATCTTTAATATACATATTTTAATCAAAATCGTTAGAGCCATTTTTTAGAAAATCAAGACTTTCGAAAAAAGTTCCATGTAAAGAGTAGTTGGGAGTGGGGGATTTTCATGAAAATCTTCGATGTCGCATCCTTGGACGATACCAAATCTAAATATCAAGATTGGTTTTTAACGGACTTTTCGTTTTTGAGCTATGCTACCCACAGACAGACACACACACACACGTGCATTTTTCTAAAAATGTTTTTTTTTTGGATTCAGGAGGTCTCAAAATATGTACTTACGGTGAAATCTTGATATCGAATTTTTGGGTGCATTACACCATGTACATAGCACGTATAGAGAAATTAAAAAAAGGTTTGTGTGTAATCTTCAGTCAGTGAACACGATAACTCAAAAAAATTAGGTAATTTTTTTCATTTTTACATACCATACTTGATATTTAAATTTGGCAAATTTTGAGAATTGCAACACGAAAATATTAAAAAAGTTCACCACGCTCCAACTAGCATTTACATGAAAACAATTTAGAAAAACATTGATTTTCTCAAAAATAGCTCTAACGATTTTAATTAAAGTACCGTATATTAAGCATACTTATATGACAAAATGTATAATTTGATTTTTATGGGAAAAATCTCTAGATTCTGAATAACTTATGCATACCAGTTACTGGTAAACTGTAAGGGATAGTAAAAAATGTACACTGTACCATTTCCACCTCTCTATAAGGATAATAACTAGTACTTCCTCCCAAGTAGCAGAGGCGGCTGGCTTCAAATATATAGCAGCCAGAAATTACGCCTGCAATGCGACCTACGGCTGCCAGTCATACGTTCCTGGTGGTACAATCAAGAATTACTGCAGTAGTTCTAACTAAAGTGGATAGAGCGCACTGCTCTTACTTCTGGAGTAGCTTTGGCGGCTGGTGCTGAAGAATCAAATTATACTCTCTCCCTGCATGGTTTATAAGGACATATTCACAGAAATTGTGGTTGAGTTGCAGTTGTTCATCGCACGGAAGACGACATATTGAGTGCATCGAGGGGAATACACGGTCAGTACCATCTTGTATGAGAGGTAACGTTTTGGACATCTAAATTTTGGGGGAAAATTATTTATTTTGGCCATTCTAAATTCTTTCTTCTACTTTGTTACCAGTACATTGACGTTAGAGTTACATTTTTGGTTAAGTGGGACGAAGCGCTATAAAGAATTTATATTGTGACTTCTAATTACTAATTGTGTTTAACGAAAGAGATAATATTCAGTCATGTATGTAACTTAAAGTCTAATAGTGAAATAAACAACAGTGGAATGGTATCATTAAGCTTCTTTGTAATAGAAATTTAGAAATCAACGTTCCCACTTTCTAGAAGACCTAAAAGAACAGCACAAATAATGTAGATCTCGTTAATACACAGCATTTATATCATAATATTGCGTATTATAGAGTAACGATTTCCGTATATTCCCTGTTATTGTTTCAGGTTTAAAATACTTAAGTACCTTTCTCTAACAGGAATTCGAAATCCGTTTTTACTTTCTCTATACGTACTATGTACATGGTGTATAGAGAAGATAAAGCACTCCACCAAAAAATTCTATACCGAGATTTCACCGGAAATATATGTTTTAGGGTTCCCTGTATCCAAAAAAAAGTATTTTCAGAAAAAGGTACATGTGTGTGTGTATGTGTGTGTGTGTCCGTGTGTCTATGAACACGATAACTCAAAAACGAAAAGTCGGTAAAATACCAAACTTGGTATTTAAGTTTAGTATCTTCCAGGGATGCGACACGAAGATTTTGATAGAAATCCCCCCACCACAAACTACCCTTTACATGGAACTTTTTTTAAAAAACTTGATTTTCTAAAAAATGGCTCTAACGATTTTGATTAAAATATCATATATTAAAGCTATTTACCTGAAAAATAAAATGCATATTTTGAATTTTCTGGGAATAGCCTCTGAAGACTACTTTATTCTTGGTCAATTTTACTGAATTTTGCATAACTACTAAACCGTAAGAGATGGACAAAAACTTACCACACAACAAACGTAGAGCACCTTAAAGCACACAATATATATTAAATACATTTTTTTCGTGGAGTTGATTGTTTTTTTAGATATTCCTTGTTTTTTGTTTTTTATACTTTTCTCATATATAACTTTGTGAACCCGCGTCCATACAAACAAAAGTACTTCAGTTACATAGCAACCTGCTTTTGGCTATAAATTTAACCTATGGCACACCCTTATTTTGCTTCTGCTAACAAGGAAGCAAGTAATAATACTATTTCTGCTTATTTTTTCTCGATTAGATGAAGTGAATAGAATAATTTGTTGCAGAGATGTAGAGAAAGTCATGTGAATGGAACACATCAGATCTTTTATGTTTATTTTTTTGTTTTTTATTTACTCCTGGTCATACGAAGAGCAACTTTCAAAATCAATCGAAAAGTTACAGCTGCTAAAAGATTTGACTATCTCTTAAGCTTGGTGTATTCTTTTATTTCCCTTTTCTTCATAATCAAATAAAATAAATAATTACAGCATTTCTTCTAATGTTTAGTTCTTCTAATTAGTATAAAGTAGATATTAGAATAAACTTTGTAAGACTAGTTTGCTAGCAGAGATGTGGAGAACATCATGTAAATGAAACACATCGTTATTTTTGAGCTATTAGATAACACCGTTAAAATACTTCAACTTGACATTTCGCCCCCTGATTGTTAGAGATATCACGAACGGTGTCCATAATTTTATAATTTAAAGTTTCCGTACTGTCATACCTTGGTCTGTAGACTAAAATATTTTCGTTTGTTAAAATACTTCAGCCTGACGTTTCGCCACTGACTTGAGGGATATTTTCAGAGGGTTGATTCATGTCACATCTCTGTCCCGAGCTATTGTACTTACAGACCACGTCATTACAACCCGGAAATTTTAGATTATAAAACTGTGTATACTACTTTGATAATGCTAAATTGTTTTGGAGCGAATTAATTAAAAAGGCAAATATATACTCTTGTATATTACATTGCAGTAATGAATTGCAGGCATACACGGTTTGTGATTTGTATCTGAACTAAGATAGTTAATGTTATGAAAAGATTGGTTGTGTATGACATACATTGTTTAATTATTTTATGTTTTGCAATTGTTCGTAAATGTTCATTAATTTTCCATGCCTTTGTAGTTTGCTACAAAGTTTTTATTCATTATGTTCCTAGTAACATTTGGTTGCGTTTTGTGGTCTGGAATTCACTAGGCATGTTATTATGTTTGCTTTGAACATGAGCATTAAATTCATTTAACTTTGTATATGAGGAATATAGGCAGCCTACCATAATCAAAGTAGTTAAATTAAACAGAGGGTAGTTAGATCATGTACTAAAGATAAACTAACAAGATTTACTCCTAAAATCTCCTTAAAGTTGAAAATGTAGGGCAACAGAGCTTAGTAGACCTAGAGACTGATAGAAGAATGAAGCCACAAAATATGGAAGATGTATGTCGAAGAGAAGAAGTTCTAAATAGAAAAGAATGAAGCAGTTTTTGAGAAAAGCCATGATCCAGTTAGGCCCAAATACACTGTTTAGATTAACTATTAATAAACTTAACACATATAAATTATTTAGAAAACTTCATATAGCTGTAAATTATATTTCTTTTGCTCTATTACGGTTTACCATATTTATCTCTGGGTCTTCTAAACGGCTGAAGCATCTCAATACTAAATTTTAACCATGAAAATGTCTTGCCATTGCATACTAAAGCATATGGTAGTTTAAGACAAACACTTAAAAAGTAAAAAGGGTGTGGTGTACTACTACACAGATTATGTCTTCGAGCGTAAAAGTACCTATTCCTATGACTTTGGTCAACTTCAACACTTTCTATTTAATTTTTAAATTTGACCTGAAAATCTTTGAGCGGAATTATGCTTTGTAAACGTCAGATGATATTTCATTGTCAAAGAGAGACGTGCATTTCGTCAGTGCTGTAACAGTCAAACAGTTGAACGACCTAGTTTCGTCACCAGCGACACCTATCAATCATATTGCATATGCACACATTATGGTCCTGTGCCAAGGGAGGCAATATCATAACAAATGGAAGTCAGATGCAAAACACGTTACGAGAACCCAAATGGCATTTCATGTGCCAAGCAGTGGAAGAAAGAGGAGGAGGTGTTTAAACCCACTGTGCTGGCAAGCCAACCCCCCATGGTAATGAGTTGAGGGGGTGGGTTCTCTTTTTCTTGATAACATTTCCAGTAATGCGCTTAGCTAGGATGTTTAGTATGCAACCAGAAACCATAAAGATACGGGAAGAAAGCTCCATGTCAGTGAGTGCTTTAAAACATCATTACTTTTTCTAGTCCTTTGTGCTCCAGAGCTACCCTTATTACTTATCATTACGGCACTTCAATTCAATTTAGCTTCACTTAGTTTCCCCTAGTTAAATTTCAGACAAGTTGTTATACAGGATGTTACAAACATCAGTCTGTGATATGGGAAAGGTAAGAGACAGACGATAAACTTATGTGAAAAGGTTTTGATGTCAATACATCTTTAGGTAATCAACAAAAGGCAACAAATGAACTTGACGTAACATTGATATAAATTCTTATGCAATATTCCTGTGACGTGCATTCAGGGAAAGTAATCGAAGCGCTGCTTCAGCAACAACTGCAAGTAAAACTTGAGCCGGAAGCTTTTATTTGAAGGCTAGCATAGTAACACCTCCGAGCGACACGGATACAGACAATATCCAGGTTTATGAATATGTCTATACAATCACGTAGTTATTGAATACTGGGTAGATCGTAAAGCTCCTCCCAAATACGTAGATCGAATTACGTTAGATTATACACAACGATTGTGAGCGAAGCGAAGCAGTTTCCCTACTTTTTTTTTTTAAGTACTGTTCTGGCGTTTTGTCAGGACTCCGGCGCAGTATTTATTTTTTTCCCCTCTTTTTTCCTTTTATTTCTAGCTTCCTACATTTCCTTTATTGACCTATTTATTTAAGTTTTATTTTTACTTACACATGCGCAGATATGTACACATATACAAGCACAGATACACTAATGCCAAGGCGGGACCAAAGCGAGCGCAGCCACGGGGACCGGCATACGGTTTCAACTGAGCAGCGAGAGACTTGCATGCGCACCTCTGGTCACGGGCCTTACGTGTGTTTAACTGCTCCATCGAAGCTAGCTTCGGAGAGGAGTTAATAGTAAGTAATAGGGTAACGTAGAGTATAAGTCTACGTAAACGCATTTAAGAAATTCCATGATCAGCAGCCGAACACGGACTGTGTGTTAAACATCTATGATCGTCTGTAACTATGGCTGCTTTTAGAGAAAGTGGAATATATATTGCCCTTGATGACCAGCTTAAAATGAAATATATTAAATCAAAGAAGAGGAAACATCTCTAAAAAACTACTTATTAGTGTAGTAAGCTTTCTGGAAAAACAACAAAAAACAAGAATTGGGCTTTCTCGGACATGGTCAAACAGCAAATGCTTTGAGGCCGCGCCATGGCTGAATGGTTAGAACGCTACTATATCGGTAAATGCCATCAAATTTATGGATTATTAATTATGCTCGAGGTGTGATACCCGCGCTTTGTCGTTAATGTCTGGTAAGAATTTCCCATAACCTCCAGAAACTAAAAATAATAGCTTTCAAAGGATGTCTTAAAATATACAGGAACTAGGTACTTTTATATACTGTAACCATTCTATTATATATAGGTGTAACAAAATATATGTTACACTGGAAAATTTTTATTTCTTACAATAATTGATGGTAAATACAAAAATATAACGCAAAGTTTTATTAATGATATTGTATAATATTAATGTTATTCTGCAGTGAGTTATACCTGTTTTTCCCAAGACATTGCAGCACCAGTCTGTCAAAACTATCTATGAGTCTGAAAATATTTTTTTGAATAATGGACTTCCACTCTTTCAACACTCTGGCAAGCAGCTCATTGCGATTTCTTGGTTTGGGTTTTCGAAACGCACCATGTTGTAGTCTGTTCCATAGATGATCAATGGGATTTAAATTGGGAGAACTTCCAGGCCAGTCTGCCCAGATTCGGATGCCAGAATTCTTTATTGTGTCCAGTGTATGCTTTGCTGTGTGGACCCTGGCTCCATCTTGCATGAAGTATGCAGTTGCTTTGGAGATTTCGTATCATTTAGAACTTCAGAATATGCAGGGAGATGTGTGTACAATGATGTGCTGCACAGTCACCAGCTGTTGTTGGCGACATTTTCAACAACTTGGCAATCTTACGTACTGATTTTCCAATCTTGACCAAGACTTGAACGTGAGACCGAGTAGCTCAAGTTTTGGTGGAACCATGGTGACCTGAATGATTAAAAGCACAGTAAGTGTCTGTACCATGTAAAATATTGTATTTAATTTGCTTCTTATCTGAGATATAAGAAAAAAAGCTTAATTTCAATCATTCTAAACTAAAATTTATTGATTAAAGAATAAAAAATGTAAGATATTTTAAACGAACAAAAGTACGAAAAACTTATGACCTCTTAATTTACATTACCTAATTTTACTTGCAAGTAACTCACGAAATTAAGCTGTGACAGGCTCTAACCATACACCACATCATTGTAGACTGCCCAGTATTTCCAGTCTTCCTAATGCCGTCAACACACCCAACATGCTGAAGAAATCGGTACAGTTTATAATGCACACAAATCTTTCTGATTTAATGTAAATGTTAACCCAATTGTAAGACTGTGTAACTGTAGATTGATATACAATGTATTTATGATCGTCGTGATAAGACCTAGTATTCAAAACGACCTTAAATAAACATTAATAAAAAAATAAGCTATTAAAATGCTGTCTTCATCAACGTGACATTAACCACCAAACGATAAATAAAAGCTAACATCACAATCAAGTAATAGCAACTCTGCATAGTAAAATTGGGCATTGTTCCTGAGAAATTTGAAACTAAATAAAAAAATTATTTTAGCTATTTGTAGTACAAACTGTTGTTACACGGTATACTTTATAGATATACTTTAAACATAATTTACTATAATTTACACAATTATTTGTATTTGCAGATCCTTTTGTGTTACTGAAATCATTTTCTTTTGTATTACGAACATTATAACTCACTTGTATATCTTATTGTTAAAATTTTTGTTTTAGTTTGTAATTACCTTTTTGTACTACATAACATTTCAACTAATGGTACCTTATTGTTATAACTATTTTCAGTTTGCTACAGTTTATCGTTATTTTGGCAATAACTGATATATTCCAGTTACATGGCTTCCTCTACATCTCTTTAACAAAATAGAATTGTTAAAAAAGCTTATTCTTATGTCTACTGCCTATCGAGATAAACATTAACGGAAATCGTCTTATAACTTGCTTTCTTGTAAGTAGAAGAGAAATAAAGCAATACATTAGGCTAAAGCGATAGTCAAATTTTTAAAGCGGCACTTTGTGAAACAATTGAGGTTCGGTTCACTTTGAATTGTGTTTTTAAGAAAAGTTAGATACCTTAAAATTGAAACCAATAACGAGGAATATCTCGATTAGGTCAATTCTACAAAAAATGTATATGATATAAATGTGTGTTTCGATGAGGTCTATATTTTTGTGTACTAAATTTTTGTTTATCTCTTGCGGTTTAACCGCTATGCAAAATTCTGAAAAACTCAACCAGAATAAAGGGCTTTTCAGAGACTATTCCCAGAAAATTCAAAATGTACATTTTACTTGTATTGTGAATATCTTTAATATATGATATTTTAATCTAAACCATTAGTCTTTTTTGAACAAAATAAAATTTTCGAAATATGTTCCATGTAAAGGCTAGTTGGGGGTGGGGGTATTTTCTTGAAAATCTTCGGGTCTCATCCTTGGAAGATACTGAACTTAAATAGCACTAACTGACTTTTCGTTTTTGAGCTATGCTGTCTACAGACACACACATACACATGCGGATGTTTTTCTAAAAAGGCCTTGTTGGAACTCAGGGGTCTTCAAAACATATTTCCGGTGAAATCTCGTATTTTTGGGCGGAATCCAATACCTTCTGTATACACTATATACATGGTACGTGTAGAGAAAGTAAAATTATATTGTACATTTGTGAATAAATTTATGTAAACAATGTGTCTTGAAAGAAAGCATGTAATATTATATCTAAATGGTTCATTGTTGCCTCTAAAGAAGTCTGATCCTTTATTCTATACAGTGACTGTGTTAAAACAGTATAAGCATTCCATAAGCACCGCATTTTGTAAGAAAAAATGTGTTTATCATGTTTTTTGATGGGCGTGTTACACTACCAAAGCCTCCAAGTTCTGATTTATTGTTGCTGTTTGTTTTAGTGACTAACTGCAGAACTAGGCGTTAACTTCTTAATGGTATATCATATTCAGAGACTTAAAAGATGAATTAACGTTCTTAAATAAATGAACGCTCGCACAACTGACATTATCACTTGTCCTTTGTGTTTATACTAGCGAGTTTGTAAATGTCTCGGAAGCGGAGGTTCCTAAGAGAATTCTAAGCAGACTGTAGTGCTTCTTGATTAAGAACATTATATAGCATTCTTGCAGTATTACCTTGCTTTAAGAAGTGCATTACTGTATCTAATAAATTAAAATATCATTTTGAAAAATATACTTCTTTGTACATTATCTTTCTCAGATATGCTGAAAGTTAGTTTAACATGACTACAAATCTACGATATGAGGTTTTCGTATTTGAGCACAGTAAAGATAAGAAAAACTTAAACCTTCTCTGGGTAGGAAAACGAATGAATTACTGGGATTAATAATCCCAGAAGAAGAACTTTTTAAAGGAAATTTTAACCTACTGTCTCTCATTAAAGATACAGGGCTACCTAACTAAAACATAGATAAAGAAGGTAATGCAATAAACCTAAGGTTTCAGTGATAAGGGTAGTTGGGGTGGGGGATTTTCTTGAAAATGTTCGTGTCGCTTCCTTGGAAAACATTAAATTTAAATACCAACTTTGTTATTTTTGAGCTACGCTGCCCTCAGACACACAAACGGAAGTTTTCTTTTTTCTAAACATACTCGTTTTTTTTTTGGTTTCAGGGGGTCTCAAACCATGTGAAATCTTGGAATAAAATGTTTGGATGTAATACAATACTTTTTAGCTACTATCTATATTGTACATACATGCTAGAAAAAGTAAAAAGTCTCTAGCATTCGCCTGGCTCAAAGAGAAAACTACGAGAAAGCTCAAGTCAGTGTGGGAGTTAACTTAGATGAAACCTGTGACCTCCCGAATGCGGGACACAGAAGAAATCGACTGAGTCATTCCCCTAGGTACTGCTACTGCCTAGTGCACCCTTGTACAATATATATATATATATATATATATATATATATATATATATATATATGGGGTCATATTATATGGTAACCTATTCGCGGCCTTTCTCTCTTTCGCTACTCCCGCGCCGTTTGCCGGGACCTCAGTCCGCCAATTCCCGCTCGAAAATACATTGCCACCATTTCTGTGTTTCTGAGTCAGTGCACGTGCAGTTAATCAATGTCAGTCAGGTGCTTCCGTCACTGCAATAAACGTGGGTGTCATTTAACTGTGGAAGAATGCGTGTTTATCTATAAAGTTTATTTTAAGCACGAACCTGCTCACAGTGTGCGCAGGGAGTTTGCTCAAAATTTTGCAAACTCTGTACCACCTGCAACAAAAACTAAACACGCGGTCATCAATAAATTTGAAACTTCAGGTTCAGTGTTGGACAAGAAACATTGTCGGAGAAGGTCAGTGTTAACAGAAAATACCCTGGATAAAGTAGGTGCCACTTTGGAGCATTCGCCTCGAAAATCGCTGAACAAATTAGCATAGCTAGAAATTTACGCGTCTGTTGAAATCAATAACTTTTCGCTACACACTAGTACAAGTATTAAAAGCAAATGTCCCGCTAAACGTGCGGATTATTGCAATTGGATTTTTCAATCTGTAGAAAGAGGTTTCATACACCCACAGCTTTTGTTTTTCTCTGATAAATCTTGGTTTCAATTGAACAACATACCATACGGGGCCCCGCGAGTGAGTGATAACATTTTTAAGTCATATAATGCTTGCATGAGAGCAGGAGGTGAATATTTTCAGCATCTATTGTAAGGTAAGGATTTTAGTCCGCCTCTGTCTGCATAGTTTTTTCCGGCTACTCCCAGCTCTCTTGCTCATTGAAAGAGAGCGCGCGGGTGGGTTACCATATACATAATCACCGTGTAGTAGTCAGATATGAGGGGATTTCATGGGATCCACCACCATCACCACCAAATAAAATTTGTAACAAGAGTTTGTAAACCTTTTTGGGGAAAATTCTTAATTATTTATTCTTACTTGAAATAGATTTGTGTTAAAAGCTCATATATTTGAGATTATGTAATGACTAATGAAAACTCTGTAAATGGAGGCTGAGGCACTTGACTTTCTTATAATGTTTTATATAATTTGGAAACAACAAAAGATGCACATTATATGCTGTAAATAAGCCTGTATTACAAAACTTAGTATAAAATAAATTATTAATAAACCGTTTTAAGTGCTATGACCTCAATAAGATAGAGGAGGAAAAGATTAGGAATGAATTATTTGAACAATGAAATCCCGGAAGTCGGAGGGTAACATCTGATTCAACAACTGAGAGTGCTAATAATTGCCACCAAATGCAAAATATTTTATGCACCACTTGGTTATGTGATGTCGATTTGTTGTGTACTACATGCCCAAAGGGATGTTTGTTAGGACGTAAGCCGCCTATTTCATTTAAGCGCCTCTCAAATCTTAGGAACGTGGTTTGGGCTAAGTGAAGTCTGTTGCGTTAGAGTTCTTAATAGAGGCGGCAAGACTAACTTGCATTTCTTCAGTTTTCACTGTATATGAGAAGTATCTCACTATTCTCTACAATACCAATTATTTATTCCTGCCTATAAATAGGCCTACAAAAGTAAGAAATTAATAAACAAAATAATGTTGAAATACTAGCATGGCTTGTTGTTGAAAGACTGGTAATTTATCAGATAGTAACTGGTACATTACCAATGGTAAACAATTCATAACAAATAAATGCGACATCTACTCGTCCGTTTCCTTACTTTGCAGGCTCGTAAACAAAGAATTCCTGGAAATAGGCTAATAAACAATATACGAATACATAGATATGCCATTGAAGCATGTAACAAACATTTTTGCATTCTTTGTAGAGAAAATTAGTTAAAGAATAGGTAAAGAAAGCCATGTGAATGGAACACTCAATGTTTGGCATTGTTTTCTAGAATATCCAGAAGCTTTAGAAATAAGTCATTATGTTTTGCAAATACACCTTAAAAAGGAACTTTATATACCAGGTGGCCCAGAGCCGTTATTCGCGTGTGCAGATAAACCTTCGTGCGTTATAAAATTGCAAAACTCCACGGCGTAAATCCAACCTTACGCCGGCCAGTGGTGTTGTAAGAACAAAGATCGCTCTTGCTTCTCCTCTTGCATATCAGCGTAAACTTTGAAGGGATGAGAGGCGGTTCCCAGACGTGTACTAGAGTCCTTGATGAAGAACAGTGAAAATACGGGTGAAAGTTAACATACTTTCTACAGAGCCATAATTTTTCTGAGTATACAGTCACCGTTTAGATTCACTTGTAATTAAAACGTCTATTTCACCTATCAATATCCGCCAATAACATGTTTTGTAGACTTTGTAGACTTAAATCAAAACATTATGGCACCGCAACAAAAAACCATACATGTGTCATATGTATTTCCAATGTTGTGAAGATATGTAAAATATGGTAAGTAATATTTTAAATTTAAGTATTTTTAGAGAGCATGTACGGTCACCTGATCCATGTGACTGTATGATGGAATTGATGTATTATTATGCACTTACTAAATACTACTGCTGCTGCTGCTGCTGCTGCTGATCTGCGATGCTGATCTGAGGTGCGATTCTTGACTAGCAAGCAATATGGAAAAAGTCTCCAGGAAACAGCGATTTTCACTACGTTGCCTCTTGGACCTATTATATGATCGTACATTTGTTTGCTAATGGTTATTGCTAGCGGAAGGAGGAGCGGTGCTTCTTTTTCTGGAGAAAACCTTAAAGCCTTTGGTCCCGCGTGTTGTCTATTTTTTAGAGAGTATGTACGTTCACCTGAACCATGCTACTGTGATGGAATTGATGTATTATTATACACTTAATAAATACTACTGCTACTGCCACCGCCACCACCACCACCACCACCACCACTGTCACTACCACGACGACGACCACTACCATTACTGCTAGTAACACTACTACTACCTTTACTACTGGCACCATCACTTTATTGCAAACAATAATGCAATGATTTCTCAGGTTAGTACCAGTAACGGAAAAACAAACACCACTGCTTTAAAGGAAATGTTAACGATAAATTTAGTCCAATATTACCTACTGTTTTATGAATCTTCAGCTAAGCAAAACCGTGTTATATAGCAGCAAAGCGAAACGCTGCCTAGTATGTTACAATGTACTACCCACAAACTAAAGAAAAATTGTTTGCGTCGACAAACTTTAACCTTGCGGTTCTTCTAAGGCGAAAGTAGTCTATTTATCTAACAACTTTAAAGTTACTTTCAACTGTGTTTTAAATGAAATTACGGTTATGCAGTCCTGCTGTGCTGCAGATTGTCCAGGCTAACGCATAAACAAGATTAAAGTAAAGAAAAGGAACAGCACGCAACTATTTTTTTTTTTTTTACAGCCCGCTTTCCTTGAAATTGCATATTTATGATATTTGTTCTCTTCCTCACCTCCATCCACATTCTTCCTTCCCGGAATTTTGTACGATAGTGCATATTAGGTTAGCTCACGTTGTATTATGTTACACGGTTTTAATGCTCTCCCTTAGTCGTAAACTTTACAGAGCAGAAAAAGGTACATTCGTCACAAAGAAAGGGAATTTAAAATATGTGGTACATTGCTAGTACACTGCCTTCAGGGGACGAATATAGCAGTTCCTCCAAAGATATGAAGTTAAAACGAGAATGACGCTGCGTTTATATAAATGTACTGAAACTTTTAATCCATTGAAACATTCTCAAAGCATTTACAACACCTTTTCTCCTATGTCATTGATGTTTACCGATGAGTCGATTTCTTTTAAAATGACAACCATTTATAAATCCACTTTGAATATAATTTTGAGGCGTACATATAAATACAAGCACTTGCATCTTTCTCGATATATGGAAAAACATTTCATAAATACACATATAAAGTGTTTTAAAAAACGAGACAGTTTTCTCAAATGTTTGTAAAACCGAACTCTATATTGAATACTATAGTAAATATATACCAATTGGATCAACAGCGCCGTATTTAGTGAGTGCAGATATTTAGGGTCTTTCACCAAGAGTGTCCAATCTTTGAATGTAAAATATGTTGTATAAATGATAGAGGTTTGCTTCTTTTTTATTTTGGAAGTAATTGTCATTATCTGTGGAAGGGAAACCGCCTGCGGTGCCATTAGTAGTTAAAGCGGGCGTTAAACACTACAAAAAAAAATGTGGAAGGGAACGTCAGTTAAGTGACCGCCGCGACTTCGTTGGGTTGCGCCTATACGGTTGGCCCAATTTTCAATGACAGAAGAATGTAAGTTAGGTCTAACTTCACGAATAACACGCGGGATCTTATTCATAAGAGCGTTTATTCTTTCTGATTTGTTGACATAAACTCGAGATTTAACATGACCCCACAAGAAGTAATCCAACGGCGTTAAATCACATGACCTCAGGGGCCAGTTAACATCACCACCTCGGGAAATGATGAAACCTCTTAACTTCTCCTTCAAAAGATCGGTTGTTTTGAGAGTAGTATGACATGGAGACACCATCTAGCTGGAACCAGATGTTTCTGAGATCCATACCATCCAATTGAGGCCTAAAATAGTCCCTTATAAGAACTCGGTATCTTTCTCCATTAATAGTAGGAGCTTCTCCATCTTCGTCTTGGAAAATTCACAACTTCTATGCGCTGCTGAATGCTGTAATGTTCCATGGCTATTTGTCAATAACAACTGTAACACATGAAAAAAATGACTGCTGTAACTCCATAACAACGGCAGCTATCACATGTTAAAGATAGGACACTCTTGTTGAAAGACCCTATATATACACAAACACGCAGGCTACAATAGACCAACAAAAACTATAAACAGTCTGATATAACCCATACCCATACACACACTCACAATTCCACCAAGTATTCACCCATATAGCTAACTCGTCTAACAAGTATGTCTATACAATATTTACACAAATATCTTATCTCTTTGTACACGTATTTACATTAAGTATGTGCCAGGCTTGGTCAGTTTTGGCCGTTTAGAATGAAGTCCCCGCATGCTGTCCTCCATCTCTTTGAAGCTAAACATACTTCCGGCAATTAGTATTTTCTAACGTCCTCTATCTGCACGAAATCTCCCAAAATATGCATCCAGTCTTCTTGGTCCCCGCATAATGGACAAATTCTTACCAGCATCAGCACCTTAAGTGCTTTCCACCCCAAATTAATCCACCTATTCCGGTCCTGTGTTTCATACTTATTTTAAAATATAGATTTCCTTACCCCAACCAATTTTATTCCAATTTGTAGCTTCAATGAAAATTTGTTGTAAATCCAGATTCCGTTTCCTGTCTGTTCATGTCGCATAGCTGTCTGTGCTTCTTTCCATTAATTTATATTCATTACCCTTTGTTTAAGCCAATTTTTTATAATCTGCATGTTAGCCCCGTAGCCCTCCAATTTGAATCCCCATGTTATTCATTTGGTGCCGACAAAGAGTTGTTTTTAGCTCAACTCCTTTATGAAACTCAGTGAGATGTTTTTACTTCCGTTGGGTACTATACTCCCAAGAGGTCCCTAGCATTATGTAAATGTTATACGTTTTGAATGATACACTCACGCAATTCCTTAGCTAGGGCATCTAACATTGCACCTTTCTCAATTGTTTACTGCAACGACAAGCTTGTGTGGCTGCAAGAATGAGTGAATCACTGGTTACGTGTTGCCCAAGTCTATCGGGCCCAGCGCGCTTACCCTCGCTGTATACCGAGCTAGGCAGCTCAGGTATTTCGTCTGGGACTGGCATTCTGGAAGTCGTGGGATCGGTTAACCGCGGCTGAACTCTCTGATCCACTGGTTCTTCGGGGATTTTTACAGGGACACTAGGCGAATGCACGAGATGATTCTTCAATACTCCGAACTTCCTGTCCCTTCATTTCATCCCAGCCGGTCTCTTTCAGGGTTGTAAGGTCGGCGAAGACTGTGGCGGAGACGCCATTTGGTGCTGTTGACTGCGCTCTGGAAATACAGCTCTCTGCGGTGGGATGGCTCTAGTGGTTTTCTGCGGACTGAGGTGGTTTACTCGGACTACGATGGCTCTCTCCCTGTCCGATGTCCGCCGCCCTCTGAAATTACACTAACCTCCTCCTTCCAGGGATCCGACGTACAATAAGCCCACGGCTGCAGAATGGAATACCCTCGTAATGTACACACATACATACACATACACACACACACCTTCGTTGTATATTGTTGGCATTTGTTTTTGTAATTGTTCACCACATGTTAAGTATTGCAGGTGTTATTTCTTGGAAACCAAAACAAATATTCCACAAGGCAGGGAAAGTTTGCAAACCCTGTCCCTGTCCATGAACAGTTACAAAGGAGAGCAACAATATCAAACATGCCCAGTGATTTGAAAGGCCCAACAAAATATAAACTTTCGGAGCTCTCAACAGATGGCTTTAGGAGTAAGCACCATCCACATTTAAAAGAAAACGACGTGAAGGATGCAATAACGACAAAAATAACTGCAAAGGTACAAATGATGTGCAAATATCCATTCGTACTCCTCATCGGGACTATTTCAAGAAATGTTCGTTTGTAAAATAGCTAGAGAAAGTCGTGTGCATGGAATACATGAGATTTATTTATAAATGCTAACTTTTGTCTTGTTTAAGCAAAATGAAACATTTTCGGATAATTTTCAACTTTTTATTAAATTCAGAAAACTCTAGAGAATGACACTTCTGAACCTTAGAATTCCAACATCCTTTATTGTGGAAGTTGAGTCTCTCTTTTTGGTATTCATATGTAGGGACTCAGCATTTCTTTTTGAAAGCAGGTTTCCTTGTACCAGAAGTACCATTTTTTCTAATTTGGGGGGGGGTTCAGGGGTCTCCAAAACACACATCTCGGTGAAATTTCGGTATCGAATTTTTGGGTGGATTATAATACCTTCTTATATACTACGTACATTGTACATATATACCAGAGAAAGAAGAAATGTAAATCTCATTCAAATACAAGTTCATATTCCTGGATAACAAATAACTTCTAGCTAGAATTTGTCATCACTTACCTAACTTGAATACAATGGGTACTTATTTATATGCGTATATACTAATAGTACGGGATTAAATGAGGTTGTAATATTATAAGGAACATTTGGCGCGGTGGTAGCGCGGCTACTTATCAAGCGGGAAGCCTGGGTTGTATTCCCGGTACCGGCATGGGATTCTATCCCACCGAAAGACCTGGTCCGGAGTCCACTCAGCCTCGTGAGGTCCCTGGAAGCCCACTTTGCTAACTACTTGAGGAAAAAGTAGCGGCTCCAAGTTTCGCAGTCCACATTAATCGGCTGGTAGGGACTCGAGACGCTAACCACATCCCATCCTCCAGTACTGCACCCCATCAATGACGCCTGTAATTGGCAGAGACAGGGGAAGCAGCGGTCAGGCGGTGAGCCTTGGCCCGACTTTGGGCTGTTGTACCACGGAGTTTAGTTTTTTAGTGTGGTAGCTTACCCTTTGAGAAAATTATAAGTGCTTTATAATTGGAATCAATAACAATGATTATATCGAAGCTTTTAACTCTACAAAAAGTATTTCATAGAAACTGTTTATTTTAACGAGATCTATAATTTTAATCTGTATAATTTCGCCCTTTACAGTTTAAAAGATACTCACATAAAAATAATTCAGAATGAGGAACGATTCAGAACCTACTCTTCGAAAATAAGATACACAGTTTATCTGTCATGGAAATTTCTTAAACCTATGGTATTTTAGTAGAAATAGAGGTATTTTTGAGAAAATAATTTTAGAATAATTTTGTATATACGGGTAGTTTAGGATTGCAATGTTTTTTTGATAATCTTCGCGTCGCATCCTTGGAAGATATTGAAGTTAAAAGTTTGATATTAAACGAATTTCCTTTATTAGTTTTCCGTTCATTTATAGGCGAACACCTAAACGCGCACGCATATACACGCGCTCCTGGGGACCTTTATTAAAATATTTGGGGGATTCAGAAGGATTCAAAATGTGTATCGAATCTGCTATGTGCTGTCATCTACTCATCATATATGATGGCTCCTCTACTGTGCATTGCCACTGTTCCACTCACCGAAGATAGATCAGTAGTATAATCACCACCTCTGATTATTTGAAGCTCTTTCAAAATAATTCTGAAATAATCAACCGATAACTTACTTTAAATCCTCGGAAATGGTTAGAAAATTAATTTATTTCTCTGCTAACTGCCACAAGCCGCAAATTCTAACAAATGTCAGCTGTTTACAAAATTTTGAGTTACATTCCAAGCTTAACATTTAGGAGTGTCCATTTCAAATCATCCCTTGTAGAGAATGGAAGAACACAACGATCTGTTAGCCGTATTTATTAATTGAAACAAAAGACATTTTTGAGACAAAATGTTCTTAAATACGAGGGTTGAATGAAAAGTAATGCCTCCACCTCCTTAACTCTTCAACAGATGGTACAATTGGTATGCGGTAGGTACTGGCTTGTTCCGTAGCCTGTTCTCTACAGCTCCTGTTGGCGGGAAGCCTTATCGTTGAGCAGTTGTGTTGTTATAGTTTAAAGTATGGAACCCTGCGCAGACGGTCGGTCAATGTGATTTAAGCAACGTGGAGTCATTGAATTCTTCACAGCAGATGTCGCCCTAAAGGAGATTCATCAGAGAATGAAAGCAGCTTATGGTGATTGTGTTGATGTGAGTACTGTCCGTCTTTGGGCGTGTGCGACTTTCACTCTCTGATGAAATCTCCTTTGGGGCGACACCTTCTGCTGTGAAGAATTCAATCACTCCGCGTTGCTTAAATAGCATTGACCGACCGTCTGCGCAGGCTTCCATACTTTACACTGTAACAACACAACCGTTCAATGCTAAGGCTTCTCGCCAACTGGAGCTGTAGAAGAGGCTACGGAACAAGCCAGTACCTGCCGCATACCAATGCTGCCACCTGTTAAAGAGTTAAGAAGGTGGAAGCATTACTTTTCATTCAACCTTAGTATTAATAACAGAAGTACTCTTAACTGGTTACCATTTTAATTTAATTTGAATCTTATAATACGCATAAGTCGATGAGGATATACAGAAAACAGGTAGATTTTATGGACGGCGACATGAAATTTGAATACTAATCTGAGATTAAAGGTAGTTTCCACTAAAATGGATTGTTTTAGGCGCTCCACTATTCATTCTAAACTGGAAACATTTAGCAGCAAACTTATTAGACAAGAGATGGAAGTTACCGATACACTATTAGATTTGTGAGCTGTAAGCAACTACAATGGTATGGTCACGTAGAATATTAGAAACAGAATTACCTAAATAGGTTTAAAAAAGGAATCAATCAGGGAGAGGAAAGAGGGGTAGACCAAGAAAGACTTGGATGGACGATATAAGTAATTATGAAGCAGAGATGCTTGTTTAATTGAATTGGAAAGTACGATAAGAATGGAGAAAGAAGATAAGCATCAGCATTTTGGATGTAGGAAGATACGATATTCATTGTAAAACTGCTGAAAAAACAAATAAGTAACAATACATCCGATGCCATTAATTGAATCTAAACCAATATGAGTTAAGCTGGTCTTAGATGCCAAACAGGAGCCTTTAGATATTTAGGCTGTTCGGTAGCATCAGGAAGAAGTCCGAAATATAAGAAAGGTAATAAAATTTAATTATTTCTGTGTGGCAGTACGTTGTACACTAGAAAAAAAGAAAGGAACGCGAGGAAAGAAACTTTGCTCAGGTATTGTAAACTGCTGGCAGTTCCTACTTTGTTACATGGCTGTGAATCTTTGGTCTTAACAAAATAAACTAAGAGAAAAGGAGCATGAAATTAACTTCTTTAAAATGCTGTTGGATATAAATTGTTAGATAAAAAAGAATTAATGAAGAAATGAGAATATAGCAGTATACAGCGTATAAAGCGATACCAGCAAAACTGAAGAGACCATATGAATAGAGCCCAAATTACACGAATATCAAGAGCAGCTATGAATTATAATCCCATAGGAAAGAGGTCAGTAGGAAGGCCAACCAGTCTAAGGTTTGAAGCAGACAAACAAAAGAAGAATTAAATATGAAATAACTGAAAGCCAGAAACCCATGTCCACGCATTAAAATGCCTATTAGCACATGCATGCAGTAAGCATGATGTTGAAGTAATTACTGAATTAAAACGTGCTCAACGCCGCTTGGATCAAGCCAAGCGCTGTTTTTAGTGAGGCAGGGGACCCTTGCGTTGTAAATCTTGGGCCAATTAGCAGTCGCTCTATGCTGTTTAACAGTGCAAGTGCTAAGAGTGTTTTGTGAGGAGTTGGGACATGTAACTTCACTAGCTACATCGTTTCCAGCACTTCTTGCTTCTCCCGCAACAGGTTTCTCTGTCAGCAGCTAATGCCACCTAAGGGGACGCTGCTACACGGCGATATTATACCCAGCTTGCTGCACAAACCGCCGATACACTACAGAAATCACCTTCCTAAATCTCTCCCTTAAAACACTTGTGAGATTCCGAAACTGCAACAAGATTTCCTGTTAAACGCTGCTGCATTTACCAAAGCTAATCTGTCGTTGAAATTGATTGGGTGCTCACAAAAGAGGCTAAAACACCATTTTAACCCTTTGTTGCCCTTCGGTACCTATAAGTTCCGCTTGTTTAAGCGTAACTATACAAATAAACGAAAAGTAATAAAGACTGTTTTATATTGTAAAAATCTGATGCGTTCCATTCACATGACTTTATCTACATCTCTGCAACAACAAAAAATAAACTAATGCTTCTACTTACCTCATGCTAATCGAGAAAAAATAGGCAAAATAGTCTTATTACTTGCTTCCTTGAAAGCAGAAGCAAAGTAAGGGAGTATCATATGTTAAAGTGATAGTCAAAAGCTGGTTGCTATGTGACTGAAGTTCCTTTGTTTGTAAGGACACGATTTCACACATTCCTGTATGAGAAAAGTATGTTTTTAAAGCTGAAACCAAACACAAGGAATATCTAAAAAACGATGAACTCCACTACAAAAAAAAATTATATAACATAGATTGTGTGTTTTAAAGTGCTCTACATTTTTGTGTGGTAGGTTTTTGTCTATCTCGTACGGTTTAGTAGTTATGAAAAATTCCGTAAAATGCATCCAAAATAAAGTAGTCTTCAGAGACTATTCCCAATTACACGTTATTGTTCAGGTAAATATGTTTAATATACGATATTTTAATCAAAATCGCTAGAACCATTTTTGAAAAAATCAAAACTTTCGAAAAATGTTCCATGTAAAGGGTAGTTGGTGGTGGGGAGATTTTTCTCAAAATCTTTGGAACTTTACCGACTTTTCGTTTTTGAGTTATCGTGTTCACAGACACACGGACCTTTTTCTGAAAATGCTTTCCGGTATATATATTTCCGGTGAAATCTCGGTCGAATTTTTGAGTGGAATGCAATACCTTCTCTGTACACTATGTACATTGTACGTATAGAGAAAGTAAAAAGATGTACAATTTTTGCCCTAAAATTGCAGTTTTTTAAACAAATAAAGGAGAAAACAAACATAACTACAATCAAATGTAACTCCATTTTCATTCAAGCATCACACCGATTATTCTACTTGGGCTCTCCCCGTATTTACCACAAACACTGGAATTTGAACTTGCAACATTTGGCTTTGAATGGATGGCCTATCACCTAACACTCATGGCCATTTGAACTTCTATTTTTGGTAGTGCCTTTGGCAGCATTATGAAAAATAGTTAAGAAGAATTTAAACTTTTAATTAGGAGGAAAAATATTATAAAGGTTCTACATTTATTTTCATTTCTATTTGCTGTATTGTTTTATGTAATAATTTTATAGGTTTATTCCTAAATATTTTTTCTAGAACTCCAGTTTTAAATTGAATTAAAGGAAACACAGCATATGAAGTATACTAGTGCAGGTAATTAAGGATTAACAGCACTAAGCAAAGGGAATGTTGATTTAATAGTTTTTTCACACAAGCCGGGTGTAGGACAGGAGAGTGAGGTTATCAGCCGGAGCGTTTGCAAGCTGGTATTTATTTATCATTTTATACGTTATTTACTTCTTCACCATTATTATTAGGTATTTATATATTTATATAATAATTTAAATTGTTTGCTTTTTTCGTTATTTGGAGGTAGTCAGAAAAATTAAATATCATAGCCGGGATTTCAACCACGATCTCCCAGTCTCTAGCTGGTCGCTCTGCCACTGAGCAGTCCTGGCAACATGCCGGCAAAGCATTAAATTTCTCAACTGAATCACATGTTTCCGGTAACCCACATGGTGATCTCTAATTATTTTGGGATGTTATACTCCAATAGCGACTTAAAACGTCGTAAGTACTTAATTTCCAGAATTCATAGTATAGTCAACTATTATGGTGAATTTGTGTTGATTTGTTTTTTCACACAAGCCGTGTGTAGGACAAGAGCTGGATAGGTATAAATAGACTGAAAAATTCAATACCACAGCCGGGATTTGAGCCATGGATCGCCCAGTCTATAGCTGGTCGCTCTACCTTTGAGCTACCATGGCAACATATCGGCATGGCATATAATTTCTCAACTGACTCGCATGTTTCCCAGTAAACCACAAGTGATCTCAAATTATTTTGATATGATATACCCCAATGGCGACTTGCAACGTCGTAAGTACTTTATTTTCCAGGATTCGAAATATAGCCAACTATTATGTATAATTAGTGCTAATTTGTTTTGTTTTGTTTTTTTTTCCACACAAGCCGTGTGTAGGACAGGAGTTGCATATCTAAGCAAAGGAAACCTTTGTAAATGTTAGTAAAATAAAATCGTCCATTGATACTAGCACAAATAGGGATAAATTAGCAATATTTATACAGTTTTGCTGACTGTGCATCCACTGTGCGGCCTCCTGTATATGAGAACGGCAATGAAAATCTCTAGAAAGCTATGTTTCTAACACAAATAACAGTTATTTATATCTGGCAGCTTCTTTCTAATGTTTTGCGAGATTTTACCGTGTAGGTTTTTCGGTTTGATCTAATACTTTATCATAATTTAAAGATTTTATGTTCACCCAAAAATTAATTTATCATAAAATATTTCCGGGAAATGACTTTTTACGGTTTTAATTGTTATTAATAGAGCTCGGTTATGGGTTCCGAAGCACACACAGTTACGAGCACACAGAGTAGTCAGCGGTATAAAGATATGGTGGTGGGGCGGAGTTTTTAGCGTAAACATGCACACGTATAATCTGTTCCAAAAGTATCTCAGTATCTTTATTGCTATTAAATGCACGTCCTAATTTATAAATTAACTCAATAAAACAGTTATTTCCTTATATGATTAGTAAATAAAAACAAATAAACGTATAAAGCTTGACACGAAAAAGTCAAGATAATAATTTGCAGAGCTTTAAAAATACAATGAACATAAATCAACAAAACTCACTCAGAATTCAGTTGCAGTGAATTACAACACTCATCTTTACTCAATCGATAGAAAAGGCTCTCCGTATGTCACTTAAAATATGGTTTAATCATCCACATACTTGTTCAGCGTCGAACGTCTACCCTTTTGTATTTCCGACATTATTCAATCTACGCTCTCTTTCAGCGTTTACTGGTTTATCTACTAGCAGGAACTGAACGAGGCGAGACAGAGAGCAATGCGAGATAATGCACAAGTTTTGCAACGGGCGCCTACTCTGTCGCATTATTGTAAACCGAACCTCAATCCGGTAATTTCATTACCCCGGGCCGAGCTCTAGTGATTAATCTAGTGCATTTGACACTGCAACAAGACAATTTGTAATTCAATTAAATTCAATTGAGAGGCGTGATCCTTGTTTTCGAGAAGGTCTTGTTTTCTTCTAATCATGCCAAAAGAAAAATTAAGCGTCAAAGCTAGATTTAATATAAATTTGTATGTATTAAATATTTGTTAATCTTTCCACAGTGTTTTTTTCTGTGGAGAGCTCTCGTGGGTATCTTTGTTTTACATTTGTTTAAAAAAATCTTAACAATAATAATGGAAAATAACAACCCCAATAAAAGATTAGATACTCTCTACATATACATAGATGGGAGTGTATGTACATTTATGAGAGTTAAAATGAGTTTGCTCGGGTAAGGGAATTTTCAAATAGAATTTTCCACCTTAGGCTGAAAACTATCTCAAATTTTAGCATTTGCGCTGTCTATATTCCTTTGCTATAAATTATTTATTGTATATTAACCCTTTCAGTCCCGGTATCCATTGGAATGGACATGACTTTCTAGACTATTTAATAAATTTAAAAGCTGTAATTACTATTTAGATCACTTAGGGGTGTGAACTGTTGTGTTTTTCAAGTTTTCCAGTTTTGTGCTGCTATCTGTGGCCAAGTTTAGAACTACTTTGGAGCTTTTGTTACAAGATGGACAAGGAGGTTCACAGATAATTTTTTCAATGAAGCATAAAAGGTCAGGTCTGAAAGGGTTAATTTTATTTTATCTTTAATAATCCTTTTCCTCCTTTTAGTTTTCTTTTAGATTGTTATACTAATGAAAACTGTCGATATATCATCTATATAGAAGAGTTTAAAGGTTTTTTTTTTTTTTTTGTTTTTTTTTGTTTTTTTGTTCTACTCAGTCCTTGTTGGCAAACCATAACTATGGGGAGTTGTTATTGCAATAAATAAATAAAACCACAAACAAATCAAGCAAAATAGTGTGAATCCTAACCTTCTACCACCTTCATGTCATTATTTTCTCTCGTCTGTTTATTTTCATTTATTTCATGTTTAGGTCTAGGTGAAGGAGTTGGTGTGTTGCCATTCAAGTTATTATTCTACTTATATTTTACGTAAATATTGTAACATACCAGTGAAAGAATAGTTCTCATCCTGAACTCTGAGTAGGCTAAAGGGCATTTATTAGTTCCTGCCTTAATAATGGATTTGTAGATTGGAGGCATTACTTTTTACTACAAAATAAATATAGTTTGGAGCCAACAACTAGTGGTTTATTTAAACTGTACCTTTTCGTTTGGTGTCTCCCCCTTTCCTCAGGTACATTGGTTTTTGTTCTTTACTTACCGGCCTTGTGGAAGTATCTTGAAGTTATTAATATTTTACATCTTTTATGTTTGTTTTTAATGTTCTACATTTTTGTTTAAGGAATAGTTTGTCTATCACTTAAGCTTTACATTTATGTAAAAGCCTCCATAACGGATATGACTTCAGAGGATTTTTCCCAGAAATTAATGTTACAAATTCCATTTGTGTGAAAATATCTTAAACATCTGGCGCCTTAATCATCATTAGAGCAATTTTTGATAAAATTAAAATTTTCGAAAAGTGTTCTATGTAAAGGATAGTTTGTATGCTTAAAAGTATCTGAAGTTACAAGTTTGATATTTAAGGAACTTTTCGTTTTTGAGTTGTGCCATTCAGGCATGGACACACACTTTTACGTAGATTGTTCGAAGAAAAAAACATTTTGTATTCAGTGATCTCAAAACATACATTTCCGGTGAGAACTCTACATCGAATCTTTGGGTTGATTAGCACAGTTCGCTTATTTACTATAGGTAGTAAAGATAAGAAGGAGACCAGATAAATAGGTGTTTATAATTTATGATTTATCCTCTAAAAGTATGTAGTTTAAACCATAAAGGAAAATTATTTTAAGAAATTATTCTAATAATTAACCTGTGCACAAGAAAAGGTCATTTGCTAAAAGATGTTTCTTTATTATAAACCTGTTTAAAAGCATATATCTCTGCAGGTCTATCTATTTGCAGATTTTAGGGCCTATCTATATCTGCAACTGATCACACAGTCCTAATGAAATTATGTTGTTCTTTATGTTGTAGTGACTAATGGGGAAAGATTTTTAATATGATTCATTCCCCATTTTCATCATCAGCTAACTTGTCTATAATTCGCATAATTTTACACAATTTCTTGCTGAAATAGCGTTTTTTCTCGTGTTAATATGCCGATAGAAAAATTGCATAGCTTTAACATTTAAAAAACACGGAGTAGGATCTAAACAAATCAGTGAAATATCGTTTTTAAACTGAGCTCTTGAACTTTTGAAGTGTAAATAACTAAACTTTAAGAATATTCGGCAGAGATCAGTTTCTCACTGTAAGCCTCAATTGATTCATAAAATTATTTGCGAAGAAAACTTTTTTACTAGATTTAAAAATATATTCTGGACAACTTCTTACTGCCAAGAAATGCAAAAGACGTGCATAACATTTGTAAGGGACTGTACGTAAGAATATCTCTTGTCAGCGAGACCCTCCTTTTCATTCCAGAAATTTTTCTAAAGAAACTCTCACTGGCCCTCAAGTACTGTCCACACCCGCGCCTTATCGATCCCCGAAATCTTCTCATTCGTCTGCGGTGAAGAGCTTGAAACCTCTGCAACATTTGTCCACAGAGGCTCCCAAATTCAGAACACTTCAGAATGAATGTCAAAAGCTTCAAATTAGAGCTCATTTGTGCTGACCTGCAAGTAAAAATCACTAATAATGTAATCTGGGATATTCCGTTACTTTTATAAAATATATTCGTCTACGCAGTAACGGTAATCGAGATAAACCAGTTTCGTATTACTATATATTTGTAGGTGCAAGGGAAATAAGGGACATAAACGATTAGAATTAGCCATGGAAAAAGCCCCCAGGATTTTGGTACAGAGCACCGGATGTATGATGATAATTGTTGGGGTTTATGGACGCTCAACTCAAGGTAACATGGCAAGAGCCAAGACATAAAAACAAGTAAATTCAATCAGAAATAAACTAATTGCTTAAATGCGACATCGAATCCACTATAAAAATACATTTAGTGCTGAAACCAGAAAGATACGAATCTATAAACCTATGCAAGTATTGGTGTTAAGATTAAATCCTCAATAATCAAAAGCCAAAGGCTATAAAACTAATAATAAATACCATCCGCCAAAATATAAAAACAAACTAAATCCTTAGAGTAAACGTATAATTTGCTAAAAAGTTAAACATCACATCTACCGCTCTGTCATCATCCGCCAAAACCTCTGTGCTAAACATGCAACGGATATAAGCCCTTATGGTCCTTTGCCACTTACGTGAGAGAGAGAGAAAACCGGAAGGGCGACCAGATACGGTTCACGATGGGCGCAAGCATAGGTGGAAAAACTATCGGTTACAGTTTGAATGCTGCCGACGCCTAGTATAGCATGGAACGCTGAGAACCACAGCAGTTAAAGAGTGTCCATAAATAAAACGCCATTTCATTATTTTTTATGTATTTATTTATTTATTTATTTATTTTTGCTTCCGACGCCGCTCTTAAGCTCTGCGCTCGATATCCCGAGCCTCCCGATGAGTCCCCAGGGGGAGAACTGAAACCTGAAGACGGGTCACGACGGAGGCTCCAGACGATGACGCCAGGATAACCTTTTACACCATCCAGTCGCAACCCACCGAACAGCATCCTCTGGTCCTTTAACTCTGAAATGAATGAAACAGAAACTTCGGGGACATAACTATAACTGTTCAAGTTTCTTAAACCGACCGGGGAGACTCGAGCAGTAATTTCTGTGGCTCGCATTTGGGAAGTGCAATATTCAAATCCCGTGAGCCGACCAATCTGGCTGGTTCTTTTTAATGGTTTTCTTAGTTGCCAAGGTGAATATCGGATTGGTAATTGCATAGTAAGTCGAAGATAATAGTAAAATCTGAAAATAAATGATTGTGATTGCGGTGCTATCTACCCATGGAAGAACAGCCAGACTCTATGGCACTCTAACGCCATTTCACTATCGCAGAGAAGATTGGGACCTCGATGTTGGATTAAGATTAGTTTTGGGATCACTGTATAAACCCCTATACTTGTACAAACCGAAAAATAAAAACTAGATTAAAATTATATAATCCGATGGAATTATATTTTTTATTTAGATTGTATAGTAAATAAATAAAAGTGAGTATGGACTGCCTCCGTGGTCGAGTGGTCCCGGGTTCGGATTCCCGGCTGGGGCGGGGTATTTTTCTTTAGCCAGAATTATTCCCTATTCCCCACAGAGTCTGGAAGTTTGCATGCGATCGTGAATGTGTGCGTGTGTGAGTAAAACAAAATGATTTAAACCAACGTAAAAGAACCTATAGACGAGTTGTTTCAAGTGGAAAGCCCCCAATATGACCTTAGACGTTAAAGGGGGCTATATAAATGAAATGATTAAAAAAAAAAAAAAAGTGAGTGTGGTATAAAGCGAAATAACCATGAGGGTTGAGTGAACACCGCCATCTGTCTATGGATTGTGAAAGTTCTTAGACTGAAGGCTTAGAAGTTTGCCTGAACTCCACCATCTGACTACGGACTGTGAAAGTAGCTACATTGTGGATCGTCACCTGCTTGGCACAAAACGCAAATTTGTGGTAAAAGGATAGATTCTAAAAGACTACTGTCCACCACATCGACAAGCTATCAGATCCATCAGTTTGTGATCAAAAAGTTAAAAAATTAAGTATTTTACATTTTAAACAAATAATAAAGAACATCTTGGAAATGGTAAATGACACAAATTGTTTATTTGATATAAGTCGTGTGATTTAACCAGATCTACATTTTCTGTGATTCTAGTTTTAGTCGATCTCTTGCGTTTACAGATTACAAAACGTTCGCTCAAACTGAAGAATATTCACAGGATGTTCCCAGAAAATTCAAAACATATTTCATTTCTCATGCAAATAAATTAAACATGCATTATTTTAATCATAATTGTTGCAGTTTTTAGAAAATAAGATATAACGAAAGTAAAGGATAGTTTGAGCTCAAAAGGCTAATACATTGCAACTGTATCAAAAAGAGGTTAATGGTAATCGATTCTTCCTTCAGCATGTCCTTTTCATTTCGCATTCTTGCTACATGGGCAAAAATATACAAAATGCACGATTCTGTACCATAGAAAACCCAAGATCGACTAGAGAAACTAATACCCCTGGTGTGGAAATATTAGTGATATGGTGATGGTGATTACATTGAGTTTTATTTATGGACGCTCTTTGTCATGGTATTTAGCATCTCATACTACGCGTCTTTTTGCCAGAAATTTTGCTCAAAGGCTACTATCAGGCGTGTGTTTGTTTTTAGTGCCATAAATCTACGACATGGGACCATTGACTTTATTTTCATTCCAAAGGAAGCCATGCTAAGGGTTTTACACCCGAAACAATTCATTGGTCTAAGCCGGATTTGAACCCGTGATATCGGGAGCTAGAGACTATATTACAGAGGACAACATTGCATTTCTTTTATGGAAATATAAATCAGTTCACTTAGGGTATGTAGAGGGGCAACTTGAATGGAGTTCCTGTATCAATTACCACAGAAGATTGTGTTTTCAACAAGACGGGTCCACGGCACATAATGCTCTGTGTGTCAGAAACTAAATGATGTTCAGCATGAACTGGATTGGAGTGGGCACCTCAGCCATAGCCTATACGATCACCACACCAAACACTCTTTAATTTTTACTTTCTCTAGCTGTATGTATATACAGTGTATATAGTAGCTAGAGAATATATTGTATTACATATATTGTATCGTATTATGTACATAGAATACAGTTTTTAAGAGTGACCGAAGATTGAGGTACTGTCCTCGAGTAAATGGATTCCAGTTTCAACATCTACGATACTGAATACATCGTACAAAAATTCAGTTTAATATTTAAATAATCTAACATGTTGTGTTCACATGACTTTCTTTAGTTATTCTGCAACAGATTATTCTTATAAAAGCTGATTTTTCTCTCTACATCGTGCTAATTCAGCCAAACAAAAGACAGACAAAATGATCGTATTAATTACTCCCTTATAAGTATTATAAGAGAATACACTAGGCTAAAGCAATAGCTTCATCTCTTAAAAGCTGTTGCTATGTGATTGAAATTCCTTTGTTTGCATGACCAGGAGTTGACAAAATCCCATATGAGAAAAGTTTAAGTATTTTAAAACCATTAATAAACCAATCTCGGAAGTAGTCAACTGCCCTTTATGTAGACATAAACTGTGCGTTATAGCAAGATACACTTTTTGTGTAGTAAGTTTTTTTTTTTTTCTATAGCTTATGGTTTACTAGTTATGCAAAATTCGTCCATGATGAAAAGGTATTCAGAGGCTATTCTCAGAAAATTCAAGATATTTATATAGTTTGCCATTTAAATATCTTTAATATACGGTATTTTAATCAAAACCGTTAGAGCTATCAACATTTTCAAACTTTTATCCTGATATACGGTAATTTGGGGCGGGGGATTTTTCTGAGTGCCGTATTCTTGAAAAATACTTATCTTAAATACCAAGTGACATACTTTACCAAGTTTACGTTTTTGAACTATGTTGATCATAGACAGGGGCACACATACACGTATGGAACTTTTTCTAAACCTGTTTTTACACAGGGAACTCTAAAACGTGTATTTCCGGTGAAATATGAGTGTTGAATTTTTGAGTGAAATGCAATACCTTCTGTACCTACTACGATATATAAGTGCTAGAGAAAGAAATAAAATTAATATGTATTTTATCTTACTTATATTTTTCATCAACCTCGTTACTGTGGTACTGCAGCTTGCCGCGCTCTGCTACACTATTTATCCTAAAATATAACTATAAACAAAATACTTGTCAATAACACTCTGTCACATCTTAAAACGCATGACACCTCGTGCACTGTGACATAGGTAGATCTTTTACTTTTAAACCATCGCTCCCCAAGAGGGCATGGACAGTCAGAACACAGAGACACGTAGAAGTGCCTAACATTGTTTGGTTTGAAGATCGGTGCCGCCACCATTAGAGCTGTCCAATGAGGGCGATGAGCGACCAGGCAACCAAGGCACCCTTTAGTGTCCACGGAGAATACCTTTTTCCTTTGGGCAACCATCCAAGACATTTTTTCCATACATCATACGAGAAGGAAACCGCATGAAAGGGAAATGATGAAAAGAAATAATACAAAAGAAACTACTCCAGCATCCGTTACTGAGCAGGTAAACCATAAAAAATTCAAAAGTCTCAAACATTATCGTTCAACAGATATCACATAATACGCAACATCAATATGGGGAGAAAACTGAGAGAAGCGGAAGAATGGGAAGATTAAAGGAAGTGCCTCCTGTGAGCTACCTGCCATTGATCAGAAAACTAAATGATCGATTAATCAACTTGTTCTCGGGATGGAAATGAAAACATGCAGCGTCAGTCTATTACCATTTGAATGAATATGGAACATATCAACCAAACGCAATAAAACGTTTTTCCGGTGCAATAACATTATGTTGTAAAGCTAGATGACATACATGGCAAAGTATATGGCTTCATTGGAGAATTTTCAGGTTTAAATCTCGCTTACTGAGTGTTTCTTTTTTCTCTAGGTGAATAGGTTTCCAAAGTTTCTAGGTGAATACTACATGATACATTCATTATCACTCTCCAAAGTTTCTCCTACATCATTTATATAGTACAGAAAGAAAACCAGCTGACCTGCATGAAAATTATTAAGTACACATTCAAAAACAGTCAACAGTTCTATGATCCCAAAGTTGGCATCTCCGAAACTCGATAGCAACAAAATATAGGATGGGAGGCGTCTACGGAACGAACTCCATCAATCTGACATGCGCTGGTAAATAAACCAACGAACCTAAAGTAACCATCAGGATATAACCAGGAAATTACGATTTTTAGTAAGAATAACAACAATAATAGTAATAAATTTAAATCTGAATAAATCGTTGCCTACCTGAATCTATTACAAAGAGCCGATGCCATCGTCCCAAAAAAGTACGGTCTGCAACAGTGCACTATAGACGCTCATATTTGCATTTACATCCAATTTATGTTTGTTAATCAGTAGGTAAATTATTTTCAAAGCTTAGAGGGTTAAAATCACAAATTAGTCTATGCGAAAGATTCCATGCGGAAAATAGAGTTGATTAAAGGTGTCAACGTTTCAAACGACTGTAAAACGGTAACCTATCCCAAAGGTGGTGGTTTGCGGTAAAACATAACCTGTCTACTCTTTGCGTGATTGTTATAGGGCGTTTACAATACTTAAGTTTTTAGCCAGAAGCAGCCGAAACCTTGTTAAAAGGACTGGTAGCAAACGTTTTTTAAACAAATAACGGCGGAAACTACTGGAAAAATAGCTTAAGTGACATCAGATAAGCAATAAATCATTATATACAGTAGGGGACCTCGGAGACGGATGGAGTGCCAAGAGATTTTTGTGAACGATGAAACGATTCATTGGGTATACTTTCTTTTGATCAAGGTCAGGCACTTTCAACTGACTCCCTTTCCTGTATACGTATATGCCGTGAATCCCTAACGTTCGACTGTGGGCAAACGAAGAAGCTGTTACAGTGGCGGAACCAAGAGTTTGTATCTAAACTTATATTTTCGATATAGATACAACTCAACTGAAATTTTTATTGAATTACAGTTACACCGTTTAATGCAATACGAGAGCAATATTTTCTACCTAATATAATGTGAAAATGCCGTCTGCGTATGCGACCCCTCTCACGTTCGCCCGAAACATGTGATTCTTCTCGATATTCGAGATGTTTCTCCAAGTTTCGGCTTCCAGAAGCCTCCGGGAAGTTCTGTGACGTTAATTTCTAGTTATAAAAGGAGAGGAAGGATTGCAATGCGTTGTTGTTTGCTGTTGTGAAATTTACTGAGCCGTGTGTGACAGGAGTGTTAGCACGGAATGGTGCGTGAACCATGGATGACGTGCAATCATAAACTGTCTATGCGTCAAAACTTTGGGTGAATTATTTGTAGCAGTGAATAAAATACTATTTTTAGCCGTTTTTAAGTTAATAAAGACATTTCTTACAACAATAAGAAATGCAACTTTATTCTTATTAATGCTAGAAACTTCAATTAACTAAATCTGCATTCAAATTTCATTCAGAAGCATTCCCATTTGATAAATTATAACCGGTAGTATTACCATAATGCAGTTTTGAACCTTTTACCATAAACTGGAGCTAATTTGGCTCTTTGACCCAAACTTGGAAAATATATTATTTTATAAATATACCTATATATTTTTTATATTTATTGTATCTTATGTGAAAATTGGCTTTATTGCTCTCATATTACATAAAAGAGCTCAATATTTTAAGAAATAGATTAATTTGGGGATTATGAAAATTCAACACCATGCATACAATTTTAAAAACACCAGATTTTTATGAATTTTGAGCCGCCCCCCCCTGTTAAATGAGAGTAACAACTCATTATGTTTCATATTGGATATAGTATAATATTAAAAGTATAATTCAAATTTTACTGTGCATCCAATGTGAAATATTATCCATTATTTCTCTTATATAACACAGGGGCTCAATATGGGGAAATGCGGTATTTTTAAGATAATGGTTTTCCCTGGTGTTATTTGTGGTATTTAAATTTTTTACTCCTAAATTTACTAGATTTTCCCGAATTTGATTTCCTCTATTTAATATGGGCGCAATAATTCCTATTTTCACATTTAATACAACATAAAGTAAAAAACAAAAGGGTGCATTTATAAAACATGTTTTTGTTTTCTACAGTAGCGTCAAATTTACTCACTGAGGACCAAATTAGCTCCAGTTTATGGTAAAAGGATCAATATTGTATTGGGAGTTCAATGATATGGCGTGGTTGAGTTATTACCAGTGTGTTTTATTATTTTGTCCTGTATTGAGTCACAAAGGGCATTATGCCTTAGAATTTGTTTTCCACTGCACAGTGCGTATTTATTTATGATTAATATGTATTAACACATTTTGTGAGTGGACTCTCAATAGTGTACGCAATGGCGAAATTAATTCAAGTTTACTATTTTTAATGGACGAGACTTGGTTCCACCTTCACGGAAATGTGTGTACACAAGATAATCGTTATTGGAGCTCTGAGAAACCCAATATTGAAGATGCCCCTTCATGAAGAAAAATTTGGTGTATGGTGCGCCATTTGTGGAGAAAGAGTTATAGGCCCAATTTTTTTCGAGTCAACGGTTGACGCCCATACATACGTGAATACAATTTTGCCCCCCTTTTTTTAGAGACTTAAGAGATGGGGAACGTGATTTAGTCTTTTTTCCAACAAGATTCTCAAACAGCTCATATAGCCAATCTTTCGATGAGGACAATCGAGCGAGTGTTTCAGGACAGTATTATTAGTAGAGATTTGTGGCACTAACGTCCTGCGATTTCTATCACTGGGGTAACTTAAAGCATAAATATACAAGACAAACCCACACACCCCGGAAGAATTAAAACAAAATATCCGCCAGGAAATTGCCAGCATTTCTCAACGTGAACTACGGCGAAAGATGAATAGTTTTCTAAAGAGGTGCCAAAATGTACGAACAACAGCGGTGGCCAGTTTCTGCATCTCCTTTAATAGCATTGGTAAGTAAAGTCTTTAAAAGTGGTTTAAAAATGTTGCATGGTTTCATCCACGCTTTTCTGTGATAGCGGCAGACGGCAACGAGTGCCGAGGGCGCGGACAGGCAAACCACTGTGCAGCCAGTTCGGACGTTTTTGGATCACCAGGTATAAGATGAGATAACAATACAATTTTTGACATGTTTTTTTTTAATACGCACATATTATCATTAAATGCTAATTGCCAGGCATTGTTCATCCTTTGTGCATCTTTATAAAATGAAACATGTTATATAATTTTACGCCAGGTTATTAATTCTTTCACAATGCACATATATTATGAGCCCTCTATAACTTTTATGTAAAGCGGTGAACTTTTATCCCCCACCAAGGTGGCCCTGATTCGATTTCAAGGCATCGCACGCGGGATTTGTGATGGAGAGTTTTCTTGGCTTCTCCCGTTTCCCCCCGCTATTCATTCCACAGTCTGTTCTATGAAAGGATTAGGAATATACAACGGAAGGGGCCTCCAGGACATTGGAACTGAGCACCGGACTAGGCTCTGTAGTTGTTTGCCTCTTTGTGACCCCAGGGAGGGATGGGAGGAGATACCCGAAGAGTGACTACATCGGGATGACGAAGGACGCTTCCGACACCACCCTAGGGCATCACGGGCTCACGGGCCCCGAGGCTCCCAGTGGATCCGTGGATAGAGCTCCAACCTGAAGGCAGTTTCTGAATGACAACACCAGGATGCGATAGTCACTATTCAGCGGCAACCTACCGAAAACCTGCAAGAGAGATGACTAGACTATGATAGCAACAGTAAATATTTTACCGGAAAATTTGTGGAATGTAATGAACCTACCCACCATTTGTCTGGTGACCCGAGGAAACCCCAGAAAAATCCTATGGGTAGGGTAAACCGCCATGGAAATGGAACCCGCGACATCTTGAATGCGGGCCACAGGTGCTTGGACCTTCTGTTCGGTAATCACCAATTTTTATTTTCTTTATACTAATATGTACATAGGGTATTTCACCTAAAAGTTCAGAAATATATATTTTGAAGTCCCTTGAGTCCAAGAAAAGCATTTTTAGAATGTAGGTCACTGTGAATGTGTGTCTGTGGACACCTCCAAGAATGCGACACGAATCCTTTCAAGAAAATCCACCTACTTCAAACTACTCTTTTTACGGCAACATTTTTGAAAATGTTTTCCTCAACAATTGCTACGATTTTGATTAAAATAGCGTATATTAAAGAAATTCACATGAAAAATAACATTTAGATCTTGAACTTTCTGGGAATAGTCTCTAGGACCTCTTCATTCTAGGTGAACTTAGCTGAATTTTGCATAACTGGTAAACCGTAAGAGATGGACAAAAACTTACTGCAGAAAAATGTAGATCTCGTTAAAACATACAATGTAGACCATATACATTTTTATAGGGTCGATCTTTCCAAGACAGTCCTTGGTATTAGTTTCAATGTTAAACTGCTTTACTATTCTCAAACGGGAAGTCACCTTTCTTTTCCTTTATTCTTGTTTTCCACTGGCCAAGCAATACTAACCAAACTATAATTGTTCATGTAACGATCAGTTTTTAAAAGAATTGACTATTGCTTTAGCCCACATTCCCTTTACTTGCTTAGAAGGGAACAAGTAATTAGAGGATTTTTTTGTTTATCTCGATTGTTATGGTATATATAAAGGAATCTTCTGTAAACGTAGTTTGTTTGCAGAACAGATATAGGAAGTCTGTGAATGGAACACATCAGATTTTTTTCATCCATTTCAGCAACATTTCATACCATCTTCTTCTCACTCGCATGTCAGGTATCGGGCTGACTACTTTTTGGGATCCAGTCTTTCTGCTCCTCAACAGGCATCTAGTCCAGGCACGGCTTGTTTAAGAGTTGGGGGGGGGGATGTAAGTCGGCATACAAAGACTGCAAATAGCGAAAGAAGAACATTTATCCTATTTGACCAGTGTTTATTTCTTCCAGAACAACATTTATTACTAAGCGTGGCGATTATATTGTTGATAAAACTTCGTTGATTGTTGATGCTTGCTTGCGACAGTTTTGGCATTGTAATTTCATAACAATAATTAAAAGCTGCGTTTGTAAGGAAAATATTTCTTTGCTTGGCTTCTATATACATATGAGATATACAGAAATAATCCTTGTGTTAAACAGTTCTCAACTTCACTGAATCAGACAGTTGCATCAATTTACTGCGTTGCCCTGCAGTATAAGTTGGCGTATGCTACAATTTCAGTCAATGTTGACATTAGTGGACATAACATGCAGTTCGTTTTTAGCGCCTATGGGGGCGTTGTGCCAATATGCCCGCACAGTATTGGGTTTGACGAAAGTTAATGTGACATATCCATTGTAAGACTTACCTAGGTATTCAGATCAGACATGTAGTAGTCGAATTTTCCCATGAATTGGTAATTTAAAGATATCATCTAAGCTGGTCGTTCTTCCAGATTGTAATAATATTTTTCTCTCCGTACGATTTCAACCTACAGGTAAGCAAACTGATTCCTCCCAGACAGTAACCATGAGTCTGAACTAAAAAAGAAACAAGCAGGGATACAGGAACCAGCCAATGGACGATGCTATAATTGTTATGAAAGGAGTCGGGTCGCATGCCGTTTCTAAGAAAGAATTTAGCTAGATTAATCCACAAGGGAACGCTAAACTAATTACAAAAGTGATACTTTTAATTGCTTTCTTACAGAAATCGTGTGTAGGACAGGAATTGGATAGGTAAGTCGGACTGAAAAATTCATGCCATAGCTGGGATTTGGTCCACGGATCTCCCGGTCTCTAGCCGGTTACTCCACCACTGAGCTACCATGGTAACATGCCGGCATAGCACTGAATTTCTCAACTGACCCGCATTTTCCCGGTCTGACACTCCTGTCCTATACACGATTTCTGTGAGAAAATAACTAAAAATATCACAATTGTCCACAATAGTTGACTATATGTACTCTGAATCCTGGGAATTAAAGTAATTGCAATATTTTAAGTCGCCATTGGAGTATGTCATCTCAAAATAATTTGAGATCACCTTGTGGTTTCCGGGAAACATGCGAAGCAGTTGAGAAATTCAGTGCTATGCCAGCACTGCCATGGAGCAACCGGCTACAGACCAGGAGATCCGTGGTTCAAATCCCGGCTATAGCATTGAATTTTTCAGTCTGACTCTAACTATCTTAATTACAAAAGATTTAGATATCCTAGAGGAAAGGGTGAATGATTATTTGCCTGTGCCGTTAACTGGACAAGCTTCGACACTTGCATACCAGGTGGTCCAACTGCCCCGTATTTGGCATGTACAGATATCCCTTATTTGCGTTAAGAACTTGCAGAACTCAACGGGGCTTTTAGGTTAAAACCTACCAATGGCGTACTGGTCGAGAGCGACCTTCGTTTTACCCCTCACAGTGAGCGCAATCTACCCTCAGTATTCCTGATAGCATGAAGCGTAAAGCGAACTTCCTCTCGCCAGTACTTCGCTGACAGGTTTTAACTTGAGATTGCTCCGTTTAGTTCTGCTACTTTTTGACGCACCAAGAATTCTGCACACGCCATCTGGTATATGTGAGCAAGACGAAGGTTAAATTCGTTGCGCTATCCAACGTGTATAACAAACCAATATTAATGAAACCATAGTGTAGCAAGAAAATATAATGTGTAAGCTATAATATTAGCCTTCGACATCTATATTTTAGAGGAATTAAAATACCCTACTAATCCATTGGCTGTAATAATATTCGAAGAAAGAGGTGAGGTGATATTTTAAACATATTCGTTCCATTATGAACCACATTTTGTGCACGAGAATAACACTACAGATATAATATTAAAATTAAGAATTATTCAATTTGCCTTAATCAAATAATGTTTACATAAAATGGTTTTATGTTAGACGATATGAGGTTTCTGTGTCCAGTTTTGATAGAACAACTTATAGAAATACAGAATTGTGCATTTTCATAAACTTTAAACAAGAGATTTGAAGGCATGTAGTGAATGTATTTCTTTTTTTTTTAAGTACAGTTCCGGAGTCTGGTCAAGCGGCGCTGTATACCCGTTTTTTTCCGTTTTCCTAACATTTTACTATGTTTTCTGTTTTACTGTTCCAATAAACACATGCACACACATATCCACATTTTAGAAACATATAAACACCCATGCCCAAAGCGGGACTCGCACCCACGATGCCCAGCGCCACGAAGCACCAAAGCGATACACTTTAGCGAGAGCGGCCTTAATTGAAAAACTGTTTCAATAAACTCTTAAATTTTTGTATGTATCTTTTGGTTTCCATTTGTAGAATGTTCATTAAGAATGAAAAGCCTTCCATATTATTTATAGCAATTTCAATTACTTTTAAGTTCAGAATGTGTAACTTGACGATTTTAATTTTTTAACTATGTTATTGAATACACACACAATTTTTATTTTCCCTACACGAACTATGTACATAGTATATAGAGAAGGTAGGTACTGTATTCACCAAAAAATTGATATCAAGACTTCACGGGAACTACATGTTTTGAAGCCCTCTGACCCCCCAAAAAATTTAGAAACATTTTCGTGTGTCTGACTGGGCAGCATAGCTCAAAAACGAAAAGTTGGTTAAATACCAAATTGGTATTGAAGTTCAATGTCTTCCAGAAATGTGACACGAACATTTTCAAGAAAATCTCCCTCACCACCAACTATCCTTTTCATGGAAAAATCTTCAACATTTTTGATTTTCTCAAAAATGGCTAACGATTTTGATTAAAATATAGTAGTATATCGTAAGATATTTACATGAAAATTAAAACGTATATCTTGAATTTTCTGGAAATAACCGCAGAAGACTCCTTCATTCCGAATAGCTTTTACAGTGAAAACCGTAAATATTATTAAAACACACAAATTGTTTTATATATATATAAAATTGGTTTCAGTTTTAAAATACTTAAACTTTTCTCATGCTGGAACTTGTCAACTCCTGGCCATGCAAAGAAACGCATTTGAATCCAATTCTAACCAGCTTTTGAAAGAACCTTTTACCCTAGTGTACTCCCTTATTTCCCTTCTACTTACTAGGAAGCAAGTAATACGTTAATTTCCGCTAATATTTATCTCGATTAGCATGAATTATATAGAATAATAAGCTTATTAAGAATATTATCTTACGTAGTTTCTGAGAATTTCTACGAAATCCTTATATGGATTTTTTTTTTTTTTTTTGGATTTTTTACGTTTAACTTTTGTTACACGTAAGTTTATAAACTAAATTTTGACATTATTTGTATTAAATTTACATTATTAGTCCTATTATAAAATCATTTATTTGTTTACATACGATAACATAAAATACAAAAATAATTATGATAATTATATTATTCAACAATATAACATACTATAAAATGGTCCTAATATAATTGTTTAAGCTTTGTGAAAATAATGTAGTGAACGAAGGTGATTGGAAGAG
Organism: Hymenopus coronatus; assembly: GCA_030762935.1. NCBI lineage: Eukaryota > Metazoa > Arthropoda > Insecta > Mantodea > Hymenopodidae > Hymenopus > Hymenopus coronatus. The sequence goes on from CM060891.1 coordinate 59,573,355, forward strand.
GCTCTTAGTAAGAGTGCAATGGTGTGGAATTGTATATTTCAGATTTTTTCCATTGCAGTAAAACTGGCGAAAACGTGACATGCAGTAACCGCGCCCTCTGATCTATTTGCTTTTCAAATACTGCTGTGGATGTACCGCGCGTTGCTTAAGTGGTGACTCGAACTAGGAAGGTACATTGGTCACCCCTGGATAAAGAAAGCAATTACATAATTTATATGTGTGGTCCGTTTTATTATTGAAACTGTATTAAAATCAGTTTACCCCATTCAGCCATAACTCTGTTTTATTGCTTTGGAAGAAATAATAGCTCAACGTTTATGTAAAACGAACAAAGCACATTGTAAATTAATTAGCTGACGTTACATGTTTCAACTTTTAAAATCGAATGGCGAGGTAATTAATTTAATTTACCACTTTGATTCTTATGACATTATTGGGCATGACTTAGAAGATTTTTATGGTGGCTTTCCTTTGTCCCTTATAATTTTAACTTCGAATACCCCGGGCTGTTAATAACAGATGACCATCTGATATTCCAATAAAAGAATGTCATACATCTTACTTCTTTAACCTCCGCTAGATTATCAGTCTTCCAAGTTTTGGAAATGCTACGTAACCCATACGTACCAGCCCTTTAGCGGTGGAATAATAATCGAAAACATCTGATGTGTTCCATTCACATGACTTTCTCTACAACTCTGCAATAAATTATTGTTAAAAAGCTTATGCTTCTATTTACTTCCAGCTAATCGAGAAAAAAATAGCAGAAATAGCCTTATTACTTGCTTCCTTGTTAGTAGAAGCGAAATAAGGGGGTACCATAGGTTAAAGTGATAGTCAAAAGCTGGTTGCTCTGCGACTGGAGTTCCTTTGTTTGTATGGACACGAGTTCACAAAGTGCTGTATGAGAAAAGTATAAGTCTTTATAGCTGAAAAAAAAAGGAATATCTCAAACAATAAACTACACGAAAAAAATATATATAACATAAATTGTGCGATTTAAGGCGCTCTACATCTGTTGTGTGGTAAGTTTTTGTCGGTTTAGCAGTTATGCAAAATTCTGTAAAATTGACCGCGAATAAAGTAGTCTTCAGAGGCTATTCCCAGAAAATTCAAAATTTACATTTTATTTGTCATGTAAATATCTACAATATACGATATTTAAATCAAAATCGTTATAGCCATTTTCTAGAAAATAAAAATGTTCGAAAAATGTTCCATGTAAAGGGTAGTTTGGGGTGGGGGGATTTTTCTGTCTTCGTGTCGCATCCCTGGAAGATACTAAACTTAAATACCAAGTTTGGTATTTTACCGACTTTTCGTTTTTGAGTTACCGTGTTCACAGACACAGGGACACACGGACACACACACGGACCTTTTTCTGAAAATACTTTTTTTGGATACATGTGACCCTAAAAATATATTTCCGGTGAAATCTCGGTATCAAATTTTTTGGTGGAATGCAATACCTTCTCTATAAACTATATACATAGCACATATAGAGAAAGTAAAAATGAAGGAATCATTTCTTAGATAATTAAAATTGGCCCCGTAGGTATTTAAGTGGACACAGAAGTGCTTTTTATGGTAAAACTCTAATGCGTTCCATTCACATGACTTTCTGTATATCGCTGTCACAATTTATTGTTAAACGGCTTATTCTTCTATCTACTTTATGATAATCGAAATAAACATTTGCAGAAATTGTCTTAACTTGCTTACTTGTAAGTAGAAGGTAAATAAGGGAATACGCAAGGTTAAGGCGATTGTCAAATCTTTTAAAAGCTGGTTGCCATGAGGTTGAAATTCATGGCCAGGATTTACAAATCTCCGTGTGAGAAAAGTATTTTAAATCTGAAACAAATAACAAGGAGAATCTCAGAAATGATCAACTCCGCGAAAAAACATATCTGACATAAATTGTGTGTTTTAACAGTTTTTGAGAACATTTTCGAATATTTTCCCTACATAAAGGTAAATATTGTGTGTTTTAACAAGATCTACAGTTTTTGTAGAGGAAGCTTTTATCTGTTACGATTTACCCGTTAAAACAAAATGTAGCTAAATTCATCCAGAATAAACAACTCTTTAGAGTATATTCCAAGAAAATTCAAGATATGCATTTTATCTGTTATGTAAATATGCTTAATATATGGTATTTTAATCAAAATAATTAAAACCGTTTTTGAGAAAATTTTCGAATATTTTTCCCATATAAATGGTAGTTTGGGGTGGGGTCTCAAAATCTTCGTGTCGCATTCATGGAAGATACTAAACTTAAACATCAAGTTTGGTGTTTTACAGAATTTTCGTTTTTGGGTTATCGTGTTCACGGACACACGGAGACATTCACACACGCACACTCGAACCTCTTCCTAAAACTGGTTTTTATACAGGAGACCCTAAAACGTGTATTTCTTGTGCAATCTCGATATCGAATTTGTGAAATGCAATACCTTCTCCGTACAATAAGTATATAGTGCGTGTAGAGAAAGTGAATAGGTCGATTTTTGGATTTTGGTGCAAGAATGCACCGTACTTTACAACATTTCAGTCTCCTAGGGCGAATGTATCTAATGTTGCCCATTTTAAAGTGTTTCGCCGGTTACTTGATGCTAACTCAATCTTTAGAGAAATGTTTCTCAGTTTCAATTTATATATTACTTTTAAAAGGACTGACTATGTCTTTAACTTAGTCTACCCCGTTACTTCCTTTCTGCTTACAAGGAAGCAAGTAATAAGATTATCAATGTCAATCGATTAGCATGAAGTAGAGAGAACAATAAGCTTTTCTACAATAATTTGTTAGGAGATGTAGAGAAAATCATGCGAATGAAGCAAAGCAGATTTTTAGGTCCGCGAGTGTTAAAAACGAAAAGTCCGCTAAATACCAATCTTGGTATTAAGGTCAGCATCTGCTAAAAATGTGACCAAAAATACCCTTTACATGAAACATTTTTCGAAAATGTTTATCATAAATGACTCTAATGATGTAGATTAAAATGTTAAATCTCTATTATATATGTTATATATTAAAGATGTCTTCATGCATTGAATTCAGCTTTTATATGGACACCATTTAATTGCTGCAGTTCCTAGCGTTACATTCTATTTTGGGCAAGAAAGACAGCCAATTCTCCTCTGAGATCTCTTTATCAGGTTTGATATTATTTTACGTGTTGTAAATCTACGACACGGGACCAACGACTTTACTTCCTTTCCGAAGGGTGCCATGCTAAGCATGTTCTCGCCCGAACGGGAAGGTTTTAATCCGCGACTTTGGGAACCAGAGGGTAGTATGTTATCCTGGACCATGGAGGAAGACGAGATATTTTTATGCACATCTTGATTTTTCTGGGAATAGCACTTGAAGACCTCTTCATTCTGAGTGACTTTTGCACTCGTGGAAACCGTAAGAGATAAACAAAAACTTACTACAAAAACTGTGGATTGGTTAAGGCAAACAATTTGTCATGTACGTTTATTTTATGAAGTTAACCATTTTCGAGATATTCAGTTTATTGTTACTGCTCCAACTTTAAAACATTTACAATTTTCTCAAGTCATCATTAGCTTTATATCTCTGTTTCACCCGGGTCATGTAAAGAGGATCAAATTTCAATCTCTTAAGAACCAGATTTTAAAAAATTAACTGTCGTTTTGCCTTGGTAAAACCGTTATTACCCTTCTACTTTCAAGGAACCAAATAATAAGACCGTTTCGTTTATCTCGTAGCATGAAGGTGATAGAAGAATAATTTTTGTAAATATAAGCTGCAGAATAGGTAGCGAATGATACATGAATGAAATACGACCATAATCATTACTTTTCTATGCTTAGGAATGTGCCCAAAATAGTGTTTTGCAACACCAAAGGTCTCCATTGCTTGGAACGTGAACCGCCACGCGGGAATGATATATCGCAGAGTGTATCATCTATCACATCCTGATAGAGTTTCTGCACGCCCTGTGTATGTAAGCTGGGGAGATTGGAGAAGTACAGGCCACAAAAAGACGTTAATGGGCTCCAAGAGGAGGAAAAAAATTAGAGCTACACAGAACAAAACAGGCTGAAAGGAAACAACCCTTGATACAGACACTAAGGGATACAGAACGGGGAGGAGTTAATGGAGCAAGAAAATTACTCTACACGCTGTCTCAGAATCGCTGTCCACTTTGGTAGAATACACACACCATAAACCTTCTAGTTTAATGACCTGTGATGCCCAACAGCAACCCTGAAATTCTGGGAAATGTATTCATCAAGACAGGAAACTTATGTGGATATTTACACGATTATGATTTCTAGAAGCACAAATGGCATATCTTAGGCATTTGGGAGCCGCTAAAAGTTAGAGTTAAAACATATAGGTTAGTCGCATTAATTAAAGCTTATACTGGTTTAAATTCGTGGGTGGACGTTAGAAAGATGTTAGAAAACCCAGCATACTACTAACGAAACGATCATTTGTATAAAATTAAAGGTAGAGGATACAGAACCGACGTAGGAAAATGTTCTTTTGTTAATAGGACCATTGAAGAATGGAATGAATTGCCTGTAGCAGCCTTTCAGGGCTGTCCTCTGACCTTAAAGAAGTTTAGGATTAATTTAAAGACAATAAATGTTAGTTAATTTGAGTAAATATTGTGAAGTGGTTAACGATTTCAAAACCTGTATTAGTGTATATAATTATTAATGTATATATTAGTCATGTATAGTATTAATGTTGAGGCTTCATAATAACTGTTTATAAACATGCTGGTAATTGACATAAGTATTGCTATAATGAATAATAGTTAGGAATTTAAGAAAAAAAAACATGTATATGTAATATGTTAATTATATAACTATTCTTAGTTTAATGTAAGATTATTATTTTAAGTGAGTTTTGAACATTTAACTCTGCCATCGGGCAGTACCCAATTGCAGAGAATAAATACATACGTACATACATACATATGAAAATGAAGTTAAAATAATGTATTTGTCAACTGATGTCCCGTTTCGTATGCTATTTCATTTTGAAAGGCGTAACTTTCGTCTTCCTCCATTTGGGGAGCTGTCACAAGAACAAACATACTACTAATCAAATGAACAAAATAAGAACATTATGAATAATGTGTAACATAAAAATTCAGGTATGAAAGTGAACAATGAATAATCATCAAATGTTGAATTAATAAAATAGTAGTTATATAACATATTTATAGGTTAAATTTATAAACAATCATCAGGTACTGAATATAAATGGTTTTTCAAAATATTTAGGGAACCTTTTAAAGCTGCAATAGCAAGCTTGTATATAAAATGATTATTTAAGCCGATCTGCTTACAAATTCAACAAATAATGAAGGAATGGTACCTCTAGCACCGATCATTAATCTATAAAGCTTTATACTGCTAAGTTGTGCATAGTACATAGGTAGTGAAGATATGGTATTCCACCCAAAAATTTACTAATGGAATTTTACTGGAAATACACGATTTAGGGTCCCCTTATAAAATAATTTTAAGAAAAGCGTCTGTATGTGATCAAAATAATTCAAAAATGAAACGTCGGTTAAATACCAAACATGAATTTTAAGAATGGGACATGAAAATTTTAAAAACATGTCCAACGAAACTACCTTTATATGGATACTTTTAAAAAAAATGATTTTCTCAAAAGAGTCTCATCATTTTAATTAATATTTTAATTAGAATATGGTATTCATATTTAAGTCTTTAATTTTCTGGGAATGGAGAATTTTTATATAAACGCCAAACCATAAGAGATGGAATAAAAGCCTACAGCAAAAAATATACACCTCCGTAAAGCACAAATTTATGTCATACATTTTTGTGCCGTTAACCATTTCCTAGATATAACTTCAATTTTAAAAGACATTAGCTTTTCTCGAACAGGACTTTGTAATTCCTTTTAAAAAATCTGACTACGGCTTTAGCATAGTGTATTGCCTTATTTTCCTTCTGCTTGGAAGGAACTAAGAATAATACGATTTCTGCTCGTGTTTATCTTGATTAGAACAAATAAACTTTTGTAAGAATAGTTTGTTGCGAATAGGCAGAGAAAGTCATGGAATGGAACACTCAGGTTTTTCAGTAAAACTGAATTGAATGTACTTCTACAATTGCACAGTATTCTTGTGAATCTAATGAGGAATGGTGCTCATACAGAACAGATGAGAAAATATTACAGAGGTGTGCAAAAGCTAAGGATCAGATGGATAAATTAGCATAACATATAAACTACTTGGTGGAAATGAATGAAAGTGTGAGAGCACGTTGCCAGAGATCTCTCACACGTACAGAAAGCTAGAGGTCAACGGCTTGAGTGCAGCGAGAATAGTGTGCCAAATAGAACTGGTCCCGCAATACGGGGAAGTTGAAGAAACGGTACAAAACAGTGTGTGCCAATCAGCGGGCTGTTACGGTGTACTCTAGTGTTAGCGTGGCTCATAGACAACATTTCGATCTTCATACGGGGAAGAATCATCGGGAAACTGGAAGAAGGACGAAGTGTTGATAAGTATTGCCCAGAAGTTTGGTATTGCTGGCAGCATTGCTTCACGTGCATGGGAACCTTGCAAACCACAGGGACTGCTGTCCCAAGGAGAGGAGGTTAAATGTTCAACTACAGCAGCAGATGGCCACTACATTGGGCAAAGGGCAAGAAAGGTTCTACGTCAAGCAGCGGATGCAATTGCAACCATTTCTAACACAGAGCCATGGTAACATTATAGAGGTGGTCTCTCTTCCCAAAGGCCAGTACGTTGTGTTCGATTAAACTTGTTTTAGCTTCCAGAAGAGAGTCTATTGGGGTTTCCCTTCGCTCGCTAAACCATATATTCCCATTAATTCCTCTATGTGGAAGTAAAACCACTGTTTCCTCGCACCCTTGGTGTACTTAACTATAGCTCTCTCTCCAGTTGTGCAGCCTCCTGCAGCTTACACCCGAAGGCCACCAGCTTCCCTCTTTAAATGGGCAAGAATCTACTATCCCTAATAATGCACAGTGACAGGGGTAACGCCTACTCCACACTGCGTAGCTTACAATAAAGAGAATGTCGAATAAACTGTTAACGAAATTTGTAAACCCCAAAACACTAATCATTTGAAGTTTTCAACAATTAAAGCAATACCATTATAATGCAGTCATTGTTAATTAATTATTCTGAGATCATACAAGTAATACCAGTTCTCTTTAGTGGTGTTTAATCCCGTTCTTACTACACACGGTACTGCATCACAGAGGGTTCATAAAAAACTTCAGAAGCAAACAGGAATATTCCTAAGTTTTGGGTGCCTCCCTGGCATATTCCAGTTATGAAGACCGAGGAAGATCCAGAAGAAACTTCAGTTAAGAAAGACGGTCCTGGCGGGAATTGAATTGCAGAGCTCTGAAGTTGTTTCTGTAAATATTATATAATATGATACAGAGACTTAGGAAAGTCTAATATATAACATTTTCATGACTTTATGTGACTATTCTTTTACAACTATCGTTGCAAAATTTTATTTTTGCATCTACTGTTAAGAGAATAGTTTTATTACACACTTCCTTATAGATAAAAAGGAATAAGGCAGTACATTAGGCAAAAGTGATAATCAAATCTTTCAGCGCTGTCACTATGAAATGATATTGAAATTACGTTTTGTTCGCATGACTAGAATGAAAAAAAAAATAAAATAAACGAATGACATCTTCTTATTAGCAAAAAGAATAAAGATTGCGAAATTTAAACCAAAAACAATGAATATAATCAATGAATGAATGAAGTGTATTTATTGACATAACATTATACATATAATTTCTACAATCGCACGGGTCCACAGACCGTACGTGCTTTTGTAATACACACTAAAAACAATATTAAGACAACAACAAAGAATTAAGAGTAAACCAGAAAATAAAGATACACAGATATTCAAATATAGCAATTTAAATTTACAGCACAGAGTACACCTTCATAAATGCACCCTCTTATGATAGATAATTACACTCAAAAGAAATATATAATTTTAATATATACACAATATACGAGGTACGTCCAGAAAGTAAGTTCCGTTTCAATTTATCTCCGCTGCAGCGCTGCGATCGCAGTTATGCACAAGCGCGGTAGACGCTCTGTATCAAGGAGAAGAAACGTGCGCCATTTTGAGATCGCTATCAGCCACATACGCTTTATAGTGCTTGTTTACAACGTCGGTGTTGATTGAAAATCCCGCCGCTTGTGAAATCAGATCTGTGATTCGTTTTCTGAATGCTAGGAAAGTGAAACCAATTGAAAGTTATCGGGAAATTTGCGAAGTTTACGGACAAAATGCGATGAGTGATTCAATGGTAAGAAGATGGGTCCGACAGTTCAATGAAGGACGTAGTGACGTGCACGATGAAGAATGAAGTGGGCGTCCATCTTTGGTTACAGAAGAACTGGTTCATGTGATTGATGACAAGATCCAGGAAAACCGAAAGTTTACTATTAGTGCTCTCGCTATGGAATTTCCCCAAAGCTCACGATCACTAATTCATGAAATTGTTACCGAAAAACTGAAATTTCGTAAACTTTGCTCACGTTGGGTACCAAAGATTCTTACTGAGCAACACAAAACAAAACGGAGGGGTAGTGTACTTCAGTTTTTAACCCGTTATGATGAAGACGGCGAAGAATTTCTGACACAGATAGTCACAGGAGATGACACTTGGGTTTCTTACGACACCCCTGAAAGTAAGCGGCAATCAATGGAATGGAGGCACACTTCATCCCCAGCAAAGGTTAAGCCGAAACAAATCTTGACACCTCGAAAAATGATGTGCACAGTGTTCTGAGACTGGAAAGGCATCTTACTCATTGATTTCTTACCGCGTGGTCAAACAATCAAAGCAGATCTTTATTGCGACACACTTAGGAAATTGCGCCGCGCAATGCAGAATAAGCGCCGAGGATTGCTGTCAAAAGGTGTTGTTTTTCTTCACGACAACGCACGACCACACAGTGCAAAAGTGACGAAAAACCTCCTACAGGGATTTGGCTGGGACGTGTTTGACCATCCTCCCTGACCTCGCTCCTAGCGACTTTCATCTGTTCTTACATCTCAAGTCTTTCCTTGGCGGTCAACACTTCAACAATGACGAAGAGCTGAAAGAAAATGTTCTCAACTTTTTGAAGACACAGGCGGCAAACTTCTTTGAAGAAGGTATACAAAAACTTGTGCCTGCCAGTAGCGTCCAACATGCTTCTAGCTCTACATTCGCAGTGGTAAAGAATCGCGGCAAATATCAATGAATATATTTGGATAGTTAACTCCACAAAAATGTATTTTACAAAAATTGCGTGTTTCAATAAGATATATCTTTTTCAGTTTACCAGTTATGCAAAAACGCCCAGCATGAACGGCATGAGAGACTATTCCCGGAAAATTAAAGATGTCCACTTTATTTGTCATGAAATATCTTTAGTTTTTTGCATTTGAATCAAAATCGTTTAGCCGTTTTTGAGAAAATCGAAAATTTCGAAAATTTTTTCATATAAAATGTAGTTTGGGGTGGAGAATTTTCGTTTTTTAAGATGCAAATTTGATATTTAAGTAACCTTTCATTTTTTGTTAATGTTTCATAGTCGGATACACGGACACGCACACCCAAACACACGCGAAACTTTTTATAAAAATCTGATGTAATCCGTTCTCATGACTTTCTCGATATCTCTCAAATAAATTTTTGTTAAAAAGTTTATGCTTCTATTTACTTCATGCTAAGTGAGAAAAAATTAACAGAAATAGTGTTATTACTTGCTTCCCCGTAAGTAGAAGCGAAGTAAGGGAATAACATAGGTTAAAGTGATAGCAAAAGATGGTTGCTATGTGACTGAAGTTCCTTTGTTTGTATGGACAGGAGTTGACAAATTCCTGTATTAGAAAATTATAAGTTTTTTGAGGCTGAAAAAAGAGGAATATGTAAAAAACGATCAACTCCACGAAAAAAATGTACGTAACATAAATTGTGTGTTTTAATGTGCTCTACATTTTTTGTGCGGTAAGTTTTTGTCTATCTCTTACGGTTTACCAGTTACACAAAATTCCATAAGATTCATCCAGAATAAAGTAGTCTTCAGAGGCTATTCCCAGAAAATTCAAGATATACATATAATTTTTCAAGTATATATCTTTAATATATGCTATTTTAATCAAAATCGTTAACAGCCATTTTTTAGAAAATCAAAATTTTCGGTGTTTTTGTTTTTGAGCTATGCTGCGCACAGACACACACACACAGACACACGGACATTTTTTCTAAAAATGCTTTTTTTTATTCAGGTGGTCTCAAAACATGTATTTCCAGTGAAATCTCGGTATCGAACGTTTGGGTACAATGCAATACCTTCTCTATACACTATGTACATTGTACGTATAGAGAAAGTAAAAATTCTGTGTTTCCAGTGATATTTCTATGTCGAATTTTAAACGGAATGAAAGGCCATTTCTACTTCCTATATACGTGGTAGAAAAATACAACATTAAATAGGCTCAGAATACATATGTGTATAATCGGTTGTACATAGAGAGATTCATGTGGATGTAACCCATCGATTATTTCCCCCCCCCCCTTTTTTGAAGTGTTTAACGCCCGCCTATACTACATAGGCACTGCAGACGATGACACTGATTATACATGGAATGAAGATGGAGCACCGGTGGAATGCGATGCCGGGAAAACCCGGAGAATCTAAAGGAATCCTTTCCCTGCGTCGCTATGTCCACTAAAAGTCCCACTTTTATCTCCTGGGTTCGAAACCGGGGCACCTTGGTGATAGGCGAGAGGTCTAATCACTCGGTCATGGCTCGACCACACATCAGTAATTACTTTCTTTCTTCCCTCTAATGTTATTTTCCACATCCACTGTTTAGCTCATTAAAAATGTGTAGTGGTTATAAAAAAGTCACCTACATTGTTCCCAACTATTAGAACACTTTGTGGCGAATGGCTTTGCTAATCGAAGTGTAGGATATTTAGTGTGGCACTGCACGGAATTCACCAAGGACAAGGAGTGAGATAGTTCTTAATTTAGCAGAGCTGGAAAAGTGTTCTCGTTTGGGAGGTTATTATTTCAGTGCTTCTTAATCTTTTAAGGTCGGAGCATTGCTAACTAGAAGTTTGCACAAGTTCCAGAGTATTGTGCTAAGGTAAAAACGGAGAAAGAAGAAACTCTTTGGTATTTTCTGTGTTTGAGAACACAGGTAATTGGTGTCATTAAGAGGACAAGAAATATAAACTGTGTAAAAATGAAGATTTTGAGTTTTTAATTCAGGAAGCCTTCATTTCTTTACCTTTAGGATTTGATGGAAAGGGTTAGATTCCTTCCTCAACATTACTTTATCTGCCTGTTCTGCAAAACAAACTATTCTTACAAATGACAAATCATATATTACCTACATGAAAATGCTTATTTATATAAACATTGGCGATAGTCAAATCCTTTTAAAGCTGTCCGCTATGTGTAGCAATTTAAGTTCGGTTCTCCTTACGTGGCCAGGTGTAAAACAAGGGAGATATGAAACGAATGAAAACATCCCGTTTGAGAAAACTATAAGTATTGCTAAACTTAAATCAATAACAAGGAATATCGGTAATTGTTAACTGTAAAAAAAAAATATGCATATGATATACATTTAATTACATCTAAATTTTCTGTGCATTAACTTTTTGTCTATTTGTTACAGTTTAGCAGCCATACAGAATAAAAAGGATCTAAGCGGCTACTCCCAAGAAATTCAGATATGTTTTATTTTTCATATAAATGTCTTTAATATTCCATATTTTAATGAAGTATGTTTGATAAAATAGAAAATTTCTAAGCATTTTCCATGTAAAGAGTAGTTGGGGTGGAAGGATTTTCCTGAAAAATCCTCGTGTCGCGTCCTTGTGAGATACTAATACAATTTTGGTATTCAACAAACTTTTTGTTTTTGAGTTCTGCTATCCATATACATACACGCGCATGCGCGTGGATCTTTTTTTTTTAAAATTACTTTTATTATTTAGGAATCCTCAATACGTGCATTTCTGGTAAAAGCTCTGTCGAATTTTTTAGTGGAATACAGTATCTTCTCTATTATGTAGGTACATTTGTAATAGAGAAAATAAAAGCAAATGATAAACTTATATAGTCAGTTATTTGAACCATAAACAAATATTCCACACTTTTGGTCGCATTAAAATCCACGTGTGAACATTAAGTTAATCTTGTTTGAGTATGTTATGATAGAACAGTAACTAATCTACAGGTTTTGTTTCCTTCAGTTTTTCCGTAAGTCCCCCGTTTCGCCATAATTTCACACAAATCATGATTTACGTTGAAGTTATGATATCGCAGTATTGTCCAGATCGACTGATCACACACACACACACACACACACACACACACACACACACACACACACACTCGCGCACGTGTCTCACACCACTGTCTTGCCGTTTCATTTTCAGGTGTCTGTATTTTTGTAAATATAACCATATTTACCAACATTCCATACTGTTTTTATTTCTTGTATTGAATGTTTGTATAATGATGATAGTTTAGTGTTAGTATCGTTTATTAAATATTCAACTAAAATAACTGCCTCATTTTGTTAAATTATCAAAATAATTGTCCAGTTTATAGTGTTGCTTCAATAATTATCTAGATTTCTTCCATCTATGAGTAATAAAGCATCGCACTAATTTAGACATTTAAATAAGTGCATTATAAATCAACGTTTAAGTTAATTAGTTTATAATTCCACTGACTTAAGAAGAATGTATGTATTTCCGGAAGGTTTTTAGCCTTACAACATTTGTAACTAAAGAAAATAAATATGTTTGTAAAAGCATGCACCTTTCAAATGCCCTTAAACTTTAAACTTAATATTCTGGAATTTAATTCTTATAGCATTTTGCTGCAATGGATATTCAAAACACTATGACTAATAAAACGATGTAATGGATTTTTGATAAAGATATGAGAGCAAAGAACAGTGTAATCATTACAGTAAATATTTTTTATTCTGAACCGGAACAGATATTAAAAGACTGATATTTATAAGTTTCTCTACACGTACCATGTGCATAGTGTATAGAGAAGGTATTGCACTCCACCCAAACATTCGATACCGAGATTTCACCAGAAATATATGTTTTAGGGTCCCCTGTATAAAAAAAAAGCATTTTCACAAAAAGGTCTGTGTGTGTGTCTGTGAACACTATAACTCAAAAACGAAAAGTCAGTAAAATACCAAACTTGGTATTTAAATTTAGTATCTTCCAGGAATGCTACCCCACCTCAAACTACGCTTTAAATGGAACTTTTTCAAAAATGTTATTTTCTCAAAAATGGCTCTAATGATTTTGGTTATAATATCATATATTAAAAATATTAACCTGACGAATAAAATGCATATCTTGAAATTTCTGGGAATAGCCTCTGAAGACTACTTTATTCTGGATGGATTTTACGGAATTTTGTATAATGCTCAGCCGTAAGAAATGGAGAAAAACTTACCACACAAAAATTTAGAGCACTTTAAAACACACATTTTATGTTATATGCATTTTTTCTTGGAGTTAATTGTTTTTTAGATATTCTTTACTTTTAGTTTCAGTTTTAAATATCTATACCTTCCTGGCATAGGACTTTGTCAATTATGATAGTGTAATAAAAACTGAAAGAGATAAGTGTTTTTTCGGTTATCTAATGAATCCGTTGTACTGGGTTAGTGGATTCGCTCTGTTCCAAGGCCACCATTTAGCAGCTCTGTGGTAATTGTGAGACATTTTCACGAGAGTTTTGTTGAGAAATATGCATACTAATAATCGTCATCTCTCGAGAATGTTATTCTAGTTTTGTGCCACAAAGTTATCTGGAATTCTGGACAAAATTTTCCAAGTAATTTTGAAGCATACCTGTAAGAGAATTTTTTTCCAGAAGTAAGTGATTGTTTTGAAATGATGAATTCCATTTGATCCGACTATGCTGGTTTATTAAGGTGTCAGGAAATGCCTATGTCCCGGCTACAAAGGGGTATTTGCATTTATTGAGGCATAACAAAGGAAATTATTACAGAACCAAAGACAAGATATAAAATCTTCTATAAAATGTTATACATATTTCTAGAATTTGGAAAATTGTTGGCTTGCGAAGAATAAAATTCTAAATACGACGTCTGGTAATATTTGATTTCCATTAACATAAATATATGTGAATCTTTCGCCCAGTATTATGAACAGCTATGGATGTTTTTAAAATAACCGTTCTAAGAGGTAAAGAGAATTCAGCATACAAACCGTCTACACCATTGTACAATGATTTTATAGCACATTCTCACGCTCAAAAAACAATATTTTTTAAATTATGTGCATATATCCTATAACTCTGCCCCTAATTGAAATAGGTGTACAAATGAATGATACATTACACTGAAATATCTGACTGCTAATTAAGGCTTTTACAAAACAATTTTCGCCTGTATTTATCTCTCTTTTTTGCATTTTTAGTACTTCAAAATAACATTTTACAGCGATAAAAGATATACTGCGAAACAAATATAGACATACACTATAAAATTTTATTATGGTATATACCTGTCACTTCCCTCTGATAGTTTCACAATTTCTTCCATCTTGTATTCCATTAGCCGGATGGAGGAGATTTTGGTGACAATGTTTTTCTTGAGATGACGATAATGATGATGACGTTGATGACTTATGAATCAGAAAATATTCTACATTATATTGGAATTTTTCGACTATATATCTATCACTTTCAATCTTTTTATTTTAATATCACAATTTGCTGAATTTTACTAGGTAATATGTTGTCTGAATACACATTCATTTGACATAGACTTTGAATTGTAAACATATCATTTTTATGACATTTAGTTCAGTGGTATGGTGGAAAGCAAAGAACTTATCGCCCTACTATCTTTTTGATTATTTTCATCGCAATGCATTATTCAGATATTTATTGCTGAAGTACATTAAACAGCAGGACATCATATACAAATTGACTTCTTTCTGCGTAATAAATAAACATTTTTATTTTTCCTACAAATAAGTAACAGCCATTAGCTCGCTTTTTCTGTTGTAATATCTTGCATTTCTCATTACACAAGTGCTCCCCCAGGCTATTGGGGACCAATTATTTACGAACAACTTCTTGTTTCATGTGAGTAGACCATATTTTTATTGCACACTACTGTTAGTTCGGCATTTCTAATGATTCCATGTTCATTTATAGCATAGACAAAAAATATGTTGATCTACGAGCTATCCTGAGTCCTGTACTTAATCCCTCACTTGCTCTTGGCGAGCACTTTTAACTTACAAGCAAACATTTTCATGGGGCACATAAAAATGTGAATGTTTTTTATTCCAACATGTTTGAAATGTCGAAACAACTGCTTATACAAATGTTTAAAATGCGAGTACGATAACTTCATGAATTTATATATTAATAGGAGCGGGATAGGGTGTGACATTTGGTTTCATATGCGAAGAAACCATAATTTTTACCTTAATTGAAATTTCTCGGGAGTACTACACATCTCCAATTGCAGTTATTATTCCTAAACATATACTCTGCAACAATGGTATGCCACAAAAAGTGTATAAAACATAATTTCACTCTATACCATCCACCATGCCACTTTTTCGCATTAATCACATAGTCCTTTCAAGTTCTTAAAGCAATCCGTTGTGTTTTTGAAATGGTTTTGGTTTTATTCTGATAATCCAGCCAGCAGCCAACCGCACTGGGATACCATAACTGCAGGTTAGGTATATGTTCAGGAATAATAACCGTATTTGGAGATGTGTAGTACTGCCGAGAAGCTTCAATTAAGGAAAGAAATTTGATTTCTTCTCGCATGAAACTAAATGCCACCCCCTCCACCGCTCTCATCGCACACATATTATAAACATTTGTATAAGCACTCTTTTTGACATTACAAACATATTGGAAGAAAAAATCACATTCTTATCTGTCCCATGAGAAAGCTTACTTGTTAGATATCCTTCCACGCTTTTGTCATTTATGCACTCCCGTGACTTATCCGCATAAATAATTGATTTCCACAGAGCCTTACACTATTAATGTGTTTTAGGTATTTATGCTGTCATTTTTTCTATTAATATGCACATTTGACCCCGTCTCTCATATTCAAATCGCAAGTAATATACGAATAGATTTAAAGCAGCCTTTGAGATATTTGATTGGGTATCATCCTTGTTTAACCTTGAAGAAATTACATTCAACATGCGCGAAATGTGCATAAACAGCAAAGAATGAAAGATGCCCCTCACTCTTTTTTGCACCATAATGTTGTATTAATCCATAATTTTCTTTTGTTTCCTCACTCTTTCTGTTTTTCTTTTTGATGTTCTTAGAGGTTCTCCAAGAACCAGTCATCTGGAACTTTAGCCTAAAATTAATCAAGTTTTAAAAATTCT
This sequence comes from Hymenopus coronatus, assembly GCA_030762935.1. Lineage (NCBI taxonomy): Eukaryota > Metazoa > Arthropoda > Insecta > Mantodea > Hymenopodidae > Hymenopus > Hymenopus coronatus. The sequence goes on from CM060891.1 coordinate 59,589,841, forward strand.
TCTGAGTAATAGTAAAGCAATAAAATAGCTAAGGTTAAAGGTTACAAGGTGTTCACAGATATGAAAGCAGATGAACTGGGCGGCAACCTTGTGCCATTTGCACAGTGCAATCAGAAGCAGAGTTACATTTTGCTGACGCTTAGATCTCAGTTCCATTCTCAAAGTAGCCATTTTCTCGTCAGGTATAGCAGCAGAGGTACTGAGGAGGCCTTTGCAGAAATGTGAAGTAAGATATGGTACGTGGATGAGATATAGAAGGCTAACTGTTGCAAAGTAGTATATACACGTAAAAATATTAATAATAGAGAAAAAACACAATATTTAATATGTTATGCATATACACCTTCACACCTATGTTAACCTTTATTTCCTTCTGTATTGCGCCTGGTACCTAGCAGCTGAGTAGGTGGTGGCCTTTTATTTGTATACACAATACATGCAAGTGGCAGGATTCCGGTTTCCTTGAAAAATTGCTGTCGCATCTCCCCAGCACTTTCTCTTGCTTGGTCTCTGTTGTTAAACAATAACGCTGCTTAACTTTATCCTCCATAGGAATATCGCTTCCTAAAATATTACATTTAAACAATTATAGCACTAATTTTATTAAAGATAAAGCATTCAAACTAGCTAAGAAAAGATTTTATCATAGCTAAAGATATTGTTCTGTTCTAGCATTAGTTTAATAGTAGAGCTCGAATTGGGTTCCGAAGCGCACACAGTTACGAACACACAAGGCAGTCAGTGATATAAAGAGAGGGTAGTGGTAGGTGGTTGAGGTAAACACGTTGAGGTATAACCTGTTCCAAAAGTAGCTCATTACATGTAATGACATTATATGCATCGTTCTAATTCAAAAGTAACACGATAAAACAATTATTTCATATCATTATCATACAAACAGGTTTTAGACTATGATTGATTGATCTGTTTTGACTCCAACTATAGTTGCTCTTCGTCTTCCTCGACTCCGTCGTCCTCTTGGCCTCTTTGGGGAATTCTATCATATTTCATGCTGCAGACATGGTTTTACCATCTTTCGTTGTAGTCTGCTATTTTATCGGTTATTTGAATATTCCGTATTGCTCTCGAAAATCTACACTCTTCTGTTTGTCCGTTAAAGTGTAACCTGTCACAAACCTCAAGAATTTCATTTCCGCAACTTTAATCCGTCTCAAAGAATCTTTATTTAGGGTCCAACATTCAGACCCATATAATAGTGCTAGGACTATTTCATTATATGATTAGCAAATAAAAACGCCTTGTAATTTTACAAATAAAAGTATAAAGCTTGATTCACAGAGCTTTGTAACGACAATGAACATGAATCAACCAAACTCGCTCAGAGTTTACTGCAGAGAATTGTGAGATATATCTTTACTGTAACGAAGGAAAAGACACTCCTCCTGTCATAAAATCTGTTTGAGTAATTCAGATTTGTTCAGTGTCGAACGCCTGCCATTTCCTATTTTCAACATTTTTCAATCAGTGCTCTCTTTCAGTGTTTACTGGGTTATATACTAGAAGGAACTGAACGAGGCCAGGCAGTGATCAATGCTAGATGATGCAAAAGGTTTCGAAACTGGCCGTAAGACCACGCCTACTCCATCACGTAGTGTGCACCGAACCTCAAACCGGTAATTTCGTGACCTCGGACCAAGCTCTATTTATTATTTACTGCATATTAATCATAAGAACGGTAGATAGTGAGCTTTTATTTAAAATCTTGGTTTCTTTTCAATTTCAGACCCACAAAAATGATTTAAAATGACAGATAAAATATTCTACATAAGCTGAAAGTTATAACAACTGAATGTACCATTTACACCATATTAGCAACTTGGCAACAGTGCGAAAGCAGAAAAGTATGATCTGTTAATTTGACACAGAGATATTCCATTTATTCCATAATGTCTTTTAAGGTTGACACAAGCTATAGCAATTAACACAGCTTCATGTTATGACTGTATAGCGCGCTTTTGAATACTGCTAATTTTCCCTGCTACTATTTGGTCCAGTTTGATATATGCAGATATTCCTTTGTGCTTTAAAAGGGTTGCAGAACTTGACTGGGTTGCTTGAATTTAAAACCCACCAGTGAGGAACTGTCGAAGCGATCTTTGATCTTAAGAAAGTAAGAATTTCAGGCATATGGGATAAATACAGATACTCAGAAATGGAGACAATGCAAACCTAGCAGGGGTTCTGTTGCTTTTGAAGACAAAAATAATCCTTAGCAGTCCATATATTCAAAATGAGAAAATCTTCTGTGTTAATTTTATTGCTATAGTTCTTTAATAAAGTGGAATTACTGTAACTACACTTTGAGGCCCTTACATAGCTCATTGAAAAGTTCTGAAGACGTTGTACAGCGGGCTATTTAACATTGTTTATCACGCTTTATCTCCGTTTTATAAGCAAAGGCAATTACTCTGTTGATTAAAGAACATATAGGAACAAAACTGTTATAATTACATAATTTAGGTAATTACCTTCATAATTGAAACTATGTGCTTTAATTAAACAGATGAAGAAATAAAATTCCCCTTATATTTTTTGGGTTAATTATGACTAATATGCTACAGTTTAACTTGGACAAGTTGAAATTAATGAGCCAAATAATAACTCAAATTATAATGAATACATGAGTAAAAGCTAAGTAAGCTCGTCTGAATTTATACAGCTTCGCTTGTGGATAAAACAATAACAAGGTTATTATTTATTATAATAAATCTTTTACAGTAATATACGAAGCCTTGCTGTGTAATCAATCGATAACATTAGATTTTCAAGGCACGGCGAATGACCCTTTTCATTCTCGATGACATTTGTATAATTAGTAAACTGTAGGACATAGACAAAGGCTAACAACACAAAAACTGCAGATCTTATTAAAAAAACATATTTGTTTTGTGGAAGTTGTTATTATTGGAAAGCTAGAAAACTCCTGAGCCGACTCTATAATATTTAATGCGAAGCTGTTATTTTCTATGGATAGGTAGAGTCAGCTCCATAGCCGGCATTTGAACCCTGCCTCTAGCCGGTTGCTCTATAGCTGAGCTACTATAGCAGCATGCCGGTACGGCTAGAGACCGGGAGATCCGTGGTTCAAATTCCGGCTATGACTGACTTTTTCAATCTGACTCTACCAATCCAAGCCCTGTCCTACACACGGTTTCTGTGAGCAAATAATTAAATTATGTTATTTTCTATGCTTTTTCTGATATATAATGAAATGCTATTTTTTTGATCCAGTTCCTTATAAATCCATATGTTGCATTATTATTATTATTATTATTATTATTATTATTATTATTATTATTATTATTATTATTATTATTATTATTATTATTATTATTAATGCATACGCTATCTTGTAGCTGCATTGATTAGTTTCTTCCATTATAAAATAGATTGAATGTGTTTCATTCGATTAAAAATATCAATCGATTATCTCATTACCATTGTCAACGAACGAAGCCTTTTTGGCAACTGAGCTAGGCCAAGCGATAAGCGAATACAGTAATTAAGTTGCGTGTGCTGTCATTGTGAATGATCAAGTATACACATGAGCGGTAATGCTGCTGCTCATGCCAAAATCTGTAGTGCTCAATTAGCACATCAATGCATACACTTTGTAAAGTAATTTTCACAAACATTTTACCAGCAAGATTTTGAGGTAGTTTTCTTTCGGATAAAGGATTGATTTTAACTATGTAATGTGTTAAGTTGAAGCCGAGAAATGACGAGAGAGAGAGCGTGAGTGTGTGTATGTGAGAGAGAGATTCTCTCCAACTTTATACTAGCTTTCGTTATTTCAGTTATTGGAATATTAAATAAAGCGCTATGCACATGTTAATTTTATTTATAAGTAAGTTTTTAAATGACATTTTCGGTATGAAATATTTTTCAACATGCTGCAGTAAAAGAAATGCTGCTGAGAATTATTTCATCTTAAGATTGAGTTAAACTTTTTTTTAAAAGGCTGTCTATATGTTTGAAAATAACTGAAGTCAATAAATACTCTAACCTCAAACACTAATGTACCTATATATTATATACGAGGACGAAGATTTCACAGTAACGAGGAGGTCATTGATAGATCGCACCACAGAGATGGTTTAATTACATTAGAACCGATATGACAAATCTATTAGCCTTTCTTAAGATTATGTTGAGAAATAAAGCAATTTTTTTTTAATTCTGTTTTCATTGAGAGGCCCGGGACTTATGAGCCGGCCCTAATATATGTCCATATATGCATTTTGTAAACAGCAAAATTATTTATGCGGAGTGTTTAAAAGTAAAATTAAATTTTGAATAAGAAATGTTTATTTGTTCATCGTAAGAAGCATTTAGTAACTCTACTCCATGGTTTTCGAGATAAACGTTGTCAAAAAGTGGTCTTATTATTTAGTTCCTTTTGAGTGTAAGGGCAATAACAGAATACGGCTAATCAAAAGCCATTCAGAATGAAGAGACTTTCAGAAGCTATTTATAGGTAATTCAAGATATACATTTTATTGACGTACAAACATATTTAATACGCGGTATTTTAATCAAAATATTTAGAGAGTAGTTTGCGAGTTTTATGTCGCATCCTTGGAAGATATTAAACTTAATTATCAAGTTTGCTATTCAAAGGACTGTTCGTTTTTGATTACGCTGCCCACAGTTACACACAAACATTGTATCTTTTTCTAAAAAGCATTTTTTAATTAAAATACCTTAAAACATGTATTTCCGGTTAGATGTCCTGATGGAATATTTGTCTAGGATACAGTACCTTCTCTGGCTAGCATATAGGTATACAGCACTCGGTAGAGAAAATAAAAACACGCTATAATGTTAGAATAAGATGTACAGCTAATTTTATCCAATGCTGTTTTGTTCTTTTGTTTTTTCGTCGCTATCTCTTGCTGGCATAAGGGAAGACTTTTTGTCCATTTCCACTTCATTGTATGCGTTTATTAATGGTTATGGCAGCAGCAATTCAGCAGTGTACTGACGATGGAGGCAATGTTGGTTTCTGAAAGCTCGGTTTCTTTTAGTTCCTTCCCCTGGCTAGCAGCATGAGAAAATCTCGTATATTTGTATGATGATGTCATATTTTTAGATCTTGTTTTATCATGCACTTCTGAATATTTTAATTGACATTAACAATTTTTATAGAAAAGCATTTCTAATTTAAAATGTGTATAGCAGTTGCACGTTTACGACGCTTAGGGAGTTTTTGCTGTCTGCGGAGTTTGATTGCATCTACATGACCTACTTTGTGCATTGTTCCATAAACTTTGTGCTCAACATGTTATTTACCCCAGGTTCAGTGGATTATTTCACGCATATAACAAATTGCTGTCTAACGGAGCGGTTTGTGTAAAATCTGGGAAGATTTGATCATTAGGCGGTGTTGAATATTCGATGCGCTGCTGTCACAATAGCATCACCGCCAGAGGGCAGGTCGCCCGTCAGCTGCAAGCATTCCGACGTTATGAATATTGAAGCATGTTATTATGTACAGGGCACGAAACTTGAGTGACTCTCAGAATCCCAATTTCCCAAAAGTGTTTATACGAGAAACTGGCAGAGGCCGTCCGCTTCTTAATTTCGGAAAACAAGCACTGCACATTCTTTGTTGTGTTCCTTAAAAAATAGTTTAATTTATAGCAATAAACGACTTCTTTGAATTCATTTATTGTTAATGTATAAAAGGCTTTAGACTCGGCACATGTTGGATGTTATATTGCTTTCCTTAGTGCTTAAAACTTTTTATATACAATATAATGAAGCTTTTGTGTAATAAAATCCTTAAAGTGCGTCGCTCCAGTTAGAATTAGGTTCATATATGTATAAAACATTAGAATAAAGTTGTAGCAACAAAACGGGAAGTTAGAAATAATATATTGATTAAAAGAATCCACATCGTTTCAAAATACCCGTTTACAAATCGAGATTATATAGTGAATTAAATGTTAAACATTATGGATCTGGATTTTGATATAATACATAGGAAACATGACTTGTAACTAATAACATTGCTAGTGTAATATTATTTGTGGAGAAAATATATGACAAACTGTTACTAAGCATTCATAGGATGTTTTTTTTTTCATTGTTATTGTGTTTTTTTATAAATCATAGCCTCCACCCATTTTATTACATACACATACCTTAGTAGTAATAGAAAAAATTTTGTTTTTTTTCTATTTCTATGAATGTTGCACATAGAATCTTATAAATTGTATACGATACTTTCTGGAGTCAGTATACGTTTCGTGTTTATCCCAGCGTAAGTACCGGTATGATAGGATAGAAGCAGTGCAGTTGTATAATATTACAGCAGTATAACCGGTTAACGTTTTAAAATATTTAAGGCCAAATTTAAAATATTTTGGTAGGTTAGGCCTTTGTTAATTTGTTTACAACCCTTCACAAACCCATCCAATATTACTAAATATTTTGGTTGGTATGATTTATTCATAACAGAATTAACAAGAATACTTTATGAATGATTTGTAGAACACATAATGGATAATATAGGCTTTGTGCTTGTAGAGTATCAGATATTTATTCACCATAATTTGAAACATTGATGGTGAAGTCGCAATTAAGCGGCTACGCGATGGAAAAAGTGAAATTACAACTTACTTTCTGCCTCCTAAATATATATAGGAAAATTGTAGTTCTCCATACGAAGCTATACTAGCTTGGTTGTTTGGTATTCCTCAGATGCACCTCAAACAAATTTTAATTAGTTTTACTTATATTCCTATCCCTTCTTTATGGACATGGAGGTAATATACCTCACACTCAAATATATAAAAAACAATAAAAATGTCGTGTTTATATGCGCATCTTTTAGCGAGGAAACGGTGATGATAGCGCTCAACTAGTTTTAGACAAATGGCAGTATGTATTATTTTATATATTTTTTTATTTTTCCCATAATTAACAACTATATCTTGTAAGAGTATGTTTGCTAATTTGACAAAAGAAAGTGAAATATAACATTCAAAGTCTCTTAAAATTTACCCCTAATATACCCCTAATATATGAAATGGTTGTAGCAACATTGCCTTTTAAATACATAACAAAGAGGCATGCAAAATTGAGTAATATAGTAATGTGACTGTACCTTACCGACCCGCAATCACCGCCATAATCTTAACACTTGAAGAGCGGTAGCAGTAACTAGAAGCCTTGGAATCCGACACATTGGCGCAATAGCACGCGCCAGAATGTTCGTTTTCTGGTACTTTCTGTTCTCGTTTATGGGTATAAAGGAACGGTTGGAAGACAGGCAAAATTAGTCACTTTTCGACTGAAAATATCAGCGTGAGAGAGTAGTAAACAGTCTACGCGTGGAAGCAAATTGTACCCAAAATTGTTGAGCAACAGTAAATTAAAGATAATTATTTATAACCAGATTTGAGTCAGTAAAAATATTTTTGCTCGAATCATATAGATTGCGATAGCTTTTCTTCGGCTTTGTGTTCTTGAATTTATGGGTAACCTTTAACATTCAACATTTATGATTGCTTCCTTTGGCCCCGGCTAACAAATTTGTGCTTTAGGTCAAGAACGTGATTCTAAAAAGGGCTGATCTCTGAAGGAATCTTTATAAATGAGTTAGAGTTTGGAATTTTATTTGAACATTGTAATGTAAATATTACCAGTTATCCAAAATTTAAGTTTCTCTAAAGATTACAGTTGAAACTGTATTTGCAACATATTACCTTCATATTATATTAGAGGCGTTCAATAAGTCCTTAGAAAATCCATGAAATTACATACATAGCATTGAAAAAAGTTTGTATTTATAAAAGTCGTCTCTTACTAAATGGCAGTTAAAGTTGCAGCTATATCCATCACGTGGTTTCGTTGCCATAGGCGATTGAATAAACAAGCTTATACTTATTTAGAAACATGGGAAACAAGTTTTGTGCGGTGATTAAACACTTATATTTAAAAGGCTTAACACCGAAAGAGACAAAAGCCGAGCTGGGAGAAGTTAATGGCACATCTGCCCCTGCGTTTGCAACAGTTTACAATTTGATAAATGAATTTAAACGTAGCCGTATAGCCGCAAATGATGAACATCGTTCCGGATGTCCAGTAGAAGTGACTTCCTTCAAAATGGTTAATAAAATCCAGGATATGATTTTAGTGAATCAAAGTTCGCGCAATAGTAGGGACCACAGGTATATCAGAAGGTACAGTGTTCTAAATTTTGCACCAAAAATTCGGTCTGACAAAGGTCTTGACAAGATGGATGCCGCGTTTGCTTTCAATGGAGAGTAAGCCCAATCGTGTGATCGATTGGAAGCTAGTTTGGCATTTTTCCGTCGCAATTATGACGAGTTTCTGCGTCGATACATAGCTGGATGAAACATGGATGCACTACTAAACTCCAGAGACAAAAGTACATTTGAAAAAGTGGATTTTTAAAGGCGAACTAACTCCGAGGAAGCCAATATGTAGACTAGGTGCTGTTCCTTGGTATTTTGTAATGCATCTATATTGATTACTTCAAGAAGGGAATAACGATAAATGGTGAGTATTATGCATCGTTATTGCGCCGGTTGAACGGAGAAATAAAGAAAAAATGCCCTCATCTGAAAAAGAAAAAAATTCTCTTTCATTAAGATAAAGCAAGGGTGTACACCTGCGCATTTCGATGAGGAAAATCGTGGAATTAAGGTTCGGATTACCACATCTATCGTATCACCAGATTTGGCCCCAGCGAACTTTATTTATTTCCAAACTTGAAAAAGTGGCCTGGCGGAAAACGACTCACGTCTATCGAAGAGGTCATCGCCGAAACAGATGTCTGTTTTGAGGACCTTCCAAAATCCTACCTTTTGGAAGGCTTAAAATAGTTGGACAAACCTGGGAAAAGTGTGTCGAGCTAATAGGAGATTATGTTGAAAAACTCTACCAACAAAGTTTGTATTTCTATCGTTTCTTTTAAACATTTATTGAACGCCCCTCCTACTCTACACGTTGTCTAAACACTTTATGAAGTTAGAAGAAAATTGAACTTAAATTTTCGCATCTGATAATTGTTATGATGTAATTTTCGTAGATTCATCTGAAGAATTGTCTATATGTCATACTTTGGATATATATATATATATATATATATATATATATATGCTTCTCCCCGAATCTGCCTAAGAAATAAAAATGACCACGGTTTGGCTATGCTTTTAATAACCACGCTAAATTTCTAATTGCTCAAAAGTTTCACAATGGACCTACACGCTTTCTGCTTTAGCTCAAGATATTCTCTTTTGTATCATCTCCAATCCTCTAGAGTTCACATTGTTTGAGAGACCTTGCACAGCTTTTTCTTCGCGTACAGTTTCGGCTACATTTCGTTAACATGTACATCAGAATCATTTGCTGCAAATTTTAGCTTTGATTTTAATTATCTACAGCCTGGATTTATAATTTTGTGATTGTTTATACCTCGGCATTATAATCACAATACTGCCTGAAAATGCTTTATAAAGAAGTACTGCTTATTTTCGAAAATTGAACAATAAAATAATAATGCTGCACTGTCTGTTCACTGCCACAGGTACACTGGTAAGTGCTTTCAATATCAATATGATATCGTTGAAAATATTTTCTGGTAATAGCCTCTTTATTATGGATGACTTTTGCATAATTGATGGCAAAACTTATTACACAAAAGTGTAGATCTAATCAAAAACAATTTATGTCCAATAGTTTTTGTGTGGAATTAATCTTTTCCAACATATTTTTTGTTACTGGTTCAAATTTTTTCATACTTATACTTTTCCCAAATAGAAAGTCGTGATTTATTCTTATTTCTGTTGGTCAAGCAAACAGAACGGAATTTGAATGTCATTACTTTAGCAACAAGCTTTCAAAAGATTTGACTATCGCTTTAGGTAAAAAAAATCCTTTATCTTGTACGTGCAAGGAAATAAGAAACAAGATAATTTATATTTATCTTTATCAGCATGGAGTAGCTAAAAGAAAAATCTTTCATAAAAATAATTTGTTGTATAATAGATAGGTAAAGTAATGTGAATGGAACACTTCAGCTTTTTACTTTCTCTACCAAGTACTGTGTGCGTACACAGTAGGTAGAGAACATACTATATTCCACCAAGAAATAGAAACCGAGATTTCACGGAAATACATGTTTTGTGGCCCCATGAATTCAACAAAGTATATGCACCTGTTTGTCTATGTATTTGTGCGCTTGTTGTGAGCATTATAACTCAAAAACAAAAAGCCCTTTAATTACATACATTTAGTATTTAAGTTCAGTCTGTTTCAAGAATGCGACACGAAGATTTTAGAGAAAATTCCTCCACCTCAAACTACCTTTTACTTGGAATACTTTTCGAAAAGTTGTGATTTTCCGAAAAATGACTTCACGATTTTAATTAAAATACTATAGCTATAAATTATTTTAATGAAAATTGAAATGCATATATTAAATTATATTGAAATGACCTCTGAAGTCCTCTTAAATCTGGATGACCTTTCTATAACTGGAAAACTATGAGATAGACAAATATTTGCTACATAAAAAACGTGGATCTCGTCAAAACACAACGTTTTGTGAAGTTGACCATCTTCATTTTTTGTTATTGGTAACTTTCCTCAAGGCGAAGCGTTATTCATTTTTCTTTTTTTCTTGTCAAGCAAAGAGAAGGATTTTCAAAGTACCGGAATTTCAATTTAGATACCAGCTTTCAAAGATTTGACTACCGCTTTAGACTAAACAACTCTTATCTCAAACCTACATGGAAATAAGTAATAAATAAGCATATTAAAGAAATACTTTCTCTACACAGTACACGGGCACCAAAACATTATATACCGAAATTTCACCTAAAATACACGTTTTAGGTTCCTTGGCATTTTATAAGAACTTTCGTACGTATAGAACATTTTTCAAAAATTTAGATTTTATCAAAAATGGCTCTGATGATTTTGTCTAAAACACTATATTAAAAGCACCTACATGGCAAATAAAATGTTATTTTAGGGTATAGCCTCTAAGGTCTCTTTATTCTGAATGAATTATGCTGAACTTTGCAAAACTGATAAACCGTAAGAGATATAAACTTACTACACAAAAATGTAGGGTCTCATTAAAACACAAGTTTGACGTATACATTTTTTTTTCACGGAAATGACCATTTTTGAGGTATTCTTTGTTATTGACTTCAGTTTTAAAATACTTCGAAGTTTTCCCATTAGAACATTTGTAACCTCCTTGCCATGCAAAGAAACGGATCTCAACCGGCTTTACTATTACATTCGCCTATTTCCCTTCTACTTACAAGGAAGAACATAATAAACACAAGATCAGTTAATGTTTATCTCGTTTAATATGAAGTAAATAATACATTTTTATAGATTTTGTAGAGAAAGTAATGTGAATGAAACACATCAGATTTTTCGAAATAATGCTCCAAATTAGATAAACACATGAATAAACTTTGGAAAATCAACAGTAGGTAATAAAATTTCTTCGCTAATTAGGCTAATATAAAATATATTATAATTTATCACACAACTGTTTGTAAACTCGTTTACTGTAAAATATATCTTTTTATGTGAATATTTTTAAAAACATGACGTGGTTAATTTTTATAAGAACAATTAATTTATGGAGTAAAGATATTATTTAAATAACCACGCAAGCAGGAATGTTATATTTGGTAAAAATATCACTATTATTGTGTAAAGTAGCTGGTATATATGTCATTAAGTTATCTTACATACTGTGATTTTGCAGATTTCACAGATGCATCTGTTTAACGTCAATAATTTAAACGTATGAATGTATTATTTTAACCTGGATGTTAACAATATCTTGACTGGAGATGTTTAGGAACCGCTGTGAAAGCCAATCGCGGTAAATTTCCGCTCATTCCTTACCTCGATGAGATTTGCAAATATAGTAACGTCAATTCCCGCCACAAAATGAGCTTGTGACTTTCCTGAGTTGTGACCCATAATTTCCGTTGTGGGGGGAAAGGGGAAAGTTTACCCTTCCCCCACTCGTGCTCCACTGTATTAATCCTTTAAAGGCTTGTCTTGTGTGAAAGTCTTTGTAGCTTCACTGTGGCTGCAGAATCTCCCTTTGGGAACCATCACAGGCTTGTTTTGAGAAGCGCATCGTTGACGTCACCTCTTTATTGTACGGTCTTCTACAAGCGCACTGATTTGTAGTTTAATTACAGCACAAACGAAGCAAATTTCCACAAAACGTTTCTGTTTTATGTCTTTGTGTTAGAGATGGTTTTCCACTGTTGGTTATTTCAGCGAGTGTTTATGTTAGATTGAATTTACTAATTTAATCTGAAACACCTCTTTCACTTAAAATAGAACTCAAAACTTGTCTCTGCATAGTTTAAGTGGAAATTCTGGAACTCTTAACCATAGCGTTCTTATTATTAGATGAGCTTTTCACTTATTTTAAAGGCGTCTATCTACTATATAGCTAAAAAGCCCAAATATTATTACAATATAAACTATTAAATTTTCCCCCTCTCTGCCTCACATTCAAAAAATCCCGTGTTCGAATCTCGTTAGTGAGTTACCCTCATAAGGTTTTGCTGGGTTTTCCCTTATTGTGAGAAGAATATCGAATAACTCTAAGATCTGTGTTCCCCAAGTTCGTTTGAGCATCATTTCACCCATTTCCTACATCGTCCGGTATGACCTACCAGGGGGCCGAGTGGTTAGACCACTTGTCTCTCACCTAAACGGGTCGAGTTCGATCCCAACCACCGTATGTGATATTTTTGGTGGACAAAGTGGCGCAGGAGCGGGCTTTCTCCGTGTTCTTCGGTTTCCCCCGCCTTTGCATTCCACTGGTGCTCCATCTTCAATCCATGTATCACCAGTGTCATCACCTGCGGTGCCACAAGTAGTAAAAACTACAAAAAATGACTTACAATGTTAAAGGACGTAAAAACGATATTAATGTTTGGGCTGTGGGTGAACCGCATCATGCTTTCAGTTGCCCTCTAATGGTTACCATGCTAACTTCTACCCAAGGTCACTGGTTCAAACACGGTGGAGGACGATGGATTTTATCGGGCGTAAAAATCCTTAGCATGGCTTCTTCCTTCCTTCCTTCCTTCCTTCCTTCCTTCCTTCCTTCCCGTGTCCTAGATTTACGGCACGTAAAAGAACCTCAAGCCTGATAGAAACTCCTCTGAGCAAAATTAGCTGTTTTTACGCTCAGTATAGAATGGTACGCGAGAACCGCAGCAGTTATAAAACGTCTATAAAATAAAATGCCATTTATTTCATCATGATGAATGCAGAATTTTCAGGTTGTGATCTTACAGCTTTCATAGCCTGCAAGGTGGCGCCGCGGTAGCATCAGCAATTCACATTCAGGAGGCCCCGGATTCTATCCCCAGTGACTAGCCACTGACCAGTGTGTTTTTCGTAAGTTCTCCAGGATGGCAGTCGAAAGCTTGGATGGTTTATCATCTCCTACGATTTCCTTTCCATAATTTAACCATTCTACTTCCTTCTCACGTTTCAACTGCTTTTAGGTTTGCGTATTGCGGGGCCGATCCGGTGGCGTGGATGTATGCGGAAAAAAAAATTCTCCCCATAGGCACCAGAGGGCTGGTCGACAGGTCGTTGAGCACCCTCTCTGGGTCGCTTGAAATGTTAGGCTTCCGCGGTCTCCGTGGCCGGCCTGCGTATGACCTATAACGTTCTGTAGTTTTTTTTTTTTTGTTTTGTTTTTTTTTTTTCAAAAAAATACAGTTCCGGAGGCTTGTCAGAACTACGGCGCTGTATTCCTTTTTTCTCCATTTTTCCCAGTTTCCTATGTTTCCTTAGTAGACATTATTCTTAACGTTTTCCTTTTACATATACATACACAAACATAGACACATTTACAAACACAGAAACACCCATGCCCAAGGTGGGACTCGAACCCACGATCCTGTGCACCACGAAGCGCCAAAGCGGGACACTTTAGCGAGCGCGGCCACCGGGATCGGCAAATAGTTCACGCCTTGTTCCTGCGAGGTGATAGCTGAAATCCAAATGCGTGAGATGACCCCTCCATCTTCTAACCTATACCACCTTCATGGTGTTATTCGTCTGGAAATAACTTAATCATGATTTATACTATATGCAGAAAATGGTTTCCTCAGTTAAGTACCCACTATACAGCGTATCACTTTCTAACTGACACAGTATAGGTCAGCCACTGTAATCTTCAATGCAAGGATTTTTGGCAATCGTGTCACCAATAAGAACTTCCCAAAATCGTTGCTTTCGTGATTTCCAAATGTCAATCCGGCCAAATTTTGGTTTTGAAAAGCTTACTGTTTTCCTGGCACGTCCAACAACGCCGCTGCAATTAAATATGCTATTTCATAATAAATTTCCAGTATTCCAAGACATTATCTGCAAACTGCTGTGCAAAATGTCAGTATGGTTTACGGGAACCAGAAAATGACGGACTTTTTCCCAATGGTTGACAAACTCATTGTTTAGCCAAAATTAATGTTTTTGGACATTTTTCCAATCTTTTGTAAACCACAATGTTTGTCGAATACTGTGACATTCTTTATTTTTTATATTTTAATATTATAATATTTATACCAGTATAATGTTTTTTTTTTAAATTACTTATCTCTTCCACTGAGTATTATGCAGCATTTGTTTTATAATTTAACGTTGTTGATTTTATTCTTAAAGTCATTTTCCGGCCAATCTTCTTTATCAATTTTACCCCCAATACTCAATCATTTCTCCTGTTGTTCCAAAATTAAATCTTTGCTTTATTTTCCACATCCCATAAAAATAATTTCTCTAAAATTATTTTCAGACCCCATTTATTATACCTTGCTAGTAACTTTTCTAAGCTTAAACTCCATGTCTTCAGACTCTTACATAATTACTACTTGGTCGTCCACAAATAATATGCATATTGTATATGCTGATGCGTCTCCAACTATTGCTCAACATGTTTTTTTTTTCTAATTTGAATACGCTTTACGAATAAATATAATAAATAATTAGGATGATGTGCTGCAACCCAGACGAAGGCGTTCTGTAACTTTAATTTCTTCGTATACAAATTTTCCAATTTTAATTTTAGATATAACATTTTATAGAAGTTTTATTGCATTAATGATTGATTTGTTAATATTCATACTTTCCTAATTACTCAGTTATCCTCTACTGCATTAGCGGTAACAAAATCGTGTTGATACCTCCTACCTGATTTCTTTTTATACGTCCGCTGGTTAAGAATTGGGTCAAGTGTTATCTCGGCGCCTCTCTCGGTTAACGTCACCTCGTAAAAATTCGCATTTTGCTCTAATCGCACACCAAACTCCAAACAGGCATGCAAGCAGGCGGTCGCCATTGGGGGCGGCAGTCATCCTCGACGTAGGCAGACTTTATTCTTGCAAGTGGGAAATACAGAGTGATTTATATAGAACTGACGCATATCTTTAATTATTCCGTTGGAAATGCATTCAATGACCCAATTTTAGCACCAAATTAAGAAAAATGTTCTGGAGTTTCGATTCCTTGTCACTAGATGACTGATTTTTGGAGTTTGTTGAGCAACTGGACGATGCAGAGCTGAGTCAAGGATATTTTCAGTAAGATGGCACTAAATGCCATACATCAAATGAATCCATGAAAATAATTGCAAGTTTCTTTGACGATCAGATAATTTCCAGGAACCTGTGGCCACCGAGTTCTCTGGATTTGACATCGCCAGACTTCTTTCTATGGGGTTACTTAAGAGACAGTGTTTACGCCACACGTCCCCAAACATTGGACGATGAAGCATAACATTACAAAGGGAGTCAAGCTATTGAAAACACAGTCCTCCAATGAGTGATCAGTAACATGGAATGACGTGTTGAGTTGTGCCTTATGCAGGATGGAGGACATTTTCAACATTTGCTACAGAGGTAAATAATCTCCCAACATTCCTCTACAATTTAGGTATAATATGTTGTCGCTAGCACCATTCGTTTTGAAAAAACTAAAGAAAGAAGTGTGTCATCTCTATATAAATCACCCTGTATAATGATCTGAAAGGCCTGTACACTGCTCTTTATTAAATGCTAGTAATGTTTAGATAGCTTTAACAATACCTAAACGGACGTTATTTTCACTCGCAGCTTTCAAATGGGATTTTAATCCTTAACTGCATGGTGTTGCATATATGCAACAAAGACGATTAATCATAGATTTTAGTATTTTTAGTGGACTTTTTCCTGATTTCGTATTACACTATCCTTCAGCAATATATTACGCTAGTTATAGCTTTTTTAAATTATAAAATTAAAATAAATATTATAAGTTTTTTAAATACAAAGAGCAAAATCCATGTAACTACAGTCAAATGTAGCCCCGTCAGCATCCAAATGCATAATCACACCGATTATTTTACTTGGGCCGTCCCCATCCTTTACCACAGCCGTATTTGACTGTAGTCGCTGGGACTCAAAATCGTGATGTTCGACTTTGAATGGATGGCCAGTCAATTCTTATTGCATTAACAGTCACGGCTATTCAAGTCGCTTTAGCTGGGGTGCTGTGAAAGGTATATAAATACCGATTTGCGAATTAGAAGAAGAACGGCATATGTAGCAAAATAATCTTACAATTAAGGGTAAAGTTGCTCCTATCTATGTCTTCACTTCTGAATAGGTCATATGTTCGTGGATATGTCCCAATGTGTCCACGGTAGAAGCCGAATTTCGCGTTCCAGTTTTTTGATACAGGGGACGCTAAAATGTGTATTTGTGGTGAAATCTCAGTATCGAATTTTTGAGTATCGTGTGCGATGAAGAGAAAGTAAAAAAGTCAGTATTTTTGCATGAATTTTTGATAACGTCGCTTTATCCATTCGTTTGCAAGCATGAAACACTCAGCAATCGCCGAAAGCAACGAATTCAGACTTTATATAAAGTTTAAAGGTAGTTTAACCATATACTTCAAGTTCGCTTAATATCTGTGAAGAAATAAGGATAGATAAGATGTAGAGTTTATAACATTTTAAGTGAACCATTGCACTTATGATATTGAATTACATACACCAGAATTTGTACACCACTTATGGACATATTTAAAATTCTTTAGAGACCGGTATAGCTCCTCTCGATGAGTGACAATGTCCCGCCGTGTCCGCTGATATGTAAGAAAGGTATATGAACACTTGCGTTACCAACGCCACTGAGCGGTGTTTACTTGAAATTTGCCCCGTTGAATTGCATTTCTTTAAACGCAATAAGGGCTATCTGCTAACGTGAAATACGGTGCTGTTGGGCACTCCTGATCAGGAGCAGTGTTGCTAGATTGGGCGAAAAGTCGCCGTTTGGGCTACTAAAATCCGCTTTTTACCACCAAATTTTGATGAAGGTCATTTGCGAATTTTTGGCCTACTAAAATATTTCTGCAAAATATAGCTCTTAATAATGCCTGTTTTTAACTTCATGCACCGTTTCGTAGGGAAGAGAGCTCTAAATCTAAATTGACCAAAGATAAACATTAAATCCTCTCTGAGGTGAGTAAAACTTATTTTTACAATGTTATTTTAAACCAACCAATAATTACTTTTTTGCACGATATAGTTAATTTGCGGTACTTATTAATATTGTTGCTATGGATGAATCATAAGTGGAATTCTCACTTGTAATGTGGTTTCAATGAAAGTAAAAGAAAATTCAGTGCTGGTAGTTAATGTTTCATTATACTGCTTATATATTAGCATTGTTGGTTTTTTTCTCGATATTTCAACAATTAAATCTAATCATGATCAAAAGCATTAGTGCGGAAGTAAAAACCATACGAATAAAAAGTATGTCGCTATAGCAACACATTGGAAAATCGGCTCCTAAAATGTAACATTTATCGTTCTGTTAATGAGATTGTATGTCAACAAGGCAACGCTCAAGTGAGTGAAGTAATTAATAAAATAAATGCTTCAGGTAATATTTAAATATAATTATCCGCGCATACACCTCGTATTTTCATACTCTTTCCTGAATCTGTATCAGCACAGCTCACACTAGTTAGTATTCAAATATTATGTAATTTATTATGATTGTGCTATACTTAGAGATACCGGTTATAAGAATCTTTTGAAAATATACCAAGAGTGTATGTGTGTTTGTGTATATAAAATAGTAAAATAAATTGTATATTTTAATAAAAATATTGGGCGACTTCAACTGAAACTTTGCGATTTTTTTGATGGTTCGGGCGAAATTTTGAGAAATAGTTTTGGCAACACTGGTCAGGAGCAGAATACAACCACGATATAGTAGAGAACAGTGACGGAAAAGTTTATCAATATGTTTGTTGACTCCAATCATTTGCGTGGTGTAATGATTTATGATGCTTGTTTCAGAGCTCGGGCTTCAGTCCTCATCGGACACAGAGATTGCTTCCGGTGTCTGGTTACGAAATTCCATTTGAAATTTATCTTAGAAAATTCCTTGTCTCCATCACTTATCGTGCTTAACTGGATGTCCCTTCTTATATCTGTAGCTCTACACCTTTATTTTCATTTACAGTATATTCAATCTAATAATAAAGTCATAACAATATATGCAGATCCTAATCTAACCAATTCCCTTTCGATAAAATAAATTATATTATTTACAATACGTTTTTATGGATACAACGATATCAAATTTTCCCCATTTCTCTTTACAACCTTTCATAAGCCATTTATATTAAGCGGACCCCTGTCTCCAAAAACTCCCTTCATAAGTCCAAATATACAAAAATCCATCAGGCAGCTTCACTAGAATGTTGCTGAAAGAAATAACTTA
This sequence comes from Hymenopus coronatus, assembly GCA_030762935.1. Lineage (NCBI taxonomy): Eukaryota > Metazoa > Arthropoda > Insecta > Mantodea > Hymenopodidae > Hymenopus > Hymenopus coronatus. The sequence continues at coordinate 59,608,674 of CM060891.1, forward strand.
TAATCCTGATTCTTATTCCTCTGGCTCTAGAAGATTGAGAATTTAGTGACTGGAAGCTTGATCCTGGTGCAACCAGATATTTGAGTCTGCCTTATATCAAACTGGAATAACATTGTAATTTTGGGTCAGAAGTTTTTCCTGAAGTATTGGGAGCTGATGTTTCCTGTTTAGCAAACTGTCAAACGGTCATTGTAATAGTATCCGCCGATAATTATAAATCCTTTGGAAAACATTTCCTTACTATAATATTTTTAAAATGAGGAGGAAACAACCGAAGGTATTAAAGAAAGTTAACAGATGTTAGACGAGTATTCAGGCAACTTTGCTGAAATTGATAAAAATTTTTAAAATTTATACAGGGAGACTGCTAATAATGCTCGATTATTAAAATGTTTTCTTAATGTATAATGCATACCATACAAAATGTAACGAACGCACCTGCAAGATAATGTTATGTGTATTTTATGATATCGTTATTATTAATTGAAATGTAGACATGTAGCTTTTTAAATTTTTATGTATTTCCTTGTTGCAGTAACTTTTAATATACACTGTAATGGCAGGTAATGAAAGATAAAAAGCAAACCGCTGTCTTCATACTTACGGAAATGACTTTTACTGGTTCCATTAGCATCTACCGTACCAAAACCTTGTTCTTGTAAAACCGTATGAACGTATATGTATAAGCATGAAAACTTGTTATTGGGATATGATGGAAAATGCAAATTTAATAATTTGTAAACCAGGCTTTCAAAAAATTAACCATAGGTATATACACCATTTTCAAAGCAGTGATATGGTCGTGTAGTATTGAATAACTAATGCTCAACTGCTGGCATAACATAGCCAATATTATGAAGACATCTGGAGGCAGAGACCGCAATTTCCTAGCCCGGGCAACACATCCTTCCGCGACTTCATAATGCTTCAGGTTTTTCAAACTCTTTTGTTGCTTTGTATGATTCCCACATTGTATTTGAATATAGTATCTACATATAAAAATGAACTCGTCGGATGCAAAATTTGCCTGTTTTAAGGGAAGTGTCTTTTACAAAACCTCCAATACTTTAACATTTCAGTTTCCTTAAGCACCTTAACAACGTTAAAAACCTAAGCCCTATAATGCCATTTAACCTAAACTAATATAGTACTGCATGTTACGGAGGTAGACTAAAATTATATCTTTATATTTATGTTCCTTGAAGTTACACATACAACATTTACATACTATGTAATATTAGCAGAGAGGGTATTATGTCATTGCACCCAAAAATTCTATGTCGAGATTTCATGGGAAATAAATGTTTTGAGACCCCTGAGCCTCAAAAAACATGTTTATTTTCTCTACACGTACTATGTACATAGTGTATAGAGAAGGTATTCCGTTTCACCCAAAATTCAATACCGAGATTTCACCGAAATACACGTTTATAGTCCCCTGTAACCCAAAAAAAATTTTTTGGAAAAACATTCGTGTGTGTGTCTGAACACATTCACTCAAAATAGGTAAAATACCAAACTTAGTTTAAGTTGAGCATCTTCCAGGGATGCGACACGAAGATCCTGAGAAAAATTCCCCCACCCCAAGCTACCCTTTACATTGAAAAAGATTCGAACGTTTTGATTTTCTCAAAAATGGTTCTAACGACTTTCATTAAAATACCTTATATTAAATATATTTATATGGCAAATAGAATGTTTACTTTGAATTTTCCGAAAATGGCTTCTAAAGAATTCTTTATTGTGAATTAATTTTGCTGAATTTTGAGTTACTAGTAAACCGTAAGAGATAGACAGAAACTTACTACACAAAAATGTAGATCACGTTAAAACCTACAATTTATGCCATATATATATATATATATATATATATATATATATATATATACTTTCATTGAATTGACCATTTCTGAGATATTTATTATTATTATTTGTTTTTGATTCAAAATACGTAAACGTTTCTCACACGGAAAGTGTGGCTCTGCAAAGAAACGGATTTCAACCATATGGAAACCAGCTTTTAAAACATTTGACTATTGTTTTAACCAAGTGTTACTTTTCTTCTACTTACAAGGAAGCAGGTAGTAAGACTATGTTTATCTCGATTATCATAAAGTAGTTAGAAGAATATGCTTTTTAATAATAATTTTTATAGCAATGTAGAGAAAGTTATGTGAATGGTTCACATAAGATTTGTATAAACAGGCTGCGTGTGTGGTCTGTTTGTGTGTGCTTGCGAGCGTGCGTGTGTGCATCTATGGACAGTATAACTAATAAGCGAATATTCGGTTAAATACTTCCAAGGATGTGACACAAAGATTTTCAGGAAAAATCTTCCTACACAAAATTATCCTTTATATGGAAAATTTTACGAAAGTTTTGTTTTTCTCAAAAATATTTCTTAACGATTTTGATTAAAATGCCAATCTGGAAATATCCTCTGAAAGTCTCTTCATTCTGGATAACTTTTTTATGCCTGGATAGACAAAACTTACTACACAAAGCAAGTAGATGTCATTGAAAAACTCATTTTATACCGTAAACATTTTGGTAGAGTTAACCATTTCCGAGATATTACCTTATTGGTTTCAATTTTAAACGACTAAAATCGTTTTTCAATCAGGAGGTCATGCTGTGTTCTATCTCTTTTGTGTTATTCTCCTGGCTATGAAAGAGAACCGAATTTTAATCGCTTAACACAGTTTTTAAACGTTTCGACTATTGCTTTAGCCCAGTGTGTTACCTTATCTTCACTTTTTCTTACAGTAAGTAATAACACCATCTAATAATGTTTATCTTGATTTGCTTGAAGTAGTTAGAAGAATAAGCTTGTGAGAATAGTTTGTTACAGAATAAATAGAGAAAGTCATGTGAATGGAACACATAAGATTTTTTGAAACGATGTAGCCATTATAAATGTTTTTCTTCACAGTAAAATCTATTTTCATGCCTGTTGCACACATTATTTAAAAAATCTGATTGTTACATTCACACCTCTGCAACAAATTATTGTTAAAAAGCTTATATTTACTTCATGCTAATCGAGAAAAAAAAAATAGCAGGAACAGCCTTATTACTTGTTCCCTTGTAAGTAGAAACGAAATAAGGGAGTACCATAGGTTAAGGTGGTAGTCAAAAGCTGGTTGCTATGTGACTGAAGTTCTTTTGTTTGTATGGACAGGAATTGATAAATTCCTGTGTGCTTTTACCTTCGCTTGCCCCGTATAAACAATGTACATAGGGATAGAGAAGTATTGCATTCCACCCAAAAATTCGATGTCGAGATTTTACCGGAAATACATGTTTTAGGACTCCCTGTATCCAAAAAAAGCATTTCTAGAAAAAGGTCCGTGTGTGTGTGTCCGTGTGTCTGTGAACACGATAACTCTAAAACGAAAAGTAGCTAAAATATCAAAATTGGTATTTAAGTTCAGTATCTTCCAGGGATGCGACAAGAAGATTTTGAGAAAAATCCCCCCATTCCAAACTATCTTTTACATTGAACTTTTTTCGAAAATTTTGAATTTCTTAAAATGGCTCTAACGATTTTGATTAAAATATCGTATATTAAAGATATTTACCTAACAAATAAATATATATATCCTGAATTGTCTGTGAATTGCTTCTAAAGACCTGTTTATTCTGGATGATTTTTGCTTAATTTGGCATAACTAATAAACCGTAAGAGATAGACAAAAACTTACTATACAAAAAATATAGGCCTTGTTAAAATACACAATTTACGTCATATACATTTTTTTTCGTGGAGCTTACCGTTTTCGAGGTATTCATTGTTATTAGTTTCAGTTGTGAAGTACTTAAACTTTTCTCAGGCGGGAGTGTCCGTTTTTCTTTTGTTCTACTCCTGGCCAAGGGAAGAATCCATTTGTAATGACAATCGCATAATGATAGCTTTTAAAACATTTGATTATCGATTTAGTGTAGTGTATTCCCTTATTTTTTCCTACTTATAAGGAACTAAGTAATAAGAACATTGTGCTGAATACCTTGATTAACAATGTGCAGAAAGAAGAATAATCTTATGTAAGAAGTTTGTAGAACGGCTAAAGAAAGTCATGTGAATGTAACACATCAAATTTTTTAAAGCTGAAACCAAACACAAGGAATATCTCAAACGATCAACTGCACGAAAAAATGTATATAACATAAATCGTGTGTTTTAACGTGCTCAACATTTTTGGCGCGGTAAGTTTTTGCCCATCTCTTACGGTTTAACACTTATGCAAAATTCCGTAAAATTCATCCAGAATAAAGTAGTCTTCAGAGGCTATTCTCAGTAAATTCAAGATATAAATTTTATTTGGATACGTTGGATTGTTAGAGTCCAATGCATTTTCTTTGTCAGGTAAATATCTTTAATATACGATATTTTAATCAAAATCATTAGAACCATTTTTGAGAAAATCAAAATTTTCGAAAAAATTCCATGTAAAAGTGGTTTGAGGTGGGGAGAGTTTTCTCATAATCTTCGTGTCGCATCCCTGGAAGATGCTAAACTTAAATACCAAGTTTGATATTTTACCAACTTTTCGTTTTTGAGTCATCGTGTTCACAGATACGCGGACACACACACGGACCTTTATCCTGTTTTGGATATAGCGGTCCCTAAAATATATATTTCCGGTGAAATCTCGGTAGTACCTTCTCTATAAACTGTATACATAATACGTGTGGAGAAAGTAAAAAGGGGCATTCTCAACCTGGTTTTACTTGGTTCCGTAGTGCAGTCGTTAGGACATATTCACTGCAGTGTGAGGGGCTACGAATTCAATTTTGGGTTTGGGTAGGGAAATTTGTTAAATAGGAAGAGCTCTTGTTTTGCTAAGAGTCCGGGGTGTGAAAATGCAAATATATTTTTGTGTGTTGGATCCATTATTTAATTAATTACTAATCTGTCCGTAACCAAAATTACAGAATAGCTGCTGGCTGAAACCTTGGCGCACGTGTCAAGTTATATATAAGTACAGCAATTTTAGTGAGTTAATTTCAAAGTATGCCATAACAGACTGTATGATTTCAGTTGCCTAGGATTCTGTCCGCTTATACTGATGTCACAGATTCAAATATCTCGGAAGTCTCACGATCCAATTTGTGGTTGGAAGAGTTTTGGACCAAAATACTTCTACTTTCCTGTATTAGTTACTCCACATACGAGGAAAATTGCATAGCAAGCACGGCGTTCAGCGTAAACCTGAGAACCTTGCACGTGGTAACAACAATTGGTTGTCGATATAGTTTTTATCCCACCAAACTTCTTATGCATTGTATTTTGTTTGAGGAGGATGAAAAGTGAAAGGTACTTTCCCTAGATGCCACTATTTATAGTATAGGAAGCAGCTAGACACCATTTGCACAGTTGCTGGTTTTCAAGAAATATTGTTTTGAATATTATACATATTTTATTTTAATTACACTTTTTACTTCGTTAGTTAAATGATCTAAAAAATAAATCATAGATCATCACCAACTTCATGGCTTGGGCCTGGTGACCCGTTCCGTTCCCCAGTGGAAATCATGGCAGATTTTTTCCAGCATTTTTTGGGTCTTCCAATACTTCTATTACCTAAAGGTGTAGAATTTACCTTTTTTTTTATTCATTCTTGATACGTATTAAAACCAATTATATATATTTGCCTTTATCCTTTCATTTAATTTAATTTTTTTTAATTCATTCTTGATATTTTGCTCCGCTTTTGGCCTCTTAACGTTACTCCTGCAAATCTTCTAAGAATTAGCATTTCGACTGCTTCTATTTTTCTCTCCTGCTTTTAGTATATTTAGTATTATTCCAATTCTGAGCTAATATTATTATTTAACGGTATTTCGTCTGAATATAAATTTAATCTGTTCTGAAAAAGGCTTCTTATAATAAATTCGTTTTAAAAGTTTCTTTAATCTTGCTATTTTTCTGATATTTTTGCTTCCATTTGCTGGCATTTTAAGTATTGCTTTTACTAGGTAATGATCCGACATAACTTCACTACCTCTATATACTCTAGTATCTCCTATATGTGCCACTGTCTTTTTATTTGGTAATATATAATCAATAATACTTTAGCTTTCTCTTTCACATCTGGTGAATTTATGGATATCTTTGTGTTCAAAAAATGTACTCATAACTTGTAATTCGTTATGTAAACAAACATTTGTAAGTTCTTTTCCGTTTTCTGTTAGTTTTTCCTCACTTTATTGCCTACTATTCCAGGGATTAAAATCTGCTGCTAATATTATGTTATCGTTTTATAAGTTGTTTTTTGCAATATCTTACAAAATTCTTCTGTTTTTTATTTGTTCTCTTCATTAGGTGCGCAAACTTCTACAACCGTTATGTTTTATTATAAAATTATAATTCTTTCAGTTATATTTGTTTATTTTGTTGAACTCCACTATATATATAAACTTTTAGTTCTTATGACCGTACAATTTCTCGTTAATTTCACTTCTTACTGCTATACCTATTTGATATAGTTTTAATTCTTTTTCTAATATTTCTACTTTATGAGCTAAAAAATAGCATTCCATGTGCTACATTCATTTTTATTTGTTTCCCTTAGCCGTTGATCCTTTTTTCCCGTTGTTGCCGTCTTAAAAGCATCTGGTCAAATATTTCTGGATAAATAACAGATACATAGTGTTAATTTTTTTCTTTACACAAGCTGTGTGTAGTTCAGAAGCTGGAGAGGTAGAGTCAGACTGGAAATTCAATGTCATAGCCGGGATTTGAGCTACGGATCTCTCGGTCTCTAACCGGTTCTATAACATTTGAGCTACATGGCAACCTGCCGTAACGACATTAAATTCCCCAACTGACTCGCATGTTTCCTGGTAAATCACAAGGAAATCTCAAATTATTTTGAGATAACGTACCCCAATGTCGACTTACAACATCGTATTACTTTAAGTCCCGGCCTTCATAGTTTAGCCAACTATTAGGTCAATTAGTGTACATTTAAGTGTTTTTTCACACAAACGTGTGAAGGACACAAGTTAGTCTGTCTGCGATTTAGGACACGATTAGCATTTTTTATCCTGTTTACATACTTTGTCTTAAATGGCTAGTGTTAACGAACAAATAAATATATTCTACAACAAGGAACACAAATAACCAAGTAAATGTCTAGCATTTTGTGACCAGCCGCCATTCTGTGATTCTAAACACAATAGAAGGAAGAGATCTCTAGCTGAAGGAATATTTAATACAATCACATTTTTGACCAATCAGAAGTTTTTTGATAAATTTGTATTGTTGCAGTAAACATCGCGCCAAGATCATAACTTAATTTTGTTCTAATTTCTTGGTCTAAAACTGATGGAGGGCAAAATATTAGATTTTGACCAAAGCTTATTGTTTTCCCTCATACATATAGCCTTTAATTCCACAAAATGAACTTATAAACAAGTGCACACCAAAAAAGGACAAGTATAAGAGAATATCTCAAATATTATAATGACTTTACAAGTGGTGCATTCCGAGTCCGAGGAACACGCCCCCTGTTCTCACGGTTCGGTTATCATAAGCACATAATTTGATAGTAATTAAATCTGGCAATAGCTGCTAAATGGTAGAATTAACAAGATGTTTCTTATAAACCGAAGTAGGTTGCCTTTCCTAGTTGGAAATCGAAAATTTAACAAACAATAGAGAGTTTTTCTGTTGATAGTATAACATATTGCACTAAATATACGACCGAAAAATCACTTAAAAAAGTACACTAACCTATGGACTGAAACACATTTCTCTTTCCTTATTTATGCTTCTGTTATTCGAGAAACTACAACCAAACTCCACACACGTATTCACCATTATACCAGTTTAAAACCTATAGTCCAAAGGTACTGCTAAATTGACATTTAACACCACAAGATCTTATTTTTGGTGACATTTAACACACAAAAGCAGAAGTGTAGAATCAAAATATGGCGGCTAGACAAAAAGTTCTTCACCAACCACAATATCTAAGGACAGAGCATTTCCTACCTATTCTCTCTATGTGTGAAATAACCCATCCCAAAATAGATTCCTTTTCATTGGTATAGATGATACGTTGGCAATGGAACTAGAAACACGGAGCGTTAACAACGGCAAGGAAGAACCAAACATACATGCGACACACCGAAGGAGCTTAACAAAAGACATGCATGAAACTCACGCTGATGAACCGTCTCCCAAGAGAAATTCGCAGATGAGGAATTGCGCTCCAAAACTGTATTAAATTTGCTGACAGGCGAAATCAAGTTTAATATTATTTCCGTAATTTCCTATGTACCCAGTAACGTTGCGAGTCGATTTGGCTGCAGCAGCACTTACGAACTCGCGATTGGAAATAAATGCTTCGTTTCTTGTGCTATGATGTTCACAATCCTGTTATTGCATTTCATTCAAATGACTAGCGTTCAATAAAGACAAACACGTAATTTTAAGCAAAAATATAAATTATTTTTATTTTCTGTAGCACGAATGTATAATGCACATTATGGATAGAGGAGGTATTGTAAAATGTCATACCCAGATTTCAGCGTAAATACATATTTTGAGACCCTCTGAACTGAAAAACAATTTAGAAATGTGTCTGTGTACAGCATAGTACAAAAACGAAATTTCGGTTAATTCCGAACTTGGTATTAAGTTCTTCCAAGGGTGTGACATAGTGATTTTCAACACCTACATTTACCCTTTACTTGTAATATTCTTTGAAATTTTGATTTTCTCAAAAATGGCTCTGACATGTTTTATTAAAATACTAGCTGTTTAAGATATTTTCATGAAAATCGAAAATTTATATCTTCAAATTCCTGGGAGTAGCCTTTGAAGACCCTATATTTTTGTATAACTAGTAAATCGTAAGAGATAAACAAAAGCTTACGGCACAAAAATGTAGATCTCATTAAAACACACAATTTATGTCATATGCATTTTTGTAGAGTTTATCATTTTTAAGATATTCCGAGTTAAATGTTTTCGGTTTTAAGCTACTTGCGCTTTTCTCAAACGGGAAGACATATTTCTTTTAGTCTTTCCTGTGTTTACTCATAGGAAATATGGAGCGACCGGCTAGAATACATATTTGCCTATAGATGGCAGATTAATCAAGTTTCTTTATTAGTCTTTATTGAACGACCGTTAAAATATACATTTCATTTGGCATAGCAATATCTTAAACATAATCTAAATCGTTGGAGCCATTTTAGAGAGAAACATTTTCCAAAAATGTTCCATGTAAAAGGTGGTTTCAAGTGCTGGGAGTTTCTTGAAACATTTCGTATCACACGCTTGGAAGATACAGAACTAAATGTCAAATTTGGTATTTAACTCACTTATCGTTTTTGAGTTATGTTCAAAGACACACACGCACGCAAATGCATACAAGGATCTTTCTCTAAAAAAGCTTTTTACGGTGAAATATTGACATAACATTTTTAGGTGGAGTATAATTATTAACAGGCGACCCACTCATCCTAATTTACTTTTGCAGATATCCCTTCGTGCGATAAAAGATTTTCAAAGATTTGTTAAAACCATCAAAGGGGAACTAGCTGATCGGCCTTCGTTTTGTCTTATCAGTGGGGTAGGTGAGCGGATAAAGTTTATTGAGAGAAACAAAGGGAAGTTTGCCTTATCTAGTTCCCCACTGTTTGGTTTTTATTTGAAATAACCCCATTGAGTTACACATTTTTTAAAGCACGAGGGGGTATATGAAATAAAAATCCGATATGATCCATTCTCATAACTTTCTCTATCTATTCCATGAACAAACTTTCGTTACAAAAGAGTATTATTTTATTTACGTCATGCTAATCAACATTAACATGGTCTTATTACTTACTTACTTACTTCTAAGTAGAAGGGAAATAAGGGAATGACTAGGCTAAAGCGATATTCAAATCTTTTAAAATCTGTCGCTCTATTAAACAACTGAAAGTCACTATTATACTATTGGCAGGTAAATAAAAGGAATGAAACGAAAGTTAATTTCCAGCCTGAGAAAATTTTAAGTAGTTTAAAGTTGAAAACGATAACAAGGTATACCTTGGAAACGGTTAACCCTACAACAAATTTATATGACATAAATTGTGTATTTTAACGAGATCTATAATTTCTGTTGTAAGATCTGTTAACCATTTACCAGTTCATAAAAAGTATTCAGAATGAATAAATCTTTATAGAGACTAATTCTAGAAAATTCAATATATACTTTTCGTTTGTCTTAAAGATATCTTAAACATAAAGTATTTTAATTAAACTCTTTAGAACCAGTTTTGAGAAAATCAACCTTTTGATAAATGTTTCATGTAAACGGTAGTTGGGGAAGAGAGGATTTTCTTGAAAACCTTCATGTTGCATTCTTGGAAGACATTGAACAATATATTTCAAAAAATTTCTTATTCAGGGTTCTTAAAACATGTATTAATGGTAAACTCTCTGTATAGAATAATTGGATGGATTACAATACCTTCTCTACTTACTATGTACATTTTACATTCGTGCTAGAGAAAGTCTTATTCTTAGTCACTGTTTAGACTTTATTGGTCTGTTTCAGGTCGAAATTGCTGCTGGATCTATATTTTCCTAGGTCTTCCCAATTTTCTTCTTCCTCGTTGTGAATAGTTATATACTACTTCTGGTATTCTGTTTTTAGTCATCCTTATTAGGTGCTATCTCCAGTTTGTTCATCTATATTGTTGTATTTAGTTCTTTTACGTTTAATTGTTACCTTATTTTGTATTATGTATTTTGTCTGCTCATTGATTTCCTGCTATTGATCTGAGGAACCTCATTTCTGCAGCCAAATATTGTGCTGTCATAGTCCAAGTTTCGGATCCAATTGTAGGAACTGACATCGTCTTATATCATTTCATGATAGATTTTTTTCTGGCTTAATTTTCAAAGTTCTATTTAGTGTTTCTGTTATACAATTCAACTTATTTAGTTTATTATTTATTATTTCTATTAAACATGATATTTTGCAGCCTAGAAAATTAACTTTTGTTACTGCTTCCATTGATTTATTTCTTAATATTATCTTAGACCAAAATGGATAAGATCTTTGCAGACATTGTTTTTTGCTTTTTCTAATGATAGAGAAAGTAAAAATATAAAACTTCTATACTAAGTAAAGGATAGTGAGAGTAACAATTGACAAGCTTTTAGGCATGCATGATTATCCACAGGTTTTCCAATACACTCCTATGTTATGTTAGAATTTCTGCAGCTGCCCTGTGTGCTGCATTAGCGATGTTAAATCTTGGTTTTTTAGGAGTTGGTATAGGTTCTGGAAGTGGAGTTTATGTGGCTCCGGAACTACAGCTCCCATTTAACTGAAAAACTCTCGTAACGTATTGCAGCAAAAATGTGGCAGGAAGGTAAAGTAGGTACACCTAGCTACGTGTGCCGAGAAATCAATTTCAGTAGTGGTGGAACTTTGTGTGTGGTTGTTTCGCTTTCAAGAGCTCACACACTCATTTGCCAGTATCCTCCACTTTCATTCCCTCACAAAGAGGACTGTTTCACGAAAATGTAATATGCTTTACTGTGTGGTTTATTGCTCTAGGAGGCAGATGTTGCAAACAGATTATTTTAACTTTCTCTATCACGTATGTAGTACATAAATAATGTATACAATGTTTGGAAAATGTGATTAATTTGTATTTCTTACCGATATTATTGTTACTGGATGAAAAATATCTGATGTGTTCCGTTCACATGAATTTCTCTACTCTCTGCAACAAATTATTGTTAAAAAGCTCATGCTTCTGTTTACTTCATTCTAATTGAGAAAAAGTTAGCAGAAATAGCCTTATTACTTGCTTCCTTGAAAGTATAAGCGAATTAAGGGAGTGCCATAGGTTAAAGAGATAGTCAAAAACTGGTTGCTATGTGACTGAAGTTCCTTTGTTTGTATGGACAGGAGTTGAGAAATTCCTGTATGAGAAAAGTAGAAGCTTTTCAAAGCTGAAACTAAAAACAAGGAATATCTCCAAAATGTAAATAACATAAACTGTGTGCTTTAACTGTTTTACAGTTGTTGTGTCGTAATATTTTGTCCATCTCTTACGATTTAGCAACTATACTAAATTCCGTAAAATTCATCCAGAATAAAGTAGTCTTCTGAGGCTATTCCCAGAAAATTCAAGACATACATTTTATTTGTCAGGTAAATGTCTTTAATATATATTTCAAAACCGTTGGAAATATTTTGAGAAAATAAAAGTTTTCGAGATTTTTTCCATGTAAAGAGTAGTTCGGGGTGGGGGAATTTTTCCTCAAAATCTTCGTGTTGCATCCCTGGAATACCCTGAACTTAAACACCGAGTTTGGTATTTTATAGACTATTCGTTTTTGAGTTATCGTGTTCACACACATACACACACGGACACACACACTCACACAAACATATACACACACACGAAGCTTTTTCTGAAAATGATTTTTTTGTATACAGGGGACCCTAAAACTTATATTTCCGGTGAAATCTCGGTATCGAATCTTTGGATGGAGTGCAATGCCGTCTCTATACACTATGTACATAGTATATGTAGACAAAGTAAAAATGGAAAGGGCGTGTTATTTATGGAAGCTCTAACTAATGTGATTCTCAGAGTCCCATTTTAAATTGGGCGTGAAAGACCAATTAATTTTGCTTAGAGGCCTCTCTATTAGGCTTTTTGTTCTTTTACGTGCCCTAAATCAACGACACGGGACCAACGGCTTAGCTTCCCTTCCGAAGGAAGCAATGCTAAGGGTTTTTACACTCCAAAAAATCCATCGTCCTCCGAGTTTGAATCCGCGACCTTGAGTATATGAAGTTAGTACTGGATGAGAGTTAACATTCCCATATACAGGATGTATCTATATTGGTGTCGTATATTTAGGTGGCGTGTTTCTGATATCAAAGTATTAAAAAAGCTCATATGAACATTATTTCAGAGTTACAACAATAAATTAAAAGTTACAAAAATTGCTCGAAGTGGCTTCCTCTTGCTTCTATGCATGCAGTAAGTCCTGTCGTACTTCATTAGGATTTTCAAATGCCCAGTAATGAGTGTTATGAAAACTGAAGATGCCATCGCAAATAAAACCAGAGTCGTCCGCGAGTAAGATACCGTCGCGAATAAAACCAGCCTTATCCGCAAGTAAGATACCGTCGCGAATAAAACCAGACTCGTCCGCGAGTAAGATGCCATCGCAAATAAAACCAGAGTCGTCCGCGAGTAAGATACCGTCGCGAATAAAACCAGTCTTATCCGCAAGTAAGATACCGTCGCGAATAAAACCAGACTCGTCCGCGAGTAAGATACCGTCGCGAATAAAACCAGAGTCGTCCGCGAGTAAGATACCGTCGCGAATAAAACCAGACTCGTCCGCGAGTAAGATACCGTCGCGAATAAAACCAGCCTCCTCCGCGAGTAAGATACCGTCGCGAATAAAACCAGCCTCCTCCGCGAGTAAGATACCGTCGCGAATAAAACCAGCCTCATCCGCGAGTAAGATACCATCGCGAATAAAACCAGACTCATCCGCGAGTAAGATACCGTCGCGAATAAAACCAGCCTCATCCGCGAGTAAGATACCGTCGCGAATAAAACCAGACTCGTCCGCGAGTAAGATACCGTCGCGAATAAAACCAGACTCGTCCGCGAATAAGATACCGTCGCGAATAAAACCAGACTCGTCCGTGAGTAAGATACCGTCGCGAATAAAACCAGACTCGTCCGCGAGTAAGATACCGTCGCGAATAAAACCAGCCTCATCCGCGAGTAAGATACCATCGCGAATAAAACCAGACTCGTCCGCGAGTAGGATACCGTCGCGAATAAAACCAGCCTCATCCGCGAGTAAGATACCGTCGCGAATAAAACCAGCCTCATCCGCGAGTAAGATACCGTCGCGAATAAAACCAGCCTCATCCGCGAGTAAGATACCGTCGCGAATAAAACCAGCCTCATCCGCGAGTAAGATACCGTCGCGAATAAAACCAGCCTCATCCGCGAGTAAGATACCGTCGCGAATAAAACCAGCCTCATCCGCGAGTAAGATACCGTCGCGAATAAAACCAGCCTCATCCGCGAGTAAGATACCGTCGCGAATAAAACCAGCCTCATCCGCGGGTAAGATACCGTCGCGAATAAAACCAGAGTCATCCGCGAGTAAGATACCGTCGCAAATAAAACCAGCCTCATCCGCGAGTAAGATACCGTCGCGAATAAAACCAGACTCGTCCGCGAGTAGGATACCGTCGCGAATAAAACCAGCCTCATCCGCGAGTAAGATACCGTCGCGAATAAAACCAGCCTCATCCGCGAGTAAGATACCGTCGCGAATAAAACCAGACTCATCCGCGAGTAAGATACCGTCGCGAATAAAACCAGACTCATCCGCGAGTAAGATACCGTCGCGAATAAAACCAGCCTCATCCGCGAGTAAGATACCATCCACAGAGATTTTCTCTCAGCAACAGAGTTCACCAGAGGTGGAACGCTTGCTTACTGCACACTCCGGTGTAATGTTTACAAGATTCTTGAACTGTTGCAAATAATGTTATTCCAAGATTCGAATAATGCCTCCCGAAAGTTTTGCCTCTGTTAAACGGATCAGTTACTTATCTCCAGTTGCTTTGCCACACTTATGCACGAAAAAAAATGTATATAACATAAATTGTGTGTTTTGAAGTGTTCTACATTTTTTTGTGTGGTAAGTTTTTGTCCATCTCTTACGGTTTAGCAGTTATGATCCAGAATAAAGTAGTCTTCAAAGGCTATTCCCAGAAAATTCAATGTGAACATTTTGTTTGTCGGGTAAATATCTTCAATATACGATGTTTTAATCAAAATCGTTAGAGCCATTTATAAGAAAATCAAAAATTTCGAAAAAAATTCCATGTAAAGATTAGTTAGTGGTGGGGGGGATTTTCTTGAAAATCTTCGTGTCGTATCCTTAAAAGATACCAAACTTAAATACCAATACCAAGTTTGTTATTCAACAGTCTTTTCGTTTTCGAGTATGCTGTCCACACACACACACACACACACATGGACCTTTTTCTGAAAATGTTTTTTTTTTTATTCAGGAGGACCCAAAACATGTATTTCCGTTGAAATCTCGGTATCGAATTTTTAGGTGCATTACAATACCTTCTCTATGCACTATGCACATAGTACGTATATTGAAAGTAAAAAAAAAACACTAATGCACAACAATTACTTGGCATTTAAATCCTGCCTCACAATGTTTGTCCAGTTTTACTTTCTCTACATAGTACATGGTGCATAGGTTGGGAACGTATTGCACTCCGTCCAGAAATTCGATACCTAAGATTTCACCCAGTAACCCCCCCCCCCCCAAAAGAAAATTAGAAAAAAATTTTGTGTGTAAGTCCGAGTGTCTGCGAACATTGCTCAAAAACGAAAAGTTTGTAAAATAGCAAACTTGGTATTTAAGTTTAGTATCTTCCAGGGGTGTGACTGGAAGATTTTGAGAAAAATCTCCCCAAATACTCTTTACATGGGCAAAAGGTTTCCAAAGAATTGGCTCTAATGATTTTCATTAATATATTATGTTACATTAAAGATATTTACATGACTAATAAAATGTGTATGTTGAATTTTCTGGGAATAACCTCCGAAGAGGTCTTTATTCTGTGTGGATTTTGCTGAATTTTGCATTACTGGTAAACCGTAAGAGATAGACAGAAACTTAACGCACTAAAAATGTAGATCTCAGTGAAACACACAATTTATGTCCTTTACATTTTTTTCGTAGATAGACCACTTAAGAATTATCCATTGTTATTGCTTTCTGTTTTAAAATACTTAACATTTTTCTCATAGTGGAATTTGCAAAAAAGAAAGAAAAAAAAATGATTTCAACTACATGGCAACCAGCTTTTTAAATAACTGACTATGCTTTAGCCTAGTGTATTCCCTTGTTCTCCTTCTACATACAAGGAAGCAAGTAATAAAGTCAGTTTCTGCTGATGTTTTTCTCGGTTAGTATGAAGTAGATAGAAAAATAAGTATTTTAACTATAATTTATTGTAGAGAAAGGCAAGTGAATGGAATCCAAAAGATTTTTACTTAACAAAGTGAGTAACAGAAAAACTGAATGAATGTTCTGGTATTATAACATGGCCAACAGAGCAGCATCCAATTCGAACCCGTGATTTCACCGGAAATACATGTTTTGGGTGCCCCTGAGTCAATAAAAAGCATTTTTAGAAAAAGTTCCGTGTGTGTGTGTCTATGGACAGCATGGCTCAAAAACGAAAAGGCCTTTAAATACCCAACTTGATATTTTAAGTTCAGCATCGCCCAAGGATGCGCAAGAAAATCCTCCACCCCCAATGGACAAAATTACGAAATTTTTTGATTTTATCAAAAATGTCTTTAAAGATTTTGATTAAAATCTCTTATACTTAAGATATTTACATGACAAATAAAATGTTTATCTTTAATTTTTGTGGAATAGCCTCCAAAGACCTGTTTATTTTGGATGATTTTTTTTGGAATTTTGTATAGCTAGTAAACCGTAAGGGCTATCAAAAACTTACTACACAAAAATGTAGAGCTCCTTAAAAACACAGAATTTGTCATACATTTTTTTCCCTGGAGTGACCGCTTTCGAGATATTCCTTATTGGTTTCAGTTTTACAATACTTGAAGCTGTTCTCATACAGGAATTTGCCATCTCCTGGACACAGAAAGAAACTGATTTCAATCCCACAGCAACCACATTTTGAAACATTTGAACTGTTGGTTTAGCCTAGTGTATTACTGTATTTCCCTCCTACTTATAAGAAATTAAGTAAAAAGACCGTTTCTGTTAGTGTTTATCTCGATTAGCATTAAATAGAAGAATAGGTTTACTAGCAATAATTTGTTACAGAGATGTAGAGAAAGTTCTGTGAATGGAACACATGAGCATTTTTTAGATAAACGTTCTCTCATTTAATGATAATTCAGTATAAGATTTCAATATTTATAAATGTCCCTTTTGTATGTGGATTTTTCTTCAGAAATATAGCTTCAATATTTCATCTATTTATCTGGCCAGAACTGCACATTTCAAAAGTGAAAAAATTCAACAGCTCTTACAGAAATGATGACTGTCAAGTAAATCTATTCTTTAAAATCTGCTTCTCAGTGAGCTAATTCTTCTGACGAAAAATAAGGCTCTAGGCAATATATTTTATAGACAATTTACGTTGAAATATAGAGCTGTCCTTAAATTTCTGATGGGTATTGTACTACACAAAATGTAGATGTTAAAATACCTGCTTTCTGTCAAATACTATTTTATTGCATTTACAGTTCTGTTTTATTGGTTGAATTTCAATACTGTTTCAGATTAGTAAAATATAGTAATAACATAAATTACTTCGCTCCTGATGAAGCAAGAAGTATGGAATTTGGAATTTGGAAATTATCACAAAGAGATAAGTTAAAATAAGAACTAAAGCTTTCCTGGCGACGTGTTAATTCAAATCAGTTCACCCTGAAGACGAGGAAGATGCACTTCTTCGAAACGTTGGTGTCAAGCCAAGTTTGTACCTGGCTAGAAGCCCGAGAAGATTTTGAATTAAAGAGATAAGTGTTTAAAAATTATGCTTTTCTCTATCCCTCTATCATTTATCAATGGACATAAAATTATTGTTAGGAAAGTTTGTATCAATCCACTTCATTTTAGTTGAGGTAACACTAAAATATCATATTTCGCAAGGAGAAAAGCGACAGTCAAAAGTATAAGAATTGGATGCTATATGCTGGCCATAAAGTTTTATGCTTATTCCCTGCAATCACGAGAAACAGCTGAACATTGAAGAATTGAGCACTGACCAAGAACTGAAAAATTGTAACTATTATTAACGAGTATTTTGGAATTGGATTATGGTATAACAAACTTATCTGGAATACAAATCAAGATATACATTGTAATGTCATATATTATTTTAATATTCTGTGTTTTAATCAAAATCATTAAAGTCACATTGAGGTAATCTAAAATTCCGAAAAATGTTCCCATGAAAGGATATTTTGGAGAGTGGGAATTTTCTAAAGATACTGAAATGGTAGACCTAGTTTGGTATTTAACCGACATTCCGTTGAGAGTTATACTGTTATACAGATAACATACAAACGGAACTTTCTCTAAAAATTCCTTTTAGATTCAGGGAGTCTCAAAATGTGTATTTGAGGTGAAATTTTGGTATCGGGTTTTTGGTCGTAATAATTTTTTCTACTACACGTAATAGAGAAAAAATATTGCTAACACTTTAGCCTTCATTTTTTTTTAAATTATTTTTATTGTTTCCTCTTTAACATCTAAGATCATATGAGGGGGCTTTGCATTACAAACAACTCGTTGTCTGTAGGTTCTTTACGTTGGGGTTAAATAGCGTCCTTAAACACACTCATACACACACACATACACACATACATACTTCCTGACTCTGTGGAGGATAGGGAATAATTCTGGTTAAAGAAAATTTCCTCGCCCAGTCGGGACTCAAACCCGGGCCCTCCGGGTAACATCCTTACAGTGAAATGCAAACTGAGTAATGAAAGTTTCTGTATTATCTCCCAAGTTTGAATGTCGATCACAGAGAGTTGCCCGGGTAAAGTTTATTTCCAGAAGTTTGTTTAATACCGAAGACAGCTATCGGGTAGTGTGGTGGTAGCGTGTCTGCCTGACATTCAAAAGGTCGCGAGTTCGAATCTCGCTTAGGGCGAGTTGCCGGATAAGGTTTTTTTTTCGGGGTTTTCCCTTATCCTGAGAAGACAAAAGTCGAGTAACTTTAAGCTCCATGGGCCTCGAAATCATTTGGGCATCATCTCACCAATTTCATTTATTGTCCGATATGACCAACCAGGTTAAAGGACGTTAAAATAAAAAATAAAAAAGTACAAAATAACATTATTTATTCTCCGATATAATCTGCTATGGAAGATAATATTTTTCTTTGCCAGATAAGGGCTTTTTTCTTGATTTCTCCCATCAACGGTGCAATAGCGATGCATAATACTATTTATCGTTCTTCCTTTCTGCGAGTAATCAATGTAGATTATTCCGCTTGCCTCCAAAAAAACCGATGCAAATATTCATGCAAAAAGAAAGAAGGAAAAGAAAAGAAACAGATCAATCATTTGAAAGAATAGGTTATAGAATAATGAGTAGAGAAAGTCATATGAATAGAATACATTCCATTTTTGTACATAGATTTTATTCAAATTACTGTTACTGTGTACTGGTTAAAAGAAGACGAGAAATAAATGAATCAAAGTCGCTGAGATGCTACGTTTATAAGATGCTACACAAAGAGTAAGCCCCACATAAATGTTCCTGTTGCTGTCGGAGGGCACACGTTCAGATGCCTGCTGTCTCCCAACATGTCGCGTTACAAGCCATCCTCACACAAAAAGAATACAAGGAGAAAGGGAACGTTTCGGTGGCGAAACAAAAGTCGGGTGCTGTTATAGGTCCAGCGGACCAGAGCGTGAATAAAAAGACAGGCAGGAATGAGGAAAAATATCTTAGAACCAAAATGTTTCTTGTGACGATGGAAAACTACTAAAGAAGCATAAGACCCAGAAATCATGGGCTAAGGGGCCGAAGAAAGCCACGAATGAGATGGGATGTCCAAATTAAAAGAGCTATGGCACTGGTGGGAACAGTACCAAAAATAAAAAATGAACCTTTCAGGGAATAAAATAGATGGCCGTAGCGGTGTACAGTCCCTGCTGCTATTTCCTGTCTTGGTAGACTTACGTAAATGCATCTGCATTTACAACGAGGCTTCAGGTACAGTTATAAGATTGATATATAAGACCTTGGTAAACACCACTTCTATAACGAAAATAAACATTTTATCGTTGCGCTCATTAGGTTAACATACGGCATGAATAGATTCTAAGGCCTGTGCAATTTCCTCGCTCTGTTGATGCTGAATTGCTATGACGAAGCGGAAGAGTGGCTAATTTCCTAAGTTAATGGTTGTGGTATATGGTTATGGTTGAGGACTGCTGAATCTCAAGGGAATCTGAACTATCACAACTCTCTTTAGTATAAAGAATTTTGTTTCGTAGTCGGCTTTCCCTCCCCATTTAAGGACTGACACTTCCATAGGGCTTACAAGCGGCTGCGTAGTGGTCAGAAGTCTAGCGGGGAGGCAACGGCAAGAAACCACGGAATGGAAAATTTGGAACGAGTGGTCGACCCGTGACCTGGACGAAGTGGATAATACGTATGTAATGCAAGCGCAATGGCATATAGGAAAGGTGATGATAGAAAAATTGGTAGCAGGATTTGCGGAAGAAACCGGAGGCCCAGGAGAAAGCTCTCCCCGATGCCGCTTCGTTCACCACAAATCCCAGATGCGGGCTCAACGTTAAAGCACTGCGTAAGCTAAAATGTTAGTAAACCATTTATATATTAGCTTTTTACCGGAATCATATAACTAATTAAGAAAGAATTACTATATGAAAATTTACCTTGAGCAAATCAAATATGAAATAAAAGTACCTATGCATAACCTTTTTGTATTGTTTAACAATATAACTAGAACTGCGTAATTATGCTAAGCTTTCACTTTGATTGTTTTGGCTTTCAATATAAAACCTGCCAAAATGATATATACTGAAACCTTTAATGCAATGTAGTATTCATGTGCTCTTATAATGCATTGCCACTACCACCCTTATGTGAGTCATCTAGTATCCGATATCCTGTCCACGTAGCCGAGTACACACGTACAGTTACTTCGGCTACGCTCAGATACTTATATACTGAACCCAAAATGGAGAGAAAACCACCTGTTTTACTACCACACTACAATATTCATGCCAGTTACCATGCATTGTTGTTGAAAGCAGAACTACAGTAACATAAGGTGAAATGAACTTAACTCAATGCTCCAAGCAGTTACTATCGCCAAAAACCTCGTAGTCCCATGCCCATCGTAAGATCATGCCGCTAGTCCGTCATGAGTAATTCGTGACTTGCAGGTACATGCCACTCTCCGACCCGCTCTCCTACTACGAATTGACACGCCCAAAATGCAGTCTTCCCTCAAGACTTCTGTGACGTCATGCTATAAGGAAGGATGACACCTCCTCCACTTTCCTCTAACCTCATTCAGACACAGAGACTAGAAAACTCACTCATACTCTGTTAATAATAATAATAATAATAATAATAATAATAATAATAATAATAATAATAATAATAATAATAATAATAATAACAACAAAACAACACTCACAAGTATCACATACTTTTTGGTGGCATAACCTTACAACACCATATCTGTTACAATGTGGAGTAGTATCTTTGTATTAATTTTGCTCAATGAAGTACAGAGCGTTTGAAAAGACACCGCACTCATACTTAGAACATTTATCTTTAGGGTTTTCACTGGATGAGTTGACACGCTTTGTATTCTGGATTACTGTAACCTTGAAGATTGGTTTTGTACAACACCCTCTAGATACTGGAAGGCCTAACAACTGCCTTTACCGTTTCCTGTGACGTCATTACCTGGAGACGAACTACTATTCTGCGAAGTTCGTTTGAAGGTATGTTAAGAGTATTGTTTTAGCATTCTTACTAATTGCATGTGATTATTGTAGTGCATTATTTGGTTTAATCTCTTTGTTGTGGCCGAACTGCAAGGGAAATTATGATCTGGACAATAACATTGTGTTCAAATTTTCGAAACTATAGGTTATTTGACAGAAATGATTGCATGCCATTCAAAGGAAAAGCTATAAAGTTATGAATTATTCTGTTGTAAGATTAATTACAACATATTAATTATTAGAAATGCAAGAATTTTGCAAATAGTAATAAGTGAATACGAATCCATATTACAGCATGTAAACCTGACCTGTTGCCTTTAGAAAACCATTGCAGTTTAATAGTGCTATTCGCATGTCCGCAGTTATAAATAACAATAAAATGTGACCATTGTTAATAATAATAATTATTATTTATTATTATTACAATGTTTAGAGCAATACAATTACCGGAAGGTAGTTAACCTAACCTTTTCTGTATTTGGTTCAGGAAGTCATTGGTAGTGTAATGGTAAAAAACCTTAGATGCAGCTGAAATTGATATTCAATATCACTGTAGAATACTAAATTAAAAGCAAACTATAACAATATCGAGCTATAATTATACCTAACCTGTTCAGATTTATCAATTTAGTCCATTAGGGAGGTAATGCTAAGATAACCTTAGCTCCACGTATATAACCTTAAACATTTAGCAAACCGTAAGGAAAGTAATTATACCTTAATCTTACTGCAGTGTAGGCAATGATAGAATTTAACCTATTAGATTTAGAAAGCCATTAGGGGAAATAATTTAAAAAAGAACTAACATGTGAAATTTATCCAATCACTGAGGATATTAAGCTATGTATAAACCTTATAAAACCTGTAGGTGATGATAAAACCTAACCCGTTAGTTTTAGCAAGCCATAAAGGAAATACTTAAAAAACAAATATATTAAATTTAGCAAATCACGAAGGTAAGAAAACCTGTAGATGATAATAAAACTTAACCTGTTAGATTTAGCAACCATCAGGGAATTAATTTTGAAAAAGAAAAAAGACAATATGTGGAATTTAGCAAATCACTGAGGTTATTAGCTACCTCACAATTTTAGAAAAACCTCTAGGTGATGATAAAGCTCAACCTGTTAAATTTAGTAAGCCATTAGGGACTTTATTTTACTTTAAACGTACTGAGTAGATGATCAAATATGGCCGTTTTTGTTTTTGGCATAAATAAATAGTTTATAAAATATACAATTTTAATGTGTTTTGCTACATTTAAGTTGTTAAAAAGAATATTTTATCTACCCAGCTATCTTTCAAATCCAGAAGAGGCATATCCCTGTCACAGAAAATCATGCCTATGTCTTTTGTTTGCGCTAGTATTTCACTACTGTAAATTTTTTTCTGTGCCTAGCCAAAAATATATTGACTGCTAAGTGGAGCATTCCTTTTCCTTTGTTTCTCCACATGGGTTTACATTGAAGAAAGTTTCCTTGTTATCTAGATTAGACTTTTTGAACATAAAAGAATACATGGATTCGTACTGAAAGTCCCCCAATTCCTCTTTCCAATTTTTTTTTTTCCGTCCGTTCTGTTTCTTTATGTCGGTATAGTATTTTATGTTTTTCTAAGGAATATGAATGACGGATTTGGTATAAATACATAGTTGTAAGTATGCAGGAACATGCAGACATGCATTAAGCTTTATGGACTTAGATTCTGATAAAAACAATCCCAAACAAAAAAGATATCAAAGTTACTAAATTCATTTTTAAATACGTTTCTTACGGTAAGCATAATGCTTTAAAGGCTATTTTGTTCGCTTATTAAATTTTATTTTAATTTTAAGTAAGAGATAAATGCAATCGTTATAAGCTTACATGGGATCCTGTTTAACTGCTTTCCTTGTTACTTTCCTTTTCCTTTTTTATTTATTCAATTTAACTAGCCAAAATCACCGGTGTTGTTCATGATTTGACTATTTATACCTACAGCATAGTTTAAGTTGCACTTGCCCAAAAGTAGGTATACTATTATTGAACAACTATTCCATCTTTAAATCTATGATCACAAATCTTTAGGAAATTTGCAGGTCTATTTTGGTTGCTAATGTTAAATAAAATCCGCTATTTGCATTAAAATAGCATACTGTGTTGGAAAATGTTTAGAGAAATTCCTGTGACCGTAACATCGAACGATTATCTAACTCTAAGCTAAACAGTAACTAAAGGCCAATTCTGTTGAACGAGTGTAAATTGATACCTCGATTAACGTGAAGAATAAGTTCTTGCTTTAGTGTGTTGGAAAGACGTAGAGAAAGTCCTGTGAATGTAATATCGGACGGAATGTCGACTTGCAAGCCAGACATTAACTAAGGTTTAACTCTGTTGGAATTTTGTAAGTGGATATCTGAATTAGTATGAAGAATAATCCTTATTGTCATAGTCGTTAGAGAATGTGTAGAGAAAGCTTTGTGAATGTAAGATCAAATGGAATATGGTGTTTTAATCTAGAATAACTAAGGGTTAAATCTATTCGATTTGTGTGAATGGATATCTGGTTAACATGAAGAATAAACCAGTTTTATCATAGTACGCTGGAGAATGTGCAGAGAAAGTCATATGAGTGAAATATAGAACGGAATATAAATTATAAGCTAGACAGCATTTTTCGCCTAATGTCAAAAATTAACTGTGCCATGTTTGGTCGAAATCGGAACAACAGTGTAGAATTTTATTACAAATACATACATGCATACACTGACTTCTATATATTAAGATGAGTAAAATATGTGTTTTGCGCACATAAACCAGTATTAATCATTGACGGAGTGCGTGTCAATACTAAGCAAGCGATCGCCTCTTGTAGGTGACGTCACAGTTGTGTTGTGAGGCCTTGCCTCTCTTTGTGTTATTTTTAGGTCACGCATCTATTGCGTAATTGAATTGTAATCGTAATCGGGAACAATGACTTTTATGCGCGCGAGGCATATCGCTTTGTTGAAAGCATATTTTGAGTTCAAGTCGTAAGAAAGTATTATTTATGCATTTGAATGCCGGTTTCGCGATACAGGCTCTGTGGATGATAGACAAAGAAGTGGAACACCCAAGGAAGTAACACAAGATTTTGAGCAGCGAATGGTTACATTACCACGAAAATGGTTAAGATGTTTAGCACAGCAAATTGGATCATCAGTGCATCCACACATAAAACACTTAAGACAACGAAAGAGTACACGAATGTTTCAAAGTCGTCCAGGAGCTGCGGCCGCCCGATCTAGGGAAACCTGCCAATTGTTCCGTATTTTCACACGCAACAATGTAGCGTTCTCGATAAGACTTTCTTTACGGATGAGGAGTGGATCCACTTAAATACCTACACTAGGATTTGGACAACTGAAAATCCACAAGTCTTCCACGAAGTGCCGCTTCATTCACAAAATATCGGCGTTTGGTATGCAATTTTGCGAAGAAAGATTGTTGGACCCTTCTTCTTTTTGTTAACAGTCAATGGCGCCGTTTACAAGGATATTGTGAGGCATTTCGTGGCTATGTTGGAAGAGGATGAACGTGACAGTTGGTTTCAACAAAATGGTCTTGCCATATTGCAGAGGAGACGTGCTACATTGTTGTGTGTGAAAATACGGAACCATTGGCAATAATGGTGACGTTTCCCTAGATTAGGCAATCGCAGTTCCTGAACGAGATGTTGAGGAACCTTTTCGGAAATCAATTATTCAGCAAAAAATTATGGCCTCTACGCTCCCCCGATGTGACCTCTACAGATTTCTTTCTGTGGGGTTATTTAAAGTTACAACCTTGAGTGTCGCGGAACATGCGCAGTCATGTGGAGTTGTGTTTACAAGACAATTGTGGTCATTTTGCAATACGTGTTGTGAATTATTGACATGAAAAGTGTTATGGCACATATAGCCTTGTGTTTGGAAGAAAATAGTGACCATTTTCAGCAGTGTTCTGAGCTCAGGTACGTCGCGAAAGTAATGCGCGCAAAATGGTGCACTGATATGTATTTCCTTAGACATTGAGATAATCGTACAAACGAGGAACGGTTTAAACTTGGTTTCACGTACCTAAAGGTATGTGCAATAAATATACATGTTCATCTTTTATGAGCAATACAATTTGAGAAACAATTAATAAACTCTGAATTCGGGAACTTTACGAACATCCTGCACTTTTCTTAGTTTATGTTGTCATTTATATTTTACTGTTTCATGTCAATTTGACGTGGAGTTGCATTGCACCTAAGCCTGGCGAAAATTGATGCATTTTGTCGAACACAAAATTTTCTAGAATGTAGAGCCGGTGGTCCCATGAAACGTTTATTTGCACGTAAGAGTCGTATACCCTAAAATAAGAAGGTTCCTGGGCAAAATACCGTCATTACGCGCCCGAAAGTTGTGATTTTATACTACAGAGACATCTGTTGGCAACGAGCTGATCCCTCGTTACCATGCTGCATAGTCCAGTCCAGTGTGATTGGCAGGCTGAGGGCAGCCCGAGGTGTGTTAGACGTGTCCCTGTTCTCAGAGAGAACTTAACCACGTTCTGACGGGATTGTGGGTTTGGCAAACTCACGAACTATAAATTCAAATCCGATCACGGAAAAACATCGTAACGATGCCCTCTGCTGCACTTAGAAGTTACAGGTAATAGCTAACTAACTTGAGCTTTATGTATTCTCTTATTTCCCTTCTACGTATACGGAATTAATTAATTCAATAATTTCTGCTGTTTTCTGCTTAACTTGATTAGTACAAAGTAGAAAGAAGGATCAGCTTTTGTGAGAAGAATTTGTTGCAGAATAACTAGAGAGTGTCATATGAATGGAACACGTCAGAGTTCGTGCTGTCGGACGACAAATGAAATAGGTAAAATGATGCTCAAGGGAGCCCGAAGTCCATAGAACTTAAGAGATCCTTAATATTTATTTTGTCAGGATAAGGAAAATCCCCGGATAACATTTTATTATTGTAAGAAACCTTAAGGAGGGAATTACATATGGTTTTTGTAAACTTTTATTTTCCATTGTTTGAAGTAGGTGAGGACATCTACCATCACACTAAGGGGCGGGCTTACATATTTTTACTTTCTCTATACGTACTATGTACACAGTGTATAGAGAAGGTATTGCATTGTACCCAAAAATTTGGTCCCGAGATTTCACCGGAAATATATGTTTTGAGACCCCTGAATCCAAAAAAAAAGCATTCTTTGAAACATGTCCGTGGTATGTCTGTCTGTGTGTCTGTGGGCAGCATAGCTCAAAAACGAAAAGACCGTTAAAACCAAACTTGGTATTTAAGTTTGGTATCTTCCAAGGATGCGATACGAAGATTTTCAAGATAATCCCCCCACCCCAAACTACCCTTTATATCGAACTTTTTTCGAAAATTTTGATATTCCAAAAAAATGGCTAACGATTCTGATTAAAATCCAGACATTTACATACCAAATAAAATGTATATATTGAATTTTCTGGGAATAGCCTCTGAAGACATATTTATTCTGGATGAATTTTGCCGAAATTTGTTTAACTGCTAAACGGTAAGAGATAGACAAAGCTTACTGCACAGAAAATGTAGAGCACGTTAAAACCCACAATTTATGTTATACAACTTTTTTTTTTGTGGAGTTGATCGTTTTTTAGTTAATCGTTGTTTTTGATTCCACCTTTCAAAAACTTATATTTTCTCATACAGGTATTTGTCAACTCCTGTCCATGCAAACAAAGGAACTTCCGTCACATAGTAACCAGCCTTTGACTATCTTTTACCTATGGTACTCCCTTATTTCGTTTCTACTTAAAAGGAAGCAAGTAATAAGACTATTTCTGACATTTGTTTTCACGATTAGCATGAAGTAAATAGAAGCATAAGCTTTTTAACAATTTGTTGCAGATATACAGAGAAAGTCATGTGAATGGAACACATCAGATTTTTTGTAAACGTTTATTTTCATTGTTTGAATTAGGTGAGGATAGCTACCATCACACTAAGGGGCTGGCTTACATATTTTTACTTTCTCTATACGCATTATGTAAATAGTGTATTGAGAAGGTATTGCACTCCACCCAAAAATTCGATAATGAGATTTCACCGGAAATATAGGTTTTAGGGTCCCTTTTATCTAAAAAACGCATTTTCGGAAAAAGGTCCGTGTGTGTGTGTGTCCGTGTGTCTGTGAACACGATCACTCAAAAACGAAAAATACAAAACTTGGTACTTAAATTTAGCATCTTCCAGGGATGCGACACGAAGATTTTGAGAAAAATCCCCCCCTACCCCAACTAATCTTTACATAGAACTTTTTTCGAAAAATTTTATGTTCTCAAAAATGGCTCTAACGATTTTGATTAAAATTTCGTATATTAATCATATTTACCTGACAAATAAAATGTATATCTTGAATTTTCTGGGAATAGCCTCTGAAGAGTATTTTATTCCGGATGAATTTTACGGAATTTTGAATAACTGCTGAACCGTAGGAGATGGACAAAACACGAAAAATGTAGAGCACGTTAAAAGACACAATTTATGTTATATAAATTTCTTTCGTGGAGTTCATCGCTTTTGGTTTCTGCTTTTATTAACATACTTTTCTCACACAGGAATTTGTCAACTGCTAACCATACAAACAAAGGAACTTCAGTGACATAGCAACCAGCTTTTAACTTTCACTTTAACCTATGGCACTCTCTTGTTTCGGTTCTACTTACAAGGAAGCAAGTAATAAGACTATTTGTTTTAATTTTTTCTGATTAGGATGAAGTAAATAGAAGTATAAGCTTTTTAAGAATAATTTGTTGCAGGGATGTAGAGAAAGTCATGTGAATGGTACACATCAGATTGTTTAAACCTTTATTTTCATTGTTTGATTTAGGTGAGGGCAGCTACCACCACACTAAAGGGCAGGCTGACATATAATTTTTGTAAACGTTTATTTCCATTTTTTGAAGTAGGTAGAAATTAGCTTTTGTAAGGAGCTTTAGAAGTAATAAACATTACAGCTAGAGAAAGTTTTCACACTAGTTTTCTATAAAAATAACCTCAATTCCTCCAATATACTGCTATCAGCATTGCGTCATTCTGTGAAGCTGTTGAATAGGACTTTGTATAGGAATCAGTCTTGGGCAGCTGCACATAAAGAGAAGAAATAGCAGGTATGGACAGAGAATAATCTGGCTCGCTTCAGCAAGGCTGGAGTTTGACCCGTGGTAATGTGGTAGCCCTGACCTTAATCCTCTGGGTTACAAATTTGATCCGTGATAAAGCACATGGCTCGCTCCACAAGGAATTGCAATGCGATACCGACCTTCTAAAAAAATGTGAGTGTTCTCCCTGCGATAGTAGTACGGCCGCCCACCACACGATATAAGTGAAAGTAAAAAGAAATTGATTTCAGCTTTCCTTTATTTTATATTAGGGTTCAAACCACAGAAGAATAAATCTTTCTACAACCATAAGATATACCGTTCACAAAACTCTAAGCGCACATTCACACAGAAACGCTGACGCAAGGGTAACACGAACACAAAATCTTGTGCTCAAGTAAATAAATGACGCCATTCACAATGCTTTTCGTTAACTTGAAAATGCACACTACACCGAACTATATCAGGCTTGCATATCTGTGTTAAGGGGATTCGAGAGAAAAAAAATCTATTGTGTTCCATTCATATGACTTTCATCACCAATTCTATATTAAAAACATGCTTAAAATAGCCTATTATTCTACCTGATTCATGCTAGTCTAGATAACATTATCAGACATTGTCTTAGGATTTACCTTCCTGTAATTATTAAGGAATAATATCAATAATTCTCACACCATTTACTATTAATTATTAATCATATTTTAAATCTATTACACTTACTTTTGCCAAAATGTTTCATCAATTACTAAAGTATAATATAAATACACTAAGCTAAGTGAAATCAAAACCTTTATAAACTGGTCGCCATATGATGCAACTGAAATTCCGTTCTCTTTGCATGACCAGGGTGGAAAAAATGAAAACTCTTGGACGTTTTAAAACAATGAGAAAGAATATTTCGAAAATTGTTAACTTCACAAAAACCATATGACTTAAATTGTGTATTAATGTTCTCTCTATTTCTTATGGTTTATCAGTTATGCAAAAGACATGCACAAAGATCAGGACCTCAAAAGCTATTCTCAGAAAATTTAAGATGTACATTGCAATTTCCATAAAACATCTTAATCATGTGCTACTTTACTCAAAATCGCTAAAGCCATTTTTGGGAAAACAAAAATGTTGGAAAAATTTCCATGTAAAACATAGTTTGTAGTCAGGGCTTTTCTTGAAAACCTTCGTGTCATATCCTGGTAAGATGTTGATTTGAATATCAAGTTTAGTATCTAACCTACTTCTCATTTTTGAGTTACACTTTCATAGACATAACCGGATCTTTTTCTATATGTTTAGGATTCAGGAGACCTCAAAACATGTATTTACAGTGAAATCTCAATATCGAATTTACGGCTGAAATATAATAGGTATCTCTACCTGTTATGTATATTGTACACGGTAAAGAAAGCAAAAATAACACTATCGTACATAAATAAAATAAAAGAGATGAAATTAAATTATTTAATGAGAAGTTAATTATTTTATTTGTAAATAATATAACTAATTTCAAATTAAATGAACTGGGGCATGAGTATTCATTCAATTTTTATTATTACTAAAGTATCTTCCGACGTTGCGTGAACTTTTATAGCTTATAAACTATTCCGTTTTCTTATACAAAAAATATAATATAAATGTAACACAAAAACAATTAATGCAGTTTTAGTAACATAAAATACACAACCATCATCATCCATCTTGATGGTCTCCATGTTTATAGTTCCAAAAGTTTTATCACGTAGGCATGGGGTATAGCAAGGCGAACCTAGTATTTATATGGTCCTTGTATTGATATTAATATGTCTATAGAATGGCTCCTAACTGTTAGTAAGAGAAAAAAGAAAGATAGCGCTTTTGATCCGCATTCGATAGATCCTCAGTTCCAATATACTGGCAAATAATTTTCTAAAATATGGCTCTAATGCTTTTGAATAAAATGCCATATATTAAAGATATTTTATAAAGGGAAAATATGTATATTTTTAATTTTTACTTTCTCTACACGTACTGTGTACATAGTGTATAGAGAAGGAATTGCACTCCACTCAAATTTCGATACCAAGATTTCACCGGAAATATAGTGTTTTAGGGTCCCCTGTATCCAAAAATGCATTTTCCCAAAAAAGTCTGTGTGTGCGAGCGTGCGTGTGGGTGCGTGTGTGTGTGCGTGTGTGTGTGTTTGTACGTGTGTCTGTGAACACGATAACTCAAAAACGTAAAGTTTCTAAAATACCAAACTTGATATTTAAGTGTAGCATCTTCCAGGGATGCGACACGAAGATTTTGAGAAAAATCTCTCCACCCCAAACTACCCTTTTGTTTTTCTCAAAGCGTTCTAACGCTTTTGATTAAAATATGTGTTAAAGATATTTACCTGCCAAATAAAATGTATATCTTGAATTTTCTGGGAATAGCCTCGGAAGGCTGCTTTATTTTGGTTGAATTTTACGGAATTGTGCATAACTGTTAAACCGTAAGAGATGGAGAAAGACAGCGCAAAAAAAAAAAAAAAAAAATGTAGAGCACTTTAAAACACACAATTTATGTTATATGCATTTGTTTCGTAGAGTTAATAGTTTTTTGATAATCCTTTTGTTTGTGTTTCAGCTTTAAAAAACTTATACTTTTCTCACACAGGACTTTGTAAACTCCGGTCCATACAAAGAACTTCAATCCCATAACAGCCAGCTTTTAACTATCACTTTAACCTATGATACTCCCTTATTTTGCTTCTACTTACAAGGAAGCAAGTAATAAGACTATTTATGCTAATTTTTTCTCGGTTAGAATGATGTAAATATAGATATAATTTTTTTTAACAATAATTTGTTGCAGAGATGCACAGAAACTCATGTGAATGGAGCACATCAGATTTTTTTTTGGGAATGGTTCCTGAAGTCCTCTTCACTCTGAATGACTTTTGTTAACTCCATGGCTCGATAGCTCACACGGAACCTTGGACTACCGCCCGGCCGCTGCGTCCCCCATCTCGGTCCATGCCAGACGTTCATGGATGGAGTGCAGTACTGGAATTTGAGACGTTGTCAGCGCCTAGATCCCTCCCCGACCAGTTAATGTGGCCCTCATGACCTGGAGCCGCTACTTCTCCATCAAGTAGCTCCTCAATTGACCCCCCCTGGGGACTTTACGAGGCTGAGTGCACCCTGGATCAGGTCTCCCAGTGGGGGGAAAAATCCCCACAACGGTCCCGGGAATCGAACCCAGGTCTCCCGCTTGGCAAACAGTTGCGCTACTACCGCTTTAAGGAGACGACCGCTTTTGCATAACTAGAAACCCGTAAGAGATAGACTAAACCTTACTCCACAAAAGATGTAGATCTCATAAAACACACAATGTACACCATAGTTTTTTTGTAGAGCTACCATTTTCGAGATGCTCGGTGTTATTAGTTGCAATTTTAAATGTTTCTCGAACGGGAAGTTTGTGTCATCTCTTTTGTTACACTCTTATCCATGAAAGAGAACCGAATGCATAGCGATAGATTTTAAAATATTTTCCTGTTACTTTAGCCAATTGAATTGCTTTTCATCCCTTCTACTTCTAACGAACTAAGTAATAAGATAATTTCTGCTATCTTCTGTTTATCTTGACTGGAGAGAGAATAGCTTAGAAAATCATGTGAATGGAACACATCGGACCTTTAAATGTTTTTCTTGCTCAAAGTTAAAAATATTATTTTGGGTGAATTTTAAAGGCAAGTTTTCGATTTGAGAATGGAATGAGGTTTCCGATTAATGCTTAATTTTCTTCTTCTCCCGTGCCATTCATGTTGCTTCAATAAGGTAGCATGACTTCTACAAGGACGATAATATGTTTTGTTCTTTGTTGTGGTTTGTAGTAATTCTAATTACACAAGCCTTTTACCAGAAAATATTAGTTTCTTCTTATATCATTTACTACTCCAACTGCTCACTTCACAATGCATATAGAGATCGAAAATTATTGATGTATGTAGTAATACTGGATCCGGCAGAGGAAAGACCGACTTTACACTGTGTCTTCTCTTATCTGAATGAATTACATGAAAACCGCGTGCGCATTCTATTACTATGGCAGTGCCATTCAATAAACATGGAACAGTGGATATGTCAACAGCGTTCTTTTGCATTTAATTTTTTTTTTATAAAAACAAGGTTAGTTAAGCCAGTTTCGTTGTCATTTTAATTTAGGATTCCATGAGTCCATCTGCGCATTCCGTAAAAATATCTGATGTATTCATTTCACACGACTTTCTCTTTATCTCTGTAACAGATTATTGTTAAACGCTATTCTTCACTACTTTAAGCTAATCCAGAGAAACATTAGTAGAAACGGCCTTATTAATTGCTTCCTTGTAAGGGAGTACATTAGCCTAAAGGAAAGTGAAATATTTTAAAAGTTGGTTGCTATGTGGTTGGCTTTGCATTGCCAGAAGTTTACAAATTCTAGTATGAGAGAAGTTTAAGTATTTTAAAAATGAAACCAATAACAAGAAACATTTCAAAACCAGTCAACAGTAGGACAAAAAAATAAATAAAAACATGTCATAAATTGTGCGTTTTAACGAGATCTACAATATTTATGCAATACGATTTTGTTTATCTCTTTGTGTTTACCAGTTATATAACATTCAGCAAAATTAATCTAGAATGAGGAGCTCTTCAGAGGCCAATCCCAGAAAATTCTAAATGGACACTTTGCTTGTCATGTAAATATTTAATATATGGAAGTTTAATCAAAATCATTATAGTCATTTTTGGCATACTCAACATTTCCGATATTTTTTTCATGTAAAGGGTAATTTGGGGTGGGAGAATTTTCTTCAAATCTTGTGCAGCCTCCTTGGAAAATTTTAAACTGAATACCAAGTTTGGTATCTTATCGACACACACGCACACGGCCTTTTTCTAGAAATGCCCTTTTTTTTTGGAATAAAAAAAGTCCTATCGTGTATTTCCGGTGAAAACTCGCTATCGAATTTGTGGGTGGAGTGGAGGAATATCTTATCTACCTGCATACCACATACTTTTTAGAGAAAGTAGTAAGTATTAAGAATTTTGAGGAAATATTAGGCAATAATGAAGCAGCTTCCGTTAGCAGATGGATTAAGCTACCAAAAAATGTTGAAAAACATCAGTACGCTCGGCAGTGAAGCATTCTACTACAGTAAACTTACATATGAGAAGAAAAATATTGCAATTATATCCTCATTTTTATCCCTACAAGCTTCAGTGGTGCACCAGTTAAATCCATGTTTTCCTCACAATAACACTTTGTGAAGAACTGTGAAATCACAGGAATAAAGATGAAGAATTTATTGACAAATTATGGATATTGAGAATCAGATTTTCATCTGCCTGCCTTTGTAAATAAACAGAATTTCAGAATTTTTCGAAACAATCCTATTCAATTAAACAAGAAACTTTCGCATGTTGAGAAATTATGTGTGTGTGTGTGTGTGTGTGTGTGTGTGTGTGTGTGTGTGTGTGTGTGTGTGTGTGTGTGTGTGTGTGTGTGTGTGTGTGTGTGTGTGGTGTGTGTCGTTTCGTCTTCTGGGATAACAATGACCCTTTCTTTCTTTGAATGATGCGGGAGAAACAACGACCGTGAAATCAGCCATATGCTTGAACATGATTGAAACCGTTCTTACTAAGGAAATTACAAGTACATGGAGCCACTAGCCATATTGCGGAGTTCTAGGAATACCGTTAAGCAGACTTTTCCCAAATCAAATCATCTTATTATAGGTGATATCAACTGGCCAGTAAGATTCCCAGATTTGACCGTGTGCAATTTTTTTTCTTGTGAGGATATTGAAGTATGTTATCTTTCAAGATTTCTCGGAAAAATAAAGTCTAAAGGCCAATATTCGTCATTAAATCACCATTGTTGCACTGGACAAGTAAATTAACTGTGTGGACAGCTTTCGTCCCAAATTTGAGAATTATCTGGAGTGGTCGTTCTTGAGCGATGTTATTTTCAGGAAATAAATGGAGTATTATGTTGTTAAGCGCCACTAAATATACTTATAAAGAGTATATTTTTAATATAGAACCAGCATAATTAAAAAACGTCCGTTTCTCTATTGGAACCTCTATTATTTAATAGTAAGTATTTGTGAAGTAAAGGAATTTAGGTCCTATACTTAATAATAATAATAAAATAATAATAATAATAATAATAATAATAATAATAATAATAATAATAATAAGAAGAAGAAGAAGAAGAAGAAGAAGAAGAAGAAGAAGAAGAAGAAGAAGAAGAAGAAGAAGAAGAAGAAGAAGAAGAAGAAGAAGAAGAAGAAGAAGAAGAAGAAGAAGAAGAAGAAGAAGAAGAAGAAGAAGAAGAAGAAGAAGAAGAAGAAGAAGAAGAAGAAGAAGAAGAAGAAGAAGAAGAAGAAGAAGAAGAAGAAGAAGAAGAAGAAGAAGAAGAAGAAGAAGAAGAAGAAGAAGAAGAAGAAGAAGAAGAAGAAGAAGAAGAAGAAGAAGAAGAAGAAGAAGAAGAAGAAGAAGAAGAAGAAGAAGAAGAAGAAGAAGAAGAAGAAGAAGAAGAAGAAGAAGAAGAAGAAGAAGAAGAAGAAGAAGAAGAAGAAGAAGAAGAGAAGAAGAAGAAGAAGAAGAAGAAGAAGAAGAAGAAGAAGAAGAAGAAGAGAAGAAGAAGAAGAAGAAGAAGAAGAAGAAGAAGAAGAAGAAGAAGAAGAAGAAGAAGAAGAAGAAGAAGAAGAAGAAGAAGAAGAAGAAGAAGAGAAGAAGAAGAAGAGAAGAAGAAGAAGAAGAAGAAGAAGAAGAAGAAGAAGAAGAAGAAGAAGAAGAAGAAGAAGAAGAAGAAGAAGAAGAAGAAGAAGAAGAAGAAGAAGAAGAAGAAGAAGAAGAAGAAGAAGAAGAAGAAGAAGAAGAAGAAGAAGAAGAAGAAGATGAAGAAGAAGAAGAAGAAGAAGAAGAAGAAGAAGAAGAAGAAGAGAAGAAGAGAAGAAGAAGAAGAAGAAGAAGAAGAAGAAGAAGAAGAGAAGAAGAAGAAGAAGAAGAAGAAGAAGAAGAAGAAGAAGAAAGCATACACCATGAAAAAAAAAAGAACAGGTGCATTTAACTGTCCTTTCTATAAACAGGTATAGATTAACACTTTTTTTTTCTTCACTTCAGTGTAAGATGCTTTTCTCGTTTTCCAGATGCATATATCGTAGGGTTCGTGGAAAGCCTTCTTAGAGAATATCTTGTGGCGAAACCCACGGATTGGCAATGATGTTACTCCATGATATACTTTATAATTCACCCGTGACAATTTTCTGGTTGCATAAAATAGCATTGGTTATCTCCTTTTCCGTCTCTCGTAAGTCATGTAGAAATACTTGATTATTTGGCAGCATGTCCCTCGCAGATCCTCTGTTATGAAGGTCTCTCTGGAGATTTCGTATAGCAGCCTCGATATCGTACTCTGTGATACTTCTAAAAATTTCTTGAGGTATCTGGTTTTTATTGATGTATTTTGTAATTATTATGCAAGATGTTTCTACACCAGTTCGATTCCATATACATAGAAAGGTAATAATAGCTATGTCAATTGATAGCAATCCAATATTTTTGATATTCTTCATGGCTCTGTTTGATGTGGAGTTGAAGTTCTTTATTGGAATACCTGCATCCTTAAAGTTTTTTGCTCTCTTAAGGGGTTTCTCATTACCTTCTTGACTCGACGAACTGGTTTACATTCCTAAATATGACCAGTTATAAGCTCTTTCATTATCCTATATGTCGTTTTTCTCAGCACATTTGCTTAGTTATCTATCACTATATGTAGTGTGCATATGTCTCTCGTTGGGAGAGGCACTTCATTGGCGTTGATATGAATGATGGCTCCTTTTATTTCTTTCGCGACGTCATATTTATGGGCATAAAACATTGAGTTTAGAGGGTCACTTTGAAGTATGCCGTTCAATAGAATAGCCACTCTGATTTTCCTGCCTTGTCATCTATGTGTACGTAATTATTTTAAGTAGGGAAACTTTAAGGACATTAAAAGGGATAATTATTATATGAGGTCTTAAAGAACAGGATGTTTGATATAAGTATATCAAACAAGTACTTGTTCTGCCAATTAATTCCTTTAGCTTATCTACAAGTATTTTCCGGCTGACCAGGCTAAAGGCTTTCGAGTAGTTGACAAAGGCTGCATATATTTTCTCTTTAGGCTCTTCTAATGAAAGTTTTATTTGATCCACAAGGTCCTCCGCTACCATAATTGCTCTTCTGGAAGTAGTGATTCGAATCCTTTTACTCTCGCTAAGAGTTTCAGCGCCGTGAGCTCTATAAGCACTTGGGCTGGTATTTTCTCTTTTACTCTTGTATAGTATTCTGATGTTTTCTCAATCGTCCGGTATGCTTTCTAAATCCATACCTTGTTCCTATTATCAAGGAGACAGTCCGTATTTCATATTTTTAAATAGAGAGTTTTCAAATCAAGAAAGTTTTCGCACTTCAAATTATTTTGTCCACAGCAAACGTGTTATTGAAGTTAACGTGATGACTCCAAAATCTATTTTTGTCTTGCTTGAGCCCCGCTATTTCCTTTGGAACTATTCCTTTTTCTTAGCTTCACTGTTACAATTAATGACAGCTATTCTGAACATTTGAAGCTAGTCCTTAATCTATCTAACTCTACCTAATTGTTCTACTGGATGATGTTAATAGTTTTGAAGATGTTATACTTGCTGTTTAAAAAACAAGAACAAAAAGATTCTTCGTTTAACATAAATTATTTCTCACTTAAGAATTGCTTGCAAAAACATTTGAGTGAATAATTATTGTTGACTAAACTGTTTATATATACCTTTTATTAAATAATATGTAAACTATTATATTTAGTATGTGATATTAAAATTTACTGTACAAAGTCGGGAAACTTTTGTGTGTTCCTCACAACTTAATCGAAGATATCGTTTTACATCTTCTTCGGGATTACTTGTTAACACTTCCCAAAGAAGACGTATATCATAAATTCCAAATCATAGTCTTAAGGTATTAATAACTGTAAATATTGATTTACGAATTTAACATTATTGTTCACGTTATTCTTGCACACATAACCAATGCTGATTAAGTGCGCCATTATGCAAGCGGTTTAATGTACAGTAATCTGATTGGATGTAAAACTATTGACGTCAGAATTTCTGATTCAGGGTGGGAAAATTCACTATTGAAACTATATAACAAACCAAATAATGTAATACGGTTCTACAAATGTAGTTCAACTCCATTGCCACGTGAGCTAGGTTACGGCAGAGTGAGGTTATTCAGCTCGTTACCGCCTGCAACCACCAGTTGCATTTCCAGACATAACCCAAATAAAGATACATGCTTATGTTAATTGTTTTACATTATGGATTTAAAATACAGAAGTATTAATTGTATAGCCGAGAAATATTTTGGTTGACTTGAAGCTCTCATTGTTTGAATTTATTTTCTGTTTTTGTTTGAAGTTATTTGATTTGCCTGCATATCGTAAACTTTTATTTTCATGCTGTTTCTGAGTTCTTTTTACTTTCTCTACAAGTATTATGCACATAGTCCATAAAGAAGATACTGTAATGCACCCAAAAATTCAATGCCGAGATTTCACCGGATATACACGTTTTAGGAGCCACTGATTAAAAAAACAACAAAAGAAAACAAAAAAAGACACATTCTTGGGAAATTGTCCATGTGTGTGTGTGTGTAGACAGAATAGCTCGAAAACGAAAAGACTGTTAATACCAAACTTGGTATTTAAGTTTGGTATCTTCCAGGAATGTGAAACGAAGATTTTCAAGAAATTCGCCCACCCTAACTATCCTATACATGGAACTTTTTTTCGAAAATTTGGTTTTCTCAAAAATGGCCCTAGTGGTTTTTATTAAAATATTGTATATTAAAGATATTTACCTGACAAATAAAATGTATTCTTGAATTTTCTGGGTATAGCCTCTGAAGACTACTTCATTCTGGATGAATTTTACGAAATTTTGCATAACTGCTAAATCGCAAAAGATAGACAAAAGCTAAGTTAACAGAACATGTACAACTTGTTAAAACACACAATTTATGTTTTATACATTTTTAATGCAGTTGATCGTTTATGAGATATTCTTTGTTGTTGGTTTCAGCTTTAAAATACTTATACTTTTCTCATGCGGAAATTTGTAAAGTCCTGCCCACACAATCAAAGGAAATTCAATCACATAACAACCATTTTTTGACTATTACTGTAACCTATGGTTCTCCCTTATTTCCCTTCTACCTACAAGAAAGCAACTAATAAGACTTTTTCTGCTAATTTGTTTTCGAATTGCATGAAGAAAGTAAAACAATAATTTGTTGCAGAGATGTAGAGAAAGTCATGTGAATGCAATACATCAGATTTCCATAGAGGATCCTATATGATTGACTTTGTTCACGAAAAAATGAATTCTTACCAAGCTGAAATTTATTTTAATAAAGTTTTAACTTCCGTTCTTAATACACATGGTACCGCAGGCGGTGACTTTGGTGAAACTTTAAATGAAATGATAATTGGGAATGAATTTGAGAATGAAACGCTCCAGGCTTAACTTTAGGGGCTTACCTGTCTTTTTCTATGTATGACTGAGAAGGATAGAAAAGAAAAACAAAACAAAAAATTCAATCACTAGACGTACTGCGCGATTTGCACTGAAAATCTTCATTCCATGTCGCAAACTTCGTCTAAACATGGCAATTATTAGGCTATGAATTATGACTAGGAACTATTACGTCAGAGTATATCCGGAAAACTTGTGGTTGTTATAAGGCTTAATGATAATTTGTCACAAACAGACAAATAAGTTTAGTCTTAAGTGACCAAATTCCGTACCATTCAACTGATAAACACACGGGGCGTTTGTGCAGAGCTTTGGAACGAGTCTAGTGATAGATATGACAACGGTACTAAAATCCAAGGCTAAAATAATATGTCTAATTGTTGGCAATCACCCACTCAGACCCATGGGTTTTTCGTGCTTTCCCACGCGCCGCCAGGCGAATACTGGGATAGTTTATCACGATTTCTTTTCCATCAGTTCCGCTTTTGATATTCCAGGTACGTTGATGTAATGCAATGCGGTAGATATATGCTGAATTGAAAGATAACCCTCGGGGACACTAGGTGGCTGCCAGGTCGATGGGTCGCCGTTACGCCCTCTCTAGAAGACTGCCAATGGCCCAGATCATCAGGCTTGGGCTTCCGCACGTCGCTAGTGTCCTGTCTGCCTGCAGCCTGTGGCCTCCTATCGTTACTTCGTCTTTTCCATCCTCCTGGGGGGAAGTGTTAACCAAAATATATCTGCATAGATACCAGTACCCGAGAATGGAATGGCGTTTTATTTATCGACACTCTTTTAACTGCTGTAGTTCTCAGGGTCCCATTCTAAATTGGGCGTGAAAGACCGCTTAATTTTGCTCAGAGGCCTCTCTATTAGGCTTGAGATTCTTTTACGTGCCCTAAATCTACGACACAGCACCAACGGCTGTACTTCCCTTCCGAAGGAAGCCATACTAAAGATTTTTACGCCCGAAAAAATCCCTCGTCCTCCGCCGGGTTTGAACCCGCGACCTTGGGTATTAGCAGTTAGTATGATAACCATTACACCACGGAATGTGACCCAGTACCAGAGGTGTCTCACTTCAATGTCTAACCATTATCTTACTCTATCATAGAATGAGTAATAATTATTAAATCGTGTGATGCTAAGTTAACAGATTTTTCTTTTTGCACGCCAATAAGGAATTCAGGAAATTATTTATACTCCAAACATACACAGTATCATTAATTTATGTGCTGAAGATGAAACTGCCGTGTTTCTTTTTGTGGTTGTATCATGAAAACATAACATTTTGCTCTGGTATTTCATTACAAGCGCTTGGTGTCTGGCCATCAATTTCGTTTGCTCCTGTTCTCGAAATGTATTGGCTTGTTCTAGATTTGTGGTACAATGGAGAGCTGGGAGGAGTCAGGGTAAATAAGTGACTTGTTACTGTATACAGTCTACACGTAATGCATTTGATGAAATAAAAAACATACCATCGTAGAGGGAATTTAAATTTACGTTTAGTAAAATGTCCTCCAGCTACGTTGTAAACACTCGCTTCCTTCCAAAATAAGGTAAAACCTTGACTAGCAAACTTTCATCATTCTGGATATAAAATACCAAACTCTTTGTAACTTAAATAACTGAACTAGCGTTTTAGTTTATCCACGTATAAACTAACTGATGTCGAACTTGGAAATGCCTTTTTATTTATTCTCTCTTTAGACATGAAATCTAAGTCACGTAGGTGAAAATTCATCTCATTCTCAAATATGCAAAAGAACAAATTAATTTCATATAAAACACAACTGATTTGTTTTTGTTATTGACTCATGTAAACAGCATAAATCTTATTACTTCAATAAAGTAAGGGAGAAATTTATTTCTATACGAGTACAAAAAGTTATTTTTTTTACTTTCTCTACACGCACTATGTACAAAGTGTACAGAGACTGTATTGATTCCACCCAAAATTCGACACCGGAAATATATGTTTTGAGGTTCCTGAATCCAAAAAATATATATTTAGCCAAATATTCATGTGTCTGTGAACACGATAACTCAAAAACGAAAAGTTAATTAAACACTGAACTTGATATTTAAGCACAACCTATTCCAAGTATAAGAAACAAAGATACTAAAAAGTCCCCCCTCCCTAACTAGCCATTACAAGGAACATTTTTCAAAAATTTTGATTTTTTTAAAAATGGCTGACGGTTTTGATTAAAATTCCGTATATTAAAGATATTTACATGAAAAATAAAATATATACCTTGGATCTTATGGGAATAGTCCCTTTATTTGGAATGACTTTTGCATAAGTGGTAAATCGAAGAGATAGACAAAAGATTAATACACAAAAAATGTAGATCTCGTTAAAACATTCAATTAATGCCATATACATTTTCGGTGAAGTTGATTTCCGAAATATTCCTTATTATTGGTTCAGTTTTAAAATACTTATACTTTTATCCAGCAAGAATTCATCATCTGTTTTTTGTTTGTTTTATTTCTGGCCATGTAGGAATAACAAACTTTCAAAGTCAATCATATAACGTCAGCTTTTAAAAGATTTGACTATCGCGTTAACCTAGGGTATTCCCTTGTTTCCCTTCTGTTTATAACTAACTAACTAACTAACTAATAAGAACATTTCCGCTAGTGTTTGTCTTTATTAGCATAAGCAGATAGATGAAGAATTTTTATGAGAATAATTTGTTAGAAAACGTCAAGTGAATAGGCATATGTATTTTTACTCTTAGCTCTGATATTAACTATTACATCATACAGGATCTATAATAATCATTTTCCGAACATTTTTACGCACGTAATGTGGTTGAAGACCTAGATAACGTTGCTAGTTTCTTCTTGTGAGAACTAGAAGAACACGGACATAAACAAAACAATAAACCTAAATTGGGAAGTGGGGGGGACTAATTGTTTTGTTTACCTCGCGGCTCTCAATCCAAACAAACATGTCAAGCGAAAGTGAAACATTTTTACGCGCGAACCTATTTCTGGTTTTGAAAAAGAGTGCCACCCTCACTCCTAGCTAAAAGCCGTTTGCCGCTCCAATGTTAACAGCATGCGCCTTTTATATTCTCAAAAACCTAAAATATATCGGTAGAAAATGGTTGTAAAAAAAAAAAAACAAAGAAAGATGTAAAATATGTTTTGTTACGAGATCTGTAGCTGATTAAAATTAATGAAAGTTCAAAGTTTCAAGTAGGTTATCATGTATTCATTAAAATTGATATCATACCATTTATATTTTAATATTTATTGTAAAATGTATTATCCTAATTAGTTCTGAAACCATCACATAAGTATGTGCAATGCAGAAAGAGGGGGAACAAGAGAGAGCAGAAAGAAACACAATCAAGTAATAGTGAGCTTAACTGTAGATTTTGTAGAAGAGATTTGAACCGAACAAAAAGACAGACAGAGAGAAAGATAGTGAGAGAGAAAAAGAGATGGGGAGAGCGGAAAAAAACTTCATTAATGAAAAATTATCTCGTTTTTTCCTCTCAACTTAATAGCAGCCATATACCATTGAGCTTAGAAACGATGATCTCATAAAAGTTCGAAATTGATATCCTAAAGCTGTTTGAGATCACGGGTCACTAAATAAGCAAATTTAACAATCCTGGAGAAAAATCTCTATCTCATTCTAAAACGTAATCTGAAAATGCCAAACGGATATCATGCAAACTTTTGCGTGAATCGGAGCGGTAAAATTAAAGTTGGAAACGAGAAACTAAATTTCATTAATGTACATCATTAGCCCCTTCAAGATCTTTGGAGCCCTTTATTTATTATGATTGAGTGGTTGACTTGCCTCCCGCTTTCCATTTTACGAGCTAAGCAGGCTGGGAC
Source organism: Hymenopus coronatus (assembly GCA_030762935.1). Lineage (NCBI taxonomy): Eukaryota > Metazoa > Arthropoda > Insecta > Mantodea > Hymenopodidae > Hymenopus > Hymenopus coronatus. The sequence goes on from CM060891.1 coordinate 59,651,869, forward strand.
TTGCCTTCTCTAATTCAATAAGAAGGAAAATCGCGAATAAGAACAGAGAAGACGTAGATGGAGTAAATATGTAAAAGCAAGCAATCAATAACTAAGCGAGGGATGAGGAAGATCGTGATGCAGCCAAGATACTGTAATTTACTTCTCTGGTGCAGCTTTAAAAATGAAAGTATAAACTATACGTGTGTGTATGTGCCAACTACATGATATGCACATTACGCTCTTCGTGAATAACTCGAAAACAGACGAAGGCAACACAAGCCGGTTTATGTTGTAGGTATATTTTTACACTTTTTGTTCCCATTCTAATGCAAGAAGGAACATCATCTCCTGTTGTAACAAAACCTAGTTACACTAGCCTACCAGACGCATTTTTTACTGTAAAACATCGAATAAAAACATATTCCATCGCTGTTCTACAAACAGTTCAGGAAAAAGTTTTATACTTTCTTTACCATTTGCCTATAGTAAGTAAAGGAAGTTTTGCAGTCACCCAAAATTGCTGTATGTGTTCAAACCATCCTTTAAACGGCAATTTATTAATGTTTATATTATTAACTTCTCTACACGTGTGTACAATGTGCATAGTAGATACAGAAGATATTGCATAACACCAAAAAATCCGATACCACCTGCAATTATTTTCTGATATCACCAGTGCTTGTGTAATTAAATAATAAACTTCATATTTCTTAGAAAAAATAAAAAAGTAATAAAATAACAATTAAAAATTATTTCTCCTAAACTAAAATTGAAAACTGCTGCAGAGGAGAAAAGGAAGAGGGACCAATTTATGTGTCTAAAGGGGTTTAGACTGTTTGAAGGTATGCAACTTAGAGGGAAAATGTTTTGAATTTTAAAACTTGATTTACTCGTTTACAGTTTTTTCAACATGTTTTGCCATTCAAAATGTTCCACACGATGCAGGTTTTATTCAAGGTCTCTTAAATTTTTAGGATAGGTTTTTAACAAGTAGAAAAGGGTTTCTATCATATGGTTTTTTAAAATTCCTAGTATTGTTGTAGATATTGGTTTTTAAAGTCAATTGTGTTATAAAATTTCTTGAATTTTTGTCTGCTTCTTGCTTTAATATGTTTACCTCTTGAACTAATTATGGTACAATAAATTCCTAAGATAGTTCTGTTCCTGGTGCTTAAACGCATATTTTGAAACATAAACAAAATAAATTTTTCATCATTTTCATCGTATGGAGTGATTTGAATTTGGCACCACATTTATAATTTAAAAACTAATAACTCAAAAACTACTTATGAGACATAAATGAAATTTAAAGCGTGTAAATAGTCTACAACATAAATATATGTTCAAAATTTCAGGTTGATTACTTGAAAACTGTAGGATTTAGGAATTTCACAGTTGCATTACTTTAAATACTATTAAAGTGTCTCAGGTGCAGCCTGTCCACTTCGGTAAATGTTGCTTTCTCTGCCAAGTACTACATACATTAAGAAAGTTTTTTTTTTTTCATTGGAATAAATTGTGATTTTTGAAAATATTTTTTTTAGTTTGGTAGTCTTAAGTAAAAAATGCACTCATAATATAGTAATAACTTAATAGTATATACTTATTTTATTTATATTAAGATCTTATCAAGTAAGATTTATTTAACATTCTTCGTATAAATTAACACCTTTATTTATACAAAGTGTAATATCTTACACGAGAAATAGAAAAGGGTCAGAATAATAAATACATAAGATGTGTATTCCACTCGTTTTTATTAATTCAAATAAAGTATATATATGCAGTCATGTCACCGAAAATGCATGTTTTGAGGACTCCTAAATAACATAGCACTTTTAGAAAAAGTCCCGTGAGTGTCTTGGGCAGCATAACTCAAAAACTATATACCAAACTTGTATTTAAATTAAGTATTTTCTTAATATGTTGCACGAAGATTTTCTGGATAAATCCTCTCATTCTAAACTACCCTTTAGAAGTTAAACTTTACGAAATTTTCGACTTTCTCAAATATTACTCAATTTTGATTAAAATACCGTATATTGAAGTTATTTACACGGAAAATGAAATAAATATCTTTAATTTGTTGGAAATAGCCTCTGAAGTCCTCTTCATTGTGAATGACTTTTGAACAACTGATAAACCGTAAAGGATACATTACGGTTATTACACTATAAATGCAGATCTCATTAAAATACAGCAGTTATGTCCTATACATTTTTTTGCACTGCTAACCAGATCCCATATATTCCCTGTTATTGTTTTAAATGTTCTAATACTTAGATTTTTCGCAAATGGGAAGTCGTTATTCACTTTTTAACCTGATTATGCGAAGAGAAGAACATTTCAATTGCAGCACATAGTGACCGACTTTTAAAAGATTGGACTATAGATTTAGATTATATTATATTAGATTGGTTTCTGTAGGCTCATGATGGCCAAGCAGGCCTTGAACACAGAACATGTCAAAGCATACAAAACTAAATACACCAAGTATACAACATTTAAGGTTCTCTCATTACAATCAATAGTCTAGAATATTACGTTATTTTCCTTCTATTTGGGAGGAAATAAGTAGTACAGGCATTTCTACTGTTTGTCTCGGTTAATATGAAGTAGAAGAATAAGCTTTTTACAGAATTTGAATTCAACACATAAGATTTTTAAAAAATGATCAGTTACATAGGCCTTTCCCAAACTATTTATTTTATATCTGTGATTTTATACATTGGGTGGAAGTTTAGATCGCCCTACTGAATAGAAGTGCAGTTGTTACCTGGTGACTGAGAAAAGCAACGTAAATACCCGTCAGATTGGCCGATACACGGATTTTAATGGGACTGTTCTAATGGGATTCACAGAGGCTATACCGTGGCCCGTCCAGCAAACATTATTTTAATGTATTAAAATTCGGCACCGCTTTAATGGGATTTGTCTTTTCTTTCTTCATTAATTTTTACTTCTACACATTCTATGTACATGGTGTATAGAGAAGGTATAGTAATCCAGCCAAAAATTCGATACCGAGATTTCACCGAAAATACAGTTTTGAAACTCCCTGAATAAAAAAAAAACTTTTTAGAAAAATATCGGTGTGTTATGTGTATTTAGCTCAAAACGAAAAGATTGGTATCTTCCAAGGATGCGACAAAAAGCTTTTCTATCCCTTATATGGAATATTTTTCAAAATTTTTTATTTCAAAAAAATACCTATAACGATTTTGATTAAAGTTATAACATTTAAGATAATTACATATGTATATCTTAAATTTTCTGGGAATAGCTTCTGAAGACTATTAGTATATTTATTCTGGATTAATATTGCAGAATTTTGCATAACTGGTAAGCCGTAAGAAATAACCAAAAATTATCACACAAAAATGTAGAGCTCGTTAAAACACACAATTTATGTTATATGCATTCTTTTCGTGGAAATGTCGGTTTTCGAAATAGTCCTTGTTATTGGTTTCAACTTTAAAATATTTTTGATTTTCTCTTACGATAATTTAGTCAACTTCTATCCATACAAATAAAGGAACTTCGGTCATATGGCAACCAGGTTTTAAAAGATTATCGATTTAACCCAATATACTGCCTGTTTCCCTTCTACTTACAAGGAAGCAAGTAAGAAGACCATTTCTACTACTTTTTCTCTATTAGCATTAAGTAACTAGAAGAAAAAGCTTTTGAACAAAAATCTTATGTGTTCCATTCGCATGACTTTCTCATCTCTGCAAAAATTATTGTTAAGAAGCTTTTGCTTCTATTTACTTCACGCTAATCGAGAAAAAACTAGCAGAAATAGTTATTACTTGCTTCCTTGAAAGTGGAAGCGAAATAAGTGAGTTCCATAGCTTAAAGTGATAGTCAAAAGCTGGTTGCTGTGTGACTGATTTCCTTTGTTTGTAGGACATGAGTTGACAAATTTCTGTAAGAGAAAGTATAAGCCTTTCATAGCTGAAACCAAAAATAAGGCATATCTAAAAAACAACCAACTCCACGAAAAAAAAGTATATAACATAAATGGTGTGTTTTAAAGTGATCTACATTTATTGTCGGTATGTTTTTGTCCATCTCTTACGGTTTAGCAGTTATGCAAAATTCCGTAAAATTGACCCAGAATAAAGTAGTCTTCAGAGGCTATTCCCAGAAAATTCAAAATATAAATTTTATTTGTTAAGTAAATATCTTTAATGTACGATATTTTAGTCAAAATCGCTAGAGCCATTTTTTAGAAAATAAAAAAATTCGAAAAAAGCTCCATGTAAAGGGTAGTTTGGGGTGGGGCGATTTTACTCAAAATCTTCGTGTCACATCCCTGGAAGATACTAAACTAAACTAAATACCAAGTTTGGTATTTTACCGACTTTTCGTTTTTGAGTTATCGTGTTCACAGACACACGGACACACACGGACCTTTTTGTGAAAATACTTTTTTTTGGATGCAGGAGACCCTAAAACATATATTTCCGGTGAAATCTCGGTATCGAAGTTTTTGGTGGAGTGCAATACCTTCTCTATACACTATGCGCATAGTACGTGTAGAGAAAGTAAACATTGATTGTAGGGGTGCAGAGAAAGTCATGTGAATGGAACACATCTGATTTTTTGCTATACAAGTTTGATGCACATGAAGTTACATTTGGTGATGACCCATCTGAAGAACTAAACACACAGAAAATATTTGTAGAAGTTTGCTTAAGAAATTACTTTTCTCCGAAAAAAAAATGCAAGCAGTGGTTAGTGTTCCGGCATGATAAGGGAATGGCGCAGTATTCAGAGCGTATGCCGAAAGGCACAACAGTCAGCTTGGAGAGGCACTGCAAAACTCTAAGGAGCCTTGGAGAGCATGACTTTGAAGATTCGCAAGCAAATGAAACAGGCTTTGAAAGCGCTCTACCGCTGGGGAATTTCAGCGACGTAGTTTTGCTGTGTTGGATCAGGAAGCTTAGAAGCTACAACCAGGGGTCCAACCTCTACCTGCTTCTTAATCTTAGGAACACCACAGAGAATATCACTTTGATTCGTAGGACTTCGTGAAGGAGTAGGAGGAGTTAGCGCTCAATTACAACACGAGCCAGAGAAGCATTATGAAACCATGGACTGTTGATAGAGGTACACTGACACTGCTACAACAATTACGATAATGCATCATTGAAATTTGGAAAAAGTACAATTTTAATACATTTTAACAGTTATTACACTCAATAATAGTGATATTTTTGCCATTAATAAAAAATTTAGCTTGCACTCTTATGTGAATAATACTTTTTATTTTCTAAAATAATTGTTCTAATAAAAATCTGATATGTGCAATTCACATGACTTTCTCTACATCTCTATAACAAATTATTTTTAAAACACTTATTATTTTATCTACTTCATGATAATCGAGATAAACATTATCAGAAATTGTCCTTAATAATTAGAAGTGAAAAAATCTAATGTATTCCATTCTCATGATGTCATCTAGCTTAAACAAATCTTTTATTCCAAACATTAATCTGTTATGTACAGTATGCTAATCAAGATGAATATAAGCAGATTTACTCTTATTAGTAGCTTCCTTGTATATAGAAGGGAAATAAGAAGATGCAGGGCTAAAGCGACAGTCTCATACTTTAAAAGCCGGTTGCTATGTGAAACAATTGAAATTCCAATAACTTTGCTTGCCAGGTAAACAAATGAGTAACAACAACAAAAATGTCTTCTCGTTTGAGAAAAGTTTAAGTGACTTAAAATTGAAGCCAATAATCCGGAATATATCGAAAACGGCTAACTCTACAAAAAAAAAAAAAAAAAAAAAAAAAATTTATATAACGGTTTGGCACTTATATAAAAGTCATCCTTATTGAGGACGTCTTCAGAGGCTATTCCCAGAAAATTTAAGATAATACATTTCGATTATCATAAACATATCTTATACATAAGATATTTGGTTTTAGAGGTATGCACACACAGGAAGCTTTTTCTAAAAGTGATTTTTTATTTGGATTCATGGGTTCACAAAACATGAATTTCCGGTAAAATCTCGGTATCAAAATTTTGGGTTCATTACAATGCCTTCTCTATACACTGCGTTAAGTGAACAGAAAGTAAAAAGGAGCCACTGTTTCACAATAAATAGTTTACAAATAGATCTATCATAGTCGGAGAGGTAGGGCAATGCTCCGTTCACAAAGATATGTAAGTGCAGACTCTGTGTAAGCGCAAGACTTTACACTCACGTTATTTAATGTAAGCATTCATATAGAAACACGCAACAGGCTACGCAATACAACGCAAGAGTTTGCAAGCTCCAAACTTTATCCTTGCGTTGCGTACAAAGTGAGAGAATTCTGCATTCCTTCCTCTATGCATTGCCTGCTATTCAACAGCAGACGATCGCAATGCGATATCTTACATTCTCTACTGTATATACACACTCTTCCACGTCATCTCCTTGCAATCTCATCCTTTGATTTAAACACTATCTGCATCTGGAGTTCCTGGCTCGCAGAAATCTTAAGGCACAAAGACATAATTCGCAGTTAATTAAATGTACAGCTTTACCAGTTACTGCATCTCTATCTTTTCATTATTTTCAATTTTTTTGGATACACAATTTATTGTGACGTCATGCCACGAACGTTAGTTATTACCATGTAGTTTTATGACCTATTTATTGTATTTTTGGTTATGTTATTTAACTAGTAACCTGTGGAGCACTTGGAAGATATTTACATTTACACAATTTACAGAGTTAGAAACCCGTGCCAACTTCTTGCGTTAGTTGTGTGGATGTAATTTGTATAACCTACTTGGGCGCGCCGTGGCCAAGTGGTCAGACCACTCATTCCTCATCTAGCTTCGATCCCAAGCGACGCATGTGAGATTTGTGGTGGACAAAGCGGCGCAGGGGCGGATTCTCTCCGGGTTCTCCATCACATTCTGCCAGGGCTCCATCTTCATGTATCATTAGTGTCATCGCTTGCGGTGCCAGAACAGTAAAAGCGGGCGTTAAACACTACAAAAAAAAAAAAAAAAAAAAACTTGTTTCTTATATGCTTACGAATAATCCTTTGATTTAATGAATGTACCCAGTATCTACGTTTAAATTTCTTGGCCCCCAAAATTTGTAAGCCACTTGGAGATAACCTATATTGCATAAATGTGCAGCTTTATCACTTTCTGCTGTCTCCATGCTTGCTTTATTTTCAATATTTTGGTTCGAACAAATATAGTGACATCACTGCCGCGAGTGTCAGTTCTGTGTATATAATTTTAGTACCTATTTATTAATTTATAGATGAGTAAGTGAGTTTTGTTATTTAATTTGAAACTTGCGGTGCGCTTGGATAATATTCCCCTGTAATTATTTACAGATCTAGAAACTCGTACCAACTTCTTGCGTTGCGCTTGCGACTGCATTGTGAATAGTCTTCCCGCGCGTTTGCGCTTATATTGCGTTACGTTTGCGCCAGTATCCTATTGTGAATGTAATTAAATTGAAGCACGTCTTGGTCCAGTTGCTCTAACCACTGAGCTACTATGGAGCTAAATTCTCCAACTGCCTCATGTTCTCTCTCCCCTCCAACCCGGGTAAACCATAAGGTGATTCTCAAATTACTTTGAGTTGACATAACTACCTCAACAATAGCTTATAAACTTCGTAAGCAATTTAAGTCCTGGTCTTTATAATTTAACAAATTATTAGGTCAGTCAATGTGAATTAATTGTTTCTTCACACCAGTCGCGTCTAGGTCAGGAGTTGTAGAGGTATCCCAGCTATGTCATTGAATTTTTCAGTCTGACTATACCTCTCCTTCTCCTGTCTTAAACATAAATGGTGTGGAAGAAGTAGTTAACTTGACAATTATCTATCATATACTATTTTTATGTTAAGCCTAATTAACCTAGAAAACTCATGACATACCATACTTTACAAAACTATAACTTTTTCAATATTGATTAATTTATTTCTCAAAACTGAAACTTTATTTCGATAACGTAATATGAGAATTTCCGATGATGAAATTATGAGACAGTATAACACTTTTTAAATAAATTAGTAACAATTGTATTGTTGGAATATTTTGCGAGAAAATAAGGTTTAAAATCGGCCGTGCCTATTAATAAGTATAAACCTGCCCATTTATAGCTTCAGTTAATTGGTAGTTAAATTGCGCCAAGTGCGAAAACGATATATTTTCTTAAATTTTGTAATGCATATTATTTTATTGTGAAGAAAAAGGAAATTTTAATTTTTAAAACTCTTGATAAAATGTTACATGTGTCACCTTAAGGTTATTACCACTGTCAGTAACCACTATAAGTAATTCCGCTACTACTACTGCTACTCCTACTAAAATAACAAGCATTACTGCTATTTGTGCTAGGTACTACTGCCACAATCACTATTACTGAGTCGTATACTGCCACCATTATCACTATCCACTACCGCTTCTAGTACTTTTACTGCTAACCAACTACCACTAATAACACATTCAAATATACTATTGAGACCAAAACCACTCTAAAATTAACAACTAATGTAACAAACACAATTAACACACTCAAATACTAAAACTAAATTAAAATCACCTCTAAATTAGCAAACTAACTTAATACACTCATATACTACTACTGAGACCAAAACTGCCACTTAAATTAGAAAATTTATTTCTCCACAATTATTAGTACTTTCACTAATGACTATCACTCATAATACAACTATTACTACTACTACCTCTTGTGCGAGCTAATATTATCACTACTATTACCCTCTCTACTACTTTAATCTAAGTAGAGCTATTAGTAATAGTACCATCATCATCACCGCTACCACCATTTCTTCTTCTGGCCCAGTGCTCGGTATTTTCCAAATGTTAATATTTTAAATTATTTTGTTTTACTAATTTATTATAGTATAAATGCTAGGTTAAAGCTACATCTTCTTGGATATGACCCATACAATTACAAAGACTACATTTTAGCTACAAAAGCTTCATCCTTCCACTCCACTTCCTTTGCTTCTCACTTTCTATAAACATTTTACAACGCTTCTTAGCTCCAACTAATATTTAAAACTTGTTCTCACTGACAACTCATTTCTATTTTCGCCATTTTTTACAAATCAGTTAGTCTGTACCTTAAAGTGATATTATTATGTTATTATACTAAGCTTAAGTGATAGTCAATGTTTTAAGAGATGGTCGCTATGTGATGCTGTTGAAATTTCGTTCTCTTTGCTTGAATAGGAAATAGAAAAGCGAATAGGACCTTCACAATTTAGAGAAGTATAAGTATTGGCAAATTGAAAACAATAACAAGGAATATCTCTGAAATGGTTAAACCCCACAAAAATAATTCACATGAATTGTGTATTTCAATGGCATCAGCCTTTATTTGTTAAGATTTAATAGTTGTGCAAAAGTAATGAACAGGACTTTACAGACTATTTTCTGAAAATTCAATATTATTCAAGATATACATGATATTTATTATGAAAATGTCTTAAATATTTGGTATTTTATTCAAAGATAAAAAAATTTAAAATTTTTGCGCGTAAAGATTCGCTTGGAGTGGGGGATTTTCTAAAAATCATCGTATTGAATCCTTGGAGGATGTTGAATATAAATATCAAGATTGGTATATAACTGACTTTTCTTTTTGTATTATCTCTTTCGCAGAAACAAATTCATGCTGTTACACACACACGCACACACACACGCAGACCCACACACACATAAGGACCTTTTTCTTAAAATTTTCTTTCAGTTTCTTTTTATTCATTTTTTTATTTATTTGCTATTTTTTTGTGTTTAGGAGACCATGAAGCGTGTATTTTCAATGAAATTTTGGTACGATGCACATGGTAGAGAAAGTAAAAACAGAAGTCGGATGCTTCCAAGAATGTAACACGATTTTCAGTAAAATTCCCCCATCCAAACTACTCTTTATATGGAAGATTGTTGTAAATGTTTGATGTCTTCAAAACGGATCTAAATAATTGTATATAATATCATATATTGAAGATATTGCCATATCAAGTGACTTTCTTATACGCAACAAATCTTAAAAATCAGAAGACCACTTTAATTTTATTTCCCTTCTAGATCTACCCAGGTGGTCCAGATGCTCCACTTTGGGTTTTAGTGCCTTAAATGATTGTAGAATTCAAAGGGCTATTTCCTGTTAAAATCCACCAGTAGAGAATGAACGAGAGGAATCTGCGTATTAATCGACTCTCTCGGTGATAAGCAAGATGGGTAAAGTTCTCCATTGGCGCATTTTAACTTGAAATAGCCTTGTTGAATTCTGCAAATTTTTTAACGCAAAAAGTCACCTGTACATGTCACATGCTTAGCAGTTGTGCCACCTGGTAGATCTACAGAATGAAGAATTTGGGAAGAAGTGGACGATAAAAGGTATGTTACGGTACTTTGTTACTGACTAATGCTCTTCAGGAAAGTTGATGTAGTATTGCTTATAGCATAGTGTTTGCGAAGACATACCGCTTGCTCACGTACATGTGTCCCCACATTGGGTGGTTTTGACAGAATCACCGTTTGGCAAATGGGCATTACAGGCATTGCGAACATGCGGTGCTCTTACCCACAGCTACACGTGTGGTGCCACACGTGACTTGTGTGTGGCATTACGGCAGTATGACGTGCAGGATGAGAGGAATTACTCTCCAGCTAGTTGAGATGACTGAAAAGCAGCTGAGATCGTTTTGATTGTGTTACCTCTGCGGATAAAATTCCCCTATCCTTTCAGTTCATTTATTAACTGTAGTTTTATATGAATGAATAATAGAGTTCTTGACTAAACTGGCAACAGGGCATCACATTTGGTTTTTATCTTCTCTACGTCAATATATAGTACATAGAGAATGTGTTGCATTTCACTCAAAAAATTTGATACCACGATTTTAAGGGTACTCTGAATCCAAAACTTGTGTGTACCATTTACATTACTTTCTCTATTTGTTATGCAAATAAATTATTGTTATAAACACAGACATACACCGACATTTTTCTAAAGATACATTCTTTTTTAGATAAAGGAGTCCTGAAAACATGTTTCCGGTAAAACCTTGTATTTCACCCGAAAAGTCGATGCCTAAAATACCCACTAATTACGTTGTGCATACGTGCTAGAGAACATAAGAAAAGCATTGTAGAAAAAGGTTTCCATGTGTGTGTTTGTGTGTGTATTAAAATGATATCTAACTCAAAAGCGAAAAGACGATTAAATAGCAAACATGTTTTAAGTTCAGTACCTTCAAACGATGCGACACGGAGATTTTTAAGTAAATGTCCTACGCCGAACTACACTTTACGTGGTAAATTTTTTAAGATGTTGATTTACTTGAAAATTGCTGTAATTATTTTTATTAAAATCCCATATATTAAATATATATGTAACAAATATCGTATATCTTAAATTCCCTGGTAATAACCTCCAAATTCCTTCTTATTTTGCATAACTGGTAAACCTCAAAAGATACACAAAAGCTTACTACACTAAAAATGTAGATCTGTTCAAAACATACAATTTGTGATATGTATTTTTTGTGAGATATTTCTCGCTACAGGTTTAAATGTTTCACAAATGAGAAGTCTAATTCATATTCTTTCACCCTAACCAGGCAAATGGATAGGAATTTCAGCAGCATTACATAGCGGCAGGTCTTGATAAGCGTGAAGTAGAAAAATTATTACGCTTTTTTAAAAATTGTTTGCTGCACCATGTGAATCTAGCACACGAGATTTTATATAGATTTATAACTTGGAATTCTCTTTTAAATTAACACAGGAGTACTTTTGTGTTTTATACAAGTATGTGTGTAAGTATATATTTAATGTAATATATGTTATTTATGTATTATATATGTATTTCATGTGTTTATTATTAATGCATGTATATTCTTTATAGACTTCTACAGGTTGTACTATTGAAGCCTGGCATAGGTTAAGTTTTGCCACAACGCGAACAATAATGTTTAGCTTAGAATACGGAATTCCGTCCGATTTCATGGATTATTTCTTAACGATTGTTGTAACAATTTGAAAAATCCGACGTGTTCCTTTCACATGACTTTCTCAACATCTCAATAACAAATTATGTTACTCTTATTATTATTATTATTAAGCTTATTCTTCTATCTACTTCATGCTAATCGAGATATACATTAGCAGAAACGGTCTTATTACTTAGTTCTTTATAAGTAGAAGGGAAATAAAGGAATACACTAGGCCAAACTGACACTCAAATATTTTAAAATGTGGATTCCATGGGATTAAAATCTGATATTTTGCTTGGCCATGAGTTGGCAAGTTCCCTAATGAGAAAAGTTTTAAGAAGGTACCTAATTTAAAATTGAAACCAATAACAATAAACATCTCGAAAACGGTCAACTCCACGAAAAATATATGTGACATAATTTGTGTGTTTTGACGAGATCTACATTTTTATGCAATTCATTTTTGTGTATCTCTTATGATTTACCAGTTCTGCAAAATTCAGAAAAATTCTATACTAATAAAGAGTTGTTTAGAGGCTATCGCCGGAAAATTCAAGATATGCATTTTATTTGTCATGTAAATATCTTAAATATAGGATATTTTAATGAAAATCGTTAGAGCCGTATTTGTGAAAACACACAGTTTGGATTTTTTTCCATGTAAAGGGTAATGGGGGTGGGAGTGATTTTTTGACAATTTTCTTGTCGCATCCTTGGAAAATAAATTTAAATGAAAAATGAAATGAAATGGAATGGATTTTTATTTATGGACGCTCTTGAACTGCTGTGGTTATCAGCATTCCTTTCTATGCCAGGCGTGAATGACCGCTAAATTTTGCCTCTTTACCAGGCCTAAGGTTCTTTTGCATGCCATAATTGTATGACACTGGACCAACGGCTTTACTTTCCTTCCAAAGGAAGCCATGCCAAGAAGTTTTACGCAAAAAAAAAAAAAAAAAAAATCCATCGTCCTCCATCGGGTTTGAACCCGCGACTTTCGGTGTATGAAGTTAGCATGGTAACAATTACACCACGGAGGTCGACTTATATGCCAACCTTGAGATTTAACAGACTGCACGTTTTTGAGCTATGCTACCCATAAACACACACAGACACAGACACACACGGGCATTTTTCTAAAAATGTTTTTTTTGAATTCAGGGGGTCCCTGAAGTACGTGTAGAGAAAGTAATACCTTTTAGTCAGTCTCATAAAAGCAACAAAGGAGTAGCGAGCTCTCATATTATCCAACTTTGACCATGAAATAATACCACAGTCAAATAAATAATTAACAGCATTTCGAACTGCATTATATTAGCTATAACAGCAGCAACAGCATTACACTAGACAAAATACCACTTTTCAGGTCTTCATATTTAACTTCATAAGATTATTTAATTTATACTGATTAACATAACCAAAATAATGCAACATGAGAAAACGAATTAATAAACTACAGCATATTAATATTAAATTCCATAAGAATTTTATATCACGCCGGAAATTAAGATTTTTGATAATTGTTACTTTCTCTATCCCGCATGTACAATGTACATAGTGGATAGAGAAGGTATTTTATTCCACCCAACAATTCGATGTCGATATTTCACCGGTAAAAAATATGTTTTGGGGTCCCCCAGAATCCGAAAGAAGCATTTTTAGACAAAGGTCCTTAGTGTGTGTCTATGGACAGCATAGCTCAAAAACGAAAAGACCGTCAAATGCCAAACTTGGTATTTAGTTTTAGTATGCTCCAAGGATACAACACGAAGATTCTCAAGAAAGTCATGCACTACAAACATGTACAAAATTTTCGAATATTTTGAATTTCTAAAAAATGGCTCTACCGATTTTGATTAAAATCCCTATATTAAAGATATTTACATCCCAAATAAAATGTAGATCTTGAATTTTATTTTGGAATAGCCTCTGAAGACCTTTACTTTGGAGGGATTTTACTGAATTTTGCTTAACTGCTAAACCATAAGAGATAGAGAAAAACTTACTCCACAAAAGATGTAGATCTCGTCAAAACACACAGTTTATATCCTTTTATCTTTTGTTGTGGAGGTAACCGTTTTCAAGATATTCTTTGTTATTGGTTTCAATTGTAAAGTACTCACACATTTCTCTCAGACAGAAAGTGTCCGTTTTTCTTTTGTTCTACTTGGACCAAGCAAAGAAGCGATTTGCAATGACAATCGCATAACGATAAATAAAACATTTGACTATCACTTTAGTATAGCTCATTTCTGTAGTTTTCTTCTTCAAATAACTTTCTACTAATGTTTATAGCGGTTACCATGGTGTATAAAGAAGAATAATCTTTTGTAAGAAGCTTGTAGAGCATCCAAAGAAAGTCACCTGAGTGTAGCACATCAGGCTTTTTTTTTTTTTTATTTATTTATTTATTTATTTATTTATTTTGTTACATAGTTCACGTGTATTAACGGAGAAATGTTGTGTTTGCGTGATAGCATCCGAGCCCAACTTCCTATTTTATTATATTAGATAGTGCCTTCGTTTTATGCCAAGAATAATACACAGGTCCCTACCGTCTCGGCCGATACGAACATTCGCTCGATCAGCGGCCTTGACTTAAAACGAAAGCAGTAAATTGTCGTATTTAAATCTATTTTTAAAAGAGGTAGGGCATTTACAGCTACGTACTCTGAATTCTATAGCTCTTCACCTCTCACTTTGTGATTCAGCTACGAGATACTTGTTACCCCCCTGACTGAGAAAGAGTGTTTCAGCCGTTAAGTCTAAATTAAGTAGGGAGCAGTAGTTAATATTCCTTTACATATGTCGGTGCTTGGGGTGCAATCCGCGTTATTCAATTTGTAAAACAGGTTATTTGAAAATTTTACTTAACACTATATTTAAATCTGTAACTTTGCTACATAATATTACTCTGAAATAATTTCTTATAAGGTTTAAATCCCTGTAAATGCTAAATAAGGCTGCACCGTGACCGAGTGGTTACACCACTTGCCTGTCATCTCGACGGCTCGGGTTCGATCCCAAGTTGTGGAAAAAACAGGGCAGGGATGGGCTTTCTCAGGGTTTTCCGGTTTCCTCCACCATCACAATCCCCCGGCGCTCCATCTTCATTCCAAGTATCATCAGTGTCACCGCCTGCGGTGCCACAAGCAGTAAAAGTGATCGTTAAAGACTATCAAAAATGCTAAATAACTTTATTGTTAATTTTATTTGCCAAATCAACTAGTTTATTTATATAAGAACTATTGTTTATAAATTACAATATCTATGAATAATCGATTTTGTATATTATTTTGACCTTGTTATTGATGTAGAATGTTATTAATAATTTTCCTTTCCTATTTTTGTAAACCAGTGTATTAAAGTAATTTATAATATCAACAGATGACCAAACCTCTCTGGTTCCTTAAAAACAGTAACATCCACTCAAATTGAGCTTTTGGGGGAATAACACTTCTGTTTTGGTATTATTTAGTTAAACATCACTAAGTTCTAAGTCAGTTTCATTTTTCTGCATTATTTCCCATCCGTATTTTTAGCTGATCGGCATTACAATACTTGTCATTGCATAAAAAAGGCCGCGCCGTGGCCAAGTGGTTAGACCATTTGCCTCTCACCTAGACGGCCGGGGTTCGATCCCAAGCAACCGCATGTGAAATTTGTGGTGGACAAAGCGGCGCTGGGGCGGGTCTTCTCCGGGTACTCCGGTTTCCCCCGCCATCGCATTCCACCGGTGCTTCATTCATGTATCACGAGTGTCATCGCCTGCGGTGCCATTAGTAGTTAAAGCGGGCGTTAAACACTACCAAAAAAAAAATTGCATAAAAACAATTTTCTTGTTTTATTCTCCCTAACATCAACTTAATTCAATTGGAATTTTAACATATCCTATTTATAAACAGAAACTTTATTTGTTCAAAGTTTTAATCCTCTGATACTTCCTTTTCAACTCCTGTAGCTAACTTAATTGGTCGATGCGTCATATTTGAGCTTCTAAACACACATTTCTTGAATTTATTCCATATTTCATTTCTGGGAAGAGATTTCATGCTGTTTTTCAAACTGAATGTTATTATATTATAGTGGTTGGCAATTGTTTTAGTTCACCGTACATTACACCGTATTTACCCTTTTTCGCTGGAGTCGCTATTTCTTCGTATTTCTACTTCATCCATTATTCTTTCGCCTTATCAGCTGTCTTCATAGTTGACTGTTTAACATTCAGTATACTCTCTGAGCATGTTTTTCTATCATGTCCAATAGGATTTTATTACTTTTTCTTTCTCCCTGCCCTTGTTTTATGTCTGCCTGAATCTGGCTTCCTAAGTTATCCAATCATCATTAATGTAATTTTTTCTTTCTTATTTCTTTGCGTATCAGTTAGTTTCTCATTGTTTTGTTCTACAGTTTTTTTTGGCCAAGTACCTACACAATTCAATACAATCCCGCATCTGGTAATATCTCTGCCTTTCTCTGCCAATCCAGGAAACGTCTCGTACTTATAAATACACATTTTGTGTCGCCTATCATCTACTGCAAATATGAACATATATGTCTTCTGAGCTTATGTTGCTGGACAACTATAATATATAAATAAACAACTGATAGTTTAAGATATATACATATTTTATAAAAGCATTGTATAGTTATATTTCCGGTTAATTTGAAATATAGATATCGAGAGTCAAACTGTATATTTAGATAAGAAGGTAATCATTTTATTTGTTGTTGGTTTACTTTTTAAATTTATAAAACTCCTAAACCTTTTAACAAATTTAAAACCCAATAACGGTTTTAAAATGGACTTTTTAGTAAAGTTTGTCTTGCACTGCAAATGTTGACTTTCAGATAAACTTTATAGGTAGAGCATCAGATTTTTAATCTTGCTTTTACACCCTAATCTTTAATTTCATCTATGAATTAATAGACATTAGAATGCATTTGTGTGTCATTGTGTAATTTCATCACTGATTTACTATAAGTCATTTTATTGTTTTTTTCATTATACTTGTTAACTTCTGAGGAAAGTTCCTCTCTTTTTGAATTGGAAAATATGATAAAACAATACAAGTAGTTTGACTTCGTTGAAAATTTTTGATAAGTAACTGTAGAATATGAAGTTATCTGCAAAAAATAAAAATATTGCTTGTATTTAATTTTCAAGCAGCGAATACAGTATGAGATAATACAACACGCTAACTGGGTCGTTAGTGATGTTAGCACAAAACATATAGTGTGTACTTAAAGCAGAATGTTCGTTTCCTGGGTTTTTCGGAGATTTCCCCGGTTCGTCAGGTAAATGCTGAGAAAGTTCATTGCAACCCGCCTTTGCGCCGCTTTGTTCACCACAAATCCCACATGCGGTCGCTTGAGATTGAACCCTTGCGGTCCTGGTGAGAGGCGAGTGGCTGGACGATGGCTTGTACACTGTAGAAGTTTCTTCTTGGCATCATCGCTGGGGCACTCTATCGAGATTATCTTTATTTTCATGCTTCCGCCCATGTCATCTGGAGCTGGTCGCCCTTTGCTTCTCTTTCTTCACCCCTCCCTCCGTGGGGTCACGTAAGTCTCAAACATTTTTTTAATAAAATTAAGTAGCAAATCAATGCAAATTGTTGAAACATGGGCGTGGCCAAAGGCCAGCATAAGTTTATGTAATCTGCTTCAAAAATTCTGAATGCATGTTATTTGATAAAGATTTCAAATTGTCACAAAAATATAAAGTCTGTTTTTGAAGCTATATGTGTATTTTTTTCACCTGCATCTATGAAGTTCAATAAACAGTTTTAAAACGTAAGACATCGTTTTTCTAATAAACATTAATTCTAAAAATTTAAGAAAGCATATAGCTTTTACGCTTACCTCACGTTAGCTACCAATTAACTGAAACTATAAATAAGCAGTTTACATACTTATAAACGTACACGCCCAACTTTAAACCTTGTTTCCCCCCAAACGATTCTGCAACACTTTTCCATGTTCAACATGTTCCATACGAGCAATTGTTTACTTCTTATTTCAAAAGTTTTATACTATCTTTCAAAAGAACAGAAAAAACAATCTAATGCTATTTCGAAATAATGTTACAATGTTGAAAAATGAGTTATAACATTTTGAACACTGAAGAACTATGTATAGTTTAATAATTAAAATTAATACACAAAATAGCAGGTATCTCAAATGTCTCTCCGCAGTGAGGTGAATGCGTTAGCAAGCTCACCTATCATGGTTCAGTTGGTAACAGGTCGCGTTTGTTCTTTTGGAATGAAGGCGAAATAAAACAGATTATTTACTTACCACTGTCACAGAGGATGCTGGAATTGCGGCCCTCATGTCTGTAAGCAGAGTTAGACAGTTTTGCTCTTATTTCAGACACTTTGTGTAGGGTCTCCCGCGTACATTTTTTTATTTCCTTTAGTGATATTTCGAAGCGATATTTGCTGTCTCAAATGGATGCCATTGCTTGATTTACTGACTTTCTAAGTGGTGTTTATTTAGAGCAAACTTTTTTTTTTCAAATACGAATATAGTAAAGATTGGGAAATGTTTTATATAAAGGATATTGCCTAATATTAACCCAAACGAAGGCAATGACTTTTTTATTTATTCATAACATTATGATGTTTGAAACTCCAAGGCTTCGTGGTTCTGACCAATTATTATTACACTTTCGATATCCTGCTTAGCCGGTTTAAACCGAGTGTAATATCGAGCTTTCCTAGACTTGTAAGCGTACTCGGCTGTGGAGTCAGGTCTACCACACGATTTTGTAATCAAAATGACAGCGACTTCCAGCCTGTGTCGCACCATGACTCCTACAAGGCAGCAGGTACACGTTACCTATCATAAGGGGTGTGGGCGTATGGAACTGGTGGTGGTGGGCTGCGCAGCGACGACTGATTCTCTCTCCGGCGTTGCAGCTGCCAAAGACGATTCTCGGCTATTGGTGGGCTCAGCGACGAGCAATTGAGACCTATTTATATCTAGCTTTGTATTTAGCTACGGTGATCTCCAGGGAGTGGTACGGGAATTAACTTAAATAACGTGGCTCTTTTCGTTCAGTCAAGGTTTATTTCTCTTTTTCAAGCGTTCCTGAGAATGTTCCTGGCGCGATTGAGTTTCGATAATTTCCCTCGAACAAGAGCATAACTAACTAAAGGTAAAGGTAACTAAACTTTACACGGCGACGAGTGCAACGGTTACGTGCAGAATAATTGTAGACACTTTAAATTTTCGCTGTTGCATTTATTTCAACTGTGTGAATCACTGTAATAACTGTACAATATTTACGAGAATTCTTGTTTCGGGCATCACAGGGTCTACGTGTAGTTACATTCCAACTGCCTAAAAATTGCGGCGAATACTCTATATTTATAGCAATTTCTACCC
Source organism: Hymenopus coronatus (assembly GCA_030762935.1). Taxonomy (NCBI): domain Eukaryota; kingdom Metazoa; phylum Arthropoda; class Insecta; order Mantodea; family Hymenopodidae; genus Hymenopus; species Hymenopus coronatus. Next base: position 59,671,253 of record CM060891.1, read on the forward strand.
ACGCGCAAAACCCTGCGATAATCCGTCTCAGGGGCCCTTACCAGGTCCTTTAAACAAAGGAAATGAATGTTTTAAGATTGATAAACAGGAAGACTGGATGTGATAGGATAGAAAATAAGGATGTAAGGTATCGGTGTAACATATTAATGAATCTATTAAATAAAGCAAATAATGGAATAATCATATTACAAGAATGAAATATGATTGACTGAAAAAATACCCAAGATATGAAGCCACCACGAAGAAGTGTTGGAAGGCTGTAGAAAAAATGGAGAGAAGATCTGCAGTCGACATCTAGTGACTCTCCGGGATAAAGCATGAAGAAAAACAGGCTTATAACCTACATAAAAATAAACGGTAGAATATTGCATTTGTTTTTTAATCCGATTCCATTTAAAGGCAGCGTCTTAGATCTAGTATTTCCTATTGAATATGATACTGCGCAACAAAGCTGTTTTCCTATTCATTTTGAGATATTTATTTATGAATATGCGTTTAAATGAGTTGAAAATTTGCATGGTCATTTCAGGGCAATTTTTCCTAAAGGTAGTTTCATTAATTTGTGCGTGTGTTTATATGCATCGCATTTTTGGTACGGCCAGTAGTAAAAAGTATAGTTTATACCTATGAGAGTCACCTAATAAGTATATTTATTTTTCGTGGTTAGTAGCACAAAAACTGTACTTGAGCATTTCTCCGAAATTCGTACTGAAGACAGAGAATGGGGCAGGAGAGAAAGAGAGTAAGCAGGGGTTAAGGCCGATGAACGTAGGTTGCAAATTTTGGTAGTGGCCACATGAATTAAACATGGGTTGTTTTACATGATGACAAATGAATAACATAGTGCAGTCAAAATGGTGGACAGCAGGATTACAATGGAAATTATCAAAACATTGACTTAAACAATATTTGACAAAGGGCTAACGAAAATAGATAAAACGTCGCGAATAAAGAAAAACGCGACTATGTAATATAAACAAGCAGAAATAGAATATGAATGTCAAATATCGTATTGAAGCTAACAAAGAAATAATATTGGGTGTGGAAAAGAAACACACGTTTTAGAACTGGGTATGGAACAGAGGATGGGAATAGCATGACTTAGGTTAGGAGGTTGGAAAACGCGCAAGATCAGGAAGACTGGACGCTGCATATTTTGGCAGATTGCATGAAGATGGAGGATGTTAGGGTAAAATTATTATCGGAGGTATTTTTAGCTTTAAACAGACGGAGTACAGCACGATGGAACTTGATTGTAAACAGCCAAAACTGGTCAAACTTGGGTCTATACTTAATGGAAGAGCGTGTGGTAAGAGATACTATATTTGTGTAAATACAGTATAGATATACCTTCTACATGAATTATTTATGATATGTGAGTCGTGGGTTTAGTTATGAATGCGAAGGTGTGTATGTGTGAAATTAAAGTCTTCTTTCTGTTATTGATTTCTTGTTCTGTTGTTGTAGTGTATTTATATATGTAAAATGGGAGTAGATAATATTTTACATTTAAGAATATTTACTAAGCACGTACGGACGCTCGTCCCGTAAAACTGTGTGACGCAATTGATGTATTATTATTATTATTATTTGCTTAATAAATACTACTACTTATACTACTACCATCACCACCACCACTAGTTCCATCATTGCCACTACTACTACTACTACTACTACTACTACTACTACTACTACTACTACTACTACTACTACTACTACTACTACTACTACTACTACTACTACTACTACTACTACTACTACTACTACTACTACTACTACTATCATTACCACCTCCACCACTAGCATCACTACTACTACCATTACTATTACCACTGCTACCAATATTACTACTACTACTACTATTACTACTACTATCATTACCACCTCCACCACTAGCATCACTACTACTACCATTACTATTACCACTGCTACCAATATTACTACTACTACTACTACTATTACTACTACTACTACTACCATCATTACTACCACCACTATCACCACCTATACCACAAATTATTACTACTGCTACTGCTACTGCTACTGCTGCTGCTGCTGCTGCTGCTGCTCAATACGGATACAAAGGATGCGAAATTAGGCATATTAGGGAGCATCATTCACTTTGGTTAGGAATAGGAATATATATCCTAGTGCCCATTTTCTCTTAAGTGCACCATTTTCGATGCCAGATATGCTTTCATTAATATGGATACTTAATAATTTGCAGTATCTATCACTCCTTTCTGGTATATTACTTGGACGTTAAGTATCTAATTACTCTCTTGGGATTGCGGAGGATAAGTCGTGCCAAGTGTCGCGGAATGGTTCACGTTTTAATTTCGGTAATGCAGATTTATCTTCCTTCTCATACCAGAGTCCTTTCACTGGCCACTTGCGTCGTTTGTCATTGTCAACAGAACGGGCACGCGTTTTCGATATCCGTCTACCTTGCTCTGAACGTGCAGCGCTGTTTAGATATGAGATTTAATTACGTCAGAATTATTCATGTGTAAAGATTGTTATCAGAAACAGAGTGCACGGATTACTGTATTACTTCATGGATAAAACAGTTGTGCCATGCCATCGAGTTCCTTCGCTGTCTATTTCAATCAGATCAACATATACCAAGTAAATAATTAATCATGAAATTCTTAAGGCAATGCACCTGTGAAATTTGGAAAATCCACATAATATAATATATGTTGTTGACATTTATACCAGTTACTAATCACTAATGGTGATATTTCAAAATTGTAGCCTCCATTGTTATTTAAATAGTAATTTTTGCTTTCTCTAAGCCGCATGTGCAACGTTCATACTGGATAGAGAAGGTATTGTATTCTACCCAAAAATTCGATGTTGAGATTTCATCGGAAATATGTTTTGGGGCCCCCTGAGACCGAAAAAATCATTTTTAGATTAAGATCCGGGTGAGTCTGAATGTGTCTGTAGACAGCATAGGTCAAAAACGAAAAGACCGTTAAATACCTAATTTCGTATGTAGGTTTGGTATCTTACAAGGATTCGACACGAAACTTTTCAAGAAAATCTCCCCACCACAAACTACCGTTTATATGGAAACATTTCGAAAAGTTTGAATTTTTGAAAAATGGATAACGATTTTGATTAAAATTCCATATATTAAAATATTTCCATCCCAAATAAAATATATATCTAGAATTTTCGGGGAATAGCCTCTGAAGATCTCTATCTTCTGAATGAATTTTGCCAAAGAGATAGACAAAAACTTACTAAACAAAAACTGTAGATCTCGCCTAAACACGCGGTCTTCTAGTTTTTAGCTATGCTGTTCACACACTCAGGGACATTTTTGTAAAAATGTTTTGTTTTTGCTTTCAGGGGACCTCGAATCATATATTTCAGTTGAAATCTCGACATAGAAATTTTGGGTGTAATACGAGTAGCTTCTCTAAGCACTATATACATACTAGTGAAGAGAAAGTAAAAACGAAAAGTTAGTTTAAAATCTAATATTTAATTTAAACTCGGTGTCTTCCAAAGGTTCAGAACTTTAATTGTCACGGTTTTCGAAATGATTGCTTTTCACAAAAATGAACTCTTACAACTTTGATAAAAAAGCTATGTATTAATTTATTTGGCTTGAATTTTATCGAATAGTCTATGGAATACTCTTCATTGGCAACACCTTTTATTTAATCTTCCATAACTGGTTAACGTTTAGCGATAGACGAAAACGTAGTTCTCTTAAAAAAAGAAGTTGTAGTTCAAACAACTTTTTTACTGCTATAAGCATTTCCAAGATGTATGTCTATTAATGATCCGAATTGTTCAATACTTTGTCATACTTACCTTTAAAGTTCTTACGATATTCAACTGTCTCTCGAGATTGCATGTTAATATTAGCAATGGCCGGTACATAGCGTCTAGTTTTAATACATTTGACTTCACATATTCCTTTTGTGTCTGTAACGAAATCATAATGCAGACAAAGCTTATTTCTTTTATATTGAAGTAGACGTTTAAATAAACTTTCGTAAGAGTGGTTTGTGTATTCCCTGACGATTGTGGAAAGCCACGTGAAAATAACACAATATTTTTTATTTTAACGTCCCTTAACCGGATAGGTCGGATCTGACGATGAATGAATAATATGAGTGAACTGATATTAAAGTAAGCTCAGGGTACATAAATCTTAAAGTTACCCGAATATCATCTTTTCAGGATAAGTAGACACCCCAGTAATACCCATTTAACCTAAAATTCGAACTAGGGACCTCTGTAATGCGAACCAGATATGTTAACCCGCACCCCACCGCAGCGCTGCGATAAAAATAATTTCATCTTAGGCCCGCCTCTGTAAGTGATAATAGGGTGTCTGCGGATAGAAATTAAATTGTTCTAAACTGTATTTAAGGATGGTATTTATCTGTCAAGGTTCTTAGCTTCCTCTTCTATACTGGGCATGAAAGACCGTTTAATTTTGCTCAGAGGCCTCTTTATTAGGCTTGAGGTACTTTTACGTGCCCTAAATGTACAACACCCGACCAATTGCTTTTTTTCCCTTCCGAAGAAAGTCATGCTAAGTATTATTACGTCCTCCACCGGGTTTGAACCCGGAGAACCAAAAACTAACATGTTTTCCTTGGATCACGGAGGAAAAGGCAACTTGTCTGAGGTGAATGTGATATATTGTAAATATATTAAAGGACTCTTTTCTGTTTTGGAGAATCAAAATATTAAAGATATACAACCCCTAACTAAACATACATAAATACCTTGAAGGAAAAAGTATTCAAAAGAAATAAATTGCACCTTGACTGTAGATATTAATTAGTTTTATAACCTAAAAATTATCTAAAAGTGTATTATTAAAAATTAGTGTTTATTTAAACATTAGCCTGTGTGTAAATCTAGGTATTTTGAATTTGCAAGTATGAATTTCTGCTAAGGTTAGTTATATAAAGTTTTTCCGGGATTTTCCCTCATCCAGAAGAGGAATGTTGGTTAACTCTAAGCTATAAGAACTGCGGGGTCATTTGAGCATCAATTTCACCCATTTCATTCATTTTTGTCAGATATAACCTACACATTAAATGACTGAAACTATTAAAAAATTGTCTTCTCATCTTTAAATTATAACTATTATTTACTTAAATAAACCTTTAAAAGAAGATTTTTAAACCTAAATAAAAAAATAAAAATCATAAAGGCAAAGTTTCCTTCATGCTAAACATCAATTTATGATATCGATATCGAGGTAGTGTTCCTCGTACTCAAATTTTTAGCTTATTTATTTCATTTTTACTTTCTCTACACGTACAATTACATAGTGTATAGAGAAGGAATTGAATTTCACCCAAAAATTCGATACTGAGATTTCACCGGAACTAGATGTTTTGGGACCCCCTGAATTAAAAAAAAAAACATTTTTAGAAAAAGATCAGTTTGTGTGTGTGTGTGTCTGGACAAGCACGAAAAGGCCGTTGAATTCTAAGCATGGTATTTAAGTTCGGAATCTTACAAGAATGCGACATGGTGATTTACATGAAAATCCCCCCACCCAAACTACCCTTTACATGAAACTTTTCTCGAAAATTGTGATTTTCTCAAAAATGGCTCTAACGAGTTTGATTAAAATATTGTATATCATAGATATTTACCTTTAATAAAGATAAGATAAAATGTATATCTTGAATTTTCTGGAAATATCTTCTGAACACTACTTTATTCTGGATGAATTTTACGGAATTTTCCATAACTGCTTAACCGTAAGAGATGGATAAAAACTTACCACACAAAAATGTACAGCACATTAAAACACACACCTTATGTTATAAACATTTTTTTTCGTGGAGTTGATCGTTTTTGAGATATTCTTTGGTTTTGGTTTCAGCTTTATAAAACAAACTTTTCTCATACTGGAATTTGGCAATCCTGTCCATACAAATAAAGGAACTTCAGTGACCTAGAAACCTGTTTTTGATTATCACTTTACCGTATGGTACTACCTTATTTCTCTTCTACATGCAATGAGACAAGTAATAAGATTCTTTCTGTTAAGTTTTCTTGATTAGCATGAAGTAAATAAAAGCATAAGCTTTTTAACAATAATTTGTTGCAGATATGTAGAGAAATTCATGTGAATGGAGTACAGCAGATTTTTGTTTCACTTTCGTACACGTTTAATACTTTTTACTGAGGAGAATACTTATGTTTGCTACCAAAACACATTAGCGAATAATGCACACCTTTCTGACCCGTTGTAAAGTGTTTTGTTAACCTATAAATGAAAGAATGAATGAATGAATGAATGAATAAGTGTATTTATTGACATAGCAATATCATAGGTAGAATTTCAACAATCGCACGGGTCCACAGACCGTACGTGCTTTTGTAATAAACATTACAAGCAATATTAAAACAACAACAACAACAACAAAAAATTAAAAGAGTAAACACGAAAATAAAAAGACAAAGGAAATACACAGTCCAAAGCATTATTAAACAACAATAAAGAATTAAGAGTGAACCCGAAAATAAAAAATACAAAGATATTCAAATATAGCAACTTAAATTTACAGCACAGAGTACACCTACATAAATGCACCCTCTTATAATAGAAAATTACACTTAAAAGACATATATACACATAATATATACAACATATATAAAACCATAGCACAACAGTGACCTAAGTATGACATAATATATATATATGTATGTAGAACAATGTAGTCACTTTTGTTTAGTTGATCTTATCCCCCCCCCTTCTCTATTGGCAGCCTCCTCAGATCTCAGCTGTCTTGCCTTAAGTATAAATTTGCCTAGCCCGTCCATGTTTTCCGTGCCTGCCAGTAGCGTCCAACATGCTTCTAACCCTACATTCGCAGTGGTAAAAAATCGCGGCAAATATTTTTCCCGCCATTCCTCCGTACCCCTACATCTTGCCAAGATGTGAGTCCACGACTCTACCTCCTCGCAAATGGGACAGATTCTCGTACCATTCTCGTCAGAAATTTTCGTGCTCCTCCATGCTCCTAGTCTAATCCACGCGAGCCCCTCTCTAATGAGTTTGGTACCTGTTTTGATGTATTGCTCCATACCCCACTCCGATTTCAGCCCAGACTGTACTTCTAATGACACCTTCTCTGTGCATTGCGCAATTATTTGTTGTCTGTCAATATCACAAAGGCGGTTCTTAATTTTTCTCCAAATACTTCGCCTGTTTTCCTGCCCCGCCATCCAAATGTCTCCCATCCCAATGGTTTCCAACCCTTTCTTTAATTTTGATGCCCACGTCGAATTACCTTCCATTCGCAACTGTTCACGGTAGCAGACTGCCCTAATTAGAGATTGGTTTCCGTGAGCGATTCTCAGTCAATATTTAACTGCTCTGATTTTGCACTGTATCGTTTCACTATGTGCCCCGAATTCCCTCATTATTCCGCAGTTGGCCGTACCCCTCCCTACACCCAGAATTCCTTTCAAAAATTGGGTCCTCACTTGATCCGGATTCCCTGTTTGTTCCCACCTCCATATTTCTCCTCCGTATGTCATCGTGGATCTAACTGTCGCTCCGTATACAGTTTCCATTAAGGTTATGGATATATTCGGTATTGTGTAGCGTATCCGGAGAGCTTCCGTCGCTTTCACCCTTGCCTTGTGTTTCGTAATGTCAATGTGTTTTGTCCATTTTCCGTTCTTTGTGAATGTGAGTCCTAAGTACACAAAAGATTTAACATTGTCCAGTATCTGTCCTGCATATGTCCAAGTCTCCTCCCTGCTATAAACACAACCCTTTTTGAAAGTCATTGCCTTAGTCTTATTCACATTAACTGTAAGTAGCCATTCATCGCAATAATTCTTAAGTTTGTCCAGTCCTCGTTGCAATCCGTTTACTGTCGTAGAGCACAATACTAAATCGTCTGCGTATAAAAGTGTTGGGATCTGCAAATCCGCTACTACTGGTGCTTGGATATTCTCTGCTATCATTGTATCAGTAATATCATCCACAAAGAGATTAAATAGCAAGGGAGATAAAATACAATCCTGCCTCACTCCCCTGATGTTCTCATAAATGGCTCTAACGATTTTAATTAAAATGCGGTATATTAAAGACATTTACACGGAAAATAAAACTTATATCTTGAATTTTCTGGTAATAGCCTCTGAAGATCTCTTTATTCTGTAAGAATTTTGCTTTACTTTGCATAACTAGTAAACCGTAAGAGATAGACAAAATCATTTCACATACGGAGATTTGTAAACTAGTGGTAATGCTTAGAAACGGATTTCGTCCACATGGTAACCAGCTTTTAATGTCGTTTTAGCCTAGTGTATTCCCTTATTTTCGTTCTGCTTACAATATTTTCTGGTAATACTTATCTCGATTATCATAAAGTAGATAGAAGCTTAAGCTTTTTAACAATACTTTGTTACAGAGATGTAGAGAAAGGCATGTGAATAGGTCACATCAGAATTTTTTTTTCTATTTGACACTTTTAGAACTTCATATATGCTCAGTATGAAAAAGCTTCACCACAGAAACTTCATTATTATTACTATTATTATTATTGTTATCATTGTTGTCATTGTTATTACTATTATTATTATTGTTATTGGTATTATTATTACTATTATTATTGTTATTATTATTATTATTATTATTATTATTAAACAGTTTGTCTTTTAAAATATTAACAATGAAAGTATATACATATTTTTACTTTTCTACACGTACTATCTACATAGTGTATAGAGAAGGTATTGTAATGCACCCAAAATTCACCGGAAATACGTGTTTTGAGAACTCCTTAATAAAAAAAAAAAGCATTTTTAGAAAAATGTCCGTGTGTGTGTGGGTCTGTCTGTCTGTCTGTTTGTCTGTCTATCTGTGTGGCTATCTGTCTGTGTGTATGTGTATGTGTCTGTGGGCAGCATAGTTCCAAAACGAAAAGACTGTTAAAAAGCAAACTTGGTATTTAGGTTTGGTGTCTTCCAAGATTTTGAGAAAAATCCCCCCACCCCCAACTACTCTTTGGATGGAACTTTTTTCAAACTTTTTGTTTTTCTCAAAAATCGCTCTAACGATTTTGAATAAAATATCATATTTTAAAGATATTTGCCTGAAAAATAAAATTTATATCTTGAATTTTCTGGGTATAGCCTCTGAAGACTACTTTATTCTGGATGAATTTTACGAAATTTATAACTGCTAAACTGTAAGACATCGCCAAATACTTACTAAACAAAAATGTAGAGTACGTTAAAACACATAATGTATGTTTAATACATTTTTTTTCGTGGAGTTGATCGTTTTTGAGATGTTTTTGGCTTTAGCTTTGATAAATTTCTTTTCTCATACAGGAATTTATCAACTCCTGTCCATACAAACAAAGAAACTTCAGTCACATAGCAACCAGCTTTTGACTATCACTTTAACCAATGGTACTCCCTTATTTTGCTTCTACTTACAAGGAAGCAAGTATTTAGACTATTTCTGCTATTTTTTTCTCGATTAGCATGAAGTAAATAGAAGCATAAGATTTTCAACAATAAGTTGTTGCAGAGATATAAAGAAAGTCATGGGAATGGAACACATCACATCTTTTTTTTCTTTAGTTCTTAAAAGTTCTGAAATATAGTTCTTATGAATTAGTTTTTTCCTTCCTTTCTTTTTCTTTCTGTATTTACCCTCTTCGTATATAGGAATTACACATTCCAATTGATGGAATGTTTGGCGGGTAAAATAGGAAGATCGGAGAAACCCACCCAGAGGCCGCTTTCTTCACTACAAATCCTATTGTAAGTATGCTGGGATCGAAAGCGGCGAACTTATTGACACTCGACAACAGCGCCGCTTATTAGAAACTAATTATATTTATAAATAGTATAGGATATAGAAATATCATGGCCAAATTTTATCACCTTATGTCAAACAGTTTAGGAACTGAACGTACCATAACTTTGCATTTGGTACTCGGTTTCCTCAAATAAAACATTCTGGAGGTTTCCATTGACCAAGGAGAGGTTTTGCATAATACGCACACCTTTCTGCGTTGTGTTGTATTTTGAAAAACACTTTTATAGTGCAACTTATTGTTCTAGCAAAACATTTCAAATAAACAACGAAACATGAAAATCACTACATAGTAATAGCCAAAATATATAGCTACCAATTGTAAGGTGCCAACCCGCCAGCATTGGATGGGGTGGGGTGACCTCAGCAGTGTTTTTCCCCAGCGAGAGATCAGCAGAAGCTTCGGAAGTTCCTTTTTCCTGCCTCTTGAACATTCTAGAACTCTGTTGAATATTCCAACGATTATATAAGTGAGCGTTTTCTTGAATGAACCAGCTACTAATTGGGTTAGTAAGTGATTTATGTTGTGAATAAAGTGCGTTCTCTTAGTGAATTTGTGACATTACAACATATTACAGCAATGCTGCTACTGTGAGAGGCTTTGTATTCGGTTCCTAAGCAAGTGAAGTGGACGGAATAAGAGACGACTTGCTGCGTTTCATTAGCCGCTATGTCATGAAGAAAAGTGAAGACAGGGAAAATTTAAAGTAGATCACACCAGACAAGTATGAGAAGTTAATAAAGTGATAAAGAGAACTGGACAAAGTATCACATAGTGATGTATACAGAATATCGTTAGCCAGCGTCAATTGCAACGATCGAAAATTTTACTTTTGTGCGTGAAATCTACGTAGTAGACAAGACTCTTGACAAGTACTGGAAACGTTACTAGGGGAACATTACTTGAACTTCGTAAGTAAATTAATGACTTTTAAGTCAAAACAAACAGAATAATTTTATGTTAATTAAATCATTTTACAGTTCTTTTTGTTGGTTCATTTCATTCGATTAATTACGTTAAAAGACGAGCATATCAGAAATCACATTCATTTCTCATTAAACCTTTTTCACATTAAAAAATTCACCTCCTTTTATTTTAAAAAATGTTATGTGTATAGGTTTTAAATAAACAATGAATTAGTATTCTTGAGTAGGAAAAGCAGGTAGTATTATAAACTATACTGTAATTTAAGTTAACATCAGACAAACATGGCTTTAAAAAAACTGAAATTAGAGAACGAATAAATATGTGTAATTTATGTAATATTAAATTAAAACAATAATTTTTGCTTCGATTAGCACGCAGTAGAGAGAAGTAAAAACTTTTATAAGAATAATTCCTGCAGAGTATGCAGAGAAAGTCATGTGAATGAAACCTTTTCATTGTAAGAGGAAATCCAAATATTTCAAAACATTACACACGCTCTCAAATCATCATAACGCTGTGAGTGAACATGGACAACATTTTCATCATATACTGTAGCAAATGTAAAATGAAACAAGATACTTCATTTAAAAAATCTAGAGCTTGAGGTAGACGGATATGCACATCCGAATCCGCCGGTAGTTAACGCATCGACTAACCGCCGGTGTGCCGTCCGGGAATCGGCCAACTTCCCCTTAGCATAGCGTGTATATATTATGTAAATGTACACATATTCTGTATTCTCTGCTTATAGATTAGTAATGTACATTTTATTACTATACCAATAATAAAACTGATGTTTATTACATGTGTATTTTACATATGCCCATGGATGTGTAATGAACGTAAAAGACTTTCATCACAGTAGCTTGCTATAGTTGAGCTGTAAGGAATATGAAGACTACTAAGAAATGTTTGAAAAGACTAGACAGTCAATTCTGTTTAATTCTCGAGGGTTTGAGATATATTTTACACTAATATTTTAAACCATTTCCCCCATAGTTATTTATATCAACTGGAATATCGTAACATACTTTAATTACAATTTTTAAGTATGAAAGCACAGAATAACAACTTAAAGCATTCGTATTGGATCGGTTTGTGAGGCGTATGTTGGACTAGTAAGTGAAGGGTTTGTTAAGTAAAAAATAGCATAGACTTAACCTACAAAAAATTAATGGTTTGTTTAATTATTCTTATAGTATATAAGTATATAACTATTCGATTCATTTCTTTCTTCTTTTTTTCTTCAGTGGACCGTGATTAAAGGCTAACTGTGAATCTTATCGTTATGGACATATTTATAATTGTGTGTAAATAAGTCCTGTTATCTGTGCACTCATATTTGAGGTTTTAAAGGTTACAATAGAATTTGCTTTTCTATTATTATAGAAAAAGTTATAGGTAACTTTTAATGGTGCTTATACCAAAGACGCGTGAATAAATTAGTGTCATCACTGCACGAGTTTAGTACATTGTGGCGTACCACCCTGATTTATTAGAAAAGTTCAGATATGATATGAAATAGGAAGTCTAACTGGCTTAACCATTTAGGCAAAGTGTCGAAATATGATACTATGCAAGCTTTTAGAGAAGTCTAACGCTGACAAGCTTAGATACCTCAAAAGGTGTCGTAAGAGGTATCGGTCGACCTATTTTTGCTCTTTATGCCCATCGCTATATTTTCCACAAGGCGCAAATGCCAGCGTTTTTCTGAGGCGAGTTGTGCCCAGCCGCCATCTTGTAGCACTATCCACTACTATATACCTACACCATACGCAACATCGATCAAATTAATTGATTTCTAAGTTTTTTCAAGTAAAGAACAATGGAAGGGCAGAGATCTCTAGTTGAAGGAATATTTAGTAAAATCACATTTTTTGGTTTGTCAGAAGTCATTATTAAGAAACGGTATTGTTGCAGTAAACATTGCGGAAATGTCATAATTTAATTTTCTTCTATTTTCTTGGTCTAAAGCTACTGTTAATATAGCAAAAACCTGTACCCTATATTACAGCATTGGTTTAAAGCTTTAATAGAATGTGTGGTATTAATCAAGAATTTCGGTCGAAGAATATTACGATAATTACCGTTGCATTCCGAGTCCAAGGAACGCACTCCCTATTCTCACGGTTTTGGTATTATAAACACATAATTTGATAGTAAGTATTTCCCAACACCGCTGCTAAATGAGCGAATTAACAAGTTTCTTATAAACGGGAGTAGGTTGTCAATTTTGTCTGTGAATTGCCTTTATACAAGCTTCTAAACGGTCTTTCCGAAAAAGAACACAAAATCCTTCTGTAATCGTTCTGTTGATAACATATTACCACCAAAAAATCACTCAAAGAAGTATACTAGCCTATGTACTGAAGCACATTTCCCTTTTCTTGTTTTTGCTTCTGCTATTCGAGAAACTACAACCGAACACCACACACGTATTGACCGTTATACTGGTTTAAAAGTAACAGTATAAATGTAATACTTAATTGAACGTTTAATACCACAAAATCTTATTTTGGGGTGCACATTTAACCCACACAAGGCGTACTTATCTCATAAGTGTAGTGTTTAAATATAGCGCCTTGGCAAAAACGTGCTTCACCAACCACAATGCATAAGGATACGCCATTTAAAATCTAATCTCTCTATATCTGTGATACTCTGTGTCCATAGTTCTTTAACCGCACGATTGATCATCAAGAAACCCTGATGCATTTCACTAGGAGTGAGAGATTAGCTTTACGACGGCGCTAGTAGCCTTATTTAAATAGTGTAATAGTGGATCAAGCCGGCATGTGTCTAGGTAAGCCTGGAGTTAAGGTTCTGTTCTTATCGACATCTGCCTAATCAACAATTTAGAATTGTTAATATTAAAGTTATCTGTATGTATGCTTCTTTTATTCTTAATGCCCTGACCATTTCCCAACCCCTTAGGTTAAGATTACCCCCTTTCTTTGGAGGCCGCCATCTACATACATACATCTTGCATGCCAAAATGCATCTGAGTTACCAACTTTCTAGGATTACCGGCTGTGGAGAGAGGCTAAGTAATCCTCGAACCCTGGGTATTCTAAGTATTGCACCTTGAAATTGTTGGGATGCATAATAACACTCAATTTTAAATAACAAGTCATATAACATGCAAGATTGGAAGAAAAATAAGAGAAGAATCCACTGTCTTATATCCAGTAAATATATCAGTTAATGTCCGCTACTTGAGGCAAGTATTCTGCGTTAATGTGATTTGTTTATCTACTGAGAGCTTAGGGTTCCTATAACGAAGGGGGACACCTCGCCACTTAGACCTATATAGATCAATTGTGGCTACCACTCCCAAGGAGGAAGGAGTGAAATAAGGCTACAGCTCACAGTGTTGCGCGGAGACCCATCAATGCCCAGACGACCCAACGAACAGGCAGCCCTCTAAGATCCACAGATATTAGGGTTAAACATAGAGGTTGTCCCCAGTCACGGGGCAGAACACCGCAAATAGGTCTTGCATCAAAGTGAGCCCAAGGATAGCGAGGGGAGGGTCACGGTTCTCTAATGGTTGATGGAACGCCTCTGAAGACGCCCGGTCTCACTCACTAGCCTCAAGCTCCGGTGATACCCTGAAGAGACCTGAACCTGAAAAGTCCAGAAGGCGAATCCAGATCCAATGGTGACCCGGAATAAAGCCGTTTACACTGCGCAAGGTCTCCGTCGCATGATCTTTCAACCCTGAAGCAGATGGCAAGAAAATTATGGGAATAGGAAATCATGGACGTGAAAATGGAGGAGATTTAATGAAACTTTCCAGCATTCACTTATTGAAACCCTAGGCCAGGTTCACGTAGGTTGGCGACGTAAATCGAACTCACGACCTCCTGAATGTGAGTCGCACACATTACCGCGGCACGAGTATCTAAGTGATAGCTTTTTCCTTCAAGCAAGCTGTGCCATCTCTCCGACGCCACTATACACTCAAATTAATAATTTAAAATCTTACTTAATTATATTGATTTTAATAATATTTATAATTTATTCAATATCTCATATTAGACTATAACATTGAAGCTGTTATTGAAATAATGTTTATCTTTGAATATATTTATAAAATTAATTTTTATTATTACAATGAAAACGTAATGTTTTATTTAAACACAAGCACACCTATAAAAATGAGAAGGAATGGGAATAATAGAAAGATCATAGTATCTGAGAAAACACCCTAAAATTTGCTTACCGATTCTGGGTACACCAAGAAAAATCCATGGGTCAGACTAGGTTATTGCCAGCAATCTAACCGACCATACAAGGAGAACAGAAGTTCAATCGCATAGCGACAGCTTTTAAAAGACTGGACTATCGCTTTAACCTAGTGTATTCCCTTATTTCTCTTCTATTTACAAGGAAGGAAGTATAATACTGTTGGCTAATATTTATCTCGAATAATACGATGTAAATAGAAGAATAATAATCTTCTGTCGTAATACTTTGTTTGCAGAAGGGGTAAAGAAAGGCATGTAAACAGAAAATGGCACACGTCACACCATTAACACACACGCATTCTCTCTCTCTCTCTCTCTCTCTCTCTCTATATATATATATATATATATATATATATATATATATATATATATGTGTGTGTGTGTTTCCAGATCTGTGGGGGATAGGCAATGATTCTAGTTAAACAAAACATCCCCGCACTAGCCGGGAATCGAACCCAGGGCCACTGGGTGAGAAGCCAGGACCTTCATCACTCGACTGTTTCTGTCAAATCTTTCTTCTAATTCTGCCAATTTAGAACATTAACGTTTTCACAGTAGGCTAAGATAAAACACCATCTACTTTGGCGAGATCCACATTTTTGTACTCATATTGTTTATCTATACGAAGAGTAAACTTCAGGTACTTTATTCCAGAAGACATTTCACTTCCTAGAACCTTAACAGCTAAACTCTTAAAAGGAATTTCAACAAGGCCCTTCTTATAAATTTAAAAAGCCATTTACATTGAAGGTAGGAGAGGAACGTTAAATGTGTTTCAGAGTTAATATTTCATTGCGCATTTTGTTAAAGGAACGCTAAAAGTGCTGTAGAAAACTCCTTATGCAGTTTAGCGAGCGTTTTGTTACAGAGGCAATATTCCTTCTTCATCCACTAACCTCAGGGCATCTTTTACAGCACCGTCCCCCTCCCCACGTCGCGTGTATTATGCAGCATGCAAACAAGACCTCTGCAACTAAAATTTCAAAAGGGATTTGGAATTCCAGAAGCCGCTTACGACACAAGAATACATCACCAGATCTAATTGAATAAATCAGGGAGCAAAGCAAAGACTGTCGTTTTGTTTCTTTCAGTTATAGGTTAACAAAACACTTATACAACGGATCAGAAAGGTGTGCATTATTCGCTAATGTGTTTTGGTAGCAAACAAAAGTATTCTCCTCAGTAAACATTATTAAACGTGTACGAAAGTGAAACAAAAATCTGCTGTATTCTATTCACATGAGTTTCTCTACATATCTGCAGCAAATTATTGTTAAAAAGCTTATGCTTTTATTTACTTCATGCTAATCAAGAAAACTTAACAGAAAGAATCTTATTACTTGTCTCATTGCAAGTAGAAGAGAAATAAGGGAGTACCATAGGGTAAAGTGATAATCAAAAGCAGGTTTCCAGGTCACTGAAGTTCCTTTATTTGTATGGACAGGATTGCCAAATTACAGTATGAGAAAAGTTTGTTTTATAAAGCTGAAACCAAAACCAAAGAATATCTCAAAAACGATCAACTCCACGAAAAAAAGTGTTTATAACATAAGGTGTGTGTTTTAATGTGCTGTACGTTTTTGTGTGGTAAGTTTTTATCCATCTCTTACGGTTAAGCAGTTATGGAAAATTCCGTAAAATTCATCCAGAATAAAGTAGTGTTCAGAAGATATTTCCAGAAAATTCTAGATGTTCATTTTATTTTATCTTTATTAAAGGTAAATATCTATAATATACAATATTTTAATCAAACTCGTTAGAGCCATTTTTGAGAAAATCACAATTTTCGAGAAAAGTTTCATGTAAAGGGTAGTTTGGGTGGGGGGATTTTCATGAAAATCACCATGTCGCATTCTTGTAAGATTCCGAACTTAAATACCATGCTTAGAATTCAACGGCCTTTTCGTGCTTGTCCAGACACACACACACAAAGTGATCTTTTTCTAAAAATGTTTTTTTTTAATTCAGGGGGTCCCAAAACATCTAGTTCCGGTGAAATCTCAGTATCGAATTTTTGGGTGGAATGCAATTCCTTCTCTATACACTATGTAATTGTACGTGTAGAGAAAGTAAAAATGAAACAAATAAGCTAAAAATGTGAGTACGAGGAACACTACCTCCATATCGATATCATAAATTGATGTTTAGCATGAAGGAAACTTTGCCTTTATGATTTTTTATTTTTTTATTTAGGTTTAAAGATCTTCTTTTAAAGGTTTATTTAAGTAAATAATAGCTATAATTTAAAAATGAGAAGACAATTTTTTAATAGCTTCAGTCATTTAATGTGTAGGTTATATCTGACAAAAATGAATGAAATGGGTGAAATTGATGCTCAAATGACCCCGCAGTTCTTATGAGAAAATCAAAATTTTCGAAAATTTTGCTAGAAGTCTTCATGTCGCATCCTTGGGAGATGCTAAACTTAAATAACCAAGTTTGGTATTTTACCGACTTTTCGTTTTTGAGTTATCGTGTTTACAGACACATGGGCACACAGACACACACACAGGGGCCTTTTTCTGAAAATGTATTTTTTGGGTACAGGGAACCGTAAACGTGTATTTGCGGTGAAATCTCGGTTTCGAATTTTTGGGTGGAGTGCAATTCCTTCTCTCTACACTATGTACATAGTACGTATAGAGAAAGTAATAAACCCAACGAGATAAGAACAGGGTTGCTTGATTTTAAAGAATCGCTTTTATTTGGCACTTGGGTCTTAATATGTCATTGCACAAGAATCAGGAAAAACAAAAAAGAAGAATCTGCTGTCTTTCATTCACATGACTTTCTCTACATTGCTGTAACAGATTATTGTTAAAAAGCATATTCTTCTGTCTGTTTTATGATAATCGAGATAAACATTAGCAGAAATTGTCTTAATTCCTTGCTTCCTTGTAAGTAGTAGGAAAATAAGGGCACACACTAGGCTAAAACGATAGTCAAATCCTTTAAAGTTTGGTTGTCAGTGATTGAAATCCGTTTCTATTCAGGGCCAGGAGTTTACAACTTTTCGTGTATGAAATCAATAACATCCACTCCACGAAAAATATTTATATAACATAAATTGATGTTTTAATGAGTTCTACATTTTCTGTTAAGTGAATTTTTGTCTATATCTTACGGTTTGCCAGTTATACAAAAATCCGTAAAATATATCCAGAATAAAGTAGTCTTCAGGGACTATTCCCAGAAAATTCAACATATACATTTTATTTGCCATTTATATCTCTTTAATATACGGCATAGTAATCAAAATATTAGAGGCATTTTTGAGAAAATCAAAAATTTCGAAACATTTTTCATGTAAAAAGTAGTTGGGGGTACGGGACTTTTCTTGAAAATCTTCGTGTCGCATTCTTGGAAGACACCGAACTTAAATACCAAATTTTGTATTTAACGGTGTTTTCGTTTTTGAGCTGCGCTGCCCACAGGCACACACATACGGACATTTTTCTAAAAATGCTTATTTGTATATAGGGTTCTAAAACATGTAGTTCCGGTGAAATCTCTGTATAGAATTTTTTGGGTGCAATACAGTACAATAGTAAAAAGAAAATAACAAAAAAAGTGCATAAATGTATTCGGTCTGTCTAAAGAAGTTTTTTTGGTGTATAGCCGTCTGTGACGGGTGGTCGACTTTAAAGGTGCGCTATTTAAGTTCTTGGATGTTGACTCGAAGTTCGCTGTTTTCTTCCTCTGTCGCTGTTGTTGTGGTTAGTTCTGGCTGACCTATATCTTTACCTAACTACTCTTAGCTGGAATCGGGAAATGAAGGTTGAATAAGCCACGTGTTACTGCTTGACTGAACTTATTCCAGTTAAATAAACAAATGTAATTAATCTGCTATACTGGATCCGCTCTAGCACACTTCTCTATTACTCTGCGCAACACGTGCACACATTATGTGTGCTATAGACTGAGAGTACAGAGAGATGTTGCTTTTGTCCGTCTTACGCAAGATTTGAAATAGCAGCTAGAATAACTTCCAACGAAACGTCAGATTTTACTTCACCTATTGAGATGAATGCTGAGCAGGAATATAAAGAGCTGCATTTTAAACGCGTTCATTCAAAAGGATGCTCGGAATTAAAGTACATTTTTGGTTAAATTAATCATGTCCACAATTATAATCATCATTAGCAAACATGGCAGAACTCACAAATCAGAAACTAGGGTTGCCAACGCATACTTTTGCGCTATAAACACCTGCAATAATAATTACCTAGTTCTCATCAGACGATACAACTTCCTGTTCTGACATCAGGTAATATAGCTTTCTGCTTTCTTTCCTGTAATTTAAGTTTCTTATATATATATATATACATCTACAGAATATATCCATAACCTTAATGGAAACAGTATACGGAGTGACAGTTAGATCCACAATGAAATATGGAGGATAAATATTGCGGTGTTTCTTCCAGTTCTGGTTTCTAGCACCTTAGAGAAGTTTCCAGACGGTCCATGACGTCATTTTATCGCTAAAAAAAGAGGAAGAAAAGCAGTGTGTAGTTGTGTTATGAATTGCACTGAACCGTTAGTTACTGGAAAGTTGCGAGCAGTGGCGCGTGAGCCATGGATGGCGTGCAGCCGCCTATTGTCTAACGTCGTGTGAATCATTTGTAGCAATCAAAATAATTCATTTCGCTAGTATAATTTAGTTCGATTTTCACTTTCCTCGCCGGTAGCCTCTTCTTGCTTTTGCTTCATTCGCTGGGTCATGAACTACAAGTCTTTGTCTAAACGCTCGCAGTAACGGCACGCACGCTCTATATGCCACAAATTGCCGTCACAGCCTCAATTGTACAACCAGCACTTTTTGTTGTAAGAACAACTCACTAATTCGCTCACTCATTTGCGAACACGATCGCTTATGTGTAAAGTTTATGAAACGTTCACGGAAGGAAAAGGGAATAAACTTCCAGAACAAAATGGCTATTTCTCCATAGCACTTCTGGTGTTTACGTTAGGTGAGAGCGCTACTTATCACAATTTATCGGTCCTATTCCGTGTACAGAGAGAATGTTGCGCTAGACATGTTATATATGGTATACGTGTATATACTACTACAGATAGTATGCTGCCAGTTTTCAGCGGCATTTAGTTAATAATGTAGTGTTAGATGTAATTTCTAACGTATGGTTATCAGTTTGCTGGTTACCAATAAATGAAGTAGGCACGGTGAGTTATTACTATAGAGGAAGAGAAAAGAAAGAAGGAAAAAATTAAATTAACCTAAATAAAAAGGAGTGTTCAATAAATCCTTAGAAAATCCAAGAAATTATACTATTAGTGTCGAAAAGGTTTATATTTGGTAACACATACTCTTGTATCCTATACTGGTTGACAGTTAAAGCTATATTCGTCACGTGGTTTCGTTGCCATTGAATCAACAATCTTTAGCTTCCTTGCAATAAAAGGTTTGCACTGAAAATCCTTAGATCGAAGTGTGAGGGTTTTCTTACAGTATCCAACTATACTATTATTATATGAATAGTAAGGTGAAGAAAGTAAAAATGGCAACAAACTATATTAAACTTCAAGGCGCGTGGAACCTTTTGTTATTTATAATTATAAAATCATTTATGTCTTGCAAAATATGTATTAAATTTGGAAATTGGTATTCATATTCACATAAAAGTACTGCAATTATAGTAAAACTTTCAGAAATATGTGTACAGAAATATAGAAATTTTATTCCCAGTGACCTTAATTTCAGTATCTTCCCTGTATCTGACCCGAAGATATTAAAGAAAATTCTCCCATCGAAACTAGCCTTTACATGGAACCTTTTTCAAAAACTTTTATTTTAATTACTTTTATGAGAAACGAAATATATTTCTTGAATATTCTGGGAAATCTTCTCCATCCTGGATGAATTTTGGATAACTGTTTAACCATAAGATATATAAAAACTCCTACTATATAAAATAATGTAGATTTCGTGAGAGCACAAAGTTTGTCATTGTAACCTTATTAATTATTCATATTAATGTTTGAATTAATCATTTCCGAGATATTTCTTATTATTTGTTTATGTTTTGAATTTCTTATTCCTAGTTATGCTAAATGAGAACCTAATTTCAAAGTCATCACATACAGATCAGCTTTTAAACGATTATATACCGCTAAGCCTATCGCATTCCTTATTTCCCTTCCACTTACAAGGATGTAATTAATAAGCTAATGTTTATCTCAATTATCATGCCGTGAATAAAAATATGAATCAATAGTTTGTTGGAGAATAGATCGAAAAAAATCACGTGAACGGAACACATCACATTATTATAGGCACATTTACAAAATTTCCATCTTATCATTCAGTTCGTTCCGTTAAAGCACCTTAAAGTTGAGTGAATTTTTCCTCTTCTTGCAAAATTTATACACACACCCAGATGAATGTAAAGGTTTTACAGGTTCCATTATATAGTCGTTTAGTGCAATATTCACTCTCGTTACATTTCCTGGTAGCTAGTGAAGAATCTATCAGGGAATTGCGTCCCTACCTTTGAGAAAAAATGTAAATGGCGTGCTATTTATGGACTCCCTTTAACTACTGCAGTTCTTAGCGTCCCATTCTAAATTGGGCGTGAAAGACCGCTTAATTTTGCTCAGAGGCCTTTCTATCAGGCTTGAGGTTCTTCTACGACACGGGAGCAACGACTTTACTTCCCTTCCGAAGGAAGCCATGCTAAGGATTTTTACACCCGAGAAAATCCATCGTCCTCCGCCGGGTTTGAACCCGCGATCTTGGGTATATGAAGTTAGCATGGTAACCATTACACCACGGAAGACGACTACCTATGAGAACACCAGCTACCTGTGGACCAGAGGATAATCCCTGGTTAAGGGCACCTTACGCCAGAAGATTGACTCCAGTTACGTAGGGAAAGAACAAGGATCTTCCTATGTATGTAGGATACAGAGAAAATATCTTCCAGTATCTTTTACAGTTAAAATTAATACAAAGGCCAGCTAGGGGCTAACATTAGTGATAGGCAGCCTTTCTCACGGGGTATACTAGTGAAACTGAGAAGACAAGCAAGGAGGTATTCTCTCCAGCAAAAGCAAATCTTGTTAATCCATCTACTGGAGCTTATTTTATTACTCCAAAACGCATATGAATCATAAAACTAAATGTGTAATTGCAAGCTAAATTACTACAGCTCCCAGCAGGGATTCGTGTATCACTGTTTACTACATTGTGGAGGAGATATACGCGCTTTTCCTCATTTCCTTCCTCGTCCAACATTATCCTCTTCATTTCAACTACACCAGTAACCTCAAACAACCCATACATCTAGCATATTGTAGTTAGTAACTTCCTGCATTAAGCTCTACTGTTTTCAAAATGGTTTTCATCTCTGTATCCGTTACAATGATTTCAGCTCTTGTGCTGTAAAATATAATTTTGTAAACAAAGGAACCAAAGCATAAACAACGTGTATTACTTCCTTCTTTATTTGCTGGCAAATATAATTGTTTATCAGGATACATAAAATACATTTATGTATACTTTTCTTTTACTTTCAATGTAACTCTTTCGTATTGTTTTAGGGAAGTGGTGAATATAATGGAGGATATATATATATGAGAGTCCTGAATGAAAATATTAAAAGGACAAAAGTAATCCTGAAAGCATTTAGTCAAACTTTAGCCCATTAAATAAACTGAGGGCTAGGAAAGTTGATTTTAAGGTAATAAAAGAAACTAAAATATTTTACAACATACTGGAAATGTTTTTGATGAGTCTGATATGATAATTTTAATTTACCTTTCAAAACTGCACTATAATAATGTTGCATTTACTTAATTCCGCTTGATTTTACGTTGGGTAATTTGGATGTAGAAGATATCCCCAGAAAGTCCACAAAGATAGGTTGAATAAAGTTAATGCTCTGACATGTAACTGCTCCAAATGAAAGACGCCATACATACATACATACATACATACATACATACATACATACATACATACATACATACATACATACATACATACATACATACATACATACATACATACACACATACATACATACATACATACACACATACATACATACATACATACATACATACATACATACATACATACATACATACATACATACATACATACATACATACATACATACATACATACATACATACATACATACATACATACATACATACATACATACATACATACATACATACATACATACATACATACATACATACATACATACATACATACATACATACATACATACATACATACATACATACATACATACATACATACATACATACATACATACATACATACATACATACATACATACATACATACATACATACATACATACATACATACATACATACATACATACATACATACATACATACATACATACATACATACATACATACATACATACATACATACATACATACATACATACATACATACATACATACATACATACATACATACATACATACATACATACATACATACATACATACATACATACATACATACATACATACATACATACATACATACATACATACATACATACATACATACATACATACATACATACATACATACATACATACATACATACATACATACATACATACATACATACATACATACATACATACATACATACATACATACATACATACATACATACATACATACATACATACATACATACATACATACATACATACATACATACATACATACATACATACATACATACATACATACATACATACATACATACATACATACATACATACATACATACATACATACATACATACATACATACATACATACATACATACATACATACATACATACATACATACATACATACATACATACATACATACATACCAATCCTGACACCAGCAGGCTCCGCCTAACCCGAAAGTGCCGTGAAGAGTCCCCAATAGTTCCGAAAAACGCTAGGACAAGCAAAAATGACAATGTTATTTTGAAAAATACTTGGAAAATTCACAATGAGAAGACATTTTTGGTGCTAAAGAAGTTGTTTTATTTGCGAAAAACAAAATTCTAGAAAAATGTTTCTGGGTGCTTTGACGCTAAACTCACAGTTTGTAGACTGCCTCCCATATCTGGAAACGAACATCCAAGTGTGTTATGGAACTACTGTTTGCGAACCAATGTCAACGCTTTGCGCGATAAACATACATTATTCTCAGCTTTGCCTGTCTAGAATTAGCAATGCTAGCTGCAAATCGAAGCATTTTAGGAAGGCTACATTTTGGTCTTTTCCAATGCAAACTTCAGTCATTCCGCTATTATTGAGACGCTATCATTCTTCTTATTAAGAAGTCATATTTCATTACTTCCAACAAGAGGGATACATTTTGTGATCAATATAAAGGGAAATCACCGTATGGGGGACTAATTCCAAAAGTAAAGAAATGGGCAAACCCTGCAGCTAACCATGTTTGTCATGGTCAAAAAGTCAAAACTGTTATTTCAGGCAGTAAACCATCAAACAACGAGCCATTGCATACAAGTTATGAACATCATTCAAACTGTTTGCACTATCTATAATAAAGGGATTTGAACTTGGAAAAATCGCATTAAGAAATGTTTGCTTCGCCACATTTGCCAGCGGCGCACAAACACCTGGCAGGTGAAAGATGGAGGTTTGTTGTGACATTCAATGAGGTATGCGTCTAAGTGACTGCAACAAACCTCGTGCAATTTACTATCCCCAAAGACAGAAAATGTTTTTCAAAAATGGTAGATACCCCGAATATAAGGAAGCTTTTTCCAAAGGATTTATAAAATCGCCGGATACTGTTGCAATGGCAAATTGACAATCCGCCGAGTTGCTAAATAGGTCAAAGAAACTCTCAGTACTATCAGTTGACATTTTTTACTCCAATTTTCATAAGTGATATCTGTAGGGTCGGACTCAAATAAGGTCTTGGTGCACCAGGATAAAGCTTCCAGTCACACATCAGTCTCAATTTTCTGAATAAGAATCAGCAATATCCGCTATTCCTTTCAGCGACATTTCAGTGAAGTCGCCAGATGCATCATCTATGGATTTATGAAAAGAGCTTTGGGAGATAGTCGTTCATTTACTATAAATAGTTTATAAAAGACATGTAAAGAGGAGTGAGAAAATGTTTACACCATTGTACACCGTAAAAGGCTTCTGCAATGGAAATTAAAGTGCAGAGCTGCAGATATAATGAAGGGACAACTAACAGAGCATGGTTAGTGATGGAGACATGGAATTTCCTAAGACAAATTTCAAAGGGAAATTCGTTGCCAGAGATCGTAAACAACCTCTGTATGAGAGACAAAAACTTAATAGTGGAAACTCTATTCAAAGATTCTTACCCAGGGATTAAATCTTGAACAAGTACTGCGTTTAGAATGCCAGGATGGCTTCTGAAGAGAACGCAGTACTGCGTTTAGAAGGCCAGGATGGCTTCTGAAGAGAACGCTCCATCATGGATTGTGTTTTACAGTTATTCAGTTAAAAGTGAAAGATACAGAATTTAATATTCCCTCATGCATAGCTGTCATACATTATACAAAAGCGTTCAACAAAGTGAATAAATATGGTAAGGGACATACTGATAGATAGGAAGATATTGTTAAACAGAGCAATCCCTAAAAACTTAGTGACAGTAATTCAAATGTAATATAAATGCAATTCAAATATAAACACAGAAATTAAAATAAAAATAGATGGCATGTTAAGTAAAGAACTCAATCGGGAGGTAAAAAGGACGTCTGTTATCACTTGCTCTATTTAATGCATATATTTATAAATTCATTAAAATTCACTGATAATTATTTTAAGTAAATCTAATTTCAATACGTTATTGTTTGCAGATGGATAAATTATACTTACAGTTATATTTACAAATTCAGTTTGAACGCTATTTACAGAAGGCCAGCCTAAAACTTTATAATTTAAAACTAAAGATAAAAAGGCCAAAGTGATAGATTTCTGAGTAACGTTAAAGAAAATAATGGTAGCAGCAGGCAATGCAATAATCAAGCTGGTCTAGAGCTTCAGATACTTGGGAGGTCAAACCCCAAATTTAAGAAACTGTAATTTATAAAAGAAACTAAATACATTTATAAAACTGAATGGAACACTTAAAAGGACATTATTAATTAAAATATGTGGAAGGGATTTTCTAAAACTTTACATGATGACCATATCAACGATACTATATGATGCTGAGAATTCTACAAAAAATAAAAAATAATAAAAATGTAAACAAACAAATAAGGGATGTTAAAGCACAAGAATGAAAGTATTAAGACTTCAGGTTGGATTTTCACTTTTGGACCATAAGAGAAACGAAAAAACCAGGAGAGAACTAAATATAACAAACAGTTCAACTATAATAGAGCAATGCGGGAACATTTGCAAAAAAATAAAAAACAACAAAAAACAAAAATGGAAATAAGGTTTTGTATATGGACACTCTTTAATTGCTGTCATGCTCAGCGTGCCATTCTATTCTTGGCGTGAAAGACCGCTTAATATTTCTCAGACCTCTTTCTCAGGCTTGAGGTTGCTGTAAATCTACGACGCGGGACAAATGACTTGACTTCCCTTCTGAAGGAAGGCATGCTAAGGATTTTTACGCCCGTAAAAATCCATCATCCTCTCCGGCTTTGAACCCGCGATCTTAGATATAGCATTATACCACGGAGGGCGTAGGATTCTATCCAAGTTCCAACCAGTATATACAACTGTAAGCCTAGAGGAAGAAGAGAGGTCGGAAGACTGAGAAAACTTTGGAAAGACTTTTATTAAGTTTGTGAAGTTGAAACGGGCCAAAATACCCAAACCGTACAGTATTTTATGATTGTGATGATGATGATGATGATGATGATGATGATAGTGGTGACCAGGCCAGGAAACTGAGCTTGAGGAATCTTCATGTTTCCAAAAATGTGTATGTTCTATGTATTCACAGCCTGAGACATTAGCTTGCGATGGTTTGCCTAAAGGAGCACGCTGTTGTATTTAGTAATATCTCCAATGATATGTGTGGGTAATAATGCAGCCAGCATATGCGCAAACGACCCATCGATTTTCCGTTACACTGGACAGCACATACGAAATTTATGGCAGACAGGTATTTTGGAAGAGGTATTTCATATTTAGGCATCTGCAGTGAAGCCGCCTGCCACGTTGCGGAATGGCTCATGTTTTTCGTAGAATTTTTCATTCAAGAAGGATTTCCATTCCGTTGTTGCTCATTATTTTCGTGAACTTTATCACGAATATTTTCTCTATCCTGCTGGTTTCAGATAATTGATTTGGGGTTATACATCAATCAAATAATAAACGATCACATAAAAACTATTAGTTTGAGCTCCAGAGCTACTCTCTTTAAGGATTGCAGAACTGAAGGCTATCTTTGTGTATGAAAAAACCAATGAAATAGCTTAATTTGCAAAATTACATTTCCGTATCATGTGTTCAAGTAATAATAAATTATTGTATTTATACAAATATCATACATAGGGGTTTTCAAACTCACCTCAAACTTTAAACTGTTATAATATAACCATTAAAATATTTCAAATATAAAAAAAAACAACAAAGGAATTCATATATTGACAAACAATGGTTCTTTTTAATGGCTCTGTTGATTTTCTCAAAAATTGCCCTAATGGTTCTGATTAAAATGGCGTATAATAAAGATATTTACACGACAAATGTATGCCTTGAAGACCTCTTTATTCTGGATTACTTTTTTTTCTGTATTTTGCATAACTAATAAACCATAAGAGAGAGACAAAAACGTTCTGCACAAAATATGTAGATCTCTTTGAAACTCACAATTTATGTCGTACATATTTTTTTTCGTAGAGTTGACCATCTTTGAGATATTCCTAGTGACGGTTTCAGTTTAAAACTTTTCACATACGGGAATTTTTCAACTCCTGGCAATGCAAAGAAACGGATTTCATCCACATGGCAATCAGCTTTTAAAACATTTGACTATCGCTTTGGCCTAGTTTATTCCGTTATTTCACTTCTACATGCAAGAAAGCATTTCTATTTATGTTTATCTAGATTAGCATGAAGTAGATATAAGAATAAGCTTTTTAACAATAATTTGTCACAGAGTTGTAAAGAAAGTCATGTGAGTGGAATATATGAGATTTTTTCTTGTATATTGAACATTTTAAACTATATGCAACCGCTATCTTACCTAAATTATAGAGCGCTCTTTGCAGATTATCTTCATATGCTACGGTTGAATAGGTAGAGTCAGAGATTGAAAAATTCAATGCCATAGCCGGGATTTGAACCACGGAGACCGGGAGATCCGTGGTTGAAATCCCAGCTATGGCATTGAATTTTTCAGTCGGACTCTACCTATCCAACTTCTGTTCCACACATGGTTTCTAAGAGAAAAGAATTAGATTATCACCATTGTCCATAATAGTTGGTTATACTATATGAATCCTAGGTTTTGAAGTACTTAAGGCACTGTAAGTCACCATTGGGGTTTGTCATCTTAAAATAATTTGAAATCACCTTGTGGTTTAGTGGGAAACATGCGAGTTATTTGAGAAATTCATTGCTATGCTGTCATGTTACCATGGTAGTCAAGTAAAGAGCAACCGGCCAGACCGGGAGATCCCTGCTTCAAAGCTCGGCTATGGCATTGCATTTTTCAGTCTGATTCTGCCTATCCAACTCGTGTCCTACACACGGTTTCTGTGAGAAAACAATCAAATTATCTCAAATGCTACCGTTGTTTGGTCGTCTGCAAAAGTTAACGAAATTCTTTAGCACAATACTAGTAGTAACATTTAGACAGTAATTTATTTGATGTGCTTGAACTATTGTAAACGAATGATTAGTAAACAGCTCTCGAAGGAGAAGAGCAGGTCAATACAGAAGTGCCCGACTGTATCTCTGTGGGTCAGGAGGGTATTACACGGGACGTGCTGTATTTACTGGCCGCCTCATGATGTGAGGTGAAAGCTTATAAAGGGAAGATAGAATCTCTTAGCCCTTGTCTCAGTTTATATGCGAGGAGAGTGGTAAATGGAAACTCCACAAGTGGCTTACTACCCTCTGGCCACTTCTACCAGTGCTTAAA
Organism: Hymenopus coronatus; assembly: GCA_030762935.1. NCBI lineage: Eukaryota > Metazoa > Arthropoda > Insecta > Mantodea > Hymenopodidae > Hymenopus > Hymenopus coronatus. The sequence goes on from CM060891.1 coordinate 59,700,420, forward strand.
CATATTTGATGAATGTACACAATGTAATTGTTTTCTCCCATTAGCCCCACTACAGAGTATATATCCATCCAATAATACAAGTCTGATATGATTTAATATTTCCTTATTTTAAACTTGGTTTGACCTAAAAAGGCTTATTTCTTCCTTATTTTATTTTTACTTTCTCCTCACATACTATTACATAGTGTATAGAGAAGGTACTGCACTCCACTAAAAAATTCGATACCGAGATTTTACTAGAAATATATGTTTTGGTGTCCCCTCTATCCCAAAAAAAAGAAAGCATTTTCAGAGAAAGGTTCGTGTGTGCCCAGTTGGTCGTTTTTGAGATATTCCTTGTTATTGGTTTCAGTTTTCTCATACAGGAATTTGTCAACTCCTGTCCATACAAAGAAGGGAACATCAGTTATATAGCAACCAGCTTTTTACTATGACTTTAACCTATGATATTCCTTTATTTCGTTTCTACTTACAAGGAAGCAAGTAATAAGATTATTTATGTTAATTTTTTCTCGAATAGTATGACTTAAATTGAAGCATAAGCTTTTAAAAAATAATTTTTTGTAGAGATGTAGGGAAAATCATGAGAATGGAACATCAGATTTTTTTGTATAACGGTTTATTAGTTATGCAAACTTCAGCAAAATTCATCCTGGATAAAGAGGCGTTCAAACTCTATTCACAGAATATTCAAGAAATACATTTTGTGTCATATAAATATCTTTAATATACCGTAATTTATCCAAATATTTCCATCTAAAGGCTATTTTAGGGTGGGGGATTTTTAAAAACTTTGTGTCGCATCCTTGGAAGATACTAATCATAAAGACATGTTAGCTTTTGTACCAACTTTGCATTTTTGAGGTATTATACTCACAGCCACACGGTTAGGCTGGTGAGTGGTAAATTGAGTAAAATTAAACAAAAGCCCTTCCTCCAAAATAAAAGAATTTTTTCCAAAATTTTTTTTTTAGCAAAAAACATTGGTTCTATAAATAATACTTTTTTCCAAAAATCTGAAGTGTTCCATTCACATTATTTCCTCTATATCTCTGTAACAAATTATGGTTTGAAAGCTTATTCTCTATTTACTTCATGCTAATTGAGATAAACATTAACAGAAATTATCTCATTACTTATTTCCTTCTAATTAGAAGGAAAATAAAAGAATACACTATGCTAAAAGATACTCAAATATTTAAAGGCTGTTTGCTATAAGTCTGAAATCAGTTTCTTTGTATGACCAGGAATTGACAAGTTCTGTATGAAAAAAGTTTTTAAAACTGAACCAAATAACAAGGAATATCTGGGAAACGGCAAACCCCACAAAAATGTATATAACAAAGTATGTGATTTAACGAGATTTGCATTTTATGTGTAGTGCGTTTTTTGTGTATTTCTTGAGGTTTACCTATTATGAAAAATTAGCAACATTCATTCAGGAGAAAGAGATCTTTAGAGGCTATTCTCTGAAAATTGAAGATACACGTTTTATTAGTCATTTAAATATCTTGAATATACGGTAATTTAATCTAAATGCAATTTTTTAGAAAATAAAACTTTTCAAAAATTTTTCCATGTAAAAGGTGGCTAGGGGTGGGGGGATTTCTCTAAAATGTTGTGTCGTATCCTTGGAAGCTACCAAACATAAAGACAAAGAAAGGTTTTTTAAGGACTTTTTGTTTTGTGTTAGCGTGTTCGTGGACACACTCACTCGAACCTTTTTCTAAAATGCGTTTTTAAGATACAGGAGACCCTAAAACGTCAATTTTCTGTGAAATCTTACTACCTTCTCTATTCACTATGTATACATTGTCGTGTAGAGAAAGTAAAAAAGCAGTTTAAGTTAACTCTACGAAGTACGACAATTTGTACTGTGAACAGATAATACAAACACTATGAAAAATTAGTCAAGTAAAAAGACTAAATGTCAAGCGAAAGCTAATAAAATAAATTAAATTATTGAACATCTCCAGCTATACATCGTAATTGCAATGTGATTGGACCTAAACCTAAGTTGATCACAGTAGTGTAGTAAAAAAAATCTGATGTGTTACATTCACATGACTCTCTTTAAATCTCTGCAATAAATTATTTTTAAAAATCTTATGCTTCTATTAACCTCCTGCTAATCGAGAAAAAAATAGCAGAAATAGACTGATTACTTGCTTCCTTATATGTAGAAGCGAAATAAGGTAGTACCATAAGTGATTGTAAAAGCTGGTTGCTATGTGACTGAAGTTCCTTTGTTTGTATGGACACGAGTTCACAACGTCCTGTATGAGAAAAGTGTAAGTTTTTATAGCTGAAACCAAAAACAAGGAATATCTCAAAAACAATCACCTCCACGAAAAAAATGTATATAACATAAATTGTGTGTTTTAAAGTGCTCTACATTTGTTGTGTGGTAAGTTTTTATACATCTCTTACGGTTTGGCAGTTATGCAAAATTCCGTAAAGCTGACTCAGAATAAAGTAGTCTTCAGAGGCAATTCCCAGAAAATTCAAAATAAACATTCTATTTGTCAGGTAAATATCTTTAATATACGATATTTTAATCAAAATCATTAGAGCCATTTTTAAGCGAAAGATATTTTTTGAAAAATATTCCATGTAAAGGGTAGTTTGGGGTGGGGGGGACTTTTCTGAAAATCATTCCTGGAAGATACTAAACTTAAATACTAAGTTTGGTATTTTACCCACTTTTCGTTTTTGAGTTATCATGTTCACGGACACACACACAGACCTTTTTCTGAAAATATTTTTTTTGGATACAGGGGACCCTAAAACATATACAGGTGTTTCAAAAATACGGGGCATAATTTCAGGTATGTATTTCCCACATGAAGACAATCGAAATAGTTCATTATAACATGTGTCCGGAAATGCTTCATTTCCGAGTTATGGCCTTTACAACATTGAAAGTCCCACCTGTAAACAATCAAAATAGTTCATGTCCGGAAATGCTTCATTTCCGAGTTATGGAATTTACTGGAACGTTTTTCTTAGGTCTTTGCCGTCAAAGGAGACATTAGGAGGGCGCTCTGATAGTTCATTCTGAGGAAGGTTACATTCAGTGTTCTTTAGGCGTTAAGACTGTGCGACATGTATTCAAATCAAGAGCTGGCAGAGATACACTTCATGTACGGTAAGGCGGACGGCAATGCTCCGCTGGCTCGTCGTTTGTACCAGGAGAGGTACCCACAGCGACAATGTCCAGATAAGAAGACATTTGTACGTCTCCATTCCCGTCTGTGCGAGTATGGAACATTCACTTCTCCTGGTTTGGGAAGGGGTCGACCAAGATCTACAACTCCAGAAGTGCAGGAGAAGATTCTGGAGGCGGTGGACAGGACTCCTTCTATCAGCACACGACGGTTAGCGTTGCAAGTCAATGTTCCTCATACGACTGTCTGGAGACTGTTGAACGAGTATCAATTGTATCCTTATCATTAGCAACGTGTACAGGCCCTGTCACTAGCAGATTACCCTGCACGAGTTAGGTTCTGTCAGTGGTTCTTGCAGCAGTGTGGTGTAAATCCGAACTTTTCTGCCGTCGTATTATTTACAGATGAAGCACAGTTCACAAGAGATGGCATAACAAATTTCCACAATCAGCATGTATCATTAGTGATCGATTAGTTGGACGCCATGTACTTGTAAACAGACTTACGGGGCAGGCGTACACAAACTTCCTGGAAAACACCATACCTGACGTTTTCGAAGACACTGCACTGATCAATCATCAACACATTCACTTCTTGCATGATGGCGCTCCTGCACACTTCAGTCTTACGGTTCGCCGGTACTTGGATCGAAGGTTTCCTGATCGATGGATAGGTAGAGGTGACCCAATTGCTTGGCCTCCACGCTCACCTGATGTGAACCCTCTCGATTTCTACTTCCGGGGCCATTTAAAATCATTGGTTTATTCGTCTCCGGTGCCGGATTTGGAATCCCTTCGGAATTGAATTGTGGCAAGTTGTGAGGACATACGCAATACTCCTGGAGTGTGGGATCGTGTTCGCAGGTCAATGAGACATCGATGTGAGGTCTGTATTCAAGCAGGGGGTGGACATTTTGAACATCTTCTGTAATGACAACAACCTGCGGAAAGAAAAACGTTCCAGTGAATTTCAATGTTGTGAAGGCCATAACTCGGAAATGAAGCATTTCCGGACACATGTTATAATGAACTAATTTGATTGTCTACATGTGGAATTGCATACCTGAAATTATGCCCCGTACTTTTGAAACAGCCTGTATTTCCGGTGAAATCTCGGTATCGAATTTTTTGGTGGAGTGCAATACCTTCTCTATACACTATGTGCATAGTGCGTATAGAGAAAGTAAAAATGTATTGCACTAGTGCGATAATCTGAAAGTTTCAATTCGTGTACTCTAAGATCAAAGTCCTACTTTTAACCATGATGTGTAACAAGATGTTTATATAAACATTCAGGACACTATCGAAATTAGTTTGGTTTCGTAATGGGCTTACCCTACCCGTATTTGTAGGACTGACATCCCCTTAGGACTTACAAGCGGATGTCTAGGGATCTGAAGCTTGGCGGGGAGCCAACGGCACGAAACCACAGAATGCAGAAGCTGTTACGAGGGGTCTGCCCATAGTCAGGCATGAACATGAAGTATGTAATGAAATGATTGGAAAGATAATGATGGAGCAATTGGTGAAATAAGTGGTGGGGGAAACCGAAGGACCCGGAGAAAACCTGCCCAGACGCCGCTTCGTCCACCACGAGTCGCACATGCTTGGGATCGAACCCGGGCCGCCTAAATGGGAGTCGAGTGGTCTATCCACTCACCCACGGTGCTGCCATATCGAAATAAGTCACTAAGAAATGTAGTAACCAAGATGCAGAACCAAGATTGTTGTCGTTTCTCATTGCACGGTGAGGACCCTGGCGCTTAGAAACGACGTTTCTAATTGGTTGAATACTGGTGCTTATCTGAATAATGTAGCCAATTAAGGCTGAATAGGAATTTCGCATTAAAATGTAAAGAAAGGGGAATTAAACTACGGAGCTTCTTTGGTAGTGAAACAATTTCACCTCGGAATGAATGTTCATAAAGGAGAGGGGGAAATAAGCTACGCACGATCCCGTGCCATTACACGGCGACCCACTTTATTCAAGCTCAGAACAAACTGTGCTTTTATTAATGACTCAGGGGGGCTTCGGTAGATAATGCATACATTCAAGAGAAACTAAACTTAACGTCTGCACGGAGGCTTAGTCCCTTTAGCACTCTAGTACTAGAAGAAAATTAATGCGATAGATTCTCCTTTTGATCTTATTAGTTAGGTATATGAGTTGCGATATATGTCGTTTGGAGGGTTGTTGGAGTTTGAGATATGTATACGTATGCAAATACAGACATAGCAAGTTGCTTTTGTTACTTGAGCACACTTATGTTTGTATAACTATTTTCATGCTTATGTTTGCTGTCAATGGTACTCATATTTCTAAAAATCTGATATGTTCCATTCACATGGCTTTTTCTACAAAGCTGCAACAAATTATTGTTAAAAAAACTTGTGCTTCTATTTACTTCCTGCTAATCGAGAAAACATTAGCAGAAATAGTCTTATTACTTGCTTCCTTGTACATAGAAGCGAAAAAAAGATTAAAGTGATAGTCAAAAGCTGGTTGCTATGACACTGAAGTTCCTTTGTTTGTATGGACAAGAGTTGACAAATTCCTGTGTGAGAAAAGTAAAAGTTTTTCAAAGCTGAAAACAAAAGCAAGGGATATCTAAAGGTAATCAACTCCACGAAAAAAATCTGATGTGTACCATTCCCATTACTTTCTCTATATGCCTGCAACAAATTATTCTTAAAAAGCTTATACTTCTATTAACTTCATACTAATCAGTAAAACAGCAGAAATAGCCATATTACTTGCTTCCTTGTAAGTAGAGGTGAAATAAGGGAGTACCATAGGTTAAAGTGATAATCAAAAGCTGGTTCCTATGTTACTGAAGTTCCTTTGCTTGTATGGACAGCAGTTGACAAATTCCTGTATGAGAAATGTATAAGTTTTTCATAGCAGAAACCAAAAATAAGGAATGTCACAAAAACAACGAGCTCCACGAAAAAAATGTATATAACATAAATTGTGTGTTTTAATGTGCTCTACATTTTTTGAGAAGTAAGTTTTTGTCCATCTCTTACGGTTTGGCAGTTATTCAAAATTGAGTAAAATTCATCCAGAATAAACTACTCTTCAGAGGCTATTCCCAGAAAATTCAAGATATAGATTTTATTTGTCTTTGATATACGAAATTTTAATCAAAATCGGTAGAGCCATTTTTGAGAAAATCAAAGTTTTCGAAGAAAGTTCCATGTAAAGGGTAGTTGGGGGTGTGGGGATTTTCTCAAGATCTTCGTGTCGCATCCGTGGAAGATACTAAACTTAAATACCAAGTTTGGCATTTTACCTACTTTTCGTTTTTGAGTTATCGTGTTCACAGACACACGGACACACACACACACGGACCTTTTTCTGAAAATGCTTTTTTTAGATAAAGGGGACCCTAAAACATATATTTCCGGTGAAATCTCGGTATCGAATTTTTTGGTGGAGTGCAATACATTCTCTATACACTATGTACATAGTGCCTATAGAGAAAATAAAAATGTATATGACATAAATTGTGTGTTTTAATGTGCTCAACATTTTTTGTGTGGTAATTTTTTGTTTATCTCTTACGGTCCAGCAGTTATGCAAAATTCCGTAAACTTCATACATAATAAAGTATTCTGCAGAGGCTATTCCACGATATTTTAATCAAAATCGTTAAGGCATTTTTAAGAAAATCAAAATTTTCGAAAAAAGTTCCGTGTAAAGGGTAGTTGGGGGAAGATACCGAACTTGGAAGATACCGAAGATACCGAACTTATATACCAAGTTTAGTATTTAACTCATTTTTGAGCTATACTGTCCAGACACACACAGACACGGACCTTTTTCCAAAAATTATCTTTTTTGGATTCGGGGGGACCCAAAAATGTATTTCTAGTGAAATCTCGGTATCGCATTTTTGGGTGGGATGCAGTACCTTCTCCATACATTATGTACATACTACGTGTAGAGAAAGTTTTGTTGTGATAGAAAGGCTAGTAGGCAAATGGTTCTAGTTGCAAATGTTTGGATGCACCGTATTGTTTACTGTCCACATGTGTTCGCTGTTGAGTCAGCGTGTATTCCGTGACGCGCACAAGCTCCTCAACTTTACGTATAAGTTTACTAGTGCGCCACAGGCACAGTCCAATCTACAGTTTCTGTATGTGCGTTAACGTGTGTTTGAGATACATGAAGACTTCCAAACAGCTTCTTCGGGGATGACTTTTTTTCATTGCTTACATAGCAGAGAAACTAAAAAGAGATTATCGCAATTCATATTTATTTTTATTTTATGTGGTAAGAGAAGTCGAGCTAACGAAATACTCTAGCCTCCGAAATATAAGTCTACCTAAGGGTGTAACAATGTACCCTCTAAACTTTAGTAAACAAAGAAACTATCAGGAAGAATTCTAATGTATTAAACAACATTTAAAATACATTATTTTCTGCAAACTTTCTTATTACTTTAAGTTTTTATATAAGTTTCCTTACGTATATTCAGCACATGCAGTGCTGGAAATTGTGAACATGAATGAGCAATTTTTGAATGAAGTAGGCAATTGCAGACAAACGCATTTCCACTTGAATGGGTTTATGTGGTAACCAGAAATTCCACGCCTTTTACAAAACGACAAAGCCACAGGGTGGTTTAGTCAGTGTGTTTGATACTATCGACGAGTATTTCATTGAGAATGACAGCACAAATCGATGGCAGTAGCATCTGCTCACCACCAAAATTCATGCAAGAGAAATTTCAACCTATTGATATCCGTCTGATGTGGGCTCAACAGGATGGTGCCGCTGCCCATATTGCACAAAATACTCTGCATCAACAGGATCTCTTGCTGCTGATTCAGGTTTGAAAGCTTCCTTACTTATGTCAGTGGATTTGTGAAAACTATAGATTGTAGTCTTCAGCTGATAAATCTATCTGTTTTATTATAGTATGATATTTAATACATATTTAGGCTCCGAAAAAAAACCAAAGCAGTATGGTTTAATATAGTGAAAATAATTGAATAATTAAGATACTTATTGCTTAACTATTCTGTCCTGAAATATCATGAAGAGGTATTTTATACGGTAAAAGGGTTACTATGTAACGAAGACTTCGGTTTGCTAACCAGTGTTGTTATGTGATGTAAGTTACAGTTCAAAACATTTCATAGATATCCATTTAATCCTTATGCTGAAAGTGTAGTCATAAGTTACTAGTATTTATCTATGTATAGTAAGTATTATATTCAAATTATATAAAATCTATAATTGCCTCTTTCTTTAGTAGATGCTATTTGCTTATTAATGCCTAAACATTCGTATTATATATTATAATTTAGTATATGAGTATTCTGTCAATTTTTTAAATCCCTAACTTTTTATCACTTTTATTTAAACGCAAAAAATGTCTAAATGAATCGCAAGCTACTTTTATCCACGCAAACTTTAGAAATATGCCTGCTTACATAAAATAACTGGAATCAATAAAATGTGTGCAAGCCATAAAGGAAGTGGAAACAACTTTGCAAGAAATATTTGGCCGTTTTGGACAGACAATGAAAAAAAATATGTGTTCCGTTCACATTACATTGTTTTTCTATCTACGTCATGCTAATCGAGATAAACTTTAGCAGAAATGACCTAATTATTTCCTTCTTTCTAAGTAAAAGGGAAATAAGGGAATACAGTAAAATAAGGCGATAGTCAAATAAATAACTAAACCCGTAAAATATCAGAATTATATCATGCTTTTTATATCTTATATTTTTAAAATATTAAACATGTGTCTTTTAACATTTGGAAACAAAGATATGTAGAATTATCAAAGTTCCCTTTATGTTTCCTATTATAGTGGGGTTTGAATTTGAATACCGCATATTAAAAAGCAGTCTTTCGTGTTTTTGTAAGTTGCACAAAATTCTCTCGGGCGTCCCGAGTCCAAAGCCATACCCGCCACTGAGTGATGCGATTCGAAGCAACAGTGAAGGACACTGTTGGAGAAAGGGAGGGAATTGCTGGTGCAATGAGACAAGGGCGGCTTTCAATGCTGTAGTACTTTGGGGCCGTTTTAAACCCTGCGTAACTGTTCGAATATCAGCCGTAGCACTGACGTTTTCAAAGCTTGATCAACTTTCCAAAAATAATAACTCCGTACTTCCACCTTCCTAACCCGTTTGAACTAACTTTCCTTTCAAGTTTTTTCCAGGTATTTTCTGTGCGAAAACTTATTGAGCGCGTCTTAAAAACCCCCGTAATTTTACTACAACTAAATGGAAACGCTTTTCAAAATACTCTCGGATACGTCACACAGTACATTTCAAAAGTACATTTGTTTTTCGTGAAAGAAAACTCGTTAATGTTGTACCGCCATCGAAAACATCTTTGATTTAAACCACATAAAAACTGTCACCCATTCTTTGTACGATTGTATAAGCTATCAATTGTTTTATACAACAAAGGCTGCTACGGTAACAAAAAACAGCTTTTATTATGAATGTCAATCGAACAATGATTTTGCTAACGTCACAATGCAAGTAAAATGCATCAATAACACCAGAACTTTCAAATATTTGCCAAAAATAAACAGGTGGGATGTGTTGTAAAGTAACTTTTAAAATTTTTAAAATGTTAATATTATTAACAGATGGGGTGTTGAAACTACCAATTTACAAAAATTGGGCCAATTATGAAAGGTCAATACACATAGCTAAAAGTCCTGCCTCTCCACCAACTCCATCATCAAACCAAATGTATTTTCCGATTTTGTTTGTTTACATATATAGGGAAGATGCAGGTAATGGCAGTCGCTTAAGAGTTGCAGTCCCGCCCCCCCCTACCAAGGAGAGGTTGGATTTACTCTGTAAATTAATGTCATTAGAAGTATTTAATAACTGTGTATATAAATTTACGATGCTAAGTTATTGCTAAGTAGTGTTAATAATTCAAAATTAATAAAAATTGCACTGACCATTATTCATAGCATGTGCAGTTAATCACAGTTGCTAAGATAGAGTAACATAAAATAGAGAAGTCAAACATTTAAACCTTATCGTTCTTCTTTTATTAGAACATTTCTTAAAGAAATGAAGTTGAATAAAACAAATTGCCTCTACAAATTATAAAAACGGAAAATTAAATCTTGAAAGTTAAATTATTGAATCTCCTGTTTGCCATATAGGTGCGCTAACCAACTGCAGCAGCCGATAGCATTAATCGTGCTATTGCCTACACCGTTCTTGTTCACATTTTGGTTGCATCTGATGTATAGTCTACGAGGTTCAATGCAATGTAATGATTTAAATTACTTTTAGGGTTTTTAGCTGATATTTTTCATCAGCATAAACACTGTTATTAATATTGTAAGAAGATCGAATTGTCTTACGACAAATAATAGTAATAATAATAGTAATAATGATAATGATAATGATAATAAATGCTGAATTGAATTTGAAGGGAATGACGCGCTGGAAATGGCGATCACATATACCGCCATTACCTTCAGGAGCAACGTTACAGAAAATTCTTTATAACCAGCAAATAATGTGTTCTCTCTCAAAACAAAAAATATTCCAATAAATACGCTAATCGTTTTATAAAAAGATTGAGCAAATTTAAAACAATGTAATATACTTACGATGTCTTGATTTTTTGGACGAAATTGGCCGCACCGTGGCCGAGTGGTTAGACCACTCGACTCTCACCTAGACGGCCGGGGTTCGATCCCAAGCGACCGCATGTGAGATTTTTGGTATACAAAACGGCGCTGGAGCGGGTTTTCTCCGGGTACTCCGGTTTCCATCGCATTCCACTGGTGCTCCATCATTCATGTATCATCAGTGTCCCCGCCTGCGGTGCCATTAGTAGTTAAAGAGGGCGTTAAACACTACAAAAAAAATGGACGAAATTATAAGAAAACTGCCAACTACAGAAAAACACTTCTACCTCGTAAACTTTCAACTCAGCAATGAAGTTACTATTGAAATGGTTCTATCTCTTTGAGAACAGCGCAGAACACGATAGACATTTCTATGTCCTTACGAAGCGATATTACAGCGATGACCGCCATTCTCTGCTGACCGTCATTCCTTGCTTTCCCCTATGCACACGTCTTCACAAGGTGAGCATTAAGACGTGCAGTGGCGGTACCGAATAAATACATGCTTTATTAAAATATTGTGATTAAAGTTACTGAAAAATGTATACAGACAATAAAACGAATCCACACAATTTACTCTGCGATAAGAATTTTCTTTTAGCTGTTAAACCTATGGAGTATAACGTCATGAAAAAAATAAATATAAGAGAGTACATTAAATAAATCGAAAACAAATTTACAAAACAAATATAAAGAACTAAGATTATCCAATATTGCAGAATGTAGTCAACTTTGTTAATTTCTCTAGCCCCGTATTTACAATGTACCTATATAGGGAATAGAGTACATATTGTATTCCCCCCAAAATCGATACAGAGATTTCACCAGAAATATATGTTTTGGGGTCCCCTGAGTCAAAAAAATTTTTTTAGGAAAAGGTTCCTGCGTGTCTGTTTGTCTGTGTGGGTGTCTATAGACAGCATTGCTCAAAAACGAAAAGACCATTAAATACCAACCTAGGTATTTAGGTTTAGCATCTTCCAAGGATGCGACAGGAAGATTTTCAAGAAAATCTCCCCACCACAAACTACCCTTTACATGGAAAAACTTTGGAAATTTTGATTTTTTTTAAAAAATGCCCTATCGATTTTTATTAAAATCCCGTATATTAAAGCTATTTACATCCCAATTAGAATGTATATCTTGAATTTTCTGGAATGGCCTTTGATAACCTCTTTATTCTGCATGAGTTTTGCCGAATTTTGCTTAACTGCTAAACCGTAAGAGATAGACAAAAACTTACTACACAACAAATGTAGATATCGTCAAAACCCACCATTTATGGCCTTTACGTTTTGGTTGCGGAATTAACGTTTCTGAGATATTTCTTGTTATTGGTTTCAATAGTGAAGTACTTATACTTTTCTCAGACAGGAAGTATTCGTATCTTTTGTTCTACTCCTGGCCAAGCAAAGAAGCGATTTGCAATGACAATCGCATAACAACAGCTTTTAAAATTTTGACTATCACTTTAGCATAGTGAATTCCTTTAGTTCCCTTCTACTCATAAGGGACTATGTAATAAGAACTTTCTGCCAATGTTTATCTCAATTAGCATTGAGGAGAAAGAAGAATCTCTTGCAAGAAGTTTGTAGAGCAGCTAGAGAAAGTCATGTGAGTGTAACACATCAGATTTTTGTGTGATATCATTGCGCCACTGATTGGTTCTCGGAATTAGAAAACAGAAGGCTTGGTCTGATAATAACTAACAGGTATACTATTGTGGGAGGATTTCAAATTGCGATTTAAAGGAAAGAACACATCGAGGTGCTTTTCATAAGGGCAGGAGGAGGGGCATTAGTACCGAATCTGCCGGTCCCATGGCCGCACTCGCCAAGGGTCTCGCTTCGGTGCTTCGTAGCGCAGGGGATCGTGGGTTCGAGTCCCACCTTGGACATGGTGTTTTATATTTGTGTAAAAAGAAGAAAACAGCAATTCAGTAATCATACAGTAAACAAAGTAAAAATAATTAGGTAAATGAACGAAGGGTATACAGCGCCGGAGTCCAGACCAGATTCCGGAACTGCTTTAAAAAATCTAGGTTCTTGTATCTACACCCCAAGGCGGGAGAAACGAGGTGAGAGGATACACCGGCCGGCCGGAACCAGGAGCGACGGCATAGCAATAACAGGTTGTCTATAGTTTCCAGATTGAAGCACCCCGGACAGGTAGACCGGGATTCCTGCCTCACATAGGTTCCAACGCCTCCGTCCAAACCTAAAAGAAGTCAACGGGATGAAGGACATGACAGTGAAAATTACATGGAAGGACTGGAAATTCAGGGAATGAAAGAAACCTACCCAGAATTCGCATGGGCGATCCATAGAAGACCCCGAAAAACCCATGAGTAAGGTAGACCTGGACCTCTCGAATGTGGGCGACAGACGATACCGCCTGAGGCATCCCACTCGGTCACTTTTCCCCCATTTTAACGCCCGTTTTTACCACATATAGCATCGTAGACCTTGACACTGATGATGCATGGAATGAAGATAGATCACGGTGAACGCGATGGCGGAGAAAACCTGCCCCTGTGTCGCTTTGTGCACCGCAAATCCCACATGTGACCCCGGGCCGCCTGGGTAAGAGGCGAGTGGTCTAACCACTTGGTCACGGTGTGTCCCACATTTCCCCATATCTGACTTAGTATGTATGTAGGATCGTTAAACACTATTCAAATTATGTTAAGCAACGCTACATTAATTTTAAAATAAAACACTTAACTTCAAACTTAAAGTATTTTCTGCTTCTGTCAGATCCTACATTACTGAAAACATTTACTTTCATGGAGGGAATAACGCACACATTCATTCCCCTGGAGAGCGCTGTAAGTTTAGCTTGTCATTCTGGACACAGCCACAAAGCCAAATGGGGTTCGCGCTGCACATACTGCCGGCCAGTTAGTTCCCTCCAACCCCTTTCCATTTTCTCTTATGTACTACTAGCCACCAGAGACTTGCTCCGCCGCCTGTGAAGTAAATCAAAACTATAATGGAGCTGAGTGGCTTACAGTTGAAGCCGCTTGGATGTCAGCACACGGAGGGCTCTGGAAAAGAATCCCAACTTGTATTGCCCCTTCACAAACATCTCCAGTCGATAATATAAGTACAAAAAGTGCTGGAGGCAAACAATTACAAAGGCACTTATCGATGAAGACACGTGGAAAAATACTGTTCCAAAATATGTTTCCAAAACACGGAAAACGGCGTCTCCATTCTTACAATCTGGTTCGTGAAAGTAAACCGAAATGTTACAAAACTGAAAAGTATACTTCAATAAGACCATGCTTGAAGTAAGTTTAATAGTCAATTAAATTGCAAATTGCTTCGTAATTTTGAAAAAAAAAAATACAAGTTTACTTATCAAAATGTCTATTTTCTCCAGTTTCTAAAATACTTAAATATGATCTTTATTAACTACAACTATTTTCTTAAATTTTGATGACGAAATGGTGTGAATATTACAAATAATTAATAAAAAGGTTATATTTCAGAGAATTTTGTTTGAATGGAAATACATTTCATCCTCACTACATTATTTTTAAATCTCAAGATAAATTATATCTTAACGCTATTTTTCTCATATTAATATTATTTTTACTCTCTCTATTGAGTACTATCTACAGACGTAAATATTAGAGTATTTTATTGTAATTACAAGTTTTTTAGGACTCCTGAAAAATAACATTTTTTTGCAAAAAGTCCGTGAGTCTGCGCGCATGTGGACAGCATAATTTAAACACCAAGAGTCCATTAAATCCCAAATTTGGCATGTAAGTTTAATATCTTCCAAGTATGTGGCAGAAAAATTTTCAGTAAAGTCCCTCAAACCCAAACTAACTCTCACATGGAAGAACATTTGAAATGTTCGATTTTCTCAAAAATTCTCAAAAACGATTTAATAAATATCTACGTATATTGAAGCTTCTTACATGCCAAATAAAATTATTCGTTGAGTTTGTTGGGAATAGCCCCTAAAGTTCTCTTCATTCTGAATGAATTTTGCTTAGCTAAGTTAACCGCAAAATAGACAAACATTTTACTACACACTTTTTAATGAGACCTACTAACATTCAAATTCAGATACACAACCTAAGATTTTACTCATTACGGAAAGTCGTAATTCACATTTTTATCCCATTCTTGAAAAGAGAAGGGAATTTCAATTGCGTCATACAGCGTCAATTTTAAAAGATTTTATCACTTTAAGCTATTGTATTCGCTTATTTCCCTTCTAGTTAGAAATAATTAAGCAACAATATTTTTTATGCAAATACTAATTCGATTAGTACGAAGTAGAAAGATGAAAAAGTTTTTGTAGAACAATTTGTTTCAGAGTGGGTAGAAAAACTAATGTGAATGGAACACAACATATTTTTTTAATTTTAATGTCGCCAAAGATTAGCGATTTATTTTTATTTTCTGCTGTTATATAAAAGTACGCTATCAAATTTTATCTTCTGTTCTTTGCGTCTACACTCTGTCGGTGTAGACTATTTTTATATTTTAATACTAATTTAGCTGGTTTTTTTTTAAATGTTATTGGTACTTCCTCCTTTAGCTTCTTAAAACATGGAGAACTGGTATTCTATTCCAACCACAAATTGGATGACGAGATTTTACCGTTAATACATATTTTGAGACCGCCTGAACACAAATAACAGTTTTAAAAATGTATTGCGTGTATCTGTGAGTGATTTTTGTACCTGTGTGTATCCATGAACAATAATGAATTATACATTTTGTTTATCTCGAATTTAAAGGATTTAATTTAGTGTTTTAGTTATTGTTTCATAAATATTAATAATGCTTTATTGGTAATGAAATGTTTATCGTTTTTAAAGTACTAAACCTGGTATTTAAATTAAATATCTTCCAGATTACCTTTTAGAAACTTTTACTTTATTAAAGTTAGGATAAAATGTGTTCAAAAAAGGAAAGGGAAAAAGAGACGGTGCAAACTAATGGCCGGTCCCCATGGCCACGCTCGCTAAAGCGTCTCGGTTTGGTGCTTCGTGGGCAGGGGATCGTGGGTTCGAGTCCCGCCTTGGGCATGGGTGTTATATGTTTGTAAAAGAAACAGTAAAACCAGTAAACCAGTAATCAGTAAAACCTACGGGGGGAAATGTAAATAGGGATACAGTACCGGAGTCCTGATCAGACTCCGTTACTGTTTAAAAAAAAAAAAAAAACTATCCATGCAAACAGTTATGTGACGTGTGGACGGTCGGAAGGAAATGTTGACTGCTATGTCGGCGATGTGAATGTCATGAGTAAATATAGTTAGATTTGTCACTTAAGTTATTTCTAACATACATAACATAAACAATTAAATTGAAAAATGTATTATTCATATATATTAAAGAGAAGATGCGGAACTCCCTCCCTTCGTTGTTAAAAGAATTTCTGACACAAGCTTAGGAAATTGCTCATTACATTCTGCTGTTCTCTCTGAGAAATCACATCAATTTTGTTTAAAAATATATTTATTTTAAGTTGCTTAAATTATGTCATTACACGACTTTGATATTTATGGTAATTAAAATCACATTTGAACAAGAAAACTTTAATTTTCATACATTAAAAAAAAAGATAATGAACTGTAAATTACAGAAGAAAGCAAGT
Organism: Hymenopus coronatus; assembly: GCA_030762935.1. NCBI lineage: Eukaryota > Metazoa > Arthropoda > Insecta > Mantodea > Hymenopodidae > Hymenopus > Hymenopus coronatus. Next base: position 59,716,841 of record CM060891.1, read on the forward strand.
TTTACACAAACTGAAACAAAAGATTATGAGTAAATACATTTCTGTTGGAAGTTAAGTTTTACACAGATTTAGAATATTTTGGATGAGTACATTTGAAATCAAGTTTTGTGGTCCGAGAAAGAGTAGAACTTTCTTGACTTTTGAAGAAGTATTGAATTCTGAGGATAGATCTTAAGTAAATGTGTCGTTTTGTAGTGTTTCATCTGCATTCTGTGAAAATGTGTTTAACAGTAAGTTGTGTATTGTAGACTTCACATCGAAGTGGGTTGTCTTTGATGAAATTGTGTGAATGGGCTAGTTCAGGGTGTCCAATTCGTAGTGTTGTAATAGTTCTTTTCTCTTTGGTGAAGGTATGGGGCAAAAACTTGTGATGTCACATTTCGTTACCATAGTTAAATTTCTGGTAGATTTTGGCAACGTATCTGGTTCTAATTTGCTCTAAGCTGCTGTTTATGATGGTCACGTAATCTCCCTTAGCCTAGTTACTTCTTTGGCGTTTCGTCTGGGACTGGCATTCGGGAAGTCCGGGTTCACTCCCGTTGACAGAGAAATCTGGCCCTGGTTTTCCTGGGGCTGTTTAGGCGAATGCTGGGGTGCTGTATATCTGCCATATTTCCTTTCCTTTCATTCCTTCATTTCATTTCTCTTCTTCATTTTTCAGGTCGACGCAGATAAGGTTTGTGTCTTTACAGGGAGATGGCAGAGTTACTTGCTCCAAGTGAAACTATCTTCCCCCTGGTTGCTTTAGTAGATGCTAAGTGCTGTGGTAGAGGCCTCCTTGCGGATTCCCGGCGCCTGTATAGCCTCCCTGGCGCGCCAGGGCTGCCATCTAATGAACAGTTAGGGACATCCTGCGTCTCTGTGCTTAGTTCCGTCGTTTCCTGTGTGCTGGCCTGTAGTTTCCCCTCCTTTCAACCCTCCTCCGGGGGGATCGAGGTAGGCGGCAATAGATCAGCTCCTGGTCGCAGTTGCCGAAGAGTCCCTCGCTGTTAACATGCTCTCCCCTCTACCCTCTACTTTTTTGGCTACTCTGCCTCTTCATTACCTCTGGTTCCACAATGAGACGGGATACACCTAAAAATGGTGTCCTTATTGTCTGTAAAAGCTAGGTGATGAAATATTTGAATGTCCTGGAATGTCTAGGTCAGTTGAGCAGTTTCTAAGACTTCTGAGGGTGCTAGTGAATCAGTAATATACAGTAATATACAGGTCACCTTAGTAATGGAAAATGTAGTATGTGGGTTTTGTGTGTTTCGTACAACACGTTCTGAGGCTGTTTACATGCGTATGACAACCGTTGCTCCTTCGCTGCCTAATCCCAAATGTGTGCGATTTTTAAACACACATAAAACATTAAAGTTGCGATATCAAGTATCGAACAAGTCTAAGTGTAGGCTAATCGACTGCTATCTTCATTTGGTGTCGTTTTGAAACAACCTGTATATCAAAGCTTGCTTAGGGGCATAAACCTCGCAGGAAAATAGAGAATATGAGTCAGGAAGTTTTAATTTAATTATATCTGGTGATATCACTGCACACCCACTTCCATTTTCTGTTTTATAGTAATTACTGTGGATGAATATAGATTAGACTGAATATTTTATGTTTAGGGTGCGGATTTGCTTTCTCATTTAATGTCCCCCCCAGACCTAAAAATCGCATGGGGTTAAATTCGGGAAACGAGGGGACCATATGTTGTTAGTGATAACTCTACCTTGAAGAACGTCAAATTTAATGCAATGTTGGTGTACTATATTGCGTCGCCTAACAAACATATGCTACTTTCGCAAGATTTCAACCCACACTAAAGCCTCGAGCAGCGGGGGGAAATGCACTCCACGCCAACGCTGACTTGGTGACCAGCTTTGGCGGGGATGCCGACATATCACCTATATTGAGACCCCATGAATAAAAAAGACATTTTCAGAAAAATGTCCGAGTGTGCAACATAACTCAAAAACAAAAAAATTGTTAAATACCAAATTAGTATTTTAGCTCAATATTTGCTAGGGATGCACCACGAAGATTTTAAAAAAATATCCCCCCCCAACAAGGCTTTACATGGAACATTATTCATTACTTTTGATTTTCTCAAAAATGGCTCTAACGATTTTGATTTAATAGCCATACGTTTAAGATACTTTTACGATAACTTAAATTTTCTGGAAATAGCCTCTGAAGAATTCTTTGCGCATGTAAGAGATAGACAAAAACTTACTACATCAAATGTGAATCTCGTTAAAATACGCAATTTGTATCATTTACATTTTTTGGTTCTGCTAACCGTTTCTGAGGCATGCCCTGTTAAAACTACTTAAATTTTATTTTATTTTGAACTACTTAAGCCTTTCTCAAGAGGGAAGACAACCTTCGTTTCATCACTTTTGTTTCACTCCGGAATTACACAGAGAAGCACATTTTAATTCTTTAACATAGTGATTGCTTCTAAAAGATTTGTCCATCACTTTAGTCTAGTGCATTCCCCCATTTCCTTCCTACTTACAAGTCTATTTCTAATGTTTATCTGATAGCTTGACGTAGTTTAAAGAATACTCTTTCTTAAAGTAAAGTTTGTGTGTACAGCAGCTTACAGAATGTTATGTGAATGGAACACATGAGATGTTTTAAACCTTAGCATGCTTTTGTGTTCAAAATTCTCTTGCAAAGCAAACTGTACGCTGAGTAATTTCTTTAATTTCACCCAATATGAGTGTACTGGAAGTGAGTATTTTTTAATTCGCAAGTAACATGCACACATAGAGGATGAGCATCATACATCAATTTTGGCATCAGTGTAAGTCAATCAACTATCAATACGGATCAAATATGATTGAGAGCATAACGATTTAATTGGAAGCAATTTTGTCCTTTTAAGCAAAGTACATAACGGATAAAGGCTTCTTTCTGTGCACACTCACGCAGTGGTAATACCACCAATACGCATATATATCTAAGCCAAATGCACTTACTTGCTCCCCAAAACCAATTAAATCTGAAATAAATAATGGGATAGGAATATTTGCTGCCTTCGGGCTTTGTGGTCATATTTCTAACGATTTAATTTCGCGAATGTTGTCGATAAAACACACAGCAGGATTACCAGAGCTGAAATGGCAAGAGTTTTAAACGAATTCAACTTCATAAGTTAATTCTTTTTGACGTTTATATGTGTACAATTACTCACTTCACTTCGCTGAAAGTGTGATACAGGTGCGGTAAAATGTACCTCTTCTGCATTATTGAAAACCAAGCCTTCCTGCCCTTTGGTCTTGTTAAGAGCTAACCACTAAGTTAATCCATATGAATAAAATTCGACGTCTGAGAATGTTTTGTATTTTTGTTTATATTGAATTCAAATCCACGCCGTTGCACAATCTTTTTACAAGTAAGCTAAGATACAAAGCACAAAGAGCTGTTCTTTAATACCTGTATATAGAAATTACAGCACATCTATTGGAAGATTGGATACATATTTTTTCAGTTTGCGTGCAGACGGAGGACAGCGTGCTGCAAGTTGATATAAACATAATGGAAGTATATGTACTAAGAGATAAAGTGCTTATGTATGTATTGTATAGTCATGTTTGGCATATGAACATCTACACGTGTGTGCACACGTGGGTGTAGAAGTTGCGAGTGTCTGGATATGTGTTACCAGAATTTTATTTTGTTTTGTTTTGCTGTTGTAGCGCGTACGCGTGGGTGTCTGTTTACAGCAATAGGGGTCGGTAATGTTTTCAATTCATCTAATTTTCTAATGAGTACGTACGGTATTCTGATCTAAACGACGGTGTGACGGTATCTATGTAATACTTTACACTTAATAAATACTACTAAAACTTCTGCATCTTAAAACAACATTCTTTTTTCACTTGTCCACAGACCGTCCTAGAAAGAGCATATAAAAACCAAACTTACAATAGTTATAACAACCATTAGGAATCGTATAAGTTAGAGTATACCACTTGGCTACGCGCCATAGTACAGCGAGTTACTTCCTGACAGGGATAGGCCCACATATGAGGCAGTCTAATAATTTAGAGTGGCCTATCTTCACCTTCCCATTTAGTCTGGCTCCGAGGTTTGTGGTTGTGTATGCACGAGTACTCTGACTCAGCCAAGTAGAGTTAGAAGAGCCTGGGATAGGGGATATTTCGCACAGGGACTTACATAGTTCCATTGTACCTAACTCTCCCCAGGAGGAAGAGATGAGTCAGGGAACTTAAGGAGATTAGAGACCACAAGCTGGCTATATGCGCGCGGAAGCCCCTAACAATTCCTCATGTTCTAAGAACATTATATTTTAGAAAAGTTAACTAAAAATCTGATGTGTTCCATTCACATGACTTTCTCTGCAACAAATTATTGTTAAAAAGCTTATGCTTCTATTTACTTCATTCTAATCGAGAACAAATTAGCAGGAATAATCTTATTACTTGCTTCTCTGTAAGTAGAAGCGGAATAAGAGAGTACCATAAAGGTTAAACTGATAGTCAAAGGCTGGTTGTTATGTGACTGAAGTTCCTTTGTTTATATGGACAGGAGTTGACAAATTCGTGCATGAGAAAAGTATAAGTTTTTCAAAGATGAAACAAAAACACAAGGAATACCCTAAGAACGATCAATTCCACGAAAAAATGTATATAACATAAATTGTGTGTTTTGATGTGCTCTACATTTTTTGTGTGGTAAGTTTTTGCCCATCTCCTATTGTTTAGCAGTTATGCAAAATTCCGTAAAATTCATCCAGAATAAAGTAGTCTTCAGAGGCTATACCTAGAACATTCAAAATATACATTTTATTTGTCAGATAAGTATCTTAATATGCGAAATTTTAATCAAAATCGTTAGCCATTTTTGAGAAAATTGAGATTTTCTAAATTTTTTCCATGTAAAGGGTAGTTTAGGGTGGGGGGATTTTTCCCAAAATTTTTGTGTTGCATCCCTGGAGGATAATAAACTTAAATACCATGTTTGGTGTATTACCGACTTTTCATTTTTGAGTTATTGTGTTCACAGGCACACACACGGACCTTTTTCTGAAAATACTTTTTTTGGATACAGAGGACCATAAAACTCATATTTCCGGTGAAATATTGGTATTGAATTTTTGGGTGGAGTGCAATACCTTCCCTATACACAATGTACATAGTGTGTGTAGAGAAAGTAAAAATGTCAACACATACCAATCATCCTATTATAACTTACATCTAAAGAAGCGAAGTAGTATAAATATTTTTGTCTCACGCAGTTCTCGGAAATAAGTCATGTGTAACATTAATATGTCGTACCCAAATTTCCCATACCAAGTGAAATCAATATGTAATATTAAAATATGCTCATTTCACCAAGCAGCTGTTTTATTACTTGGAAATTTAGTGCGCTTTGAACAATTATGGTGTAGCGATATACTAAACGATATACCTTTTCCATTTAGAAACCTTATTTGTAATTTGTATTATATTCATATTTATTTATAAATATACTTTTTAAAGCCAAACCTAAGCTTTTATTAGACGTTTTGGCTTTATTATAAAATGGAGCAAGCCATGGCGTAGCAAATGTACGAGGGATATATTACCCCAGAATTGAATTACAATTTTAATCTCTTCTGCGTGGCATGACTGCACAACACTCATTTGGTGTATCTCTTAATAATTGGACACAGTCTATCATTTTTCGAGATCGTGGTTTTAAGTATAGCAAAACTTTACTAAATTGCCAGGTAAACTGGTTTCTCTAGTTAAAAGAACTGTATTCTTGAAACGGACATCTCCCTATAGTCAAGTGCCTTAAATCACCTTTTCACTTAATATCCTGCATTCGAATAGCTAAATGGGTAAGTAAGCTACAAAGGAAGAATCTAAGTCAACTTCAGATATTTTATTTCTCTAAAAGGTTGCATAATTTTAGAAAAACCCAGGGGTGCGGATAAGTAAAAATCTGATGTGTTCCATTCACATGATTTTCTCTACATTTATACAATAAATTATTGCTAAAAAGCTTAGGCTTCTATTTATTTCATGCTAATTCAGAAAACATTAGCAGAAATAGTCTTATTACTTGCTTCCTTGTAAGTATAAGCGGAATAAGGGACTAGCAAAGATTAAAATCACAGTCAAAAGCTGGTTGCTATGTGACTGAATTTCCTTTGTTTATATGGACAGGAGTTGACAGATTCCTGTATGAGGAGAGTAAGTTTTTCAAAGCTAAAAGCAATAACAAGCAGTATCTCAAAAACGACCAACTCCACGAAAAGAAATATATATAACATAAATTGTGTGTTTTAATGTGCTCTACATTTTCAGTGTGATACGTCTTTGTTCATCTCTTACGGCTTAGCAGTTATGCAAAATTCCGTAAAATTCATCCAGTATTCTTCAGAGGCTATTCCCAGAAAGTTCAAGATATGCATTTTATTTGGCAAGTAAATATATTAAATATACGAGATTTTAATCAAAATCGTAAGAGCCAATTTTACAACTTAGCATCAGCACCGAAGAATGTAAAATCTTCTACACCGATCGCAAGTCGCGGTCTCAAAGATAGGATGTCTATTCCTACGAGGGGCGTTCAGTAAATCCTTAGAAAAGCCAAGAAATTGTACTCGTAGTATCGAAAAAGGTTTGTATTTGGTAACCGTCGTCTCTTACTGATGACAGTTAAGTTTGAGCTATATCCATCACGTGGTTTCGTTGCTATACGCGATTGTATCAACAATCTTGTGCTTCCTTAGAAAGATGGAAAGATGAGTTTCTTGCGGTAACCAAAAACTTATATAAAAGGCTTAACGCCGAAAGAGATATAAGCCGAGTTGAAGTTCATGGTACACCTACATCTGCGTTAGCAACAATGTAGAATTTGATAAATTAATTTAGACGTGGCCGTAAATCCAGAAATGATGAACATCGTTCCTGACGTCCAGTGGAACTGACTTCCTCCGAAGTGATTGACAAACTACACGATATGATTTTAAGTGATCGACGAATCAAAGTCAAACAATTAGGTCTGACAAAGGTCTCGCAATATAGGTGCCGCGTTTGCTTTCAATGGAGAATATACGCAATCGTGTGATCGATTCGGAAGCTGGTTTGGAACTTTTCCGTCGCAATCCTTACGAGTTTCTGCATCGATACATAACTGTGGATGTAGAATTAACAAAAAAAAAAAAAAAAAACTGGTCTCATATGAGGATAAAAGGTTAAAGGCTAAAAAATACAGACGCACACTCACACGCACGCACAAAAAATGGTCGCATATAGTAAAAGGCTGGAGTTAAATGGCTCAAAAGCTAAAAACCACACACACTCAAACAACTGGTCTCATACGGTAAAAGGCTAGAAACTATACACACGCATAAAACAGGCCAGATAGAGACCAACATGGTACTCACTACACCACGGAGGACGAATACTTTGTAGAAGTTTTAGGAAAATGTCACGTCAGACTTTTCATCTATGAGCGATAGATTTTGTACATTAACAAAGTTAGGATTGTTCTCAGCACTAAGTGGAGCAGAGCAGAGTTTTGAATGAAAAAGCAAGTCGTACATCAATTATGGTGCCAATGCAAATTATGGCCCATAAACAACGAGAGCTGTCACACAAATTGAGCGCCACGAAGTTGACATATGTATGCGTTTGATGGCCAGTTCAGAAAGCGTGTTTCACTGACAGCTGTAAAGCCCCGTTCCGTTTGGCAGGACAGAAATAGAAAGATGGTGGTAACGAGACTCGTCTGTAGCATTCATCTCTCGCGACTGACATCTTTAGGGCCCTGTGGGGATGCACCGCAGCTTAATTGAATCAGGGAGCGGACCGGAACGCTATTCTAGAAAATGTCGTTACGGAAAACGACAGAGGTCAAGCGTTGTGGCTGTTCTAGCCAAAACAAAACCACCGCAATGTCCAGCAGTTAGGGGTTAATAATTCATTGCTTTCATCCGGTTTAAAAGACGTGCAGCGGCGGCGCCTAATAAAGTTAAACAGCATGTTTTTCACACTAAATTCAATTACTTATCTCTCGAGATGCCTGCCACTTTTAACTGCCGGTTTAGCGAGATATTATTACACTTCTAGGTCGCTGGAAATGCATATTTCTATTCTGTTCTAACAACACTTCTTTAACATATGCCATCTATAACACTTAGCATTTTTAATACTATTTTTAGACGATACTAAATTGAAATATATTACGGAATGTTTAACAAAACTGATGTGCTACAATTATACGTTTTGTTATTAAGTTTGTTTTATATATTTAAATTAAATAAATTTATGTTTTTGTGGAATTAATTGATAAAATTGTTTTCACATATGCACTGAAATGTACTCTCATGTTGCCCTGCTTCTTGTTAAAAACAATAAAAGTTTACGAAATAGAGTCAATAATACATGTTTACTTTCTCTATACGTATAGAGAAGGTATTCCACTCCACCCAAAAAATTCGATACCGAGATTTCACGGGAAATATATGTTTTAGGATCCCCTGTATCCAAAGAAAGTATTTTCAGAAAAAGGACCGCGTGTGTGTGTGTGTGTCCGTGTGTCTGTGAACACGATAACTCAAAAACGAAAAGTCGGTAAAATACCAAACTTGGTATCTAAGTTTAGTATCTTCCAGTGATGCAACACGAAGAATTTGAGAAAAATCCCCCCAACCCCAACTACCCTTTACACGGAACTTTTTTCGAACATTTTTATTTTCTCAAATATTGTTCTAACGATTTTGATTAAAATATCATATATTAAAGATATTTACCGGACAAATAAAATGTCTATCTTGAATTTTCTGGATTAATTTTACGCGATTTTACTTACGTGCTAAACCGTAAGAGATGGAAAAAATACTTAAAACACACAAAATGTAGAGCACGTTAAAATGCACAATTTATGACATATACATTTTTTGTTGTTGAGTTGGTCGTTTTTGAGATATTCCTTGTTTTTGGTTTCAGCTTTGAAAAACTCATACAGGACTTTGTAAACTTCTGTCCATACAAACAAAGGAACTTCAGTCACAGAGCAACCAGCTTTTGACTATCACTTTAACCTATGGTACTCCCATATTATGCTTCTACTTACCACGAAGCAAGTAATAGGACTTTTTCTGCTAAGCTTTTCTCGATTATCATGAAGTAAATAGAAGTATAAGCTTTTTAACAATAATTAGAGTCAGAGATGTAGAGAAAGTCATGTGAATGGAACACATCAGATTTTTACAGATGTGGACAGAACGTAAATGTATTAATAGTATGTATCAGGTGGCCTAGTTGGCCGTATTTGATGTATGCAGAGTTGCAGAAACCATGGGGGTTGAGTGGAGAACTGGCGTATCTTAACTTGAAAGATGGCAATGAATTTTCAGAAATTCCGCATTTAACATTTGTTATAACTCAAGTTAGTAAAACAAAAAATAACTTTAATTTATAAAAAAAATGTGGAATGCGTGTCCAGAACAATCACAGAACAATCACATCTAAAAACATCAACATTTCAAAATGTCGAAGCGCTTGGCCTTATCGATGAACTAACATGCACACTTCTTAAAGTACCGTCTACACCGATCACTGAATAAGTAAAATTAAGCTCGGTGTTATAAACAACCACGGTTATTTGGTACTGAAAACTTCCAAAACTGGTTTAACAGATCTAGAAACAATGGCATTCATTTTTCTGATTCAGAGAACCTTCGTGGTTTTGTTTGTTTGTTTTACATTTTAACATTTTTTTTCTTTTTTCCATTTTCCCTACATTTCTGTTGCTTTCCAGTTTCTTTATATTTAAAAATCACGCCATTACATACATATTTACAACCACCTATGCCAGAGGCGGGACTCAAATTCGCCATCCCCTGAGTCACGAAGCGAGCGCGGCTATGGAAACCGGTATAAAAAATCCAAAGGTCAGAGAGGTCAATCGTTTGAATCGAACCCATGACCTTCCGAGTGGCAGTCCCGATGAAGTCCCCTAACTCTCGGTTCGTTGTGCAGCTGATCAGAATTATTGCTCTCATACTGCATAGAGGAGCTCAATATAAATCGTTTATTTTTAATGATTATGACATTTCAACAGCATAAACACAGCATAATTTTAAAATACAACCTTTCCTCAATTTTGGCACCCCATTCCCTATTATTTGTTGGTAATAATGTATTATATTTCATATTGAATACAGTATAAGTTTAAAAATACAATTATCAAGTAAACTTTTCATGATATTGTATAGCCATATACAATGCATATGTATGAAATATAATATATCATTACTCCCGTGTAATAGGGAGGCTGAAAACTGGGCAAAGCCAGCATTTTTAATATGCCTTTCTTGGGTTTGTAGTAGTTGTAGCGAGATTTTATAATCTTGAAAGTACCAGATTTCTTCAAACTTTGAGCTCCTCTATGTAATATGAGGACAAAAAATCTAATTTTCACACTAGATATTATTTAAAATAATATATGTGCATTTACATGTGTGTGTATATTATAAAATAATATGTTTTCCAATGTCGGGACAAAGTAAGCCATTATGGGTCACGTTAACTCCAGTCTATGGTAGAAGACAATACTGTATTGTAGTACACTTCCTGGATACAATTTATCAAGACAAGAATGGTCCTGAATGAGAGTTTAATGCAATACTCAAAATTGAAATGTGTTGTAACAAAACAAAATCTAATGTGTTCCATCCATATAACTTTCTCTACCTATTCTATAAAACAAACTTCCTTCAAAAGATAATTCTTCCTTCTATTCCATGCTAATCGAGATAAGTATTAACAGCATGGTCTTATTACTAAGTTCCTTATAAGTAGAAGGCAACTACGAGCATACACTATGCTAAAGCGATAATCAAGTGTTTTAAATGCTGTCGCTATGCGATTGTCATTGAAATTCGTATCTTTGTATGGCCTGGGGTAAAACAAAAGAAACACGGACGCTTTCCCGTATGAGAAAAATGTAAGTAGTTTAAAATTGAAACCAATAAGAAGAAATACCTCGGGAACAGCGCTACAACAAAAATGTAAATTACTTAAGTTGTGTATTTTGACAAGATTTGCATTTTTGTGTATCAAGTTTTTGTCTATCTCATACAATATGCAAAGTAATATGCAAAGTAATTCAGAATAAAGAAAAGTTAAGAGGCTATTCGCAGGAAATCCAAGATGTTATTTTTTCATATAAATATGTTTTATATACGGTATTTTAATCAAAATTGTTAGCTATTTTTGAGAAAATCAAATGGTTCGATAATCTTTCCTTGTACAAGATAGTTTAGATTGGGGGAGAGGGGTTCTTGAAAATCTTCGTGTAACATCCTTGATAGATACTAAACTTAACACCAAGTTTGGTATTTAACGGACTTTTCGTTTTACTGTCGTTATGGAATGTGTGGGTGGAATACAATAACTTCTCTATACTTATATACATAGCACGTGTAAATAAAATAAAAATATCCAGAAATTATTAATACCACTGCTGTAAAAACCTCCATTCGTCAAACTGCGAAGGCTGTTTTTTGCCGTCGAAAAATGGCTTAGTTACGGAAACAAGTCACATGGAGGGAAAATTTGGATAGTAGGGTATAAAAGCAGCTCGGCGTTAAAACTTCCTTAACTGCTACCCAAGTAAAGAATAAAGTTATTGGAATTTCTTTGTCAATTGAAAATCGTTCCTTTTCCTATTATGTATTCAAATATTACTTCAGTAGCTGTTTGACCTTTTTGAATGGCTTTGGTTAACATTGACTTTTCTATACTGCAGAATACACACTGATTGAACATCTTCGTTGCGTTTGAATTTGCAAATAACTTTCGTTTATCAGCGTTCATGAACAGGTTTAGACTCTTCTGTTTTGTCGCAACTCAGTCAAGAGAATTGAAGCTTAGAGAATTCAATCTGCACCATTTTCGATGATTTTATTCCGTTTTAATTATAATTTTTTCTGTTATATGAGATTATTAAGTTATCGTTGAATGTTTAGGACATTTTAATTAAACTCTGTCCTCAGAGACCACATTTATAGACATATTATTTGTTTCTTTATTTGATTCTTTGTACACCAGATCAGCGTAACTTTAAAGGTGATTTATCTTTTTAACGCTATAATAATTTTATTTTGTAAATAACATTCATTTCTTTAATGTGTTCAATGAATTATCGTAGCCTGTTCTTCATACTACATCTAAATAATTTGTGTATATTTATGTTTACCTATTAAAGAGAGAAAATGTGCTTGTCTTTGTGAATGTAGGGGTAACATTTCGGAGGCTAATAAACATATTTAAATAATTATTTCACCCCTAATAGCAGTTATTTTCCTCTATACATATATTACATTATCTAACTTCAATGTTTAAAGAATTTATAAAGCATCTGCAAAACCTGTACAGTAAAACCTGAAAAATCTGTACACAAACAAGACCTCACTTGCCTGTTTCATGGCTTTTTGTTCTGAAGTTCATTTCTGTAATGTGTTTTTTAGGTTTTAACCGTTCAAACAGTTCCTACATAACTGTTATTTTATTGCAATTATTGGTTTCTAGTTCTCGTATACATAAACCACTTATCACGTGAAACAATACACAGGTTGTTCCTGAATCGCCGTTAATTTCTTGAAGCTATACGTCGTGCATGGCGTGCCCATAATGCGGCTTATGGGGTTTAAAAGCTATTCAGTTAAGAGGAAGCCACGCCGTGGCTGAGTGGTTAGACCACTTACCTCTCACTTAGGCGGCCGGGGTTCCATCCCAAGCGATCGCATGTGAGATTTGTGGTGGACAAAGCGGCGTTGGGGCGGGATTTCTCCGGGTACTCCGGTTTCCCCCGCCATCGCATTCTACCGGTGCTCCATCATTCACGTATCATCGCCTGCGGTGCCATAAGTAATTAAAGCGGACGTTAAACACTACCAAAAAAAAAAATTAAGAGGTTCTCACTATTTAACGGTACTGGTGTGTGTTCGTCAAAATAGGTTGTGATTAATGGTAAAAATCTAATAAAAATTATTTCGTCGAATTTAATTGATGTGCAATTGGTTTGCAACGTGATGAAAATTCAAGGCGGGCTTTATATTAAACTGAAACGGCATGAATTGTTTTGACTAATTAAAACTCCTGTCCCATCGGCAAAGGTGACGATCTTTTGGGATGCGAAGAGTGATTGCCATTGACTTCATGGAAAATGAAAAACAATTACTGGGCAATATTACAGAGAATTATTAGCCCGATTTGACAAGTTGAAGTCTACACGGCCCCTGAAGAGGAAAGTGCGGTTACAGATAGCGCACCAACACATTCATCCGGATCTATCGCCAATGTACATGAATTGCCGTATTAATTCCTGCTTCCGACCTGGTTTCCTTCGAATTCTTCTTGTTCCCAAATGTGAAGAAAGACTCGCGGGAACGAAATTTGGATAAAATAAAGCCGTCACTTTCGAGACACAAGTATTTTGACAATTCCTATTTTTGGTGGGGTTGAAAATGATAGCAACGTTGGCAGAAGTGCACATTCCTAAATCGGGATTATGTTGAGAAATAAACGTTGTGTGTTGAAAAAAAATGTCTTCATTCCTAACACGGCTTTATTGGTCCGCTCTCGTATATTATTTAATAGAGAAGAACTTTTATGTAATATCTGAAAACTGAATATAAACATCATTTTAAGTTACGGATTAATTAGGGATTAGCAAGGAAGTTCTTGTAAATCTTAATTACTCACGAGTAACGAATTTACTTCTCTATCAGTTGTGTCATTTCAAAGTCACTTTTATATATTGTGCAAAAGTTCAAATAAACAAAAAATAAAATATTGAAAGTGTCACACATTAAAACAGTGAAGGTTTGTGCACATCTCAAAACTATTATAAAATTTGAACTGAAAAAGGTATTGAAAGTCACCAAATCATGTGAATAGTTTTTGTTTGTTTTAAGGCATTATAATCAAGTCAGCCTCCGTGTTGTAGTGCTACCATGTTAGAATCTAAAACCCAACATTTCAGGTTCAAACCTGGCGGAGGGTGATTGATTTCTTCGGAAGCAAAAATTCTTAGCATGGCTTCCTCGGAAGGGAAGCTAAGCCCCGTGTAACGTTTATTTGCACGTAAATAACGCCATACCTTGAAAGAAGAAGGTTCCTGGGCAAAATGATGGCATTTCGCATCACAAGTCTTTATTTCATTTTTAGTGCTATCTATGGGCGATGGACTGGTCCCTCGTCACCTTGGTGAATTAGAAATTTAGATCCGATCACGGAAAAATCGTAGCATAGGAGTTACAGGTAATAACTAATTAGCTAACTAAAATCATAATTCTTAGTCCGTTTCGTGACTAGATTTTTAAAAGCGATACGAATATTTATTATGCAGCGTCCTGTTTGATTCCAATATTACAGACAGGAAATAGAATCTGAATGTAGAAAAAAAAATTATCATTGGAGTTACAAGATGAAATAAAAATTGGGTGGGTTAAGGAAACATATACAGGTTGTTTCAAAACGACACCAAACAAAGATAGCAGTCGATTAGCTTACACTTTGACTTGTCCGAAACTTGATGTCGCAACTTTCAAACTCTTCTATTTTAAGTTTTATGTTTCGGGATTAGGCAGCGAAGGAACAGCGGTTGTAAGCGACCTCAGAACGTGTTATACGATACATATATAAACTCATATGTTACGTTTTCTATTACTAAGGTGATCTGTGCCGCGCCGGCATGTCTATCAAACCACCCCTACACCACGCGACTGGGACCTTCGCTACCAACCGGCATCTCTCTTGGAATACTCCAGGCCAGTGTCATTTGGTTATGTACGACTGCCTAATCCATGGTGATTTTATGCCAGTTTTTGTATATGCCGAATTTAGAGCTGAAAATTATGTTCACGTATCACGTACGGTATAATCAACAAAGTCCACATCTTCGTTTGGTGTCGTTTTGAAACGCCCTGTATTTTAGAACTGGGTATGAAAAAAAGATAGGGAATAGCGGGGCTCAGGTTAGGAGGGTGGAAAACTCCTAAGGTAGTTGATGAAGCTGGTAGGATTTGCCCATTATGCGGGTATCAGGAAGACTGGACGCATATTTTGGCAGATTGCGTGCAGACGGAGGATGTTAGAAAAAAATTATTGCCGAAAGTATTTTTAGCTTCCGACAGACGAAGGACAGCATTCTGGGATTTGATTCTAAACAACCAAAACTGGCTAAGCCTGGGCACATACTAAATGGAAGTACGTGCACTAACAAATAAAATAATTATGTAAATATTTATAGTTATTTTGTGTTTGTGTAGTTGTGAGTGCAAGTGAGTGAGTGTGTGTGTGTATGTGTGTGTGTATGTGTGTGTGTGTCTGATATCATAGTGTTCTTTCCTTTATTGTTCTCTGGTTCTTCTGTCGTAGCGCGCGAGCGTGTGTATGTATGTATGTATGTATATGCCTGTGTGTGTGTGTCTAAGTGTGTATGTATTTCCAATGTTGTAAATAGATATGTTGATAATATTTTAAATTCAAGTATTTTTAGACAGCATGAACGGTCACCCGTCCCATACGACAGTGTGACGCAAATATTGTATTATTGTGAACTTAATAATAAATACTACTACCTGTTATCAAGTGATGAGTTGTGATATTCTATTTACAGGAATGCTTCATAGGGCTATTAAATAAAGCTATATATAAGCTTAACGCACTAGTCGTGGACGAGTGTTAGGCATCTCGCCTCTCACCAAGGCGGACCGAGTTGGATCTCGGACAAAGCGTCACAAGGAGGGTTACCCTGCCATTGTAAAGCACCAGTGCACCATCTTCAATTCCATATTACATCAATGCCACTGCGGTGCCATATGTAGTAAAAACAGGCATTAAACGCTACCAATAAATAAATAAACGCTTAAAGTATTTCAACCTTTTAGGTGATATTCGGACGTTGAGTGAAATTGGTGTAATTATGCTCAAATGATCTTAAAGTGAACGAAATTCGTCTTCTCAGAATACGGTAAACCCCACAAAAAACTTATTCAGTAACTCACCCTAACTCAGATGAGAGCTCGCGTCTCTTGAATGAGAGACAGACACTCCACAGAAGCGGACATAAGAAAATTGCGAGTCAGCATAAATAAAAATATAATGTTACATTTACATGACTTTCTCTACAAATTTTAAAAAGTTACTCATATAAAGCTTATTCTTCTATCCTTTTGGGAAGGAAGGTGCTGAAAAATGTCTTTCACCAATGTTCGAGAATTTCTTCTGATTATCTTATCAAACCAAACGGGATTGCTCATGCAGTTTTGTGAGCGTTGTGGTCCACATTCGACACCCGTGGCCGGCCGTGGGTTTTTCGCTGTTTCCCTGTTTGGTAGCTTTCCTTCATCCTCTGAATTTCCTGTTCCTCCACATCGTTTTCATTGTCATTTTATTCATCCTTCATCCCGTTGGTTTTCTCAATGTTTGAAGTGTTGGTGATGTTACTCGGTGCAGCGTTACTTATGTGACTCTGTTCATCCCCCGACTTTGCTGGTACTGCCCCTGACGGCAGCGATGAACCGTAATGGGGCAGGATCCTCGATATACCTGTCCGACTACGGGATGTTTTTAAGCACCCGCGGTACTTTTGACGTTCTAGAAGTAAGTCGGGCCGAACATCTGAGCTGTTCCCTAAAGGGAGCCGTTTGGATTGGGCCGGATTCGGCGAGGCAATGATTCCGAAACCCATAGAAGAGATTGAGAACGTCTGGACTGGGTTGTGGGACGCTTCAATGTCTTCCGGCACTAACCTGGAAACCTTAGCAGACAGAAGCTGGTAATTGTCGCCCCATCGACATCTTTGGTAGATTTACCCCAATGGAGTTGAAACTCAAAAGTGGCGTATTCACTTCCCTTCTTCCGGGAATAAGGGGGGCCGGTGTAGATATACAGCAGGTGCAGGTCTGGAAAATCCCGAGAAAGTTCCCCTAGGCCGCCGCCACACCTACTTTGACAGGTCCTTGCCATCTCTGTAGGGGAGCGTCTATCTGGAAATCGTATGGACCCTATCATTGCAGCTTGTTCCGGCTGTTCGGTGTATCCTCACCTCGCTCATCTCTCCCGGGGGCGCGCCCTTGTGGGACAAAGTACAATAACCAACATACGGTTCGGTGCCGAGCTCCTTTCGTTCGTATCATGTTTCTATTCCCAGTCCATCAGTTGAAATTTTATATTTTCAATAACTATAGGACCAACGAGAAAGAAAAAGGTTTGTTTTACCACCAAAGGCTGTGCAGCACTTCCAGAATTTGCAAGATGTTCAGGGGAGGGTGAATTAAGTAATTTGCTATACAATTTTATGGATCATTATACTATGCGCACATCTATTCTTAAGCACCAGTTTTACAAGCAAGCGATGCCGGATGGAGGAAGAGAGCATAGTTTTCAACCAAAGAAAGTTTCGTTCTTTGAGGCCCTCAGTCATTAAGGTGAGCAGGTTATTTAATTTAGGGCGAACTTGCTGAATTATTAAACGCAACACAGCTTACACGTGAACTCTAGAATCTGCAGACAGAATGAAACCTTAGCACTGAAGCACTAGATATCAGGGTGTATACTGCTCTGTATGTCATGTCACAGTGTTGTCACTATTTCAGAAATTGGACGAAATCCACAGGATGAAGACCGGAAGCCAACGCCTAAGAAAAGGTGCGCGCATAGTGCAGTTTTGTATATAGAAACCTTGGAGGTAGATTAAAAAAAATCTATCATCCTGTATCAAATATTATCCATGCAAGGCCGAGAGCCAGCTATCCTTTTGTAATATCTTTTAAGACAGCTGAAATCTGAGGAGGCTGCCAATAGAGAAAGGGGGGAGGGAGGTGTAAGAACAACTAAACAAAAGTGACTACAATATTTTACATATACATAATACAACAGTGACCTAAGTATGACAATATATATATATGTCACTGTTGTATTATGGTTTTATATATTCTGTATATATTATGTGTACGTATTTCTTTTAAGAATAAATATCTAGTATAAGAGGGTGCATTTATGAAGGTGTACTCTGTGCTGTAAATTTAAATTGCTATATCTGAATACCTTTGTATTTTTATTTACTCTTTTAATTCTGTGTAATTGTTGTTGTTTTAATATTGCTTGTAATGTGTATTACAAAAGCACGTACGGTCTGTGGACCCGTGCGATTGTTGAAATTCTATGTATGATATTGTTATCTAAATAAATACATCATTCAATATCTTTAAGAGCAATTTTCACAAAGCATCTTTTAAAAGAATAAAACCAATAGCAAAGGGCATAATGAATGAAAATCCAAATGAATTCAGAAAGGGCGCTCTTGTATAGATGCTGTATTTGTATTAACACAGATCGTAGAATATAAGGAAAACTATCTGGCATTTGTTGCCTGTTAAAAGGCATTTGACAAATTAACAAATACAGGTTTTCCATGTCATCATGCTATAAAAAGTCTTTATGGTTATACGCTAACTTGTATTGATACTGGATATAAAATAGGAGAAAATTCGTTTCCATAAATCAAGGAGCGGGACAGAGTTGTAGCTTACCCACATTATTTAACATTAATGTGAAGGAAATAATTACTGAATGGAATCAATCTGCTTTGACAGAAATTTAAATCGGGAGATATCATTTTAAACACAGTTTTGTATGTTGATGATATATTATTGCCAAAATGAAAGACGAGCTTCAATATAATACATAAAATTAGAGTAGCAACAAAATATAATCTTAAAATATCAAGGTATTTAAAGATAAATATCCAATTAAAACATTATAATTGATAACATATTATAGAACCAAATTTAGATTTTAACAGTCTTGAAAACCACATTTCTTTTAGCTATGATAAAAATCTCGCGTTTTAAAAGTATGCCTTGAATAACTGGAAGAATGTTCAGAAACAATACGAGTTGTTTCACAAGTAAAAGCCCCCGATATGACCATTGAAGTTAAAGGGGCTATACAAATGAAACAATTAAAAAAACAAAACAAAACAAAAACAAGAAAGGATATCAAACTAAAATGTTATAAAATGATTTCTGTGCCATCAGTGTTGTGTGGCAATGAATATTGGTGCTAAATAAAAAAGATGAAAGCAGAATGAATGCATCGTAAGTGAAATATTTAAGAGGAATAAGGAATGCCCATTTAAAGACCACCGAGCCAGTTGACTCGGCGATAG
The DNA here is from genome assembly GCA_030762935.1 of Hymenopus coronatus. Taxonomy (NCBI): domain Eukaryota; kingdom Metazoa; phylum Arthropoda; class Insecta; order Mantodea; family Hymenopodidae; genus Hymenopus; species Hymenopus coronatus. The sequence goes on from CM060891.1 coordinate 59,736,035, forward strand.
TGAGTGAGGCTCACATTTAGGAGGTCTTGGGCTCAGTTCTCACAGCCGACCTTGACACATGGATTTTTCCGGAGGTTTTCGCAGGTCACTAGCAAATGCTGAGAATATTTTTTTCTTCTTTCGAATTCCCCGTTACTTCAATTCGTCCCATTTCAATCCGGTTTTCTGGTAGCAGTGTCGGCGGTTGTGCTATGGCTGAGGGAATGACTTTTCGCTTCGTAACTGCTGTTCTCTCTGCTGGGGTGGCATGATGGTTGTCAGAACCCTCATGGAGGGACAATGTCGAAATTGTGTGAGCTGGCGAAACTTAGCGAAGGGATGAAAAGTTACCAGCATCCTATAGGATCTACCTTGGCCAAGGACTTGCTCGACTGATGTCTCCCTTTATCTCACGCGTCAACTCATGGGTCTGATGTACAATAGCGATATACTGCTCAGTGTAGAATCCCCTCCGCTCAGTAGTCCAGTCGCCTCTCACCAATCTCATGCGACCGCATGTGGAATTTGCTGTGAAAGAAGCGGCGCAGGGGCGGGTTTTCTCCGGGTTCTCCGGTTTCCCTCACCATCGCATTCCACCGGTGCATCATCCTCATTTCATGTATCATCTTGTCATCGCCTGCAGTGCCAATGTAGCAAAAGCAGGCGTTAAACACTGTAAAAAAATCAGTACTCCAATCCAGCCCATTAAAAGACCGCGTTAAAAGTAAAAATGTACGTAAATAATTGCAAATTACACCCTCCTAATTAAATTTAAAATAGACAGAATAAAATGGATAAAGTGGAAGAGAGTAGAATACCAAAAGAACCTGGAAATATGCACTTGTGGGTAAGAGATCCCAAGGAAGGCCAATAAGGCGGTGGAAGGTAGAACCGGAATAGGCCAGGAGGCCTATGTTGTGAAGATGTTGATGAAAAACAATTTCATCATAGCAGGCAATGTGTTCTCGGTGCCAGCGTGGGTTTGTTTCGCGTTTCTAATTTTATGGACAAGTAACGAGTGCTACTTTGAAGCCATTGTACTTCTATATTTGTCCTGGAGAGAATTTTCCAGTGGTACAGCGTGTAATCGTCCTCCTAATTAACCGTCTTCAGAGGATTTGCTCAACCGCTGTGTAGTCCATTGCCTTGCCTCGTAACTTAATTCTTGCTGCATGTTACATATTCATTATGTACCCTGGTCTGCTAAACTTGTACAAAAACATAAGACCAATTAAACCATATTCACAGACCGGGGACACACAAATTGTGTTCTCTCTTCTCGAGTAAAATTGATTTTTACATGCTTCGGGAATGATCGTAAGTGTGATTAATGAATATTAAAAATAGTTAAATGGTTTATAGTGTCAAATTTAATTATAAATGTGTGTTGAGTTTAATTTCTGTAATTTAGAAGTATTTAATTAACTTTTACTTTCCTTACTTCGTATATAATACATAGATAAGAAGGTATTGCATTGAAGTAAAAAATTCCATATCATGATTTCACCGGAAATACATGTTTTAGAGTCCTCTGAATAATAAAAGCATTTTCCGAAAAAAGTGCACGTGAAAACTTTATATTTAAATTCAGCATTTTCAAAGAATACGACACGATAGTTTTCAATAATGTCCTCCCTAACTCAAACTATCCCTAAAATGGTAAAAGTTAAGAAATGTACTATTTTTTCATAATTGACTACGATTTTCATTAAAATACCACCTATATGGAGCATCTAGTTTCCAAGATACCAAAACCACTTCTGTTGGTAGGGGATGTGAATGCCCATCACCAGCTTTTGGGCTCACCTCGGGCTTTTACAAGAGTTCAACTGATTACCAATTTCTTGGATAGTACGAGTAATAACCTATCTCTCCTGAACAACGGAGAACCTACATTTCTTTGACACCTTGAGTAGTTTTTCGCACCTGGATTTAGCAATTTGTTCTCCACAGTTGTCAGTTTCCTTGCAACGGAATGTCATCAATTTCCAATTCTTTTTAATGGCTTAATCCAAGATAAATGTATCACAAGTTTATCTAGATGGCACTTAGATAGAGCCAATTGGAATCTTGCTTCTTGTTTGCCCGTTTGTACCTACACTGAGGGAGACTCTGTGAATTTGTTAGTCGACAATCAATCAATTCCGGGGTCATTTGGCCTACCTCGTCGATTTACGGTACCTTGGTAGACCGACGAGTTTCGGAATGCACTATACTTAGGTTTTATCTAGCCTTTGAATAACCTATAAATACCTTACCTAGTTTATTTAACAAAAATCGTTAGAACCATTTTTGAGAAAATTAAAATAATCGGGGGGGGGGGTTCTTAAAATATTCTTGTTGTATACTTGGAAAATAGATAACTTAGATACAAATGTTAGTATTTTACCTACTTTTCGTTTATGAGTTATCTTGTTGACAGGCACATGGATCTTCTTTTTTACTCTCTCTACACGTACTATGTACATAGCGCAGAAAAGGTATTGTATTGCACCCAAAAATTTGATACCGAGATTTCTCCGGAAATTCATTCTTTAAACCTCCTGAATTCAAAAAAAGCATTTTTAGAAAAATGTCCATGTGTGTGTGTGTGTGTGTGTGTGTGTGTAAGTGGGCAGCATAGCTCAAAAACGAAAAGACCGTTAAACACCAACTTGGTATTTAGGTTTGGTATCATCCAAAGATGCGACACAAAAATTTTCAAGAAAATCTCCCCACCCCCAACTACCCCTTACATGGAAATTTTTTCGACTATTTTGATTTTCTCAAAAAATTTTATAACGATTTGGATTAAAATATCGTATGTTAAATATATTTACCTAACAAATAAAATTTATATCTTGAATTTTTTGGGACTATCCTCTGAAGACGACTTTATTCTGGATCAACTTTATGGAATTTTGCATAACTGCTAAACCGTAAGATATAGACAAAAACTTATAACGCAAAACATGTAGAGCACATTAAAGCACACAATTTATGTAATATACATTTTTTCGTGGAGTTGATCGTTTTTGAAGTTTCATTGTTATTGGTTTCAGGCTTTGAAAAACTTATACTTTTCTAATACTGGAATTTGTCAACTCTTGTCCATACAGACAAGTCACATAGCAACCAACTTTTTAATCATTTTAACTTATATGAAAGTGTATAAGTTGTTCTATTAAAGGTGAGGCACTATCTTGTAAGCCTAAATTTGCTTGTGTGGTACTCCTTTATTTCGCTTCTACTTACAAGGCAGCAAGTAATAATACTATTTCTGCTAATTTTTTCTCGATTAGCATGAAATAAATAGAAGCATAAGTTTTTTAACAATAATTTGATGCAGAGATGTAGAGAAAGTCATGTGAATGGAACACATAAGATTTTTTAGACAAGGGTACCTAAAAAATATATTTCCGATGAAATCTCCGTTTCAATTTTTGGATAGAGTGCAATACCTTCTCTATTTCTCATATACTAAGCAGGTGCGGTCTGTAGGGATCAATGTAGCATACTGTTATTTCAATAAATATATTTATTCAATCATGTAGAAAAAGTAAAACTAAAAAATCTGATGTGTTACACTTACATGACTTTCTCTAGCTGTTGTACAAACTCCGTACATAAGACTCTTCTTCTTTCTGCACCTTGCTAATCGTGGTACTCATTAGCACAATGGTCTTTTTATTTATTTCCGTATAAGTAGGAAGAAAATAAAGGAATACACTAGGCTAAACCAATAGTCAAATGTTTTAAAAGCTGTCGTTATGCTGGTCATTAAAAATCGCTTCTTTTCTTGGCCAGAAGTAGAACAAAAGAAAAACGGACACTCCCGCCTGAGAAAAGCATAAGTACTTCACAACTGAAACTAATAACAATGAATACCTCGAAAACGGTAAGCTCCACGAGCAAAATGTGTATGACATAACTTGTGTATTTTAACAAGACCTACATTTCTTGTAAAGTAAGCTTTTGTCTATCTCTTACGGTTTACTAGTTATGCCAAATTAAGCAAAATTCATCCAGAATAAACAGGTCTTCAGAAGCTATTCCTAGAAAATTTAAGATATACATTTTATTCGTTAGGTAAATATCTTTAATATATGATATTTTAATCAAAATAGAGCAATTTTTAAGAAAATCAAAATTTTCGAAAAAAAGTTCCATGTAAAGGGTAGTTTGAGGTGGGGGGATTGTTCTCAAAATCTTCGTGTCGAATCCCTGGAAGATACTAAACTTAATACCAAGTTAGGTATTTTAGCTACTTTTCGTTTTTGAGTTATCGTGTTCACGGACATGGACACACACACACACGGACCATTTTCTGGAAATGTTTATTTTTGGATACAGGGGATCCTAAAACATGTATTTCCGGTGAAATCTCGGTATCGAATTTTTTGGTGGAATACAATACTTCTCTATCCCTGTGCACATTGTACATACGGGGCTAGAGAAAGTAAAAATGGACGTTTTAACTTGACATCACCGATATGGTCATTTTAGCCCACCTTAAATTTGAAGCGTTTGCAAGTCTGGGTCTGTTTTGCTAGGTTCGTGTAAATTAACACATGATAATTTTCAACTGCAAACTGTTATATAGTATATGAAGCATGGTAACTTCGGTGAAGATCTAAAAATAAACACATTTTATAACAAAAAACGTGTTATATGAGCATATGCTCCCATTATGATTTAGTTGTCGAAGCATGAATTGAATTACGGGCACTGAGGCCATCAACGGTATTCGAAATCGCCACCATAACCATGGTAACGATATAACAGTAAAACGGGAATTAACGATGGTCTATTCTGCTACAGTGCAGCCAGCCATCCTTCTGCTAGCTATTTGTTAACTTAACGACGCAGCTAAGTTAATTAACGAACAAATATTACTACGGGTAATATTTCAAAAAACATTTTTGTAAATGTGTTGCAGCCAATAGCGAACGCATATAGGGCAAGCCAAGCGTGTACTATATGTGGTTACCGGTAGTGCTGTGTTATACGGTATTGTGCTCTCGGGCAACAAAACAGAGTAAATAATATCGGCATAAATAATATTGCAGGAATAGTGACGACAAATTGGAAATTTCATAGTTTCATTGTTTATTATAGATTCAGAGAATTAAAAATATTAGATAGCTATGGCAATTTTTGACCACTACTTAAGTACCGAGTCGGATTTCAACTTCTCAAAAATCTTTTCACATATGGAAACGAAAGTATAACACTGAATACTGCAGTATTTCAAATATCAATATAAAATTATGGATCTGTGTTAAAATTAATATTACATATACTTCATAAAATATACATTAGTTTCTCTAGTATATATGAGGAATGTACATAGTGGATAGAGAAAGCAAGGTATCCCACCCAAAAATTTGAGCCCGAGATTTCACCCAAAATACATGTTTTGAAACTCCCTGAATTCAAATATAATTTTTAGAAACATGTCTGTGTCTGTGGACAGCATAGCTCAAATACGAAAAGTTGGTTAAATACCAAACTTTGTATTTAAGTTCAGTATCTTACTACAATGCGACAATAATATTTTTAAGAAAATCGCCCCACCCCAAAATATCCTTTACACGAAACATTTATAGAAAATTCAAAATCTTCTCGGGCTTCTAGCCAGGTAAAAACTTGGCTTGACACCAACGTTTCGAAGAAGTGCATCTTCCTCGTCTTCAGGGTGAACTGATCTTCAAGTTTTTACCTGGCTAGAAGCCCGAGAAGATTTTGAATTAACACGTCGCCAGGAAAGCTTCAGTTCTTATTTATAGAAAATTTTAATTTTCCCAAAAAATGGCTCTAGCGATTTTGATTATAATGCATAATTTGAATTTTCTGAAAATAGCCTCTGAAGGCCTTTTCATTCTGGATGACTTCTGTATATATAAAGGATATATAACTTTTGTATAAGTGATAAACACAGGAGATAGGTTTCTACATAAAATGTATATCTTTTTAAAACGCACACAATTTATTTAATGATAGGTGTAGGCGAAGAATTATTTTAATTTCACATATCATTTCATTGTGTAACACTAACCTTTTACATGTATGTAGCCCGCCTCTGGAATGTGGGAGTGAGTGAGGTCCGAGTTTGAATCTCACTTAGGGAGAGCTACCCATAAAGTTTATTTTTCCCTTATCCTGAGAAGACTAACGTCGAGACTTTAAACTCCATGAACCCTTTGTTATTTAATCCGATTTCTAAACACTGTGTGTCAAATAGCATTACAGATAACCATAATATCGTTTAATTAATCTGTCATCTATCTCTCTCTTATGGGCAGGAAGAGCGGGCAAGTACAAACTAGAATATATCTTAACTGTAGTGTCCAGCTTAGATGAATTTTCTTTCGATTGTTGGTGGTTCATCCTCTTTGTGGCGTAACTATAAAAGCTAAAGGAAGATTTTTGAAACGGGTTGACATTTCATCGAAGAGTACCATTGTTGCAAAGAAAGTATTTATAAATGATAGAAGAGAAAAAGTTGAACTACGAGGGTCAATAGAGAAGGGAAGAAGGATAACCAGTTTGAGAAGCAGATGAGAGCAAGAGACACGATGAAAATGTTAAAGCTGAGGGTTTAGATAATGGAATTACGTTTGGAAGAAGATGTATGAAGATGAAAGGTTCTATTTAACCTCACCGGTGACATTTTCTTGTGAAACGTACTGCCCATCGGCAATGGTATTGTATTGTAGTCATTGATGTCTCTTTAATTTCAATCGTTAAAACACACATTCATACTTCCAGACTCTGGGTGGATAAGACAAATGTGCTAGAGAAGAATCGCTACCCCCAACCCGGAACCGAACACGAGAACTCTACACGGCAAGCAGCATCTCCACCGATTGGGCTAAGGGACCAGCAAAAAGAAAGTGTTATTTGATATTTATTTTTAGAACTGAGGGAAAATAAGAAAAGAGAAGATGCAAAAGTGAATAAAGGAAAGAACGAGGTGATGAGCTCGGGGTCGAGAAAATATATAAAATAGTAGGGAAGAGAAGATATAGATTTTCACCGAGGCCAGATTGAAGTTTTTGGATTCCTGAGAATGTAGTGAAGGATAATGAAGAGTGACATATTTTAAGTTTGAGCAAATGAACTGAAAATATGAAGTCTGGAAACTGATAGGTTAAAGTGAAACAATGAGATTTTAATTGAGCTGTTGTGATGATTATTCATTTTAAATTTTTACGGATTTGTAATTTTTCAAATTTAAAACGTGTTTGTACAGGGGTAATTGTAATATCAACTAAAATTTTAATTTTGAATATTTGTTAAATTTTGAATGTTAGTTATTGAAAATATAAATTATGAATCTGAAAGTTTAAATTATGAATTTTAAAACAAAGAATTATTTGACATGAAGGAATTAATGAAGTAGTTCGTCTGACTTGACTTTTTCATAAAGGAGGAGTCGGGTTATTTTCCCTCAACACCGAAACCGTATATATTTCTTGCATCATCTCTATTTTTATATCGTATCTCTAATGAGAAACAGTAGGTTATTAATTAAATTTTCTTATGGAAGAGAAGCTTGAGTTTATTAAGCTCTGTGATTCATACACTTTCCTACTCAGGCTTCGCATTTGCAGATTATGTGAGGGGCTGTTTCTTTCTCTACATTTACGGCAGTTCCCTAATATATGGAGATTCCGGGTTCGAATTCCGCGTGCAGGTTTAGGATATTTATGGAATGGTGTGGAGATGTGGGTGCCCAATTTCAGGATATTTTTGGCATGGAATCTTTCTTAGGTGTGTTAATACCAAAGACCTTGGAATTATACCTAGACACTGTTGACGCTAGTATTGCTGTCGCTAATTGAAACCTCTCGCGCATGGGCAGCTGGAGGGCAAACTTGCTTTTTGCTATATGTTCAGTACTCTGAAAAGCTTTAAAAATGAGATGATCTAAAGGTATTATGGTTTAGTAACTAACATGGCGCATTCTTATGCTGCATAACAATACCAACCACCGGAAAATATTTTCCGATATCACTTCTCATCAGTAAGAATAAATTATAATATTTGTGATTTGTGTTCGAAATTCATTCCGGTTTATTCTCGTGGGTTTCCTCGGGCACTAGGTAAATGATAATTTAGTTTAGGTTTCCAGTACATAAACCAGAATTACTGAGTAAATTGTTAGCTGCTCTGAGACATGATAAATTTGTGCCATCGAAATATCACAGACTAGACTCAATGCATTTTGCAAAAAATTGTTTCCATAATAATAAAGGCAAGATGATGCTAAACCCTGACACAGTTCCTTCAATATTTAGTTTCCCATTTCATTTGAAAAAAGGTGTGTGAACACTAATTTCATTCTTAAAACTATTTTGTGAATGTTCATTAGCATTAGAAGGCAGTGTTAAAATATTAGATTCAATGTTATAATTGTCCTAAATTTAAAAAACTACCCGAAATCTTGATTAACTTCGTTTTTCAAATCTGTAATTTAGACTGAGACACAACCCCACAGGGTGCTGAAAAGGAATTTTGAAAAAGTGTTAGAACATAAAATAATAATCGATTCTAATTTTTAGTTTTGTTTATAAATTATTTCAGGAAGAACAGACTATACTCTCCTGTGGTGCACATACTAATACACCTATCTTATCTATCTTACTCAAATATATCGCAAATACAAATAAAACGTGTTTACTTAATGTCTTGAATATAGTATACTGAAGAGGAATACAGGTACCTAATTTCACGTCGATTTTATTTTTATAGTGTACATACCGTCTCCGAATATCCAGTATAGCATTTTTTCTGCTAAATCATTTTATTTATTTGTTTCTTATTTATTTACATACCGATTTAGGTAATATCGTCGTATTACCACTTTGACCTTCTATAACTACTGCTTGAATTGTTGAGGTGTACATTAAACCTTCTCTGCATCGCATTCATATGGTGGTGGGGATTATGAAATAAGAATTGCTTCATCAGTCTAGAATCGAAGCCAGCATATTTTGCATTTTTAATTCAGCATTTTGGCAGTTTTCCTGCAGACACTCTTATCAAGCCCTCTTTATTATTCTTGTTGACGACTTTATCCATAAAGTAAAAAACAGAGTATACATAGAATCACCGAGAAGATACTGCGAAAACAGAATTAAGCTGAATTATGCTCTCTGTGATCCCTACATCCAGTTTGTAAACTCTTTAAATGCGGATATCCGATATTCAAGTATATAATATGAATTTCCGTCTAGTTAGTGAAGTGATTTTATTCAATTTCCAACAGAACATTCAAGGTCTAATCTTTGTGCTGACCATAAAGAGCGTGTTGTCACAATTATTTCGAACTCGGGTATCCTTATGACTTAATTATAGCTATTTTACATTTCACTGTTTTCCCATTACAACATTACCCTCCACTGCATTTCTTCAATTCACGACACTTGCACTGGTTTGCGCAGCTACGCCTGTTGGGTAAGACACAAGTGGTTTTCTTCGAGTTCGTTTTCACCACGGTCTCAAATATCACATCTTAACCCAACGAATCTTCCATAGCTAGTGAGTTCCACCATGTTCTGGTGTATTAAATAAGCACTACTTCCGTCGCGGCCATATGTAGCCTGTTCTTTTCCACCGCGGACTCAAATATCACGTCTTAACCCAACGAATCTTCCACAGTTAGTGAAGTCGCGTCGCTCGATCAACAAGACAACCGTTTTTATTTGCTTTGTTGTGTCCACCCTCGGGCATTGGAACTTCCAACCCCTTCGATCCATTGTCCTGCCGTTAACGGTACTCTCCTACGTGGGGCGTATGTCAGATAATGATGTTTATATTTCCACACTTCGAAGTGTTTTACAAAATTTATTCCCTGGTCATTTTCAATGTATATCTGTCCCTTATTAATATAATTTATTACATTGGATATCATTTAAATCTCCCTTTAAGAGACCTTTTAATCCCGAGACACATATACTGTCTCACAGAGTACAACATATATTCTGATTCTTCCTTGAAGATTACCATTGTATGTATATTAAGGAAACATCTACAATGTCCCGACAGTAACAATGTTATTAGGTTTACTTGGGATGATATTGTACTCATCATTCTCTTACTGGGCATGCATCCTTCTAATTACACCCAATTTAGTTTTTCGTAATATTTAATCCATCAATCAATAGTTTTCGAAAGAAATTTAAAGAACGCCAAATGCTGGTTCAGAACCAGTGAATGGCCGCGCCAAGGTCGAGTGGTTAGACCACTCGCCTCTCACCTAGACGGCCCGGGTTCGATCCCAAGCGACCGCATGTGAAATTTGTGGTGGACAAAGTGGCGCCGGGGCGGATTTTTTCCAGTTTCCCCCGCCATCGCATTTCTCCGGTGCTCAATCTTCATTCATGTATCATCTGTGTCACCGCCTGCAGTGCCATTAGTAGTTAAAGCGGGCGTTAAACACTACAAAAAAAAAAAAACAGTGAAAAATTGTGAAGAGCTTTTTCTTGCCGTGGCATCTGTTTCTTCATTGGCTAAAATGCCCTTTTGTCCTGGCACCCACCCAAGAATCTTATGTTTTGCCAGTTATTAGGCAAATGAAGTAGTTAATAGTAATCATTTATTGTACTTAGGTTACATTTTCAATTATTTCAAAACCATGACCTGTTACTTAAACTGTGGTAATTATCCTAATGTACAAACAGGTTTGAATGCCGTTTCGGCGCTGCATCGCTTAGTTCCCTGTCTGCTAGCGAATGCGCCCCCTTTGTTTGTGCTGCCATTATACTCCATTTCCTGTGTTATTTGCTGTTCTCGCTCTGTTTCTCTTTTCTTATCAATTTTTACTTTCTCTACACGTACCGTGTACAGAAAAAAATGAATAAGCTGATTTCACCGAAAATACATGTTTTGAGTTCCCCCGAGTAAAATGCATGTTTAAAAAAATCCTTGTTGAGTGTTCTAGAGACAGCAGAGCTCAAAAGCTAAAACACCGTTAATACTAAACTTGGTACTTAAGTTTTTATCTTCCAAGGATGCGAAGATTTTCAAGAAAATCCCCCACCCCAAACTACACTTTGTATGGAAAATTTGTTTAAAAACTTCGATTTTCTAAAATATGGCTGTAACGATTTTGATTAAAATACCGCATATTAAATGTATTTACGTCAAAATAAAATGAATATCTTGAATTTTCTGGGAATAGCTTCTGAAGATGGGTTCATTTTGTATAAATTTTACTGAATTAAGCATACGCGGTAAACCTTGAGAGATACACATAAACTTTCTATACAAAAACATATATCTCGTTAAAATACACAATTTATGTCATATACATTTTTGTTGCAGATTTTACCGTTTCGAAGATATGCCTTATTATTGATTTCAATTTTAGCTTCGTATCTTCTTAAACAGGGTTTCCTTTCATTTGACCTCTGTTATATTTTTCTGGAAATTTAAAGCGAACCGAACTTCAATTATTCACTAGGTGACCAGATTTTAAAAGATTTGAATGTCGCTTTAAGGTATATTCTCTTATTTTCCTTTTGCTTATAAGAAACCAAGTTGTAAGACCAATCTGGTTTAACACGATGTAGATAAAAAAATTAATCTTTTGTAAGAATAGTTTTCAGAACAGGCAGAGAAAGTTCTGTGAATGCAACATATCAGATTTTCTTTTACCTTTCCCAAATATTGTCCTATTTCTTTAATATTTCTTCTCTTTCCCTTGACATTCAACACTTTAATGGCTGCCTCAGTTATGTTCCCAGGTTTCTTTCATCCAATTTCTTGCCACTTTACATTCAGTTAAACTGTGAACAATACTGCCTTTGCCGTTATTTCCGCATTAAATGCAACGCTCTAAATTAAATAATCACAGAATACCAGTAATTGAAGAATGCAATTTAAAATTACTGAAAGCCAATAATTTAGTTTAACTAATACATAGTTAATTTCAATTAATTAATTTTCTGATTTTTGTGTAATTCTATTACAAATGTATAACTTTTTTTGAAATAAGTATGACAAATATATTCTCACTTAGGAAACCAGATGTCAGGATATGCTAATAAAACTAGATGCTAATAAAAATGATACATGAAGTACTTCATAGAAAATGGTGAATTATAAAGAAAAGTCGTGAAGATTTAGGTCAACTTGTCATTTACGAAGACTCGTTTCTATATCTCCCTCAAAGAAACAATTAGTCTGAAAGAATTTCATCTCCCATATTCATTATAATCTTTGTTGCAAAGTTAGAACAGGTGTGTTTTGAAATTAAATATTTACTCCAAAGAATTTACTATTTAAATAAAATATTTTGTTATTTCTAAAAGGACTATTTAACAATGATATTTAAAATACTACCCGTTTACTATGTTTGTAGAACAAATTAAGTCAAAATCTTGCTTTTGATAAGAATGGCGTATAGTTGACTTCACTCTGAATTTTATACAGCTGATAAACCATGAGGGACGGACAGAATTTCAGTTCACAAAAATATATAGGTATCACAGTGAAAAACATTTTTTATGGCTTTAACCATTTCGAAGATTTTCGTTTCCATTGGTTTAAATTTTCCAGTGCAGTATAACTCTTTTGAAGTGACAAGCGACCATTTTTACTTTCTCTATACGTCCTATGTACATAGTGGCAGCCAAAAATTTGATACCGAGATTTCACCGGAAATATATGTTTTGAGACCCCCTGAATCCAAAAAAAGAATTTTTAGAAAAATGGCCGTGTCTGTGTCTGTCTGTGTCTTTGTGTGTGTCTGTGGGTAGCATATCTCAAAAATGAAAAGACAGTTAAAAACCAAACTTAGTATTTAAGTTTGGTATCTTCAAGAAAATATATCCACCGCAAACTACCCTTTACATGGAAGAAACTTCGAATCTTTTGCTTCTCTTAAAAATGGCTCTAATGATTTTGATTAAAAGCTCTATTATTTAAGATATTTAGTTGCCAAATAAAATGTATATCTTGAATTATCTGGGAATAGCCTCTGGAGACCACTTTATTCTGGATGAATTTTGCGGAATTTTGCATAACTTCTAAACTGTAAGAGATGGACAAAAACTTACCCCATAGAAAATATAGAGCACATTAAAACACACAATTTATGTTGTATACATTTTTTTCGTGGAGTTAATCGTTTTTAAGATGTTCCTGGTTTTTAGTTTCAGCTTTGTAAAATTTATACTTTCCTCATACAGGAATTTGTCAACTCCTGTCCATACAAACCAAGGAACTTCAGTCACATAGCAACCAGCTTTTGACTATCACTTTAAACTATGGTTTAACCCTTATTTCGCTTCTACTTACAGGGGAGCAAATAATAACACTATTTCTGCTAATGTTTTCTCAATTAGCATGAAGTAAATAGAATCCTAAGCTTTTTAACAATAATTTGTTGCAGAAATGTAGAGGAGGTCATGTGAATGGAACACATTAGATTTTTATTCCAGCGATGTGCAAGGAGTGTAATTTCAGAGCCAGTATATAGCGACCCCTTTTTAAAAGATTTGATTATCGCTTCAGCCTTGTACCTACAACGAAATGGTAGTGAAGCAGTTTCTACAAAAGTTTTACCTCACTTAAAATGAACTAGATAGACATTTCAGCTCTGTAGAAGATATATGAAAATAAACGATAAGAGATAAATGCGAATGTAAACGTCCAGAATTTTTTCCTACTACCGCAGCTGTCTGTATTCAGCTGAGCTATGGAGCGAACATCAGTTGAGCAAGTTTTGAATTTAAATAAAGGCAAAAGTTCTGAAATGTTGGCATTTCTAATATGACGATGAATAGTTAGGATCATATGAGGAAACCATCTTTTTACTTTCTCAACACGTACTATGTGTATACAGAAGTTATTATACTCCACCAAAAATTCGATACCGAAATTTCACCGGAAACATATGTTTTAGGGTCACCCGTATCCAAAAAATTATTTTCAGAAAAAGGTCCGTGTGTGTCTGTGTGTCCGTGTGTCGGTGTGTCCGTATGTCTGGATCGTCCAAGTATGCGACACGCAGATTTTGAGAAAAATCTCTCCACCCTAAAATACCCTTTACATGGAACTTTTTCGAAAATTTTGGTTTTCTAAAAAATGGCTCTAACGATTTTGATTAAAATATCGTATATTAAAAATATTTACCTGACCGATAAAATGTATATATTGAATTTTCTGGAAATAGCCTCTGAAGACTATTTTATTCTGGGTGAATTTAACGGAAACTTGCATAACTGCTAAACCGTAAGAAATGGACAAAAACTTACCACACAAAAATGTAGAGTACATTAAAACACACAATTTATGTTGTATATAGTTTTTTCGTCGGGTTGATCGATTTTGATATATTCCTTGTTTTTGGTTTCAGCTTATAAAAACTTAACTTTTCTCATAGAGGAATTTGTCAGCTCCTTTCCATACAAATAAAGGAACTTCAATCACATAGCAACCAGCTTTTGACTGTCACTTTAACCTATGTTACTCCCTTATTTCTCTTCTATTTACAAGAAAGCAAGTAACAAGACTATTTCTGCTAAGTTTTTGTCAATTAGCATGAAATAAATAGAAGCATAAGGTTTTTAGGTACAAAATAATCTGATGTGCTACATTCACAGAAGTTTCTTTACCTATACTGCAATACACTTCATGTAAAGGTTATTCTGCTACCTAATTCAAGCTTAGAAAAATAAACGTAAGAAATAGTTGTATTATAATAATATTTCCTTGCGCAAAATGAATAAGGAAATACAAGTTCAATAAGCTAAAGTGATAGTCAAATCTTTTAAATTCGGTTGCTATGTGATTGTTTGAAAATACTATTTGTTCCCTTTGCTTGTTCAGGAAAAAGAAATGATTGCTAATTGAAACAAATAACGAGGAACATCTCAAATAGTTAACTCCACAAAAAATTTTATAAGACATAGATTGTGTGTTTTAATGAAACCTACATTGTTCTGTAGTAAGTTTTTGTGTAGCTTACAATTTTCAGAAAGAAAAGGACTTTAGTTACTGAAATAAAATTATAAAATATATAAATATTTCGTATTTGAAAAATAAAATCTGTATAGTATGAAAAATGTTAAAAGTACTGTTAGGAACAATCAATGTTTTGAAACATTTTTAGGAATCGAATTTTGAGAACATTTTTTTTGAGATGTAGGGTCTTTGATTTTTCTTGTTTACTCATCACACCGTTTACAAACCAATTCAAAACACCCTTCACAAAACAGACCCAATACATTCATTTTTTCCATTAGATCTATTTTTGAGAAAATCAACATTTTCATAGATTTTTTTCGATTTAGAGAGTAGTTTGGGATGGGAGATTTTATTAAAGTCCTTCAGTCGTATTCTTGGAAAATGCTGAACTTAAAGATCAAGTTTTTTATTTCAAGAATTTATATTTTTGAGTTATCCGCAGACACAGGGAAAAAACACATATTTCTGGTGAAATATTGACTTCGAATTTTTGGGTGGAATACAATCTTTCTGTACACATTACGTGTAGAGAAAGTAATAATTGGATACCCACACCTAAAGGAGAATGGTGTCGAGGATACTTAAAATGAATAGATTCCTGTAAACGACATCAGTGTGAATTTTCTTTCATATAGAGTTCTTTCAAAACATTTTTAGAAGCGATTATAAAAAAGTAACAACTGAAAGCGCTACAGCATGCAAATAACCGTATTCAATTCTAAAGAAAGAAAACACACCGGAAGGAAAGACATACCGAAACATCTACGCTTAGAGCCATTTCATATCACAACAGAAAACATATTGTATTGTAAAAGAGATTGGGAAGGATCCAACAGTTGCCTGCGCAGAGATCCAGCCATCATGTCAGCTTGTTTTATATCCGCAGACGTTTCTCTTTCTCCAAGAGCGAGTCAGCAATTTCCGGATAAACTTTACCATGTTAGGAAATCTATTGCTTTATTTACTGATACCGATCTTATGTTTGCGGCAACTTCGAGAAACTTTCTAAAAGATTGAACAAAGTGGAAGTTGTGATTGAAGAGAGCATTTGTATGTCAGCGTTGCACACCGTAACTGCTTCGGATGATGCTGGGACATAAAGATGGCACTAAGGTAGTAAAAGTTATGATATTACTGTAATTGAATAAGGGATTGTACCATGGGAATGGATTATTTTCATCGCTTGCGTTATTTTGGATGTAGTCAGTTTTTCTAATGGAAGGGGCAGGTATTCAGCATAGGATCAATTGTTAAAATGTATTCATCTACTTGGGCGCCACAGTGTTATCAACCATCCCGGATATATACTCTTTTCTGGACCATAAAAATGGTCCGGTCGTGTTTTTAGGAAAATTGGAAAATGTCTTCTTTTTACCTTTTTACTTTCTCTACACGTACCATGTACATAGTGTATAGAGAAGATATTGCACTCCACCAAAACATTCGATACCGAGATTTCACTGGAAATAAATGTTTTAGGGTCCCCAGCATCCAAAGAAAAAGCATTTTGAGAAAAAGGTCTGTGTGTGTGTGTGTGTGTGAACACGATAGCTCAAAAACGAAAAGTCAGTAAAATACCAAACTTGATATTTAAGTTTATTATCTTCCAGGGATGCGACACGCAGATTTTGATAATAATCCCAGCCACCCCAAACTACCCTATACATGGAATTTTTTTTCGAAAATGTTGATTTTCTAAAAAATAACTGTAACGATTTTGATTAAAATATCGTATATTAAAGATATTTACCTTACAAAGAAAATGTATATTTTTAATTTTCTGGGAATAGCCTCTGAAGCCTAATTTATTCTGGATGAATTTTACGGAACTTTGCATAACTGCTAAACCGTAAGGGATGAAAAAAAACTTACCACCTGAAAACTGTACAGCACTTTAAAACACGCAATTTATGTTATATGCATTTTTTATGGAGTTGATCGTTTTTGAAATATTCCTTGTTTTTGGTTTCAGCTTTAAAAAATTATAATTTTCTCATACTGGTCTTTGTCAATTACTTTTCATACAAACAAAGGAACTTCAGTCACATATCAATCAGCTTTTGACTATCACTTTAACCTATGGTGCTGCCTTATTTTAATTCTACTTACATGAAAGCAAATAATAAGACTATTTCTGCTAATTTTTTTCGATTAGCATTAAGTAAATCGAACAAGTTTTTAACAGTAATTTGTTGCAGAGATGTAAAGAAAGCCATATGAATGGAACACATCATGCTTTTTACATAGTAGATGAAAGTCCCATCCTTAACGCTGTAGTAGCACAGTTGCTTACCAAGCGAGAGACCTAGGTTCGATTCTCGGTACCGGTGTGGAGAATTTTCCCCTGCTGGGAGACCTGGTCCGGGTGCACTCAGCCTCGTGAGGTCCCCGAGGGCCAATTGAGGAGCTACTTGATTTGGTCCGGGTGCACTCAGCCTCGTGAGGTCCCCGAGGGCCAATTGAGGAGCTACTTGATTGAGAAGAAGCGGCTTCAGATCAAGAAGACCACATTAACTGGCCGGGAGCGATTCGAGGCGCTGATCACGTCTCACCCTCCAGCACTGCACCCCATTCATGACGCCATCGTGCCAAGATGGGGGATCAGCAGCCGGTTGGTAGACCATGGTCCCTTGTGGGCTGTCGTGCCATGGAGTTACGTTTACATAGTAGACTGGTACCTATTGCACTCTACTCAAAAATTCGATACCGAGATTTCAACGGACATACATGTTTTGGGGTCGCCTGTATTAAAAAAAAAACATTTTAGGAAAAGCTCCGTGTATGTCCGTGAACATCATGGTTCAAAAATGAAAAGTATGTAAAATAGTAAACTCGATATTTAAGTTTAATATCTTACAAGGATACGACTGTAGAGTTTGAGCAAACCACCCCCCCAAACTTACCCTTTACAGAAAAAAAGTTTTGAAAATTTTGGTTCTCTGAAAAGTGGCCAACGATTTTGATAGAATGCCATGCATAAAGATATTTACATGACAAATAAAATTTTTATTTTTAATTTTCTGGGAATAGCCTCTGAAGACCTCTTCATTCCTCTTCATTGTTTTGAGTTTTGCATAACTGGTAAACTGCAAGAGAGAGACACAAAATTTACTACACAAAACATTTAGATCACGTTAAAACACACAATCTATGTTACATACATTTTTCGTGGAGTTGACCGTTTCCCAGATATTCCTTGTTTCACTTTTAAAATACTTGAGCTTGTCTCATATGGACATTTATCAACTTCTGGGTATGCAAATAAACGAATGTCAATCATGTATCAAGCAGCTTTTAAAAGATTTGACTATGCTTTAGCCTGTTGTATTCCTTATTTGCCTTTTACTTACAAGGAAGCAAGTTATAAGACAATTTCTGCTAATGTTTATCTCGATTAGCATGTAATAGATAGCAGAATCAGTTTTTTAACACAATTTGTTACAGTGAAGTAGCGAAAGGCTTGTGGATGGAATATATCAGCTTTTTTTTCTAGACCTTTTCTCTTTTCTATTTCGCCCCGTGCTGAGCTCGAAGTAGTTTAAATAACTGGCGTGGCAATTATTATGAAATATGAGCTGTACGAGTTCGGTTCGGTTATGGAACATTATTTACAACTGCTCTACTTTCAGTTGTGAAGTGAAACAGTATTAATGTTTATTTGATCCTACTAAAACTCAAACGTTTCTTAGTGACGAATTACAAAAGCAATTTCCTGACCTCATGCCGAGGCAGTATGTCTTATCTACTCACATTGTACATTCGTTTCAGTTGTTAATAAGTTTGTTTTTCCTTTTTTGTGAAAAAATATTTTTCTACCTGCTACGATATGCAAATTACACATAATTGCACCACATAAAATGACGTAACACACTATCTATAGCAAATTCAAGATGTATCATGTAATCTATAACACTTTTGTAAATGTTTGTATGAATTTAGAAGTGTTCTCTTTTTGAAGAATCATCTGATAACTCTAATCAAAGCCTAATTTTGAGCCTCGACTTCCGCTAAGGCTTCTTCATCAATTGAATATCTAGTTAGCAAGTCATTATGTGCATGGTGGTAAGAGAGCAACTCATTGCCCATAGATGGTGCCATACGATGAAATCACGACTTACGGACAATAACGGACAGACTTTATCACATAACCTTTCTTGTTAAAATCCGATTATTACTGAATAGCACTGAGAGTTTGAGACCATTAATTGGCTTCTCTATAATAACCTTTGTCATTTTATTAATTGTTTACCAGTTTATATTTAAAGAGTACTAATAATCAATTATTTCATTTATTTAAGAGTGTGAAAATTAGCTTTTAGCAAGAGTAGTTCGGAGTTGTTTACTCCAAACTCGGAAAGTGAGAAGAGGAACGTTCTTTGTTAAAAGTTACGCTATTGTTAGGGCACGTACGAGTAGCGTTGAGTGCAATAGAGAACCAAGTGATACTAAGACCCTTTTAGTTTAGAGAAGAGTTTTTGTCCATTGTGTAACACTTGTCACGTGGGCGTTATGATACATCCTGGGAAGGAAATAATGTATTTTGGGTAATATCAACTTCAGGTTCGCGGTCTTTCCAACCAATCGGAAAGAAGCCACCATGTCAGTAATTTTGCTATTTAAGTAGATGATTACAGCACGTCGGAGTTGTCTTTTAGTTATACCGATCGAGACGGTCTTTCAGATACATCGTGGAATTAAGGTTACATCGCGGCGGTCTCTCAGTTACATATCGGCATTCAAATTAAACATCGCAACACTCAGCAATACTTAGTTAATTATCGGTGCTCTTAGTGATGAATAGTGATGAAATTTCTAGTGATTATTTGATTCAGCAGATTGTACAGCAAAATGCTTGTCTCGCATCTTCTAGTTGGCAATACATTGAGGTAAAAGTAACGTGTGTTTACCTAACTTTATAGGATCACTCCCCAAACTACCCTTATTCGCTACCACCCCGAGAGAGTCAAACCGGCATGCAGACTGAGTTTAGCTGAGGCACCTCAACGGTAGTAGATCTTCACAACAAAATATCTACTCATCTGGTAGTGGAGTGAATCTTGAAGCACCGCCAACTTCATCGTACATCTGAGCACGTGGCAACAACAATAAATGGAATATCGGTTGTACATTTTCTACCGCAAACCGGGGATACTCTGAAAAACTTTGAAGTTTGCATAGCATACAGCCTAGGTCAATAATACTTATAAAAAAGGTTTTGTTTATACTTGGTTCCCAAACGCGGAGTAAAAACATCTTCACACTTGGCTCTTTAATGAAGTGCAACAACAAAAATTGCTTCAAGTTTGATAACACATTTACCAAACTTGAGGAATAGGGAATTATAAGAGTAAAGTGTGTAATTCTGGGTACCTGGTACACAATCAAAATATAGCCTGCCGCAATCCTTCGCCCCAAAGCAAAGTATTTGGAGTTTGAATTGTGAAATGTGCTAAAGGAACATGTAGAGCTGTTTTAACGTTAATTGTAGCTATAGACTATTCCTGTAAACAATTATATGGGTTAACAGCTAGGGGTATAAATGCACATATTTGTATTCATAATGTAACAAATGTATTTGAATAGAAATTTGTTTAAAAAGAAAGTGTTAAGTTCACTGCTGCATTTCATTCACTCGATATTTCGACACGTAGATAGTTTGCAGCTGCACGCCATCCATGGCTCGCACACCGCTGCTCACTAACACTCTAGTCTCTCACGACTCAGGACAATTCACAACTTAACAACCGCACTGCAATCTTTCCTCCTTTTATAGCTATAAAATGACGTCCCAAACTTCCTGGAAACTTGCCGAATACACTGAAGGCTGAAGCTTGGGGAAACATCTCGAACATCGAGAAGAATCATGATGCCACGATAATAGTCTCGCACTGCGAGGGATTCTGTTGTGTCCCACACACTTCTCTGTTGTTTGCACATCCCAGCTGCGTTGACTCACATACCAAAGCAAACATGAGAGCGGTCACATACAAGGCACTATTATAATTAAGGACAGCTTCATTTGTGACCTTATAGTTTCATTTTCTAAGAGTAGTATGTTTTCAGGTTCGTTAGTACCTCTAAGTAGGCGTGGCACACAAAGCTACACGTGATTATTTCCCTGAGAGCGCGGGATCGGAGAGCTGTTAGGCATAACGCAGAGTACGCAGGCCTCATGATAAAAAACGTCAAGGCTACTTGCACGAAACTAATGATAAAACAGAGGAATCAATCACAGTTCTTGCGTGCCAATATATTCGTTATTTGTTTTATCCAAAATCTCTAATTTTCATATACAGATAATAAGAACAGACCTTTAAATACGTGTAATTGAGGATTTTAATGTTTATGCTTGCATTTCCAATACATCCCAAGTCTATTTTAATGTATATAGGAGCTCAACTGATTTATGCAAGGTAAATGATCCCTGCCTAAACCATCATAAAGTATTGAAGTGTGAACACGTGAAAGCAGAACGAATAGTCTATACTAACAGGCGTTGTTAATTTTCGGAACAGTTACGACCATGCAGAAAACATCACGTACATTATATGATGCGAATATAAACATCAGGTACATTATGTGATGTCAATGAATCGTGGACAGTAGACAGAAGTACCACAAATGTTTTAAGTCGGTACTTGGGACACACGCCTGGATAGAACTACAAACCAGGCTCTACGGACCTTCTTTTTTGTAGTGTTTAACGCCCAGTTTTATTACAAGGGCACCGCAGGCGATGACACTGATAATACATGGAATGAAGGTGGCGCACGGGTGGAATGCGATGGCGGGGACACCGAAGAACCCACTTGTGCGCCGCTTTGTCCACCACAAATCTCACATATGGTGGCTTGGGATCGAACTCGGACTATCTAGATGAGAGACTCGATTATAAATATGGACTCGATTACAAATATTTTCAACAAGGAAAAATCGAGGAATACAGATATAATTGGTAGACGCATTTAGATAGTATGAGTAACATAAAAATGTCAAACTTGAAACTGCTGTACAGACCAATTGGCTGAAGGAACCTAACAAGGCCGAGACAAAGAGGACAGGCCAAAACAGGTGAGTTGGCCTAATCCCTGAAAGGCTAATAACATATGCGCATGTACCTTTACATACAATATGTGAAAAATTTTAACCAAGTAAACCATGAATGTTCTTAAAGAAATAATCAAATTAAGAAATTTAAAACTGTGAAATGCGATTCGTGCTGTTTTAAAAATAAAAAAACTGATGTTTTCTATTCACATGACTTTTTCTACATCTCTGCAACAAATTATTGTTAAAAAGCTTATGCTTCTATTTACTTAATGTTAATCCAGAAAGAATTAGCACAAATAGTCTTATTACTTGCTTCTTTGTAAGCAGAAGCGAAACAACGAGTACCGTAGGTTAAAGTGATAGTTAAAACCTGGTTGCTATATGAATGAAGTTCCTTTGTTTTTATTGCCTCGAGTTGACAAATTCCTGTATAAGAAAAGTACAAGTTTTTCAAAGCTGAAGCCAAAAACAAAGAATATCTAAAAAAGGATCAGTTCCACGAAAAAATTGTATATACTATAAATTGTGTGTTTTAAAATGCTCTACATTTTATTTTGTAAGTAAATACTTAAATATAAGAGAGTTTAATCAAAGTCGTTAGAGCCATTTTTAAGAAAATCAACATTTTTTTACATATAAAGGGTAGTTTGGGGTAGGGGGATTTTCTTGAGTATTTTCGTGTCGCATCCTTGAAAAATGTAAAAATTAAATCCCAAGTTTGGTTTTAACGCTCTTTTCGTTTTTGAGCTATGCTGCCCCCCCCCCCCACACACACATATACAGATAGACAAACAGACACACACACACGGACATTTTTCTTAACGTGCTATTTTTGGATTCAGGGGGTCTCAAAACATATATTTCCGGTGAAATCTCGGTATTAAATGTTTGGGTGCACTACACTACCTTCTTTATACACTATTTACATGGTACGTATAGAGAAAGTAATAATGAATTTAATTTCTCTGAAGCCCTATTATTCAATTCAGTTTAATTCATCTTCCTTCGCGCCATGTTGGCCTTGTATTTGTCCTCCTTTACAGTAGTTTTAGTTCGCGAGTTCACCACTACATATGTGCATATAATAATGAGGGATCTACTCGGTGGCCAGAGATGGCGCAATAGGACGAAAACACAACTTGCGGACGTTAAAACTGACATATTTAGCCCAAGGATTTTTTCTTTCAAGTTCTGGGGTTCTTTTACGCACAAATAAGCATCACATGGTATCAACTTTCTTTCCACAAGCAGCTATGCTAAGTATTTTTACGCCCGGCGGGTTCGAACACACAACTTCAGGAATTAGAGGCTAACATAAAGGCAACACTGGAGGGCAAGGATGTTCTTATATAGAATACATAAATTACTTATCACCTTACTATACATTTAGTTCACCAAAATATGTTGTTTACCAAATGTAAGCCAATCTGCATGTTCTGATTTACTGAAGGAAATTTACAAGTCATAATAAATCCTCACAAAAAGTAGTTTACAATAGTGATTGAGGTATTACTATTGAATTCACTTTAATAAATTGATTTATAGTTTATCGGGAATCCTCAGTATTTACCGTAATTAAAAATTAGTATAATATAGATAGTGATTTTAAGAAAACTGGCAATATCGGTCTATTTCACTACTAGCACTCATTAGCGTCGCATAATAGTCTACTTTAGTCACAACTTTACATTGTAAATTTTTAAATTATAATGAAGGCTATATGAACATGATTTTAATGTTATCTGGATAGTTAATGTATTATGCTGTAATTTTGAATTTTCATTTATGATGGCAAAATTACTAGCCAAAATCTGAGCAAATCCGCTCTCCAGCTGAAGCCAGCAAACCTCTTGACGGTACAGGTTGTAGGGGTTTAAAGTCCATCCTCTTGCCGAAGAACTAATTTTCTTACGCTAGACAGAGTTCTAATATTACGTTAGATAAGGTATCTTCATATAACTTATGGAACGTTATAAACCAAATGAGTAAACATTTGAATTCAAATATTCTCTACCCATTCTGTAACAAATTATACTTACAAAAGCTTATTCTTCTATTTCAAGATAGCTTATTCTATTGCTAATCAAGATAATCATTGGCAGAATTAGCCTTATTGCTTAATCCTTGACAGTAGAAAGGAAATGAGTGAGTAAGCTAGGATAAAGCGACAGTCAAATATTTTAAATGCTGACTGCTTTATGCTTGAAATGTTGCTCATTTTCCATAGCCAAGAGCAAAACAAAAGAAACAGAAAGGACAAATTCCCATTTCAGAAAGGTTTTAAGTGTTATAAAATTGATATCAGCGAATATCTCGGAATATACACTACAAAAGTGTATACCATAAATTGTGTATTTTAATGAGATCTAAATTAGTTGTATGCTTTTAGCTGGTTTTGCAAAAGCCATCCAGAAAATTGAAGATTTATTTTCATTTGCAAGTATCTTTAATATATTGTATTAGTCAAAATCGTTGATCTTTTTTTTTTTTTTTTTTTTTCGAAAACTTAGGTTTATTCAAAAATGGTTATGTAAAGCGTAGTCTGGGGTGGGGTATTTTTTTGAAAATGTTCGTGCTGTATTCTTCGAAGATGCTAAGCTTTATTGTCAAATTTGGTATTTAACCGGTTCTTCGCTCCCCCCCAACACGCAGAAGTACGTTTTTCTAAAAATGCTAGTCTAGGAAATCCTAAAAGTGTGCTTTTTGTATGCGATACATAAACTGACAGCTACGCGATCAATTAAATGAACTTATTAGCAATGTTATACTAAACATCATGTCTGAAGGCTGGAGATGATTTTTACCTGGTGAGATAAAGCGGCGACTGGGCCGCCATTTATTACAGCCACCTGCTCTTATTCGGCTTTCCTCTCGTCTATTTCACCTTCATTTCATATCACCTTCATCTTCAACCTCATTCCAACTCCAGGCATCGCACTGATCAACCATCCTGGCTACTCTCTGCGACCCAGATTCTGTCTATTCTTCAACATCAGACACTCGGCTAGTTTTGGGGGTATAAGTCCTTCATACGGGAAGGGAAAGCTATTCAAGAACACCCTTCATCAAAACTACTCCTTGGATCTGATTTCAAGTAGAATACACCATTTTTTGAAGTTTTTGGCATCACTTATGAATTTCCCCACAGTCGGAATGACTTTCGATTAACTATCAAACTATAAAATACAAACTAACCACACTGAAAATACAGTCTTCATTAAAACGTCTAGTTCCTCATATTTTTCTACTTTTATGAATTGAGATTTCCAGACATCGATCGGCATTGCTTTGAATTCTGTTATCTCGCTTTTCTCAAGCGCTAAGAAACAATTGATTTATTTCCTGTGCAATGTATGAACTTTCAAAGTTAGCAAATAGCGAGGTAGTTTTAAGTATTTGACGTATTTTGATTTTCTGTGTCGCGAAGTGTAGAGAAATATTGTGATTGTTACACATTACAAGATATTTAAATACCAAGTTTGGATTTAAGGGTCTTTTCGTTTTTGAGCTTTGCTGTCCACACACACACATATACACACACAAAAATGACTTTGTTGGATTCAGGGGGACACAAAACATGTATTTCCGGTGAAATCGCGATATCAAATTTTTGGGTGGAAGGCAGATACACGTAGAGAAAGTAAAAAAGAAATACCAAAATATATTTCATAGCCGCTTCATTAATCTATAGATATTATTTGACCCCGAATAATGCTCTAAACTTAATGTACTGTGTAAACAGAATGTGTGTTTTTGCGGCTGTTTTATTTGCGAAGTGTATCGTATCTCAAAACAGAGCAGTCCATTAAAGCAATAAAAGCTCAAGGGCATTATTCACTTTTATAGTGCTATTGTTGTAGAAGAGGAGATATTAATACACATATGCTGATGACTGGGGGTCTTCCCTCAACATTTTAGCTGTCGGAGGTTTCCGATACGCTATGCACTGCGTAAAATACAGACGAGAGGTTTTTAATACAATTTTTGTGGGGAACGGATATGTGCTTTTCCAGAAATAACGGCGACATGTGCGCTGAAGGAGGTTCCCACATTTGACCCCCCCCCCTTCCACCTATCGAATTGATTTTTCTCTGCGTGCGAGGCCGTTCATGCATTCCGCTAAACCGTGCAGTCTCAGCAGAATTTAAAACAGGCCCTAACAGTATAGATAACGATAAAACTTGGAAGTCTGCGCTTTTTCTAACGGTTCCATTACCTTAATGTGTTAGAGATTTCATCCCTATAGTTGGAGGTTCTAACGGTCAACACAACTTCAAATTTAGCACAATATTAAAATCAGAGGCGTGGCCGTTTTCAGGCAGCATAAAGCTCTGCCATGCAAACTATGCATTTCTGTGTAGGCATCCCAATATTGTTGATTATTCGCGGCACGTTCTTGTATAAGCCTGAGATTATCATAAAATTTACAGAATTTTGATATTTTCAATCCCATTTCACACACTTGAACTATATTGCCACAGGGTTGTGTAGAAGATTCAAATGCCATTGAATAAAACTTCTCAAAATATATTTACGGAAAATACCTAAGAACACTCCATTTTATGTATACTTTTTATTTTATCCATTACGTATGTACGGTGTACATTGTAGAAGAAGAAAAGTATCGTATTCCATCCAAAAATTCGATAATATATGTTTGAGAACTCTGAATCCAAAAACGAAAGAAAGAAAAAAGCATTAAGAAAAACTCAGTGTGTGTGGACAGCATTACTCAAAAATGAAAAGTCTGTTAAATACCCAACTTGGTATTTAAATTTAGTATCTCCCAAGAAAATTTTCAGAAAACTATCCTTTACATGGAAAAAAAATAGAAAATTTTGCTTTTCTAAAAATGACTCTAGACGATTTTGATTACAGGTGTAAATTAAAAATGTTTAAGTTATAGATAAAACGTAATTATTGAATTTTCTGAGAATAGCCACTGAAGTTCTCTTCATACTGAATGAATTTTATATAACTTGTAAACAGTAAGAGATAGACAAAAACTTAATACACAAAAAGTGTGGATCTCGTCAAAGAACACGATATATGTTCTATATATTCTGTGTCGATATAATGGTTTCCAAGGTATTCCTTGTTATTTTTACAGTTTTAAAATTCATATTATTTTCTCAAACACAAGTCATCTATATTTCTTTTATTTTACTCTGTCCCCAAACAAGAATATTGACTTTTAATGACAATCGCATTGCCAGAGCTTTTAAAATGTATCGCATGTTTTGATATAGGGGAATGTACCGCAAATTGAATCTACTTCAACTAATGACTTTAAATGAATTGCCAGTTTATCCGAGGAATCATCAGATGACTATAAAGCATGTAATGTTCTCTTAAACAAGGGGTACTTTAAAGAGCATTAAAAGGAGTAATGGGGTACTTGAAGAGCATTAAAATGAGTAATTTTTAAAGGTGGTCAAAAGAATCTGTAGTTTACATAGGTTATGGCGATTTATATTTTTAGCCACAATTGTTCTAAATTAGATTATTTGGTAAAGAGTTTGAAATATTATATTGAGTAAGGTTCATATTGTGTTGTAAAGCTTTAATTTTTTGGCCAAATATTCATCTCTTAATGGTTGGATTTTTTTCTCCTGCTCCGTTGAACTTTTGAGACGTCTAAATGTATCAGGTAAAACTGTTGCAGATACAGAAATGGAAGCCAATAGAATGGAGATCAGCTGTCCACTACAAACAACAGGGAACGGATATGGTGAAGAAATTTGAATCAGTCATCTCTTGATTAGCATGCTGGCAGCAAGATTCATGTGAGTAAGCAATGATATTTCACCAAGTCGCCTCCGGCAGTGATTCATGAAACATGACTGGCATATTTATCCAGTCCCTGCGTTTCATCTTTGTTTGCCTGCGGTTGCTATCGCATTAATGTAGGGAATTTTCATACTGGATGTTTGGAAAGTTCAGTATTCTCATTAAGTGTGGATTGTTGACCTACGACGCAGCGTAGGTCAACATTGCATACTTAGAAAAGTATTTGAGACTTTTTTGTTACGATGTGCTAAAGAAAGCCTATTAAACAAAAGACTGGTATTAAAAGCTTAGAAAATGCTACTCAAATTAACTTCTTCAAAAGCAATAAGCGGTTTACTCATGTTAATTTTGTTACCTTGGATCACTTATAGACTTTTTGCGGAGTGATTTCTTCTACAAATTTGCAGTCAGTTTATCAAACTCAATTAACATATGATTGTCTACTCGTATATTAATTCAATGAGAATTTAATTCCATAACGCATTTTCGACAGTCTTAAGCGTTTCAAAGCATTCACTCAAGATAGCTGACATCCAATTTTGGCGTTTCTTCCTGCATCTTATTCCAAAAGGAATACTGGGAGTGAACTTTCAAAGCTATATCTGTATAGATTTTATTTTTTGTTTTATTTATAAAGCCCGCTTTGACATCTAAGGTCATGTCTGGGGATTTGCATTAGAAACAACTCATCTGTAGGTTCTTTTGGGTTTAAATTGTTTTATTTTCCTCAAACACAGACACACACACATCCACTCTCACGTACATACTTCCAGTCTCTGTGGGGTATAGGGAATAATTGTGGTTAAAGAAAAACTTCCAAATGAGAAGTCGGATCACTGACCACTCGACCGCGGATGCACTCTTGTAGATTTCTCTGCAACGCTTACTGTGATTTTATTGCCCATATGTTAATATGAATACCAAATGTAATTCAAATTGGATAAATACTTTGAACGCTATAAATTATTTCATACATTTTATTATGTAAAATATTACATAGCTAAATTGTTGCACGTTGCCTCAAAATTAGAGAATTCTGAATTGCAACTTTGAACCACAAACAAAATCGTAAACGATGAATTTCAATGTTTTTGATTACTGGATTATTATAAATGTTTAAAAAAGTTATATATTTTAAGCTCCAAAATTAGATTTTTCATTGCATGTTTTTTTTTAAAAGCCAATATTAGTGTTAGGATAATTTAGTCCAATAGATTTAACATTCTGGGAAATTTTAATTGTGCTGAGACAAAGACTGGGATGTGAGCAACATTTTGAATACGTTAAAATATAGTATTGATAAAAACGTGCCTTTATGAATTAGTGTGCTATATTGTAAAAATTGTAGGATCTATTGTAGTATCTTTAAATGACTGTAAAAATAAGCGGAGGACAGTTAAATTGTTGATTTTCTATAAATATACAAAGGCTCCAACAACTATTTGCTATGAAAGAGCAATTTTAGATTTTTTGACCGACTGTGGTGAACATTTCACTCAAGTGTCTCTAAATTAGCGGTATTGTAAACTTTACTAAACTGTGACTGTACATCCTAGAACGTCTTAGGCTTTAGGGCGTGAGTCAGAAGACTATCACGCCGCTCCTTTAGAAACAACTTTTGCTACGTTGAAGTATGTTAATGCAGCATTTTGGAATAGAAAACAGAAACATGGTAGACATTAGTCTTTTAAGGTCTCTTCTCCATTCCACACGACCTTTGCTTAGCGTCAAGCACAAATGGTATGAGCCTCTGCCCCATTTGCGAGGAGGAAGCGTCGTGGACCCATATCTTGGCAAGATGTAGCAGTACGGAGGAATGGAAGGAAAAATATTCACCACTCCTTTACCACTGCGAATGTAGAGCTAGAAGCATGTTGGACGCTACTGGTAGGCACGGAAGACGTGGACGGGTTAGGTAAAGTTATACTTAAGGCAAGACAGGTGAGATTTGAGAAGGCTGATAATAGAGAAGAGGGGGTGGGATAAGAATAGCTAAACAAAAGTGATTACAATGTTTTGCATACATATATTTTATGTCATACTTATGTCATTGTGTTGTGATGTTATATATTGTGTATATGTTATATGGCTATATTTCTCTTAAGTGTATTGCAAAACACGTACAGTCTGTGGATCCGTGCAATTGTTGAAGCTCAATGTATGATACTGTTATGTCAATAAATAGACTTATTCAAAGAGGGTGTCCAGACTGGCTGCATTATCACTGTTGCCAGATAACAAAGGCAGCTAGCCTCCTAAGGTCTCAGCTCCTCATACTATGCTCTGCGACTGGCAGATGGATTCAGGGGTGCCGTCCAATCTTCTGCTTGCGCTAAATGTATGAATTTATTCTCTACAGTTGGGTGCTGCCCGATGACAGAGTTAAATGTACAAAATCCATTTAAAATATGGATTAAATATTTAATTCATGTTCAATATCCAATCTGGTAAAAATAAAAAAATAAAAAAATCTGATGTGCTCCATTCGCATGACTTTCTCTACATTTCTGTAACAAATTATTGTTAATAAGCTTATTCTTCTATCTACTTCATGCTAATCAAGATAAACATTAGCAGAACTAGCTTTATTACTAGTTCTTTATAGGTAGAAGGGAAATAATGGGATACGCCAAGCTAAACTTATAATCAAATGCTATAAAATATGGTTGCCATGGTATATAAATCCGATTCTTTGCAAGTTCCCGTATGAGTAAAGTATAGGTATTTTAAAACTGAAGTCAATAACAAGGAATATCTTAAAAACGGCCAACTTCAGGAAAAAAATGTGTATAACATAAACTGTGTGTTTTAACAAGCTCTACATTTTTTGTGTAGTAAGACTTTGTCTTTCTTACGGTTTATAAGTTATGCAAAATTCAACAACATTCATTCAAAACAAAGATGACTTTAGTGGCTATTCCCACAAAATTCTAAATATAAAATTGATTTGTCATGTAAATATCTTTAATATAGATATTTGAATCAAAATTGCTACAGCCATGTTTGACAAAATCAAAATTTTCGAAAATGTTTCCATGTAAAGGGTAGTAAGGGGATTTTCTTGGAAATCAGACGCACACATACACACAGACGTACAGACAGGCACAGACACATCACGGACATTTTCTAAAAAGTTTTTTTATTCAGGGGGTCTCAAAACATAGTTCCGGTAAAATCTCGTTATCGAATTTTTTAATGCAATAACATTGCCTTCTCTATACAATATTTACATAGTACGTGTAGAGAAAGTAACAAATCTGATGTGTTCCATTCACATAAATTTCTCTACATCTCTATAAGAATTTGCTTAAAAGCATATTCTTCCATCTACTTTATGATAATCGAGATAAGCATTAGCAGAAATTGTCTTAATTACTTGCTTTCTTGTGAGTAGAAGGAAAATAAGGGAATACACTAGACTAAAACGATAGTCAAATCTTTTAAAAGATGGTTGCCATGTGGTTGAAAACAGTTTCTATACAGAACAAAGAATGTCTCGGAAATGGTCAATTCAACGAAAAAAAAAATATATAATTGCGTGTTTTAACGTGATCTACATTTTTTATGTTGCAAGTATTTTTATATCTCTTACGGTTTACCAGTTATGCAAAATTCCGTAAAATTCATTCCGAGTAAAGGAATAAAGATGTCTTTGTAGGCTATTCCCAGAAATTTCAAGATTTTAATTTTATTTGTCATGAAAATATTTTTAATATACAGTTTTAATCAAAATCGTCAGAGCCATTTTTGACAAACTCAAAAATTTCGAATTTTTTTTTCTATGTAAAGGGTGGATTGGGGTGGTGGGATTTTCTTGAAAATCTTCGTGTCGCATCTTTGGAAGATTACAAACTTAAATACCAAATTTGGTATTTAGCGGTATTTTCGTTTTTGAGCTATGCTACCCACAGACACACACACACACACTCACACACACACACACACACATATATTTCCGGTAAAATCTCGGTATAAATTTTTTGAGTGCAATACAATACCTTCTAAATACACTATGTACATAGTATGTGTAGAGAAAGTAGAAAACAGCCGGATTGGTCAGTCCATGGGATTTAGACATTACTGCCTGAGCCATACTGCTCGGTAAAAAAGATTCAGGTCATAGTAGACATATGGGACAGAAGGCCGTAGTTTACTAGAAGTTCAAAAAACCAAGATACATGCAGTTGAAGTGGAATAAATAAGGAGGGGTGGCAGATTGTCTAGGTTAGAAAGCAACTAACATATTAAAAGGATAATAGGTGTGGAAGAACCAGTGGTCGAAACAATTGAGAGCCGAATACTAGTATGGTCACGTAAGAAGTATCCATGAGAAAAGATGCTCAAATATTCTGCTGCAGTGATCTCCAGTAGCAGAAGGAAACGGGGCCGCCCTAGAACACCTTAGAAGCATAAAATATCGCGGATGATGAATGAGCGGGAACTGGTTGAAGGAGGGTATAAAGATACGAGGAGAGAGTGGGAATAAAGAGTAACCGCTGAAAAGTGGAGACACTCTCAAAAGTAAAAGTGGTGGTTGTTCTTGTCTATCTCGGTAGAGACTGTTAATGTTTCCAGTTTTCCTTCACACAAAAAAAAAAAAAAAATCCACTTCTTATGAAATATTCACTGAGACTCCATTACATCAGTTGATTCTCTCTAAATGTTTGTTTTAAGCTTCTGCAGTGCCTGAAAGTTGGTTTTATGCTATGTTTTTCAGTGGACCCTAAAGGTAAAATCAGTGACCTGTTAACACCGTGAGTTCACAGAAGATAATGTCGGCAGCTACGCGAAACGAGGCTGCCAACCGACTGAGTTGGGTTTTCTGAAGTGTTTAAACTTTAGATATTATACTTAAATTGCATGGATACATACTTTATGGCATGTATTTCGCAGAAACGTCCTTCTCTCATTACTGAAATCTTATTCCCTTCCCACGGATTACAATATACTTTCGATTATCTAGGTTAATCTGGGGGAGAAGAAGCACGAATAATCGCGAAACCCTAATTTAAAGCCTTTAAGATACAACATACGTATATAGATGGAAATTACGTTTAAAAAGCTTTTTCAACATGCATTCTTTATTCAAAAGTTTATTATACATCTGTGCATAGGTACTATTTTTCTTTAGGAAACAGCAATAAAGAAACCCTCCGCGTGACAATAAGAGTCATTTCCATTGTTTAAACCAGTGATGGTCAATTAGTAATGCACTGAGAGCCAAGAAAATTAAAAGTATAACTATATTAAAAATATAATAATAGTGATGGAAACTTAAGAGCATATTATTATTTTTAATATTATTACATGCACAGTGAATGGACAAACATTGCTTTTTAGTAAGTACAATGAGGTTTGTAAAATGTTTTACAAAAGATTTAAAATCCACTTCCAGTTCTGATGTTGCAATTTTAAGAATATGAGATAACATTGAATCAGTTAATCTGTTTCTGGACTTTGATTTCACTAGTTTCATAGCAGAGAAGGCAGTTTCACATATGTAAGTACAACCAAATATGGAAGTAAGTTTTTAATCCGAGTTTCTAAGATGTGGAAAATGTTCCTTTGAAATGAGTTTCCAACAATCAACACAAGTAGCCTCTGATATTTGAAGAGATGAATCAACATTGGAGCTCACATACTTATACCTGTAGATCCCCGGGCTGGCACGCTACTTAACATCTCGTGGCATTATTGAAAACCTCCATCTGTGATCGAAAGACTTCAAAATTTTGAAATCTACTATCACATTTTAAAATGAGATCTATGCAGGAAGTAAAACAAGAAAAAATTATATCTTTATTCGCGGGCCGCCATTTGGTCATCTCTGGTTTAAACAATCATCACTGTTATCGGCCTGCCTGCTCCGTGTGAATTAAAAACACATTTAGTTTTCCTGATGTTAACAAGCGTGTAAGTGTCAAGGAAGCAGTTAAAAGAAATTTGTAAAAGAGATGACGGAGAAACGAAAAACAAAAAGAAAAAGATATATGTGCTTACATAGTTAATGGGGAGGGTCGGGAATGCACGGATAATCCGCAAACCGGGTAATACGCACACGAATAATCAGGAGTATACTGTATTTTAAATAAGATGCTCGCTAGGCCCCCTTCTCACTCACTCACTCACTCACTCACTCACTCACTCACTCCCCTACATAAAATGGTAATATTTGTTGATTTTCTTTCATCCCAAAGTAGTATTAGGATACGTAAAATCAGAATGAAAAATTCAATGCCATTGCCGAGATTTGAACTCCGGATCTGCTGGTTTCTGTCTGGTTGCTATAATCAACTGATACCGACACGACATTAAATTCCCCAACTGACTCACCTTTTTCCGGTAAATCACAAGGAGATCTCAAATCATTTTGTGATTATGTATACAGTGGCCACTTACAATGTATTTTAAGTCCCGGGAACCAACTATTAAGTCAATCAGTGTTATTTGTATTTTTTCCATACAAGCCGTGTATATAGAACAAGCAGAAAAATTCACTGTCCTAGCTGGGATTTAAACCACGGATCGAGTTTTCGTACGGTTACTATAAGCAACTGAACCACCACGGCAACATACGGACACATTAAATTTCTAAACTGACTCCCATTTTTTCGGTAAACGTCAAGGGAATTCAAATTTTTCTGAGATGACATACCTCAATGGCAACTTGCAATGTGGTAATTACTTTCCCGCATGGAGCTTCAAAGTTAACCATTATTGGGCCAGTCAGTGTGAATTCTGGTTCATAGGATATATAGATATTATAAAATATATTCACATATATACCTATATATTGAATATAATAGGTCCAATTACAATGTACATTATAAAATACATTTATATACAATTACTTCTAAATATAACTTATACGGATAGAAAAAGATATTTAAAAAGGAAACAGGAAAAAAGAACAATAAAAGAAAAGGCATGATGAATAAATTATATAATTAGTTCTATTTTGAAGACTTGTATTAATCTATGTAAGTGTGGTTATTCACTATGATTTTTTACCGAGTTCAGACATGTGGAATTTATATGTATCAAAATAGAGAAGACAGTTATATAAATAGCCATAGATTCAAAATGTCTCCGGTATCGTTTATTTTCTCTTTAATATATACGAAAGTAAGAGTTTTTAAATTTAGATGTTGGTAACATCCATGACGACCCCTCTTTGACACTTTATTGCTAACAATGATTGTTGTCTTTCCTTTGCAACTAGTTTTGTTGTGTATGCATGTTCGTTTATCGATTTCATAATGTCAGCAACGAAGCACTTTCGAAAATAAAGATTTTTTGTTTCGCTAAACAAATATCCCTCAGAGACATTGAGAATGATGGGAGAAACTTATGGTGAAGCAACGATGAAGATAACTCAGGTGAATGAATGGCATAAACGTTTCAGTCAAGATTTTCAAACGAAGTTACTGTATGAGCAACAGGGACACTGCGACAAGTATCTGAAAATATCTTTCAGGAGTGCTTTTTGTCTCTTTACAAACGTGTGTCACTGAGGAATGGAACTATTTTGAAGGATATGTTATTTTATGGTAACTTGTTTCTGTGTTATTTACACATTTCGGGATTATTTTCAATATAGTATTTTAAGATTCTAATTAGTGATGAATCTTTATGGATTTCTGTATTTGCTCTTGAGGTGAGAAGTAAGTTCTTGTATCTTCTTGTTTTATTTGTTAGATAAGATCATTTGCAATAATGATCATAAGGATAGGAGTTGGAAAGGAGGCAGACCGAAATGGGGAATTGAATGTCATTTCGCATCTTGCAGGCAGCTCAGTTGTTTAGGACTCCGTACGGAAATCTTAAGAATGGTGGTTTATATCCGGTTATGCCTCTTCCTTTCCACTCTTGTACTACATACGGCTTGTGATGAAAACACATTTACTAGTCTTTACTTAAGTCTTTGGTACAATAGTGCAAAGCCCTCTGCATGGTTACTAGATTTAACATAACTAGCAAACAATAAAAATTATGAGAAAAAATATATACAGAAGCTATTAAAATCTGGAATATACTTTGATACAACATTGTGTAACATGTTTAAAAATCTGATGTGTTAAATTCACATGCCTTTCTCTACCTGTTTCAAAAATAGTTTATTCTAAAAAAAGATTGTTCTATTTTCTACATCATGCTAATCAAGATATATGTATACATAAAAGCTTCCTTATGAGTAAAGAGAAATAAGGGAATACACTAACCTAAAGCGATAGCATCTTCTAAAAGCTGGTCTCTTTGTGAACAATTGAAATTTTTGCATGGGTAGTAGTAAAGCATAAGGTAGACAAAACGAAAGTTGACTTACTGTTTGAGCTTAACTAGTTTAAAATTAAAACCGATAATAGAGAAAATCATGGAAACAGATGACCACAAAGTGTTTAGAATATAAATTGTGTGTAAACAAGATCCACCTTTTTACTTACTAAATTTTTGTCTGTCTGTTACGGTTTACCAGTTATGCAAAATTCATCCAGAGTGAGATCTTCAAGGATATTCACAGAAGATTCAAGATATACATTTTGTTAATCATAAAACTATCTTAAAACATATGATATTTTAATACAAATTGTTAGCTATTTTTGAAAAATTCAAAATGTTCTAAAAATGCTCCATATAAAGCGCAATTGAAAAAGGGCCGAATGTAGGTTTGAGTTCCCCTGAGTCCAAAAAAGCATATTTATGAAAAATTCCCTGTCCGTGTATGTGTGTGTAAGTCTGTGCTCAAAAATGAAAATACCAACTTTTGGTATTTACGTTTAGTAACCTTTAAGGATGCGACACGAATATTTTCAGGAAAATTTCTGCAACACAAACTACCCTTTACAGGGAAAAAACTGAAAATTTCTCAAAATTGGCTCTCATTATTAAAATAGACTATATTAAAGATATTTACATCGAAAATAAAATGTATATTTTGAATTTTCTGTGAACATCTCTTTAATCTAAATGAAATTTGAAAAAGTTTGAATGACTGCGAAACATAAGATAGACAAAAACTTAAATGTCTCGTTAAAGCACATGATATTTTTGTTTTAGAGTTGGCCGTTTTAGAGATACTCCTACTTATTGCATTAAGTTTTAAACTAATTACTTTTTCTCAAACGGGAAGTCATATTTTGTTTCCACTTCTTTTACTAATGGCCATGCACAGCGAACCAAATCTCAATTGTTGCGCACAGTGGCCATCTTTTAAAAGAACAATCGCTTAGACTAGTATATTTCATTTCCCTTATTTTCCTTCAACTTAACAATAAAGCAAGTAATAAGAAAACTTTTGCATTATATAGATCAAATAATAGTCATTTGTAAGAATAGTTTGTATATTGAACAGTCAGAGAAAGTTATGTAAATGAAACACATTAGATATTTTAGTTATACTGTCCAGATACACACATCTTTTTCTTAAAATGTTACTTTTTTGGATTCAAAAGAATATAAAACATGTATTTCTGGTGAAACTCGGTATCAAATTTTTGGGTGGAATACAATACCTTCTCTATACACTATGTACGTACACACATCTCCGCATCCTAGATATAACATCCGTATTATAGTTAAATATTTTTCGTGACGAGAAAACTATTTTATACGAATATTTATTTTATATATACAAGCGATGTATGAAAATCCAGTTTTCCACATGCATTTTGTTCTACTTACTGACGCATCACTTTTGCTATCCACTGCCAATAATCTCCAGTATGCTTTTGGCGGTTTCAGCATTCTCACTCCCTGAAGGAAAGGTCACAGAGGTCAAAATCGGTGACCCGGATGGACGTATAGTTCGAAACTGTTCGCTTGTTAGGAGCTAGACCTCCTGTCGCTCCATCAGCCAAGAGTTGATCAATGGATATCCGTCTATCTTTTGTTTTGTTCCTATAAAACGAGAAGCTTGGGTTATTACTTTCTCTAGTCTATATGTACAATGCACATAGTCTATAAAGAAGGTATTGTATTCCACGCAAAAATTCATAACGAGATATCATCGGAAATGTATGTTTTGAAACCCCTTAAATCCAAAAAGAGCGATTTTATTAACATGTCCGTGTGTATCTGTATGTCTCTACTAATTTTGATTACAATAACTAATATTAGAACATTTATATCACAAAGATGTAAATTTTGATTTTCTTGGGAGAAGCTTCTAAAGAGCTCTTCATTTTGGATGAAATTTGCATTACTGGTAAACCGGAGTATATAAACAAAAATTTACTATACACAATATAGCTCAAAAACGAAAAGTCAGTTAAACACCAAAATTGATATTTAAGTTCCATTATTTTCTAAGTATGCAGCACAAATATTTTCCAGAAATTCCCACATCCCCAACTATCATTTACATGGAATAAGTTCTAGATTTTCTCAAAAATGACTATAATAATTTTAATAAAATGTCATATGTTTAAGACATTTTTATGACAAACGAAATGTTTATCTTAAATTTTATGGGAATAACTTCTGAAGATCTCTTCATTCTGGATGATTTTTGTATAGCTTTTGTGTAACTTGTATACCGTAAGTGATAGACAAAAACTTACTACACAAAAATGTATATCTCATAAGAACACACAATATATATATCCTATACAATATTTTTGTAGAATTAATCCTTTTCGAGATATTCGGCGTTATTTGTTTGTTTTAAGGTACTTAAACTTTTCTCAAAAGGGAAACATCTTCCTTTTCTCTCATTTGCTTACTCCTAGCAAGCAAAGAGAACCGAATTTCAATTGTTTCACTTAGCCACCAGCTTTTAAATGAGCTGACTATTGCTTTAGCCTAATGTATTCCCGTATTTCCTTTTACTTACAAAGAAGCAAGTAACAAGCCAAAATTCTGGTAACGTTTATCGTGATTAGCATGCCTTATATAAAAATAATCTTTTATAAGGGAAGTTTTTATGGAACAAATAGAAAGAGTCATGAGAATGGCACACAACAAGATTTTTTTACTTTCTCTACGTAGTACATGGTACATAGGTAAAGAAGGTATTGTACTCCACCCAATAATTCGATACCAGGATTTCGTGTTTTAGAGTACCCTGAAAAAAAAAAGCATTCTCTACACGTACTACCTACATAGTGTAAGAGAAGGTATTGCATTCTACCTGAAAATTCGATGCTGGATTTCACCGGAAGTACAAGTTTTAGGATCTCCTGTTTAAAAGAAACAATTTTTAGAAAAACGTCCGAAAAATACCAAACTTGGTACTTAAGTTTAGTATCTTTCAAGGATGCGACCGAAGTTTTTGAAACAAATCCCCCCCCTCCTCGCCCAAATTCCATTTTACAAAAGTTCAAAAGTTTTGGTTTTCTCAAAAATGGCTCTAATGATTTAGATTAAAATAACGTATATTAGAATATCTATATAAAAAGTATATTTTGATTTTCTTGGAGGAAGCTTCTAAGAGTTCTTCCTTCTGGATGAAATTTGCATAGCAGGTAAACCGGAATATATAGACAAACATTTAATACACACAATTATATTATAAATAACTGTTTCCGAAATATTCCTTGTTATTTGTTTCAATTTTAAAGTACTTGAACTTTTCGTTTAATCTTTCCTTTGCTTTACTCCTGGAGATGCAAAGTGAACGGAACTTAAATTGTTCACATAGCGACCAGAACATCGCTTTAATTTAGTGATTTAACTTATTTCACTTCTGTTTGGAGGGAAGAAATTAAATAAACAATTTCTGCTAATGTTTACGTCAACTAGCATGATGCATATACAAGAATAATCCTTTGTTAGAATCTTACTTTACGTTTAGTGACTCATGAGAGGAACATCGTCTTCTTGTAGTGTAGAGGGTATGGTTATCCCATCAATAAATGAGATATCTACAGATCACTTTCATCAGAAAAACATTCTTAGCTGCAAGTGTATTTGATTCAAATGGGACTGGATAACGCCGAGGATCTGATATCTGCACGAAAAGTGCCTTACAAGGAAATTATTCAAGATTTCAAACATTTAATCTTCGAATCTACAGATTTGTTTTTGCCATCCCTTCGGTATATCTCTAACATTAAATTGTGATGCTACATATTTAAATTAAAAACATTCAGATGGTTGAATATTTCAGCAACATGTAACAGCTTTAAAATCCACTTTAAGTCGTGGAACATGTATTTATGGTGAGTGTGGGATTCAAAAATAGCAGCCTTCACCCCAACTTCAACTATTCTGGTCAATACTGCTCCATCTTACCTCATAGTGCAAAAACTTGTGACCACTCCCCATTTCTTCAGCGTATGCCAAATAATTGCGAATTCAAGGAGTATGATTTAACATTGTTAAAAAACCTGCGATTACCTCATCAGGCAATTCTTTAATTTTTTTTTTATTGTTTTATTTATATAGTCCCCTTTAACCTCTAAGGTCATATCGAGGGTTTGCGTTAGAAACAACTCGTTGTCTGCAGGTTCTTTGCGTTGGGTTTAAATCGTTTTATTTTCCTCAAACACGCACACACACACATTCACTCTCACATACATACTTCCAGACTCTGTGGGAAATAGGGAATATTCTTTTAACAAGAAATATTCCCCGCCCCAGCCGGGAATCGAACCCGGGATATCCGTATTTAATTATTTTCATCTTCTTTAGTGCTAATGAAATAATTTATTAAATTCATTAGACAGAAGTTATTATGATCTGCATAGCATTTGAGATACTCATTTCTTGGTATACAGTTAAAAAAATGTACTGCTCACATGTTTGTTCACATAGCGTACATAGACACTGGTTCGAGGCAAGATGGAACCCTTTTTGATTGCATACTCTGCACCGAAATTCATGTACAGCGCTCCTAAAGAACACGTGTCACAGGGGAAAGTTTGGTTCCTTCCATTCGTCAGTACTCATAGCTGGGATCAAGAAAAACTTTGATCTATATCTTCTGATTTATCTCTTATGTGTGTTTCGTAGGCTGGTGTGTGCGACAGGTTGTATTTTCAGGCTATTTCCCTTAAGTCGGCTTTGGTTATATGGTATACTGTTCTGGATCTCGTCGACCTTTGCTGCTAATGTTACTTGTGGGTACAGCAGCGAGTCCACACTACAAACGGTGCTACAATTTTTCTATTGGTGTCAGTTGACCATTTCTTCTGCACATTGATTTTGCTGCATCACTGCTAAAAACTTCGGAATGTTAACCATTCTGCTGATATGGTATGCGATGTTAGAGGTTCACAAAAAATAAAATTCTCGTTCAATTCATTTCCATATCATAGCGGAAGAAAACATTTACGTTTTCGTTATTCACAATTCACTGCCTTTCATCTAACTGGATAGCAAAAACTGTAATTTTTTTAATTTTCTTTATTAATGTTCACAGTATTGTCTGCTATTTTATCTATGCTTCTTCTTACTGTGTTATTTGATATTGGACTGAACTTAGACTAGCTATATTTCTCGCCAAGAACCGCCTCGGCAATCGCTTGAGTAGGCAATGTAGCTTTCTCACCAGAGATATTTCATATGCACTACAAGCAGTACTTTTATTACTGCCACCTCTTTTAGGAAACATTTTCCTGTTTTTAAACTATTTTTTTAATTTTTCGACGTTTAAGTTTTTGCATTTACTCTTTCACACGCTTATTATTCTATTTTTTCATGCTAATCAAGATAAATATCTGCAGCAATTGTCTTATTGTATATTTCCTTGTAGGTACAAGGGGATGAGAATGTAGCAATATTGAAATAAAAATAATTTCTTATCAAGTTATATTGGCATTCATTTTATTATTTTATTTTTTGACTGTCAAAGCAGATTGACGCTATTTAATGATTTTGATACTCCGTTCCCTTTGCATGATCAGGAATTAGGTGAAATAACTACGAAAAGGAAATAAACACGTTCTATATGAGAAACGCATTTGTATTTATTTTGAAGCTTTAACTATAACAAGGAATATCTCGGAAATATTTAAGTACAAAAAATGTCATGAACAAGGTACTTTACCGAGGTATATATTTTTACGTAGTAAGATTTTATCGATCTCTTACCTTACAACTATGCAAACTTCATTAAAATGAAGAGCACTTCAGAGACCTTCCCAATGACCTTAAACAATGATATTTCAACCTAAACAGTCGGTTTTGAAAAACTCAATTTTTTTTAATTTTTCATATCAAGAATGGCTCGGAGTAGAAGAGTTTCTTGGAAATATTAGAGGATGCTGAACTCAAATACTAAGTTGTGTATTTAACTGTCTTTTCATTTTTTGGTAATGCCATTCATATACCGATCTTTTTCTGAAAGTTTTTTTTTTTTTTTTTTTGAGGGAGTCAGGGACCAGAAAATACGGAGAACTACTGAATGTACAAGGGTGTATCAAAAAGGAAAGGGAATTATTTTTTTTTTCTGTTTAACCACGCGGCCGTCAAAATTCACCAATCGTGGTGACAGAGAGGTGTGACCTTGACTGACGCTGGGATATGCGCAACATTGTTCAATTTGTCTGAGGAAGGCATTATGTAAGCACGTGTTTCAGTAACCCAACATGACAATTTGGTTTTGTGTTCTGAAAAAAAAAAATCTAGAACTGAAACACTGCAAATGATACAGGATGCATATGGAGACCAAGCTTTATCAGAAACACGTGTTCTTGAATGGCATAAAAAAATTCAAGATGGTGAAAAGAGCAAAGGTGCAACCAAGTGCAGGGAAAGTCACGCATCTTGTGTTTTTTGACCAAATTTGGGTCATTTATGGCCACATGGTTCCTAAACACACCACAATAATTCTCAATACTACAACAATGTTCTTAAAGAGCTACTCAGGAGGAAAATGGTTACCGAGGGACCAGAACTTGCTTCCGATGGTTGAATGCTCCATCAGGACAACGCCCCTGCTCATCGAGCTATAGCAACACAAGAGGCAATCACTCAACTAGGTATCGAAATCGTGCCCCACCCACACAGCATTAAACAATGTTATTTCGGATATACTAAACAGGATGTCAAAAAAGGACTTCTCTGAGTGTTTGAAAAGTGGATAGAGCCTTAAAACCAGTGTGTAGTCTCAGAAGGAGATCATTTTGAGAGTTTTTAATTACATTGAAATAAAAAAACTCATGGTGTCAAATGTTTCCCCGTTATTTTTTGATACACCCTGTATGTATATTATCTAAAAATATTGCTGGTCGTGATGACAAGATAATAACTACCTAATGGAATATAGTTTCTTAAATGTTCCAAAGAGAATAAAATTTCTATCGTAAACAGAGAAAATAAAATCGAAAACTTTCTTAAGTTGGAAGTTAACGAGGAGCCGAGTAAAATATCACAAAGCTCTCCAAGAAACTGATAAGGAAATATTAACGACTTACGACCCCCAGCTGTTTGGGGAAGATATTCGGCGCGCGAGATCATTAGTCATCCCCAAACTACCCCAGAATCTGCAAACACTTCACACAAGTACAGTTAGAAGAAACTGTTTCATGATCAATACTGTGCTCTTTATTTGAAACATAAATTTCAATTTTGTGGTTCAGTGCCAGCATTCTTACTTCAACAGCGTCAAAACTGCTTCTCATTTACGAAGCTAGTTGAACTCTGAAACTAAATAGCCGGAATAAAAGCATCTATTTACTGCCTCATAAACTTGGTAAAATAATTCCACAATGACTAGTGGTAGCGTGGCAATGTAATGCTAAATATTAACTTATCCTAGTGTCATGAGCTCGTTAACAGTAAATAAAAATCTGATGTGACCTATTCACATGAGTTTCTCTACCTGTTGTGCAAACCAACTGTTATTAAAAAAAATTACCTACCTTATGCTAATCGAGAAAAACATAATTATAATTGTTCCATTACTTGCTTCCTTTTAAGCAGAAGGGAAAGTTTATACAATAGCTAAAGTTACAGTAAAATCTTTAAAAGTTCGTCGCTGTGTGATGCAATTGAAATTCTGCCCGCCTTGCTTTGCAATCTGCAAAACAAACGAGATATTCAGGAATGGTGACTTCCTATTTTAGAGAAGTTAAGTAGTTTAAAAATAGAAATCAATAAAAAGGAATATCTCGAAAACGGTTAACTCTACAAAACACTATATGACATAAGTTATATGTTTTGACAAGATCCACATTTTTGTGCAGCAAGTTTTCGTCTATCTCTTACAGTTTACTACCAAATCAAAATTCATCCAGAATGTAAACATCTTTAATATATGGTATTTTAATCAAAACCGTTAGAGCCAAAAAATTGTTCTCATAAAGCGTAGTTTGGGATGAGGGAATTTTCTTGGAAATGTTCTTGTTGCATCCTTAGAAGATAATAAACGTAACTACTGAGTATTTAACGGTATTCTAGTTTTTGAGCAATGCTGTACACACACACAGACCTTTATCTGAAAATTCTTTTTTTTTTGGACATAGGAGACCCTAAAACCAAATTTCCGGTGAAATCTCGACATCAAAATTATGGATGGAATACAATATCTTCTCCCCTACTGTGTACTAAATACGGGTAGAGAAAGCAGAAACATATATATATATATATATATATATATATATATATATACATACAGAGAGAGAGAGAGAGAGAGACAGAGGAAGGGGTTGGAGCGTGTGCATTTTAAAATGATTCGTTCGTTCTAAAATTAAAGTCTTCTACTGCATAAAGTTTCAAAATGTATAGAGCAAATATTAGTAACTGTGCAATATTAGTATCTATGCAATATTCTCTGCCCCTCAAAATTAAATGTTAGTGAAAACTAAGAAAATCAAATTGGATCTGTCATATTCACAAGTGTTTCTTCATCTATTATTTGACAAAGGTTTCTTAGAAACATTTTATTCTACGTTAATACCCATAAGCATTTGATTGTAATGCATACTTCCTT
Source organism: Hymenopus coronatus (assembly GCA_030762935.1). NCBI lineage: Eukaryota > Metazoa > Arthropoda > Insecta > Mantodea > Hymenopodidae > Hymenopus > Hymenopus coronatus. The sequence continues at coordinate 59,780,685 of CM060891.1, forward strand.
ACAGACACAAAACAAATAAGGGAACACGCCTGCGGTGCCACAAGTAGTAAAAGCGGGCGTTAAACTCTACCAAAAAAAAAAGAACACACCTGGGTTAGACGATAGTAAAATGTAGAACGCTATGCGATGAATTTCAAATTCCATCCTCTTTGCTTGACCAGGGGCAAAAGAAAGAAAGAAAAAAAAAAAAAAAAACCAATGACACTTATTTGAAAAATATGTATTCTAATAACATGGAATTTAAGATCTACATTTTTGTGCAATAAAACTTTGCTCATTTCTTGTGCTTTTCTAGTTATTAAAAGCTATTCAGAAAGAGCATTCAGTAGCTATTTCCAACAACAACAAAAAATATCAAAATAAAATAAAAAGTAAATGTGTCATAGAATATTTTAAATTTATGCCAGTTTATGAAAATGTGAGAGAAATGAATTTTCTTGTAAGCTGTTGTATGTACATAAAATAATTATTATTGGAATGAGAGAATTTCCTAGATAGTTTTCGTGTTTTAAACAATGCTCTGTTTCTCTCTCTCTCTCACACACACAGGGGTAAGTTTTCATAAAAATTATTTTATTTTGACATTGAATTTTTGGGTGGAAACTACTTCTACTAGAGGAGAAAGAAAAAAGTTTGCTCTTAATCATCAAATCTATGTATGAAAGGTATAGTGTACCGAATGAAAAATGCAAGCTGTAAGAAATACTTTATTCCACCCTGTGGTGTTGTTTTTTTTCTGATGAGCGCTCATCTTCGTTAGCCGTGTGCGGGTCCAGATTAGTAATGTGATTTTTTGTAATATTGTTTCAGTTCTTGCTGCTTGAGATTACAGATGATGAGCACTGAAATGATAATTGGAAGGGCAATTTCGAAAAAAAGCTTTCGAGTACTAATTTTAGGGTATATTTCCGGTATTTTGCAGTTATTAGGGCTGAGAAAATACTAAGGGAAAAATCTGTGTTGTTCCACTCACATGATTTTCTCTACATATCTGTAACGAGTTGTTAAAAAGCTTATGCTTCTATTTACTTCATGCTAATCGAGAAAAAATCAATCTTATTACTTGCTTCCTTGTAAGTAGAAGCGAAATAAGGGAGTACCATAGGTTCAAGTGATAGTAAAAAGCTGGTTGCTCTGTGACTGAAGTTCCTTTGTTTGTATGGAAAAGAGTTGAGAAATACCTGTATGAAGCCAAAAACAAAGAATATATAAAAAATGATCAACTCCGCGAAAGAAGTTTATATAACATAAATTGTGTATTTTAATGTGCTCTACATTTTTTGTATGGTAAGTTTTTGTGTATCTCGTAGGGTTTAGCAGTTATGCAAAACTCTGTAAAATTCACCCAGAGGTGAATCTGTAATCTGTAATCTTCAGAGGCTATTCCCAGAAAATTCAAGATATACATTTTATTTGTCAGGTAAATATCTTTAATATATTATATTTTTATCAAAATCTTTATAGTAATTTTTGAGAAAATAAAAATTTTCGAAAAAAGTTCCATATAAGGGGCAGTTGGGGTGGGGTGATTGTCTTGAACATCTTTGTGTCATATCCTTGGAAGAAACCATACTTAAATACCAAGCTTGGTATTCAACGGTCTTTTCGTTTTTGAGCTATGCTGTCCACAGACACATAGACGCACACACACATGGACCTTTCTGTATATTTTTTTTGTATTCAGGGGGACCCAAAACATGTTTTTCCGGTGAAATCTCGATATCGAATTTTTGGGTGGAGTGCAATACCTTCTCTATACACTATGTACATAGTACGTGTTGAGAAAGTAAAATTTAATCTGCCAGGGAAGACGGTTCCGGTGGGAGTTGCACCGTTAACGAGTCCTGATTTACCGTCGGTAATATAAAGGTAAACCACTCGATACTTACGAGAGATATCCAGAATATAACGGAACGATTTGACACAACTAAATAACGAAGGATATCAACACAATTTTATTTCCAAAGTTACAGTACCTTACTCTATTTCTCAATGTAATCTTCATTCTGTCAAGACATTTATTGTCACGTGGTATGAGTATTTCAATGCCAAAGACTTATTCATTTTTTGAATGCACAAAATCTACGGCCAATGGAATTTTATTGGCGGATAACTCAAATCTATTGGATAATGCAACGAAGAAGTCTTCATTGAGGAAATGCCTCATAATTTACGAGTAATAGAGAACGAGACAGTGTGCACGAAAAAAGCCGAAGTGTTGGTTGATTTATCGTATGGAGGAGTTGAAAGTAAATGCTGATAAAAGAATTCAGAAAAAACTTTCGACACCATATATGACATTTTGGATGGAAAATATTTACCAATCAACGAAGACCTCAAAGTGGCATTTTAGCGGTGGAAGAACGTCTACATTGAAAGACCGGTAACACGGGACAAAAAATACCTTGATAACGACGGCGATTACGTTGAGAAATAGAGTAAGGTACTGTAACTTAGTAAATAAAGTTTTGTATTTTTCGTTTTTATTTAGTTATACCAAATGTTTCGTTACTTTTTTGGATGACCCTTGTAAATTGTGAAAGGTGTCTTGTAACAGGCCATGTTCATCCTCTTCACATTTTAAACAACTTTTCAAATAAATTTGTAGCAGTAGTTCACTTTGAGAAATCCTGACGAACATATTTGCTCTTGAGCTCTTCAGCTTTGTATTTTATATGATTTTTTATTTACTCAAAGATAATAAGGATACATGTGGGAATCCTTGAAGCCACAAATCCTTACCTAATAGCTCTTAACTTCTGGAAACACGCTAAATATATGTAGGCACTTACTGAGCCCTATTGAAAACATGCATAATCGTGCTCTTCACCCAACCAACAAAAAATTTAATTTTAAAAACATCTGATGCGTTCCATTCAATGACTTTCTCTACCCATTCTAAATCAGCCATATGCTCTGGACATCAGATTGACTTGCTAAGAAGCCTGAGCCAATATTATGGTTGCAAGCACAAAGGAGTACAGAAACTAATAAACATAAATGGACAGATTTCTGCTGCAGATGGAATTAAAGCAGAATCAGAGTAAACAGCTAGAGTTAAGTGTAAGACTGTGTTTTTTGCTCTTCCTGATGATGCTTACACAGAAGGAAATTTAGAATTCCAACACTTGAACTTGGTGAGTATATCAATTCAATATACACTATGGTGGAAATAAATACCACCCAATCATCCTCGCTTCAATGTCTGCTTATTTGCAATCCTCAAATTGTTCTTGAAACACACAATATCTTTATCGCCCTTATTATTATTATTATTATTATTATTATTCACAAAGCCCACCTGGGTTGTGTAGTGGTAGTCTGTCTACCTCACATTCAACAGGTCGTGAGTTCGAATCTCGCTTAGGGTAACTCACCTGAATAACGTTTTATCGAGGTTTTCTCTCATCCTGAGAAGACAAATGTCAAGTAGCTTTAAGCTCCATGTACCCCGAGATCATTTGAACATCGTTACACTAATTTCATTCCTCGTCCAATATGACCAAAGTACCTTAAGTTACAAAAAAAAAAAAAAAAAACTTAAGTAGTTGCAAACCATGATAACATAGAATCAAAGCCTTCTAAAATACAGTATCTTATAAGGCTTTAATGACCACATTCCATGAGGTTGTAAACCTAGTTTTTCCCTTCTTGCGGTTCTAATGACTGAAACACAATAGGAAGGCTTTATGTTTTCTATTATTTTCAAATCATTACAATTGAAAAAGGGTGAGTTCTACTTTACAACCTCGTGAAATGTGGCCGTCAAGGCATGATAAGAACTACACTGTTAAATAGGCATCATACACCAACTGCTTATCACCAAAGTGGCTCGGTCCCGCATGTGAGTTTTGTGGTGGACAAAGCTGCGTCTGAATGGGTTTTCTACGGTGTCTCCAGTAATGGAAATACTTTCTAAATAATCATCTTTCCTTTCATACTTTATTCTCAAAATCGCGTATTCAAACCGTCGGTAAATTTTTTCGGGCGTAAAAATCCATCGCATGACGTTCTTCCAAAGTTAACTAAAGTTATTCGTTCCATGTTGTAAATTTACGGCACGTAATGCCCTCAAACTACAAATGGAGGCCTCTGATCAAAATTAAGCGGTCTTTCTTGCCCAATGTAGAATGAGACGCTGAGAATTGCAGCAGTTAAAGAGTGTCCAAATATAAAACTTCCTTTCATCAATGTTACCATATTTTCCAAGTATTTTCTTCCTCACCGGCACTGGCTTAAAGTCTTGGGGCGGGGGGGGGAGGGTAAGTTCTCCATACCAGGAGTGCAAACAGTAAAATAAGTAAGAAGTTGGGACCACTATATTCCTGGACAACACGTGGTGACATTAGAAATTTCATTAGATTTTGTTTGATTAATAATCCATTCAAAATAATGAAACGCAATCATGGAAAAATGTGCAAGTACATGCATTGAAAAAGTGTAGTAGAATCCTTCCTCTTACCTAGTTATAGTCACGGGTTCAATCCCAAGCAACATCATATGAGATTTCTGGTGGACAAAGCGGTGCAGGGGTGGGTTTTCTCCAGGCTCTCCGGTTTCCGCCACATACCACCTGTGCTGCATCTTCATTCCATGTATCATCAGTGTATCGCCTGCGGTGCCACAGTAGTAAAAGCGGTCATTAAACTCTATCAATAACATAATCTCGGAACTAAAAAAGACTCGATTTTTATCTCGTCTTTTCAAATTGATTATATAGTAATGTACCTCATAAAGTTCATATCGAAATATACTACTTCGGAACTTGAAAGGAAATGTAGTTTTCTATAGAATGAAATTATACAATGATCCTTTTATCATATAGTGGATGCGGGCTACGATAATTTGTTGTTTTTCGAGTGTGATCATACAAATTAAGGCTTCTAGCAAATGTTAGTTCTTCAAATTTGTGTTGTCACTTCCCATTGCAAAAATATGGACGTAGTGGTTATTACTGTTTTTCTAAGTCGCTTTAAGTACTTGGTTACATCGTGACATATCTGTTAGGTGAGGTACTCGTTGATCGGTATATGGTGACCAGTAGACTTCTAGGTTTCACCTCCGTTCCATATCACTTTCCCTTCGCACCAAGCTCATGGTGTAAGGATGCCGTCAAGTCAAGTTGCTTACCATCCGTAGTAACATGGTGAAATCCGTAGTGAGATAATAGCGGTCTCATCCCTTTACACTATATCACTTTACTCCGGGACAAGCAGATGGCATTAGAATTCCGTCCAATGTAGCTGCTTTCACCATCTGTGAATAGATGGCAGCGCAATCGCATTTACCATCTATTTTCGGTTTGTTTTTACTGTTATTTTAGGGAAACTTTGTGACCGAATCTTAAGTATCCAATACAGCATTTACCTGGAGAGAAACGACGAGAAAACCTCAGCCACTTTGGTGGGCCCACGGGACTTGGTCTCAAAACTTCCCGAATACGGCCCACAAATGTTATAGCGCGAGACATCTCGCTCGGTATGGTTGTTTTTAGTTTCTCTAAGCATACTGTGTACATAGTGTATACAGAAAGTATTTCTATTGCACACAAAATTGGATACCGAGATTTCACCGAAAATATATGTTTTGAGTCCTCCTGAATAAAAAAAAAGCATTTTTAGAAAAATATCCGTGTGTGTGTGTGTGGGCAGCAAAGCAAGAAAAACAAAAATACCATTAAATATCAAATTTGTATTTAAGTTAAGTATCTTCCAAGGATGTGACACAAAGAAAAGGATTTCAGTCCCACAGCAACCATATTTTAAAACATTTGACTATCAGCTCAGCCTAGCATATTCACTATTTTCCTTCTACTTATAAGGTACTAGGTAATAAGATCGTTACTGCTAATGTTTTACTCGATTAGCTACTTATAAGGAACTAAGAACTAAGATCGATTCTGCTAACGTTTAACTTGATTAGCATGAAGTAGAAGAACAAGCTTATTAGCAATAATTTGTTCGAGATGTAGAGAAAGTCTCGTCAGATTTTTATTAAAATGCAATGCATGTGTTTCAAATATTTTTATAACAAATTATGTGTATATATATATATATTTTGAATTTTCTGGGAATAGACTCTAGAGACATTTCTATTCTGGATGATTTTTGTATAATTGATAAACCGTAAAAGATAGACAAAAATTTACTAAACAAAACTGTAGATCTGCTTAAAACTTAATGTAAAACTTTTTTGTAGAGATAACCGTTTCCCAAATACTCTAAATTATTGGTTTCAGTTTTAAGCTACTTGAAGGATTCTGAAACGTAACGTTGATTTTCTTTTCGCCTCTCTTTTGTTTACTCACAGCAAGCAAAGAGAACCAGATTTCATTTGTTTCAAACAGCGAACGGCTGTTAAAAGATGTTATTTTCGCTTTAGCCTGTGCATTCTTTTATTGCCCTTTCAACAAAAATTAATACCAAATCTGACAATGTTTATCTTGATTAGTATGGTGTATATAAAAGAATATTTTGTAAGAAAAGTTGTTTCATGAACGGCTAGAGAAAGTCATGTGAATGGAACTCATCAAATGTTGATGTTATCAACGCCACAGGACACGTTCACCTGGATGATTTAGAAATATAACATGGATATTCTTTAAAATTGTTAATTCCGTGAAGAGGATTATTAGCAAAAAATACTACTTGAACTTTAGAATTTTCTTCTATAGTAAATGTTTGCTTTTATCTTATGTTTTACCAGTTATAAAATTATCTTTCCTAAGAAAGAGCAAACATGTTATTTACATAACATTTAAAATAAAGGTTATATTCCACTATTAGTATCTCAAACATAACTTTCAAAGCCAAACCGTTACAATTATTTTTAGGAAAAGCTAACAATGTTTAAAGTTTGGAATACTTTTAAAGTATTAATGTTTACCAATTTACTTAACGCAAGGCTACTGATAATTAGGATTAGCCATAACTATGACAACAATACATACATTTTTAATATCATTACTATCACTTTTTGCGGTTCTCCTTAGCGCGGTGGTAGCGCAGCTGCATACCAAGCGGGAGACCTGGGTTCGATTCCCAGTACCCGCGTAGGTATTTTTCCCCCGCTGGGAGACCTGGTCTGGGGTGTCCTCAGCCTCGTGAAGGCTCTGGGGTGGCCAATTGATGAGCTACTTGATGGAGAAGTAGCGGCTCCAGGTCATAAGGACCGCATTAACCGGCCGGCGGTGGGGTCGAGGCACTAACCACGTCTCACCCTCAAATACTGCACCATATCGATGCCGACTGTCATGGACCGAGATGAGGGACGCAGCGGCCGGGCGGTAGGCCAAGGTTTCTTGTGAGCTGTCGTGCCATGAAGTTATTGTTATTTTTTACTGTATTGGTTTCGCTACAACTTTTGTCAAGCGTTCATTCGATGCTTTTCAGGGTGCACAACGTGCAGTGAAGCTGACCGTTGCACCCCAAAATATTAATATTCCATCACTGAAAGATGATGAACTATTATAATTAGTGGTTTAGTATTCGTTTTGTTTTCTTTGTGGTGCATAAGTTCTTAAAACGTATATTTCCGGTAAAATTGCTATCAAGATAAATTTCCTGTTCCTATGAAAGTAAGGACAATATAAAATGATACTTAATACAAAATGGGAATGTCACTTTCCTCCTATCCATAAAGAAGGGTAAAGTCGAAATAAGATACGAAGAGAGGAATTGTTATCCCAGCCGTGAATTAACTTCAAAAAAATGGCTAAAATGCACAAAAAGACAATAATTGCGCACTAAAGCGATTTGTATAGATTCTTACTCATTAACGTCAGTCTCACTTTTTGCTCGTTAGCAAAACGAAGAGCATAAATCTCATTGTTATTTGATATGCCTGAAAAAGCAGGAAATAGAAGAAAAACTCCGCAACTCTGATTACAACCCGCTGATTTATGAAGTTTCGCATTCCGCTCCTACTTTTTTTTCTTGCTGCTAATGAAGCTGCTAAGCTCCTCTTGAAGTGTGCTCATAAGAGGAATCAATCGGCAACTAAGCCGAGGTGATTTGTAGCAGTGAAGCGAAGCGAGTTCTTTGTCATCAACATCAAAGAAACGGTGGAGCATCGCAGGTGAAGCCGCCTGACCTGTACGCAAGAAGCGCTGGACAAGGTAGGCCTTGTATTCATGAACTACAGTATCGATCACATTCAGGATTCTGCCAAGCGACGTTAATTCTTTAGCACGCTTTCCCTATCCTGCTGTCCGTCCAAGTCATTGTATAGAGCATAGAGATGGGGAAACGTACTTACTACTTGGATCTGGGGCAATTAAAACAAGCAGTGTGTTCATCTATTCTTAGAATAGTGGTGCATGAGATAGAGAAATACACTGTACGGACTTTTTAATTATAGGTCACGTAGAAAGTGTATAAAGTAGTGAATTATGGTTTATCTCTGGTAAGATTTCTAACTTTAGGTAAACGACCTTTGAGTCCACCCAGGTTGTATCAGATTTCAGTGCACTGGTCTGAAAAACAATTCAGGCACAAACTAAATGAACAATACGGCCGCGCCGTGGCCGAGGGTTAGATCACTCGCCTCTCGCCTAAACGGCAAGAGTTCCATCCCAAGAGACCGCTTGTGAGATTTGTGGGAGGGCGTGTTTTCTCCATGTTACCCGGTTTCCCCCGCCATCGCATTCTACCGGTGCTCCATCTTCATTCATATATCACTAGTGTCATCGCCTGCGGTGCCTCAAGTAGTAAAAGTGGGTGTTGAACACTACCCAAAAAATGAACAATGTTGTATCGATGTAAAATGAAGGGGAGCTTCGCATAGCGTCTCTACGATCGAGTTTCATTACGATTGACATTCAAGCAAAAGCTAAACCAATATAATTCGGCTTTCTGGAGCAGGCCTGAGAAACACTACTCCCAAAGTGGCATGCCATTCCCCAACTTCCCCTTTCAGGATCTCCAAAGCGTAACGACCGCTTTATTTGTGGAGTTGCAGTACCTTGTGCCAACGTGTTTTGCAAAACGAGCAGTGATGACTTCAACCAACACTCCAAAACAAATTCTGAGCTGTGAGTGAGAAAACAAGTGCTTTATTATTCTAAAAGTCTGTAATTAAACACATGCTCACAACATTTGCAGTTATGTTTACAAACTTAAGTATAAGAATACTTCATATACAAATACAAATGTTCGTATGGATATTATAGATAATTATGGGGGGTGGGGGTAGATAAACTAAAAGGCAAATGTTAAAGGTAGCCAAGAAGATGCACATTCCCCTGTTGTAAATATCACCGAAAACATTGCAGGGAAAATCATAAGCCTTTATGAAGAAATGTGTAAAGACACTTACCCTTCATTGCAAACGCCTTAAAGGTTATTATGTTTTTCAAATGGGAAGAGTTCTACGTAGATGAGATACGTTAACGTGATTTGCGTTGCCAGGTCGCTACACCCACTATTTTATATTTCCCTCTCACTCGCACACTGAGCATGCAAATCTGCCTGGCGATATATGTTTATTCATGTGTATTATGAAAACTATTTGAGCTATCTGTTTTTTCGATTCTGCTACGAACATTACTTCCTATCTTCCTCGTGAGTTTTTTGTTTGCAAAATTTAAATATTTTTCTTAGCGCAAGTAGTATTTATGAGAGATGGAATCACTTATTGCATTAACCGGCGTGTAACGCCTATGTCAACACTGCAGCACTCCGATTGGCTGCCGGCCTGGTGGCGCTCAAGGACAAACCTCATCCTATTTGAAAGTAATTGTAGTTAATCTCGCGCAAAAATAAGGGAATGAACAACAGAAGCTTATATTCTGAGAAGAAATTATCGCAACTGATCTATAATCCCTCCCATCTCTCTCTACCTCCCGCCCTCAAGAAGATTCCCCTTCCTGGGGCATAGGTACAATAAGCTCAGCATCTACCATCCTACATACTTGTTAGCAAAAGGTTACGTGGCTATAAAATAACAATGGGATGTAAATTCGGAGTTACTAATACAAATTAATATAATTTCTACCAGAGCTATGAAGTTCCGGGTATGCTGATAATGTGATCCGAAAGCATGACATTTTAATGCAGAAAAGCATCCTTGTGTAAGATTCATACCATGAGAAGGAGTTGTCATAAATGTCATTAAATTAAGTGTTTCTTAAAGAAATCTGGTGTGTCACTATCAACTGATTTGCTCTATCATTCAGTCTCACAAACAAATTATTCTTACAAAAGATTATTCTTCTGTCTGCATAATGCTATTCAAGTTAGGATTTACAAATAGTTATATTGTTTAGTTCTTTATAAGTAGAATGAAAAAAGGAAATATACAAGGATAAAGCGACAGCCAATCTGTTTCAAGCTGTCACAATGCGATTGTCATTGAAATTCGGTTCTCTTTCCATGGCCAGGAGAAAAACAAAGGAGATGTGAAAAATGGATGAGAACTTCCCGTTTGAGAAAAGTGTCAAGTATTTTCAAATTGAAATCAATAAAGGGAATAACTCTGAATATATATAAGCGTTTTTAGACCTAACCATTTGACTTTGAATGAAGATGATTTCAGGAGTTATTTCCAATAATTTCAGAATGTGCATTTTATTTGCCATGGAAATAACAAGGCTTGAAATGCCAGTTGGTGCACTTTTATTTTACCGTTAGAAAAACTATCATCACATAGTTGTAGTATTAATAGTTTTTCAAAAATCGTTTTATTTCACTATATTCCATTTACTTAATATAGCTTTAACTAGTTGGTCATATATGGATAATTCTTTTCACGATACTCGTCAGTCTTCGTGGTGTTTTTCCTTGTAGCCACATCAGATGATGTTGCCAGGGTACTCAGATGGTCTTCTTTCTTAACGCATTGGTCATTATGGTTTGTAGTAATCTACATATCTTGTTCATGCCACCAGTTTTGGGTCTTCCGATATCTCTTTTCTCCGTCAGCTGTAATTCTTAAAATGCAATGATAGTCTCTCTAGAACCATTCTTTGTTCATGACCTATCCACTGGGTTTTATATTTTTTAGTTTTATCATTCAGATTATATGTATATATTTCTCTTCTTACATCTTAAATATTTTGGTGATCTCTGGAACAGCCTTCTAAGTCAAATGCTTTACACACTACACTACTTTGATCAATTGCAAGGAGATGGCGCTGGGGTGCGTTCGGTCAAGCAGAGAAAAATTATACTTATTAACAGAGTAAGTAGTATAATCAATTCACTATATGTGGATAGATGGCGCATAATATAAATTACCTTTTATTTTCAATTACACCAATGCTTTTCAGACTGAAGGTGGAGTTTTGGGCCGTGAAATTAAATATCAAATCCGTTTATTACCTTGGCGACTGAGGGAAACCACGAAACAATCCTGCCAGATCGGTTGGTGCACTGGATTTAAACTATTCCTTATACGGGGCACAGACTTTACCACTTGAGCCATCTAGCAATTTTCTTTGTTTATAGCCTTTAAAAATGTTTTGTTTATGTAACAAAGTTGCAATCTTTGCAAATCTTCTCAAGACATGTACTTTTTAACTGATCATCTTTCGACGTCTTCTTCAGATACATAAACCGATGGTGTTAGTTGTTCTGGTGTTCAGCATTTTAGGAATATGCAAATCAATGCCACCTACTGCCTTTAGTCGGATTTATCAAATCAAGCTTTGAAGTAATCCCGCTCTGTATCTGCTACTGGCTGCTCCAATGGTGACCAATGAAATATTTCTCCGATGAGTGCAGTTTAATCGACTGAGTATTAAATGGTTAATACAAGATTTGTTTAGAAAGAATTTTCAATTGGTTGCAGGAAGAATAGTCAGTTTGTTCCTGAATCTAAATAAGAAAAATGATAACTACTTTGTATTAATTCTCTTAGCTTTCGTGTCTTATGAGGTTTGTGGTTTAAGCAAAAAATATCCACATTAAAATTAATAAGTTAAAATACTATACCTACGCTAAAATACTATATGGCACATCCTCTTGCGAGCCCCGCCAAGTGGGTGATAAACAGAACGCTATACTTATGCTCTACCGACTTCCAATAACTCTTCCACTTGTAATAGCTGTAAGAGTACAGAAAGAGGAATTAAATTTTGTATATATACGCTCTTTTGTTAACCTAAGAGACGCTTACCTCATGACCGTTCCACCAAATCATCTTATTCATCTCTGATACAATTTTTCACTATGTGAAATTCAGGGTATTGGTGTTCCTTTTTAATTCCCAGAAATGGTCAACGTTCATTTACAAGCACTTTTAGATTTTTGAATATAGTTTATTCTAATGAACTGAACTTGAATTAATGGCTGAGTTATTGACTAAGTTTCGGAACACCTAATTTCCCTTGTATCTAATTAATTGATTTTTTCCAACGCTAAATTTGCGGGCTAATGATTCTTAGTCATTGTAATCGTAACCCGTGACTTTTACATTATTCGTTGGTTTGAATGTATCAATTATGGATCAGTATTTCTCTATAAATGAATTATTAATTTAATACGATAATAATAATTAATCAGCTTCCTGAGTAACTTTTCTGAAATCTGCTTAAATTATTGACGGATAAATTCAAAAGAAATAACGCACAATGGCAGAGACGATAAATGTGCCTTGTGTTATAAAACCTTATTTTTTTAAAGTTTATTGCAAAAGGCACACGCAGCCATATATACTTTGTGGTTTTTATATTGTTCAGAAACTAAATTTTAAAGTCACGTTCAACAAGCATTCTTAGGTTTCCGTAGGAAGTATGAGGCGATTTAGTCGTTGTTAGTTCTTCTGTTAGGCTATTCTAATGCTCCTATTGTTGCTTTTTCCTAACTAATATTACACGTTTTACAAACGCAGAAAGTTATGGAAGTCTAGAAACCAAATGTTTTGCACATATCTTAAAGCAGGAAGAAAAGAAAAAAAAAAGGATATGTTACTTTCTAAGACTTTCTCCTCCCTCTATAGTTGATCAGTGGTAATATATACAAATCTTATGGAAGTTCAATTTGAACCTTTATAGAAATAGAGTAAACATTTCCTTAAGGAATACCAATACTCAAAAGCTTAACAATTGAATGCTATTTATGGTGCTCAGACAATTTTATGAACTTCCCATAAAATGGTAAGGTCTTTGAAATAATGACTAAGTATTGAACAGTTGGCATCATTAATAAGGGATATCTCGGAAATTATTTGTGACACAAATTATTTCTAAAACAAAGTGTGTCGAAGAGTTCTGCATTTTATATAATACGTCTTTATTTACCATTTACAAATGTTCAAGATTATACAAAATACTCCCCCAAACCTATTGCCAGAAAATTCAACATTTATTGTTTATTTGTCATGTAAACATCTTTAACGTGTAATATTTTAATAAAATTGTTATAGCTGTCTTGAGGGAATCTAAAATGTTTAAAATTCTTTCAAGTTAAAGAGTTTTAGGGGTAGAGATATTTAACCATGCGCACCCACCGACCTTTTATATTCACTGTTATGAAGTCTCAAAAGTATACATTTTCGATGAAATCTGGCTATTGATTTTTTATTGGAATACAATACTTAATCTCATCTCACGTGGGAGAAGTAAAAGAAGAGCTTAAGGCCCGCCTGGGTAGCGTGGTGGTGGCATGTCTGTCTCACGTTCAAAAGGTCGTGAGTTCGAATCTCGCTTAGGGTGAGTTACCCGGATAAGGTTTTTTCGGGGTTTTCCCTTATCCTGAGAAGATGAATGTCGAGTAACTTTAAGCTCCATGGACCCCGAGATCATTTGAGCATCATATCATCAATTGCATTCATCGTCCGGTATGACCAAACCAGGTTAAAGGACGTTAAACAAAAGAAAAAAAAAAAAAGATTAAGACAAAATTATGTAATAGATCGATTGGACTGAAACTTTCGAAAATAATGTGGTAATACTCTTAAATAGGCTAAGTCTGAGTATTCAACATATTTGTTTAAATGGCCTGCAGTTCTACGGAACGTGGGAGCCAATTTCTGAATGCGACCATGGTAGTTTGTCCTTGCCTCTGTAGACTGGCCGTGATTGTATTGATAGATGTAATGCAGGAAATATATGAATTTCAAGTGTATTATCGAGATAAAAAACAGCGTGAATTACTAAACTATCAGCCAGCACTAATAAGCTTACAAAAATTTTCGACGATATGATAGCTTGGAGGAACGAAAATGCAAAATTCCGGGAAGAATGACAAGACATCCAAAAAGTCAAATCCACATCATGTCTCTCCTCCCATGTGGTCTCACGTATTTGTTTTAATACATGTAGGAAATGTTTTTAGCACAAATGTTACATGATCATTATCGTATCTCCAGCATCGATTCGTAACTTCAACAATGCCCTGAAGTTGCCTTCACCGAAGATCTTTCCAATTCTAAATTACCAATATCTCTGTGACCTATTAATGGTATGTAGAGTCTTAGGCTTTCACGGTCGGTGTTATCAACCTTATTATCTAAGTTTGCCGGGCTTGTTGGCCGTGGTCCAGTTGTAGCCATAACCGACGAGTGGTGGTTACCAGCGGCAGTTAATAGCGCCCGTCTTCCTGGACTCCGGAGCTAGATTCTCACCCTGATGATGCCGAACGCACCTTTTGGTGAAACGTCGGTTATGCCAACAACTGGACCACGGCCAACAAGCCCGGCAAACTTAGATAAAAGATTACTAATATATTTTCGATTCCACATAATACATTTTTTTTTATAATGGGTATGCGTTTCTACGATTATCTTCAATAGTTTTCATTTCCTGGGATCTCATTTAGACAACACGGCAAATAATTTTCCCTCCATTACAATAAAACATTTTTTTTTAAGTTTGCAAGGTGATATTTCCTGCTCTTGTGGTGTTTGATCATTTCAGTGTTTTTTTTTTTTTTTTTAACTTTGAGTGACTCCGACACCAACTTTCCAACTTCACATTATTTGTACCCACCTCATGCCGACCAAGGACAGTGCACATTTTGACAATCCGATACAAACAATTTTGCTTTTAGATATCCATGTCCCTTTAACCAGAGCATCTGAAAATACCGAGTTTTCCCCTCAGACTTAAGTCTGTTGTAGGTTACCAAGTATTTTTCAACCACTGGTACCTTTCCTCATCTGCAAGAATTGAACTGTTAGTTGAAATTGAGCTTTATTTATGAACGCTCTTTAACTGCTGCGGTTCTCAGTATCCCATTCTATATTGGGCGTGAAAGAACATTTACTTTTGCTCAGAGGTCTCTTTATCAGGCTTGAGATTCTTTTATTTGCCATAAATCTATGACATGGGACCAGCTGCTTTACCATGCTGAGGTTTTTACTCCCGATTAAACATCCCATCCGCCTGGTTTGAATCCTCAATCTTGGGAGCCATTATGTTACCTCTAGACCACGGAGGAAGACCTGTAGTTGGTAATTAGTTTCCTGTAAATATAAAAATAAAGATCTAATTAACTGCTAAAAACTAGAGTAAGCTCATACACGTATAAATGCGCTACATACGTACTTAAAAAAATCTGATGTGTTCCATTCACATGACTTTCTCTACATCCCTGCAACAAATTATTGTTAAAAAGCTTATGCTAATATTTACTTCATCCAATCAAGAACAAATAAGCAGAAATAGTCTTATTACTTTCTTCCTTGTAAGTAGAAGCGAAATAAGGGAGTACCATAAGTTAAAGTGACAGTCAAAAGCTGGTTGCAATGTGACTGAAGTTCCTTTGTTTGTATGGACAGGAGTTGACAAATTCTCGTATGAGAAAAGTATAAGTTTTTCAGGACTGAAACCAAAAACAAGGAGTATCTCAAAAACGATCAACTGCACGAAAAAAAATTATATGACATAAATTGTGTGTATTAATATGCTTTACATTTTTTGTGTGGTAAGATTTTGTCTATCTCTTAACGGTTTACCAGTTATGCAAAATTCCTGAAGAATAAAGTAGTCTTCAGAGGCTGTTCCCAGAAAATTCAAGATATACATTTTATTTTTCAGGTATCTGTAATATACGATATTTTAATCAAATTCGTTAGATCCATTTTTGAGAAAATGAAAATTTTCTAAAAAAGTTCCATGTACAGGGTAATTGGAGTGGGGGGATTTTCTTGCAAATCTTCTTGTCGCATCCTTGGAAGATACCAAACCTAAATACCAAATTTGGTTTTTAACGGGCTTTTCGTTTTTGAGCTATGCTGTTCACAGACACACACACACGGACCTTTTCGTAAAAATGCTTTTTCTGGATTCAGGGGGACCCAAAACAAGTACTTCCGGTGAAATCTCAGTATCGAATTTTTGGGTGGAATACAATACCTTTTCTATACACTATGTACATAGTTCGTATAGCGAAAGTAATAAGTAGTTATAATGCTCATAAAAATATGTTTTTTGAACTTGCTTTTAACAACATAGCGGGATGATGTCGAACAAGTTGGCAATCGTTCCAAAAGGGTCGCGATACCTACCTATGTGGAGACTGAAGATGCTGATGGAGTGTTGACAGTAATGCAGTTGCCGCAAGCGAGGATGGATGATTACAAGAACCACCACATTCAATCCCTTTTCCAGCCTCTGCAACTGAATCACCCGTTTTTACTATCTCTACACATACTATGTACATAGAGTATAGAGAAAGGTTTGTATTCCACCCAAAAATTCTATACCGAGAATTTCACCGGAAATGGAAGTTTTAGGGTCCTCGGTATGAAATAAAGCCTTTTTAGAAAAAGGTCCGTGTGTGTGTATCCCGTGTGTCTGTGAGCACGATAACTCAAAAACGAAACGTCGGTAAAATACCAAATTTGGTATATAAGTTAAGTATCTTCCAAGAATACGACACAAATGTTTTGAGGAAGCCCCCTCCCAAACTACCCTTTACATGGAAACGTTTTTGAAAATTCTGATTTTCTCCAAAAAAGGTTCCAACGATTTTGATTAAAATACCGTGTATTAAAGATATTCACCCGAAAAATAAAAAAATAGCTTGAATTATCTTGGAATAGCCTCTGAAGACCTCCTTATTCTGGATGCATTTTACTGGATTTTGCATAACTAGTAAACTATAAGAGATAGACAAAAACTTACTCCACAAAATATGCAGATTCGTTGAAACACACAATTTATGACATATATATATATATATATTTTTTTTTTCTCGTGGAGTTTATCATTTTTGAGATACTCCTTGTTACTGGTTGCAATTTTAAAATTCTTAAACTTTTCACATACGGAATTTGTCAACTGCGGGCAATGCAAGGGAACTGTTTTCATCCACATGGCAATCAACTTTTAAAAGATTTGACTAACGTTTTAGTCTAGTGTGTTCCATTTTTTCCCTTCTACTTACAAGAAATCATTACTGCTAATACGAATGTCATTAGCATGAAGTAGATAGAAGAATAATCTTTTTAACAATTTGTTTCAGACATTTAGAGCAAGACGTGTGAATGGAACACGTGAGATTTTTTTTGTAGAGGAATGTAACTTAAGCTCTGTCTTGGTCGCTCATTATAGGTAAGAATAATACAGTATCACTTGTTAATCACTAACGCTTAGCAGTCACTACAGTCAACTAAATACAAAACATACTAAAATTTGGTTTCATTGTCGTACCAATGACAACCATTTGAAAACCGTCCCATCCAACTTGATGCGTGCGTCTTGCTTATTCGTCTATTTCAATTGTAATTGCAAGCAAAAGATCCAACAAGATTCACATAGTCAGCCAGAAGGAGTAAGAGCTTCATTCACATATTTTCAGGTAATACTATTCACCTGTGGACGTCTCCTTAGCACGGTGGTAGCGCAGCTGCCTACCAAGCGGGAGACCTGGGTTCGATCCCCAGTACCGGCCTGGGGATTTTTCCCCCGCTGGGAGACCTGGACCGGGGTGCACTCAGCCTCGTGAGGTCCCTGGGGGGCCAATTGAGTAGCTACTTGATGGAGAAGTAGCGGCTCCAGGTCGTGAGGACCGCATTAACCGGCCGGGAGGGGCTCGAAGCGCTGACCACGTCTCACCCTCCAATACTGCACCCCATCCATGACGTCTGTAGTGGACCGAGATGGGGGACGCAGCGGCCGGGCGGTAGGCCAAGGTTCCCCGTGAGCTGTCGTGCCATGGAGTTATGTTATTCACCTGTTTTGACAATTTGGGAATGTTTCAATAATTTAATTTTCCCATATTAAGTATGTGATGAAATCTCCATACTCCATAATGCACAAAACACTAATAGCGGGACCGTATAAAACTACTAGTCTATTTTTAAGCGTATGTGGGGAGAGGCATGTACCTCGTACCACCTCCCTAAATCCGCATATGCATATCGATATTGCAATTGAAAAGTATAGCGTATTTGACAATTCATTTGACAATATTTTTCGGAAATGGTTAACGTTCAACAATTTTATTTCACATGCATTTTGTGTTTCAATGAGATTTACATTGCATGTGTAGCAAGTTTTTGCCTATTTCTCACACTAATCTAAATTCATTTAGAAGGAAGAGGATTTCGAAGGATCACAGAAAATTCAAGGCATATATTTTATAATTCAAATATGTTACTCATATGATGTTTTAAACAAAATTATTTGTAATTTTTGAGAAACTAAAAGGCAATGAACATTATTTCCATGTAAACTGTGGTTTGAAATACGGGAACTTTGCAGAAAACGTGTGTGTTATATCCTTGGAGGAGTTGAAGTTTAATGCAAGTTTTGTATTTAGCCTACTTTTTTAAATGTTTTTTTAGGATATAGAAATATTAAACCGTGGAAATAGTCGAGTAGAAAAAGTAATAAAATGGGTGACTGAAATAGAGACTTACTGAATAAGTTTTCTTTTAAGGTAATAATGTTCAACTCCTGTAGAAATATAGTCGAACTTAAATCTAGTTCGAATGATTCATATAAATGTTTCTCTAGCTTTTAGTTAATGCTAGAACCGCTGGTAATTCATATGTGAATCGAATGGCGAGTGCGGCAAATCCAAGGCCACTGCACTCTAGTTTCACTCTATAAATTTGATAGTGCAAGTGGTTCCAGCTTGGCTGCGCGCCAAAAGATCTGCAAGTAAACCGCGACTGGCAGGAGTATACCTTCAAATAAAACGCAACATTGAGGGCTTGCCATTGTCACGGCTGAATCAAGTGTTGAGAATGAAATGAGAGGACGCAAGTATTAAGGTAATAAATTTCCTAGGTATTTCATGAAACAGATATACCGGTCTTTGTTCGAAAGTGTTTTTACATATGAATTGCTATTGTATGGTAATAGTAAGCTTAATGCAATTTTACTTTTACAGAAAAAGGTTCTACGGATTTTATGCAATATAACCTCCAGAAAATCACTTGAAAACCACGTTTTAAATACAAAAGATTATAACAGGGTATAATTATTATACTCTTGACCTAGTATTTTATGTAAAGGAAATATTAACGAATTAGTTTCAATCAATGAAATTCATCAACACAATAGGAGATATAATGGTAATTTTCAAGTGCACTATATAAGACTAGGTAAGGTTCAATCCATTCACCTTATCACTAGTATTAGGATTTATAATAAATTGCCAACTCACATTAAAGAACTAAATGATGATAGTTTTAATTCACAGATGAAGATGCGGTTATGTAAAGTCCATTTTAAAGCTTGTTTTGAGTTTTGCAATAGTGATACATTTGAGTGTTTTATATTCAGTTTGGTATAGCCTATTATCATTTTTAATGGTAAAATACGTGTATAATTATTATTATTATTATTATTATTATTATTATTATTATTATGACCTTTACTCAGTGACCTATTGTGTACTACGCTCTTCCTCCATCCTGCTCTGTGCTTTGTGGTGGAGAACGCGCGTATACTCCTTCTCAGACGAGTCAATTTGGAACAACCTGAGAGAGTGTGTATCTCTTCATTGCGTTGTCCATATGTCAGCTTCTGGTTACCGAGGTCCGGATTCCAACCCTGCGCAGGACGATGGAGTTTTTTCGGCCGAATAATCCTTAGGAGGGGTTCTTTCAGATGGGAAATAATTACCAACCATCAGGATGTCGTCATCCATGGTCTAGAACTAACGTGATGTTCCCAAATGCTTACGGATTCAAACCCGGATGGCGATGGATTTTTTTTTTTTGGGCGCAAAGTCTTTAGCGTGGTAAAGCTACTGGTCCCGTGCCTTAGATTTACGACACGCAAAGGAACGTCTGAGAAACTAGTTACAGAGTGTCCATAATTAAAACTCAAACTAGTTTTCGTTTATCCTACCTATCATGTGTTTCAAATATGCATGAAATTTTCTCGATAACAAATCGCAGCATTTATTGCTACTTTTAATTCAATGCCAGAATAATGCATACTCCCACAGTAACTAGCTCCAACCTTAGAGGAGCACCTTTTGGTTATTCCTGACCTAGTACAATAGTGAAGGAGAAACGAACGGCCTCAGTTTGAACACACACACACACACACACACACACACACACACACAGCCGCAGGTACACTCGACTAGAAGCACCTTTCCTTAAGTGCTTACGCTCCGCTCTTAATGTATTTACTTAACTGCTTACGCGCAATTTGGTAGCGATTCCAAACAACTTGTGGTCCTTGGCTTGAAGTAGAGAATTCCGCAAATTAGGCATCCTAAAGCCAGAGCTGCACAGGATATCCGCAGTTTAACCGAATCCCAGAGAGTGGTGTGCATTCCCCAAATAGCAATTGTGTTGGTGCTGAAGGAGTCAGCAAAAGGCCTTCCACGTAGCCTACAAAAATGAAAGGAACAAAAACCTTTTGCATAATAAAAACGTTTCATTCACATGACTTTCTCTACCTATTCTGCAACAAACTATTCTTATAAAACTTTTAAAATTTCCAGGCTGTTTTGCCGTGGTCTTTAGCTTAAAATAATTTTGTTTAAAACATTTCTTCCCAACGTTTCGTCTCTGTTTATGGGAGACATCTTCAGAGGCTAAATATAAACCGAATTAGAACCCGTTCTCTTGACTCCCCCCAAGGTTTGAGTAAGTATATATATATATATATATATATATATACCTGCTCCAACATCACTCTGTTATCATTCTTTACCCAGACAGCGTTGTGAGCACATTGCCTCTGAAGATATCCCTCACAGACAGGGACGAAACGTTGGGAAGAAATATTTTAAACAAAAATATTTTAACGTACAGATCACGGCAAAAGAGCCCGGAAATTTTAAATTTTAAAACTATGAGCACCGGCCGTGAAAGGTTACGCATATATATATATATATATATATATATATATATATATATATATATACACACAAAAGTTTATTCCTTAATCTACTTCAGCTAATCAAGATAAATATTAGAAGTAGCAATGGTCTTAATAGTCCTTGTAAATAGAAGGAAAACAAGTCTCTATAGTAGGCTAAAACGATAGTTAAATCGTTTAAAAGCTATTGTTAAGGAATGATATTGGAATTTGGCTCTTTTACGTGGCCAGAAGTAAAACAAGAGAGAGCCCAATGACGACTTTACGTTTGTGACTTCTAGTAAATTTTTGTCCACCACTTACATTTACCAGTTATATAAAAGTTATCAAGAATGAAAGGTTTCAATGATATTTCCAGAACATTTATGATATACATTTCGTTTTAATAAAATGCCTTAAACATAAATATTTTAATGAAAGTCAATGTATACATTTTTGAGTAAATCGAATATTTCGAGAAAAAACAGATTCCATTTTAAAATAGTTTGTGGATGTGGGATCTTCCTGTCATACGCCTGGAAGATAATAAATTTAAATATCATGTTTGGTATTTGGTATTTTCGTTTTTGAGTTTTGCTGTTGATTGACACACAGCTTTTTCTAAAAATTTACATTCCATTACATGACTTTCTCTACTTAATCTGCAATAAACAGTTCGGTCAAAACCTCGTTATTTTCCCTACTTCATCCTAATCGAGCTAAACACTAGTAACCTGCTTTTATTACTTAGTTCCGTCTAAAGAGAAGCAAAATAATGGAATACACAAAGCTAAAGGGATAGTCAAAATTTTTAAAATTCGGTCCCTATGTGATACAATTAAAGCTCCCTTTTCCTTTATACGTCATGGATGGGGTGCAGTATTGGAGGGTGAGACGTGATCAGCGCCGATTAATGCGGTCCTCATGACCTGTAGCCGCTACTTCTCCATCAAGTAGTTTCTCAATTGGTCCCCCAGGGACCTCACGAGGCTGAGTACACCCCGGTCCAGGTCTCCCAAATGTAAATGTAAATTGCGTGTTATTTATGGACGCTCTTTAAATGCTGTGGTTCTCAGCGTCCATTCTAAATTGGGCGTGAAAGACCGCTTAATTTTGCTCAGAGGCCCCTCTATTTAATCTATGACACGGGACCCACGGCTTTACTTCCCGTCCGAAGGAAGCCATGCTAAGGTTTTTTACACCCGAAAATAATCCATCGTCCTCCGCCGGGTTTGAACCCGCGACCTTGGGTACATGAAGTTAGCATGTTAACCATTACACCAAGGAGGGCAACAGGTCTCCCAGCGGGTACTGGTAATCGAACCCAGGTCTCCCGCTTGGCAAGCAGCAACGCTAACACCGCGCTAAGGAGACGACCTCGTATATCGTATAGATATTACGGAAATATATGTTTGAGGCCACCTACCCCAAAAACCAGTCCTAGAAGAAGATCTGTCTGTATAAACTCAAAAAGGAAAGTAGTTTAAATACCAGCATTGGTATTTGTGAACTCTATCTTAAAAAATGGACATGTTGATTTTCAAGAAAATCCTCCTAACCCAAACTACCCTTTGCATGCAGAATGGCTGTAACAATTTTTATTAAAGCACCTTAGTATACGTGTTTTGAGTTGCATGACTAAAATAAAAAAATAATAAAAAAAAAACATTCTTACAAAATGTCAAGGTGTGTGTGCATATATGTGTGTGTGTGTGTGTGTGTGTGTGTGTGTCTATGCGTGTGTCTGTGGGCAGCATAGTTCAACAATGAAAAGTCCGTTAAATTCCGAAGTTAGTACCTTCCAAGGATGCGACACGAAGATTTTCAAGAAAACTCCTTACCCCAAACTACCGCAAAAATATTTACATGACAAATAAAAGTATATCTTGAATATTCTGGAAATAACACCTCTTCATTGTGGATGAGGTAAACCGTAAGATTTAGACAACTTGCTGCACAAAAAATGTAGATTTCGTTAAAATACACAGCTTATATGAAATACATCCTCTTTCTTGGAGTCCACCATTTCCAAGATATTCCTTGTTATTGGTTTCAGTTTTAAACTATTCAACATTTTCTCAAACGGGAGCTTGTCAACTCCTGGCCATGCAAAAAATAAACAAAGAAACGAAAACTGATTTCAATTTCAAGCAACTAGCTTTTAAAATATTTGACTATCGTTTTTCCCCAGCGCAATTGCTTAGTGCTCTTCTAAATATATAGAAACAAGTAATTGTAATATTTATCTCGATTAACATGAAGTAGTTAGAAAAATAAAATTGTTAATACAGTTGTTTCTGATATATGCGTATATCAAGGGAACGAGGAAGATTATTTGTAGCTCAGAATTACTTACACTTGATATTAAAAAAAAAAGGGCAATACAGTGGGCCTACATGTGAAAGTTTTACAAACAACAAAGATACGTACGAAGAAAACATTATTTTGAGCTTGGTTCTGCTTTAAAGAAAATTTAAAATTTAGCTTGTTTTACTTTTCTTGCACTAAGTGCATAAACTTCATTATGCAAACTCATTAATGAATTTAGAGCTTTTTCACTACCACTTTTACACATTTATTACACTTAACACTTCACCCGCCTTAGGTATTTCAAGATTTGAGTCGTCATTCACATTATTGTCAAGTGTCACTTGAAGCTGGTCCACTTTCTTGATCACTACTATGTTTTTGGCTCACGTCAGCAATAATCTCCTCATCCTGTAGTTCCCCATACACAGCTATATTGTCATCAAAATTTGCACCCTCTGGTAGAGCTAGCAATTTCGGTTTTGATTTTGTGTGATTAAGCTCCACCTCTCGTATGAATTTCACTTTCTGATCTAGTGTATAAAATTTCCTTTTTCTGTTCTCCATGGCTGATAAAAAGCAACTGGGAATTGAAACACAAACCGCTGTCTAACATTAAACACCAGATTCTTCAAGTTTGTTGCTGCATTGTCACGTTCTATCAGCAAACGTATTATTGTCTTTTGTTTCCGAGGCCGAAACCTGCCCCTCAGCTTGCGTCTTTTTCAACAGAGGTAAGGGAAATACCCTTGAGTTTCTTTTAAGATAGTGTATGCCATATGTTCATTATAATTACGTAAAACTTTATTGTATTTCACGTATAACAGTGAATTACGTATAAATACATTAGGTATAAATAAGGTTCTCTTAACAGGTTTCTAAATTACATTTACCGGGACCTACGAAAATCTACGTATAAATGCGAACACTTTACAATTGAGTTACGTATAAAACAGGTTCAACTGTAGTAATGTGTTACGGGTATGTAGAAAAAGTCATGTAAATGGAACACATCAGATGTTTTTCAAATGGAAAGTCGTTTCTTTTTTTGTTGTTTTTCTTTTTTCATTCTCCTGGCCATGCAACGAAGATGGAATTTAAAGCCCGCTCTTAAAAGATTTCACCAAAGCTTAAAGCGGGGATGTCAAGGTCATTGTCATGAATATGTGGCAGCCTGGATACCACGTTCTGCAGTACAGTAGCAAGGTTAGGCCTTTGTTTGAGGTTGTGTCCACAAACTTAAAACAGTCGCATTGTGAAAAAAAAAAAAAAAAAAAAAAAAAAAAAACTGGGTTCTATAGTAATATAGTATGCTATACGTACATTTATATCGGATATTTATTAAGTCACAAACAATTGTATTTGAATGAAAGTATTTCTATTACACTAACGTTCATTTTGTTCAGTATGCGTTATTAATGTATTTCTCGCACTTTCAATAACATTCTGAAATAATAAACTACTTATGTATTTGAACGTGACAACAAAACTATAAAGAGTAAGATATAAAACCGTCTGTAAAGTATAAAGTAATAATATACACTTGTTCATAAATTAAAACCTTCTGCCAACAAAGAATGCTAGATATATCTAGATACAGATGCTCACCTTTTTCAATATTATTTAGTAATAGGAGTAGTACTCATTATAGTGTATACTAATATCGTTCATGAGTAAGTAACGTGGAAAACGCTCTAGCTCTCACAAGCGATCCACAGCCCAGCAACATAAAGAACGCACTGTAGAAGACTAGAAAGTAGAGAACAAAAATGAGGTGGTTTCAAGATCATTGAGACAGAATGAAATGGAATGGCGCAGTTATTGAACAGACATACATCACAGATGCAGTGAATTAATCCATTATGAGCATACTGCTACTCTAATTTTACCTGAATTTGTCTATTGCAAGAAAATAGCCGTAATAGGGTTAATCACTCGTTGAGACATCTACAGTGAAGATGGAATAAATATAGCCGAGATAGGTACATAATAGGAAGTGAATTTTAATTCAAGCTGTGTAAACAATCGATATGAGCTGTATATTTAAGTTTACTGTATTTTTAAGCGGGACACGTAGATACATTCTGACATGTTAAAAGATCAGGATCAGCTGGTTTCTTTGCTGAGTTAGGATGAGTTACTCGTGAGGTGGGTTAGGATTTTCCAGGGTTTTCTCCTATTATTAGAAGACAAATGTCAGGTAACTTTAATCCACATGGACTCCATGCACGTTTGAGCAACCTTTCCTTATTTCATTCATCATCCGATATGATCTCTTAGTCAAAGGGCGCTAAACTACAAAAATGAGAAATTCCTGCATTTTCCCTACAAACTATCATCCATTTTATATTGTTTTGGTTATTGTTTAATTCAATAATTCTTAATTCTTATTTTGTTTACTTCCTATAACCATAATAAATTGCAAAAAATCATATTTTGTTGCAATTCCATTATAAAAGACCAGGAATACAGCTAAGTATTTGTAAATGAGGTTCCTGTGTACTCAATTTGATATTGGATGTCCGTTGCACGAATTGTTAAAAAAGTAATTGCATTTTAAAAGTGTGTTGTAGAATTTAAATAAAAGATAAAAATGTCTAGTAAGTAAGCTTTTAAATTTACCAAAATTTATTTTTAAAGAATACACATTATATTGTGATATCTCTTATCTCCTAGCTATATATTCCTCTTCCTGAACTGAGGAGGAATCCAGAGGCTCTCACAGAAAGCTTAATTTGAGTATTTGTTTTCGTATTGTTAGGGTATTTTATGGCTTAACCCACATCTATAGGAATAGCAAAATTAAACCTAAGTACGTCGCTTTTGGGACGTTCGATTCCATTTCACTATTAGTCAATAAGTGATTTACGTCATAAAATACTTCAGTAATAAACAATAATGGCAAACCACAGAAACAAAATTACATACGGGGATTGCGGCATTTTACTGAAAATTCTTAGAGCCGTTTTTGAGAAAATACAAATAATGAAGGATGTTAAAGTTTGTTGTTTTTCAAAAACCTATGTTGTACCCAAGAAAAACAGTGTATTTGAATACGAAGATTGACATTCATTGAATTTATCGAGTAATAAATGCTGTGTACAGAGAGATAGAGAGGGGGTATGTTTTTTCTTCTACGATGATTATTTTGTCGAGAAAAACGTCTAAGACAGCATTTTAGATATCTCTATATCAAATCTTTTGAAGGAACAAAGCACTTCTTGCTAAGGAAATTGGTAGAAACGTAAGTCATTAGCTGTTGCGAATTCGCATTTAACCGTGCAGTGAATTGAATACTTGAACATAGGTTTCTAAAAGTAATGGAATTACTTTTACTTCATAATGGGATGAGAATGCCTGCACGATTTCGGCATTAAGATTCAGAATATGAAAAGATAAGCTAGTTAGTTCGATACACTCATTTAGTACCAACTAACACTTGGTTAATATAGAAATTAGCTATAAATTTATTAGGGTAACCAGACTTGGAACAGAATCCAAGGACTTCGATGTTCTGTATTACACTTATGTTATCTTTAGTAATGTGTTAAAACTTTCCAACGTTCATAGAGGATAGACACCATTATTTCATCTGAAATATGAAATGTAGAATTTAAATTGCATATTTTGCTCGCATATTGAAAGTTAAGGACGTGTGAAATGTCTTTGAAATCTAATTATTCTATTTTTACTTTTCTTTTATCTCTATTAAATGTGAACATAAAAATGTCCTAAATACTACCTTTAATGGTTCAAACCACCAGAAAAATAATTAGACTTGTACACTTGCAAAGTTTCTTTCTTATCCTGTCTTCTCCTTTCTGCAATTTTCTTTGGTTTGAAGGTGGTTTTAGCATCCTTGTGGATAATACTATCTTTATTTTTCTGGTCACGTATGCACTCGAGAAGGTTCCAAGCTGAATTTAGCAAACCATTTTCACCTTGCTTTCTATCTTAATGCAAATTGTTCAGCTTCATATGAACCAGATTAAATAGTAACTTGCACCTAACCAATTCGCGGATCCCAGGTTTCACAGATGCATTTTCACTTTTCTACTACTTACCTATAGTAACTAATGTAGTCCACCTAAAAATTTAAATTTCGATATCCAAATTTCACCAGGAATGCCCATTCTGGGTCACCCTTAATCAAAAAAAAAAAAAAAAAAAACAGTTTGTGTTTGTTAAAATATAAACTATTTTAAAAGTAAGTGTGCTATTTATATGAAGAAATGATTGTGCCATGTTTTAAGAATACGCACTCACCTTAATGTGTGTTTTGTTTGTGTTTGTACGTGTGTATGCGTCTTTAAGAGGGATTGCTGAGTAACAGAGTGGGTATTTAAGTACAACACGAAGATCTCCAAAGAACCCCCCCCCTACCCCAAAATATCCTTTACATGAAAACGTTGATTTCTGATTAAAATATCTTAAAATTGTTTAAGATATTTCCAAGACAAATGAAATGCATACCTTTAATTTATGAACATAGTCTCTTCATTGTGAATGCTCCTTGCATAACTTATAATCAATAAGACATACGCAAATTCTTACTACACAAAAAATGTATGGGTATCGCAATAAAACATGTAATTAACCACCAATATATATATATAGAAATGGTTAAGCGGTATTCAAATAGCTTCATCCTATTCACGCAAAGAGAACGGAATTTTCATTCGTCAAATAGTGACCAACTCTATGTGATTGTCGCTTTAGCTTTGTGCAGATATGTCCAAACACTTTAAGGTATTGAAATCAGAACGTCATGTCCCCAATAGAGGAAATGCTGATGCATCACATATGGATGTTGCAAACAAACACGAACAGAACGTCAGATTTGCAACGCGGGAAGTATCGTTTTCAGAGGCGCCACACAAATTGCAAATGGAATTACTTGTTACAAAATTGTACGAACACAAAATTTTCGATACAAAAAGTTTTGTAGTTGTTTAAATCATTGCCATATATTGAGTTTTTCCAAATTTCGATTATTTGAATCACATTTAATGGCAATGTTTGGCTCCATATTTATGAACAACGCTTCTCTAAACTGAATTATTTTAAAAATCAGTATCGCAGTAGATTGCGCGATGGTTATTTGGTTAGTCTATTAAGGCTTTGTCTGCCATGCTTAGCAGTAGAAATCGATTGAATCGTTCAAAGTAAAACATATCACCGACGTCAAAAACAAACAGCAACACTTGATGCAGATGAGAAAGATCTTGTGTTTATAAACCTTCCATTACATCGCACAGTGGCATGCATCAATGCTTCACAAGGAGTGGAATGAGTTACTACGTCATTCCCAGTGCCGCTTCAATTTGGACGTGCCTGGCCTAGTGCATTCTCTTGTATCTCTTGTACCTACAAAGGAATATGTCATAAATCCATTTCTACTAGTATTTATCTGAGTACCATAAAGTAGATGGAAGAATAAACATTTGCAACAGTAGTTAGTTGCCGAATATGAAGAGAAAGTGATGTGATTATAAACATATATTATTATACATATAAAATAAACCTAATTTCCTACATGCATTCTGTTTGAAAGAAAATCATCCTTTCAGCGTGTAATCTTAGAGATGTCGCCTTGTCAAATGCAGGTTGCCAGTCTGTAGTTTATTTGCAACAATGTAATCGGACAAATTGGATTATGCTCCTAGATTCCTGAAAAAAATAATACGTAGATAGGACACTGGAGTGTCTATGACTTAATTACATTCGAAATTTATTAATATCCAATGGTTAAATGAAACTCTAAATATTACAATATTACATAATGTATTTTATTTTTTACCCACAAAAATGCAGATTTAGTTTCTTTTAAGTCATTTAATTGGCATTTATTGCTATTTTAATATTCAATTTAAATGTTTTTTATATACTGGTATCAATATTCAACTTTCATTTTTTCTTTATTCAAAATGCTGTTAAGTTTCAAATGTACTGTAGTGCCATACGCAGTAAAAGCGGCCTTTAAACACTATTAAAAAAACAAAGAAAACAAAAAAAAAGTATCAGGTGGTTCAACTGCTCCGCACTTGGCGTGTAAAAATATTCTTTTGTATGTTAAGATTTGCAGAACTCAAATTAAAAACCGCCAGTAGGGAACTGGTCTGAGCGACCTTCTATTACATCTCCGGTGTTCAGCAAGAGATAAAACGAAAGTTTCTTACGCCATTTTCCTAAAATAGCCCTGTTGAGTTCTGCAACTCTTTTAACCCACGAAAGAATATCAACACACGTCAAATACGGAGCAGTTGGAACACCTGGTAACATTATCAGGGTATTGCAAACATTTGTAGCTTCGTGGTGAGTGATTTAGAAGCTGAGTTGTGTCTTAAGTAAATATTACAATATTACGTAAATCTATATATTTTCGCTTTAATGTTTAGGTTCTTAAAACATAATAAGAGACTTGCAAATTCCAAGACGAGTGTTATTAATAATGGCTTCTAAGTCAGAAAGTCACTGGATTCCTTAGTAGACTCTGGAATCCTTGGCCGTAGAGGCTTTTGACCATTTGCTCATGGCTTTCTTCAGGAACATATTTTTTATCACTCTTAACGTATTTTTTGTTACCTAATTTTATCAGTATAGGAGATACCTTGCTGATACTTTCATCTCGAAAACCTCACCCAAATTTACCTGTTTAATCTTGTAACCCAAGTAATGAATACGATAAGACATTTTGTCTTCTTTATACCTAGTCACTATTTCTCAGGATTACTACATCATTCATAATTGGTAAGAAAATAATACCTAACCTCAAAACTAAGACTAAAATATTAGTTAACAGAATGAATATGAGCCCTAATTAAACAAGTGTTGAAGCTATTATCTGTCTCTGAAACAAATGAGCGAGTCATATTTAGCGGATGATTATCACTTTCTTTGAGTGCTTTAATTACAGTGAAATAAAATTATGGTTGTTCGCACAAATTCAGCTTACGTCAGGATTCAAATATTCATTAAAATTGCCCTACCTGATTTTCAATTGTTGGTGTCTGAAAGTAAATTATATTTGAAGGGAATTAGCAACTTGAGTGAATTAAATATAACCGTAATATAGCGTAAGAATTATTTAGTTTTATGGAATTCTACTGAGGAAGTACAGAAATATGTCCACAGAAACATTCTTCGGTTATAAACAGATGCAGCGTCGCTGTCAGTTGAATTTACACAAAATTGGTATCGTTAGAAAGACAAATTCGAAAAAGTTACAGGAGATGTGCGACTGTCACCAATGATAGAAACAACGCACGACAGAACAAGAAGAATGAAATAAGATGCTGTTCCTGCTATTTTGTTTGTCATTGTTGGATAAAAGTAAATATGTGTACGCCTTGTTGGATATGATGGTTGGCATTCATTGTTATACACGAACGTTAGTGAATACTGTGCCGCGGCACGTTCTTTTGGAATCATAGCTGTGATTGTTACACCTGTGAAAGAGTTTACATGTTCTTTCGGAAGGTTCTTTGAGTCGATGCCGCGCTTTGATAAATCTCAGTGAGTTTAATTAATACCTGCGGTGTTTGTGCACGTGTGTTTCCACTCACGCGACTAACAGGTATAAAAGGATGCAACGAAACCCTGTTCAGTGTGCAGTTGTAGCTGGAAATGCATCGCAAACAACAGTTGAGTGATTTCAACTAGTGTGTAGCCAGTTATATCGTCACCGCAGCAAAAGTCGAAAAGCAACTATAGAGAAGATTGTTACCAAAGACATTTATTTGTGAGAAGATTGTAATACATTTTTGGAAAACTGAAGAGTGGTTGGAGAAAAGAGTTTTATTACAATCGTTTTAAATTGTGTCAAGGATACATTTTGAACTGAATGTGAATTATGCAGCATTTGGTGTTTGGTCTTCTGTACGGAATATTATGAAACGACGATATGTAGGACGCTGGCTAGACGTGCTGGAAAGGAAGTAAGGTATTCTGGAGCTGGCCTCCAAGATCCCCTAACTTGAGCATCTGAGACTTCTTTTTATAGTGTCGTATAAAGAATCTTGTCTACATATCACTACTGCCTCTAAAGCATCAAGATCTTCGACTTCGTATCACTGCAGCCATCGCGTCCATCATTGTAGATATTGTTGCGATCCTATACAACAGCCGGTCAATTACAACTGGAAAACAATGGGGGCGGCTGCTTACTCTATGTGAGACGTACCGAGATTTCACTGTTTGTCATGACTAGAAGGGATGACTGGTACATACAAAAGATACAAATTATAAATTAAAGTAAATACAATTTATACGTTTAACAGGTCATTATAAATTGATGGTCATTGAATATGTAGCACCTGGCGTCCAGCTGAACGCCCGCTTCCTAGCAGACTCTCCCAAAGACTGACCTGACTAGCTTCACCTCACAAATTGACTGTGGCTAGCTTCCTTCTATCGCCGTGATCGCATCCGTGGCGCTAGCAGAGCTAAACTGGTCAGACGTTCCAAATGGCGTACTGTTATAACCAGAGCCTGGATTCGTATGCAAAAACAAATGCCAAAATATGCATGCAAATATGCACTAAACACTCGTAAAATATGCATAAACGATATGCAAAATAAAAATGGTATGCTTGATAATTATTCTCATAAGTTCACCATTTAATTATAGTTTAGAGTATTAATTGATTATTAATCCTCACTAAAATTATCACTCCCGAACTCCGTAACATATTTACGTAATACAGACGAACGTGGTAATTTTACCAGTGACATAACGATCAAAGTGATTTTCAGCCCTTACTGTTACTTCTGAACTGTGATTGCAACTGCAAGTAAACGTGAGGAAACACACCCGGCAGATATGTTACAGCATACCTCAGATAACATCACGCTAGCTTCTGTTGCAGCACGAGTAAACAATTAGCTGATGCAACGAAATCGCATAACTACAATCACTAGTCATTATTTCAAGAAAATAAAAAAAAAACTATTGCATATGTGAACCAACTAGAGTTTTTATTTATGCTAGAAAAAGAAAATATGTGCTATCACTTGCTAAATTTTAAGAAATATGCATGCAAAACAGTTTTTCCCAAAATAGGCAATTATATGCATTTTAAAACTGCTCTAGTGATCTCTTAAAGGTGAGAATGGTAAAGAATCCTGCTACTGCATACATTTAGACTATTCAAAACTCTATGCATTTTGCATACAAATGCGGGCTCTGGTTATAACTGACCTAACTAAACCGTCACTAACGAACAACAGCTTCTCGGTGTGGTGTAGCACAGTGGGAATATCGCCTTGATGTCTGCTGCGTGACATATTAAGTGCTACTTTCTACTTTCTCTACACATACTATGTAGATAGTGTATAGAGAAGATATTGCATTCCACCCAAAAATTCGATGCCGTGACTTCACCGGAAATACACGTTTTAGGATCCCCTGTATCCAAAAAAAAGTATTTTCAGAAAAACATCCGTGTGTGTGTCTGTGTCCATGTGTGTCCGTGTGTCTGTGAACACGATAACTCAAACATGAAAAGTCGGTAATATACCAAACTCGGTATTTAAATTTTGCATCTTCCAGGGAATGCGACAAGAAGATTTTGAAAAATAAATCCCCCCATCCCAACCCCCAAACATAAAAAATTTCAATGTTTTTCAAAAATGTCTCTAGGGATTTTGAATAAAATACTGTACATTTAATTTATTTGGCAAATAAAATGTATATCTTGACTTTTCTGGAAATAACCAGTAAATATCTCTTTATTCTGGATGTATTTTGTTGAATTTTGCTGGTAAACTGTAAGAGATAGACAAAAACTTACTTCACAAAAATGTAGATCACGTTAAAACACACAATTTATACCAACATTTTTTTTCGTTGAATTGACCATTTCTGAGATATTCCTTGTTATTTTTTTCAGATGTAAAATACTTAAACTTAAAAGCTTTTAAAATATTCGACTATTGTTTCTGTCTAGTGTATTCCCTTATGTTGCTTCTACTTACAAGAAAGCAAGTAATTAAGACAATTTATGTTAATGTTTATCTCGATTATTATAAAGTAGATAGTTATGTGAATAGAACACGTACAATTTTTTAAAATTTAAAGCAAATCTAACGACTGAAAATGACTTTGTACCTGGGAAATGTTTGAGGACAGCCTATATATAGTCTTGAGGTATTCAACCGGAATATAAATCAAATCCCTTTTCTTCATTTTCCATCTTGCGTGTTTTACTTTTGAAATCGCGTTCAGTTTGTTTGCTACCTCTCAGGGAAGACTACATTTATGTTGTATATTATTGTATGTATATTTACATATTTTCATACATTACCGCTTTCTGTAAACGCTGGCTAAATAGAGTGAATTTACATTTTTACGCTCGGAAACGCCGTAACAAGCTCCCTTTGATAGAATAATGGTGCATCCCTAGGCATTGTGAAATAAACACATAAAGCGCACTTTTCAGCAGTTAACCGCAAGGCATTAACCACAAAGCCCAGACTATATTAAAGGGATATTTCTGTGCTAACCTTCAACTACCAACATGGGTAATGAGCGACTATTGCAACATATTATGTGGAGGTGCTGTATTCTGGTGATGGAATAAAAGTGGTACGCGCAATAAAGGAACTCATTATGCAGTCTTTGTAGCTATTTCCTATATTTAGGTTAGTTCCCCTAGGAACATTATTACTTTCTCTATATATACTATGTAGGTTAGTGTATAGAGAAGATATTGTATTGCACCCAAAAATTCGATACCGAGATGTCGCCGGAAATATATGCTTTGAGACACCCTGAATCCAAAAAATGCATTTTTAGAAAAAGATGTCCGTGTGTGTTTGTCTGTCTGTCTGTCTATCTGTGTGTGTATGTGTGTGTGTGTGTCTGTGGGCAGCATAGCTCAAAAACGAAAAGACCATTAGGAACCAAACTTGTATTTAAGTTTGGTATCTTCCAATGATGCGACCCGAAGATTTTCAAGAAAATCCCCCCAATCTAACCCCCAGACATAGAAACATTTCGAAAATTTTGATTTTCTTAAAGATGGCTCTAACGATTTTGATTAAAATCCCTTATATTTAAGATGTTTACTTGGCAAATAAAATGTATATCTTGAATTTTCTGGGAATAGCCTCTAAATACTTCTTTATTCTGGATGATTTTTATTAAATTTTGTGCAATTGATAAACCGAAAGAGGTAGACAAAAACTCACTACACAAAAAAATGTAGATCACAATGAAACACACAATTTATGTATAATTTTTTTCGTGGAGCTGATCATCTTTTACATATTCCTATTTTTTGGTTTCAGCTTTGAAAAACTTATACTTTTCTCATACAGGAAATTTTCAACTCCTGTCCATACTAACAAAGGAACTTCAGTCACATAGCAACCAGCTTTGGGCTATCTCTTTAACCTATTCCGTTGTTTCGCTTCTACTTACAGGAAGCAGGTAATAAGAATATTTCTGCTAATTTTTTCTCGATTAGCATGAATAAACAGAAGCATAAGCTTTTTAACAATAATTTGGTGCAGAGATGTAGAGAAAGTCATCTGAATGGAACACATCATACTTTTTTTTATTTTTTTTTTTTTTTTTTATTGTTTACTTTCTCGTCGGATGTTGAGTGTAACCATCTTTGCAAGGAGTTAAAATGCCTGAGATTAAATAGATGATAGATTGTAAATCTATTTAGGAGATTGTTTTTTCTTTTACCAGGAATATTTAAGCCTTATATTCATGAAATGAAATTAGAATGCAGTTCTACCAATTATACTATAAGTATAATAGTTAGAGACGGTATTGTATTCCACTCAGAAATTTTATGTCCATATTTCACCGGAAATAAGTTTTTGAGGTCCCCTGAGTACCAAAGAGCATTTCTACTTTCTCCTCACAAACTAGGTACATAGTGTATAGAGAAGGTATTGCATTCCACCCAAAAAATTGATACCGAGATTCCACTGGAAATAGACACGTATCCAAAAAAATCTGATGTCTTCCATTCTGACTATCTCTACATTCTTGTAACAAATTATTGTTAAAATGTTATTCTTCATGCAAATCGAGATAAACATTAGCAGAAATGGTCTTATTACTTACATAGTTCCTTGTAAGTAGAAAATAAATGAGGGGATATACTAGGTAAAGCGATAGTCAAAAGTCGCCCTTCGTGGTGAAATGACTACCTTGCTAATTTCATATCCCCAGGTCTCGGATTCAAACTCAGCGGAAGACGATGTATTTTTTCGGGTGTAAAAATCCTTAGAATGGCTTCCTTAGGAACAGAATTAAAGCCGTTGGTCCCGTGTCGTAGATTTACGGCACGTAAAAGAACTTAAACATGATCGAGAAACCTCTGGGCAAAATTAAACGGTCTTTCACGACCAATTTAGAATGGAACGCTGAGAACCATAGTAGTTAAACAGCGTCCATAAATAACATTACATTTATATTTAAAGCGATACTGAAATTATTTAAAATGTCGTTGCTATGGGATTGGAATCCGTTTCTTTACGTAACAAGGAGTTCCGCATTAGAAAAGTTTAAGTATTTTAAAACTGAAGTAATAACTAGAAATGTATTTGAAACGAGCAAATTTAGAAAAGGATGGATGTGACATAAACTGAGTTTTTAACGAGATCTACACTTTCTGTGTAGTAAGTTTTTGTCTATCTCTTACGGTTTATCAGTTATACAAAAGTCATCAAGAATGAAGAGGTCTTCAGAGGCTATTCCCAGGAAATGCAAGATATATATTTTATTTGTCACATAAATATCTCTAATATACCATTTTAATCAAAATCGTTTGAGCAATTTTGAAGAAATTCGAAATTTCGAAAAAAAAATTCATTCAAGGGTAGTTTCTTGAAAATCTTTGTGTCGCATCCTTTGAAGATACCAAACTTAAATACCAAATTTGGTATTTAACGGTTTTTTCGTTTATACCTATGCTGCTTACAGACACACACACACACACACATACACACACATACATTCAAACGGGAAATCACCTTTCGTTTCATTGTTTTACTGCTGCCCATGCAAACCGAACCGAACTCAATTGTTCACAGAGTGACCAGTTTTTAAAATATTTGACTATTGTATTAGCCTAGTGTATTTTCCTTAGTTCCATTCTGCTTAAAAAGAAGCAAGTAATAAGAACATTTCTAATAAAATTTGTCTTCATTAGCATGAAGCAGATAAAATAATATCTAGTTTGTAGAGGAAGTCATGAAAGGTTATTTCTCCACTCCCAGAATCACAAATTTTGAATACATTAACAGTGCAAAATGTAAATAATCAGATACCAAGTATTCATAAAAGCAAGTAAGAAGCAGCAATAATACAATACAAGTAAAAGGACAGTTAGTTTTTCCATTGGTATGTTGCAATAGTAATACAATTTGAACATGATATAATTAGTATTTTATTTAAATGTTATCATATATTTGGATTATTCTAAGAAGTTCAGAGCTTTGTTGGAGAACTGTTAAAGGTCTGTCCTTTGAAAGTAACAACAAAAGGGGTTTCTGTAAAAGCTTGTGTATATCTTGAATGAATAAGTGTATTTAATGAAATGCAGAATGCATACATTGATCTTCATCAATCGCACGGATCCAACTGACCATACACAAAATAGGAAGCAATATTAAAAGCAAACAGGAATATGTGTGTATCTTTAACACGCCTGCAAATATGTACAATGTTGTTTGTTCCTTTTACAGTTCTTAACTTGGGTACTATTTTTGCTTTCTTCAATGCGTGTAATAAGAAGAAGTATTACATTCATCCGGAAATATGTTTAAATGTCCCTTGAATAAAAAAATAAATATCTATGTATATGAACAATATTAACTGAAAACGGAAACTCGGTTAAGTTTAAGCTGAGTTTCAGATGCAACACAAAGGTTTTCAACAAAATCTCCCCCCACTCTAAACTACTTCACCCAAGAAAGATTTTAAGAACATTTTGATTTTCTCAAATAGCTCTAACAGTTTTAAAAAATGTCTTTTGGTGCACATATTTTCATAACGTAAAAAATGTATACCTTGTATTAGTGAAATAGTATCTAAAGCTCTTCATAGTCTAGGTGACATTTGCATAATTAGTAAACCGTAAGAGCGAGACAAAACCTTACCACAAAAATGTATATCGCGTTAAAACATACTATTTGAAGTGCTCGGGGAAATAATAATCCAAGTCACATTTTCTTATAATTATTGAGGAATCCTTTATAGAATCTTGAATTTGACATAAAATAAGATAAGGATTTTCCAAATTACGTAAGTGGCGGTTACATGCAACATTTTGTGTATATTGTTATAGTGAAGACATTATTTTGCTTATTGCAACTTTTTGGATGAAAAGCCCACCACTGTTCATTTTGGGGTGAAAAATCGATCAATGTCTATAGTATTCATTCAATAAATTTTAAATAATATGAATAACAACTAATGGTATTGTAATAATAATAACTACTAAGACACCTTTCTTCAAGACATCGCATTTGGAAATACATAAAAAAATTCTAAGTCATTGTACGTGGTTAATTTGTCAAAGATTTTCTACATTGATTCACTGCAGAATTTCTGGAGAACTTGTAAGCAATTGAATTTTGCTAAAAGAATTGAGATTCGGCATCAATATGAAAATTCTGGTCCACCTATTTTTGGAAAACCTGGGAACCAGCTTTACTGAATGACTTGTCTATTATTTCATAGCGCTCCCACTGCCAGGTGTACGCATGCCTTAGGTTCATTGTTGTTGGGTGTTCTGAATAGATGATCTCAAAGATACATTGTCATCAGTGGAGTTTTGAGGCGACGCGATATCAACTGGAGGAAGGTAATGCAGGTAAACGACGCGTTTTCGTGGGTGGCTGAACGACTGGATGTGCAGTTTGTGGACTCAAATTCGTGGATTGACGACTGGGACTATGGACGGGATGGTGTTCACCTAAACAGAAGAGGAACTTCAAAGTTGGCAGCATTGTTCGCGAGGGTATCCGAGTGGAGCGGTGTCACCGGGCAGCACTGACAACGGCTTCGGGGAAGCGACGATTCTCAGGTAGGGGCACATTCCTTAAGGCTGTTGCAGGTAAATTGCCGAAGCATCATAAACAAAACATTAGAATTTTGGAATTTAATGGAAATAAGTAACCCAAGTGCGATTATAGGAGTCATGGCTCAGTGTTGATATTAATGACGCCGAGATATTTAGATCAGATTACAGGGTGTTTAGGAGGGACAGGGAAGGAAGGGGAGGGGGAATTTTTATTTGTACCAAGTTAGAGTTAAGCAGTAAAATATTGTGGGTGGAAGAAGACGTAGAAATGATGGCCATTGAAATTATCGATCACGAAAACGAGGCAAATAACATTACATTAATAGCGTGTTACAGACCACCTGGCGAAACTAACTTTAAAACTCTTCATAAATTAGTGGAAAAAATTTCTTCGGAAACGGGGAAAAATGTTATTTTAGCAGGAGATCTAAATTTGCCAAATGTAAACTGGAATGGGCAGTTATTAGGAGGCGAAGCTCAATGTGTTGTTAACCTTCTGGTTTGGGATCATGGGGTTTTCGCAGGTAGTCAAAACAGAGACCCGGAAGTCGGCTGTATTGGACCTGAGTCATTGTTTAGCGCACGTGAGGTTTTGCCAGGTATAAGCGACCACAGCTGTGAACAATTAGACATAAACTGGAAGGTGCGAAACCGGTTTGAAGGAGAGGAAATTATTAGTTTTAACTTACGTAGATGGAATTCAGACTTTCCTCAAAAAGCAATTTTGCCTGTTTGTAAAATCTGCAACAAATGTAGATGCAGCATGGGATAGTTTCAAAATACTTATTTCGGAATCAATAAAGAAATACGTTCCATACAAAGTTATCAAACAAAATAATGATCCAGAATATTATACAAGATCCATCAGAATACTTAAACGAAAGAAGTCAGATTGGCATTTTAACAGATATAAAGAATTAGCTAAACAATTGAAAGACGAAATGTTGCAAGCCCAGGAGCGGTTCTTAGAACAAATTCTTAGCGGGACCAATAATAGTTGGAAATCTTTTTACAATTATGTAAGTAGACCGCAGGGGGAATAAACTTGGCATACCAGAACTCAAGGAGAATGGAATTGCCATATTGAACGATAAGGAAAAAGCGAACGCATTAAATTCACTTTTGTGTCTGTTTTTAACAAAACGGATTATAATTATAAATTGGAAATTGAGGATAGTGGAAATTCCGTTTTTCAAATAATGGCATCCAAATTGCGCAGAAGGATCAGAATGTTGCAAAATCAAAAGTCGAGGGGGCCTGATAATATACCGACCGAAATACTAAAAATTGGAGGGGAATCCTTGATTCCGTACCTAATGCTTTTATTTATTATGCCAATAAATAACTGTGCCTTACCGGAAGACTGGAAAACCGCGATTGTAGTTCCAATTCATAAAGGGGGAAATAAAACAGAATTAAATAATTATCGACCAGTCAGCCTAACTTCAGTAGTGTGCAAATTGATGGAACATTTAATTGTGGAATATATATGGGAGGAATTAGAAAACAAAAAGTGGTTCAATAAAGCGCAACATGGGTTTAGACCTGGATACTCGTGTGAAAGCCAGATAACGTCATTATTTCAAGATTTAGCAGAGGAGGTGGATGCAGGGGGAAGAACAGATGCAGTGGTGATAGATTTTTCCAAAGCTTTTAATGTTGTATCATATAATTTACTTATCCAGAAGCTAACTGCTACAGGAATTGATAAACGCGTAGTTCTATGGGTTAAAAATGTTTTGGAAGGAAGATCGCAAATGGTAAAAATAGGCAAGGAGCAATCTGAAAGGGGTATGGTAAGCTTGGGCGTACCCCAAGGCTCAGTACTGGGGCCGTTACTTTTTCTTATTTTTGTAAATGACATAACTGTTAATATAAAATGCCAGATTAGGTTGTTTGCAGAAGATTGTATTATTTACAATAAAATTGGAAATGTTGAAGATGAGACTGCTCTTCAGGGTGATTTAAATGGAATTAGTGATTGGGCTGCTGCAAATAAAATGAAAATTCACGCTGGCAAGAGTAAGTCAATTGCATTTAATAGATCTGGGGAAAAAATTCTGCAAAACTATCACATGGGTGGGAAAAAATTCCACAGGTGGACATCTGCAAATACTTGGGAGTTTACTTGGCGAGTAACGCTGGATGGGACGAGCAGGTAAATTCGGTATCTAAGAAAGCGTGGAAAACACTGCACTTCTTAATGAGGATTTTAAAAAAGGGGAGTGCAAAGTCCAGGGAAATCGCGTACAAGTCCTTAGTGCGGCCGGTCATGGAATTTGGAGTAACTTGTTGGGACCCGTATAGAGTAAATCAAATTGATTCGTTAGAAAAGATGCAGAAAAGGGCTATAAAATTCATAAAAAGGGGTAAATATTTTGGGCCTCCAAACGCTGAGGAGATAAAATGGGATCCGTTGAAAGTTAGGCGTGAGAAACAGAGGTTGTGCGCTTTATTTAAAGCTTACGCTAGCTTAAACGCATGGGAGGACGTTACTGACAAACTGAAAAACCCAACTTACTATACACGAAACGATCATCCGTTCAAAATTAAGGGTAGAAGATACAGAACTGACGTGAGAAAGTTCTCCTTTGTAAATAGAACCATAAAAGACTGGAATGAATTGCCTGGAGCAACCTTTCGGGGTTGTCCCCTGTCTCTGAAGAAATTTAGGAAAAATCTTGATTTTAATGTTGGATAATTTTTGTAAATATTCCTTAAATAAAATGCTTGCGATTTCATATTGTTGTAAATACAAATGTTAAATTGGTTGGTGAATCTAATTATGAAATTAATTAATCTGAATTGAGAGAAAAATTAATGTTTTCATATTTGTGTAAATAACTATTATA
Source organism: Hymenopus coronatus (assembly GCA_030762935.1). NCBI lineage: Eukaryota > Metazoa > Arthropoda > Insecta > Mantodea > Hymenopodidae > Hymenopus > Hymenopus coronatus. Next base: position 59,822,102 of record CM060891.1, read on the forward strand.
TCTAGCTTACAAAGCCATAAACATGCAGCTGTGATTTATTGTTTATATATCATGTATACATATATAACTCTGCCACCGGGTGATACCCACCTGCAGAGGAATACATACATACATACATACATACATACATACATACATACATACATACATACATACATACATACATACATACATACATACATACATACATACATACATACATACATACATACATACATACATACATACATACATACATACATACATACATACATACATACATACATACATACATACATACATACATACATACATACATACATACATACATACATACATACATACATACATACATACATACATACATACATACATACATACATACATACATACATACATACATACATACATACATACATACATACATACATACATACATACATACATACATACATACATACATACATACATACATACATACATACATACATACATACATACATACATACATACATACATACATACATACATACATACATACATACATACATACATACATACATACATACATACATACATACATACATACATACATACATACATACATACATACATACATACATACATACATACATACATACATACATACATACATACATACATACATACATACATACATACATACATACATACATACATACATACATACATACATACATACATACATACATACATACATACATACATACATACATACATACATACATACATACATACATACATACATACATACATACATACATACATACATACATACATACATACATACATACATACATACATACATACATACATACATTTGATTTGAAAGGGACCTTTTTCGTGTATGGAGTCTCTAAATAACTGTACACGAATGTGTAAGATTCTGTTTGACTTCAGTCACCCAGTTTTACCCTTGCGTTTTTCTAAACTTTATATCATTCAGAAAGAATGTTCTAAATGAGTCTTTTTGTGTACGAGACCCATGTTCTTGTCATATTCGAGGTAACTGTGACATTTGGCAGGAAAGGTGATCTTAATTTCATTTAATCGTTTCATTCCATAACGTAGCGAATTTATAAAAGCGTGCAATTGTAAATTCACGCCCCCCCCCAAGATCCCTAGAATAGATGCAGCTTTTTTACTGAGGAAGGCAAGATTTGTTACAAAGTGGCGGAGAAATGAAACAAGTTCATCAGCCCTTTTAGTGACTGTTGAGCCATCCGTATAGAATAAAACTATGTGTTGAATGTATAGAGGTATCATTATAATGGATATCGTTGGTACATAAAAATGTTCGACATTTGTAGCTTTCTTTTTTTTTTTAAATCAAAAACTAATCATCCACCATTATGGAGGATTATCATGTCAAAAGGTTTATATTGTGGTTTCGGTTATAGAATATTGTAGCCTTAAATTCGTGAACCCTATCGATGTTTTACGTCGAATTCATTTCTTACTCAAATTTGTTTCTTTCTTATAGATATTTAAAAGGCTTGCTTTATGCGAAGAAATACTAGCCGTATACTCAGAGTATCCATTAGACTGCCCAAACTCAGATATCCGAATGAAAAACTAAATTTGCTGTTGAAGATTTGTGCAAATTTCTATCTCACAGTGTGAGAAAGCAAAATTGTTTTGTACATTTTATACATAATTTACAGTTCTGCAGGGAAGTATGTTTTCCTTTTGGCATGTGAGTAATTGTTTGCCCTTAAGCGAGTAAATGTGGGTCATTACAATATTTGCTGTGTTTTTTCTTATGGTATTTACCACGTTTGTCAATTGGAGCATTAACTATCACAACTAAGATTTCTTTATCATTTATATTCTCAGGTTGGTTATTCCACGTAATGCAATAAATGTAAGACTTTATTTCAGTCATATCCAACCCTCCCAGTCTCAGCTTATATTCTTAGGAATTCCTATGGAAATTGCTAATAATTTCATCATTTCTAGATCTACGCCTTATTACTAGATGAATTTTATTAATGCACCTAAATGGCTGTATTGGACATTTTTAATACAAGAGGGTTGGGACCGTTAATAATATTGTCCCTCTCTGTTAAACTAATATTTCTAAAATTACCCAGTTTATAATCACAAGCCTTACTTGTAATTGGTTCATTGCATGAATTTTTTTTTGATGTATCGCAGACTTTTCAATTCTTAGTCTGCTATTAAAGCGTTGATCTCGATATTATCGCATTCATCTCATTCTCTGTTCATTATGGAAGCTTAAATTATATTGTTAAAGAAAAGTATATACGAATGTAAATAGGAATGCTGTATACTCAAATATCTAAAAAATGCATTTTCAGTTTCCCTAGCACGTATGTACAATATACATAGTGTATAGCGAAGGTATTGTATTCCAACCGAAAATTCGATACTGATATTTCATCAAAATACATGTTTTTAGAACCCCTAAATAAAAAAAATCATTTTAGAAGCATGTATGTGTATGTCTGTGGGCAGCATTGCTCAAAAAACGAAAAGTACGTTAAATACCAACTTGTTATTTAAGTTCAGTATCGGATATGACACGAAGATCTTTAAGAAAATCTCTCACGAAAATATTGATTTCTAAAAAATGGCTCTATATATTTTCATGACAAACGAAATGTATATCTTGAATTTTCTGAGCATAGCCTCTGAAGACATCTTTATTCTGGATTACTTTTGTATAACGAGTAATCCGTAACAGAAACCTTTTGAAACATTTAGCTCTTTTTAAATTTCGTATATTAAACTGACAATTAGTATACATTTCGAATCCAAATTTTCAACATAGAGTGAGTATATATTAATTGTATGCAAAACAACAATCTTACATTCGAGTTCACGGCCGGAATGTTTTTTTTTGTGAAACAAAAACAAGAAATAAAAAGGTTCAAATTGTCAAATCGTTATAACGCACAAACATAAATGAAAAGCTCAGGATTAATATATACAATTATTTTCATTCAATATCATATACAAAGGGAAAAATTAGAGCAGAAACACTATTACCAAACGGGAAAAAATTACAAAATAATTATTGGTTATCATAATGTCATGAACTACTGAAAACAATCGTTGAACTATTCTGTGTTAAACCAGTCCATAATCGTGTTGAACAACCATATTTCCGAGCCGTGCTACATTCTGTAATCAAGGCTAGCCATCGCAGTCAGAAAATATCGCTTCGAACATGCTCCTTCAAACAAACTTAAGTGTATTCGGAGATATACGTTTTGAAATTTGCATACGTAGTAAACTCACGTTGCCCCATCTTGGTTTCTGGTTTCAAGTTTGAACATTGCAAGCATTTGTATGTATCTTATTCTAGTCTAAAAAGGGTCTGATGAACACTTTTGAATTTCTCTATCAATGACAAATTTTCCAATATCGTATTATCTGATGTTTATATTTAGTTTATTTACTCGCCATGTATCTTAGTTATAAATTATTTCAAATTCAGCAATAAGGATTTACAACACTTGGAAACTCAATATAATTAAGTTAGAATTAAAATGTTAATACCATATCCAGGGTTTGATCCACGGATCTCTCTCTTTCAGTTATGTTGCTGTGTACAACTTAACTACTAAGTCAATAGGCCGGAACGATATAATATATTCCCTAAATGACTCCTGTTAGCCACAAGCAAATTTCAAGCACATCCTAATGACCACCTTCAATGTCGTAAGTACCTTAATTTTTGGGCTTCATTGTTTAACCAACTATTATGTTAAACAGTGGTAATTAATATTCGTTGAAACAAACCGGATAATGGACCAGGGTAGAGGGGAAGGGTAGAATCAGGCTGAAAGTTTATAGGACAGTCGGAAATACTTAAATACATTGAGGTATGTCATCTCAAACGTAAATGAGATATCTTTGTGGACAATAACATTTGCGAGTCAATTGGGGAGTTTAATGCTGTGGCAAGTTGCCATGGTACCTCGGTTGAATAGAGATTACATTGGAGATCCGTAGCTCATACTTGATTATGAATTGTAATTTTTATTTCCTCTACAAGTACTAAGTACATAGTGTATATAGAGATATTGTATTGCACTCAAAGGTTCGATACCGAGATTTCACGGAAATATATACCTTGGGACCCCTTGTATCCAAGAAAAGAATTTTTATAAAAGTCTTGTCAGTCTCTGTGTGTCTGTGGACATCATAGCTCAGAAACGAAAAATCCGTTAAATACAAAACTTGATATTTAAGTTCGGTATCTTCCGAAGATGCGATACAAAGATTTTCAAGAAAGTTACCCCGCCCCCAATTACTCTTTATACGGAACAAATTTCGAAATGTTTTATTTTCTCAAAAATGGTTGTAACGATTTCATTAAAATCTCAAATCCTTAAAACATTTACATCACAAATAAAAGGTATATCTTGAATTTTCTGTGAATAGCCTCTGAAGACCTCTTTGTCTGGATAAATTTTTCTGAATTTTGCATGACTGGTAAACTGGTAAGAGATAGACAAAACTTACCACACAAGTAATGTAGAGGTAGGTAAAATGCACAATTTATGTTATACACACTTTTTTCGTGGAGCTGACCTTTTTCGACACATCCATTGTTATTCGTTACAGTTTTAAAATAATTCAACACATCCATTGTTATTCGTTACAGTTTTAAAATAATTCAACTTTTCTCATACGGGAACTTGACAATTCCTGGCCACGCACGGAAACGAATTTAAATCTCAAGTAACCATATTTTGAAATTTTGATTGTCGGTTTAGCCTAGTGTAATCCCTTACTTCCCTTTTACTCATAAAGAGCTAAGCAATAATACCGTTTTTTGTAATGTTTTATCTCGATTAGTATGCAGTAGATAGAAGAATAAGCTTATTAGCAATAATTTGTCACAGAGATGTAGAGAAAGTCATGTGAATGGAACATCAAATTCTGCCTTTAAAATTTTGTTCCACACTCGGCTTATGTGAAATAAAAGTTAGCATTTAAATACTTAATGTGTGATAAGGTCCTTTTGCGAGTGAATGAAGAATGAACAACCACACTTTCAAACAAGCCCATTAGAATTACATAAGTAAATACAGTATGCAGCATAGAGTAATTAAAAAAAAGTATCTGATAAAAATTGAACACTTTCATAAGATATACACCATTCTCTAAGCTTTTCGTTCTCTTTTGACTTCCCAAACGTAAAACAGTCTTATGTATTCCATTCACGTGATTATCTCTACTTGTTGTATAAACAAATTATTCTTACCAAAGATTACTGTTTTATTTAAATTATGCTAATAGAGACAAACATTTCAAGAAATGGTATCCACGCGCGGTCAGGGTACTCCATGACCAAGTGAAGCACGTGTTGGTAATAGGTGTCCAGATTTTAATAAAATTGACAGTTTCACCGTATGTAATGGCTTTTTTTTAACATTTTCAAACATTAGATCTTGTTAAAACACACAATTGAAGTCATATAGATCTTTTATAGCATTAAAATTTTTCAGGATTTTATTTTTGAATTGGTTTAAATTTTAAACTACTTAAACGTTTCTCAAACGTGAAGTCTTCGGTTTTTTAAAACGCTTTTTGTTTTATTCTTGGCCAGGCAAAGTGAATCAAATGTTTATTTCGCAAAGTAACCACATTTTAAAACATTTGCTTGTTATCGAATTTATTGCAGTGTATTCCCTTTCTTACTTTCTACTTAGAGAGAGCAAGCAAGCAATAAGACAACATTTAGCATGACTTAGAATTGTTTGCTGAACAGGCAGAGAAAGTCTGTGCATTGAATACTTCAGATTGTTTTTCGTGTTCAAGAATAGAGCACAAAGACTATAAATAATCACATAGTGACCATATTTAAAGAATCTGCTCATCTTATACTTACAACGAAAGGTGTAAATGCGTAAAGAAAATATAACTACATTAACAAAGTATAAAGAAGAATAACGTTTTGCCTAAATAGTTATAGTTGAAAGAGTCGAAAAAATCTTATGAAGTCAATTTAAATGTTTATATACTACAATATATAGGAAATAGAAAATAGATACATTAGTCTTTCAAAGATTTGCGAACAGTGGTGCTACATTATGCTATTACAGAATAAAATAAAGAACATAAAATAGTAGTGCCGTTGTAGATTCCCGTGGAATTTCCCACAATGAAGCAAAAACTGAACACTGAATTTGTTTAAGCTATGATTTATTGGTTTTGATTTAATACTCACAACTACTTCTTTGCACAACTTATATACGAGTATGTATATCCATAAATTTTAGCTGTGGTTGTGGCAAAACAAGCCTGTGGCAAGCTAATAAACCTCAAAGCTAGCTTTGTAAATAGTGAAATATTCTTTGAATTATGTACTGTTTGTAATTGTTTTGAAAAATAAAATAAAAATGGTCGCTGTTCCCAAATGGCATGTTATTTTCCTGAACTTCCTGAAACTTCTTCTAACACATGTGTATTATTGAAATTAGTAGACTGGCTTAATTTCAATGTTTTCGGTGGAGTTTAACAACATGGGAAAGGATACGAAATTAAATTATTTTATTAGCTAACGATGCTTTTAATTACTAGGATCATAATAGCGCCTCTTTTAAAAATCGGTTGCCATGTAAATAAAATTCATCTTTGCATGGCCAGGAGTTTACAAATTCCCGTGTGAGAAAAGTTTTAAGTATTTAAAACGAAAACCAATAACAAGAAATATCCTGTAAATGGTCAACTCCACGAGGAACTGTATATGATGTAAATTCTGTGTTTTAAGGAGATATAATCTTTTTGTGTAGTAAGTTCTTGTCCCCTGTCTTACAGTTTACCAATTATGCAAAATTCCACAAAATTCATTCACAATGAAGATCTCTTCAAAGGCTGTTTCCATAAAGTTCAAAATATACATTTTATTTGCCATGTAAATATTTTTAATGTATGGTATTTTAATCGAAATCGTAGGAGCCATTTTTCAGAAAAACAAAAATTTCGAAAATTTTCTATGTAAAGAGTAGTTTTAGGTGGGGGGGATGTTCTAGAAAATCTTCATAACGCATCCTTACGAGATATTAAATGTTAAATTTTTTATTATTTTATATCTTAAATACCTAGTTTGATATGTAATATACTTTTTGAACTATACAGTTCACAAACGCCCACACGGAACTTTTTCTAAAAATGCTTTACTCTGGATACAGGGGACCCTAAAACGTATATTTCCGGTGGAATCTTGATATAGAAATTTTAGATGGAATACAACACCTTCTCTATACAATATATACATTTAACGTGTAGAAAAAATAAACATGATTTTTCTCGGACTCAGGGCCCTTCAAACATGTATTTTTGGTGAAATTTCGGTATTGAGTTCTTGGATTGAATACAATATCTTCTCTATCCACTATGTATACATCGTACATACACTCTATAAAGAGGAAAAATTGAAGTATTTTAAAATTAAAACTTAATTCAAGGAATACCTCGAATGATTAGCTCCACAACAAAACTGTTCAAGGCTACATTGTGTGCTTTGATGAAATCCTCCTTTTTACTTTCCCTACACTCACTATACACATAGTGTATAGAGAAGGTATTGTATTGCAACAAAAAATTCAATACCGAGATTTAACCAGAAAAATATATTTTGAGAACCTCTTAATCCAAAAAAGGTGTGTGTGCATGCGTGCGCGCGTGCGTGTGTATGTGTGTGTGTGTGGCCAACATAGGTCAAAAATGAAAAGTCCGTTAAATACCAAACTTGGTATTTAAGTGCAGTATCTTCCAAGGATGCGACACGCAGCTTTTCAAGAAAATCTCCCCACCCCAATATACCCTGTATATGGAACATTTTTCGAAAAATTGGTTTTAACGATTTTGATTAATATACCGTATATTTAAAATATAATTTTTATTTGGCATATTAATAACTTGCATTTTCTGATAATAGCCTCTAAAGGCATCTTTATTCTGGGTGAATTTTCCTGAATTTTGCATAATTGGTAAACCGTAAGAGATAGACAAAAACTTACTACACGAAAATGTAGGTCACGTTAAAACGCACAATTTATTTTATATACTTTTTTTTTCATGGAGTTGATCGTTTTGAGATATTCCTTGTTATTGGTTTCAGCTATAAACTTCTCTTATATGGGAATTTGTGAACTCGTGTCCATACAAACATAGGAGCTTCAATCACATATCAACCAGCTCTTGACTATTACTTTAGCCTATCGTAGTTCCATATTTCCCTTCTACTTACATAGAAATAAGTAATAAGATGACTTTTGCTATTTATTGTCTCTTTAGAATGAAGTAAAGAGAAGAATAGGCTTTTTAACAATAATATTTTGTAGAGACGTAGAGAAGGTCATTTAAATGGAATACATTATATTTTTCTGTGGTAAATTGTAGTCTATTTGTTAAGGGTAACCAATTTACCGTTATCTAGAGGTCTTTTAAGGCTAATCCCAGAAAATTCAACATGTACATTTCATTGTCCATGTTAAACGTGTGGTATTTTAAAAAAATCCTTGGAGTATAATTTGATAAAACAAACATTTTCAAAAAATGTTCCATGTTACTGAACTTTTCGTTTTTTACTTTCTCCAGCCGGTATGTACAATGTACATTGTAAATAGAGAGGTATTATGTTAAAGTCAAAATTTCGATTGGAGATTACGCGTGAAATATATGTTTTGGGGTCCCCTGAGTCCGAAAAATTTTTTAGAAAAAGATCCGCGTATGTATCTATGAACAGCATAACTCAAAAACAAAAAAATCCTTAAATACCAAACTAAGTATTTATGTTTAGTATCTCCGAAGTATACGACTCGAAGATTTTCAATAAAATCCCCTCACTCCAACTACCCTTTACATGGTAAAATTTTCAATCATTTTGATTTGCTCAAAAATGGCTAACGATTTTGGTTACAATGTTGTATATTAAGGATTTTTAGATAAAAAAGTGTATAAATGTTAAATTTTCTGGAAAATTCGGGATGAGTTTTGCTGAATTTTTCATAACTGGTAAACAGTATGAGATAGACACAAACTTGCCACACAAATTTATATGTCTGTAAAACACATACTTTCTATCATACACTTTTTTGTAGAACTGACCGTTTCTTAGACATTTACTTGTTATTAGTTTCAGCTTTAAAAACTCATACTTTTCTCAAACGGTACCATACAAACCATACCGAATATCAAATGTTTCACATAGCAAAGGATTTTAAAGGATTTGACTATTGCTGTAGCACTATGTATTCCCTTATTTCCCTGCTGCTTAAAAGGAAGCAAGTAATAAGACCACTTATGTTTATCTCGATTAGAATTAATTAGGTAAAAGACTAACCGTTTGTAAGAATAGTTTATATTTGGAACAGCTAGAGAAAGTTATGTGAGTTGAATACATCAGATTTTTCATCTATGCTATGCGCACTCGTACTTACACTCACACCGATCTTTTTCTGAAATGCCGTTTAGGACTTAGGAGGTCTGAAAACATACATTTCCGGTGAAATTTCGGTAAGGAATTTTTGGATAGAGTATAATACCTTTTCTATCTATTATGTAAATTGTACAACGGACTAGTGAAGTAATATTATTTAAACTATATTTAGAACTAAGTAATTAGTATCTTTAAAATTTCCCTACTAACCAGCAATTTGGATTTGAAGTAACATACTTTCATTGCCAATTGTTCCATTATTAATTATTAATTTCTGCACGCTTACTAGGTATAGGACCCAAAAATTCGATATTGCAAAATATATTTACTAGCGAAGATGTGTGTGTATGTAATGTGTATGTGTGTGTTTGTGCCAATTTAAAAATTCTCCAACACAATACCTTTTAAGAGTAATTTATTTGTTCTTCGCATTTCCTCAAAATTCCAAGAATTTTTTGAATAAAATAGCGTATATTTAAAATATGTTCATAAGATACAAATTGAATTATCTCTGAATGATTGGTAAGACCTTCATTCAACGTAAATGTGTTTTTATGTAGACGTACCCAACGTACGGAAATGTAGAGCTTACCAGAAAATAAAACGTGTATCAAGCAATGTTAGTAGGAACTGTATTTGTTGCATTCCAATTTTTTTTTCAAATGGAACTGTCATGTCTTTTTCTCCCGCATGCGTTCATTTCTAACAAACATTGGCAATTATATCGAGGTTTTTGCCTTTTTTACTATGAGTTTTTCTAGTAGAACATGCGATAACGTATCCGGAATATAAAATACACGTAAGATATTATGTGATGTTGCAGTGCCTGGGGATTAATATGAAAATACAAAAATAAGCTTTTATATATGTCAAACATTTTTATGACAGCATTATGATATTTCAGAAACACATTCCATACATATTCTATTGCAAATTTTCAAATTAATTCTGTATTTTCTCACAGGCATCTCTGAGAAAAATTGATTAGGAGCTCTTATATTACAAAGTTTCCAACAGAAGCTCTGGCAAAGTTTAGAGTATACTTCATGAAGTAATTGCCTGATTATTCATATTTACCCATGAGTTTAATTATGAAATTATACTTTACTAATCAAATCATAGATTCTAAGTTTTTAAATTCAGTTTAATATTTTAATATACAAATTGAATAAGAATTAAATATCCCGAAAAACAAGAATTAAATGTTTACATCCTTACATTAATAAGAAATTCTATATTCATAGTTTTATTGCAAATCATCGGTCCGTCCCCTAAGACACTGCTTCAGGATAATTTCTGATCGTTTAACACTGAGTGGTTAGAGCATCGATCTTTTACAGAAGGTAAATGTTCTAATTATTTTATAGTGATATATTATCCGAACTGAAATGCGCACTTGGAGGCAAACTGTTACAGCATTACATTATCTGAATACATCTGTAATGTGACACTTGCAAGAAGCGAATAAGAACAGTCTACTAATCAGGGAAATAATGTAGATGTAATGTGAAATAAGATATCGAACATTATATAACAGAAACCGAAAGTAAGAAGGGCATTGAAAAGCTGCAACGGCTATTGATACGAGCGATGATTAGCCGAGCCGAATGACTCAGGCGTTTCGTCTGGGACTGACGGGTTCCCCGCGGCCGACCACTCTGTCCCATAGATATTTCTAGCGTTTACCCTTTCATTAGGAGAGTGCTGGAAGGATTTTTCATTCCGCCGAACTTCCTGTCCCTTCATTTCATCCCAACCGAACTCCTTCAGGGTTGTTAAAGTCGATAGGACTGGTGCAGAGGGACTTTTCGTGGAGGTGACTGCGCTCCGGAAATACAGCTCTTGGTGGCAGGATGACGCCTGCGGATTCGGGTGGTGAAGTCGCGCTCTCCGCATGGAGATGACGAACTGCTTTTAACCCTCCAGAGCTGCTCTCTCCCTGTCCGGATATCGGCTAACCTTTGAAATTACCCTCATCTCATACTCTCCTCCAGGGGTTTGACGTACCATAAGCCAACTGCTGCAATGCGGAATACCCCTTCGTGAAACATACACACATGAGCAATACTTCTCATCGGTGCAAGATAGCTTTACCCTTTAGTTTACCACTTACACCAAAGTTTACAACAATGGATACCGAGCTTGGTAAATTAAAATAATAATTCTACAGATTCCTGTCCAAGTGTAGAATTTTGAAACGTTACGCAATGACTTCAAACGGCCTTGAGGTCTTCAGGGGGACAATGGTTTAAACAGAAATGATAGGAATTGAGAGCATTACTGTGTTTTGTTAATAACATAGTTTTTGAACGCGTTAATCTAAGATATTAAGTTGTAAATATGTATGTATGAAAATATTACAAATATGTGTACAGTGAAAACAAAATTGCAGGATGCTGAACAAATGTAAAACAATGTACGAGGGATGATCATAAATTAAGGTTAAAAGGGTCATATTCTTGGTGTTTCGTCTTTCACAGCAAACTTAGTAGCGTGTGGTAATTAATGTTAATACCTGTCTTTGGCAATTGTGCAGCGCTACTGCAAGGTAAACGTAAATATCAGAAAGTTTGTTCCCGTTGAGTTTCACCTAGTCTGTCCAACCAACACAAGAAGAAGCTCATGGGGGCAAGTCTGCAATTTTGCAGCGGTTCTCTATGGAAGAGAACAGTTTTTTCACCGCATTGTCAAGGGAAACATGGATCTCCAGCAGAAAACAATCTTCTCCAAAGCTGACGAAAGTTTAAGGTGAGCCATCTGCCGGGAAGGAGATGCCCACAGTGTTTTACGACAGTGCGGTTGTCATACAATTGGATTGGTTGATTAGGGGTAAATTGAGTAACATTAAACAAACAAAAATCAATCAGAAGGAAATGACCAGGGCTCCTCTCCAATGGTGTCATCATCCTTCACGACAACGCTAGACCTCGTACCGCCCAGAAGACCACCATGCTGCTACAGCTCGGATCTCGCTCCAAGCAAATTCCATTTTTTTCCTCACTTGAAGGAACGTTTAAGAGGCGACGATTCGCTTCAGTTGAGGAGGTGTAACACTTCACAAATAACTGGCTGAACACACAGAGACAGAATTTTTACCAGTAGGGAATATTCAAACTCATCCCACGACGCGACAACTGCCTCAACCGATATGTATGTACTATCAGATGGCTATATTGTATGTACAAGATAAAATATACTCGCTTCACTGTAGGCTTTGTAACCTTCGTTTCTTATCATTCCTCGTAGTATTACTACTTGTAAGTGATCATGGTAATGAATACATAAACAATTCGAAAAATACAAATTTAAAGGGAACAACAATTGGAACAAGTAGTCTCCAAAGTTGGAAGGCAATCATTTAACTCGAAGACGATTATTCGGAAGAGTTTTGGGTTAAACAGACTGAAAATATAAAACATGTGGCGATTTTGTATTATGCTTGCAGTCCTTTATCTTTAATGTGTGGTGTAGATATACGCAGAAGTTTATAATTGGGAATGTAATGTGAAGTTCGATTTCGATGTGGTGGGACGGATATTCCGTTTCTCTTTTATCCAGAGGCTATGTAGGGAGAAGAAGCGGCAAGGAGAACATATCTGTCTTGTTCCTGTCGCCAAGGTCGATCAAGCAAACAAACCTCGGTTCCCTTGGGGAACGAATTCCGGCTGAGGTCAGCAGCTGGAGCTAACTTCTTGACTCTCCGAGGTGCCACCAAGTCTTCCTTCCCAGTTCTTGGTGTGGAGAAAATACTCTCAAAGTTTGTGGGCCGTTAAAACTGTAGTTGTCCACAAAAATGCAGTTTTTGTAATTTATCATTGCGATATCAAATCTTAAATTGAATGGTGGACAGCAGAAAGCTAACGAGCTAACCATTTCGGACAGAGAGAGATACTTCTATCTACTTCAGAAGCTGCAATAATTTGTCTCTGAGTTCGGCTGACCTGATAATTCGTCTGTGAAATTTGAAAAATCCACATTATATGAGACATCTTATTGAAATTAACACGAGCTACTATACACCTTATCAGTCATATTTTACATTCTAGTTTACATTGTGATTTAAATAACAATTTTTATTTTATAAGTTCATTGTTCTAATAAAACTTAGCCACGTGATGCATTTTAAACAAATTAAAAAATAATGTTACAGCGAACGAGTTTATAAACAGGTATATCATACATATCTTGTTTTAAACTCAATTATTGTAAATCAGTTATTAGTTTTCATGCTCTCCGCGACTCTTCATTTATAAAAAATTATAATTTTATTTTAATAAGCTTTATTTCAAAAACCTATATGACCATTTCCTGTTATGCACTTTTAAGAGGCAGAATAACAAGTATAAAACAAGTATATAAAACATTGCAGCGTATAGAGAGCATTTCAAGTCTATGGAAAAGAGCTGGGAAAATGTTTGCGAGAAAATAAAGTTTAAAGTTGGGCGTGAATTTTAACAAGCATCAGCCTGCACATTGGTAGCCTCAATTCATTGGTATTTAAAGTGCATCAAATAGGGAAAACGAAATTTTTTTAAAGTTTAGAATTATATTATTTTATTATTAAAACAAAATGCTTTTGTAATTTTTATAAATTTTTGACAAAATTTATTTATGCATAATCTTGAGGGAAGTCAAGTGAAAATCGTAAATTTCATATGTTTAAAATAGAGCAACCAACTGTTAAAAGATTTGACTGTCACTTTAGTATAATGTATTCCCTTATTTTCATTCTACCTGCAAAGAAACAAGTAATACGACAATTCTGGTAATATTTATCTTGGTTAATATAATGTAGATCATTTTTCTTACAAAAGATTATTATTTTGAATGTGGAACACATTAGATGCTTTATTAAGGAGCACCTAAAACGTATATTTCCAGTGAAATCTCTGTATCAAATTTTTGTGTGGAAAGAAATACCTTCTCTATGTATTTTGTATGAAGTAGAGAAAGTAGAACGCCTGATGCGTTATATTAGGCATAATACTTAAGCTTCCCCAATATAATTTATTTTTTCGAGCTTCTTAAAACTATTTTGATAGACTTTGCAGAAGCGGTTTCATCACGCATTTTATTTTAAGTATACCTACAAGCATAAAGGGATCGGAGGTGTTTATATTGGTACTGATATTTCCCTCCGCAAATATGACCTCTTCTAATTCTGGCGTACCTAAAATTCCCTGTATGACCGAACTGTGGAAGAGTAATATTACAGTTTGAACCTGATTTTACGTGCTACACCATCGCTTTTCTTAATGTAGGTTTGTTTATTCCGTTCCATAGCAGCAATAACTTTAACATTTGTCTCCGTGTCGCTGATGAAAGCTCTTATATCTGTAAGTGACATAGCTGCTGCCCAATTAAAGACAAATGCAAATAATTCCTCACCCTTCCTCTAAAATGCCGATTAATGTAATTATTTTAGCCTTTCCTTCTGAACCAATCGTAGCAGAACTCTTCCGTAGCGACAGTGAGGGGTCTCCTATATGTCATAAAAATTACAACATCGTTCATTGATAGTCCTTATGTCTCTGCTAAGTTTTCAGGTCAGTCACATAAAACCGATCCAGCTGTAAAGGGTCAACGTTTGGTTACTTGAAGGTAGAAATACTACTACAATCTCTATGGATGTTCCACATCTTATGCACGTGAAGTTACAAGGGTTATACCGGAGGATAAAGTGATAGCCAAGTTAAATAAATAAATCTAATGTTACATTCACATGAATTTCTGTAATTATTCTACAAACAAACTTTCCATACAAAAGAATTTTCTTTTATCTATATCACAATTGAGATAAACAATGCCAGAATTTATCTTATCACCTGCTTCCTTGTAAATAGAAGCGAAGTAAAGGAACACACTAGGCTAAAGCGACTGTCAATCTTTTTAAAACCTAGTCGCCATGTGAAATAATTGAATTTTGATTCTCCTTACTTGCTAAGAGTAAACAAATGAGTGACGAAAAGAAAGACCGTTTCTCGTTTAAGAAAAACATAAATTGTGTATTTTAAGACATATCTTATTATGCGGCAAGTATACTCCTACGGTTTACCAGCTATACAGAAGTTATTCAAAAGTGATCCACAATCAAGAGCTCTTCAAAGGCTATTCTTAGAAGGTTCAATATATACATTTCGTAATCATGAAAATATCTTTAAAATATAGAATTTTAATAGAACTCATTAGAGCCATTTTTGAGAAAATAAAAATTTCGAAAACTGTTACATGTAAAGTTTTGTTGGGGATGGGGAGATTTTCTCTAAAATCAAGCGAAATTTTCGTTTCTGAGCTATGCTGCCCCCCCCCCCAAAGATATATTTTTTAAAATGCGTTTTTTCTCAAAACATGTAGCGTCGGTGAAATATCAGTGGTTATCGAATTTTTGGGTGGAATACAATACCTTCTCTATCCACTATGTACATTGTACAAACATACTTATGGAAGTAAAAGTCATTATTACAGGCTCTGAGATTGCACACTGGATAAAGCTTAGCACTTAAAAGGCCGGGTATGTGTATTCATATTGTTTTCCATACTCGTTCATTTACAAAGTGCCCATATACACTATTCTTTTATCTGCTTTTTGTTAGTCAGAAACAGGCTTTCAATACACATTTAAATGTTGAATTGCAGGTATAAGGAGGACAATATAGCCTAAAGCATTAATCAATTTCAGAAACTTATGGGGTTTTAGATTTATATTCTTTTCTGTCATTCCATCTATATTAACAGTGTAGTTTTAGTAATTAAAATATGCTTACTCTAGACAAGACATACCCAAAGGCAACTCTTGTGGGGACTGACATCAGAACTCGTTTACTCCGACGCCAATCAAGGTAGGGAACTATTGGTGAGCCACACATACTGTCATATATAGTTACAGCATGGCAGCGAATGTTCTGTTTTTAAGCAAACATACACAGAAACGATCATTTTAGAGGCTCCACACGAACTGAAAATGAAATTATTTGCTCTATAGAATGACATAAACGTAAAATGTTCGAAAAATGAGATTAGGAATTACTGAAATCATTGCCTAATAATTAATTTTCTAAATTGAAATTATTTGTATCACAGTTAATGGCAACGTTTGGTGCTACATATGTTTGTGAGATAAGCTTCTCTAAAACGAATTATATTAAAACGAAGCATCGCCATAGACTATGCGACGACCATTTTGTTCATCTATTCAATTTATGGTATCTTCCGAAGTAAAACATACGAAGTAAAGGAAGAAGAAAGAAGAGCATTCCATTACGTCGCATACCAACGTGCCCCCAATGCTTCACACGGAATGGAATAAGTTACTACACCTTCCCCTCTGCTTATTTAATTTGGACATACTTGCTCTAGATATTTGTTACTAATATCTATAATGTTTTCTTTTTCTAATAGCTGTTTTAAGAGGAATTATGCATATATAAATTTCAAGATAGAATATATGATATTAAACAAAATTAGAAAGAGCACAAGACTAGAATGAGCGAAGAAATTATACTGCTTTAATTAAAAAATACAATATTCGTAGAAGAATATATGTAGAAAGTCCTAGAAGAAGATGTGAGCAATTGTTTGAATGCAAAACTGGAACAGATAGAAATATCAAATGCTTGTAGGGAAGATCTTGTGTTTCCCAGATTAACATCGTCGTTTTCTTGTGTTTTTTCTTGTTTTCATAGGATTTTTATTAAAAAACATATCAGGTATTTTGCTGGGAATTGTATACCATCTGCATATGTAAGCCAAAAAAGTGAAGCATTACTTGTTTGCATTTCTATGTTATTATTCGTTTTCCGTTTCTGGGCGATATTAAAATGATTGGTGCAATGCTATTCTTGCCTCATATATTTATTCTGGCTTCTGGATGTTATGATGTAGTTATAAATTAGTTTTAACACATAGCATGAGACATCAACTCTTCCTGAATAAAGAAGAAATCGGGATTGAATTTTTTGAATATTGGGTAGTAACCAAAATTAAAAATGCCTACTTATCTCTGGGCTTAATCTGTTGAATACATTTTGGAAAATAAAATTTATACCAGTGATGTTTCAGTTTGAGTAGTTTAAGTAAACTGTTACATAAATGTCATTTAATTTATGATGTCTGGAATAAGAATTCTATTAAAATGTATGTAGATAGAAACATGAGAACTTGCAAATCGTAAAAAACGAAGCAGTAAATTCAAACTATTGATCAATTAGCTTACCTTATTTTGTGAGTCAGCATGTAATTATACCTCTTTGCAAAATGGTGAAAGGAAACCTCCTAAATAAATTTATTTTGTACTTCAACTTTACGCCACAAGAAGATATCATATACCTGCTTCATGTGTTACCAGATAGTAGCCATTTAATTCCCGCAATAAGTAGCAGAAGCAAAGAAAGAAATAACTATGGTTCTGGATTGATAGCAAGAAGCTTTACGTATCTTGGAAGTTATTCCATAAAAGTAAAGGTTAAAGTTTCACAGTTAATATTCTTATTTTCTCTACAAAGTGCTCTATACGTATATAGCAGATAGGGACGGTATTGCATTCCAACCCAAAATTTTGAGATCTCGAAATAAATGTTTCATGACCCCGTTTGAAAAAGAATCATAAAAATGTCCGCGCGCGGACATTTTCAAGAACATCCCATCCACCCAAATCTACTCTTTATATGGGACAAATTATTTTTTTTAAAAAATGGCTCATTTTTATTAAAATGCCATATATTTAAGATATATACATAACAAATAAAATGCATATCTCGAATTTTCTGAGCATATGCACTAAAGATCTCTCCATTTTGGATGAAGTTTGCATAGCTAGTAAAACCCAAGAGAGAGATAAATTAGTTTACAAAACTGTAAATCTCGTTTAAATATGCTATGATTTCACATTCATTTTTGTAGAGTTAACCTTGAAATTCTTTGTTATTGGTTATAATTTTAATTATTTGAAATTTTCTCAAAGAGGATGCCATCTTTCGTTTCATAATTTTATGTTTTACTCCTGTCTATGCAAAGGGAACCGAAGTTCATCCTATTGCTTAGCGACGAGCTTTTAAAAGATTTCACTATCTCCTTAGTCAACTGTTCCTGTTACTTACAAAGAAGGAAGTAATAAGACAACTTCGGCTAATGTTTATGTCAATTAGCATGATATATGTTTACAGAACAGGCAGAAAAATAATGTGATTCATTCATGTATATATTTCATGCACATCAGTTTTTTTTTTACTTTCTATAGCCCGTGTGTACAATGTACATAGTGGATAGAAAAGGTTTTGTATTCCACCCAAAAATTGGCGTCGAGATTTCACCGGAAATATTATTTTGGTGTCCCTTGAGTCCAAACCAAGCATTTTTTTTTAAAAAAGGTCTGTGTGTGTCTGTCTCTCAGTCTTTCTGTGTGTGTGTGTGTGTGTTTGTATGTGTGCGTCTATGGACAGAATAGCCCAAAAACGAAAATACCTTTAAATACCAAACTTGGTATTTAGCTTTAGCATTCTCCAAAAATGTGACACGAAGATTTTAAGAACCCCCCCCCAAAAACTACCCCTTACATAAAAAATCGAAAATTTTGATTTTCTCAAAATTGGTTCTAACAACTATGATTAAAATCCCATATATTAAAGATATTTACATCTCAAATAAAATGTATATCCTGAATTATCTGGGAATAACTTCTGAAAACCTCTTTATTCTGGATGAATTTGGTCGAATTTTGCTTAACTCCTAAACCGTAAGAGATGCACAAAAACGGAACACAATATGTAGATCTCATCAAGACAGACAATTTATGTCTTTTACGTTTTGTTGTGGAGGTAATCGTTTCCGAGATATTCATTGTTATTGGTTTCAATTGTAAGGTGCTTATTCTTTTCTCAGACAGGAAGTGTCCGTTTTTTTTTTTTTTTTTTTTTTTGTTCTACCCTTGGCCAAGCAAAGAAGTACTTTACAATGACAATCGCATTATGACAGCTTTTGAAACATTCGACTATCACTTTAGTATAGGAACGAAGTGATAATGGCATCCGTTTGTCGATTAGCATGGTGCAGAAAGAAGAATAATATTTTGTAAGAAGTATTTTTTGTAGAGGAGCTGGAGAAAGTCATGTGAGTGAGCTCTTCAGATTTTTTTTCTCAATTATCTATGTAACCTGTGTTTACTTCTATGGTCATGTCTACGACTTTGATTTGAGAAACAACTGATTGGTTAGTGGCTCTGATCTGTAATTTAGTTACTCTGGTTTGCATAATATAATATCTAATGCAACCTATAGTTCTTTTTCTGTCCATGACAATGGAATTAACCGTGTGCATTTGTTGCAAAACAAACTGGAGGAACAAGAGTCGGTTGTATCTTTCGTATGGCGCCGGTCTCGAATGAGACCAAAGAAGAGGAGATGAAAGGGGTAAGGGGGCGTAACGAAGAGTAGCCTGAAAGCATTAATTCCCCTGAGCATCACCAGGGTTTCCATCATTCTTTTTCTCGGTGTTTGCACACGTTGGGGCCCACTCTTTGTGGTAACAGCGATTCCCCGATGAATCTGTTCCGTGCAAACTCAATTCAGGCCAATGTTTGTGGTGGTATTGAGCGTGTTGCTTCATTTATGTGGCCCTAGCAACGGTTCGGTATTTACTCTCTCTGAGCTGAGGTCCTTGAACCCACCTACAAGATGAACTGGCTCTTAATTAGCCAAACGCTTTTCTTGACACATTCCAGAGGCTGATATCGATAAATCTAAGCTGCTCCTTAGCGGAAAATCGATCACCGCTCCGCTCCAGTTTTCTGCAATTGTTCTTCATGCCCTGCAACAGGTCCTTTCGTAATAAATCAAGAATAACGACATGTAATAGAAGAGAAAAGTTGTCGAATATTACGATGAAAAGTCTTAAGGAATAAGTGTAAGGTGTGATCAACTGCTGATAGAAGACCATGCATTTTAAAGCTGAACGTAAGAAAGGAATCTTATCCAATACCTACTCCAGTTTTAAACAGGGTTAATAATAACAGTAGTATATTTTCTAAACCAGCAGAAACCCTCAATCCTAGGTTTTTATTAGCCTCTCTTTTCCCTCTCCTTTTGAATCGAGTTTGATTGCATTTTACAGAAATAAGAAAATTAATAATGTTTTTCATGCTGGGATATAAACAGTAAAAAATATAAATGTCAATTATCAGTAAAGCCAACCAGAATTTCTTGATGAACTCTCATTTATCTCCAGACATAGGAATTTCTAAGCATTAATGCAAGGACAACTGGAATCTACATCGTGACATCGCAATTTACAAACCATCTCCATCCCTCATACAGAGGGGTACAGACCTTGGGGTAGAGAGCGGGTTTACCTGTTTACTTGCCTGTTTATGGCTGATGCTGCTGTTGTGGACATACTTGATGCGACCACCTTTTCTTGAACGCTAGTTTTCAAGGAAACAAGGGTCCGGGCGAAGAAGAGAAAGCTTACACGCGGAATGTTCTTTTATGTCCTCATAGATTATCTGATTTACTGCGAAGTAGCTGAATTAAACCTAGAGACAGAATGACATCTTATTAAGACTAGGAAGCCGAGCGCCCAAGAAAAAGTGCGCGGATAGTATGTGTGCACGTCAGCATATATTACTCGATAAGCATGTTTACGAACTGGGTACCTTATAGTGTTTGCCAAATCGTATTTAGACTATTGCGTACGACACTATACTGCGTCCCGAGTTCGATTCCAGGCTAGCACTTGTGGGATTCGTGGTGGACAAATCGGCGCAGAGAAGGGTTTTCTCCGGTTTCTCCCGCCATTGTATTCCACCGGTGCTCCAACTTCATTCCATGTATCATTAGTCGTATCACCTGCGGTGCTATAGTAGTAAAAGTGGGCGTTAAACAGTAATAAAAAATAAATAAAGCTATCAGTTAATATTCTAATATAAGAAATTATTAAAAAATGTCGCTTACCCCTTTATCAAATGAAAACAACTGCAATTTATTACTTCCATATTCAATTCATATATTTTAATATGGTTAAATCTAATGTTTTTGATAGAAATAAGTGTTTTGACTTCAGAAAATAGACATAAAAAAGAAAATAAAAAAGGTTAGAACGTTCGATTCTGTTTGGAATACCTCAAATTGGAATACATCTTCACAGAGCCATTCATTCCTTTTTCCTTAGTGCTTAATATTATACCATATAAATATTTGTGTGTTCAGATGTCCAACACTATTGGAAAAGAAAAGCTATTTTTACACTTTTGGCTCTTAACACAGACAAAGATTGACAAATAAAAAGTAAAAAACAGAATTTCTTGATCCTAAATTTAAAAAAAAATATGCGTTCCATTCACATGAATTTCTCTACCTGTTTTTGTAGTAAACTATTCTTACAAAATACTATTCTTTTATCTACATCACGCTAATCGGGATAAACAATTTGTTTTATTACTTGCCTCCCTGTAAATAGACAGGATTTAAGGGGATGCATTGTGCTAAAGCAAAAGTGAAGTTTTTTTTTTAAACTAGTCGCTATGTGAAACAATAGAATTTCGGTTCTCTTTGCATGCCCATAAGTAAAACACAAGAGAAATGAAACGAAAGATGACTTTCCTTTGGGTAACGTTTAAGTAGGAAAAACTGAAACGAATAACAAAGAATATCTTGGAAACGGCTAATTCCAAAAAAATATATGACATAAATTGTAAGCTTGAACGATATCTGTCTGTCTGCCTGTCTGTCTGTCTACCTGCCTGTCTGTCTGTTGTGTAGTAGGTTTTTGTTATCTCTTACGGTTTACCAGTTTTTACAAAAAATACCCATAATGAAGTGGTAGGTTAGAGGCTATTTGCAGAAAATTCAAGATATGCATTTGAATTGCCATTAAAATATCTTGAACAAAAAGTATTTTAACCAAAATCGTTAGTCACTTTCAAGAAAACGGCAATATCCGACAATTTTTCCATGTAATAGAGTTGTGGGTTGGAAGATTTACTTGAAAATGTTTGTGTCGCATTCTTGCCAAGTTTGGTATTTAACTTTAAGTAGTTAGTGGTTGTCATTTCAATTGTTTTCAATTTAAAGCTTTTAATCGAATTACTCTTTAAAAATTATACTGTTATTTTCCTGCTCGAAATGTCATTTTAAGAATAATAGGGATACAGATGTATTCAAGTTCAACTTGCTGTATACTGCGTGTCCTTTTGGTTTAATACAAATGTTTTTCACCTTTATTCATTGTAAAGACCAACAGCTTACGGGTGATTCAAAAACGACCGAACCGGCTGCGCGATGTTATGCCTATGCGCGCCCTAGGCGCTCGTAACTGTCGCAGAGAGAGAAGTCACAGGGATTAGGTCGAGGGACCAAGGGGGCCATAAATCTCTACTAATAATTCTGTTCTGAAACCACTTTCAATTGTTCTTATTGTAAGATAGACTGTATAAGCTGTTGCAGAATCTTGGTATCTTTGGGGAAGTGTAAACCATAAGTACAAGACAAACCTATAGACTCTGGAAGAATTAAAACAGCATATCCGCCAGGAAATTGTCAGCATTTCTCGACGTGAACTACGGCGAGTGATGGATAGTTTCCTAAAGAGGTGCCAAAATGTATGATAACGTCGGTGGTCAGTTTCAGCATCTCCTTTAATAACATTGGCAAGTAAAGCAACTAGTTTTAAATGTGTTGCATGGTTCTATTCGCACGCCCTCCGTGGTGTAATGGTTACCATACTAACTTCATATACCCAAGATCGCGGGTTCAAACCCGGCGGAGGACAAGGCGTAAAAATCCTTAGCATGGCTTCCTTTGGAGGGGAAGAAAGCCGCTGGTCCCGTGTCGTAGATTTACGACACATAAAGGAACCGCAAGCCTGATAGACAGCCCTCTGAGCAAATTTAAGCGGCCTTTCACACCCAATTTAGAATGAGACGCTGAGAACTACTATAGCTAAAGACTGTCCATAAATAACGCGCTATTTACATTTTGGTTTCATCCGCACCTTTCCATGATAGCGGCAGACGGCAACGAGCGTCGAGGGCCCGGACAGACAAAACACCGCGCAGCCAGTTCGGACGTTTTTGGCTCACCCGGTATATCAACTGTTGAATATAATAAGCGAGGGAAAGTGTTGAAGTATTATATTATTTCTAGTGAAAATGCAGCAGATTACCCAGACGATACATTTGCAATTAGTTGTGTTAAAAAATAACAAAATTTATTAACTCCATCTGCCGTGAAATAAGCAGGCTGTAATTCAGCTTCTCATTTTCTAGGAGAACTCTTATTGATGATTTTACGTTACTTTATGTTTAAATGTTTGCAGACTTACAAAGAGTGTAGTAGTATTACTTGACAATGTTGCAAAAACATTCTGAGGTTGGTACCAACGGGCATTCTTCAATCAAATTGGTACAAGACATTGTAGATCTTCTCGGCTAAAAACAATTTGCTCCCACACCACACACATGCATGTATTGGCACTTCCCATTCACTATTTATTTTCATCGGTATTTACTACAAACGTGTATATCTGAAAATAGCTAAATAAACCATTAATAGTTGGTAATTTAAGCTGAGCTTCATATGATGTAGTGGTTATCAATCTAACCTTATGGTAGACAAGTTGCGGGTCCAAATACGGCAAAGGATGATTGATCTTTTTACATTTTTTAAGGGTGAAAAATTTTTGCATGGTTTCCTTCGGAAGGAAAATCGGGGTACGTTTTTTTGCACATATGTTGAATATAAAAGTTCATGAGCAAAATTGTCGGCATTTCACGCCCAAGCGTACTGCTTCTCACCCGTGGCACCATCTATGGACGGTGGGCATGGTCACTTTCCACCATGCGCGACTATAGACAGACTCAATGAACAGAAATTTACAGAAATACAGAATGTGCCGTTAGATTATTCCTATACGCCAACTACGTGACAGGATGTTTACAATCTTCAGAATATATCTTCCGCTGCTTTCTTGGAATTTCTGGATGATACTTTGTTGATATGTCAGGTATGTATTTAGGGAAATTTTTAAATAAGTTGCACCATAAGCAAAACGTGAAGACTTTGAGGATGTTGCATTTTTTCTTCTGTCTTTGAAAACTTAGTCCTTGAAACATTCTCTGGAAAGATTTTATTTGTATGTTGTTCTCAGTTATCTCATTCCGTCCTGTGTGACTTTGAGGTAGCATATTAGCCTCTGGTTCCAAGGTTGCGGAGGGAGTTTTGGAGGTAAACATCTTTAGCATGGCTTCTTTCGGAAAGGAAGTAAAGTTGTTGGTTTTGTGCCATGCATTTACGGCACGAAAAAGACCCTCAAGCACCACAAAGAGGCCTCTAAGAAAAATTAAGCAATTTTTCGTGCCCAATATAAGAATAATATTAATTATACAATGACCATAAATACCTAATATTTAATTTCATATACCAGTTGTCTCGAAAAGTTTCTTTAATTTACTTTTCAGTTTATTCACCTGTAAAATATGGATATTTTCACGTATTATTTCTTTGTAGGATTATAATTACTACTGCTGTATCTAGCAAGTGCAAATAAACAGTATATTAATTAAAATATTTTTAAAAAAATTATTCTGTAAGCACATGTTAATTACAAGCATTCCAATTTTGTCTGTTTATCTAGCCTTAGAATCATATTAGAAGCAGTAAATTTATGCAAGTGTAGCCTACAATACTCTATCTTTAAATGTATATCAGAAATTATATTTAGACGCTGTTTCAAGTTATACATGGTGTAAATATGACTGCTATAGTAAAGCGTCCAAAATATTTGCATTTAATGAGGTTACACTACTAACTCAGTAATGAATATCCATAAGAAACGTTTTAAAATATATGTGATAAGTTGAAATGCTGTAGCCCATCCACACGTCCAAATTAAGACACTTTCTAAAATAGAACATTCGTCTCAAAGTATAAACAACATACTTCAATTTTATACTTCTACATGCACGCAAAGAATAGAGCCAAGATTTGTTGACAAACACCGCGAGAATAGCTGTTTATATTTTTTGTCTTTTCCATAGAATTCATAGCAAAAAGCAATTGAATTACACGAAAATCAGTTTATTTACACTTTACGTTGTATAGTTAACAGAGGGCACGTGAGCGAAGCGAGGGTGCTTTGTTGAATTTATTGTAAATTTATAAACTGCATAGTTGCACGAAAATAGTTTTACACACACACAAACACACACTAACCCGTACATATCCTGGAGTGAAATAGAAAACCAGAGGACCTAGTCGATGTATTGACTACTGCCGAGGTTAGACGGTCTAAACTAGTAGCTTGCCATCTCACGGAATTTTTGTAACGGTTTTGGCAGATCAGACGTCTATAACTACAAAGTACGTATAGTGACCGATTAGCGAAACTACCAAATCGGGATCTGCTCTGGAAGCTTCTCCCTGCAACGTTACAAAGGCGATGCTATGCGTTAAACACTGCCTAAAATAAATGTTTCGTGTGTGCTTGTGTCTGTAATTGTGTCGCTAAATACCAAAGTTGGTATTTAAGTTTAGTATATTCCAAGGATAAAGATTTTCAGTAACATCCTCCCACCTGAAAGTACCCTTTACATGGAACATTTTTCGAAATGTTCTATTTTCTAAACAAGGGCTCTAACGATTTTGATTAAAATGCCGTATATTAAAATTGTTTACATTGCAAATAATATATACCTTGGGGATATTACTTAACTCCTCTTCATTTTGAAAGTGTTTTGGATAACTAATAAGAGATGGTCAAAACTTTAATAAAATATAGATCGCGTTAAAACACACAGTTTGTCATACACAGCTCTTTTTGTAGAGCTAACCATTTCAAATATTCCATGTTATTGGTTCAATTTTAAAATAACTAAAATTTTTCTAGAACAGAAAGTCCTCATCCGTTCATCCCTCTTTTGTTTTACTCCTGGTCATGGAGAGAGAATCAAATATCAATGAGAATCACATAGCGAAAAAATTTAAAATATATGTTTTCCGTTATTTCCATTATACTTATAAGGAACTACGTAATAAGACCGTTTCTGGTGATGTTTATCTAGATTAGCATTACTTGGTGTTTGCAGAACATATAGAGAAAGTCATATAAATGCAACGCATTGGATTTTTGGAACTAGACTTCACTTTAGAGTGTCAAAGCCTGTTGATTTTCAGCGGTATTAAAATCCTAGATATTCGATTATTAGAAGCTTGTCTGCCATTAGTTATTTGGTTTTTCGAAATTTGTATAGCATGTTTCAGGTCATCCCTTTTCTTTTGAGGCTTTGAAAATCTGTAAATGAGGTTGTACCGCCTGTTCTTCTAGTAAACAGCAGCATGTGCACTGCAGGTATGCTTTTGCTTTCCCACATATGTTAATCAATGCTGTTATGTTTGTTCATTGTAATGTTTTGTTTCATTATTTGGATAGCAGATGGAAATAACATTTCTGCAAGTAGAGCCTTCGGTTGTACTTTTCAACTTGCTTTCGAAGAAGACCTTTCTTCTTAACTTCTCTGATGATTGAAGTTCCAGGTTGGGTATCATATTCTACAATATTGTTGTTTTCAAGAGTGGTTTCCTTGGTTAATTATAACTATTACATGCCAGCTTATTCACAATGAAGTTTGGATGAGCTTTGTTGTACGTAAGCTGTATTTTCCACTGCTGTAGCCTTAAAATCCTGAGTTGGTCAAGAATTTCCTCTTTCAAATAATTATATTTAAATTTTTTTCTTTCCTAGCACGTATACATAGTGGAGCAGGTATTGTATTCCACCAAAAAAATCTTCAACGGAATATATTTTAAGGTGCCCCGAATTCATAAACATTTTTACTTTCTCTAGCATGCATGTACAATGTGCATAGTATATAAGAGAAGGTAAGGTATTCGATACCGAGATTTCACAGAAAATACATATTTTGAGATTCACTGAATTAAAAAACAAAAATATATTTAGAAACATGTTCCTGTGTGTATGTGTCTTATATGACTGTGGGCACCATAGCTAAAAATGTCAAGTTGGTTAAATATCGCACTTGGTATTTAAGTGAAATATCTTCCAAGGATGCGACACGATTTTCAAGAAAATACTCTCGCCCCCAACTACCTGTTATATGGAATACATTTTAGAATTTTCATTTTCTCAAAAGTAGCCATATCGATTTTGTTTAAAATGTGATATGTTTAAGATACTTTAATGACAAACGAAATGTATACTTTGAGTTTTTTGGGAATAGGCTATGAAGACTCGTAAATCTCAAAATATTTTGAGATGACATCTCAATGGCTACTTACAATGTCGTAAGTACTTGAAGTCCTGAGCTACAGGTTAGCCAACCATCATTCTCAATTAGTGTTATCTAATAGTTTATCGCACAAGCCGTGTCTAGGAAACTGGGAAACTTGCTAATCAGTTGAGGAATTCAATGCAGTGCTGGCACGTTTCCATGCTAACTCAGTGGTTACAGCAACCGACTAGAGACCGGGTGATCTTTAGTTAAAATCCCGGCTATGGCATTGAATTTTTCAGGCTGACTCTACCTATCTAACTCCTGTCCTACACGCGACTTGTGCGAAAAAAATTAAATTAACGGAATAATGGACTCTTAAATTGTCATGATGATATCAAACAAATTAAATTATAAACTGTTTATATAATCACGAGACCCATATTTAGATTTGCCAAAAGAGACGGAACACTTTAAAAATAAAATAATTATATACAAATAATATGCTGTTGGAAAAAAAAATTTGAGAAAACAACAATAGTACGATAAAGAATACAAATTCTGATGATGATAATAATAGTAATAATAAAATTAATAATTATAATAACAATAATATGAGGATCTAAATTCAAATTTAATTATACTATATAAATAATGTGTTTTCCATAAAGATGGATTTTTAAAATGCTTACGGAATATTTTGTTATTTTTGTGAAATTAACAAAACAACTCCATTGTTGTTAGTGTTTTTTATAATTTATGTTTTCTCCACGATGAAGCAAAATGTTTGGTAATAATTCCCCGTGCGCCAAAGAGGACACCAATCACAACAATCTTTGATTTGATATTTTTCTAGAAAATATGGGATTGATGGCTCATAATTCTCTTCTTTTCTGCTTCAACTTCTTCAGGTTGTGTGGGTGTCTGTTCAAATCTTTTTGTTCGGTCTATAATTTCTGTCTCGTTCTTCCCTTTGTTGATGCAGATGATTTCAAGGATTCTAATGAAAGATATTCCACATTTCTTTTTCCAGCTGATGTTCCAACTTAAAGAATGTTTGTTGAACAAAGGTTAACCACTGTTTAAACAATGGGGATGTATAAATAATTTCATCTCTAAGGGATTAAGCAAGGTAAAATGTCTGTAATCGGTCCAATATCCCTTAGCTTACAGTACAAACATTGGTGGGCTTTTTCTCGTTTAAATAATACCACAGTTATTGGATATAGCGGTATGCTTTTAGTATATAATTGCTTAACGAAATTAATATCAAGTTCGATAATGTTTCCAAGTTTAAGTTTGATGTCTGCGTAGTGATCATTATTGTTATTATCCAAAAAAGTAGTCTGTATAGTCATTGACATTTACAAAAAATTATAGCTGAAATACTATGTATACATTGTAATGAATATAAAAGTTTTAAGTATTGCAATATTTGAAGATCTATAAAATTAAAATATTTACATTCAATAATTCTATTTATACCAAATCTATGGAAGTTTTAAATTTATTGAAAATTGTACGTATTTATAATTTGGAAACTTATTGTTTTATGTACCTGATTTGTTGATGACTATTGCAGTTTTCAACAAATTCTATTTTATTTATTCATATTTCTTTTTAAATTTAATTAATATTATTCAAAACTAGATTTTTATTATTGGCTCACCCTGGATGCATATGCATTTACTACTGTTAGCAAAGTGAAACTGATAAACTTGAAGCAAAAGTAGTATGATTACTCCCTAATGTATTGGCTGATCTCAGGATTATGCACTACAGCCATCTGTTAGCAAGTTAGTCAAAGAGAAGATACCGGTAGCTAACCTCGCAATTAATGTCATCAGTCTGAAGTTACAGAAACTTCTGCAATGTGAAGCTTATTACATTGCATTAATATACAATAATGTTATTAGATTGATATAAACAGTTCTATGACTATTATTCTTTTATCTATGCCATGCTAATCAAGTTAAACATTTCCATAATTGGACTTATTACTTGCTTCTTTGCTCTGTGTTAGGCTAAAGCGAGATAATCAGATTTTAAAATTCGGTCTCTAAGTGAAACAATTAAAAGTTTATTCTCTTTGCTTGGCAGGAGCAAACAAAAGAAACAAAAAGAGAGGTGTCTCCCATTTTAGAAAAGTTCAAGTATCTTAAAACTGAAACCAATAACTCGGAATATCTCGAAAACGATTATCTCTACAAAAACTATATATGACACACATTGTGTGTTTTAATGAGATCTACATCTTTGTGTAGTAGGTTTTTCTCTATTTCTGACAATTTACTAGTTATATGAAGTTAGACAAAGATCATCCAGAATGAAGATGTCTTCATAGGCTATTCTCAGAAAATTCCAGATATTCATATCGTTTGTCATGAAAATATCTTAAACACACACAATACTGTAAGAAAAGACAAATGATAATAACAATACTAGCCCTAGGATAATACTAATACATTTCATTCTTTGCACATTGTGCGCAAACCCATCAATGCATTTTTTTAGTAAAACTCGTTAGTCAGTTTTTAGAAAATAAAAATTTTAAAAAAATGTTCCATGTAAAGGTAGTTGGGACTAGGGGGATATTCTTGAAACTCTTCGTGTTGTGTGGTTCAAGTTTGGTGTTTAATCGACTGCCGACGGACACACACGTATACGGACATGTCCCTAAATTTCTGTGTTACATTCACATAACATTCTCTGTTTCACAAACAAACCTTTTATTCAAAATATTAACATTGTGTGTACATCATGAGCTAAACACAAGCACAGTTAGTCTTATTACGTGCTTTCTTGTAAGTAGAAGAGAAATAGGGAAATGCATAACCTAAAGTAGCCAAGTCATTTAAATGCCGCTTGCTATGTGCAACAATTGAAATTCCATTCCAGGAGTAAACACACAAGAAACAAGAAGAAAAATGTCTTCCTGTTTGGGAAACATTTGTGGATTAAAATAGAAAGCAATAATCCGGAATATGTAGAAACGGTTAACTCGACAGAAACTCATATACGACATTAATCGTTTTAATTATATTTACATTTTTATGTAGTAAAGTCTATATCTTACGTATTTTCGGTTATACGAAAGTCATCCAGATGGAAGAGGTCTTCAGAAGCTATTCCAGAAAATTCAAGATATAAATTTTGTTTGTTATAAAATATCTTAAACATAAGGTATTTTAATAAAACTCCTTAGTCATTTTTGAGAAAATCAAATTTTTTGAAAATATTCAACCCAAAGAGTAGTTGGAAGTGGGGGGGATTTTTTTTGAAAATCTTCGTGTTGCAGCCTTGAAAAATACTCAAATTCAACACCAAGTTTGGTATTTAACTGACTTTTGGTTTTTTAGCTATGCTGCCCACAGACACACACACACATAAACGCACAAGGACATTTTCTAAAAATGCTTTTTTTTTGGACTCGGGGAATCTCAAATCATATTCCTTACGAAATCTCGACATAAAGTTTTTGGGTGGAATACAATACCTTCTCTAGTTACCATATACATTGTATGTACATACGAGCTAGAGAAGGTAAAAATGCTATTTTTGGATTCAGGAAGTCTCATATATATAAATCTCGACATCGTATTTTTGGGGGGATAAATGCCAGAGAAAGTAAAACTATTGTCATGTCTAAAATATAGGATTCATTAACCATGCATGCATTCTTTCCCTAGCTTGCAGTTACGTAACCCTGCTGTATAAATACTTCAATGCATTTTAAACCTTCGTGCAGAGGAAGCAGCAGTGGAATTGATTACTTTATTTGAGGAAAGTATTTTATTTATTAGCATAATCCCCTTCCGAGTTCATTCAGATTACCCATCATTATTTGAATCTGTATGAGGCCTCCACTCAGCACTTAGCGCCCACATATAGGTTTCACCGCAAGAAAAAGCGATGCTAAAATGTCGTGTTGTAAACATTTTACTCCACGAGTGCTATAAGCTTCAATGACTCGTTAAAGCATTTAGATTTTAGTACCAGCTGTTTAAAACTTATTTTAAAGCTGTGTCTATATAAACAGCTAAATTTATAGAAACGGAGGATATCTCATTTATTAATGATTCTCATGTTTAATTTTACCGCTTTGGTGGATTGGTAGAGAAACGCTACGCACTTGGGTTCCACCTTGTCCGTATCACATGCCTCAGGAGTTTTACATGGGGATACATAAAATGCATATACTGTTAAAATCAATTCCTATGCCCATCTAAAGGAGCGTGACGGCATGTGGTATTCAGCATCACACCTGCAGTGCTAGAGGTGTTTCGTGCAATATTGCGTCGGGAGGGAGTAGTATGAGAAATTGCACATGACAGAGAGAAAATTGTGATGGAACATATGTTGCTGTGTTTCACAAAGTCTGTTGGTTCCTCTCTAGTATAGGTGTTTGCTTTCTCTACTGTGTCCAGAAGGTAGAGCAAGTATTTCGTTCCATCCAAAAATTCGATGCTGAGATTTTCGCGTTTTAAGACCTCTATTAATATACACATACTTGATAACGCATATAGGTTGTATGTAAAGTATGTTTGCATTACACTCAAAATATTCAGAGGCATTGCTGAGAAAATAAACTATGTCAAAAATGTTCTGTGTGAAGAATAGTGTAAATGGAGAAAACATTCTTGAAAAACCTGTATTGTATCTTTAAAAGATACCGAGCAAAGTATATACATGGTTGGTATACATATTATATATTTTTTTTTTCACACATACTTGATAACATATATAGGTTGTATGTAAAGTATGTTTGCCTTACACTCAAAAACAAAAAAGACACTAATTTCATCGGAAATACGTCATGTTTTCAGGCCCTCTACTTATAATATTTTTAGAAGGTAATTCTGTTTGTGTGTACAATATAACGCAAAAACGAAAAGTTGCACAAAATACCAAGTATACAATTTGCTCGGTATCTTATAAAGATAGAATACGGATTTTTCAAAAATATCTTCTTCATTTGCACCATCCTTCACACTGAACATTTTTTACATAAATTATTTTCTTAGCAATGCCTCTGAATATTTTTATGAAATATATTTAAATGAAAAATAAAACACATAGCTTTAATTTACTGGAATATCTGGTGAAGTTTTCCTCATTCAAAAGGAATTTAATATAACTGGGATACGTTAAGCAATAGAGGAAAGCTTACTGACACAATTTTTTGTGTTATAAATGCTTTCCAAATTATTTTTTTAGTGGTTTCAAATGTTCAATACTTTTATATTGTTATTCTTCTATAGCTCTATCCACTGCCTTTGTGGTCGATTAGTCAGCCAGAGATCCCAGGGTTTCTTTAATTAAAGTCATTCCTTGTTTCCCATATAGTCTGATATTATGTACTGGAAGTGAATGTGTATGTATATGTGTGTGTGTTTAGCAATATAATGTTAAAAAAACAGCATTAAGAAACCCTTCAATTCAGCGAGCAAAAGAGCAGTAGTTGTTTCTAAAAAAAACTGATATGACCATTTATGTCAAGGGGGGCTTCATAAATGAGATAATTGAAAAAAAAAGTTTTGTCGATTTTCAGCTTATTTGAGATTCCATTGAAATAATATTACATTTTAACTAACACAGCTTTCAGTTCTTAAATGTTTTATTATAGTTATCGTTATTCTCTTTATATCTATAACGAAATTCATAATGCAGCTATTTCTGCAAAGATTTATTTGGAATAAAATGAAGTAGGTAGAAAAACATTCTTTCGTTTGTATATCAACAAGAGGATAGAGAATTTAAAACATTAGATTTTTTTGAAAATATAGAATCATTGCAAAAACATTGTGCGTAATGACAGTAATTAGAAAGGCTGGAGTTTCCAAATTTGTCTTATACACGGTTTATTTATGATCCTATAATCACATATAGCTGAAACAATGTCATCGGAAACACGCTTTATGTTCCATTCATGTTTGTCGAGTGTGACCACTGTCGAAGTTTGCATCTTGGAGGGGAGACAAACTACATTCATTCGACTTTGCCCCTTGTTTATTGGAAGGACACTCTCTCTCTCCTCTCTGTCTCTCTTTCACCTTTTAACGATTACTCAGTCACAGATAAAAGTTTTATACGGCTTTTGATTAAATGTGTAATCAATCACATGTCACACATGTTTTGGTGCCTAACGCATGTTATTGTTCCTATGTACGAAAAATAAATACAAAATTGTCCTCATATATGTACAAGCTATACATTTTACTACTAACCTTACCAAAGATGTGTTGTATATGAACACATGCTTAAGTTATTGAAATTACGTTTATGAAAAGTAACCCCTATTTTAAAAAACTTTAAATAAAGGGGGTGAAAATTAAGTTCCTTTATCACATAAATAAACATCTCGCAAACATAAAAATAAACATAACGCAAGAAATACTTTAATACTAAGGTAATCCTTGCTCAGTATTATATAAAATTTATTATAAATTGTATAACAAATAACAGTATAAAATAATAAATAAATAAATATCAGCTAGTAAACGTTTCCGTTGTTAAACATATTAAAATTCCTAAAGAAACTACCTCTAAAATGATGTCTTAGAATAAAAACCGGTCGAAACTGATCATCCAAGCCACCATCCTTATATACACCAACACGTTTCCGACTTATGCTATATTTTATAAATTTGGAGTTGCTGACCTTTGAATGAACTACACCACATGACACACAAAAAATTAAGTAAGGCCACCCATTCCAGTCATCAAATATCGTTAGGAAAATGTCCCTTAGAATTTGTCATCATTATAGATTATACACACCACTCATATGTTTTTATGGTTGCATAAGTGGTAAGGCACACGTTGCCCCCTCTCAGTCAGCTGTACAGACTTGACCTAGGCGATCGTCGATGCTGCTAAAGTGCCTGGCTTTAGTGCTTCGTGGCTCACGGGATCGTTGGTTCGAGTCCCGCCTTGGGCATGGGTGTTTCTGTGTTTGTAAATGTGTATATGTAAAATGAAAACGTTAAACATTAATAGGTCAACTAAGGAAATGTAGGAAACTGGAAAAAGAGGAAAAAGGAATACGTAGCCGCGGTCCTGACAAGCCTCCGAAACTGTATTTAAAATAACACAAAATGTTCAGAAATAATCGGAACTGTGAAACTATACACGTAAGTTCAATTTCTGCACGGGTTTGCTCAGATCAAACCTAACCTCAAACGCCTCCCGTCACATAAGTTCCCATTCCTACACAAAGCATTTATACTGATCTTATTACTTTCTCTACACGCACTACACATATAGAAGCTAGAGAATTATTTGTATTTAAACCAAATATTTCATCGGAAATATTTTTTCAGGTGCCGCTAGAAAAACGTCCAAGAGCGTACATGTGTGTGGGGACAACATAACTCAAAAGCGAAAAGGGTTAAATATCAAAATTGTTAGTTAAATATCTTCAACACGAAGCTTTAATAGAAATACCCCCCATCATTCCATTTCCATAGAACAATTTTTAAAAATCTTGTTTGGTTCATATTGGCTCTAACAATTTGATTAAAATACCGCATTTAACGGTATTTTAATTATCACAGATAAAATGTATATCTTGGTTTTCTGAGAAAAGCCTCTGAAGACATATTTCGGGATGTTTGTTTTCTAACCGGCAAATGAAAAAATTAGACAATTTCTACACAAGAAATGAGATCTCGTTAAATCACACAATTTATATCATATACTTTTTGTAGAGTTGACCGCTTCCGAGATATTCCTTGTTATTGGTTTAAGTTTTAAACTATCTGCGTAAATTTATTCAACGGTAAGTCACATTGGTTTTCATCTCTTTTGTTTTATTGTTGGTCAAGTAAGGCGAACCGAACCGAACCTCAATTGTTCAGATAGCGATCAGCTTTTAAAATATTTTACTATCGCTTTAGCCTAGGGTATATCCTTATTTCCCTATTTCTTACAAGGAAGCAAGTAATGAGACGATTATCTGCTAATGTTTATCTCGGTTAGTATGATGCAGATAAAAAAATAATTTTTGTAAGAATCATTTGATTGCAAAACAGCTAGAGTAAGTCATGTGAATGGAATATATCGATTTTTTTATGCTTCATATTAATCGAAATAAATGTTTGCAAAGGTCTGTTCAAGACATATTTCATTACAGGTAAAAACAGGAATAAAAAAATTCAAACCAAAAAAATCTGATTTATTCCATGCACAGGAATTCCTCTACATCTCGTTTGCAAATAATTGTTAAAAAGTTTATTGTTCTATCACCTTCATGCTAATCCAGATAAAAATAGCATTAATGGTCATATTTGCTTTCATGTAAGTAAAAGATAAATAAAGGAATACACTAGGCTAAAGCGATAGTTAAATATTTTTAAAACTGCTTGCCATGTGGATTAAATCCAGAATAAAAAGATGTTTAGAGTCTACTTTCAGATAATTCAGGACATAGATGTTATTTGGCGTGTAAATATCTTTAATATAGGTACTAAATCAAAATATTTAGAGCCATTTTTGAGAAATTAAAACCTCTTAATTTTGTCCATGTAAACAAAGGGAGGAATTTTCCTCAAAATCTTCGTGTCGCATCGTTAGAAGATATTAAACTTAAATACCAAGTTTGGTTTTACAAACGCTTAGTTTTTGAGTTTTCGTTTTCCGGACACACACACACAGACATACACATACACACATAGGGACCTTTTGCAATTTTTTTTTTATACAGGAACCCTGAAACGTGATTTTCGCTGAAATCCCGGTGTCGACGTTTTAGTGGATTGCAATCTTTTCTCTACCTACGCACTATGTAGAAAAAGTAATGGAGGCTTTAAAAAATGAGTTGTAATAAGCTTAAAGATTACTTCACCTTTGGATGCCATTAATTTGTGTTTTAAAGAGACTTACTTTTTATTTTCTCTACAGGTACTCTGTACATAGTGTATAGAGAAGGTATTGTATTCCAACCAGAAAGTCGATACTGAAATGTAACCAGAAAAATATGTTTTGAATTTCCCTGAGCCCAGAAAAAACATTTTTAGAAAAAGATGCGTGAGTGTATGTTTGTGTGTTGTGTGTGTGCATGTCTGTCTGTCTGTCTGTCTGAAAACATCATTGCTCAAAAACTAAAACACCGTTGAACTTGGTATTTAAGTGTAGTATCTTTCAGGGATGCAATACAAAATTTTTTCAAGAAGTTCCCCCACCCCAAACTACACTTTACATGTAACAGTTTTCGATTTTTTTGATTTCTCAGAAATGGGTCTCAGATGTTTATTAAAATATCGTGTAATAAAGATATTTACATGACCAATATAATACGTATCTTGAATTTTATGGGAAAGCCTCTTAAGACTTCTTTATTCTGGATGCATTTTGTCAAATTTTGCATAACTGGTAAAACGTAAGAGTTAGACAAAAGCTTAGTATACATTATCTGTAGATATCGTTAAAATACATAATTATGGTATATACGTTTATTTTGTAGAGCTGACCGGTTTTTACATATTCCTTGTTATTGGTTTCAGCCTCTGGTCATGCAAGCAAACGAATTTCAATCACATAGCAACCAGCTTTTAAAAGATTTGACTATCGCTTTAGCCTATGGTACCACCTTATTTCCTTGCTCTTTGAAACAAAGCAAATAGTAGGTCCATATCTTCTAATTTTATCTACATTATCATAAAGTAGCTTTTGACAATTATTTGTTACAGAGATGTAGAGAATGTCTTGTGAATGTAACACGCAGATTTTTTATGTACTACGTGTCCGCTATCCTTTAAAATTTTCCACTTATCCAGCTTCCTTCCGAATAAAGACGGCTTCACAGGCTATTCCTGAAAAACTAAAGGTATACCTTATATTTTGCCATGAGAAACAAACAAATGCAAACTTAACAGATTCAATCCAGCAACAAAAATCTGATGTGTTCCATTCACATGACTTTCTCTAATTTTATTGCTAAAAAGCTGCTTCTATTTACTTCATCCTAATTGAGAAAAAAATAGCAGAAATAGCTTGCTTCCTTGTAAGCAGAAGCGAAATAAGGGACTACCATTGGTTCAAGTGAGAGTCTGAAGCTGGTTATTATGTGACAAGTTCCTTTGTTTATATTGACAGGAGTTGACAAATTCCTGTATTAGAAAAATATAAGTTTTTCAAAGCTGATACTAAAAACAAGAAATATCTTAAACACGATTAACTCCAAGAAAACAAATTATATAACATAAATTGTGTGTTTTAATGTGATCTAAATTTTCTTTGAGGTAACTTTGTTCATCTCTTACGGTTTAGGTTATGCAAAATTCCGTATAATTCGTCCTAAATAAAGTAGTGAAAGGAAACTATTCCCAGAAAATTCAAGATATACATTTCATTTGTCACTTAAATATCTTTAATATACATTTTAATCAAAATCGTTAGTCATTTTTGAGAAAATCAAAATTTTCGAAAACATTTCCATGTAAAGGGTAGTTTGGTGTGGGGTGATTTTTCTCAAAATCTTCGTGTCGCATCCCTGGAGGATACTGAACTTAACTACCAAGTTTGGTATTTTACCGACTTTTCGTTTTCGACTTATCCTGTTCACAGACACACGGACATACACACACATACGGATTTGTTTACTTTCTCTATACGCACTATGTACATAATGTATAGAGAAGTTATTGCACTCCACCAAAAAATTCAATACTGACATTTCACGGGAAATATATGTTTTAGGGTCCCCTGTATCCAAAAAAAGTATTTTCAGAAAAAGGTCCGTGTATATGTGTGTGTGTGTCCGTGTGTCTGTGAACACTATAACTCAAAAATGAAAAGTCGGTAAAATACCAATTCCAGGGATGCGACACGAAATTTTGAGAAAAAACACCCCACCCCAAGCTACCCTTTATATGGAGCATTTTTCGAAAATTTTGATTTACTAAAAAATTGCTATCGTATATTAAGTATATTAACCTGACAAATAAAATGTATATTTTGAATTTTCTTGGAATAGCCTCTGAAGAGTACTTTATTCTGGGTGAATTTTGCGGAATTTTGCATAACTGCTCAACCGTAAAAGATGGACAAAAACTTACCACACAGCAATGTAGAGCACTTTAAAACACACAATTTATGCTATATATTTTTTTCGTGGTGTTGATTGCTTTTAGATATTCCTTGTTTTTTGTTTCAGCTATGAAAAACCTATACTTTTCTTACACAGGAATTTGTCAACTCGTGTCCATACAAACAAAGGAACTTCAGTCACATAGCAACCAGCTTTTGACTGTCGCTTTAACCTATGGAACTCCCTTAGTTGCCGTCTACTTAAATGCAAGCAGGTAATAAGTCTATTTATGCTATTTATTTATGGTTTAGCGTGAGGTAAATAGAAGCATAAGCTTTTTAACAGTAATTTGTTGCGAAGATGTAGAGAAAGTCAGGTGAATGGAACACATCACATTTTTTCCTTGGGGGTTCACAATTTCCGAGATGTTCCTTATTGTTGGTTTCAGCTATAAAATAACCGGCAATGTAAAGAAAAGGATTTAATTGACATGGCAACCAGTTTTTAAAATACTGAACTATCGCTTTGGCTCAATGTATTCCCTTATTTATCTTCCACCTACATGAAAGCGTGGCCTAAAATTATGGCGGCCCTAAAATGTGTGTATTTTCGGTAAGTATGTGGAACAACATTGCACATAAAATATTTCATAAATAAATAGAATTTTTGTTGGAATAAAATTTCTTTCGAGAATTCATACTCATTTGAGTTGTACGTAGAGCATAGCAAAGCTAAATATATTTGTGAGTCAAAAACAACTTGGCTCGTGGTATTTCGGTAAATAAAGGCATTAAAGTAATACACGAAAGTAGACCTTATTTCATGTTATTGATTAACCCACCTAAAAAGGGTTGAAAAATTATGATGCAAATTATTCAATATTTCCATGTATAGGATATAGTTAAAAGCTGGAAATACTCACCTCCTATAATATGGTGCCTATACAATAAGCATATGACACTGTAAATTGACTTCTGAAAGTTATAAGGTGTGATGAATAAATGTGACGACGTTTACCACGCTTTCCAGGTTTACCACATTTTTAAAAGTTTTAATTATAGGATTTGGGTGGAGAGAGAGAAAGAGAGGGGGAGAGGAGAGGGAATTACTTCTGCAGCTAACATAATACGACCGGATGGAGTTGGAATATATACTGGAACATATATTTTCATTTGAACGCATTAATGTCTAGTTAAAACATGAAACATTGCCTTTTAATTATATATCGGTCATATGCTTTGTGCCAGTAACTGCATTCTACGTTTGTTTTCTTTGGATTTTTCTCAGCGGAACCCATTTGGTTTTTCTACACCATTTTCCATTCCCCTGCTCGGTTTCTTTTATTTCTGATCATTTACCTTCGCGAGTAATGTGTGTGTGCCTATTTTGTATGCTCATGTATGCCGCGCGGTTCGCAATTTCCTCTCGGTGGCGTATGTGCGCGCGCGCGCGCCTACCCTTCCCTGTCTCTCTTACCTAGTCATTCTCTCTCTCGAAGCTCCATCTTTCCGCACAACACTCGTTACTATGGTAGCCAGCCGTCGAGCGTAGTACTCCAGCCCCACCATCGGCTCCAGGGTGGGGAGATCGTAGTGGGGAGCCATTCAGTGCGCGGCACCGCACACACTACAACATCGATTGCCGGCCGGTCGGTCCGTCGACCGAGAGAGAGAGAGCCGGGAACGGGACGGCCGTCGAAAACGTAACCTGGCACGCGAGGCGAAGGATCGTCTCTCTGCTGCCGTTGCTGCTGCCGCTGGTGGTAGTGGTAGAAGTGGTGGTGGTGGTAGTGGTGGTGGTGATAGTAGTAGTGGTGGTGCTGCTGCGAGATCCGGAGACCGTCTTACGCGGCCAACGCTCGCTCATCGTTCATCAGGGCCAAGGCTCCCCTCCCAACGTAAGGTAAGTCGATGGCCTACTCCCTCAAACGTATTTATGTTACTAGTACGTTTGGCCATTCAAATATGCAGGACAGGCAGGGGTAGTAGGTAGGGAGGGGTGGGTCCGCTCAGCTGACCGTGCATGATAGTAGCAGCGTATCGACCGCTTGACCGACCGTGGCAGGCGCGATAAGTACACATACATACACAGTAATGATGGTGGCGTTGAAGATGGACTGACCCTGGATATATATCCTCAATTTTATAAATGTTTACCACTACTCTGTGACTAGGTACTCTTCCTTCCAATTCCGGTAAAAGGCTTTTGATTGCCTCAGGGATTTTTCATTGCGGGCTTCGCTTTTCGAAATTATTACCCCAGGCATTTTGATCCGTATAGCTTCAAGTGCGTGGCAAATAAAAGCAGAGAGAACCAATATCGTAGATGGGGTTAAGGACAAAAGTAAACGTCATCTTCTCATCCACTTTGGAGCACTAATGGGAAAAGAGTGAAAGAGAAAGTGGCGGTCCTCACTTCCCCCACTCAACTCATCTCCACGCACGATACGCACGCACGCATATACGTTACGCTACGGCAGAACACATGCATCCGAGTTCCTCAAGACTCTGCCAGGCACGTGCAGTGGCTTTCCTGGGGGATTTCGGAGGAGAAGGAACTGAGAAGGAGGAGGGAGAAAGGAAAACGGGGAGGGGTAGACGTTTATCGTGGGGCACCACCACCACAGCCGAGATATTGATGTTTGCAGCGACGGGCGAAGTTGTGAAATGCTTTTCCTCCTCAATGATACCCTGGAGACGCTTGTCATAGTTTGTCAAAAGCAAGCAAGCAGGCAAGCTCGCCCAGCTTCCAAGACCAACATATGCTTGACAATTCTCTCCTACCCCCTCCCACGATGTCACTTTCAGATTCAAATTTTGTCGCTTATAGTCGCATTTCACTCCATTACACAAGGAATACCACACTTCTCTCACTCAAACAGCCTCTTGTGCTCAGGCACAAATGAGTTATTCATACACCATCTAACTTGCAGCTTTAGTCCTCCGGAAGTTTGTACCGACGTATAAATCTGAAGAAGAGCTTGTGCTTGACATAAAGGACTCTTTGGGCTACCATTCACTTCACAACTTCCATAGAAGTTAGTTTCTAAAGACAATAACTGAAAAGTTTTCCTAGTCCCTTTCATCTTCAAAGAAACAGTGCATACCCTCCTTCAAACATAAGTTCATGCCGTTGTTTTATTACGATATAATCTACAACTATTATTTCTTCCGCTTAGAATGGTCTACAATATACCAGTTATTAAGTTGTCATTTTTACTGACCCTAATTCGCCAACGAATAATTTCACA
Source organism: Hymenopus coronatus (assembly GCA_030762935.1). NCBI lineage: Eukaryota > Metazoa > Arthropoda > Insecta > Mantodea > Hymenopodidae > Hymenopus > Hymenopus coronatus. The sequence goes on from CM060891.1 coordinate 59,864,034, forward strand.
TTGACACTATATGTGTATACTTATTTATTCTTAGAATGGCGCTCTTTAATTTCGTTTCTGAGATAATGGATTGAGTTTAAAAATCTATTGTCTTCCATTCACATGACTGTCTCTGCATCTCTGTAATAAGTTATTGTTAAAAAGCTTATTTTTCTATCTACTTCATGCTAACCGTGATAAACAGTAGCAAAAGTAATTATTAATTACCTACCTATATGTAGAGGGGAAATTTGAGAGTACACTAGGCTAAAGCGATACTCACATCTTTTAAAATCTGGTTGATACATTCCCGTAAGGAAAAGTTACATATATTAAAACTGAAACAAATAATAAGGAACATCCTGAAAATTAACAATTCCAGGAAAAAATGTATAATATATAAATTGTATGTTTTAACGAGATGTACATTTTTATGCACTAAACTGTCTATTTCTTACTGTTTATCAGTTATTCAAGAGTCATCCAGAATGAATAAATTTTCAGAGGCTATTTCCAGAAAATTCAAAATATATGTTTTATTTCTCATCTCTAATACACTCATGTATTTTAATCAAAATTAAGTCATTTTTGAGAAAATCAAAACGTTCGAAATTTGTTTCCATGTAAAGTGCAGTTTGGGATGAGGGATTTTCCTCAAAATCTTTGTGTCGTAGCTTTGAAGGATACTAAGATTAAATACCAAGTTTGGTATCATCAAGTTTTCGTTCTTTGAGTAATCTGTTCACTGACCTATCTCTAAAAGGGGATCTTAAAACATGTATTTTGGTGAAATTTCGAATTTTTTGGTGTAGTGCAGTACCTTTTCTACCTATATAACTAGGCAGGGAAAATAAAAATAGTCAGATCAAAGATTCTATTCAAGGGGAAAATGAATTGAATATTGACCATGTCTCCTTTTGGTCATGCTTTAAATTATTTTGAAACGTTATGAGAAATATTTGGATTTTTAACATCAGTTGTCCAAGGCCTCTGATATAAATTATGTCGTAGCAAGTTTTATCTAACTTAATTCATATTGAGTCAAATAATCAAATACTTACTCTTCCTAAGACATAAGTTCATGCCGTAGCTTTACTAAAATATAATTTTTAAACTAGTATTTTTTTCTCCTTAAATGCTCTATAATATAGCCAGTTTTATTAAATTTTTCATTTTAATGACTTTAGGCCACCAAAAAATAATCTTACGTTGACATTATATAGCCATACTAATGTCTTCTTTGAATGGAGCTGCTTTTTTGGCTTCTGTATCTTTAATCATATGTGATGAGTTGGAAAATAATGAGATCAAGATCCTTTTCAAGTGGAAAAAATTACCAGTTATGTACTGATCATTTCATACTGTGGTTATTTATGAAGTTATTCCTAAATTATTTTGGAAAGTTCTGAGAAGTATTCAAAAATAGTTGGCGAAGACTTATAATATAAACCAATTCGTGGCAATTTCTCTCTAATTTAATTCATATTAGAGTAAATAGGTTGAGTATATAAGCATCTGCAAGACTTTTGTTACTTATTTATGTATTTGTGATTTTAAACTCGAAATTCACCTCGTGAATAATTTATTAATAAATTGCGACTACATAAGCAGTATAGACAATGCTAACCTTTCATATATAATGTATAATATCCGTTTCAGTATTCTTTTCCATACTTCTTAATTTAATTTTTTGTAGAAAAAAGTAGTACTGATCATTAATAATTATATTTTGTGTATACATTCCCTTCAAAATTTCAGAACAGATACAGGATTGATTTTTTCACCTAAAATAGATTACAGAAAGTTACATATTAGGCTCGAATTACGAGTATATAACCATTTAGCTTTTAAGGTTGTGTCTTGCGTTTTAGGTAATCTTTCAAACTAACTAAAATTTGTGCGATTAAATTTCATTGCCAGTAATGCTTGATACTTGAGAACTTTGGATGAACTTCCTCTTGGAGCAACAAATTAAAGTGCACGCTCCCATTACCAGATTGTTTGTTATATTCTAATTTAATTATTTAGAAGTCCTCAACTTGTCTCTATGAGTGTGTATTTGTAGATTATGTACCGCATTTCCTTTTCAATTATGCAGTTGGTAGAGTATGAAATCTAGAATGAAATCTTACGTTTAAGATCTCTATAATGATGGTGCTAGCCTGATGAATTAATCTCTAATTTCTACATATTAACCTACAGACAACTTGCTTTTTTACACACAATGCATACCTAATGACCTCTAGACACATATTAGTTAGAACACTCTATTATTTGAGGTCAATAATACAGTAAAAATTTAAGTATAAGTCAATTTTTAATGGCCTCTTCAATTAAATTTTTTAGAAATACGTTTACATAGGTCCTTGTCTATCCAGTGGAGTCTGGGAATACAGTAGGTTTAATAGGTAGGAAATTCTTTAAAAGCACACTATGGAGTAGATATACAATGAAAATATAATTTTTGACTAGCTATATTTCGGATAAATTAAAATTGTTCATTTGATCTCTAAACTTGTAATTATTGGATCCCCTAAACAGGTTCAATTGAAGATAAAACGGATAAAATAATAAATAGAATAATGGGGACAGATAGAACCTACACCCATTTAAACCAAATCTGATGCATTTTTTATAAAATACAATACTATGATTAGTATTACAAGAACAATTTCAAAGCGTTTTATCCGTTATTTTTCAAAATGTGATAGTATAAGTTTTTAAATTTTATACAAAAATGATATTAAAATAGAACTCGATAATTGAGAATCGGCATGCTTATAGTAGTAGAAACTAGTAATAAGTCTGTTCATTTGTTTTGAAAATCTTATATATTTGTGGAATTATTACCTTTTCTGCATTTGAAAGAAAATGAAAGTAATTTTTACTAATGTTTTAACAGAATATTAATTTTGAGTAAATTAAAAAATCAAGAGCGATGATGCATAGGATTCAATGATGTCTGGTTACACATATGGTAAAGTATAATTCTGATTGGTTAAAATGAATTGGTAAAAGTATTCCCTGAAACAAATGTTTTGAATTGTATGTAAAAACCAAATTAAAGTTTAATATTCAATATATCTTTCTGATAACTACATAGAACAACTCTGAACTATAAATTATGCATTCCTAGATATTTTTAGAATTTTAATTATCTCAAACAACATCTTTGAGGTTTTGTTTGGCAGAAAATAAGTTTAATTTTGTTTGTTTTTCTACCCTTAAAGTAATTTAAACATTTAAAAACTTGGGCGGTTCAACGCTACTGTACCAGTGCCTGAATGAAGCAGAGCTCAGAGACTATTCCCAATAAATTCAAATATTAATTTTACTTTTAATGAAACTGTTTTAAAACTATGGCATTTTAATAGAGTGTAAGGGCTGTTATAAAATGAAACTTTTCGAAATTTTTTCCCTGGGTAGGGTAAATTTTCTTAAGATCTTCATGGAGCGTATGATACTTCATCTATACACTGATATTAATAACAAAAGTTTCAAGCAGCTACGTAGTATAAAAAGAAATCTAAAACTTCTAAGGGCGGTTAAGGTTGATATCATGTATTTTGCTGCATATGAATACTAAAACACAACGTTATCCTTTTGTTCAACATGCAAAACGCGTTTAAGGAAGTCGAGAAATTTGCTGTTGAAAAAGTTGATGTTTTCCATTTACATGACTTTCTCTTTTCTTCTATTGATTAAAAACTTCTTATAAAAGGTCATTCTTCTTTCAACTTATACTAATTGAGATGAGCATTAGTGGAATAGTCTTATTAGTTAGTTCTTTACGAATACACGATGCTAAAACGGTGTCAAATGTTTTAAAAGCTGTCGCGAAGCAATTTTTGTTGAAATCCGCTTCTTTTTATTACAACAGCCTTTATAACACACATTTTAATACGTTCACACATTGAACCTTATTTTATTTTCGCATGGTATCTGATTGGGAGAATTAAAATTTAAACTTATAAATATACAAAGTTTCAGCGGTTGGAGAGTTATCTACAATTCCTTAATATATATTTTGAAAGTGTTTCTACATTTAAAATGTTACTTTCCTTTGTTTATAGCAGTACAAAGAATTTGACAATATGGGAGTGGACACTTCTGCAGGGTTACTTCTAATAAACATTATTCTTGAAAAACAGTTGTTGAATGTGTAAATGTGTGAAATACCTATCCTACCGAAAAAGCCTCATTGCTTATTTCTCTATTTAAACAAGGTAAACCAAAAAAGTTTTATAAAAGGGTCTAAGAGTTGAATATCCGTTATTTTTACATCTTTACACCTCTGTCTTAATTAATGAACATAGATTCCAGTTTCAGTATTTTATTACTTCCTCCGCTTTTACTGGTGACAGTATAGAATCCTGATAGCCAAAAACTTTATTTTGGAAAAAAGTTTCTTTTTTTTAATAAACGCGTATTATAAAATATAAACTACAGTGTTAAATATAATGTGTATTTCTTTTAATATACACATAATTGTGCATAAACCACAATAAGAATTATATAGCTTTACGAGGCCGCACTGTAGCCGAGTGGTTAGACCACTCGCCTCACTTTAAGGCGGCTCGGGTTCGACCGCATATGGGATTATAGTAGACAAAGCAGTGCGGGATTTCCCCCGCTATTGCATCGGTGCCCTATTTTCATTTTATGTATCACCCGAGGTGCCATAAGTAGTAAAAATGGGCGTTGAACGCTATATAAAATTTATGCGTTATGGTTCTGCAAAAATCTGTTTAGAGGATTTAAATTTTTAGCTAAATGATTTGCACATTTATCACCTTCTCTACTAAGTAATATGTAGTGGGCATAGAAGTTATTGTATCCCATAAAAAATTTGATATCGAGATTGCACTAGTGAAGAAATTTTGTAAAACGATCTATGTGTGTATGTATGTAATCAAAGAAAATGTGTGTAACAAAGAAACGAAAATTCGGTTAAATACTAAACTACTTATTTCATTTCAGCAACCTTAAAGATGCAAACCATAGATTTAAAAAAATAGACGAAACTCCCTTTACTTGGAACACATTTCGAAAATTTTGATTTTCTCAAATATGACTCTTGAATAAAATGCATATGTTTAAATCATTTCTAAAACAAAATGTATATCCTGGCGTTTAAAGTTCTATTCATTCTGAATGACTTTTACACAACTGATAAGCCGCAAGAGATGGACAAAGCTTACTTACTACACAAAATATGAATTACTTTATATCAAAATTAATTTTTCCAAGATATTCCTTGTTATTCTTATACTTATACGTTTCTCATGTGGTGATTGCCATTCGTTTTAGTTTTACTTCTGGTCATGCAAAGAGATTGGAATTTCAATGACATGACAGCGCACAGAGTTTAAAAGATTTTACAGTCTCTTTAGCCTACTATATTCCCATATTTCCCATATACTTACGAGAAAGTAGGTAATGAATCCAAATATATTAATATTTACCCTAATTAACTTGTAATAGAGGAATACGCTTTTGTAGGAATAGGTATAAAAAGACTGTGAATTGAGTACATGAGATTTTAAAATATACATTTGTAGATTTTTTTTTTAGTCATAGGCTTCACTCGGGTTTTCGCCCATAACTTCGTTGGACATTTTCTACGAAAAGTTTACTTCTCACCAGTACGCTGGCCGTAAAAGCTTTAGTAGTTTAAGACAATTGATTCTATTGTCACACGGTATTTCGTTTCCAATTTACTATTTAAATTTAAAAATCTGATATGTTGGATATACATGAACGTCCTCTACTCTTGTACTAAACAAACTTACAAACCTTTATTCTTTTATCTACTTTGTTAATCGAAAAAAAACATTTGTAGAAATTGTCTTATTGCTTATTTCTAGATATATAGAAGAAAATTAAGAAAATACATAAGATTTTATACAGCAGTCATATATTAAGTGCCAGTTACTATTTTATAGATTTAAAATTCTGGTCTCTTTGCATGGCAGAGAGAAAGAAAGTGAGTGGTAGACCAAAGCGCATCTGGGCCTGTTTTCCCTGGATTGTTCACTTTTTCACAACATTCATTCCACCAAATTATCCATTATCTCCTTTCCTATCCTCCATTTTGCCTTCATTTCATGTCATTTGCTTTTTCATTCACACTACGGGGGTGAGAGAATGAGATGAGAGCAATTACAGACTGCGGCAGGGAGCCATCGTGGAGAGTCCCTAACAGTTCCCAAGCAGTTCATCTCGATGTGATGAGTGCTAGCAGCCCGCTCCTCTATCCGAAGAAAGCCCATGAAGATATCGACAACCCCCAGCACCATTCTGTGCCGAGAGCTGAGTTTCCAAAGCGCAATCAATTGCATGAATTATCTCTGAAGAGGGCTCTAGCACTGCAGTCCTCGGCGACTCTTACAACCCCGAAAGAAAGACCAGATGAATAAAATAGAGGGATAGGAAACTCGGGAAAATTAAGAATCCTTTCCAACATTTGGAGAAACCTCGGAAAAACCCCATGGGTCAGAGAGTGTAGCCACGGAGAACCGATCCGACGACCTCAGACAAAACGCTTGAGCTACCTGGTTCGGTAATGTTTTGTAAGGAATATTTGTTTGTAGAACAACTGGAGTTTTTTTAAGTGTTTAACGCCCGAGTTCACACTCTGGTACGGCTAGAGAAAAGCATGTAAACGAGACACAGCATAGAACAGAGAATTGTCAGATACGACATATGCTTCTTGTAAATAGGAAAATCTCCGAAAACCATGTATTGTACTGGAGTGTGATTTTATCTCATTAGAGTTATGTGAACGTTAGTTGGCGGTTTTGATTTGTTTGAGACACAAGCGAGACGCTGGGTCTTCCTTTCTGATGACGGGGTCATACTGAACAGACTCTGGACGGAAGGCACTGTAGCCTTATTGATGAGATTAAAGACTACCTCCTGGAGTTAGACGTCTGTGTTTAGTCAAGCAACCAAACTCAAAAGAGCGGTAGGTAACCATGTTTGTAGAGGGATGAGAAGCTCCTTGTGGCAAGGCAACCGGATTTCTGAAGTTACACAAAAGCGCTATGGAGCTGGACGCGCGTAAGGGAAACCGCCCACCAACTTGTCAGTTTTCACATCGGTTCTATGTTGTCTTCTGCGAAACTGCACATCGGTGTAAAGCTATACTCACTCAAACTATACCGGTGGAGTAATATTAGAAACCTTTTACATCAAAACAACACTTAAGAGATACTGGAGTGATGTCTTCCATTCACATGACTTTCTCTACATCTCGTCACAAATTATTGTTAATAAGCTTCTTTTGTATAATTTAATGCTAAACCAATAGCAGAAACGGCCTTATTACTTAGTTTCTTTATAAGTAGAAAGGAAATAAGGAAATACACTATGCTAAACTGACTGTCAAATGTTTTAAAATGTGGTTACTATGGGATGAAATTCGTTTCTTTTAGTGGCCAAGCGTTGACAAGTTCCCGTATGAGAAAAGTTTTAATATTTTAAAGCTGAAATTAATAACAAAGAATATCTAAAAAGTGGTGACCTCCTGGAAAAATGTATATAACATAAATTGTGTGTTTTAACGAGCTCTACATTTTCTATTAAGTGATTTTTTGTCTATCTCTTATGTTTTACCAATTATGCAAAATTCCGCAAAATTCATCCATAATAAACATGTCTTCAGAGACTATGCCCAGAAAATTGAAGATACGCATTTTATTTGTCACATAAATAACTTAAACATAAGAGATTTTAATCAAAATCGTTAGCCATTTTTGAGAAAATCAACATTTTCGAAAGTTTTTCCACGTAAAGGGTAGTTGAGGGTGGGGGGATTTTCTTGAAAATCTTCGTGTTGCATCCTTAGAAGATACCAAACTTAAATACCAACGGGCATTATTGAAAGGGACCCAAAACATGTATTTCCGGTGAAAACTCGATATCAAATATTTGGTGGTAATACAATACCACCTGTATACACTATGTGATTGGTACGTGTAGAGAAAGTGAGCATCACAAACTTTACTATCATAAAGTTCCTCCAACACACTTTTTTCTTTCTCTATACGTAAGTAGTGTATAGAGGAAGTATTGTATTCCACACAAAAATTCAGTACCGATACCTCACCGTAAAAACATATTTTGAGCTCCCATATGTCCAAAAAATAATTTTTAGAAAAAGGCCCGTGTGTGTCTGTGGTCAACATGGTCCAAAAACGAAAAGACGGATAATTATCAACCTTCGTACTTAAGTTTGATATCTTTCAAGGATGCGGCACGAATATTTTAAAGAACCCACCCCCAAAACTACCATTGACATGGAAAAATTTTTGAACATTTTGTTTTTCTCAAAAATGGCTCTAACGATTTTGATTAAAATACCACATATTAAAGCTGTTTATATCACATATAAGTGTGTATCTTAAATTTTCTGGGAATAACTTTTAAGACCTGTTCAGTCGAGATGAACTTCGCTGAATTTGCATATCAAAAACTTACTATACAAAAAGTGTAGATCTCGTTAAAAGACACAATTTATGTTATATATATTTTTGTTGCAGAGTTGACTATTTTTGAGATATTTCTTGATATTAGTTTTCAAATTTGTTTTTCTGGAAATACAAAGCGAACAGAATTTCAATTGTTCACATAGCGGTCGACTTTTAAAAGATTTGACTATCCCTTTAGCCTGATGTATTCCCTTTTACTTATAAGGAACTAAGTAGTAATCATATCAACGTTTATCTCATTTAGATAAATTAATAATCTTTTGTATGAATAGTTTGTTTGCAAAACAGGTAGAAAAAATCATGTGAATGCACCATATCAGATTTTTCTTTCTCTACACGTATGACAGCGAGCGAATATATTCTGTACAACTGTTGGTTCAATGTCAAAATTTTACCGGAAATATGCGTTTTGAGATCACCGATTCAAAAAAATGCATTCTTTTTGTGTTTCTCTGTCTGCGTGCTTGTGGACAGCATGGTTGAAAGACGAAAACACTGTTAAATATCGAAATTGGTATTTAAGTTTAGTATCCACCAAGGATGAGACACAAATCTTCAGGAAAATCTCCCCACCCAAACTTACTCCTCATGGACAGTTTTATGAAATTTTTGTTTTTCTCAAAAATGGTTCTTAACAATCTTAATTGCTGTATATTAAAATACATAAATACATGATAAATAATATGTATATGTTAAAGTTCTGAGAATAGCCAAATAGCCTCTGAATACCTCTTCGCTCTAAACTAATTCTGCATGACTTGTAAAGCGCAATATACTTATATATAACTACATCCCGTTAAAACACAAACTTTTTGTGCATACATTTTCGTATGCTTTGCCATTTCCGAGATATCTTTGTTATTGGTTTAAATTTTAAGCTGCTTGTACTTTTCTCAAAGAGGTCATCTTTCGTTACATCTCTTATTTGTTTTTCTCCTGGTCGTGCAAATTGAATTGTTTGACATAGTCATTAGATTTTTAAGAGCGTTGACTATCACTTTAACCTAGTGTATCACCTTATTTCACTTCTATTAAAAGGAACCAATACAATCACTTTTTCTAATGTTAATTTCGATTACCACGATGTAGATAAAGGGAATAATCTTTTGTAAAATACTTTGTCGAAATGTGCTTGTGAATGGAACGCAACATATGGTTAATAATAATAATAATAGTAATAATAATAATAATAATAATAACAATAATAACAATAATAGGCATGATACACTTTATGCATTAGGCTATTCAAATAGACACTCCAGATGTACTAATTTTTGCTTTCTTGAGCCCGTGGTACAATGTGCACAGTATATGTAGGAGGTATTGTATTCCACCCAAAATTCAATGTCAAGATTTCACCGGAAATATATATTTTGAGACCCCCTCAATTCAAAAGAGCATTTTATTCGTAGAAATAGGTCCTGTGTGTTTGTATGTCCGCGCGTGCGTGCGTGTGTGCGTGTGTGTGTGTGTATATATGAGTGTAATCTGTGAACACGATAATTCACAAATGAAACGTGAAGTTCATTATCTCCCAAAAATGCAATAAGAAGATTTTAAAGAAAATCCCTCACCTGAAACTACCCTTTACATGAAACACTTTCGAAAAGTCTGTTGTTTCATAAATTCTGTTTAGTGTTGTGTGTTTCTGTTTTTGTGTACCATTCAAGTAATTTTTACATTCTGATGGCCAAATAGGTTATGCCTGAGAGCCAATATATGTTTAAAAAAGAAAGGAATAAAAGCTAGGATAGACGGAAGAATGACGCCCTACTGTGTGGTAAATCTATGCGGTGTAATTCGTAATCTTATGAAAAAGATCCAATACCTTAATTTTCAGTTTGCCTTTTAAATTATAGATAATATAATTATTTTATTTTTATTTATGCTTTATTTACTAGCTATTAGCACGTCAGTGTCTTTGCTAAGGTGTAATTTTGCACAATGGAATACATTAAAAGGAATGTATAGCGCATTGTTTGATAGACGTTTGGTAGTGGTAGTGTGCACTGTATGCATTAAGCTATTTCAAAAGACATTCTGTGTGTATTTTTGAGCATTCGATCAATTAATATTCCTTCATTAACAAAATACTTAAATGTAATATTGTATAACTAAACCATCAAAATAGTACCTAAAATAACAATTTTTTACTCTTAATAATATAGATATGGGATCTCATTAAAGTGGTATATTTGCGGTACATTACATAACTATATTTAGAAATATTAGTTATTTAATTGATATCACAAATACTTTTGTTTTCGTTTAACATTCTTTAACTGGATAGTTCAGTTCGGGCAATAAGTTAATGAAATTGGTGAAACGAGCTCAAATGTGCTCAGTAAAATTTAGTTATCCTAAATTTATATTTGCCAGAGAACCCTTAACTAAGATTGGACTTTGGAGCCACTGAATATTAACACATGTGCTACTCCCACACCACAGAGTTAGATTGTAATACAATAATTAAAATTACAAGGAATTATGGTATAAAAATGTATGAGTCTATCTTTCCGCTCACAATCTGAATTACATCACTATAGGAGTGCATTTAATTTAAGTGTGTTTTATATGCTAAACTAAATTGCAGATATTGGATTTTAGATTAATTATTTTCTTTTATTTATAAGCAGATAGGGATACAAGATTTCCCGAATCTTGGCACGACAGATTGTAGTCCCTGCTGCTTTGATAACTTTGAGGACTTTCAGAAAGACAGAAAAGTTTTAACAGGAGAGACGATCTCGTTTTAGGCGGCGTCTTTAGGGAAAGTTTCCATCCCTCTTTCTGGGTTACTAATTTGCCTCAGGTATTAAATGCAACCTGTGTAGAGCCTATTTTAAAGGACGGTAAAGCAGACATTGGAGAAACCTAAACATGGCAAGGACATGTGACTGAGTAATACAAAATAGACCTCCCGAATTAACAAGACATGTATAAAATCTCATTCACGTTTTGAAAGGTGAACCCATTGCTAAGGAATGGCAGATATTAGAAGGGAAGCCGTAAGCACCCCAAGAACTATAGATTATTGAAATGACTTTTGCCAGTAGAACATATTATTCTTAAAAATCTTATGCATTCCATTTACATGACTTTCTCTACATCTCTGCATTAAATTATGGAAAAGCTTATGCTTCTATTTACTTCATGCTAATCGAGAAAAAATTAGCATAAATAGTCTTACTTGCTTCCTTGTAAGTAGAACCGAAATAAGAGTATCACAGGTTAAAGTGATAGTCAAAAGCTGGTTGCTATGTGATTGAAGTTCCTTTGTTTGTATGGACACGAGTCCTGTGTGAGAAAAGTATGTTTTTTAAAGCTGAAACCAAAAAAACAAGGAATATCTCAAAAACAACCAAATCCACGAAAAAAATACACATAACATAAATTTTGGTAAGTTTTTCTCCATCTCTTACGATTTAGTAGTTACTCAAAATTCCGAGAAATTCACCTAGAATAAAGTAGTCTTCAGAGGCTATTCCCAGAAAAGTCAAGATATAAATTTTATTTGTCAGGTAAATATCTTTAATATATTTTAATCAAAATCGTTAGCGCAATTTTTAAGAAAATAAAAAGTTTCGAAAACAGTTTCATGTAAAGGGTAGTTTAGGGTGGGAGGATTTTTTCAAAATCTTCGTTTCACATCTCTAGAAGATAATAAGGTTAAATACCAAGTTTGGTATTTTACCGACATTTCGTTTTCGAGTTATCGTGTTCACAGACACACGGACCTTTTTGTGAAAATGCTTTTTTTGGATACAGGGGACCCTAAAACATATATTTCCGGTGAAATTTCTGTATCGAATTTTTGGGTGGAGTGCAATACGATCCTATACACTATGTATATAGTACGTGTAGAGAAAGTAAAAATAGATTGGATTACGCAATTGTTGGAAATGCATCTGAGGATCAAGCTGAATTTAGCAATGGAAAAATCATGTGTGGATCGTATCTGTAGTCTTAAGCAGCTAACTGAGAATTCACTTGCAAAATAACAGTAAATCCACCTTATATTAGTGGATTTAGAAAAAGCATATGATTCAGGACTTATCAATCAACTATAGAATTGCAACTGAAGAAATGGTATTTCATTTATGAATTTCAATTAATAGATGATTACTAGGGACATTCAATATGTCCTTAGAAAACTAAATAAATTTGCCCTCGTGGCGTCGAAAAAAGATTGTTTTTAATAACCGTAGTCTTTACTAGATGGCAATTAAAGTTTCAGCTATGTGTTGTATGGTTTCTTTGCTAATGGCGATTAAATCAACAATCTCCTGCTTCTTTAGAAAGATGAAAAGAACAAGTTTTGTGTTGTGATTAAACACTTCTTTTTAAAAGGCTTAACATCGAAAGAGATAAAAGCCGAGCTCATTTAATCTAAATCGTGTGGAAATGGAGGGACAAAAAGTTTGTGACAAATTCCCAAAGGAAAATGTCACACGGCGGCAAACTTAGCCAAACATTATTGTCGTCTGTAGCACGGCCAATCCAACGCTGTGGTAGGATTTCATCCAAATAACAGCTCTAAAACGTTGGACAGAATTTCTTTTAGAACGCTCTAGAGCACAATTTGTTTTTTCAAAGGATTGTCATTTCTACTATTCTGCACAACAGTCACATTCAACTTGAACACTACTAATGTAAACTTCCAGAGTTTGTCCACACACGTAACAAAATTTATGATGATATCACATTTATTTTTTGTTTTATAGCACTTCAAAGTTCATTTGCAAATGCGGTGTGTATGATGAGCAAGCTCCTGGAGGCATTCATTCTGTGCAGGAGGGTGGTAAAGGTGAGATATTTTTCTACCACATGGCAATTTCATTTATTACAGGTATGTTAGTTCTCATTTTATGAGAAAATATAATTTCTAAGGGTTCTTTGTTTTTATACACAGGTTAGTAGCTGTAAAACAGATACAGAGTATAGAATGTTGCAAGCAAGAGGGGTATGAAAATGTTTAAAGTTATGTCTATAAAATTAAAACAACATATTCTTAGAACGGCAGTGGAAATATTAGGAATCTCGTTCCGATTTCCTTATGCAGAGTAAGAGCGGCCAGGGTTGGCAATACCATGCGGCGCTACTTGCGCGAGCAAAGGTGAACGTGGAGTGCAACCCATTACTGCAAGACTGCTATCACTGCATAACACAGAACCACGTCAGTAGCAAGGAAGACGTTCGAATAACATGTTTTTGCTCACAAAGTAACCATAGTAAGTAGCAGTGCACTTATGAAGGTACTTATTCAGAAACCGATGACAGTTCTAGTAAACAAACTGTCAAACTTCTAGTAGCAGAACATATTATTGATGCAAATTTGTTCAGAAAGTTACCCACAACTATCACACTGTTATTCCAGAGGCATGGAGCTGAACTGAATCTGTGCGGCATGTAGAAGACGGATCTACTAATCCACGAACATCCTACCTCAAATAAAGATGAAAATGAAAAGTGTAAATGAAAAGAATGCAGGGCTCAGTGTGATGTATCGAATACAAGCTGCACTTTTAGATCCCAACAAAGTCTATTTGCGTGGAGATACTGATACCTCGTGCGAAGTGGAACGAACTTTTTCGCATTAAAAATCTTGTTTGTTGGAACGTAGAATGAGGTTTTCATTTGAAAGTCTTCAGAAGTGCATATAATTTTTTAGAAATGCGGCTGCAGATGAGTAAAGATTTAGTTCAATTCATACTTTCGTTTTTACCTGGTAAGATCCTGAAGAAATTTAAGAAATTAATTTTATTATTAGGATATTATTTTACATTCGATCAGTAAATATTACAATTCGTGTTATAATTGCTTGGGTGTTTTCATAATGTACATATGTATAAAAGGAAATCAGATTCATATATGTAACAATTTGTATGTTGTCATAATGATCTGTTTTTACGAATACCTCATAAGGTCTCTGGAAACAGTACTGTTTACTTGTCTCTCCTCTACGTTCTTATTAGTGACTTTCGTGATGCGCTGAGATGGTCGGTCGCAACCTGTATATGGAACGGTGAACGGTATGAACTTCCTGGCTCTAGTTATAAGATATGGAGCAGAAAGTTGGCTATTCACTGAGAGTCAGAAAAGCAAAATACAGGCAGTGGAGGTGGACGGGATACATAGAGGTGCTGGAGTGTCAAGTTTGGAAAGGAAAATGAGTGAAATCGTAAGGCAACCAATGAGGATGACTGAACCAGTCACAGACTTTAATGTAGAGCTCTCCAGACTATAGAATGACTGAAGAAAGTTTACCTAGGATTATTTTGCAATGATCGCCATCATATATGAGGAAATGTGGAGGACTGAAAGACATTTTAGAAGTGGTATAGCTACAATGATAAGGGGTCGAATTTGGAAGATAAAAATTGGCAGAATCGTAAAAAAATGAAGATTGGTGATAAATTAAATTGAGTATTAGTTTAGGTTGTTCTTCAACTGCTGCGGTTCTTAGCATCCCATTCTGTATTGGGCATGATAAACAACTTAATGTAGCTCAGAGGCCTCTTTATCACGCCTATGTTCTTTTTCGTGTTGTAAATCTACGGCTTTACTTCCCTTCCTAAGGAAGCCATGCTAAGGATTTTAAGCCCGAAAAAAATCAATCGCCCTCCAAAGGATTGAACCCGTGACCTTTGGTGCCACAGGCCAGCATGCTACCCCTAGATGACAGTGGGGTAAAGGGGTAACCACTGAAAACTGGAAAAAGCCCTCGACAGAAAATAAGTAATATTATGTGGAACGAGGATCGTCCTCCATAGTGTAATGGTTACCATACTAGCTTCATATACCCAAGGTCTCGGGTTCAAACCTGGTGGAGGATGATGGATTTTTTCAGGTGTTAAAATCCTTAGCATGGCTTCCTTCTGAAGGGAAGTAAAGCCGTTGGTCCCGTGTCGTAGATTTACGGCACGTAAAAGAACCTCAGGCCTGACAGAGAGGCCTCTGAGCAAAATTAAGCGGTCTTTCACATCCAATATAGAATGGGACGCTGAGAACCAAACCATAAAGCGTCCATAAATAGGACGCCATTTCCATTTCCCTTATAAGGCATATCCTAATCTCTTGGCATCATAGATCTGCAAACAGAAAGAAACACTAGCTGATTGATATTTTCTGATTGCATAAACAATCAAGGTTAAGAGCTCCAGCTTGTTTGGCGGTGCTAAATGCAAATTATAAGGAAGCTAGTGCCTCAACTCAAGTTGCATTCATTAAAGATTTTGTCTCTACCAACGGGAGACAATCAGGCCACCGGGCATTTCCATTTGATCAACCTATTTCTACAGGTTCTAGGGTAGCTAGAATGCCAGCGATATCCAAATTGATCAACCTGACCAATTGATCATTGATCTGTTATTTACCTAATCAAAGACGTAAAGGACAGATTTTTGCAACAATGGCTATTCTGAGGGAGATATTGTGACGATTAAATTTTGGCATTTTTATTTTACCAATAATAATGATAAAATTTATGTTAGGAACCTATCTACGCCACCGCGGCTAGACTATAAATCAGTATTTTTCTGCTGGCCTGGTAGGGATCGAACCCATATCATAGTTGTTTTGTGTGAACCTGTTTGCTATGTCCATTATAATTATTATAATGCAAACCTATTGATGAGGGCAATTCTAAAAAGTATATCTAAACTCAGGGTTTTGATACCTCTGTCTTGAGGCCGTTGTCGCTACTGGTTTTCACGTCGCTTTTTACTCCGCTGGGGACATAGACATGTTTACAATTCACGAGTATACTAAGTGCCTCAGAATGTTTCGGCCAAGTCAAATCTTGTCGGTCCAGGTAAGTTAACAGCAGTCTCCATACCACTTAATCTTTTATCTTCATCACTATTTGTAACAATATTTATAAAATGGTGTGAGTGGAATATAAATATACATGGCTCCAGACCTACCATATCGTCTGAGCTTCTTGTTCCTTTCAATGACTCCATTTTAGTAAAATCGCTATGGTTGCGACAAGGCTATAAACCTCGGTGGTGCAGGTACAAATTAAGAGCGCTGCCAGTTTTGTCCGGAACAGTGTCAGTATTAAAGTATCCGTCACATTGTCCATTAAAGTCCTTATATAAATCTTATTTATACTTTGTTCTAGCAGAAGTAGCATTATTATAGACAGTCAGTTGCTATTTAATAACGAACCGGTATATTGCATGGTAGCTTAGTGGTTAGAACAATCGGCTGGAGACCGGCAGATCCGTAGTTCAAATATGGTCTATGGAATTACATGTTTCAGTATGACTCTACCTATTCAACCACTGCGCTACACACAGTTGTGCGAAAAAACAATTAAATTCGCATTTTGTACTTTATTGGGGGTAAAAGTAAATCTCCGGTCTGTGAACCACCTTCTTTCTCTTGAATAGCTAGAAAACTAGCTGATATAGTAACGGTAATTAAATTTCCATGTGCACGCACGGTATTTAAATTATACCAAATCTTTTCTGGATAAGTTGAAAGATTAGCACTAAAATAATCCAAATACCCATTGTAAGTTTTACTATTTTTGCCGCGTAATGCCACCACTTGCACCACCATTTTATTTTGTGACTTATTATTATTATTATTATTATTATTATTATTATTATTATTATTATTATTATTATTATTATTATTATTATTATTATTATTATTATTATTATTATTATTATTATTATTTCTATTATTGTTATTATTACTGTTATTAACATTATTGTTTCTGATATAATGAAAAACTGTTATCTTAACAAAGTGTTGTAGGAGATGATTTCTAGGGTAAACATTAAAAAAAGAAGAAAAAAGAAAGCACTTTGTGGCTAGATTTACCTGTAAATTAAAATAGAATATTATTCATTTGAATCACACTTCATCAGCTAAAATTTTTGGAAAAACGAAAGTAATTAAATTATATATTAACCCAGCACTCACTTTTGGGCCGCGCAGTGGCCGAGTGGTTAGACAACTCGCCTCTCACCTAGACGGCCCGCATTCGATCCCAAGCCACCGCATGTGAGCTTTGTGGTGGACAAAGCGGCGCTGGACGGGTTTTCTTCGGGTTCTGTGGTTTCCCCCACCATCGCATTCCACCGGTGCTCCATCTTCATGTATCATCAGTGTCACCGCCTGCGATGTCATAAGTAGTTAAAGCGGGCGTTAAACACTACCAAAAAAAAAAAGCACTCAGGTTTGTGCACCTAATCAATTTCATAGTGTTCCTTACTCTGATTGGAAATGAAATATCATCTTTCCGTTCTTTATATTGGAAATGCAAACTATGGATTACGTTAAACTCTTATAACCCTTTGATGTGTAAACGGGGTTTTAAATACAGGTACTATTTTACAATTTCAGATACCAGCAAACTTCACTTGCTGTTACCCCCTCTCTCCCTCAGGTATCGAATTATGCGTAGGTGTGTCCAAATCTGGTGAAACAGAGGCAGATGAAAGCTCCCTTATTTTAGGCCAAATTTATATTTTAAGCTGCATGTATTACACTCGTATAGATTATGAGAGGAGAGACAAAATCCAAGTACCTGGCGGATATCGCTAGAGGTCGAGAAGCAGCCTACCGTTGGTCACAGTTATCAGCTCATTGCCAGAAGGATACTCCTTGAACAAGCTGTCCTTCTGTGTTAATCAGTGTAATGAAACACTGCTGACCTGGGCAAACAGCCGGCCTTTGAACTGGAATCTTGGTGGTTGTAAAGGATCTCGGCCTCGCTAGGCTAAGTTTGAAGTGAAATCTTATCGAGTGGTATAATTCCACTTAATCGTCGTGTAACTTCGCTTAACTCGGCAGATCAATTTGGTACTTAAACTAAATCCTGCGTCTTAATTCTGAAAAGGGAGTTCGTCTTGCTTAGAAAACCGATTTATTACTTAATACCATAACCCCTCTGTAGTTAGGGCGCATATTTTATTCACTGTAAAGGGGTTTTGCAGCCTCAGAGAACTATTAACGTCCTAGGAGATTTATTTTGCGTACCTTCTTAGACAAATGTTCAAGGATATATTGGCTACCATCATACTTTATTTTAGTTATACTAGCGTCGGCTGATTAGCCCTGGGCCTCACACAGATATGACGCCACTAGGCCAGTTAGACGGTACCATCGTATAGTTTAACTCTAGACTACCTTGAATCGATAGCTTGTTTAGTTTTCGAATGACAGCATTTTAAACACGACAACTTTAGAGTTTTCACGAGCAGTGATTACATACTTCCATTTGAAAAGCTTAACGACTAAAGAAATCGATGAGAAAATGAACAGTACATTGAAACACCCTGCCCCTTCATATTCAATGATTAATAAGTGGGTTGCAAAGTTTAAAATGGGACGTACGAGCACTAGTGGTGAGCCTCACTCTGGACGCCCCGTAGAAGTGACAACTCCAGAGATCATTGAAAAAATGCATCGTTTAGTACTGGAAGACCGTAAATTAAAATTGTTTGGGAGAGCAGAGGCTGTACATATATCAAAAGAACCTGCAGGTAATATTTTAAGTAATGTTATGGGTTTTCACAAGGACTGTGTAAGATAGGTGCCGCGTTTGTTGACACCTGATCAAAAGCTGCAAAGAAAAACTGTTTCTGTTAAGAATTTGGAGCTCTACCGTAAAAATCCCAGTGAATTTTTGAGACGGCTTATTACCATGGTTGAAACTTGGATACATCACTACACTTCAGAAAGTAAATCACAGTCAAAACAGTGGATTACGCCGGGTGAACCAACTCCAAAAAAAGACAAAGTCAACTTTGTCAGCTAGCAAGGTTGTGGCGAGTGCTTTCTGGGATGCACAGGGAATTACTTTTATTGATTACTTGGAAATGGGTAAAAGTATCAACCGTATCTACTAATCAAGGTTATTGCTTGTTTGAGTGATGAAGTGAAATGAAAAATACCTCATTTGACAAAAAAAAAATTCTTGTTTCATCACAACAATGCTCCGGCCCATCTTCAGTCATTGCAATGGGGAAAATGTGCGAATTAAAGTTGGAATTGCTTGAACATCCAGCCTATTTGACAGATATAGCACCCAGTGACTACTATCTGTTGTTAATCCTCAAAAAAATTCTTGGAGTACGAAGATTTCACAGCAACGAGAATGTCAATGTTGCGGCTAACAGCTATTTTGAGGACCTTGATATATTGCACTACAGAGATTGCTTAATTAAATTAGAACAACGATAGAACAAATGTATTAGCCTTTCTGGGGATTAGGTTGAGAAATAAAGCAAAAAACATGTTTTTTAACATAACAGGCCGACCCTAGTATTAGATGAGAGGCAATATTGTAATCTTCTTCATTCAGGGATTAAATATTATTGATGTTTTTCGGCTACAATTTTTTTCTCTTCACGCACTACGTACATAGTGTATAGAGAAGGTATTGCACTCCACCAAAAAATTCGATACCGAAATTTCACCGGAAATATATGTTTTAGGATCCCCTGTATCCAAAAAAAGTATTTTCAGAAAATGGTCCGCGTGTCCCTGTGTACGTGTGTCCGTGTGTCAGTGTGTCCGTCGACACGATAACTCAAAAACGAAAAGTCTGTAAAATACAAAACTTGGTATTTAAGTTAAGTATCTTCCAGGGATGCGACGCGAAGATTTTGAGAAAAATCCCCCACCTCAAACTACCCTGTACATGGAACTTTTTTCGAAAATTTTGATTTTCTAAAAAATAGCTCTAACGATTTTTATTAAAATGTCGTAAATTAAATATATTTACCTGACAAATAAAATGTATATTTTGAATTTTCTGGGAATAGTCTCTGAAGACTACTTTATTCTGGGTCAATTTTACGGAATTTTACATAACTGCTAAACCGTAATAGATTGACAAAAACTTACCACACAACAAATGTAGAGCACTTTAAAACACACAATTTATGTTATATAACTTTTTTTCGTGGAGTTGATTGTTTTTTAGATATTCATTGTTTTTGGTTTCAGTTATAAAAAACACACTTTTCTCATACAGGACTTTGTGAACTCGTGTCCATACAAACGAACTTCAGTAACATAGCAACCAGCTTTTGACCATCACTTTAACCTATGGTACTCCCTTATTTCACTTCTACTTACAAGGAAGCAAGTAATAAGGCTATTCCTGCTAATTTTTTCTTGATTAGCAGGAAGTAAATAGAAGTACAAGCTTTCTAAAAATAATTTATAGCAGAGATATAGAGAAAGTCAGGTGAATGGAACGCATCAGATTTTTATGTAACTTAACGTCTTTTAACCTAGTTGGTCATATCGGACGATGGATGAAATCTGTGAAATGATGCTCAAATGATCTCGGAGTCCACGGAGTTTAAATTTACTCCGCATTCGTTTCCTCAGGATAAGTGAAAACCCCGATAAAACCCTTATCCGAGCAACCCATGTTAACTGAGACTCGAACTTGCGACCTGTTGAATATGAGGTAGATACGGTTCTCCCACTCTACCTAGGCGGCCTTGCAATTATTGTGGCTGCTGATCCATATTTCTCATGGGCGAATCTGATCTCTTTTCGCTTCTCAGTGGATAATTCAAACTTTTCGAAAGCATTCTGCTGGTATCTATTCTAAAAACATGCACATACCACTGTCTCCTATATTTCGTTATGTGTTATCTGCCCGGCTTAAAATGTGGATATTCTCAGTAATTCTAATTTCACCGTGACTACGTTGCTGTCTTGGTGATGGGCTGCCAGGACTGTGGGGTTGATTCGAGTCACCTTCTCTAAAAGTATTGCCGTCACTATGCAGTTAGTCCGTCCATAAGAGGCCGTCCAATCTGGGCAGTGGCTCCTTTTTGCTGGTTTGGTTCCCCCTAGATATTTGATTTTCCTAGTACCTAGCATATCTGCACGGCCTTTCCCTTTCCACCATCGGGGGGGGACACCCGATAATGGTCCAGCATCTACTCACGGGAGTTTCGTTATGCACTCAAATTATACAGGCCTTTCAACGACACCAAACGAAGATAGCAGTCGATTACCTTACACTTTGACTTTTCCGAAACTTTCAAACTCTTGTATTTAAAGTTTTATGTGCATTTAAAATTCGCACACGTTTGGGATTAGACAGCGAAGGAACAACGGTTGTCATACGCCATATCCCACATGCTAATTTTCTATTACTAAGGTGACCTGTCCCGCGCGGGCGTGTCTATCTAACCATGACTACACCACAGGACTGGGACCTTCGCTAACTGGCATCTCTCTTGGAGTGAACCAGGTACGTGCCATCTGGTTATGTACGTATGCTTAGTACATGGTGATTTTATGACAGTTTTTGTATGTGTCGAGTTTATAGCTGAAAATTATATTCACGTATCACGTACGGTATGACCAAGGTCCATATCTTCGTTTGGTGTCGTTTTGAAACACCATGTATATCGAGATTTTACAGGAAAACCCCTTTTGCGATCCCACGAATTTCCCCAGAAATAATTTTTACATTTTGACAAGGTCATCAGGCAATGAAAAGAATAATTAAATGTTACGTTTAGCATTAGTGATATAACCTTGAATACAATATTATTCACAAACTACCAAGTGACCTTTAGCAAAACTGAACACAAACTACCAATATCAGTCGTAACATTAAATGAAATAGTAAGCAGCTATGATATTAGCATATTGTTAAAGTAAGGTTTTTATTAATAATAACATAATATATCAAATAAATAATTTTAACTATTTACAATTTAATATAACTTCGTCCAAAATAATGATAATAATATAAAATTAAGGGCATTCTACAATGTATGCGGGACAATAAGACGAATATTGAAAAGCAAAACTTTAAAATCTACACCGCCAAAATTTCATAAAACAATGGCAATACCAACCTTAGCACATCATGTGAAAACTGGACGTTCAATAGATCGAAGAAACAGTAGAAATGAACTTTCTACCTTCAGTAGCAGATCACATATTTTTAGATAAGAATTAAAATGAAGAAATAATAGCAAATAATATACAACTTAATAGAAAATTAACAAATTAAAGTAAACGGAATAAATTTAACTATATCTATCGTAGCGAAAAAATGTCAGCTAATAGACTACAACGTACACCACTTAAATACCAAAGAGAAAAGAAAGAGAAAATGGGTGATTCAATTTCTCAAACATGGTTCTAATTATTTGAATGGAATTGTCATAGTTGTAACATAATATTCAAATGCGACTTACAAATTTCGCTTAACTTCACCATATGTATAGGTATGTAATGTATACATTTATTCACGTGTAAAATATACGTACTAAAGAATACCACAAAGATGATACAATGCACAATAAATAAGTATACCAGGTGGCCTATCAGCGCCTTATTTCATGTGTGCACAATAACCCTTCGTGTGTTTACGGGATTTCAGAGCTCAAACGCTAGCGCTAGCGTTCTACTTCTTTTGCATATCAGCGGAAGCGGCGAGGGAATCTCGCTCATTGAGAAGTTTGTATTAGAGCCCGTACCGTTGTGTATGTACTAGAACAGCGAAACAGGCCGAAAAGGTTAACATGAATTCCACTTCGGTTGCAGAGCGTTTTGAGATTAAGTTTGATAGAATAAAGTCAGCTTTTAGATTGAGAAGTAATTAAAAAATATTTACTTCACCTTTCAGTGTTCGCCAATAGCTGGTCTTGTAATTGTGTATTCGCTGTTACGTTTAACATTAAAGACCAGGCTCACTGTAGGTTAAATCAACATGATAGCACAAATTTCAGTGTATTATTGTTATTATTATATTTTTACAATAAGCGCATAAGCAGAATAAATCAAAACGAATTGCGAACACGATAGCGTACTGTATTTTCAGTGTATTGTTGTTGTAATTATTAGCTATGCGTATAAACAGCGTAAATCAAATATGAAAGCATCATTACGAAAAACGCACAAACACAAAAGCACATACAATTTCTCACTACTATGCGCTCTTAAGTTTACATTTTTCTCGTTACGGCTCTTTCATGCTTTTATTTACTTCGGTTATGCGTACAGTAATAATAATAATAATAATAATAATAATAATAATAACAATACTAAAAGTGATTATATAACAATGGCACGATACTGTAATAATAAGACACTGAAATTCTATGTGATTTTACCCTACAGTCTGAATGTTTAATTAGGAACAGCATATGCACAGTAAAATTAGCTTTTCGGATACCAAAAGATGAAATAAAGCCTTTTTAATTACTTCTCAATCTCAAAGCTGACTTTTTTGTTTCAAAATTTACTCTCTCAAAACTAAAAGCTCTACAACTGAAGTGGAACACATGTTAATCTTTTCGGCCTGTTTCCACTGGTCTTGTACATACGTGATCACGGGCTCTAGTACAAACTTGTGAACTCTTCTCACTGAGCGAGATTCCCTCACCACTTCCGCTGACATGCAAGAGGAGTAGAGCGCAAGTCGCTAGCGCTCACACCACCACTGGCCAGTGTTTAGTTGGATTTTCCTGATTCAGCTCTGCAATCCTTTAAACGCACGAATGGTTATCTGCATGCGTGATATACGGCGCTGTTGGACCATCTGGTATGAACAAAATAGTCGAACCATGTATCTCATTACACTAACTTTATAAATCGTTAATACAAATGATACTAAACAATTTCATATTATAGCTACCAGTTTATGGCTTTGTGCAACTAGAACGAGAATAGAATATGTTTTAAATAAATGTATAACATTATGCTTAAGAAATATATGCGATTTACCATTGGTGTAGGAATTCTCGTGGGTGCACCATAATTAGTCAAAATATTGGAAACTATGAATACACTGTGAGTTTATCTTACTTTTTTTATTTTTAGCTTAACGTCCTTTAACCTCGTTGGTCATATCGAACGATGAATGAAATTGGTGAAATGATGCTCAAATGATCTCGGGGTCCGTGGAGCTTAAAGTTAATCGACATTCGTCTTCTCAGGATAAGGGAAAACTCCGAAGAAAACCTTATCCCGGTAACTCACCCTAAGCGAGATTCGAACTCACGACCTGATGAATATGAGGCAGACACGCTACCACCACACTACCCAGGCGGGCTAATTACCTTATGTTAGCATTCCGTATAACTTGTAAATTTTGAATAGAAAAAAACTTACTGCAGGATAAAATGTAGGTCACAACAATCTTAAATGCCAATTATTTTATAAACATTTCATGCTGTAAGTTTACAACTATGCTAAACTTATCTAACAGCCATGTCTGACGTTTAAATACCTTTTTACTCTTTTTCTTTCCATAGCAAAACCTTATCAAGTTTGAATTCTGCTTTCACATTAATTGTATATAAACATTTAGGAAGATAAAGATAAAATTAGTCCTCCACGGTTTCCTTACCATAGCCATTTTATCTCAATTATTTTACATAATTTCTTTGAATGAAACCTTCCTACTTCATTTGAAACAAAACTTTAATAAAATACACATCGCGAGTAAGCCAGTGAGGAAAAAATGATATTTTCTTAGATACATGTATAGTATAATGGATAAAGGAACCTGATGCATTCCATTCATACTACTTTTTCTACATTTTTGTAACAAATGATTGTTAATAAGCTTATTCGTCTATTTACTTCATGATAATCGAGATAAATACTGGCACAAACGGTCTTATTACTTAGTTACTTATACGTAGAAGGGAAACAAGGGAATACACTAGGCTAAACTGACAGCCAAATGTATTAAAATGTGGTTGCTAAGGGGTTGAAATCCGTTTCTTTGCGTGGCCAGAAGTAGACAAGTTTCTGTATGAGAAAAATTAAAGTATTTTACAACTGAAAAAAAAACAAGGAATATCACGAAAACGGGCAACTCCAGGAAAAAATGTTTCCTAAATAAATACTGTGTTTTATGGTGCTCTAAAGTTTTTGATTAATAAATCTTTGCCTATATCTTACAGTTTGTTAGTTATGCAAAATTAAAAGAAAATGCATTCAGAATAAGGAGGTCTTCCCAGAAAATTCAAGATATACATTTTATTTCTTATGTAAATATCTTAAATATAAGAGATTTTAATCAAAATCGTTACAGCCATTTGTGAGAAAAGAAAACATTTTGAATTTTTTTCCGTGTAAGGAGTAGTTGGGATTGGGGGTAATCTCTTGAAAATATTTGTGTCGCATTCTGGAAGATATTCAACTTTGATATTTAACAGATTTTACATTTTTGAGTTATGCTACCCACAGACACACATACACGGACTTTTTTAAAAAATACTAATTGTTTGCATTTAGGGGGTTGCAAAACATGTATTAATGTAATATCGGTGTCGAATTTATGGATAATACAATAAAATGCATTCATAGTATGTGTAGAGAAAGTAATATATGCGATTTTCTATAGGTAGAGAAATTCGTGTGAATTATCATCATTACACGAAATAATGCATTCGATAAAAAACATATGTTGCAATATCAGTAGAAGTTCATTTTTTGAGGTCTGTAAATTCCAAAAAATAATATATATACCAGCGTTCGGCAAAAGAGAGAAGAAGGCTTGTTATCATAACTCAAAAAGAAAATATCCGATATACCGCTTTTGTATTTAATCGCTTATCTTCTAAGAATAGAAGGTAAGAATTTATCTGCTAAGGATACCACACAAATATTTGTGATAGAATATGCCATTCAATAGTACTCTTTAGATGGAAAAAGTTCGGTAAGCCGAAGTTTTATAAGATTTAAAAAAAAACTGAATTTTTTGGGCAAGATTTCCAAAAGAAACAAGGCATCCATTGTGATGTGTTTCTTTCACGTGGCTTTCTCCAGCTGTTCCATAAACAAACTTTCCCTACAAAAGATTATTCTTTTACCTACACCATGCTAATCAAGATAAACATAACCAGAAATTATTGTATTACTTCCTTGTAAATAGAAGGGAAATAAAGGAATACACTAGACTAAAACGATAGCCAAATCATTTAAAAGTTACAGCTGTGTGAAACAATAGACGTTCGGTTCTGCTCTGGAATCTCGTAAGTAAAACAAAAGAGGTGAAAGGTGGCTTCCCGCTCGAGAAAAGTTTAAGTGGTTTAAAACTGGAACAATAATAAGGAATATCTCGGAAACGGCTACTCTACAAAATAAAATATATATGACATAAATTATATGTTATAATGATATTTACATGTTGGTGTAGTACGTTTCTGTCTGCCTCTTAAAATGTATAGTTGTACAATTGTTATCCACAATGAAAAGGCCTTCAGCGTATATTCCCATAAATTTAAAGATATACATTTCCTTGTTATAAAAATCTTAACAAATGGATTCTATCTAACTTCTTAGTGCCATTTTTGAGAAAAACAAAGCAAGTTGGGGTGAAAATCTTCATGTTGCGTCCTTAGAGCATACTGAACTTAAATACCAAGTTTGGTGTTTAACCGAAATTTCATTTTTGAGCTATGCTGTTCATAGACTCGCAGACACTCACATGGACATTTTTCTACAAGTGCTTTTGTGGATTTAAGGGGTCTCAAAACATCTATTTTCGGTGAAATTTCGGTATCGAATTTTTGAGCAGATCACATAACCTTCTCTATCCACTGTATATACGTGCTAGAGATATTAACTGCATATTTGTGCATTGCTAAACGATTTAATTAAGTTTTAAAAATTGACACCTTAGAGAAAGCTGTTTTAACATCGGTTTTTAGTACATCGTATATCATGTAGTTTGCACAGTAGTTGAGGTCGATGAAGAAGGAGAGGGAGAGGTAGAAGAAGAGAGACGGAAATGTAGATGGAGTGAGAGATAGATGGACCTCCACATTTAAAGCAACAATGTGAGCTTAACTGCGGGTTATGCTGTTATTAAAACTTCGCTCATTGTTTCTAGTGACACAATTAACGTTTTACTCTTGCAATTATTTGATTTCTGAGTTTTCAATCTTCTCCTGTTATTTGTCATATTATAAAGAGAAATACTGGTACATAAAGTAAAACATTAACTCCTGACTCCGCTCAATTTATCAATTACTGTTGCTTCGAGACTGAATGGACTTTTAACTACAGTATAGACAACCTGCATAACAGCTAAAGATGCTGTTTGGCCTGTAACATAAGCGCAAGGGTGTACATTTCTCGCTGATCCTGGACAATGTATTGCCATTGACTATAGGGGAAAAGTTTATTGGAAGAATTATACATGGCCAACATTACGCTAAGGAGAAGTACTGTCAATCTTTCAATGATAATTGTGATTTCTAAGCCATTGATATATTAGAAATAATAAACATATGCATAAGAGACACATTGTCATTTACCTGATCATTTTAATCAGCTGTGCAACTGAACATGAACGATAGGACTCCTAGCATTTAAATTCATCTGAGAAACATTTTTAATAAGTCATTTATCTGATATATTTGTATAAAGTAAGATACTCAAATTTATCAATGAGTAATAGCCTTATACCTACATTATTATTAAACTTAAAAAAGGTTAAGTTCACTTCTACATTACCAATCGGTGACAAAGCAGGAGAAAAACATAATTATGCAATTAAAATTGGATATGTACAAACACATGACTTTCTCTTCCTATTTTGCAACAAACTATTCTTACAAAAACTTATTCTTCTATTTCTCTGTTCTCTCTCTTCTATTCTCGAGATATAAACATTAGCGGAAATCTTTTTATGAGATATTTCCTTGTAGTTACAAAGGGAATAAATAAATACATAGATTAAATTGAGAGTCAAATATTTCAAGAGCTGATTACTATGTGACTGCATGAAAAGAATGAAAAAACATATTCCGAGAATATTTTAAAAATGGTTAATCTAAAGAATTACTTGACATAAATTATAGGTTTTGTTGAGATTTTTATATAAGATTTTGTCTCTTTGTTACCGTTTACTACTGTTTAATTTGTCATGAAGTTGTCCTAAAATATGGATTTTAATCAAAATTATTGAAGATATTTTTGAGCAGATCAAAGTTTTCGAAAAAAGTGTTCCATCCAAACGGCAGTTTGTGGTGAGCTATTTCCTTCGAAACCTTTGTGTCGAATTTTTTGACGCTTAAATATAAATAACATAACTCCATGGCACGACAGCTCACGGGGAACCTTGGCCTACCGCCCGGCCGCTTCGTCCCCCATCTCGGTCATAGATGGAGTGCAGAATTGGAGAGTGAGACGTGGTCAGCGCCTCGAGCCCCCCGGCCGGTTAATGCGGTCCTCATGACCTGGAGCCGCTACTTCTCCATCAAGTAGCTCTTCAATTGGCCCCCCAGGGACCTTACGAGGCTGAGTGTACCCCGGGCCAGGTCTCTAAGCGGAGGAAAAATCCCCTCGCCGGTACTGGGAATCAAACCCAGGTCTCCCGCTTGGTAAGCAGCTACGCTACTACCGCGTTAAGGAGAAGATCCTTAAATATAAGTGTTAGTTTTAATTGCTAGTTTTTCGTTTTTAGTTTTCTGTTCTCACACATACACACTCGTACATAAGGTTATTTTCTTAAAATATTTTTTTTTGTTTCCCGACTTTCAAAAGATGTATTTCCGGTGAAGTCTTGCTGTCGAATTTTAGGTGAAATAAAATGCTTCCCTACTCTCTATACTAGTAGAGAAGCTAATAAATAATAAGACGCCTCAGGGACATGTGAATGAAATAGTGAGACTTAAAGATATGTTGTGTAAGCTTTATAATAATATATACGAAGAATGCATTAATAACTGCAAGCATTTACTCACAATACGCTTCTTTAAATTAAAGACATGAAATTTCTTAACAAATTATATAATTTATTATGCATTTTCCTCTCGCAATTTTGGAGTAAAATTCTGTCTTATCCTAGAAATGTAAATTTAGCTTTAGTATAGAAATCGTAAGAATTATTGTGGAGAATTGTTTGTGAAAATATATTTACTTTTAGCAAATAGACAGTTTTTTTTTTTTTCATTTTCTTCAATCAGAAAATACATTTAAATGCTTATTTGTACAGTATATTTGAAAGAAATTTTGTTTCGCAGGTATGAATGAGATGTTAACAGTATCTCAAAAATTTTAAACCACTAAATCAACTATTGTTCAAGGCGAAAATGCATAAAAATTACAGTAAAATGACGGTAGGACAGTTTACTCGTAGGCATGAATATATTTATATATATTGTGTAATGAAGTGTTACTTAGTAATTATTCATCTAAATTAATTATAATACGTAATCATTGTCTGAATAGACACCAGAAATTATTGTAATATATTGTTTTGGTATAAAAAAGAAGTAAACGTATGCAGCAAGAAATGCCATGTGACGTCATTAACAACAAGGTCCGTTTACATTCTATGTAATTCTAAATTTCACCACATGTCCCAGACGTGTTATAGTGAAAAGTCTATACGGCAAAAGTCACTTACATAATTGTATATAAAACACATGGTGCTAAAATACAAAGGATGGGTGATAGAGCAGAAAGTTAAAACAAAAATAGATTATAAAATCAACATATATAAGTTTGCAAAACCAAGTTTACGAGAATAAAACTTGCGACACCAAAATTATAAAAACATTATGAATGAAATAATATAAAAATATAATTCTACTTAGACATATATATGTCAGAATTTTAAAATATATGTACACTTGAAAAGGATTATAATATGCCATTTATTTAATTTATGTTCATATAACTTTCAAAAGCCTTCTTACCGCCTTACCGACGAGAAACATACTACAAACAACAATGCTCATATTTATGAGATATATGCACATTTTTTGTACATCAACATGCAGAGCGTCGCAGAAGAGACATAATTGCAATTGTATAAAGAATCTCGTCAATCGAGAACACAAGAAGCAGTGATACTGTATTGTGATAATTTGAATATATAAATATATAATTTATTGTGTTTAAGTGACTGACTCCTTGGCACAACACACTAAGAGACTTGGCCTACCGCCCGGCCGCTGCGTGGCCCATCTCGCTTCAGGACAGACGTCATAGATGGGGTGCAGTAATTGGGGGTGAGACGTGGTCAGCGCTTTTATCCCCTCCTCCTCCTCGGCCAGTTAATGCGGTCTTCACGACCTGGAGCCGCTACTCCTCCATCAAGAGCTACTCAATTGGCCCCCCAGGGACCTCACGAGGCTGACTGCACCCCGGTCCTGGTCTCCCAGCGGGGGAAATATCCCCACGCCCGTACTGGGAATCAAACCAGGTTTCCCGCTTGGCAACCAGCAACGCTACCACCGCGCTAAGGAAACGACCATATTTATTTAAGTACTAAGTGGAATTATTAGAAAGAGGCGTTAAGTCAACAAGGCGGACTCTTACTACAAGACCAAGCTGAATAAAAATCACTTAAATCATATCATTCACTTAAAATTAATTACCATTTCTCTTGTTTCTCCTGGATAGCTATTTACCAAACATGGCGATAAGAAAACTCTATTTCACCGGCTAGCAGTTAGTCACATTATTCTTTATCCATCAGAATATCATGCGCATAAATACGAAAATGAAGTAACCTTAGCTAAAGCAGCCACCTGATGATCATCAACAATGGTGAATTAAGACCAGACAGACAACGCTGGTGAACCAACAGAACCTCACGTGGGGCAGGTTTCTGTATTAAACTAATTTACCAAACTTATTGTAGTCAACCATTGCTACCAACCTGCCCACAAGTGCTGCTATAACAGGACATCAGATTCTACCACTAGTGTATCATGCAAGCAGCTTCTAAATCCCGCCACACGTTACCACAACGGTAACTTTATAGCATCCTGTTATGGTGGCACACACTCTCAGAGAAGGCAAGAAAATCTTAATACTCTTATATTATTTCATTATCTAATATAGAATTTGAATAAAAATTGATTATATCCCATAAAAATTTTCAGAAAGATACAGGACTGAAAGTTTAGTCTACATCTCCTGCACCATTCAGAAATGAACGAACCTCTTTGTGCGAATTATTCCATATAATTGCATCTTGAAAGAGCATAAACGCCTTCCAGTTTGTACAAGTTAACTCTTGTTACTCTATATCGCTTTTAAGACAGCACATGTCTGCTGCTGCGGCGGAATACCACTTAGTTAAGTAAACTGCATCAATAATTGAAGCTGGAAGCGGTTTAGAGCTAGGTGATCCTGTCTTAATTGGTATAGGTGAGACATAGTTGCCTAAGCTAACCATTTTATGTATTCAGCTCTTATGACTTTAAGGACACTGGGTCGTTTTAAGTCAAGTTTAGGATGCTTTTGAGTGCCAACTTTGATATTAAGCTTCTCAAAAACTATTTAACATTATAAATCAAACTCTGACACAGAATACATTAATCCTTTTTCATATAATCCATGTAAAATTACAGATGAATGCTAAATATTGGTTTTAAACAAATATCATAGACAACAAAATTCGTTTTTCAAATTATCCCTTCGAGTTGTATTTCCAGGTGCACTTTTCCCTAAAATTATGTATTGTATTTCTGTGAATATTTTGTATGTTGTAATGCATTCTCTACTCGACAACTTCCATCTAATTTTTTTACTATATCTGAAGGCAATATCCACACAAACTTTTATACTATGAATAAAAAATTCATACTAATTTTTTTACATCCACACATAATATATAAATATGCAATATTAAACAAATTAGACTTGAAATTTAGCTCATGAGAAATGAGCGGTAATGAGTTATTAAAAAAATGAACCTGAATATGTGATTACTTTAAAAATCTATTAAACTATTAATATCGTTAATTCAAAATCTTCTCGGGCTTCTAGCCAGGTAAAAACTTGGCTTGACACCAACGTTTCGAAGAAGTACACCCTGAAGACGAGGAAGATGTACTTCTTCGAAACGTTGGTGTCAAGCCAAGTTTTTACCTGGCTAGAAGCCCGAGAAGATTTTGAATTAACACGTCGCCAGGAAAGCTTTAGTTCTTATTAATATCGTATGTAAAATTAATTTTTATCGTGCAGCGATAATTTTACACCAGTAACATTTGGATAGGATTGCTGCATTCAATGTCATAATTTCATTTCACTATACGAAATAGTGTTTGAGAAACTTAAAATTAAATTCGGCGCTCAAAAAGCAGTTAGTTTACTTACAACTACCCAGTATCCTTAAAAGGTCTGATGTGCTACGTTTAGTAGCTTTATCTACCTGTGCTGCAGTGAACTATTGCTACAAAAGCATATTATTTTATCTTCAGAATGGCTTTATTACGGTATTATTTCGTTGTACAAGAGGAATAAAGAAGTTTAAAATAAAGGGATAGTTTAACACTGCTTGCTATGTGTTGCAGTTAAATGTAAGTACTAGAAATTTTAAAACCAATAACAAGGAATATTCCGTTATGGTAGTTCTTCAAAAAATGTATATGACATAAAATGTGTATTTTAGTAAGATCTACATTTTTTTCTTGTGTAGTAAGTTTTTTCTATCTCTTAAGGTTTAAAAGTTATGAAAAATCCTTCAGAAGGAAGAGGATGTCAGAGGGTATTCCCAATATATTCAAGATATAAGTTTTGTTTGACATAAAAATATTTTTGAATGTGCTTAGCGCCCGCTTTTACTACTATGGCACTGATGATACATGGAATGAAGATGGACCATTGATGGAAAGTAATGGCGGTGGAAATTGGAGAAGCCGGAGAAAATAAACTCCTGTGCCGCTTTGTCTACCAGAAATTCCACATGCGCGAACGCTAAAAGTATCTTAAACATATGGTACGAATATATACACATATATAATAATATGTACATAATACTTTTCTATTGTATGTATATGCCGCCTTTAGTATCTAAGTCATATCGGAGACTTCTCCTATGAAACAATTGCTCATGTTCACACATCTACCGTTGATTATAACTTTGGTGAATTATCTTTTAACTTTCTCACACACGTTCATACCTATACTGATACTTCCAGACTCTGAGGAGGATGGGAATGTTCTTAGCTAGAGGAAGATTCCTCTCCAGCCGGGAATCGTACCCAGGACTCTCGGATATTTGGCAGTTGCTCTCCCGATTGAGCTAGGGTACCAGTCAACCCATTCCTTGATTCTGCTTTCTTAGCAGCGAGTCACTGAACCTACCACATTATGTGTGATGTAGAGTGGGTAAAATATCCTGTGAAAATAATGAATTTAACTTCCCATTAATATCATATCTGGAATATCAGGAAAAATATCACGAGTACGGATAGTAATTGCACAACGACTTGTCTAGAAGATTTCACATTTTTACATCTGGAATAAAATTCAGCTAAAATCCAAACAAGTGGTTGAATTATTGATCTCAGCCACTCTTTTCATAAGAGTCCTTAGGGATAGACTTTGCAGTATTTTCGAGTAGGAGGTAGCATCCAGCAGAACTTCGAACCCGAGACGTCAAGATGTCAATGCAGTACTTGACTGAATGTAGCGTAACCCAGAGAGGCTTTCCATCCCGTTTGAAGGCCTAGTGGGTTAACCGCGCCATCATTAATTTTGCCTCTTTACGGTGTTATTCTAACAAATTGGCACCCAGCAAGACGGAACTGTGTCTCTTACTCGCTTTTAAGCCCATCGCAGTAACAGATTAAATGGCTGCGAAAACCAAACATGTTGTCAGTGGCGTTAAAACTCTATGGTGTTCCTCAAGGAGAATTCTGTCTAACGCTTTCTTATACGAGGGCTATCTAGAAAGTGACAAATGATTTGGCATAACTAAATAATAACGAAAGCTAGCAACATAAAACTTTATTTACAAAGTTACAGTATCTGTTTTTTAATGTTAAAAAAGCCATTACATACAGTCAATTTTATTAAAATCTAGACATCTATTACCAACACGTGCTACACTTGGTCATGGTGTAGATGCAAGAGGATGACAACGAAAGTTGTTGAAACGCGCGTTCAGGGTACGCCATCTACACCATGACCAAGTGAAGCACGTGTTGGTAATAGATGTCCAGATCTTAATAATTAATTACAGAATCATACTCTATTTTTCAACGTAATCGTCATTGCTATCAAGGTATTTATTGTCAGGTGCTACCGGTTTTTCAATGCAGATGCTGTAATACCCTTCCACTGCCAAAGATATGAGCCAAGATGTTACTGTCACTTTGAGGTCTTCATCAGTTGGGAAATCTTTTCCTTCCAAAAGGTCATGTACGGTGTCCAAAGTGAAACACCGGTTTTCCTTAATTCTTTTATCACTTTCTTTCAATTCCTCCACTCCGGACTTTATCGTTCACCTTCGTTGCTCGTATATTATGCTTACTGATGGCCACGCCGTAGCCCAGTGGTTAGACCACTCGCCTCTCACCTAGAGGTTCGATCCCAAGCAACCGCATGTGAGATTTGTGGTGGACAAAGCGGCACAGGGGAGGGTTTTCTCCGGTTTCCCCCGCCATCGCATTCCACCAGTGCTCCATCTTCATTCCATGTATCATCAGTGTCATCGCCTGCGGTGCCATGGTAGTAAAATTGGACGTTAAACACTATAAGGAAATCCTCACCGAAAATTCGTCCATTGCATTATCATCACACACTTACGTTATTTGCCTGTAAAATGTGAATGGCTGAACATTTTGTGTATTCAAAAAAAACGAAAACGTTGGGAAATACAGAAAGGTACTGTAATTTTGTAAATAAGTTTTTTTTATATCTTTCTTATCATTTAGTTATGCCAAATAGTCTGTAGCTTTCTGTAGGGCCTTTGTAGTAAAAGGACACATTTTAAGTAGCTAAACTATTTCTGGGATCTTCAGAAGCTATATGTTATTAGTTCACTGTTTTGAAATTTGATAGAACCTCGATGAATAAGTAGGTTTAGAACCATTCACTTATACTAAATACTTATTATACTTAGAGTAATATTTCATTCTACACAGATTGAATTTAATAAGGAAAAGTGGTATGTGTGTAACATGAAATAATATATAAGGATAGTTGGGGATGAGAAGATTTTTTTGAAAATCTTCATGTCGCATCCTTGGAAGATATTAAACTTAAATTTCAAGTTTGGTATTTGATGGACTATTCGTTTTTGAGCTATGCTGCCCCCCCCACACACACACCACACACACACGCACACACACAAACACACACATGGACATTTTTCTAACAATTATTTTTTTGTAGTCAGGGGGTCCCAAAATATATATATATATATATATATATATTTACGGTGGAATCTCAGTATCGAATTTTTGGGTGCAATACTATACCTTCCCTATTCAGTATGTACATAGTACGCGTAGAGAAAGTAGAACATGACAAACTTTCTCTTTTTAAGAACAAATCAAAATATATCTACTTGAAGAATATTTTTAGTAAGATCATAAAAACTTAACACTCTAGATTCTAATGTGCATATACGGTTTTTCTTTTATTTGTCTCTAAGTTCCTAAGTTTGTGTAAAGTTCTTGATACGAATGTGAAATATATTTGTATTTCCCTATTAGATGATAGCTTGGATTCGATTATTTATTTTTACTTTCTCATTATTGTTATGCATTACCCATATTTATTGTATATTGTGTATTTTGTAACTATATTATTATTCATATTGTATCTTTTTTGTTTTCTCACTGACATATGACTGTAAAGTGTGTCCCTAATATGAGCCCAAGGGTTCATTGCGACCTGTTTCCATATAAATAAATAAACTCATAAATTCATGTTTACAGTGTTTTCATCACATTGAAATATATGTCTTAAAGCTGAATGTGTTATTTGAAACACTATATATTTTCCTCGAAGCTATGTTTTCTCAGAATTTATCCTATGACGTCGCTGAAAAGTTCTGCCACTTAAGCAGGTGTAGCAAATGTACGGTCTCTTGATACTTAAAACAACATATGTTTACCTACTTCTGTTTGCTAGGCAACAGGATTCGTTAATTTCAACCACAGAGCCATGAAACTAGACAACTCTTGTGAGAAACAGCTTTAACTAGGCAAAGCAATTTGTCGACATTTAGTGCTTACCATCCTCTCTCTGTTGACATACATTCAGAGGGTTTATATTCGCGACAAGGGAATTTAAACAGGCGGCTGAAATGCTCATGATAAACTAACTTACTAAGCGCATACTTTTTGTACAACAGCAAATAGCCACATATCGTATCTTCCTCTCAGGGAAAGAAAGGGAGAGGGGGAGCTTGTATCTTTAGAGTGTGGTATCAAAATACCCGATTGATGCAACCATAGAACGTATGTATCATGGTCGTAAATTGTAACTGTTTGCTGGGATTTTCCAGCGGCAGTGCCTATATATCTTCCTAACGTTGTGCTTTTACTATAGGTTTCATGAAAAATCTCTCCCCATGGATTTGGAGCTTTAAATATTTACAGAATGTTTCACATTGATTTATTACTCTTGTTTCCGAAGCATGTCTCCTTAAACGGCCACACATATCTTGGAGTAGAAACTGATTCCCAATCTTTATTTATGTTTAAAAGGTCACTGGAGTAGTTTAATGACTTCTTTCGCAGCTCTCGTGCTGAAGTTCTGAATTATTTTACTGATAATCGACGATATGCATTCCTTCACCTGTAATTATCTTCTGGGAAGTATCTCTAAAGCCCATCGTGATTTGGAGTTCCATACTAAAGTCTGTAGGTCCTCTCGTTACATCGCCACCATTAGTAATCTACAAGCAGAGATAGCCTTATGAAAATGAAAGTGTGCAACTATCGCTTGGTGGAATGAGGCTATCCCGAAGGTCGTTGCCCTGAAACCTATTGAGGTCTGGTAGAATAATTGCTCTGTTATGATACCTCTTACATTGATGTACGAGGTACGTCCAGAAAGTAAGTTCCGTTTGGTAATAAAATTAAATTGTGTACAGATACAGAATAATTATTTATTGCACAAAATTCTACAACTCTTAAACTACTTTTCCACATAACTGCCGAAATTTTGCAGGCATTTGTCATAGCGTGGCACAACTTTTTGTATACCTTCTTCATAGAAGTTTGCCGCCTGTACCCAACGTGAGCAAAGTTTACAAAATTTCAGATTTTCGGTAACAATTTCATGAGTTAGTGATCGTGAGCTTTGGAGAAATTCCATAATGAGAGCAGTAATTGTAAATTTGCGGTTTTCCTGGATCTTGTCATTAATCGCGTGAACCAGTTCTTCTGTAACCAGAGATCATTCTTCATCGTGCACTTCACTACGCCCTTCATTGAACTGTCGGACCATCTTCTCACCATTGAATCTCTCATCGCATTTTGTCCGTAACTTCGCAAATTTGCCGATAAATTTCAATTGATTTCACTTTCCTAGCATTCAGAAAACGAATCACAGATCTGATTTCACAAGCGGGGGGATTTTCAATCAACACCGACATTGTAAACAAGCACAACAAAGCGTATGTGGCTGACAGCGATCTCAAAATGGCGCACGTTTCTTCTCATTGATGCAGAGCGTGTACCGCGCATGTGCGGAACTGCGATCGCAGCGCTGCAGCGGAGATAAATTGAAACGGAACTTACTTTCTGGACGTACCTCGTAGATATTTCTGATGTGAATATATGAATATCTTCATCAGTTTAGTAGTCATAACATGATGACTATTAGTATAGCATTAACAAAGCTAAACAACAAGCACTTATAGCTTGGCGAGAAGCAAACGAATTGTAGTGCTAACATATTTTAGAGTGAATTCTACCAATTAAAATGAAAGAGGGGTAGACCAAGAGACCTGGATGGACAACATAAGTAGTAAAATAAAGGAAGAATTGGATTGGAAGCAAGAGAAGAATGCAAGAAGAAGATAAAAGAGTAAGATGTGGTTTACATTATAACCCTTTTGAATAAATGCATTTTTGATAGATGAAAATTAACAAAATATGTGTCTGTGTTTATTAACGAATTATATATACACTTTACTTAAAATGTCAAGCACCTGAAAACGTGTAAAATTATAGCCTTTAAGCACTGTAAATGCAAGAAACAATTTCGAGGAAAGCCATATTTAAATATAAAAATACATTTCGGTACTCCCATAGTAAAAACATGGTGAATAACTTCGTTATGAATTTGCAGCAATTTTCACAGAATCATAATTGTAATTCTCTAGAACACCCAAGGTCTATATTTATTTTTCCAACTAGAGAGCATGAATCGCCATATAACCAACAGCTATAGCGACTTAAAATAAAATGATGGAAAAACAAATCTGATGTATTCCATTTACATGACTTCCATACATACTGCACACAAACTGTTGTTACAAAAGCTTGTTCATCTATCTACTTCATACTTATTGAGAAGAGCATTAGCATTAATGGAGTTATTACCTAGTCCCTTGTAGCTAGAAGAGAAATAAAGGAAGTACAAGAGGACAAAAGCGATAGTCAAATCCTTTGAAAATCGTAGCTATACGATGACTTTGAAAATCGGTGTGGCCTAGTGTTAACAAAAGGAAAACGAAAGACAGCTTTCAGAAGTATAGATATTATAAAATTGAAACCAACAACAAATAATTTTTCGGAAATAGTTAATGCCACACAAATTTATCGGGCATGAATATTGAGTAGCGAGATCTTGTCTATTTGTTTCGGTTTACTAGTTATGCAAAAGTCATCCTTAATGAAACGGGCTTC
Source organism: Hymenopus coronatus (assembly GCA_030762935.1). Lineage (NCBI taxonomy): Eukaryota > Metazoa > Arthropoda > Insecta > Mantodea > Hymenopodidae > Hymenopus > Hymenopus coronatus. The sequence continues at coordinate 59,903,083 of CM060891.1, forward strand.
AAATTTCTTCCGAAAAAATTATATATACATTTTATTTACCATACAAATATTTTAATCGATAGAATTTTAATACAAAAAATTAGTTTGGATTGTAGGTAATTTAGGAAAATATCCGTGTTGCAGTCGACCTCCATGGTGTAATGGTTACCATGCTAATCATACACCCAAGGTCGCGGGTTCAAACCCGGCGGAGGAAGATGGATTTTTACGAGTGTATGGCTTCCTTCGGAAGGGAAGTAAAGCCGTTGTTCCCGTGTCGTACATTTACGGCACGTAAAAGAATCTCAAGCTGACAGAGAGGTCTCTGAGCAAAATTAAGCGGTCTTTCATACCCAATTTAGAATGGGATGCTGAGAACCACATAGTTAAAGAGCGTCCATAAATAACACGACATTTCCATTTACATTTCTCCTTGAAGACACTAAATTTACATAACCGACTTTTCAGTTTGTAAGTTATCTGTACACATAGACACCAGGTGACCGTATTTGTGGTGGATAAAACGGCGTCGGAACGGGTTTTCTTCGGTTTTCCCCGCCATCGCATTTCCCGGTATTCCATTTTTATACCGTACATCATCACTGTCATCGCCTGCGGTGCCATTTGTAGTAAAAGCGGGTATTAAACTCTATATAACAAACATGCACAAACACTTACATAGGCCTTTTTATAAAATTAAATTACACACAACTTAATTTCAGTGAAATCTTGTTATCGAATTTTTGGGTGGAATACAATATCTTCTCTACGCATGTTATAACGACTGATATTTTGCACCTCATTATGTCGGGTACATAAACAGCAGTTATTACCTTCTCTACAAGTACCAACTATGTAGGCAGTATATAAAGGAGTTTTGTATTGCATCCAAAGATATCTCACTGGAAATGTATCTTTCGGACAAGACAAACCCACACACCCTGAAAGAATTAAAACAAAATATCCGCCAGGAAATTGCCAGCATTTCTAAACGTGAACTACGGGAAGTGATAGTTTCCTAAAGAGGTGCCAAAAATGTATGAGCAACGGCGGTGGCCAGTTTCAGCATCTCCTTTAATAACAGTGGTATGTAAATCCTTTAAAAAATAGATTTAAACAAGTTGCATGGTTTCATCCGCGCCTTTCTATGATAGTGGCAGAGGGCAACGAGCGCCGACGGGCAAAACACAGCGCTGCCGGTTCGGACGTTTCGGATCACACGGAACTTAAAAGGAAGCAACTAATAAGATCGATTCTGCTAATTTTAATCTGGATTATTATTAAACATAACATAATAAACTTTCCAGCAAAAATGTGTTATAGAGATTAGAGAATGTCATAAGAATGGAACACATCAGATTTTTATTTTTTACTTTCTCTACACGTACAATGTACATAGTGTATAGAGAAGGTATTGCACTCCACCCAAAAATTCGATACCGAGTATTTACCGGAAATATATGTTTTAGGGTCCCCTGTAGGTATCCAAAAAAGCATTTACAGAAAAAGGTCCGTGTGTGTGTGTGAGTCTGTGAACACGATAACTCACAAACGAAAAGTCGGTAAAATACCACATTTGGTACTTACGTACCACATCTTCCAGGGATGCGACACAAAGATTTTGAGAAAAATCCCCCACCCCAAACTACCCTTTACATGGAACTTTTTTCTAAAATTTCGATTTTCTCCAAAATACCTCTTAACAATTTTGATTGAAATATCGTACATTAAAGATATTTCCTGACAAATAAAATTGTATCCTGAATTTTCTGTGAATAGCCTCTGAAGACTATTTTATTCTGGATGAATTTCACGGAACTTTGCATAACTGCTAAACCGTAACAGACGGACATAAGCTTACCACACAGAAAATGAAGAGCACGTTAAAATACACAATTTATGTTACATACATTTTTTTCGTGGAGTTGGTCGTTTTTTAGTTATTCCTTGCTTTTCAGATTCAGCTTTAAAAAACTTATACTTTCCTCATACAGTAATTTGTCAGCTCCTGTCCATACTAACAAAGGAACTTTAATCACATAGCAACTAGCTTTTTACTGTCACTTTAACCTATGGTACTCCCTTATTTCGCTTCTAATTACAAGGAAGCAAGTAATAGGACTATTTCTGCTATTTTTTTCTGGATTAGCATGGAGTAAATAGAAGCATACAGCAATTTGTTGCAGAGGTAGAGAAAATCATGTGAATAGAACATATCAGTTTTCTTAATTTTGAGATTTTTATTTATGTTTGTGTGATAACGACCTGATAATTATGTCGGTTTTCATATACAGTGGTTACTACTTTACTACTACTTTTCATAAAGTAGTTTTGTTAATTTGTGGGTGTGCTTATATAAAATGCATTACTGGTATAGCCTGTAATATCATGTAAAATGACGGTATCCCAAAATGATGTATCCCGAAATCTGTTCGACGTCATTGTTGAAAGTTCATTGTCTTTCTGTCGCATTTCGCCTCTGAGAAAGAACGCTTCAAAGTGTGCACATATCAATCTAGGACACACTGTGTCTGAGCACATTTTCCGTGTATAGAAACAATAAGTGTAATAGACACCAAAAATATGCCTGGAGCCCTGTACTTGATTACCGACTGTAAACGAACGTACCTTGCTTTCTCTTAAGAAGAGAAATTCGATACGATTCATACTGGACTAACATGAACCGAAATAGAAGCTGTTTTGCATGAAACTGCTATGTTAGAGTAGAGGTAGTAAAAGGAGAGAGAATTATGTTGTAGGGAAGTTTGATCCTGGAAGTCTTCGTAAGTCAGCTGTGTGTTTGTGATGAAAATCTACATACGAAGTCCCTTAATAGCAAGCTAGATGGAACATAATCTCCATCGCTTTTACTAAAACCTTTCTTTTATATCCGACCAAAATTCTCCGAACAACTGTATATACTAGAGCTCAAACCAGTTCCAGGATCCTAAACTGCATTATCCTGAAGTTCGTAAAACACCTTTAAATTGTTTCATTATCTAGTTTTCTAAGTTAGAGGAAGCACTCCATTTGATCAAAACATTTAATATAGAGATTTCACAGTAAAATATGTTTAGAGAGAACTCTATATTGTAACAAAACTCCTGTTTTACAACAAACACTCTTTATTTCTTCTACAAACTCATTAGAAGTAAATCTGCTCAAAAATAACTTTCATCAATGCTTTTGTAAAAGTGTAATTTCTTTTTGACGTTCGCTGCGACGACGATTTCGGCTGGTTACGAATTTCCCGTTGAAACTCACTCAACTGTTGCACGCAATGCAGTCCCAGTGAAACCTGAACACTGGGTAGGGCCTAGTTGTTATATGTATACCTTTAGCTCACGATACTGGAAGCATCTAAAAGCACTGTGCCAACCACCACAGGTATCCAAACTTAGTAAATGTAAGGATGCGGTCTTCGAAGTCAAAGAAACTTCCTACAACACACGTATCCAGTCACACAGGTATAACAATCACAGCTTCGACGTTAAGAGAACATGCCGCCGTCTCACGTGTTCACTAAGCACGTGTAACAATAGATGCCAACAAAGAGCTATGGCTTACGAAGAAAGCCTACACACCCACGTTTGGTGATAATTGCTGCAGGGTTCAGTCATAATATTTTCTGAAAGATGCCAAATACACAATAGAATATTTTGATCTATTACTTTCTCTAAACTTTCTTTGTACATAATGTATAGAGAGGTTATTGCATTCCACCAAAAAATCGAAACCGAGATTTCACCCAAAGTAGACGTTTTAGGTTTTATATTTCTACAAAAACGTCCGTGTGTGTCCATGTGTCTGTGAACACGATAACTCAAAAACGAAAATTTGGAAAAATACCAAACTTGGTATATAGATTTAGTATCTTCCACGGATGCGACACGAATATTTTGAGGAAAATATCTCGCCCCAAACTAACCTTTACATGGAAAAGTTTTCGAAAATTTTGATTTTCTCAAAATTTGATGTAACGATTGTGATTAAAATGCCGTATATTAAATATATTCATATGAAAAGTAAAATGTATATCTTGAATTTTCTGGGAATAGTCTCTTTAGACCTCTTTATTCTGAATGAATTTTGCTGAATTTTGCATAACCAGAAAACCGTAAGAGATAGACGAAACCTTACCACACAAAAATGTAGATCACATTAAAACACACACTTTGTCATATACTTTTTTTTTCTGGAATTGACAATTTCTGAGATATTCCTTGTCATTTGTTTCAGATTTAAAATGCTTAAATTTTCTCACACGGAAAGATGTAAACTCCTGGCTTTGCACAGAAGCGGATTTCAACCAGATGGCAACACGTTTTGAAAGATTTGACTATCTAAAACGCCTAGTGTATTCCCTTATATTTCTTTCTCACAAGGAAGCTGATAATTAAGATAATTTACGCTAATATCTATCTCGATTATCATGTCCTTTAACAATAATCCTGTGAATGGAACAGATCAGAGATTTTTCGTAGAGCTGATCATTTTTGAGTTATTTCTTGTTATTTGTTTCAGTTTCAAAGTACTTAGAACTTTTCACTTACGGAAATTTGTGAACTCCAGGCATAGCTTAGAAACAAATTTCATCCACTAGGCAACCAGCTTTTAATTTTGTTTTAGCCCAGTTCAAGTGCATTATAGACGTAGTTTAACCTAGTTTATTCATTTCCACTCGAACCTATAAGACAATATGTAATTAAACAAGTTCTGATACTATTTACTACAAAAGAAATAGACAACTTCAACTGCCTGTAAAACAAAACTATTTACGGTAATTTGACGCCGTTTTCACTGGTTTGTAGAGGAGTCTTTGAAGTTTACATTGTGAACTCACAAATGTTCAATATGGGCTTCTCCAGTCACACGACACACATCCATGTGATAATCAAGTTCATCCCAAACCTTTTGTAACATATCTGCATCAACACTTGCCACGGCTTGTCTGATACGTTTTTTCAAGTTGTCTAAATTAAGAGGAAGTGGAGGGACAAAAACACGGTCTTTCACAAATCTCCATAGAAAAAAGTCACATGGTGTGAGATCAGGGCTCCTTGGTGGCCAAAATGCAAGAGCATTATTGTCAGTTGTAGCACGGCCAATCCAACGATGTGGTAGGACTTCATCTAGGTAATCTCTAACATCTGTGTGCCAATGAGGTGGTGCTCAGTCTTGTTGGAATACAAAGTCATCCTGTTGCTCATTCAGTTGGGGCATCAACCAGATCTGTAACATGTCAAGATACCTAGCACCGTTGACTGTTTGCTCTGCAAAGAAAAAGGGGCCATGCACCGTCGTGTGAGATACCGCACAAAACACATTGATTTTAGGAGAGTCCCGCACATGTTGCAATACAGCCCTCGGAGGTTCAGTTCCCCATATTCGGACATTTCGTGTATTCACTTTTCCACTCAGGTGGAAAGTTGACTCATCGCTGAAAATGATGCGCTCACAAAAACCAGCATCGTCTTCATCATGTCGCAACATGTCGATGCAAAAGTCACGCCGTATGACCTTATCTTCTTCACTCAGAAACTGCAACATCTGTAATCTATAAGGCATCATGTGCAGTCGCTTTCGCAAGATTTTCCATACAGTTTGCTGTGGAATTTGTAATTGCGTGCTTGCCCTAGATGTCGATTTCTGTGGGCTGCTTATGTAGGCAGCACGAACACGTTCAACGTTTACTTCCGAAACTCTTGGTCTTGCCGAGCTCTTCCCTTTGCACAAACATCCCGTTGTCTCGAATTTTCTATACCAGTCGTAGATTGACTGTCTAGTCGGTGGCGTTTTGTGGTAACGTGTTCTAAAATGTCGTTGGACAACAGTTGCTGATTGCGTTCTAGCAAATTCCAATACGCAATATGCCTTTTCCACAGGATTTTCCGCCATTCCGCTTCTGCAACGACAAACAAAATACTATAGCGTTACCAATAGTAACAAACAAAACTTTGAGAGTTTCTCAACATATCTCCAAAATAATTAGGTTGCAATCTCTAATAGTTTTGTTTTACAGGTAGTTGAAGTTGTCTATTTCTTTTGTAGTAACCCTGTATTTTGATTAGCAGAAGTGGATATAAAAATATGTTTTTAAGAACAGTGTGTTGTAGAATTGGTAGAGAATCTCACACAAGTGTAACACATCCGATTTTTTTGGAAATTTTTATCTTCCGTTGTCACTACATATGACACCACAGAGGTGGACAATCATTTTATTGGGAAACAGAATTTGAGAAGGAAACGCTCCAGGCCCAAGTAAATACCTTCTAGGTATTTTCTAATTATGAAGATCAAGGAAAACCTGTAAAAATATCTGATCTGTTCCATACACGACTTTCTCTATTTGTTCTACAAACAATATGTCTTACAAAAGGTCATTATTGTATTTACATTATGATATCCAAGATATGAATTAGCAGAAATTGTCATAATACTTTCTATTCCTTAGAAGTAGAAGGGGAATAAGGGATTAAATGGACTGAAAAGATAGCCCAATATTTTAATGCTGTCACTATGCGATTGTCGGCGAATTCATGGCCGGGAGTAAAACAAAAGGAAGATAAAATGAACGACGACTTCCCCTTTGAAGAAGGTTTAAATTTTAAGACGGAACCCCAAAACAGATAATATCTCGGAAATGGTTAGCTCTACAAAAGCCTGTATATGACAAATTGTGTGTCTAACCGAAATTACATTTTTTTGTGTAGTTAGTACTTGTCTATCTCTTACGGTTTACCAATTATAAAGAAGTCATTCAGCATGAAGAAGACTTAAGGGGTTATTCCAAAGAAATTAGGATATAGGTTTTATTTAGCACGCAAATATCGATAATGTGGAGCATTTTAATAAATATCGTTAACAGTTTTTTACAAAATCGAATGTTTCAAAACATTCTTCATATAAGGGGTATTTTGGGATGGAGGAATGTTTGTGAAAATCTTCGTGACGCATCCTTGGAAAATACTAAAATTAACTAGCACTTTTGGTATTTAACAGGATTTTTGTTTTTGAGTATGTTGTCCACACACATGCACGCACACATACACACAGACAACCTTTTATAAAAAGTTTTTTGGATTAAAGGTTCTCAAAACTTATGGTTCCGGTGAAATCTCAGTATCGAATTTTGGGTGAAGTACAATACCATCTCTTCTTACTATGTGCATATTATATACGTGTTAGAGAAAGTAAAAATAAACTCGGTGAAGCATAACTGTGCTAGTGGGATTTGAACAGCATATTTCATAACACTCAATATATTTATTTTTCTGTCCAGCCTACACCCAGACAAACATAAAAGCAGTGGAATTCCCAATGGGAAGCAATGTTTTAGAAGCTTTTAAGGGCCATCAGATCAGAACATTTTTATCTCCGTGATTTCGTTCTTCTCTCCCCTACCCGCCTCTTCTTGTTTTTAAATGTTCCAAACTCCGGTTCTTTTGCTCTTTGTATAAACGTGTGATGAAATGAAAACATTTTTCAATCTATGAAAGAGCCATTTCTCTGCAAACAGCTGCTGTGTATTCATCACTGATTGCTTTTCCTGTGAACGTTGAAAATGAGGTTTAGTACCGAAATACTTTTTTCAAAATACGTAGTTTTTACAGGACATGGGCTACTCCTAAATAAATAGAGTATTTCGATGTTTTTAGAAATAACAGGTTTTAAATAGCGTGACGTAGCGAAGATAAATAATTACGGTATCAGACTGGAAAATAATATTTCTGCTCACAGTAGACAAACAGTGTTTTCCCGAAAAAGTAACATCTAAAGGTTGGCAGTAATTACTTTCATTGGAGCATGGAAAAGTGTTTCATCTTGTGATAAATAAATAGGTCAGTGTGCTACACCAAATATCTTAACCACTAGCTAACGCCGTGTTCTATAGGCAGCATGGTAAACTCTTCCCTCATGCGGACTACATACCTGAATCGTTCGGTAGAACGTAATAGTACAATCGGCAAATAAAATGCACAATTTGAATATGTTTTTCTGTAACAGTGATCTAACTTTATATTGCAGAATTTGTATTTTATAAACCTACATTAAATACACTTTCCATTTTCCCTGTCATCCTACTTCAACTTATAATACAGTTTTAGGATAAAATCCTCAAGATCTTCTTCTATTTTTATAAGCTTATTGTTGGATTGGATGTCTTTATTATTTATAAGTTTTGCAATATTAATTTCTTCTCTGGCAATTTTATATATTGGGGCTTATATAATAGGGGATGTTATATTAAATCGTTTTATTTTTTTGGTCACCGAGTTTTTGGCCGTCCTAGTGTTCTTTTTCCCCGTAGCTTTTATATTGATTCCATGAAGCAATCTTGTTCTATTTCATACTGCAAATATTCTTTCCATCGGTTTTTATATTTCTCTATTTTGTATTTTATAACAAATATTTCTAGTTGGCATCTTAATTCATTATTGTGGAGTCTGTCCATTCGTGTACATTTTTTACTGTTCTTAAAATATTCATTTCGGAAGCTTGATTGTGCGAAATAACATTTTTGTTAATACTCAAATGAGACCCATATCTCACAGCCGCTTTCTTATAAAACCTGAGCTGGGTTTCTTTTCGAGCCGTACGAAGGGTTCTTCCTATGGTGCTGCACATCATTTTATATCGGTTTAATTTATTCTGTATGTGTCAATCTTAATTACATGTTATATTTGATTCAAGATAGTTAAAATGTGATGTTTATTACTATTTCGCTCTGACTCCGTCTTTGCCTTGCAAAGCCATTGCTAATATTTTAAGATTATAACTAAGTCCTAAGTTTTCAACATGCATGCTGGCTCTTTGTAAATCATCGTATGAGATCTTATTGTTTGCAATTTCGGCTGCATATGGTCAAATGTTCATGCATGCTCTTTATCAATGTTTTATCTATTGGACTTACTTCCATCCAATTTCTCACAATACCCTCAAAGTATATATTAAGTAATGTACATGATAATATACACTCTTATCCGACTGATTGGTTTGTTTTGGAAAGAGTTCTAATCCAAAACGATTTCTGCCTTCTTTAAATATCTGTTAGTATCTAGTTTATCAAAGATCGTCTTTTCTTATTGTTTTCTATAGTAACTGTATACATATAATGCACTGAATTTCTCTCAATAAGGAAATTAATGGCGGTAAAACAAGAGTTTACCCTCCTTTCATACAAACGCAGCTCAAGATGAATATCTTGATGTTTTTCATAATCTTAAATTTGTATTACGAGGGAGCGTCAAATAAAAGCATTACTTATTTAAAATTTAAAAAATATTAAACAAACTTGGAATATAACTTCTTCATCTGTCGAAAAATCTGTTTGACGTTCAACATACGTTCTTCAGCGCGTGGGAAATATACGGATTCCTCTGGAAAATAGCTTTTGATCGTGTAGGCAGCTTTTATGCACTGCGTTTTAAGTCCCAGAATTCATGGTATAGTCAACTATTACGGTCAATTAGTATTGATTTAATTGTTTTTTACACACAAGCCGTGTTTGATAGGTAGATGGGACTTAAGTACTTACAATATTGTAAGACACCACTGGGGCACGTCATCTCAAAATAATTTGAGATCACCTTGTGGTTTACCGGGAAACATGCGACTCAGTTGAGAAATTCAATGCTATGCCGGCATGTAGCGATGGTAGCTCAGTGGTAGAGCAACCGGCTAGAGACCGGGAGATCCGTGGTTGAAATCCTAGTTATGGAATTGAATTTTTCGGTCTGACTCTAGCAATTCAATACCTAGTGTGTTTACCAACAAGTATTCCAGTCCCGCCGGTCTAAAACTTCGCTACTGCCGTCAATTATTATATGAGAGAATGTTCTTTACCTCTCCGGCACTGAGAGAAACTGTCTCTTTATGCGTAAGATTGGTCCGCAGGAAATCTACTTCACGCACAGAACCTTGCAGAAGTATACATCTCTTGGCCAAACAGTATTATGTTGCAAAAAAAAAAAAAAAAAAAAAAAAAAAAAAACTGTCTTCAGATGTCCTATCGCTTTGATTTGACTGCAGGCCGAAGATAATTTTTCAACATATGGATTGATTCACTGGTGTGTTTCACTTAGGTATAAATATTTTAAAATAACGCCTGCTCATCCCAAAAGAGACTCAGCATAACTTTCGGTATAGAGACTGTGTTCGTAACAGTTCTTACTGGATCTTCTTACGGCGGAGGATTTCAATAGGCTTCGTACCTTCAAGCCCACAAAACGTATAGCAGAGTGTGTTCATTGTTATTTGGGCAGTTATTTTAAACTGCATTGACAAAGTTTCGGTCGTCTGTAGTATGCTGCCACCTGTTGGGCATTCTTTAAAGCATTTGTATCAGCACTGCCAACTTACAAAACAATGGCGCGAAGATTAGAATTTTATTACAGGTTTAGGGGTTTTCATTTGACCTACCTTTTTAGTTGAGAAAATTGAGTAAGCACACCTACAAAGGCTAAAATTTAAAATGTATTTTGAGCTGTGGAATGTTATTGAGAGTGTCAGATAGACGATTCGGATTAGATAGACGGAAGGGCTCCGGGTACAGGAGCTCAGCTCATATTAGGCCCTTGTGGGCCTTTTGTGACATTCGCTACCCCTGGAAGGAAGAGGAAACCCGAAAAGCGTTCTGATCCGCTACCAAGGGCAAGGTCCTTAATGGTTCTAAAAATACGATACCAACAATGAAACCTATGGGTTCCAAGGAAGAACACTAACTGGCTACACAAACGATAGGCACCACCGTCTCCTTGCGCCAAGTTCTACAACCCTAAAGATGAAACGGATGAAAAGATAATGACAGAAATGGACAGGAAATTTGATGTAGTTGAGAAACCACTCAAGGTTTGCCTACCAGTCTGGGAAAATCACGAAAAAACCAAGGTAGGTCAGCTGGACCGGAATCGAACGCGAGACATCCCGAATGTGAGCCACACATGTTACCGTGGAGCCACCTCCCTCGATGTAGGAATATTTGATGGAGCAACTGGGTTTATGTACGGTTGCATTTGATGACTGTTATTGGGTACGGAAGTAGCAGGTAATGGCTGCACACAGAAAATCACCACTTTTACTCCACGTGGAGTTTGAAACGCAGTTGTCTCTCATAACAGTACGCTGCATTGGTTACAAGATTTGTGGACAAATACTAAATGAGGTCAGCAATATTATCCCCTACTTTCCGCACGACTTCTGAAATGGGACCTAAGTACAACTCCACGCGGAGTAGAAGTGCATCTGTCTCTCATAACAAGTACACTACCATGTTAGAAGAGAAACGGCATTGGACAAACACTAAATGGGATTGCTGATGCAATAGTCTCCCCCCCCTCCAGGCCAGTAATGGTTCTTGAAACGGGAGCTGAGTTGACACAGCTTTGCTCTCAGACGTTAACGAAGCTTTTGTAAAACTTTAATTAGGATAGCGTTATGAAAGTTATAATTTCAGTTGTGGGAATTATAAATGCCATTTTCCAAAAATTGGAAACATATGGGCTAGCAAACTGAAGTAATTGCACTGTCATATACGGTGCATAAAATAACGCTGACGTGCAACGGCATCTCTACCATCTAAATATAACATTTGAAAGTCATCATTTCTGAAGAAAAAATAAATATAATGGATTTCTAGGTAAATATTCAGTTAGATAAAATATAATTTTAGAGCATGCTTCAAGCTTTAAATATTAGGATATAAAATAAGTCCACAAAAGGGCAGAGAATATAAATTTAAAATTAGCAACATTTCAGTGAATGTAGAGAACAATTCATGGAACGCTGACAAATCAAAGAAGAAGAAATACAAGAATTAAACAATGGTGGTACTATTTTTGCTATTTTTGCTATTTTTGCTTACGGATGAGACATTTTTGTGACTGCATAGAAGATTTAGAGAAGAATGCAAGGTGGAAAACGAAGTTTTTGATAAAAACAAAAGGAAGTGTAAGACTAGATAAAATAAAAAATAGTACTATAAGAACCGAACTTGGTGTAAATTCCATAAACGAAGAAATACAACCTACAAGTAAAAGTGACTCTAGAAAGAACGAATAATCAAAGTCTTTCAAAACTGGCATTGAAGTATAAACAAGCAAGAAAATGAAAGTTAGAAAGGCCGCAAAAGAGATGGAAAGCGTGAGAGATCGATGTCTAAAGGAGGAGGTGAAAAAGGATTATCTGTAATCACAAACTGGATACTAAGAAATTCGACAGGTAAAATCCGTTCAAAGCGACTGCGATATAGATGTTACAAACAGGAGTATTAATGCTCAGCTTTAAACTGTTTATCTTCACTGCAAGAGTAACTGCACAATAACTATGGACATCTTAAGATTTCTGTCTGGTACTGTAGATCCGGCAATTAAAAACAAAAATTTCTGATGTGTTACACTCACATGACTTTCTCTAGATGTTCTACAAACTTCATACATAAGATTTTTCTTCTCTCTGCACCTTGCTAATCGTGATACTCATTAGGATAATTTTCTTATTATTTAGTGCCGTATAAGTAGGAAGAAAATAAGGGAACACACTACCAATAGTCAAATGTTCTAAAAGCTGTCGTTATGTGATTGTCATTACAAATCGCTTCTTTTCTTGGCCAAGAGTAGAACAAAAGAAAAACGGACACTCCCGTATAAGTACTTCACAACTGAAACTAATAACAATGAATACCTCGAAAACGATAAGCTCCACGAGGAAAATGTATATGACATAACTTGTGTATTTTAACAAGACCTAAATTCTTTGTATAGTACGTTTTTGTCTATCTTTTACGGATACTAGTTATGCCAAATTAAGCAAAATTCATCCAAAATAAACAGGTCTTCAGAAGCTATTCCTAGAAAATTCAAGATATACATTTTATTTATTAGGTAAATATCTTTAATATATGATATTTTAATCAAAATCGTTAGAGCCATTTTTAAGAAAATCAAAATTTTCGAAAACAGTTCCATGTAAAGGGTAGTTTGGGGTGGGGAGATTTTTCTCAAAATCTTCGTGTCGCATCCCTGGAAGATACTAAACTTAAATACCAGGTTTGGTATTTTAGCCTCTTTTCGTTTTTGAGTTATTGTGTTCACAAACACACGGACACACACACACGCACTTTTTCTCAAAATGCTTTTTTTGGATACAGGGGGTCCTAAAACATGTATTTCCGGTGAAATCTCGGTATCGAATTTTTGGGTGGAATACAATACTTCTCTATCCCTATGTACATTGTACATATGGGGCTAGAGAAAGTAATATATCCTTCAGAATGGAAAACAAAAGATATATATTCTAAGACTGTGTAAAACTTGGATATTAATTAAATAACAGGAGCTATATCCGGCTGGTACAAATTAAAATTTACGTAGGATAGATATACAAACGGAAAAATTTTTAAGGAATCAAACAAAATACAAGGTTATTACAAATGGTTAAGCCGTTTTCAAAATGCTATATTTTCGGAAGTATTTCTTCATACACTCTGCACATGTTCTGTTCCTTTGTATACTTTTCTTTAACATCTATAGGCATATGCAGCTTTGACTTGTGAAACAACTTGTTGACAGTGGGTTTTCTTACGTTGGGGTTTTAATAGTTTTATTCTCAAACACACGCACATTCATCCTCATATGCATACGTCCAAACTTGTGGGTGTTGGAGAAAGTTAAAGAACCTCACCACTCCAGCCGGGAATCAAACCCAGACGTCCGGGTGAACAGTCAGGTCAATTCGACCATGGTTAAAAGTCATATTCGTATACTTTGGGTAACAGGTGGTAGTCCAGTTCGTGCCATATGTAGCATCTTCCTGTCACTGTTGTTTCTCGTCATTTTGTGCTGCATTCAATGCAAATTTAGAACTTTACGGTGCTTTTTTATTGGTAATGTTTAACGCCCAATTTTATATAAATGGCACCGTAGGTATGACACTGATGATACATGAAATGTAGATGGAGCACCGGTGGAATGCGATGGCGGGGGAAACCAAAGAACAGAGCGCAAACCCGCCTCTGCTTCGCTTTTTCCACCACAAATCTCACATTCGGTCGCTTGGGATCGAATCCGGGTCATCTAAATGAAAGGTGAGTGGTTTAGCCACTAAGCCCACGGCCCGGCCTTCGGTGTGTTTAATGCAGCATGTATAATGGCAAAATACAAAGAAGAAAATGGAAACGCATTTGAAGAGAATTCCATGAAGTAAGATAGAAATAGCATTAAAATAGGACTTAAGATGGAGAGCTCGATTCGATGATGAAAAATCTGATGTGTTACATTCACGTGGATTTCTCTACATCGTTGCAACAAATTATTGTTAAAAAACTTATGCTTTTATTTATTTCATGTTGATCGAGAAAAAATTAGCAGAAATATCATTAGTACTTGCTTCCTTGTAGGTAGCAGAGAAATAAGGGAGTACCATAGTTCAATGGTTGCTATGTGACTGAAGTTCCTCTTTTTGTATGGACAGGAGTTGACAAATTCCTGTATGAGAAAAATCTAAGTTTTTCAAAGCTGGAAACAAAAAAAGTATATGAAATAAATTATGTGTTCTAATGTGCTCAACATTTTTTGTATGGTAAGTTTTTGTTCATCTGTTACGGTTCATCAGTTATGCAAAATTCCATAAAATTCATCCAGAATAAAGAAGTCTTCAGAGGCTATTCCCAAAAAATTCAAGATATACATTTTGTCAGGTAAATGTCTTTAATATACGGTATTTTAAGATCGTTAGAGCCATTTTTAAGGAGATCAAAATTTTCAAACATTTTTCCATGTAAAAGTTAGTTGGGGTGGGGGGATTTTCTTGAAAATCTTCAAGTCGTATCCTAGGAAAATACTAAACTTAAATACCAAGTTTGGTATTTAACGGTCTTTTCGTTTTTGAGCTATGCGGTCCACAGTCACACACATACACACACAAACTCAAACACGGACCTTTTTCCAAAAATGCTTTTTCTGGATTCAGGGGGACTCAAAACATGTATTTCCAATGAAATATAGATATAAATTTTTTGGGTGGAATGCAGTACCTTCTGTGTAGTACATAGTACGTGTAGAGAAATCTAACAGAAGCTAATCCATAGATGAAGATCGGTTTCTGTATCTGAGGAATATGTAGGATATATTAGTTGCTCTGTATCGTGAGATGAAAGGACATGTTTCCAGTATAAGGTGCCTGCAGCTATCAGTAGATGCCCTGGATCGGAAATTTGCTTACCTCATGGACATTCAGATAAATTTGATGGGAACGGTGGGAGGCTCTGCCGCGCATGTAAATGTGCGCACCAAGGTTTTGTTCCACGGAATGTAAAATCTTGGACGTAAAGAAAATGTAAAAAGTTGCATTTAAAGTTGCCATTTCAAAAAACGAAGGA
Organism: Hymenopus coronatus; assembly: GCA_030762935.1. Lineage (NCBI taxonomy): Eukaryota > Metazoa > Arthropoda > Insecta > Mantodea > Hymenopodidae > Hymenopus > Hymenopus coronatus. The sequence goes on from CM060891.1 coordinate 59,918,438, forward strand.
ATAGGTATGGGGGTGATAACAATTCCGATGTTTGAACATGATTTATTAATTTTAGCGTATAAACCAATTTTGTAATGTATGGTAACTGCAATAGATGCTATTTTGCATTCTCCGAATGGTACACATTATTCATCTTTTAAACTTTATTGTAAAATATGCATTATTGCTATTGTTACCATCACCGCAACTTTGCTTACTCTCTCACCTTCTATTTATAGACTAAATATTAATATATTTTGCTTTTTATCCAATGTGCCTGGAGAAGATACCGTAAATTGTATAACAATCACTGTCAATGAAGATTGTCGACGTTCACCTAGGGTGGCGTACATTAGAGGGGTACTACAAAGACAAAATTATACAGTCAGTATTAATGTATAAAGGTAAACAATGGTCACAACATAAAATAATGATGAGATAATTGCATAAATATATAAATAAATAAAAACTAACAAATATTACATTGGTATTTCAAAACAATCTGATGTGTTCTATTCACATGGCTTTCTCTACATCTCTGTAACAAATTATTCTTAAAAATCCTATTCTATATAATATATATTGAGATAAACATTAATAGAAATTGTCTTATTACTTACTTCCTTGTAATTACACAGGGATACAAGGGAATACGCTAGACTTAACGATAGTGAAATATGTTAAACCCTGTTTGCTATATGATGGAAATTCGTGACAAATTCACGTATGAGAAAAGTACAAGTTTTTTAAATTAGAAGAAAATAACAAGGAATATCTCAAAAACGGCTAGATCTAAAAAGAATAACGTTTGGGAATATATTATATCTTTTATCTACATTTCTTTTGTGTGTATGTTTTTGTCTATCTCTTACGGTGTACCAATTATGCACAATTCAACAAAATTTATCCAGAATAAAGAAATTATTGTAGGATACTCTCAAGTAAATAGATAGTTCCAAAATACTTATTATATAAATATCTTTAATATACGATATTTTAATCAAAATCGTTAGATCCATTTTTGATAAAACAATAATTATTAAAAAATGTTTCCACGTAAAGTATAGTTTTCTGGGATTTGGGTGGGGGTGGATTTTCTTGAAAATCTTCTTGTCGCATCCTTGGGAGATATTAAATTTAAATACCAAGCTATGTATACTAAGGAGTTTCGTTTTAGAGTTATGGTGTCCTTAGACTCACTGACCGTTTTCTAAAAAATGTTATTTTTTACTAAGTATTATGAAAACATGTATTTTTGCTGAAATCTGGTTATAGAATTTTTGAGTGGAATATAGTACCCTCTCTATACACTATGTACGTAGCACATGAAGAGAAGGTAATAAATAATAAATCGCATTTAACAGCATATTAAATATAAATATTATTATTGTGGTTTCGCAGGGTTTCTATTGAATCTCATAAAGCTGCAATAGCCTAAAATGGAAGATATCACTTCTGAAGATCATGCGAAGTCCAGAAATGAACGAGAAATTTTGGTATTGTTCCTCTTGCTGCTACTATTAAGCCTGTGCTTGGTATTGTAGTATTCAATTGTTGGTTCGTAGATATTTCGTTTTTCAGAGTCCACTAATTCCGGCTGTCTGCTGTGGGTTTCGAAACGAACCGTTGTTTCGACAATCAGACCGTGTGTTTGAGTTGATTTGAACTCGATAGTGTCTACGCGTCTATTACTTTCATTAGTCGCAAACCAGAAGCTTCCTCATTGACAGTGCATCAACTGCTTCGCAAGGCCTGGGCTATTATGTCCTATTGTGATTATGTTTACTATTTGAGTACTTCTGCATATGGGCAGAAGCCCAAAACGTGTGCAAAAGTTTCGTGCTCTCCGAACAACACCTTTACAGTATGCCGTCCTAGCATCTACTCGATACGGAAAACGCCGCTGACACTTTGCCGATTATTTATTGCTTTCCTCAATTTGAACATGATAATCCTCAATGATTCCTGGTCCATTTATTTGCTATGTATTCTGTATAAATGGAACCTAATTTTCCTTTGTGACAAATTTGGCTCTGAAGAATGGCTAACTTTCCAAACCTTTTTGCATTGCAGAGGAGATTTGTGGGATTAATATTTTGTTTGTCCGATTTTATTCCTACAGAAAAGACTTCTTCATGAAGATTTCTAATCTGATTCATATATATATATATATTGCTATCTTAATTAACATACTGCATATATTAGTATGATATAACCTTGCTTCCCATAATAAACAAAAGAGTTCTAAAAATCTTATATTTCTGCTCTGAATCTCATTTATCATTTCAACCAAAGCTCTTGCCCATGTCTATAGTGTTGCTTTTACCGATCACACTCTGGCAAGAAATACTTGCTTGACCCATAATAATTATTCAATTAGCCGTAGCAAAATTAATCAGTAATAGCAAATCAAAGACTAAAACGCGACTCAGAAGAAGCTTAAGTGAAGCATTACATTACTTAGGCAGTAAAACTCAATATATGCTGTCGTTTGAAGGTGATTCATCTGTGAAATTTGACCAAAATAGTGAAAGAATTAAAAAGTATGTTTTGCAGTAAAATGATATGAATTATAAAGTGTATGAAAAAATATCCTTTCCCACTTGGTGCACATTAGCTACCAATTAATTTAAGCTACATATATTAATAGTTGTTTTCAACTTGAAACCTTATTTTCTCCAAAATGTTTCCCCTATTTTTTTCGAAATAACGCTACAGTTTTAAAAAATAAATTATTACATTTTGAAAAATCGAGAGATTCGAAGAGTTTGAAATATGCGTATCTTTCTACACTATTAGAGTTATTACACACTATATGACAAACATATTTATAGACTCATTTACTGTAAAATTAGAATTTATTATGAATATTTGTCTCATTTTTATTACTACATGAATTTGGAAGATAAAAGTTATTATTTAAATGTCCAAGCAGGTTAGATTCAAGTATTGTTTTCAATGTCATTACAATTCGGTAAGCAAGTCGTTATTGTGGTATGCCTTAAGAAGAATAAAATAATTGAGTGTGGGGGCAGAAGCGGGGGGCATAACCGTGTCCCACCAATCCTGTGTCCTACCAAGTTTAGTGATATTGGCTTCATGGCAGCTGAAACCACAGAACACCACACTCCTCAGCCATCAGCATCAACATCTGAGGGGTCAATACATTTTACGCTACATACCCAGCCTTTTGAGTCAGTCTCTCTTCTTCCCTCCAAAATTGCAGAGACACAAATTGGAGATCAAAGTCGTCTAAAAGAACTAGAATATTCTTCAGAACAAATGGATGTCACATAACCTTCCATCCAGACATACTCCAGTAACTTGCACAAAATAGCAATGTCGGCCGAACCACAAACATTTGCAGTTTCACCAAAATATGTGTTGTCAGTTTCCTGTGCTAAAGAACTCCCCTCATCGTCAGAAAGACGCCGCGGGAAAACAGCTGTCCTTACAGAGTCACCATATAAGGATGAGCTTCAAAAAAAGGCAAATACTCAGCCTAATTCACCAGCAATTGGTAGGAAGTCGCTTCATCTAAGTTCGGTGAAATAACAAGAGCAAAGAAAGCCAAATATAGCGACGAAAATTCTAGCGATAGCCAGTGCTCTTATTGCAAGGAGAAATATAGTGAGGCAAAACGAAATGACGAGTGGATTTAGTGTGTGAAGTGCAACAGATGGGCCCATGAACTTTGCAGAGGTGTCCCCAAAAGGCATTGAAATATTGTAATGACTGTTAAGCACAGAAAAACTGTAGTAGCCGGTTGTGCCCCGCCGTTTTAACGGTTCTGCCCCTACCCTAAGGGCAAAACCGTATTTTTCAAACAAAAACTTCTTAATTTATATTACGTATGTGATAAAAGATGGGAACAAAGCACATGTTTTAAAATATTCACAATTTATGATACAATAATTAAAATAAAGTGCATTTCTTAAAACATTATATGTTATGATCAATTATAATTTGTTAGATACCCGATCCTGCCCCCCTTCTCCTAGTTCTACACATACTGTGACACTTTAGTGCTATTTAAACAAAACTTGAGATTTTATAAAATAGTTTGCTATGAAACAGGTGTGTTGTACGATCTTTAAGTGGCTGTAGAGCCCCAAGCAAGGAGAACAACTAAACGTTGATTGTTTATGGATATCCAATTGTTCCAACAATCTTTGCTATACATTAGCTATTTTCGATTTTTTGACTCATTGCAGTCTAAGTTTTACGCCCAGCGTCGCTTCAAAAGTGAAGCTTTAGGTACCGTATGGTGTTAATTCGTAAAAAGAAGCACCGGATTAAAATGAAGGATATTTTTACATCCAGCAAACAGCTGCTTTAGCCAGGTGCTTTAAGTAATAATTGGTCTGGTGGCAGACAGGAGGTACTACTGGACAGCTGAGTGATCTCTAGACCTTCCTCTGAGCTCTAGTTGAGATAACAGCTTGGATTTATGATGCAATGTGTTTTAGAAGGCTAGGGCATATTAAACAATAGGTACACGCATCAGATGAGTGCGCAAATGAGCTCGCCCTGTTTGTCTAAAATTCACTTTAAGAGACAATAAATGCATGCTTAACCGTCTTTATATTAATATGATTCACATCTTTGCTTTATATACTTTGAAAATTTATTATATTTCAAAATCCAATCAAAACATTAAATTAAGAGTATGGCACATACGTTTGGCAAGGTTGGGAAATACTATCTATTTATCCTAATGTACATTTAGGTTCGGGTACTGAGACGCTAATATATGGAAGCCAAGCGTTTTCGTATGAAGTGTTCCTTTTATGTTAATGGAAGGAAATTGATGCCACATAAATTTATTGAATATGTGGTAAAGAAAAAATTAATTATTGTAAGTAATTAGCCAGTAAGTGTCCTGTGAATATCAGAATGTTGAATGTAATATGCATTTTAATTATTGTTTCATTTGTGATCAAAAATAATTATCCAACAATGATAATTACATTGCTACGTGCTTGAAAAAGGAAGTTGTTCTTTCCAGTATACCACATCCCCAGGCTGGTCTACTCGTATTTAAATTTTCACTAAGCGCAAATAGCTTCTGAAATAAATATTATATGTATCAAAAGTAATTTATTAATAAATAAGAGGAAGTCTGTGCTATATACCTCCTCAAAGAATGTTTAATAACGAAAAACATATAAAATAGGTTTCGAGCCCAGATAGGAGCTGAGTAGACGCACAACTTTTTGCATTCGTTATTGGTGAGTCTTTGTGAGCGGATTATATTTCGGCATAAGGGTAGCGTCCTATGGGAGCGCGTGCTGTACAATGCAATCTTCGTTTATCTGTGCAATTCTGCAGTTTTAATAATTATTGTATCAATAATATCCAAGAATATACACGAACATCTTACCAGTGAAACCAGTGTATTATTTATAAATATTATATTACCTGGAATGACTTATCTCCCTCAAGGCCATGACCTGAGAAGTAATAATATTACGTGAGTAATACTAAAGAAGAAAGAATCTCAATTAGCTCGCCGACTGGACATTGTTATATATTGAATAATATATGTGTAACAAATTGACTCTCAATCGAGAGTAATAATAATAAAATTTGCAACAATGCCGTTAGACGATATATCCGCTTAGCTCCCTGGTCGTTCGGGAGTGTAGCTTCTTTGGTTTGTGCTACCTATTCCATCCCAATCTTTATGTTTTCTCTGCTTTCTATATCTCATTAATTTTTCTTATCCAATTGTACCTTTTTTAAATATTGCCTTATTACTTTAATAATTCTTATCTTTCCCTTAAGATTTAGCATTTTCATCACTACCGTTTCTCCTGCCATTCTATCAATTTGTGTTCCCAAATGTTTTTTTCTCCAATTTCTTATTTGTTTCCATTCAGTTAAACTGTGAATATAATTTTTCTCCGCACAAAATACAACGTTCTAATTCATTGCCTCTCATCTCTTTTCAAAAGTAATGATCCTGTTCTCATCCACGCTAACTCTACCCTCTGTGGTTTGATAAATATGTAGTGGGAAGAAATATGCTATAACAAAAGGAATCTAGAATGATTAGATAATATATTAATTGAAAAGTATGAGTCATAATTCGTGACATTTAATGGTAATAGGCGCCTTCCGACAAGAAAAAAATGACAGATTGCCACATCTTCGTTATATCTTTGTTTCTTTCTGGTTGTTGAGAAGCGGTCTGACGCCTGTTGAGAAGCCTAGACTTAAATCAGAGAAGTCGGGAAGAATGACCTGTCCGATGTCTGGAATGCAAGTGAGAAAGTGAATGATATAAAATGATGGCGAATTGGATGACAGAAAAGGTGATTATAGAGCAATTGGTAGAATGAATCCCAGGAGAAACCGGAAAACCCCAAAAAATTCCCCCAAGCCGCTACGTCCTCGTAAATCCCATATAAAATCCCCTAGGATCGAATCCGGGCCTTCTAGGTGAGAGGTGAGTCGTCTAACCAAGACGACGCCCACTAAAAATAGATTCAAAACAGCAATTGCAGCATTAAGAATAGTTTACATGTAATTGTCAGACTTTTGTTCAAAATAGTTCCTGTGATAGTAACATATTTATAGTGCTGTATTGTCATTTAATTAAATTCTTCCACACGATGCAATTTTAATTACAAAAATATAGTACTTTGGAGTTACACTGATAAATATAGTGTCAGTAAATTGATGAGATAAAATTTTTATCTGACTATTGGTTTAGGAGAAAAAAAGTATTTAATTGTAATTTTATTAATTTTTTATTTTTGCTATGGAAATGTGAAGCTTATTATTTAATCATGCAAGCACTGGCGATATTAGAAAAAAAAATGATCTCGTAAATTTCTTTTGTACTATTTTTATCCAAGCATAAAAATGTTCAAGCTTCTGTTTCGAAAGCTGCATCGTGTGGAACAATTTGAAGTTTTGAAAACGCTGAAAAATAAAAACAAGAGAGAATACGTTTTAAAGTTCAACATACAATTTAACACTGTTTCTTTGTAATTCTTAGAATTTCATATTATCCAGCAGAAATTTGTATTTTCAACTTGAAATAGACATATTTGAGCCAAGTGTTATTGGTCAATTTTTAGCAATTTTTACCATAGTGTATAGGTTAAAGCACCACACCCACTTACAAGTCATACATTTAAATCGTCACGTGATACGGTTTAAAGCGCCGCATGGTAATAAAAATAACAGGAAATTGAACTACAATCATTACATTATTTAATTAGATAAAAAAATTGCACTTTTTGATCAATTTTCACAGATGGGTATTTTTAATTACAATAAATACGTTAATGCACGATTTTATGGCTTAACTCTGCCTCTCCTCAGAATAAATATGTCGGCACTTCGGCATTTATGAATATGTTTTCTCCAAACCCGCTAGAGGTAGCGCAGCACACTAGTTATTCTTGAGGTGCATTGAGATTTATTCTTCAGTGGCAATAATGCAACATCAGAGTAAATACAAAGCTACACAAAGTTGCCGTTGGATAAGAGACCTGCTCTTGTGTGTAGAACAAAAAGGAAAGAAAAAGTGTTGTTTGAGATTACGTCAGAAAACCGCGTTGCTTGCGTGTCTTGTAGCAGTTAAGCACCGAATTAGTCAGCCTAATCGTTATCTTGCTAGTAACTTAATAAACAAGATTTTAAGAAAAGATTAAAGTGTAAACCCGAGCCGTGACCTGTACGTGATTGCAAGGAAAATGGAACAAGGTGTGGCAAATCCTGTAGGCCACTCTGGATTATAATTGTTTTAATCAACGAGAAACTGTTCCACCCTGATGACTGCTGGAGTTCCCTATTTCTTTTTGCCTTCCTGGGCCAGCGGGATGACTTGGGCGGTTTCCATCTTCTAAAATATGGTTTTAACATTTATGATTAAAATATAGAACATAACAGATTTAATTACGTTACAAATAAAATATATATTCTGAATTTCTTGGGAACAACGTTGAAGTGTCCTTCATTCGGCATGACTAGTAAACCGTAAGAAATAAAACAAAAACTTGACTACACAGAAAATGTTAGTTAAATAGTGTACCTCATAGATATACAATGTTGTTATAGATCTAAATATTGCCCAGATATTCCCTATTATGGGTTTTCATTATAAAATATTTAAAATTTGTCTCAAACGGAAACTTCTCGTTTCTATCATTTGTTTCACACCTGACCACGCAAATCAGAACATATTTATAACTGCTGAAGGATTGGATTATCGCTTTTACCTAGCGTATTGCCTAATTTCTCTTCTACATGTAAGGAAATAGATAATAACGTAATTTCTTAATGTCTTTCTCAATTAGCATGTTGTAGATTAAAAAATAATTTTTTGTAAGAATAGTTTGTTTGCAGAACAATAAAAAATGACCACAGCTTGCGTAGTATGCAACGGAGTACTATCGTGCACTAACGATCGCGGCTATTCAAGTCGCTTCAGTTGTGGTGCCGATGAAAGGGATATAAAAACCAATTTGTGAATTAGAGGAAGAGTGGCATAAGTACCAAACAATTCATGCGATATAGTAAAGTTAAGCCTTCGTGACTTTAAGTTGATTTCGAAGATGAAGGAACAACTTCCTGGCATTTACTTCAGAACTGAACAAGAGATTCGTCAGGTAATAAACTGTAATCGAAGCATCAATAAACAGGCAATGCTAAAGGTATCCTGAGGCTTCCAAACACTCTCAAGGGTTGTTCGAAATACTGGAGAATACTTTGAAAGATAGTAAAACTTAAAAACATATATCTCTTTTGAATCAGTTGTAAATAAACAGTTGTCACAATTAAAATTCTGACCCTCGTACAAAGGGAGAGAGAAGGCATTGTATTCTAACCTAAAGTTTAATACCGAGATTTCATAGAAAATAATATTTTGACGACCACTGAATTTTTAGAAAATGGTCCGTTTGTGTGTGTTTGGTCGACATAACCCAAAAAAGAAAAGTCAGTTAAACACCACGTATGGAATTTAAGTTCGGCATCTTCTAAGAATGCGACGCGAGGATTTTTGGGAAAATCTCTGATCCCAAACTACAGTTATAAGGAATGCTTTTCAAAATATTTTATCTTTTCTAAAAAAATGGTTAATTACTTTTATTAAAACGCCATGTACTAAAACTATTAAATGACAAATATATATCATGAACTTTGTGGGAATAGACTCCGAAGTCGAATTGTTTTACCCGCATATCTAGAGAAAAAATATCCAGTGTGTAAAACACGAGTTGGAAAGGTAGAGTTGCATTGAAAAATACAAATGCTATAACTGGGATTTGAGTCTCAGATTTCTGGTTTTTCTTAAATTGCTGTAACCACTGAGTTACCTAAGCAACATGCAGTACAACATTAAATTCTCCTACACAACTCAGTTGGAGGCAACAGAAAAGGACGTATTACAAAATAAAAATACGGAAGGGATCTTAAAATTAAGTAAATAGCTGTACGCAAACAGCAACGAACTGATGTAGATGATATGTGAACAAACACTATTTTTTATCTTTTTGTATTTCTTATTTAAATCTTCTTTTACGGTGTAAATTTTGAATGGAATGCATAAGTATGTTTATAAAATGAAGTTAAAAAAAATAGGTCCAAAGGTGTGCCGTTTTATGACCTTCTCTACATCCTGTAAAAATTATTGTTAAAATGCTCATTATTGTATGTAGTTTATGCTAATCAGTTAGCAGAAATAGTCTTATTATCTGCTTCCTTGTAGGTAGAAGGAAAATAAGGGCCAAAGCGATAGTCAACTATTTTAAAAGCTGGTTGCCATGTGATTGAAATCCGTTGCTTTGATGACCGGAAGTTGACAAGTTTCCGTATTAGAAAAGTATAAAGTATTTTAAAACTGAAAGCAATAACAAGGAATATGTAAAAAAAATGGTAAATTTTACGAAAAAAAATGCATATGGCATAAATTGTGTGTTTTAACGAGATCTACATTTTGTACAGTAAGTGTTTGTCTAACTTTACAGTTTACTAGATATGCAAAATTCAGCAAAATTCGTCCAGATAAAGAGGTTTTCAAAGGCTACTCACACAAAATTATAGATATACATTTTATTTGCCCTGTAAGCATATTTAATATACAGTATTTTATTCAAAATCGTTCCAGCCGTTTTTTAAAAAATCAAAATTTTCGAATTTTTTTCCATGTAAAGGACAGCTTTAGGCGGAGGATTTTCTTCAAATCTTCTTGTTTCATCATCGGAAGACACTAAACATAAATACCACTTTTGTATCTTACTATCTTTTCGTTTTTGAGTTGTATTCTCAGACACACACACGGACAATTTTCTAAATGTTGATACAGGGGATCCTAAAATGTGTATATCCGATGAAATTTTGGAATCGAATTTTTGGATGGAGTGCAACACCTTCTCTACACTCGTCCTACGTAGAGAAAGTAATAAAAAAAATCTGATGTGTACCATTCACATGACTTTCTCCATTACCCCTGCAACAAATAATTCTTAAAAAGCTTATACTTCTATTTACTTTATGCTAATCAGAAAAAAATAGCAGAAATAGTCTTATTACTCGCTTCCTTGTAAGTAGAAGCGAAATAAGGGACAACCGTAGGTTAAAGTGATAGTCAAAAGCTGGTTGCTATGTCAATGAAGTTCCTTTGTTTATATGGATAGGAGTTGACAAGTTCCTGTATGAGAAAAGTATACGTTTTTCATGGCAGAAACCAAAAACAAGGAATGTCTAAAAACGATGAACTTCACGAAAAAAAAATTATATATCATAAATTGTGTGTTTTAACGTGCTCTACATTTTTTGTGCAGTAAATTTTTGTCCATCTTTTACGGTTTAGCAGTCATTCAAAATTCAGTAAAATTCATCCAGAATAAACTATTCAGAGGTTATTCCCAGAAAATACAAGATATACATTTCATTTGTCAGGTAAATGTGCTTAGTATCCGAACTTTTAATCAAAATCGTTACAGCCATTTTTGAGAAAATCAAAATTTTCGAAAAAAGTTCCATGTAAAGGATAATTGGGGGTGGTGGGATTTTTCTCAAAATCTTCGTGTCGCATCCCTGGAAGATACTAAACTTAAATACCAAGTTTGGTATTTTACCGACTTTTCGTTTTTGAGTTATCGTGTTCACGGGCACACGGACCTTTTTGTGAAAATGCTTTTTTTGGATATTGGGGCCCCTAAAACATATTTCCGGTGAAATCTCGGTATCGAATTTTTGGTGGAGTGCAATACTTTCTCTATACACTATGTACATATTGCGTATGGAGAAAGTAATAGATACGAGACCAATAGGATGGCCGAGTAGTTAATCCATATGTGACCAGAGATGCGTAAAAGTCGGATGAGTAGTTTAAATTTTCGAAATAAATGAGGTTCCTTTTATAAGTAATGCTCGAGAATTTCTCTGAAGTGAATGATGTTGAGATACGGCAATTCAGCATTGTAGCACATTTCTCAACTAACATTCTATACATTTGGGTAGTGCACTTCTTTGTAGTCGTTTTGTAAACAACCCTCAGAAGTGGTTATCCTTGCTATGGACTTCATGATCAATACTGGTCCTATTTATGTTAGCATTGGAGTGGTATTTTAGGATATCGACTTTCTATCATTCTTCAAATAATACACAAGTTCCACTTTTTCCTGCAAGCATTTATTTTATTTCTGATTCTTGTCGAATCGTAGTGTATTTTCGTTTATTACTTTCTCTATACGTACTATGTGCATAGTGTATAGAGAAGGTATTGCACTCCACCAAAAAATTCGATACCGAGATTTCACCGGAAATATATGTTTTAGGGTCCCCTGTATCCAAAAAAAGTATTTTCAGAAAAAGGTCCGTGTGTCTGTGAACACGATAACTCAAAAACGAAAAGTCGGTAAAATACCAAACTTGGTATTTAAGTTTAGTATCTTCCAGGGATGCGACACGAAGATTTTGAGAAAAATCCCCTCACCCTAAACTGCCCTTTACATGGAACTTTCTTGGAAAATTTTCATTTTATAAAAAATAGCTCTAATGCTTTTAATTAAAATATCATATATTAAAGATATTTATCTGACAAATAAAATGTATATTTTGAATTTTCTGGGAATAGCCTCTGAAGACTTTCTTTATTCTGGGTGTATTTTGCATAACTACTAAACCGTAAGAGATGGACAAAAACTTGACACACAAAAAATGTAGAGCACGTTAAAACAAACAAGTTATGTTACATACATTTTTTTCGTGGAGTTGATTGTTTTTGAGATATTCCCTTTTCTTGGTTTCAGCTTTGAAAAACACTTTTCTCCTGTCCATACAAACAAAGGAACATCAGTCACATAGCAACCAGCTTTTGGGTTTTACTTTAACTTATGGTACTCCCTTATTTCGCTTGTACTTACAATAAAGCAAGAAATAAGACTATTTCTGCTAATTTTTCTCGATTAGCATGAAATAAATAAAAGATAACAATATCAACAATAATTTGTTACCGAGATATAGAGAAAGTCATGTGAATGGAACACATCATATTTTTATCTTATCTGTATTTTCAACCGTAGCTTTTAACATTTAAAATATAGAATGTATCCTAGAAGAATGTTATTTATTTGCTATTCACATTTCTGGTACAGATTTAACAGTTTCCATTATTTGCAATTGGATTCTCCGAACAAGATATCTTTTCTTTTTCTTTTTACTTTCTCTGCTAGGTAAAGTAAGAAAGGGAAGTACTATATTCCACCCAAATATGTATTACCAAGATTTCAATAGAAAAGACTCGTTTCGAGAGTCTCTAAGCAAAATATTGATGTGTTCATTTCACATAACTTTCTTTACACCTCTGTAACAAATTATTGTTAAAGAGATTATTCTTCTATCTTGCTTATCTAGATAAATATTAGCACAAATTGTCTTATTACTTACTTCCTTATAAGTAGAAGGGAAATAAAATCCTTTAAGAACTGGTTATTATGTGATTGACACTCGTTTAAAGTATTTTAAAACTGGAACCAATAACAAGGAGTATCTCAGAAATGGACAACTGCACGAAAAAACTGCATATGACATAAATAGTTGATATTCTCGTGTATTAAGTTTTGACCCATTTTTTACGGTTTACCAATAATGCAAAACTCATCCAGAATGAAGAACTTTTCAGAGACTATTCCCATAAATTCAAGATATACATTTTATATATCGTTTAAATATATTAAATATACGGTATTTTAATCAAATTTGGTAGAACCAGTTTTGAGGAAATCAAAACTTTCGAAATTTTTCCACGTAAAGGGTAGTGGAGTGGGGGGATTTTCCTTAAAATCTCCGTGCCAATGCTTGGAAAATACTAAATGTGAATACCAAGTTTCGCATTTTACCGACTTTTCTTTCTGAGTTAGTGTGTTAACAAAAACATGGACACATACTCGTGCTCGAGAAAATGTTTTTTTTTTTTTTTTTTGTTTTTGTTTTTTGGATTCTGGGGATTCTAAAACCTGTACTTCTGGTGAGATTTTTGGATTAAATTTGATAAGTACTTTTAGAAAACAGATCCGCGGGCCTGTCAGTATATAAGTCTGTGAACATCATAATTCAAAAAACGAAAAGTCAATTAAATACAAAATTTGGTTTATAAGTTCGGTATCTTATCGTATATGAAATATATTACACGACAAAATGTTTATCTTGCCCTTTCAAAATAGCTCATAAGGTCCTTTTCATTCGCTAGGCATTTTGTAGAATCTTTTATGATTAGAAAGCGTGCTACACTAAAGTTGTACAGCTCCCCAAAACACACTTTTTTATACTGTAAGTCATTTCTGAAATATACATCGTTGATAGATCGAATTGTTTAGTACTTAAGAGATTATTTCAATTGAAATTACTTTTAATGTTCAGTTGTTTCTTGCGTTTCATGGAAGAATATATATATTTGTTAATTTTATTGTTGGCAGATCAGCATTTATGCTATACAGACCATAGTTAACAAAAATATAACAAAAACATTAAATACACTAACATTTGAGGTTGACCATGTTGGCTCCTCTAACATAAACAATAATAGTTATTAGTACAGAAATGATAATATAACTTTACAAATAAATGTTACAGTTGAATGAAAGTATAAATAATAACAATAATAAATTTAAAAAAATGAAACTACATGATTATGACATTTATAAATAGTTATTAACAGGAATCATCTGTGTCACTAGTTAAGAAATTTTATGGTACTTTTCTTTTCAGCCTTTTGTGTGGAGTTTTGATATGCAGGTTAAATGCTTGAGCACCAGTAACGTTGCTTAATTTGTTGAATGTCTTCGAGAGGTGTTTCATATAGTGTTCTATTGGAAGGATGTTCAAGTTCGTGTTGAAGCTGCGTATATCTTACAAAGCTGCGTATATCTTACAAACCCTGGTGTATTTGTAGCTCTGCGGAGAAATTTATTTTGTAAAACTTGCAGTTTATGAATATTAGTTTAATTGTTGTGGACCATATTGGATCTGCATAAGTGAGAAGAGGTTGAATTAAAGATTTGTAAAGCAGAAGCAATCCAGGCCAATATTCGAGAGTAAAACAGTGGCAGTTGTTAAACATTTGAATATTGCTATTATCTTTATATGTGTAACAAATGTTTACTGTATCCATTCTGCAAAGTTTTATCTCAAAATGAAGTTGATAGAAATATAAGTTTACATAAGAATAGCTTATATTTGCGCTAATAAACGATAGACGAGTAGAGGGAAATCATATAAATGCAAAACATCAGCTTTTTCTACAAATTAATCATGATCTAACTGCAGTTTACAGACCTATGCAAGCCTGCGAAAATCTTTTAATACTTTGGTTTTCAAAAAAAAATACACATTGCGTTTAAGTGTGGAACTACGCGCACACCAGAAGTCACATGGCTGCCACCATTTGTAGTTATACAGCAACCTCAAATGAACATTATTGGTTTTTAAGTGATTATCACGTATTCTTTTGTGATAGAGGAATCATACCGAAGAAGTATAACATAAAGTATGATTGACAACATATTGTGATGGTTTAAGCCATTGGTCTTGTAAACCAAGTCTTTGTATTAGTGATGCTGCAGAAGTTATTGCTTCTAGGGCTACAAGGCGTGTTAGAGTGTCTGCATCCAATTTTAAAATGGTTTCCACAGTCATCACAAATGTATCCGGTTCTTAGAGACCATAAATGACACTCTTTTCTTAAGGGTCTACTCAAATAACAAATACAAAGTATCTGAATTGGTATAACTTAAGTATTTATCCTATTGAAATGTTGTAAAAAAGAACTTGTAGAATCATCTGCTAAAATATGTAACTTTTCCCAAAATATACTACAAAAGGATATCATTCTACTTCCCTGTTTTACTTCGTGCACAATTTCAACTTCCCTCAAACCATTACTGAAAGAAACAATCTAATGACTTTCTCTCCATATGTTGCAAAAATTATCCCTACAAAGCTTATTCTTCTCTCTACTTTACCTAATCGATATAAACAATAGTAGAAATGGTTTTATCACTTGGTAAAACCTTCGAATTAGAAGGAAAATAAGGGTACACACTAAGGGATAGTCAAATCTTTTAATAGCCAGTCGCTATGCATGGTATTAAAATTTCGTTCTTATTTACATGACCAGAATGATAAAAAATGTTCAAAAAGTTCCTATTTGAGAAAATTCAAAATATTAGAAACTTTAAAACGAATAAGAAGAAATATTTCGGAAATTATAAGTGCTGCAAATTAAAATGTTGAAAATAGAAACAACATTACATAACCTATGTGTGTTATATGTTTTTATAAATCTAAATTTTTGGAGTAGTAAGTTTCTGTTCATCACTTCGGTTTAACAATTATGTAAAAGTTGAGAATGAAGAGAACTTCAGAGACCACTCCCAGAAAATTCAAGGTTTGTATTCTATTTGTGATGCAAATACGTTTAATATACATTGTTTTAAACAAAATTGTTACTGCTTTTTTTGAGAAAATAAAATTTCGAAAAAGTCATGTAAATAAATGATTGTTGGTGTGAGAGGATATTCTAAAGACGATACCAATATTAAATGCCAATTTTTGTTTTTTATGGAATTTTCGTTTATAGTTATATTGTTCACATAAACACATACACATATGCAGGGACAGATACACACTGACTTTGCTGGTTTTTTTTTTGTGCGGGGGCGGGGATGGAGAGAAGTCAGGGATACTCAAAACATATACTTCGGAGAAACCTCGGTATCGAGCTTTTGAATGGAATACAACACTTTCTATGTCTACCATGCAGACGTAATATTTAATAAAGTAAAAATATAACAGGCTTAAACTTTTATTAAAAATGCTACTTTATTAAGTTAATATATTTCTATAAAACCTACGACTTGCCATGAAATTGTATTTATTATATATGTGCAATTTTTAGTTTTGTTGTTATTATTATTATTATTATTATTATTATTATTATTATTTTAAAACTAATTAGAATTATCCTGATTTTCTTTTCAGACCACAGGTTTTCTCTCATTCTTTGACTGTGGGATCATCCTTTCAAGATTTATTGGTTTAGAATACTACCTTGGGTTATTCCTGACAAGCTTCTTTTACACTTCACCAGTGCTAGCTCCTAATTTTGTAAAATTAAATTATTTGTCTGTCATCCTGTTAGAATCCGCTCGTTTGATATATATGCAAGGTTGTAACCTTCGTTTTCTAATTATATGTGAACGTGTATATATATTATTTTTGCTTCTAAGACACTCTCATGTCTTGAGAACCTTAACTTTTATAATAATTTTGCTTTCCTTTTTATATTTTTGAAGCTTTTCTGTTTAAAATAAACGATTCCGCTCCAAAAGACATTCTCTTTAAATAAATGAGTTGTCTTAATATACCTAGGTATGCACCTCTTACTGTTGTTTTGCTATTATTATTATTATTATTATTATTATTATTATTATTATTATTATTATTATAATTATAATTTATTAATCCTCCATTGAAGTTTCTTTCGTATTTTTATACTATAATCTATATTATAGCATTGTTCATTGTGTTTTATAATTAAGAAACTTCATTTAATATTTATATTGTATAACTGCAATAAAATAAAAACAGAGATAAACAAAATCCGTATACTATATCCTGGCATATAATTCCTTATACCCGGACTTACTATTTACTATCTATTTTCAATTTTATTATATCATTTATATACAATTATCCTATAGATAATAATTAAAATAATAAACTAAAACTACTAACTAAAATAATTAAAATAAACTTAACGTAAAGTTAAAAAATAACATAATCTTACAATTCCAAAAACAAGTATTTAACATATCAGCTTAACAAACGTTGAATTGCACATTACACTTCTTATTTCGTTTTAATGCTTTCAGAGTTATTAAACTAACATATAACTGGAATACAGATATTAGTGTTTATATTGAACCAAATAAAATATCTAAATATCTAAAAATAAATTTAAAAAGTGTAGTTTACCTGCCATTGAATTTATAAACTTAAACTTATATGTAATAATAAAATTACGGAATAAACACATTTAATTATTTAAGATAAAATATTACACTCAGAGGATATACAGATATAGACATAAAATTTAGTTTATATAAACAGATGTGCTCTACTATAATTAAAACTTTAAATAAGGAGATAAGGAAATACATATCCATGAAGTATTAAAGTGATAGCTTCGCCAACGTTTTCCTTCAGTTCCGAGCTTTTGACATTGAAAGGAACTTGTAATAGAAGCAGCTGCAATGAGACCCCTAAGAGCTTTCAGGGATATAGCAGAATGAATAAAAAGAGAAAGAGTTGAATATCCTTAAATTAAAGGACAGAATTGTAGAAAATAAAAACAGCGGAAAGAACGTTTACAACGGATGAAACGCTCAAATACCAAGAGTGCAATTCAAGATGGAACAGAGTAGGATATCATATCTGAGATATACTGGGACTTTCTTCACTATCCGTGAGGACGGAAGAGTTTAGTTACGGAATTAAACGTTTAGATGGTGATGATGATAATAATCATAATAATAAAAATAAATGTCTTATCGCAGTTTCCTGATTTCCCAAAATCTGTAAGCAATAGTTGAATCTTTATTCCACAAGTTTTCTTAATTTACAAAATGTGCATTAAGATATTCAGATGAACTACCGCTTTATTCAGGTAGCAAAATTATTTGACACACAAAATTGTACATATTCTTGTTTGTTTTGTCTGTAAAAAAACAAAACAAAAAAAACAAAAAACAAGCGGTTGGAACATCTGGTTAGTTATTTTCGGTAATATAAAAAGTGACTTTAATGTTATTAAAATTGTTGGTTTCTCTGACATGTATACATTATATTTGCTTATATACAGAGGAATGCTTTATCTAAACGAAAATCTATATTATGCAAGTTATTCCTGTATTTTTATGTATTCTACGAATAAAATGAAATCAATCTGTTTTCAAAGTAAATATTTTTGAAATGTTGAGATAGACATCGAGTGAAAACACTGATTATTTCATTCACTACCTATTATGAAAAAAAAATCTTAAAAACAATTATTCTTTTATCTCCATCATGTTAAATGAGATAACGATTTTCAGAAATGGTCTTATTACTTGCTCTCCTGCAAGTAGAAGGGAAATAAGGGTATACACTAGACTAAAGTGATAGCCAAATTTTTAAAAACTGGTCGCTATGTAAAAGAACTAAATTCCGGTGCTGTTTGCATGTAAGGAGTAAAAGAAAACACATCCGTTTGAGAAAAGTTAAAACAGTTTAAAACTAAAACCCATAAGAAGGAATATTTGGGAAACGGTTTACTCTACAAAAAAGTGTATATGACATAAAGTGTGTGTTTTAATCAGATGTACATTTTTGTGTGGTAATCTTTGGCTATCACCGTTTATCAGTTAAGCAAATGTCATCCAGAATGAAGATGTCTTCGGAGATTATTCACCAATAATTCAAGATATTCATTTCCTTTGTTGTGAAATACGTTGAACGTATGGTGTTTTAATCAAAAACATTAGTCATTTTTACAGAATTAAAATTGATGTGCCATATCGTTGGTAGGTGCTGAACTTAAATATCAAATTAGGTATATAACCAACTTTTCGTTTTTGAGTTTTCATGTTTAACACATTTATAGAAATTCAGTTTTTAGATTCAGGGGACCCTAAGGCGTATACTTCCAGTGAAATCTCGGTATCTTTACGATCTTTAGGCACTATGTACTAAGTAAAGCAAGTTATATCAGAAACTTGTATCCTTTTCCGGTAAAAATGCGTAATTTAACTAAACTTCTAGCATTTGCTCTGAATTCTTTCTAAGTTTTAAAGAGGGTGAGGATCAGACCCACAATTTACTCCTTTGCACACAAATTGCTCATGTTTTAAGGAGCGATTCTTGGAACATATTTAACTTTAAGATGGAAAATAATAAGTGACAGTTTGTCATTTTTATTAAAACATTTTTTTTTGAAGAACTGAATATATCAACATGTCTTCACGCATTTATAAGTTTTATAACCATATAACGTTTGTAAGTTTAACAAAATACCACAACTTTAAAAGATTGCATTCTTTAAATACCCTCAGTATGTAAACTTGATATTTTCCCATTTTATCGTTTTAACAGTTGGCTACAAAGCTATGTTCTCACACAATTATTATGCAAAGAATCTGAAAATTCCATTGAATTTTCCGGTAATTATGAATAATCCTTTGTATGGAATGTTTTGATACCTTATATAGCTTATGAAATAAAAAATAAAATAGTGGCATGATAGCAACAACCTCAACATTTTTATCATGAGTATGTTTAATAACCAAACAGCTGTTGAAGTTACAGAGTTGAAACTTCAAGGATTTTATACATAGGTAGTGTAGCATATCTGTTTAACAATTTAAGTTTATAGAAGTTAGATTGATATATATGTATCTTAAGTTTGCTATTGCATTTTTAAAATAGTTAATCGAAAATTTAGAGATTTAAAACTATTCCCATTTTATGGACAAAAGTAGTAGCTGAATGTTTAAAAGCAGTCTTAAAATAACTTTTTTCAGGAATGGGAGAAGCCAAGTAGGAATTGTAGACCTCCCATTGTACGTGTTCTAGAAAAACAAAAGAAGTATATGTGGTCAAGAGAAAGCCCGAGCAATAAATCTGGGTGCACAACAAACATCAGGGCAAACAGAGATTTAGTTGTATACCTCCCTCACTGTACATGTAAGCTGAATTTACGACTGAAGATATTCAAGAGATACCCAGCCTCTGTATCAGCTCTGGATTTCTTAGAATAAGATAATTTTTGCAGCACACATGGGTTCAGTAATAGTACATCCGCTGGAAACTTGTGTTAATCCAGCTTATCAATCAAAATTTAGCCATTGATGACACTTTTTTAACTGCGCATGTTCAGAAATAGATAAGTATGAAAATTGTGTGTTGCATTTATATTACTTTCTTTACCTGGTATTGTGTATTTTATATAACCTCTAATATATGTACTTATAATTCTTATTTTTTAAATTACTTATAAATAAGCTTCTGAAGAAATAGTTTCATTGCAGTTTTAGACCCTGAATTGAAAGTTAATTCTTTAAAAAGCGGGTCACCAAATGCTGGATTTGAAACTCCGTACTATCTTCATAATCTTGGATGTTTTAGTTATTCTGCTATGCTGCTTGTATACTTGCCTAAGGACTTTTTGAAAAACTTTTCCAGTAAAAACTATGTATGCGTGGTAGTATATCAATATCATAGTTTTGGGAAATAAAATAATTCCTCTACCATCATAAGGGTGAGGTAAAATAATGGGTATCACTGTACCATGCACATAATACGTGTATATACAGGGGACTGAACTTTCACTGATATTTCGGTTGTCAAATTTTTGGGTGGAATTCAATACCTTCTCTACCTATGTGCTGTGTATGTTGTGCAGAAAGTATACATTTAGTGCTTTCTGTATTATAATCTAAATATGAAAATGCAAAAATGGTTGGTCTGCTAAGCAAACACCATGGTTATATGTATACCATGGAGCAGCAAACTTTTGATGCACAAAACCATTTATTTTCAAAACCAAGAGTCACTTATGCGCTACACTCCTGGCGAAATAAAAATGATTATTTCTGTTTATTAAAAGACGAAGTTGATTTTATAACTTTAGGCTCAAAACGTTCAAGAATATATGGCTTGCATAAAAATATTACATATAGAACGCAGCTGTTTGTATTGATAGTGAAAAATGTACCCACTCCCTCTACCAGCGCCGGATTGGCAGAATACTTTCACCCCCCCCTAAATGTGATGACCTTCGGAAGGGTAACATTACAAGAAGTTTTCTTACTGAGCAAGCTATACTTCCTTGAATTCAGGCACAAAAATAAAATACAATAAAAACGTATATATTTAAAGACGATAAAGTTGCTGTCTTAGCCTAAAAGTTGCTGATGCAATTTCTCATATAAACGATCTACTTGTAAAGTTTAACGACATACAATAAATAATCCCTTTCTATTAGAAAGTGTAATTATGTCCAATTGGTTTAGCGTTTCCATTTATATAAATTTTTCACAGAGATGTTATCCAAACCAGCCCTTCGTTTCACATCATTTATAACATCGTCCATTAGTTTTGTCTCTCTTGGTTGTTTTTCAGGCCAGTCATTCCCAGAACTGATATCGTGGAGACAGGTTGGTTATCTGAGATTGGAAGCTTTATGGAGGGGAAATGTTCATATAAAGGTGTATAGTTCACTTTTTAAATTCGATATATCTTTTACTGATACAAAAATACTTCAGATTTGAGAGAAAATGAATAATTATATTATTTTCCCATGGAACTCAGATGAACCTAAGAAGAGGATGTGTCTACTACAGACATTACGATGAGATGGAAACAATGAAGAAGCCTTTTTGGATGGTGGTTGTAAGCCCTTGAGCATGAATGACTAGAGTGGAATGGAATGCATCTTGCAACAAGAACTGGTTCGGACTCACGAACAATACAAGCATAGCTCTCGGACAATGCTTCAGAATTCAGAGCAATGGAAGACTACTCCTAGTGTATCCGCCAGACTGTGGCTAAAGGATATTTATAGAGAAAGTATTTAGAATCAACTTAAACAATAACCTCTCGGCCGAATTTGAATGTAGATAAATCTTTTTTAGAAATATATATAGTACACATTTTATCATAAATACAAAAAGAATAGGACTAGTCAAAATTTTAAGAACTAGACTGTGTACGTTGTCTTTAATGCTCTTAATTTCATGCTCTTTTCATGATATCACAATAAACAACTGAATGTGAACAGGAATTCATGGGAATGGCAAATTATTTCTCTAATTTCTCATCCGGATATCCCGGGTTCGATTCCCAGCTGAGCTGGGGAATGTTTCTTTAATTAGAATTATTCCCCATCCCCCGCAGAGTCTGGAAGATTGTACGTAACAGTGAATATGTGTGTTTGAGGAAAATATAATGATTTAAACCCAATCGCAGCGTGTGTAAATACTAATCACATGCACTCATCTGCAAAACTCTTTACAATCTTCCTGTACATTAGTTAGTCCCTTCTAATTCAGACAAAGACCCTGTTGATACTAAAATTATTTCAGAGTAAAGCCAGTTCAAAGCAATCAGCTTAAAACATCCGCGAAACGCTGAAATAGCTGTTTTTACAAATGGAAGGTGGTTGCATTCTACAATGCATGAAACAAATGTTTTGGAAGCACATCCTTAAGATCCATCTCTAGCCTTTGACCTCACTAAGCTCTTAAGACTTTTTCTATTTTTACTTTCTCTACAAGTACTAAATACAAAGTGTATAGAGAAAGTATTGTATTGCACCCAAACATTTAATGTGGAGATTTCATCAGAAATACATGTTTTGGGACCCCCTGAAAAATTAGAAAATGTCTGTGTGTATCTAATAAGCATATTCTTTTATCTACTTTATGTTAATCAAGATAAACATTAGCAAAAACGGTCCTATTACTTAGTTCCTTATAAGTAAAAGGGAAATAAGGGAATACACCAGCCTAAGCGACAGTCAAATGTTTTAAAATGTGGCTGCTATGGGATGAAATCCGTTTCTTTGCGTTGAAGAGTTGTCAAGTTCCCGTAAGAGAAAAGTTTATGTATTTTAGAACTGAAACCAATAACAAAATATATCTCGAGATTATCTGTCAACGAAAAAAATGTATATGATATGTGTTTTAAAGAGATTTATATTTTTGTGGAGCACTTTTTTGTCCATCTCTTACGGTTTACCAATTATGCAAAATTCAGAAACAAAAATCATCCAGAATAAATAGGTCTTCAAGGCTTTTTCCAGAAAATTCAAGGTATACATTTTATTTTTCATGTAAATATCTTATATATAACGGGTTTTAAACAAAATCGTTATAGCCATTTTTGAGAAAAATATATTTTTCGAAACATTTTCCATATAAAGGGTAGTTGAAGGTGAGGGATTATCTTCAAAATCTCCATGTAGGATCCTTGGAGGATAGTGAACTTATATATCAAGTGTGTTACTTAGCGGACTTTTCGTTATTGAGCTATGCTATCCACAGACACACACATACATATATTTTTTTTAAAAATGCTTTTTTTTTTATTCAGGGGTGCCAAAACATATACTTCCGATGACATCTCGGTATCGAATTTTTTGGTGGAATACAATACCTTCTGATTGAAATGCAGCATATTAAAGATGGAAATAGATGCATATCCTGAATTTCTTGGGAATAACTTTTTATGTCCTCTTTATTCTGAATGATTTATATAACTGGCAAACGGTAAGAGATAGACAAACACTTGCCACACAAAAATGTTTATTTCGTTAGAATACACAATTTGACACATATAATTTTTTATATCTAACCATTTCCGAGATATACACTGGTATTGGTTTTAATTTAAAGAACTTTTCTCAAATGGAAATTCCTCATCCGTTCCATTTCTCTTTTCTTTTACTCCTGACTACGGAAAGAGAACCAAATTTTAGTGACATTCGCATAGCGATATCTTTAAAAGAGTTGTCTATCGCTGTATTTATTATTTTAGTGTATTCCCTTTTTACTTTCTCTACACGTACAATACACATAGTGTATAGAGAAGGTATTGTAATGCACCTAAAAATGGATACCAAGATTTCACCAGAAGTATATGTTTTGAGAACCACCTGAATCCAAAAGAAATCATTTTAGAAAAACTTCCGTGTGTGTTTGTCTGTGTATGTGTCTGTGTGTGTATGTGTCTGTGTGCAGCATAGATCAGAAATGAAAAGTCCGTAAAATACCAAACTTGGTATTTAAGTGCAATATCTTCCAAGGATGCGACGCGAAGATTTTCAAGAAAATCACCCCACCACAAACTACCCTTTACATTTAAAAGTTTTAGAAAGTTTTAATTTTCTAAAAAATTGCCATAACGATTTTAATTAAAATATAATATATTGAAGATGTTTATATTGAAAATAAAACGTATATCTTGAATTTTCTGGAAATAGCCTCTAAAGACCTCTTTATTCAGAATGAATTTTGCTTAATTTTGCATAACTCGTAAACCGTAAGAGATAGACAAAAACTTATTACACAAAAATGTACAGCTCAATAAAACACACAATTTATGTTGTATACATTCTTTTCGTGAAGTTGACCTTCTTTGAGACACTCCTTGTTATTAGTTTCAGCTTTAAAAATATTGTATTTTCTCATACGGGAATTGGCCAGCTCCTGTCCATATAAGCAAAGGAACTTCAGTCACGTAGCAACCAGCTTTTGATTATCACTTTAAGCTATAGTACTTCTTTATATCAGTTCTACTTACAAGGGAACAAGTAACATGACTGTTTCTGCTAACTTTTTCTGGATTAGCATTAGATAAATAGGGGCATAGCTTTTTAACAATAACTTTTTGCAGAGATGTAGAGAAAGTCATGCGAGTGGAACACTTCAGCTTTTTTTTTATCTTCAAGTACATGGAAGGAAGTAATAAGACAATTTCTGGTAAAGTATATATTGATTAGCATGATGTAGCTAAAAGTGTAATGTTTTATATGAATAGAGTAGAGAAAGCCATGTGAATGGAACATTCCCGATTTTAACCCATATTTACAGAGAAACATAACAGCGTTTGATGCATGTATATATTATTACTGGTTGACATTTATTTTATATTTTGCAGAACATGCCTAGTTCGTAACTTATAGGTTTTATTCACTGCAGGCTATTATAGTAAAATTGAAATCCTTGAAGCATGAGATCTGCTTTTCTTGCGTTTGGCGCCACATTTGAAGCATGGGGTCCTCTTCACAATCGCGCTTAATTTGAACTAAAAGTCTTCTCGCGCTTAAGCTTGGTTTTGGAGCAGTATGGGCATTTTAACGGGCTTGTTGGGCTTCACAGACCCAGACTACCTGAACGACTTCTCAAATAATAAATCACTAGGATTTTCTCTGTAGAATGGTATTATTATATTAATTTGTATTCATTTCGTACAGTTCTAAAGTGAAACTGCAATTGCTCGATGTAATTTATGTGCTTTGTTGAATGCTGCAAATATTTGTACGCATATAATTCTCTGCGAATACATTAATGTACACGTAATCTCCAAGTAGCCTTTTCCATACTTATGAAAAACAAAATTGCATAGAGAAAAACAAAACACTTATAGGCGACAAGGAATAATAAACATTTGCATCCAGCGATTTCAACTTCCGAATGCAACAGAACAAAAACATTTGAACATCAAATATTACAAAAATGACATGAAATTCACTAAATGTCGGCAGATTTTTTGGTTAGGATATAAATATTGTCTCATCCTTCACTGTTTTACTTTGGTCTGTATTTCGCTACTACCAGTACCTAGGTTTGCATCTGATATTCCATCTGTTCCACGTTCGCACAGGATTTTGGCCTTTAGACCTCACTCAGAGTGCAACAAGCCAGGTTCGAATCTCGAGATTTCATTCAAAATTCTGCGAAAGCCAGAAGCTTACCAGACTAGGATCTGTGTTCCGTTAAGCGTGGTAGAACACGGGAATATGAAGGAATAGGTAATTTATGGTGTCCATACTCTTGTGGCATTAGCGCAGGAAACCAAGATTATTGCAAGAGGATTTCCTTGCATAGTTTACAGGAGAGCAAGTAAAGTTAGGAACACACTGCATCTATCCCTTGAGTCTTGAATGGATTGTCCATAGCATTAGAAGATTATGTCAGTAGCTATGGGAATATTCAGACATTGCAAGTGGATTAGTAAATTATTGTTTTATGTTTACAACACTAGGAAATTACATCAAATAATTCACCTGTAAGTCCTTGTGCTTTTATATGTAATAATATATCTGCTTGTTTTAGCTAAAAATTTCTTTTTACTTTTTATACAGTACTATTTACATAGTGTATAGAGAAGGTATTGTAATGCACCTAAAAATTCAATGCTGAGATTTCATCGGAAATACATAGTTTGGGTCCCACTGAATACAAAAATGAGAATCTTTAGAAAAAGGTCCCTGTGTGTGCTTGTGTGTGTCTGTGTGTGTATGTGTGTGTCTTTGGACAAAAACGAAAAGACTATTAAATACCAAACTTGGTGTTTAGTTTGATATCTTTCAAGGATTGACACGAAGATTTTCAAGAAAATCTCCCCCAACTACCCTTTACATGAAAAAAGTTTCGAAAATTTTGATTTTCTCAAAAATGGCTCTAACGATTTTGATTAAAATCTGTTATATTTAAGATATTTTCATGACGAATGAAGTATATATCTTGAATTTTCTGGGAATAGGTTCTGAAGACTACCGTATTATGGATGACTTTTATTGAATTTTGCATAACTGGTAAAATGTAAGAGATAGACAAAAGCTTATCACATAAAAGACGTAGATGTGATA
Source organism: Hymenopus coronatus (assembly GCA_030762935.1). Lineage (NCBI taxonomy): Eukaryota > Metazoa > Arthropoda > Insecta > Mantodea > Hymenopodidae > Hymenopus > Hymenopus coronatus. The sequence continues at coordinate 59,945,346 of CM060891.1, forward strand.
AAACACAATTTATGTTGTATACATTTTTTTCGAGGAGTTTGCCATTTTCGAGATATTCCTTGATATTGCTTTCAGTCTTAAAATACTTAAACTTTTCTCATTCGGAACTTGTCGACTCCTGCCCAAATAAAGAAACGGATTTCAATCCCTTAGTAACTACATTTTAAAACATTTGAGTACTGGTTTACCTAGCATATTCGCTCATTTCTCTTCTACTTACAGGGAGCTAAATAATAAGACCGTTTCTGCTAATGTTTAACACGAAACAGATCGAAGAATAAGCTTTATTGGCAATCATTTGTTTCAGAGACGTAGAGAAAATCTTGTGAATTGAACACATCAGATTTTTTACGAAACAGAATCGAAATTAAGCGATTTATTCGATTCGTTTTTGAACTTAAAAACTAATTACTCATAAGTGTTTTTCTTCTACAACTATTTTTTTCTTTCTGCACTAAGTTCAGTAGGTAGGAACAATATCGTTTATTAATATTTATTTTGAAAGGAACTTAATTCATACTTTATTTTAATTTTTGAATAAAGGTATTGAATTCCACCAAAAAGTATGTTGTCCAGATTTTTGGAGGTCCTTGAGGTCCATTGAATAAAATAACGTTTATAAAAGATCTCCGCGCTTACTCTTATAAATTGCTTCACTGTAATCAAAAATGAAGCAAGGGAGAAAGTACATTATGCTAAAGCGAAAGTCAACGCCTTTAAAATCTAGTTGCTATGTGAGCAAATTGAGGTTCGATTCGCTTTGCATGGTCCCGTTTAAAAAAAGCTAACAAGGAATACCTAATCACGGTCAGCTCTACAAGAAAACGTATATGACTTAAATTATGTTCTTTGACGATACCCACATTTTATGTGAATTAGGCTTTTGTCTATCTCTTACAGTTTAACCGTTATGTAAAATTCTGAAAACCTCATCCAGAATAAAGAGGTTTTCTGAAGTTATTCCTAAAAAAATCAAAATATACATTTTATTGGTGATATAAATATCTTTAATATACGGAATTTTAAGCAAAATCGTATAGCCATTTTTGAGAACAACAACATTTGCAAACTTTTTTCCATGTAAAGGTAGTTTGTGGCGGGGGGACTTTTCTTTACAGTTTTTGTTTAGCATTCTTGGAAGACATTAATATAAATACTAGTTTTGGTATTTAACTGTCGTTACACACATACACACACACACACTCAAAGTATCTCAAAACACACATTTCCAGTGACATTTGGACACCGAAATTTTAGATGAAATATAATATCTACCTTTTCTAACTATTATGTACATTATGTATATAAATGCGTGATAGAGAACCTAAAAATACAATATTAGTAAATAATAGAATAATAGGCAGTTAATTTACGCGTTTGTGCCTTACTGGCCCATAATCGCCGTACTAATGTGAGTTACGTGATTTCCACTATATAACTAATTGTTGCATGTTCGCGATTGACTTCTACTTTTTTGTTACGTCATCAACAGGTATAAAAGGGAGCTGAAGGAATGGCTCGGTCGGCGTTCAGAGGGTAAGTACTCCCCCAGAGATCTGACAAGTGCGTTCTCATGGTCGCCCAAAATGGCGTAGAATTTTTGAGCCCGGCGCCTAATAACATCTTCCACATATGGGAGGGCCGCAGCTTTATATAGTAGCCTCAAAAAGAAATGTCGACATACAGAATATATGGACCGGAGTCCTCTATTCTGTACCCGCTGTAACCAGAGAAGCCAGGAATCTGGTGCCATACTCCACACTTCCCCCTGATGCTCTATGCCTAGCGCTACCTCCTTAACACTAACACTCGAAACCTCAAAAATAAAACCTCAACCTTCACCTCATTCCTGTGGTTAAACCCTTACCAGGGTAGGTACACAGCAACAACACCTAGGCTCACCACGAGCCTACCAGACACGCTCGCACGCACGCTCGGTCAACTGAGAGTTCTGGGCGCGCAGTTGCGTGCGAGAAAGAGCGCACGCGCAGTTCACTGTCTTAGCGTCAAAGGAACGAGAAAAAAGTTGTTGTGCAAGTACAGAAATAAACACGTTTACTTATAATCTTGTTTACCAGTAATAAAGACTTTTGACTAAAAAACATATTAAAAAATCTTTAAAAATGCTGCAAATTAATATACATAGTTTTATATGCTTGTGTGTGTAGTTTACATTTTCTCTTTTAGCTATGTGTGTTGCTGTATAAACTTAGTGTTAACTACATTTTTTTTGTTTTATTTTGTTTCAGGTAAGTAGAAGCAATAAACAGATGCTCTGCAACTGTAACATCCTAGCCTTGCCGATACGAGAGGTAAAATTCAACCCTAGTGAGTGGTGAGGTAATGGCTGAGCTATAGTACTCGGCTACTCAGATAATACCTATCAATATTCCCTAGTGTGTTAGTAGCTTACTATTAAAATAATGTTAAAATCAAATTTTTTGGAAACTTTGATTCATTACAAATTTAAACACACATAAAAAGCATGTAAATTAATTGGTCTTTGTTTTGCGGTAAAGTATCTCAGTCTTATCGTATAGAAATTTGTATAAATTGTAGTGTTGTTTAAACCTTATATTTTCTTTATGTTCAGCTTTCCTGGATTTTCTGCATACTTTTCTTAAAAATAAAGAAGTGCCTTTCTAGAATTATGTTTTCATACCCCTAACAATGAACATTTCATTAAACAGAAGTTAAAATCGATCAGGTACTTACAAGGAATTTTATTATTATATATCATAATGCAAAATATTGTAACCATTTTTCTAATGATTATCATTTTGTGAACTCAGCTCACATTACTCTTTAAAGTAATACAAGAACCTTGCCATTAAAAATTAAGAAAATTGAGTCTATACCAGAATAAATGTTGCTAATAAACAGATCCAAGAAGTAGTATTTTGTCTGCTTCTAAAAGTCCAAAATAACAACTATTTTCTGCAAAATCACTGGCATTATAGTGTCGAAACAAGTTGGAACAACGCGATTGCTGTCAGCTCACATATAAAATCTTACCTGTGTTAATCAAATACAGTCGTGATCGAAATATGTAAATTTTGATATTGAATGAACCCTTTGTTAGGTCTCACTTCCTTTAAGCACTACTATAGAAATATGGTTGGAACTCTAGGATAGGGCTAATTTAAGGTTAAGCGAAACCGCAGCTATAAAAAACAAGTAATCAAGATGATTTATATAGTAAAAATATTGATAATAGTATTGTTCTTTTTTACACTCACATGACTTTCTCCAACTAATCTACAAACAAACTTCTTACGAAAGATAATTCTTTTTTAAATACCACGCTAATCAAGATAAACACTAGCAGAATTTTATTACATAGTTCCTTATAAGTAGAATGCAACTAAGAGAATGCACTATAATAAAGTAATAGTTAAATGTTTTAAAAGGCTATCACTATGCGATTGTTACTGCAAATCGCTTCTTTGCTTGGCCTTGAGTAGAACAGAATAAAAACGGACACTTCCGTCTGGGAAAAGTATAAATACTTCACAATTGAAACTAAAAACAAGGAATACCTCGAAAACGGTAAACTCCACGAAAAAAATGGATGTGACAAAACTTGTTAATTTTAGCAAGATATACATTTTTTGTATCGTAAGTTTTTGTCTATCTCTTACGATTTACTAGTTATACCAAATTAAGCAAAATTCATCCAGAAGCTATTCCCAGAAAATTCAAGATATACATTTTATTTGTGATATAAATGGCTTTAATGTGCGGTATTTTAATCAAAATCGTTACAGCCATTTTTAAGCCAAACAACATTTTCGAAAATTTTTCCATGTAAATGGTAGTTAGGGGTGGGGGATTTTCTTGAAAAGTTTGGTATTTAACGGTCTTTTCGTTTTTGAGCTATGCTGCCTACAGATACGCACACATAGACATAGACACACACATTTTTCTAAAAAATGCTTTTTTTGGATTCAGGGGGACCCAAAAAATTTATTTCCGGTGAAATCTCGGTATCCAATTTTTGGGTGCATTACAAAAGCTTCTCTATTCACTATGTACATAGTACGTATCGAGAAAGTAAAAAAGGAGAAATATTCGCGTCGTCATGTGTAACCCCGTTAGCTTCCAATCATGCATTACACCGGTTATTTTACTTGAGCCCTCCTCGTCCTTTGCCATAGGCACATACAGTTGCTGGGATTCATATCTGTTACTTTTGGTTTTCAATGGATGTCCTATCCTTTACCTGTTACTTTAATGCACACCAAAATAATACCGGCAACAAAGTTTAAGTAGTAATTCTAAACCTCATTACCAAATATCCAAACAAAAGCGACTTTCGTCAATGATCTAGACTTAATTTTCTTCACTGACGTGAATGCCATAATTTTAAGATATTCCTGAACTAAAATATTTGTTTAATTTTCTTCACTGACGTGAATGACATAATTTTAAGATATCCCTGAACTAAAATATTTGTATTTCTAATTTATTTACTGTATTTCGACCCTTATTAAGTCTTCTAATAAAACACAATCGCATCAAAGTTCATAATTTAAAATATGATATGTTCCATTCACATGACTATATGTACCCCTTATGCAAACAAAATATAAAACAATGAATAAAACGAAAGAGAGGTGAAATGAATGGCAACTTTTCATTTGAGAAAAGTAAATATATTTTAAAATTAAAACCAATAACAAGGAATATCTGAGAAATAGTTAATCCTCCAAAAAGGATAGAACTTATATGACATAAATTGTGTATTTTAAGATAAACATATTTTGTGGCGTTAACGTTTTGTTTATCTCTTATGGTTTACCAGTTGTGCAAAAACCATTCAAAATGAACATGTCTTCAGAGATTACATTTTATTTGCGGTGAAAATATCTTAAGCATAAGTATTTTAATCAAAATTGTTTGCCAGTTTCAGAAAAAAATCCGAAAAACTTTAAAAGAAAAGTTCATATTTTGTATTGGGAATTTCCTTGAAAAATCTTCATGTTGCGGCTTTGAAAGATACCAAGTTTTGTATATAATGGGCATTTCGATCTTGATTCGTCGTGTTCACGGACACAAAAACACAAAAAACAAAAATAAAAATCTGATGTGTTCCATTAACATAACTTTCTCTACATCTCTGCAATAAATATTGTAAAAAGGTTATGCTTCTATTTACTTCATTCTAATCGATAAAAAATTAGCAGAAATAGTCTTATTACTTTCTTCTTTGTAAGTAGAAGCGGAATAAGGGAGTACCATAGGATAAACTGATAGTCAAATGCTGATTGCTATGTGACTGAAGTTCCTTTGTTTGAATGGACAGGAGTTCACAAATTCCTGCATGAGATAGTATGTTTTTCAAAGCTGAAATAAAAAAAACAAGGAATATCTTAAAAACGATCAATTCCACGAAAAAAATGTGTATAACATAAATTTTATGTTTTAATGTGCTCTAAATTTTTTCATTGGTAAGTTTTTGTCCATTTTTTTATGGTTTAGCAATTATGCAAAATTCCGTAAAATTCATGCAGAGTAAAGTAGTCTTCAGAGGCTACACACACGGAGCTATTTCTGAAAATACTTTTTGTTTTAATACAGGGGATCCTAAAACGTATATTTCCGGTGAAATCTCGGTATCGAATTTTTGGGTGGAGTGCAATACCTTCTCTAAACACCATGTACATAGTACGTGTAGAGAAAGTAACAAAAACCGTGCGAGCGGGTTTTTTACTAATACTGATTTTTGTTTATACAGAGAAAGCTAAAACGGGTATTAGCAGTGAACTTTTTGGTGGAAGGCAATACCTTCTTCTATGTACTATGTACGAAGTAGAGAAAGATACTCTAGAAACCATTTTAACAGCGTGATCACCATTTAAAGCGAGCGCATCCAAACTATTAGGAAAGGCAACTTTGAAAATGTTAATCACTTCTCCGGGAGCACTTTTGCTTCCGTAAATGGTCCCAAAAGGCATCATATGGTGCCGAAGTAACCTTCAATGTGTTAATGCCGGGTTCTATGAGCAGAAGGTCAGTTTTGTCTCCGTATGGTTTTGGAGTGGAGTTTGTCGTCCAGGAGGTTTAACTTCATGATCAAGTTCTCAGCTATCTCTGTCTCTTTCGCTCTCTCTCTCTGCCTCTCTCTCTCTCTCTCTTTCTCACTGCTAATTCCTTTGGATTCACAAGTTCATTACATCCCTATGATAGTCACTTGATAAGTGTTTATGCATTCAAAAAGAACCTCTTCGACTGTTTATTAATCTGTCCCGTACAATATAAACGTAGGTCGAAAAAATATTGCATTTCACCCAAAATTTTGATGGCAAATTTTTACTGCAAATACATTTTTGAGGACCCCTGAATCCACATTCTGTGTCTTTGAGCAATTAACTAAAAAAAATCGGTTAAGTAGAAAACCTAATATTTAAGTTTAGTGCCTTTAAAAGAACCGACACGGAGATTTTTAGGAAGATCTCTCCACATAAAACTATCCTTTACATGAATAATTATTCGAAAGTTTTGATTTTACTTTCTCTACACGTACTATATATACATAATGTACAGAGAAAGTATTGTATTGCACCCAAAAATTCAATCCCGAGATTTCACTCAAGACGGTACATATCTTGTCATGGGGCAAAGAGTTATTCAGAAGGGAAAGATAAATCATAACTTATAATATAAATTATACCAAGAAAGGAAATATAGATGTACATTGAAAATGGGAAGGGAAGAAAGATTTCAAACACGTTTAAGTAGTCGAGTTGTCACGAGCTAGTAGCACAGTACCGTTAGGGGTAGAGCATTGAACCGAAGGGGTGAGAGTACACTGCCGGAGGGGAACATAACAATAAAAGAGAAAACAATACTACCGCTGGTCAGCCGACACGTTTTGAGGCACTTGGCGTAGAACATCGGCAGCAATGTGATATTTGGGATCCGTGGTGGAGCCGAACAGACTACCTTTAGTTTGAAGGAAATAGTCATTTTAATACAGACCAGACTACGGACGAAATCACTGCATCAAAAGTAATAAGAAATAATAGTCGCGGTCACGTAAACCAGAACAGTAAAATATTTAGGAGGAGTGCGTGTGTGTTCGACGGCGGTAAAAGGCCGAACTAAATGAATAAAACACTGTGCCTTACCACCGCTGAACAGAGTTTCCGTGCTAGCAAAATCCCGAGATCGGGCACCACCTCTCCACACCATTCCTAATAGCCGAAACCTGCACGCGGTTACGAATCCGTAATCCCGTTACCGTTACACTGGAAATGCAGGTTTTGGGGCCCCCTGAGTCCTAGAATCCCCAAAAAAATATTTTTAGAAAAATGTCCGTGTCTTTGTGTGCGTGTTTATGGAAAGCATAGCTAAAATAAGAAACGTCTTCTAAATACCAAATTTGATATTTAAGTAGCTTCAAAGGATGTGACACGAGAAAATCCCTCTACCCCAAATACCATTTATATGGGAAAAAATTCGAACACTTTGATGTGGCTCTAACGATTTTGATTAGGATCTCTTATATTTAAGCTATTTACATGACAAATAACCTTTCTCATACAAGAACTTGACAACTTCTGGCTACGCAAAGAAGCGGAATTCAATCCCATAGCCACCATATTTTAAAACACTGACTGTCGGTTTACCCTAGTGTGTTCTCTTATTACCCTTCTACTTATAAGGTTCTAACTAATAATACCGTTTCTGCTCTGGTTTATAACGATTAGCATGAAGTAGATAGAAGAATAAGCTTATTAAGAAATTTTGTTGCAGAGATGTTGAGAAAGTCATGTGAATGGATACGTCAGATTTTTATTTTCTCTACACCAATTATATACAAGTGTATAGAGAAGGTATTGTAATGTAGTATTTGGAAAATTCACAGAATGTATGATATCTTAAATTTATATAAGTTATTATGTACAGCAATACTGATATATTCGCCAGGTTAAAAGGTTTCAACTTCTATGATAATTTAAGCAAATTTTATTGTCTAAGCGCATGTTCCAATAAAAGTGGGCCAAATGATGAACTTTTAAGAATATTTACATAGAAATTCAAGCCACGCCGAAAATAAGTTTACAAATAATTATTATATAAAATTATCATCATTTTGAGTCTCCAAGTCTCTTTATTTTTCAAAAAGTTAAAGTTATTTTTCAAAATTGGAGTATTATTTCAAAATGTATATGCCATTTTCTTTAATACATTTCTAAAATTCGTTATAAAATACTGGAACAAATTAGTAAAAAATGGCATTGTATGGAGTATTTTGAACACGAAAATATACTGTAAAATAGTTTGCGCGAAAATAAGTTTAAAGTTGAGCATGCGTATTTATAAGCATGCGCCTGTGCATTTAAAGCTTCAGTTAGCTGGTAGTTAATCTGCGCCAAGTGGGAAAAACCATACATTTTCTTAAAATATAAAATCCATATTATTTTGTTGTTAAAAAATGTTTATATTTTCCCAATTTCTGGTCAACACACGCATATCCATGACTTTATCACTTTAAATAGTTTAAGAAATAACTATTGTAGTACTTAGCAATTAAACTGTGGAAAATTTTAGTTTTAATATCCACTTAACAATTTAGTTATGTAGTGGTATTGAGTTAGTGTTCGGGTGGAGGTTATGGTTATAAGAATGGTGTGGAGTTATAGTTGGCTTAGCTCAGGATTTTTATCAGCATGGAAACTCTTTCAGGTAGTGGTGAGACACAAATGCTTTATTAATTGAGTCCGACCTTTTTCTGCTGTAGAACATACGCGTATACTTCTTAATTTTCGACTCTGACGTTACATTTTACCCGCACGCGACTATTATAATTTATTCATTTGATGCCGTGATATGTGTCGTACTATGATCGGTCTTAAAATCACTTACTTCCGTCACAACTAAGGGTTACACCACGCGCTCAAATATCACATGATGGGGTTCTTCGTCAAGTGCCTCACAATTAAAAGGCAGCCTGTCGGCTGCATCACGAATTCTAAATTTTACATCTTGTTCGGAGGTCCTTCACCAAGTACCTTACACTGTCGCCTGACCGGTGGGGAGCATTGTCTTGCTGTGTCCCGTTAGTTACCTTTGGGCAGGGCATTATCGCTCCTTTCCTTGTACCCCGAACTCGTGATTTATACGTGTTAAAAGTCTTTCTACCCTTTCCATTTTTACTCTACATTTATATTTTATCTTCCTGATATAATTTATATTCTTGGCTATGATTTATATTTATCTTCTGAACAATTCTTTTCCCGGGACAAGACATGTATTGTCTCAGTTATTAATATTAAGGTTAGACATAAAAAAAAAAAAACCAAGCCAGGTGGCTCAGGCGTTTCGTCTGGTACTGGCGTTTGGAAAATGGTGGGAGTGGGATCGATTCCCAGCGGCTGACATTTTCCCGGATGACAGGCAAATGCTGGGGAAGATTCTTTCTTCTCCTGAATTTCTTCTCTCTCCATTTCATCCGTCTAGTCTTTTTTTTCACGGTTGTAAGTGACGCCTTCTCGTGGAGATAAATGCGCTTTGGAAATTCAGCTCTCGCCGGTAGGACGGCGCTGAGGTCGTTGGTATACTCAGGGGCGTATATTCTGGCGCGGAATACTAGCGCCTACCACGTCGAGATGAAAAACTGTTTGTAAACCGTTAGGGACTCACCACGATGGCTCCATGTGACAATCTAGTTCCGGTTGTCCTCTGTAATTGCTCTTATCTTACCCTCTCCTCCCGGCGTCTGACGTACAAAAAGCCTAATCGCTGGCAAAGGCGCGGAATACCCTTCGGTGCACTAACTACTACTAGATATAAAAACACAACAACTTAAGTATGCAGCATCTAAGATTCTAATGAACGTCGGCAAATATACTATGCACATAAATGTTGTTTCTAAGAAAGTTTGGCATTTTCGGGACTGGATTTAACTTCTAACGAAATAAGTTTGTTATAGGTTCAATTCTTATACAGTAATTGTTAAATTTTAGTGTTTGGTATGAGAAAAAAAGTATAGTTCCCGAAGTTTAACTTCCTGGGCTGTATATATTTTAGCACTGTGTGCAAGAACGATTGGACAGAAATAATAGTTTACTTTGTGTTAATATTCGTTCTGAACACGCAAGTTATTTTCTAAGTTATATGTTTGCAGCAGTAGGTTGAAAATTAAAGGTTATATCGGTTTATATTACTGACATATACCACTTAATCACATGTAATTCACCTCTCTTGCATGCTAAACCAACGTTCACTCGTCATTTATAAACGCTGCGGTACACTTGAGATGTAAATTTTTACTTTCTCTACACGTACTATGTACACAGTGTATAGAGGAGTTATTGTATTCCACCCAAAATTCTATATCGAGATTTCGCCGGAAATACATACTTTGAGACCCTCTGATGGAAACATTTTTAGAAAATGCCAGTGTGTGTGTGTATGTGTGTGTGTGTTTGTGGACAGAATAGGTCAAAAACGAAAAGTCTGTTTAATGCGAAACTTGGTATTTAAGTTTAGTATCTGCCAAGGAAGCAAAATTAATATTTTCAAGAAGATTTCCCCTCCCCAAACTTTACTTTAAGTGGTAAAATTTTCTAAAATGTTGTTTTTTCTCAAAAATGGCTCTAATGATTGTGAAAAAATATCATAAATTAAAGATATTTATATGACATCTAGAATTTTCTGACAATGAATTCTGAAGAATTATTTATTCTGGATGCATTTTGCATAACTGCTAAACTGTAAATATGCAGATCTTTTTAAAACACAATTTATGTCATGTACTGCGTTTTATAGAGCTTACCGTTTCTGAGATATTCCTTATTTTGGTTTCAGATTTAAAATACCTATATATTTCTCATGAGGGAATTTTTCAACCCATTGGCCATACAAACAAAGGAATTTATATCACATAGCTACCACCTTTTAAAATACTTTAAAGGTACTCCCTTATTTCTCTTTTACTTGCAAGAGAGCAAATAAAAAGGCAATTTCTGCTAATTATATCTGGACTGTCATGAAGTAGATAGAAGAATGAGCTTTTCAAGAATAATTTGTAACGGTGATGTAGAGAAAGTCATGTGAATAGAACACATTAGATATTTAAAGTGAGTTTTCACCATGTACAAATGCTGTAAGGTTTGTTATGCAGTCATTCTGGAAAAACTTTTCATGTGACTTTAAATATGTCTTTGCTATTAAAGTGTGTGCATTTAGATTATTACGATACTATTTCTCTCTGACACTTTTTTGCTGTCTGCTGTCCCATGATTCTTGTATGGGTTACCTACCACTCCACAAAGACGTGCATCGTTTCACATTTTTATTTTGAATATTTGTGCCTCTTCTTTTCGTTCTATTCTTTTTCCTGAAGTTTTAATCTCCATGGAAATATTACTGAGTATCTATGTATATATGCATTTTCTTCAAGATTACCTTTGAAGCAGACACAGTTTTCTTTTTTATTCTTTTTCTCCGGAACAGACACTTTTTGTTTATATCTTTTTCTTTCCAACACTAAATCCTGGTAGCATGTATTTGCTCTGTTGCTCTGTTTTATGATTCATCACCTCATGTTTAATTTCTTTACACAACATAAACTTTGTGGAGTTAATATAGTAATGACATTGCAACACTCTTTTCTCAGCAAAGTAGTTGTATAGATAAAATGCTTTCTGCGCAGGGGTTTGTTTGGTAACCGTCCAAGAAAGAGATTAATAAACAGTAATCCATACTCAACCATTCTAAACTAGGATATTTTAAAGTTGATTCTTAAATAAAGGAGTATAATTTCGGAAGCGGCTATTTAGATTTGTCCTTTATGCGGGGATCAGGAAAACTGGACGCATATTATGGCAGATTGCGTGCAGATGGAGGATGCTAGGAAAAATGCTTCAAACCGGCAGAGTACATGGCAAAACACACTTAATGGAAGTACGTGTACTAAGAAATAAGATGTTTGTATAAATACTGTATAAATGTATTAGGACAAGAGTAATATAAATGCGTATGAATACATGGGTATAGTTGCGAATGCGATTGTATGTATGGACGACATCAGAATGTTAGTAGTTATTTTTATTGGTATATTATTCTGTTGTGGTGTGAAGGTATGTAAAATAGAAATAGGTGTAAAAATAGGAATAGGTAATATTTTAAATTCAAGTATTTTAGACAGCATATACAGACACTCGACCTATGCAACTGTGCAATGCAAATTATTGTTGTATTGTTATAAATATAATAAATACTACTGCTAATATTCTCAATTATTCTGAAAAACAGGAATTGACGTTCATGGTTGAATACGTTAGCATACTTTTTTCTAATAATACACGTAGAAGAGTGAGCATGCAGCAAAAAAAAAATAATGAAATAAAACATAAAATAACAAATAAATATATTTTATTATTACATCTACATCATGTTAATATTTAAAATTTGTCTAATTTTTTGCTTCCTTGCAAGTAGAAGATAACTAAGGGAATACACTGGGCTAAAGCGATAATAAAACCTTTTAAAAGCTGGCTGCTATGAAGTTAAAATACGTTCTGTTTGCAAGATCAGGAATTGGAAAATTCCTTATGACAAAAGTTTAAGTGCCTTAAAACTTAAATAAATAACAAGAGGTGTTTCGGAAATGATTAACTTCACAAAAAATATGCATAGGATATAAATTGGGTGTTGTAAGGTTTTTTTTTTTTTTTTTTTTTTTTTTTTTTTTTTTTTTTTTTTTTTTTTTTTTTTCTTTTGCTTTTTTTCTGTAGAAATATTTTGTCTTGTCTTACGATTTACCAGTTATGCAAAAGTAATTCAGAATGACGAGGATTTACGAGGCCATTCCCGGAACATTCAAATTATACATTTTATCTGCCATATAAATATTTTTACTATTCTGTATTTTAATTATGTTAGTCATTTTTGAGAATATCAACATTTTCTTAGTGTCGGAGCCATTTAGAATTAAAACCGGTCAATGGGGAACTGGAAAAGCTAGCCTTCGTTTTGTTAGTGGTGACGGGGAATGGTTAGCTGATTGAGGGAGCCAGCTCCCCACTTTTTTGTGGTGTTTAACGCCCGCTTCTACAACTTATGACATCGCAGGCGATGACGCTGGTGATAGATGGAATGAATATGGAGCTCCGGTGGAATACGATGGCGGGGGAAACCCGATAACCCGGAGAAAACCCACCCCCGCGCCGCTTTGTCCATCACAAATCTCATATGCGGTCGAACCCGGGCCGGCTAGGTGAGAGGCGAATGGTCTAACCACTCGGCCACGGCGCGGCCCAGCTCCTCACTGACATATGTAGACTTGAAGTAGCCCCTTTTACTCCTGCAAGTCTTTTAACTCACGAAGGAATATCTGTACATGTAAAATACGGGGCAGGTTTTTTTTTTTTTTTTTTTTTTTAAACAGTACCGGAGTCTGATCAGGACTCCGGCGCTGTATCCCCGTTTTACATCCCCCCCTAAGTTTATTGCACGATTACTGTGTGATTACTGGTTTTACTGTTCCTTTACACAAACATATAACACACATGCCCAAGGCGGGACTCGAACCCACGATCCCCTGCCCACGAAGCACCAAGCGAGACGCCTTAGCGAGCGTGGCCATGGGGACCGGTAGCAGTTGAGCCACCTGACATAAAGCGTATTTTGGAATGGGGAATTTTCTCTAAAATGTTAGTTTTGTTCTTATGAATATACAGAATTTAAATTCCAGGTTTGTTATTTATTATTTTGAGTTATGCAAACACATACAAACACCCTCAAAGTGTATATTTTCCGTGAAATATGAATCTTTCAAATATGTCTAATGGAATGCAATGCTTCGCTATGTGGCATAGAACATTATAAACAACACGGCTATATAAAGGCGTGTGCATTTACGTACCGAATATGTACATGAAAAAAAATTCTGAGGGCAGTTTAGCATAACAGATGCTTTGTTGTTAGCATGAAACAAGGTAATGAAAGGGCTAGCAAATGGCGAGCATGAAGGCCAGCTGACGACTAGCCTCTCAAGTGCTCCATACTGTAGTTCTTTTACTGGCTAATGAATATGGAAGATGAGGGGGTTTGCTGCCCTGCACGAAGATAAGAGCTTTATATCATTATGTAATTATGATAACAGGTAAGCTCGCACAGTGTTCTGAAATAAAACTGACCATTTATCATCACGCAATGTTTAATAAATAATGGCCAGCTCTGAAAATGCGGAACAAATGCAGAAAGCTGAAAACTACATTGAGCCTTTGAAAAATCCCCTTAATCTGCTATGTAACTTCCAATAATACAGGCGAAGCAACCACTTCTAGGTCTTTGTGTCTGTGCAAGCCGCACATTAAATCCTCGAGTGAAAAAGAGTGTGTTAAATTCACATGCTTTCTCTATCTGTTGTTTATTACTCTCTATAATAAGTATGGAAAATCTAGTATTGAAGCAAACATTTAATACAGAATTTTTTCCGGAAATACTTTGAGAATCCCTGAATAAAAAAAAGTATTTTTACTTCCTCTACTCCATATATAGTACATAGGTACAAAATTCAAACCCATTATTATGAGAACATATTTTAGGGTCATCTGCATCCAAAAGCAATTTAGAATTAGATCCCGGCGCATGCGCGCGTGTGTCTCTTCACAGCAAACAATTGTATGACATAAAACTTGATATTTAAGTTCAGCATCTTCCAAGTATTCTACAAGAGGATTTATAAGACAATCCCCCACCCCAAAATACATTTCAAACAGAAACGTCAGGGTCAAAGATTTTGATCAAAATATCGTATATTAAAGAATTTACGTGGCAAATAAAATGTATATTATGAGTGACCTCTGAAGTCTACTGAACTCCAATGAATTTTACATATTTTACAATATTCGTGCAAAACCCTGTATAAAAATCTGATGTGTACCATTCACATGACTTTCTCTACATCTCTGTAACAAATTATTGTTAAAAAGCTAATGCCTATATTTACTTCATGCTACTCGAGAACAAATTAGCAGAAATGCTTGTTTCCTTGTAAATAGAAGCGAAATAAGGGAGTACCATAGATTAAAGTGATAGTCAAAAGCAGGTTGCTATGTGACAATCTCCTTTGTTTATATGGACAGGAGTTGACAAATTCCTATAAGAGAAAAAGTTTTTCATAACTGAAACCAAAAGCAATGAATGTCTCAAAAATGATCAAATCCACGAAAAAAAAGGTATATAACATACTTTGTGTGTTTTAACGTGCCCTATATTTCTTGTGTAGTCAGTTTTTAACTAAGTCTTACGGTTTAGCAGTTATGCAAAATTCCGTAAAATTCGTCCAGAACAAAGTAGTCTTCGGAAGCTATTCCTAGAAAACTCAAGATATACATTGTGTTTGTCAGGTAAATATCTTTAATATTTGATATTTTAATCAAAATCGTTACAGCCATTTTTGCGAAAATCAAAATTTTCGAAAAAAGATCCATGTAAAGGGTAGTTTGGGGTGGAGGGATTTTTCTCAAAACCTTCGTGTTGCTCCCCTAGAAGATACTAAACTTAAATACCAAGTGTGGTATTTTACCAACTTTTCGTTTTTGAGTTATCGTGTTCACAGACACACGGACACATTCACACACTCACACACACATACACACACGGAGCTTTTTGTGAAAATGCTTTTTTTGGATACAAGGTACCCTAAAACATATATTTCCGGTGAAATCTCGGTATCAAATTTTTGGGTGGAGTGCAAAACCTTCTCTATACACTATGCACATAGTGCATGTAGAGAAAGTAATATTGTACGAGGCTAAAATACACAATTTATGTCATAATGCATATTTGTAAAGTTAACCATTTCCTTGTTATGTGTTTCAATGTTAAAATAGTTATATTTTACTCAAATAGGAAATCGTCATCCGGTTTTCTTTTGTTTTACTCCTGGCCATACAGAAAGAACCAAATTTCAAAGTCAGCTACATAGCGACAGATTAAAGAGATGTTGATTGAAGCTTTATCCTAGTGTACTCCCTTATTATCCTTCTACTTGTAAGGAAGCAAGTAAATAGACCGTTTCTGCTTATCCTTAATTCGATTAGTAAATCTAAAAATTAACTTTTGTAAGAATAGTGTAATTGCAAAGAAATTCGTGTAAATGGAACACATATTTTATATCACTTAAGATTTACTTCGAATTTTTTTCCATTTAAAGGGTAGTTGAGGTGAGAACATTTCTAGAAAATCTTCCTGTCGCAGTATGAGAGATATTGAACTTATATAAAGTTTGGTATTTCGTTTTTAGCTATGCTGCCCACAGACACAGAAACGCACACACTCAACGGGCTTTTTCTAAAAATGTTTTTTTTTGGATTCTGGTGGTTCTAAAACTTGTATTTCCGATGAAATCTCTGTACCGAATTTTTGGGTGCAATCCAATAAATTCTCTAGTTCATGAAGAGAAAGTAAAACACAGAAAAAAATCGTTTATCAAATCTTCGTGATCGATAAACCTTGGTTAAATTGTGATTTAGACTGTCATTTGTTCTAACGCAATGCGCTTGAATAGAAAGGTCGAGTGCTGTAGGAATGAAGAAAATGCCATTTTGTGCTAAGACAATATCTACCGATCGTTTCTAACGTGCGGTAATTTCTTGGATTTTCTCCAGGAAGTTCTAACATTAAAGCCTAATATTACAATGGAAGGGCACCAGTTTATCGCAGTGAGATGCCAACAGCAATTTTCTTGCTGCAAGAAATGGAGCCACAAAACAAGACGATATCGAAGCTAAGGCTAGGATCGCATTGGTTTTATAGCTCTAACCTCGATTCGTGTAACAATATTCTCTTTGGAATTCGGAAAGTGGATTTATATCCTCTAACCAAAAAAATCGTCACAACGGCTTCCCGGGGACCATAAAAAAGCTCTTTGACCTTTGGAAGAAAATAATTTCTTACAAGTGAAGTTAGCTTCTTACAAAATGTGTTCCTCTAAAAGGGAATTTGCTTTCAATCATAATTCAGGGCCTGTGAAAAATTGCTGTGTTCCATTCATATCACTTTTTCTGCTTCTCTGTAACAAATCATTCTTAAAAAGCCTATTCTGCATTATAATCAAACTATTGTTAAAAAGCTTATGCCTCTATTTACTTCATACTAATCGAGTAAAAATCAGCAGAAATAGTCTTATTACCTGCTTCCTTGAAAGTAGAAGCGAAATAAGGAAGTACTATTGGTTAAAGTGATGGTAAAAAGTTGGTTGTTGTGTGACTGAACTTCCTTTATTTGTATGGATAGAAATTGTTAAATTCCTGTATGAGAAAAGTATGTTTTTAAAGCTGAAACCAAAAACAAGAAGTATCTCAAAACGACCAACTCCACTAAAAAATGTATATAAGATAAATTGTGTGTTTTAAGGTGCTCTACATTTTTTGTGTTGTAAGTTTTTGTCCATCTCTTACAGTTTAGCAGTTATGCAAAATTCCGTGAAATTCATACAGAGTAAAGTAGTCTTTAGAGGCTATTCCTAGAAAGTTCAAAATTTGTGAGATAAATAACTTTAATATACGACATTTTAATCAAAATCCTTAGAGCCGTTTTAGAGAAAATCAAAAGTTTCGAAAAAAGCTCCACGTAAAGGGTAGTTTGGGGTGGGGGGATTTTTCTCAAAATCTTCGTGTCGCATCCCTGGAAGATACTAATCTTAAATACAAACTTTGATATTTTACCAACTTTTCGTTTTTGAGCTATCGTGTTCACAGACACACGGACACAAGGACACATACAGACACGGACCTTTTTCTGAAAATGTTTTTTGTATACAGGGGGCCCTAAAACATATATTACCGTTGAAATCTCGGTATTGAATTTTTGGCTGGAGTGCAGTACCTTCTCTATACACTATGTACATAGTACGTATAGAGAAAGTAAAACATGTAGATGCAGTTAAAACCCACAATTTGTGTCATATATGCATTTTTTTGTGGAGCTAACCATTTTAGAGATATTCCCTGTTATTGGTTTCATTTATAAAATACTTAAAGATTTTCTTATATGGGAATTTGTTAACTTCTGTTAATGCAAAGAAACGTATTTGAACCATATGGCAACCAGTTTTACAATATATGACTATAGCTTTAGCATACTCTTATTTCCGTCCAACTATTAGAATGCTAGTGTAGAGATCTTTTGATCATCTGTTAGGTTTACCATTTATGCAGAAGTCATTTAGGCTCAAAAGCTATTAAAAGAATATTCCTGGAAAATTCAGGATATACATTTTATTTGTCATATAAGTATGCTTACTAAACGGTATTTTAAACAAAATCGTTAGAAGCCATTTTTGAGAAAATCAGAATGTTCGAATTTTTTTTCGATGTAACGGGGTGGCACGTTCATACATACACACAAACACAGAAACGTTTTTCTAAAAATGTCTCTTCTTTTTGTATACAGGAGATGCTAATATGTGTATTCCTGTGAAACCTCAAATCGATTTTTTGATAGAATGCAATAGATAAATCGATTACCTGTGCAATATGTATTACGTAGAGAAACTAGAAATGATTCTTGTTTGATATATTTGAAAATAATAGGTGATTTAAAATAGCATAGTGTAAAATATTAAAAATCTCATTATTTTTCTACCCCTCTACAGTTTATCACTGCGTATACAAGCTATTCTATCTAACATTTCTATTTCTATCTACTTCATTTTGAGATAAACCTTTCTTTTTCTTTCTTAGTTTCTTTTTTTGTTCTTTCGGTCTTTAATCTTATACGTCATAGCGTTCGATAAATGAAATCCGTGAATTGATGCCCAAATGACAAATCGTGCTCAACTAATGGAGTTTAAAGTTAATCGACATTGGTTTTCCCACCTAAGGAAAATGGAAAAAAAATCAGCTCACTCTAACTGAACTTTGAACACAGAACCTCTTGAATGTGCTCCCCCACAATACAGAGGCGCGCAGATAAACCTTTGTGACAATAGTTTCTGTATTTGTTTATAGTTAACTAAATTCTTTTCCAACTGGACGCTATTTATACTGGCCTTCGAATTACATACCCTTTCCAAGCAAACGCAAGAAGCAACTGAATATCGAAACGACTTTAGAATAACGGACAGGTATTCAATACTTCGACTTTTTTATTATTATTATTATTATTATTATTATTATTATTAACAACTTGCGTCAAAAGTATTGTGTGAACTAAATTGTATGTTTCAGAGAAATATACGCCCTCTGTGCAGTATATTTGGTCCATCGCTTAATATTTACTAGTTTCATAATTTATAAAAATGCCTTCCTAATAAAGAGGATTTCAACAAGTCAAATTCAGAAAATAAATATATATGTATATGTAATATTTTAATAATATAAATTATTCAATCAATATCTTTAGATCCCTTTTTAGAGAATACAACATTAAAAATATTCATATAAAGGTTAGTTCTTGATGGGAGATTTTCTTGAAGTTCTTTGCGTAGCATAGTTGGAAGATTCTGAACTTAAATAAAAGATTAGATATTTACTTCCGTTTCATTTTTGAGTTATGGTGTTGATAGATACACAGATAGGCATACATATGTTCTTATATAATGTATTTTTTTTATTCAGGGAATCTCGAAATAAGCATTTCCGTTGAAATCTCGGTATAAAATTTTTGGGCAAAATATAATACTTTCCCTACTTTCTATACGTAAACAATTGGGTATGTGTTATAAATACCAAATAAAGTATAATAACGCCATTGTGTTTAATATTTTTAGTTGAACGCTGAATATATTGCGATTTCTAACCAGATAATGTATACAAACAAAAAAGTATGGCTACGTTGGTTGAAGTTTCAGAGCGGTCGATATTCTTCCCTCACATCACACCACCTATAGTCGGGCAGGGAAAGGGGAAAAGGGCAGAGGAGCTTTAACCGTGTGACCTGTTAGTAATCACCGATAGATAGGAAATAATGACCACCCTTGAAACATCGTGAAACTTTCCTCGTGACCATGACTTTAGAAATTAGCGAAGAAACTGCAAATACTGGATTATCTCAACATCCTCAAATGCTAATACAAATATATGTACTTATTTGCCTACCACTCTGTATAGTATTTGTGTAGAAAATTCACTTCAAAGCTCATATGCTTGCCAGAATGGGCCTACTTTCTCTAGCACAAAATGAAAAACCGATGTCATACGCCAATAGGGAGCGCTAGAGAACTAGTTCGTAGCTCGCATTATAAGGGTCTATGGTTCGATACCCAGCTCTGGGGTCGCCTTATTCACACCCACACTCTTGACCAGTTCATGTGGAATATCCGTTAAGTCCAACGTGGTAAAATACTTTAGGTCCACCCTACCAGCTCTACCATCGGAAGTAATAGACACGACCTCAGAAATGGGCCTGGTCATCGCTTGGTGAAATGGGGTAACCTTCAAGACCACCGACTATCTAAGCGTTACTAACTAAAGTATATTTAGGTTAGATTTCGCTTGGACATTATTTAGATATCCTCAGATTTCCGAGCGTTTGTATCTGAAAAGTAGGTACTTTAAAGCATCTTACTGAACTTTACAGTAAAAGATATCATTCCTCTTCAGGCATAAAGTTTATCAATCACCCCGTATTTCTTTTAGTCTCTTCACTGTTGGAGAATTGTCAAAAGCGTTTTGATGAAAGAAGATGATGTGTTCTACTCCAGAATTCAATTGAAAGCTTATATTCAGCATTTAAGCAGAGTATAATATGGTTAAACGTGAAATCAGGACCCTTGGAGAGGAACTGAAAATAAATTACTTTAATGAGCCCGAGTGAATTCTTTGCAATTTAAATATCCAAAGTGGCAATAAATATGCAAATTTTACTCAGTTATGGATATTAACACTCAAGCGTACAAAACAGAAGTGTTGAATATAAAAGTTAATTCACAAAGGAGAGCAAAAGAGCTGAAAAGAGTGAAACAATAATTGTAGAATAATGGAGACCAAGGTAGCTATATTTTAATGGGGTTTTACAGCCTGCGAACTATAGCCCCATCTGGCCAATGGAAAAAGCTGGTATTTTTCATTTAGTTTTCTCCTGTCCTTTATACTTTCCTTACGAACATTAATTGTATTTTCCAGCTTTGCACACCTTCTCTGTATTCCTTCATGCTCATTAGGGAGCTTTGAATGGAGAATGCATTATTTAGAAATGTCGCAGGGGTAGAGAAATATAATGCTTTATTCCAGAAATGCCTTGTTTTTCATCGTGACAGTTCATATTATTTTAATAACTCGTCCCTGTAAATGAGTTTGGGTGAATAGAAATTCACGTTTTGTTTTGCATTTCTCTCTAGAGTTGAGAATACCAAATTGTGTTATACTTCATATCAGCAATTTATTTATGTTTTGCTTCATAGGCATTTCATTATATTATACCTATTGTATAAAACTGTTCTTCTATTAAGTTAATGATAAATACTGCATATTCAAACTATTAATAATAATTTCATTTTATAGCTATTTATACAGGGTCTTTATTAAATTTAAAGAAAGAAACCGACAGATAACATGTTATAAAATCATCCATATACAATAAAGATAAAAACCAAATAATATAAATAGGTAATAGATGGACTGATTAAGAAAGAATGAGATTGTTTTTTCCAAAGTTTCCTTACTGATTACTTGTGAGTACTATGAATGTTAGATCTCCAGCCGATAGCATTATTACTAATCAACTATTGGCAATTATCTGTGCTGGTTGCATAGCGCGTATTACCATGTATGAATTACTTTCTCTATGCGTACTATGTACATAGTAGGTAGAGAAAGTATTGCATTCCACCCAAAAAGTCGATATTTTGTGTAAATTTCATTCAAAATACACGTTTTGAAATCCCTGAGTCCAAAAAGCATCTTAAGAAAAAGGTTCCTGTGTGTGACTTTTAATAACGTAGCTCAAAAATGAAAAGTTGATTAAATACCAAATTAAGTTTGGCATTTTTAGAACTCAACAAACTGACCTATACATAGAACAAGTTTCAAACGATTTATATTAAAACTTATTTTAAGATGTTTACAAGAAACTTGCATTTTCTAGGAATATCCATTGAAGACCTTTCATTTTAAATAACTTTTGCTTAACAGGTAAATCGTAAGAGATGGACAAACTCTTACCTGCTGCACAAAAAATGAAGATCTCTTACAACACTTAATTTGTGTCCTTAGCATTTTTGTGTGGAGTTACCCATATCTGGTATATTCCTTATTATTGATTTCAACTTTAAAAATTTTAAAGCTTTCTTATTACTATCGGTTTAGCGTAGTGTATTCGATTATTATAAGACCTTTTCTGCCAATTTGTATGATGTAGATTGAAAAAAGATTTTGTAACAATAGCCTGTTACAATATAGCCAGAAAATTCATACGAATGGAAAACATCAGATATTTTTCAATTGTATAACAGCTCGTGAATTTTATATTAAAATTAGAGTTTCAAAGGGGCAAAAACTGATGTGCTCATTCATAGAACTTTCTCTACCTGTGCTACAGCAAACTATTCCTACAAAAGCTTAGTATTTTATTAGTACTTCGTTAGCGGACATGATTTTATTGTGGTAATATTTCCTTGTACAAAGGAAATAAGGAAATAAAATAAGTTAAAACCATAGTAAAAGCTTTTTAAATCCGATCGCTATGAGATGGTTTTGAAATCTCATTCTCTTTGCCTAGCAGGATAAAAAACTATGAATAATGGCTTCCCATTTGAGAAAATTATAAGTATCGGAAAATTGTAACCTAGGATTATAAAAAAACAACATCTCTGATATAGTTAGATATAGTTAGTTCCACAACAAAATACATGACATAAAATTTATGTTTAATGATATCTACAATTTTTTTAATGATTCATTGATCGATCAGTGCATGTGCGCTCTATAGATAATTGATTTTAGACATTACTTACACGCATGAATAGCATTGAAATTAGGTAAGCCCCATTGGGCCCCTCATAAGAAAGTAAATTTTTGTTTTTATGTCATAGAAAGTATTGTTGTGAGAGCTGGTCCAGTAGTAGGCAACTCTTGATGCGAGTTGGATAGCTAGATTTCCTGCCCAGAGAATAGTGAATGGCTCCTGAGACGTCTTTTAGCTTGCTGTAAAACTGTTCGGCTTGTGAAGAAATTTACTGTTGAATGATGCTGATTCCAGTTTCTCTATGTAGTTGACTATTTCTGACAAACCATGGTGCATTCGTTGAGATTCGCAATATTTTGTTTTAAAATGTCTGGATATGTTTTATTTCGGAAGGACTATCTACAATTTGTTGTAGTACATTTTTCCTATCTCTTACGGTTTACCAGTTATGCAAAATTCCTTCATAATGAAGAACACTTCAGGTGTTATTACCAGGAAATATAAGATACATATTTCATTTCAAATGTAAATGTCTTTAATATTTTTTATATCTCTAATCAAAAACTTTTTCTGTATAAAGGGAGTTGAGATAGGGAGATTTCTTGAAGATTTTCGTGTCCCATTCCTGCTGAACTTGAATATCAAGTTTGATATTTAAACGACCTTTCATTTTTGAGTTATGCCGTTCTCGAGCACACACGCGGACATTTTTCCAAATATATTTTCTTTTGGATTTAGGGGACCCTAAAACTTGTATTTCCAGTTAAATCTCGCTATTAACATTTTCGGTGGAATACAACATTTACTCTTCTTACTATGTAATAAGCATAGAAAGTAAAAAGAGCAAACAAGACAAACGAGAATTAAAAATAAAATTGGTTCCTCGACGTTGATAGCGGAACTTAGAAGTATCCACACGGAAGCCTCAAACAGCTTGAATTATGTAAAACGCGCATTTTTCTTGCAAAGGGGTTTTCAAAAGTAAGCGCAACATTTTAAAATTCATTTCCTTTTTATTAAAATACAGGTGAAAACAGAACCTATTTTATTAATTGTATTTACACCAAGGATAAGATTTTGAAAGGATATTTATAGAGGATTTTGAAGAAATTATTAAAGTAATTCTACATTTAAATGAAATATACGACATATCCTTCATAAATATTTTACATCCTTCGCAATTTAGTAATATCACGATTGAATTTTGTAAAGAAAAAAATAATATTTAATTTAACTCTATTCTGAAAACATAAGATGTCTTGATATTTAATACATTTTATTTATATTAACAGTAACAAGCTATACTTCTATACCTCCTATACAATTTTAATCAGGGTACTGCTTCAACACATAATGTATGAAACAAAATACAGCATGTTTTATTTAAAAACACCAACTTTGTTACATGAATCTCTTAAATATGCTATGTATAGTTATCGGTCCAAATAATTTGGTTAAAACTATAAGGCAAATAAAATATATGGTTATGATAGTTTTCTAAATATTATGAGGTCATTTGCAAGTACTTTTGAGGAAAGTACAACGAAACGTTTTTTTTTGGGTTGAGTGCAATCAGTTGGCCCAACTGCCCCGTATTTGCTGTGTGCAGATATTCCTTCATACGTTAAAAGAGTTACATATCTCATCGGGGCTATTTAAAGTTAAAACTGGCCAGTGGGAGGCTAGCGAGAGCGACCTTGGTGTTACCCTTTTCAATTAGCGCACCTGAGAGCGCTTTCCACTTGCCGGGTTTAACTTGAAGTAGCCCCGTTGAATTCTGCAACTCTTTTAACGCACGGAGGGACATCTGCATATGGGGCACCTGATATACGAAATATATTCAGAAGGATTTCGCTGTGGATTGTAATAAAAATCAGAGTAACGGAACGAAGCTACCCGAAGCACTATCTTTATTCCTGGATTGTCCTTATCCTAGGGAGACAAGTGTGGGGTAATGTGGGATTTGTATACGTCATGTCTCATTTCATTCACTGTATCTTAAGTCAATTTAGGATCTTCCCAGTTTAGGGTTCACATTTACAAGGACACCTAGAGTCCGAGGCCTCTTGAGGAGCAGACGCACATTGAATCAGAGTGAAGAACCCGGAACGAAGAGCCAGGAATGAGATTCCAGAAGATGATATGAAATGTAGATATGGATGAAATGTGATTGACAGTTGGTGTAAACCAGAAAAAATACCGGGGGAAAACCAGAGAAAATACCGGCCTTCATCCGCAACACATCACGCATGTGGTCTCCTGGAATAAAACCTTGGTAGAAAATGTCTAACCATTCTGCCACGTGACACCTTTCACTGCATCTGCAGACTTTAAAAGACTCATAAGAAAGGATCAGCAGAAATATTGAGCAACTCTCATATAGTGTCAAAAATATATATGTATTCCATTCTCGTGACTTTCTCTAAAAGTTTAGTAGCAAACTATTCCTACAAAGTAGAAGGGAAGTATAGGAATTTACTAGACTACAGCGATAGTCAAATCCTTTAAAAGCTGATTGCTATGTCATTGAAAGTCAGTTCTCTTTGCAGGTCAGAAGAAAAGTAAAAGAAAAAGAAATGGAAAATTCCTGGTTGAAAATTGTTTGGCGTATTTTAAAACTGAAACCTCTAATAAGAAATAACTCGGAAATGGTTATCTCCACAAAAATATATGTGGCATTAATTGCGTGTTTACAGGAGACCTATATGTTTTTGTATATCCCTTACGATTTGTCAGTGATGCAAAATGAATGAGAAGTATTTCATATGCTATTTCCAAAAAATTACAGTTACACATTTTATTTTGTATGCAAATATTTTTAATATACCTATGGTATTTTAATGAAAATTGTTGGAGCCATGTTTCGAATAATAAAAATGTTTTAATGAAAAATGATAATTGGTAATACAATTATTTTCATGTCAAGAGTAGGTAGGGGTAAGGGAATTTTCTTGAAAATCTTCTTGGAGGATTCTAAACTTATATATTCAGCTCCGTTTGAATTGACTTTTTGTTTTAGAGTTATCGTATTGACAGACATAAGGACACACATACTCGGAACTTTTTATAACATGTTTTTTTTTTTTTTTTTTTTTTTTTTTTTTTTGATGCAGCGTATTGCAATTTCAATGAAATCTTGGTATCAATTTTTTGTTGGAATTCAATACTTCTCTACCTATGTACTATTTACGAAGTATAAAAAGCAAAAAGCCCCATACACCTCAGTGGTATTCAAAACTGTATATACTGAAATTCTGTTCAGGGGTTATAATTATTCTGAATCATTCATACTTGTGCATAATTAAAAAGAAGTCACATTTGGATCAGAAACTGCTTACATGAAAAGTCGGTTACAAATGTACTAAATTAATTCATTGTGCATACCATATCGGTAGAGTCAGCGAGTCTTAGGAAGGAATGCAAACCACGACTATAAAAGCAGTTGCCTTGCTGGTCGCCATAGTAACCCAAATCGTGAATAATTTTGACATACCTAATGAGAGTGGTTTCCCGGAACTTTGGAATACAGCAAAGTTCCACATCTACAAGTGTTTTGGCATCGCCCTCTCGATTGCGTGTTGGAAAGCAATTTGGCACAACGGCATTTTCAACAGTTGATGGACTGACCTTCAGAACACCTCCCTGCCTATCTAGGGGTTCACGGAATACGTCGTGAAGGAGATAGCCAATCTTAGTGTGGTTTATCGATCCCTTGAAAGATTTACGGTTATTGGCTAGCGATCAACCGAATCTTTAGCACTATTTTATTAGGAGTAGCTCCAGTAGTTCATGTTGTCAGAAGTTTTAGGAATCATTTCTTAGGAAGCATATCATTGATGAACTTATCTTGAAGGATAAGAAAAGCTGTTTCCTTATAGGTGATTACGGTTCATCAACTGAATAAGCTAGTGAATGTTACCGGTTGTGCTTTTCCCTTCCAGTCCAGGTTTGTCATGAATGAGACAACCATCTATTTCGTAGAAGGTAGCGGTTAAATGTCTCGTCGACACCCTAGCTCATGCACCTACGGAATATAATAACGTTTCCAATCTAATTGTTTGCCATTATATAAATAAAGAATAACGTTAGGTAATGTTGGTGTGTTAAATGTGTTTACTTATTAAGCTATATAGCTGCAAGTGTCTTGCAATGTTTGAAACCACAAACCAAGACAGACAACGTGAAATTTGCTGCATATACACCATCAAAGCAAATCAAAGGAGCGAGTACACCAAAATAAAATTCCTGGGTCTTATTATAGATCGCAATATACATTGGAAAAAACTATATTGATTATATCTAATCCAAACTCAGATCTGCGTGTTTTATAATCAGATCATTAATTTAATTTTATAAATGAGAGTATTTTAAAGCAGATTAATATGATTATTTTGATTTTTTAATGACCAATGGAGCAATATTCTGAGGAAATTTGGTAGATGCCTAAACAGTTTTTATTATGCAAAAAAAAAACAAATAAAAATAATGGCAGTGGCAAAATAATCAACTCACTGCAAACCACTATTCAAAATGTTACGAATTTTGCCATTAGCTTTCGAACACATTCTAGCAGTGTTGTAGTAATAATAAATAGCCCATAAAAGTTTACAAAAATGCAGATATATATAACAAGCAACCTAGATATAGACAGAACTTGCATATTCCAACAAATTATAATTTGCAGACATAGCAAAAAAGGGGTTACTTCAATGGTAAGGTTTTATTTAACTCACTTTCATAAAGGAAATGTATATGAACAAAAACACGTTTAGCTCAGAATTAAAAATATATCTCATCACACACCTTCTACACAGAGGAGGATTTCATTCCATCAAAAACACTAGTAATAATTAATACACTGTTATAGATATAATATAAATGAATATTCTAAGAATGTTTACTATACGAATTGTTTTTTTTTTTTTTTTTTTTTTTGGAAACAGACATGTGGTTGTAAATTACAAAATTTAAACCTCTGAAAAACTCATTATCAGAGTTAATCTTTGTAAATAAATTTATTAATAATTATGAGAGTATACAATAAATGTAATTTCTGACTTTATCTAATCCTGAGTTGAACTATGTCTAATCTCAAAACAGGTCTACAGATTGCAATGTTATGTTCAAAAGGGATGTTCAAAGCCATACTTACTTATTGAAATGCATAGCGATGTAGTTAAGTTAAAACTTAATAAACCCTTTTTATACAAAATATAGCAAAGGTGGAGAATTTATACATAAATACTATGGACTGTTTTAGCCCCGACCCTGTCGTCAACTTCTTCTTATTAATATAATATTGTGATAATTTTGAAACCAGAAGATCTGTTGTTCAAATCCTAGCTACGACATTGAATTTTACAGCCAGACTCTACTGCCCTACACACGGCTAGTCTGGAAGAAACAATTATTTGACAACTAGGATAATTTATAAGTAATGTTAATTGTTTTTCGCGCCTTTTAACCAGACTATTGCATTACATTTTGCAGCTGACTCTACCTATTCAATCAGTAGTTACTTTGTAATTCGTTTTCATTTGGAGGTAGTGTCTCAACTCTAAACATTTTCCTTTGGATATGATCCTGGCCAAAGAGAATTTTCTTTTTATATACTATGAAATAATCGTGTGATAGAACGAATTGATGTTTTGCCCCGTATTATTTTAGGGTTCATGACCAGCGGTAATTTACACAAACATAGTTTCATAAATGTATGTCTATATGAAATACATTTTTGATTAGGCTAGTAGAGAATTGTAAGCGCGTGTACATATGACCACATCTCATAATTTCTATTTATTTTCAATACATAGGAACGACAAAATGCTTTAGGCACCAAAAATATCGTGATAGTCTCTGAGCTTGATTACGCACTTTCTGAAAGCGGCTCCGAACTTCTACCTCTGACTGAGCTATTGTGCAAAGGAGAGAAAGAGAGAAACTCTAGTACACAAGAGGCAAAGTCGAACGAACCGAGCTTGCCTCCACTCTAAGAAGCAACCTTCAGCAGTAGTCACACTCCACAACATGAGCCGAACACAGTGTGTTTTGCATGAGACTTAATATCTACTACAAGACAGCAGGTATTTTTCTGTTAAATTTTATTCCGAATTGGATTGTCACCCTAAATCTTTTGAGAAATAAATTACTAACAAATCCAAAATTTATAACGTGTTTTTCATGACAAAATGATTGGCAGTCCTCACTTCTTAGGTCTAATTGCTATATGTGTGAACTGCTTAAACAAACAGTTTATTGAGCAAATCCCCATACTCTCCAACAAGATTAAGGAATGTTTTTCCAACATTCCCGGTCCATAAATTCGTTGAGTGTTGAATAATGTGCTTAATAGTACCAGGCTTCATAAATGGAGAGCGATCATCACTTGGAACATGTACAAGTAAAGGTAAGCGTAAAACATTTTTTTTAATATTAGTATCGTTTACAATTGCTAGTACTATCTTGGGGAGAAACAGCGAATTGCTCCGAT
The DNA here is from genome assembly GCA_030762935.1 of Hymenopus coronatus. Classification (NCBI taxonomy): domain Eukaryota; kingdom Metazoa; phylum Arthropoda; class Insecta; order Mantodea; family Hymenopodidae; genus Hymenopus; species Hymenopus coronatus. The sequence continues at coordinate 59,974,702 of CM060891.1, forward strand.
GTTATTTTAATATGCATTCGTATAGCAGTGTTGTGGGAGCATAGGGCTTTCATCGCTTCCTCAAGCCAACATTGTGCTTCTTATATCCGCAAACTTGATATAAGTAAATACTTCTGTGGTAGTTTTTCTCTTTTATTCTCTTCTTTTCTAATCTCTCCTCTCCTCCTTCGTGTTAACTAAAATAAACAAAATATCGTTGAATAGAGATTTTGTAAACTTTAAAGTATTGGTTTTGTAAAACTACTTTTAAAAGGAAAACATTAAACAAAATACAAAATTTAACTTAATAATTTGAGCAAACTTTAGTGTATTCGTAAAAATTCTAAAAAAAAAAATAGTTTATGCAATATCATTGATGAGATACAAAGCAGCAAACCCAAAACTTAGCTTCCATGACGGTATAATTACACATTTATTGTGACTTTTGGATTGCAGCTAAATAAGCAGCCAACTCCATTACTAGTTCCTGCCAAAAAGTGATGAATAATATTATTCTTTATAAATGTTCTGAAATGAGATGATGAATTATTGAAAAATTAATAAGGAAAAATTTAAACATGGACAAAGCCCAAAAGAAACGAATACCGGCATCCTATTTCTGCTTTGAAACAAAAGGAGGTATAAACAGATTTTGGATAGTTATGGAGGATCAATCTGTTAAGATCGCAACAATATTAATTCTTATAAGTTGAACATATTATAACACATTCTCATACCCAGCAAGGATTTTCATTTGGGATATGAGAAAAATCGTTACAACCTGCATATGAAGGGTAATCCTGAATCGTCATCCGTTAATTGAATTTTACGTCGTAAACGCGCATGACGCGCTGGTAATTGGGGTTGCATGTTTGAGAGGATTAAAGGGCATACAAAGTATACAGTTTGTGAACGAATCCTCAGGTTAGGCATGTGTGTGCTATCTAGACTGCTAGCCGGTTAGTCTGCAAGCTGGACAAGCACACCAATACACCATAATTTTCCTTTGAACGCATACGTGTGTTATGGGAATCCTGCTTTGGCTGTAAAATACAACTAATACTGGGAACAAACAATACCATTGCAATTCTGAATTATATTTATTGCAAAATTTGTATATTTCAAATCACACTTCAACGGAACCAATCTTCCTTTTATTGTAAGAGGCAGAGGAGGATTTAAGTACTACATCCAGAGGAAAGGATGAAAGTTTTTACCCAGATCAAGGAGCGGCAGCTGCAAATGTTGTGGGGTCACTAAAGTTGACCACTAAAGATGGAGTACTCCTGCATCGCTCCTCCTAACGAACAGTCCAAAGTGCCCTGGTTCCGAACCAGAGGAGGAAGAAGCAGTTACAAGAGCATATCCACCGCGCAACACATACCACGAAACTATCCGTTAAGATCCAAACACCAAAAGATGATGAGAAATGAAACGATGGGCAATGGTGTGCTGAAAAAGTTGATGGTAAAAAAATCTCCCCAACATTCACCTAGTGACAAGGAAAATCACGATAAACCCAGGTAGAGTGGACAAAAGAGATCGAACTTGCGATCTCCCAATTGAGGGCCACAGACGAAGCCGGAGCCATCCAGCTGTGTAACCAAACTTTTACATTTGTGCACTAAATATTAATACACTATTGTTGTAAATTAACAAATGAAATTAATCTCAGCAAGACCTGTTTATCCCACAGAGAAATACATTTATGTCTTAAGCATTATCTTTTGAGAAGACACATTTCTATGATGAACATCTGCCAGCCCACCTTACATATCAGACTGTTTTTGTAAATTTTTTATTGAAACGGCATCCAAGTCTTTTGTTAATGTAGCTCTTGAGGTGTAAAAGGGACTAGCGAAAAGGTGATGCTGTGCCTTGACTCTTTGGAATCACGTTATCTCGAAAAATGGGACATTGTATGGCCTCCAAGACCCTCAAATTTCTTTGTCTCTTATTACTTTCTCTGTGGATATTTGTAAGGTAATACTTAAAATTGTCACCAAACCCATGAAGACTGTAGATGAATGTCCAGAACTAATGCTATTCTAGTAAAAATATAGACTTACTTCAACTTCCCATTTAACTAGAACCAGTTGTCAGTCGTTTTGCATATCAAAGGCTGCTCACGCTTTAAATCGGAAAACTACACACTGTTGAGTAAATCAAGTTTAACTGCTCTGTTGAAGGGCGAATACTGAACCGCTGGGATCTTTATTGTGACATTAAATTATCTAATTAGACTGGGTAGCACTTGTAGATAGACACCAATTTGAAATAACGGTGTCATCATTTAATCTGGAGTGTATGTGAGGCTTAGAACATTCAATTTCTCAAGTTGACGCACTAATCTGTTGACAACATCCGGTAGAGTACAAGCTCTGCTTTATATGGGTACTTTTTGTAACACAATTAATTTCAATTGCAAAGGGTTAGAAAATAGTCGCATGTCTGGATCCACTGCAGTTATATCTTCAAATTCTCTGTAATACTTGCCCAGAATTAATGTGTAAGTTATGTACAGATGAGGTGTTATTGTTTCCAAAGAATTTAAACATATAAAGTGAGTGTGAAATTTAGTGCAAGCTGATGGTGCCATAGACTATTTGATTGTGATCGTTGAAAAATGTTTAATATTATTTCTCATGTTGGAACTCTGTGGCCGGCAATAAACCAGCAGCTTCATTGCCATCTTGAACTCAAAGAGTCTTTTCCTAAGCTTAGCGAAGCGATATCACTGTTCTCAACCACCCCGACCATCACAATGTATGGTTTCTCGTCTAACGAGAAGTGTACAAGAACAGATACGTGGAAGGGGTATTGCAGGGGTGAGTTTGTTATGATCCCTTAGAGCTCTAGCGCTTCATGTCTGTCACACACATTAATACATGCAGTTCAATTTACATAAACGTAGAGGGTAGAAGGTAGAGCATGTTAACAGCGGGGGACACCTCCGCAGCTGCAACCCGGTACGGTTATATTCTGGCCTACCACCCCGATCCCCGGGGAAGGGATAAGAGAAACCACAAACCAGCACACAAGGAACGACGGAGCTAAGCACAGAGGCGCACAGAAGTCCCTAACAGTCACTAGATGGCAGCCCTGGCGCGCCGAGGAGGGTATATAGCGTCGGAAGGTCGAAAGGAGAGTTTCAATAGGAGGAAGCAGAGTCTCAAGCCACACCTGCTCCAACTGAAAGATGAAGAAGGAAAATTAAATGAAGGAATGAGAGGAAAAGGAACCGTGGTAGATATATAGCACCCTAGCATTCGCCTAAGCGGCCTTTGGAAAAACCCAGGGCCAGAGTGCTCGGTCAACTGGGAGCAAACCCGGACCTCCCGAATGCCAGTCCCAGACGAAACACCTGAGCCCCCTGGCTCTGTTACATAAACGTATAATTAATGTTTAATATAATCTGTAAAACTATATTTGTTTTATTAAACCACCTGTAGTCTAGTATTTTGAGAGTTAGAATCTTCACCACACGCGAATTAGAATACTAAATACATTTAACATGCTCCATAATTTTTGCGTGTTCATGTATTAATATTATTAATATTATTCAATATTATGTACTATATTTTACATGTAGGTATTCCCACAACTACGCTTATTATAAAATCGGTAAAAGCAATAATGTATTTGAAGCCTAGCCATTAAAGTAAGCTCTCTTAGAAATCACAAGAATTTTTAAACTAAAAAATTATTGATAGCGAAGATGCACGTTGATACAAATAGTGAGTTGACCCAAACTGATCCACGAAGAATGTTAATTGAAGTTAAAAATTAAGTTTCCAGAAAATACCATCCCTGATATGTATACATTATTGCTGAGGGAGCAGACACAAAACTTCCATTTAATTAATGAAATTAACGAACGGAAATAAAAATAAAAAGCAAATTGTCTCCAATTAAAGCTAAACAGCAAACTCGTTAAAATGTTATTTCAATGGAAAACAAAAGAAAACTGTCGAGCAAGATTCATAAAACATGCCCTATCCATTATCATTTCAACGATTCTACCTGGTAATTAGGTATAAGGTACTTTTGTATCCACATGATAATTATAATGAAAATCTTCATTTATTAATCCATTAGTAACGATAATGTAGAATAACGTAAATTGCTAATAGCAGAAATATATGTTCGCCTTGAAGTGAGGAAAGAAATAGATAACCAACGTTTCAAAAATGTAAGACATTCGCAGACGAACTTGTGAAATTTAGAAATGTTGCATTTATTATCAATTATACTCCGGAATACAAAAACTAATACATTCTATAATAAAATGCTATTTCTTCACATCAATTTCTTGAGAGTTGTTTGGGGAAAAAAATGTTCTACCTTTTTTATATCATCTCAAAAAAATCTCCTCGCGGTACAAAGTTTCAAGTTGAAACCAAATTAAGTTGTGTAGTCCACACATCTGTCCCATAAGCTTATCACATAATTTCTTATAAGACCTGGATTCCTTTGGAAAAATATTGAAGATGGCAGCATAATGCTTTTTGTGTTTTTGAATTAATAGAAGTTACTTATGAAGGCAACTTTCTCATTATTTTTACTTTCCTTAAAGTAGCAACGATAACTTTTTTTTTACTTTCTCTACACGTACTATGTACATAGTGTATAGAGAAGGTATTGCATTTCACCCAAAAATTCGATACTGATATTTCACCGGAAATATAAGTTTTGGGTCCCCCTAAATAAAAAAACAGCATTTTCAGAAAAATAGTCCGTGTGTGTGTGCGTGCGTGTGTCTGTGTGTCTGTGTGTCCATGGACAGCATAACTCAAAAACGAAAAGACCGTTGAATACCAAACTTGGTATTTAAGTTTGGTATCTTCCAAGGATGCGACATGAAGATTTTCAAGAAAATTCCCCCATCCCCAACTACCCTTTACATGGAACTTTTTTCGAAAATGTTGATTTTCTTAAAAATGTCTGTAAGGATTTTGATCAAAATATCGCATATTAAAGGTATTTATCTGATAAATAAACTGTATATCTTTAGTTTTATGGGAATACCCACTGAAGACTACTTTATTGGGATCAATTTTACAGAATTTTGCATAACTGCTAAACCGTAAGACACTGACAAAAACTTACCACACAGAAAATGTAGAGCACGTTAAAACACACAATTTATGTAATATACATATTTTTCGTGGGGTTGGTCGTTTTTTAGATATTCCATGTTTTTGGTTTCAGTTTTGAAAAACCTATACTTTTCTCATATAGGGATTTGTCAACTCCTGTCCATACAAACAAGGAAACTTCAGTCACATAGCAACCAGCTTTTGAATATCACTTTAACCTATGGTATGCCCTTATTTCGCTTCTACTTACAAGGAAACAAGCAATGACTATTTCTGCTAATTTTTCTCAGGTGAATGTAACAGATTTTATATCTCGCGAGAGGCAGACCACCCGGATCAAGCAGCTGCAGATGCGTATATTACGGGGTTCCTAAAATTCACAGTTGGAAACAGGGCAACCTCCACTTAAGCCACTTCATTCAGCTATAGTTATCTTAATTCGTTTAAGAAAATTTGTTCCTCAAGGAGCAAATTGTGTAATAACAACCAATGATTAAAGCTGCTTTATACTTCAAAACTCCACTCCTGTATCCACTCCACTTCAATGATCTTCGTTTCTGTAACACATGCCATCCTCCTAAAAGAATTACAGTTTATACTACAATTATCTACTGTTCTTTTTAGAATATTCGACAAATTTCAAAGTTATTGAAAAGAGTGCAGAAATGAAACTATAACAGCATATATTTAGAAACGTTAATACTGCGATAAATGTTTGTGCTAACGAGAAATATATTTATCTTAAAGGTTTTGACGATCTATTACAAGTTTTAACTATATAAAATTAAAGTATAACAAAAATGCTTCAGTATTTGTATCATTCTTTAGGTCACTCTCTGAAAAAAAACAAACAATAAAAACGCTATTGTATTCGAACTAGACTGAAAAAGAAAAGAAGGAAAACGGGAAGAATTTTCTGTTTTGAGTAGAGTTGGAGTGGAAAAACTCTAGTAACGTCTTCAGCAAGCATTTTCCATAGCTACATGTTTTCAACACAAAATAGACGTTTATCTGAAAAAGGAAAAAAGTAACATACTGCTCCCCCCTCTCTTTCTCTCTCTCTCGCTCTCTCTCTCTCTGTGACAGCGAGAGAGCTTTTCCATAAATGTTTTTATGTTTTTGGAAGAAGAGGGACGGAAGCAATACTCCTGCATTGTGTATTTTGAAATAAAACTGAGATGTTAAACTCAGTCAAGCGGAACGAATGACAACTATTTCTGTATTTACTGTCTGCTCCAGTTTTCACTGCTTCATTCACTTAAGCATTCATTCCTGCGTTCCAGCTTTTCATCCGATTAAAATAATAACTAATAGTGATATTAGCTAGGGGACCGCACATGTATTAGCGATTTGATTTCAAATTCTTATATCATTGATGCATGTGTTCATTAGCCTTCCTTTATTTAGCCACACATATTGTCGCAGGTGTTAGAGAAATTAACACGTGAAGAGCGGCTTCACTACCAAGGTTTAAAATGTGAAACCTGGACACAATGGAAATGCGCAAAAATGTTCCTTTTTTACTTTCTCTACACGTATATTGTACATAGTGCATTGGGAAGGTATTGTAGTGCATCCAAAAATTTCTTCGGAAATACGTGTTTTGAGACCCTCTGAATCGAAAAAAGCATTTTTAGAAAAATGTCCTATGTGGTCTGTGTGTGTCTTTGGGTAGCATAACTCAAAAACGAATAATCCAAACTTGGTATTTAACTTCTCTCAAGAAAGCGACACGAGAATTTTCAAGAAAATCCCTATACCCCAAAATATCATGGAAAACATTTCGAAAGTATGATTTTCTAATGACTGTATCGATTTTGATTAAAATCACTGATATGTAAGATATTTAAATGGCAAATAAAATAAATATTTCGAATTTTCTGGCAACTACCTCTAAAAGCCTCTTTATTCTGGATGATACTTTTTAATTTTGCATAACTAGTAAACCATCAGAAATAGACAAGATCTTACAGCACAAAAACTGTAGAGTGCATAAAACACCCAACTAGTATCATATACATTTTTTTTCCTGGAGTTGACATTTTTTCGAAATATTCCTCGTTATTTGTTTCAGTATTAAATTTTAAAATACCTAAACTTTTCTCATACAAGAGCTTGTCAACTCCTGGCCACGCAAAGAAACGGATTTCAATCTCATAGCAACCATTTTAAACATGTGACTAGTGTATTCCCTTATTTCCCTTCTATCTATAAGGAACTAAGTAATAAGACCATTTCCGCTAGTGTTTATTTCGATCAGTATGATGTGGATAGAAGAATAAGCTTATTAAGAATATTTTTTACAAAGTTGTAGAGCAAGTCATGTGAATGGAACACAACAGATTTTTCTGTAAATGTATGATGACGTCATCGATAGCTATATAAAGAAAGCTACACACCAGAAGAGTCAGCTTTCACTGGGAAGTTTGGAGCCTGCAATCGTAGCCACAGCGTGCAGCAGTTGCGTCCAGGCGACGAGACAAGATTACGATACGTCAAAGAGACAAGAGGAAATTCTACTGCAGAATTGTTACGAAAGTAACGGAATAAACACTTTGTTTTGTAATTAATGTTGAATTAAATAAAACGTTTTGTTACAGAGTTCAGACAAACCTGCGTTGACGAGTCACGCGTCGCATGTAAACAAGACGTTATTACGCATCTGAACTGTGTTGTCGTATTTCACAATACAAGTTACGTGCCAATCGTAGACGATTACATTTGAGATGCTACGAATGCATGTTGCTGGTCATTATAATCTACATACTTTGAGAGCAAATTATGATAATGATGATGACTGTTGCTGAACTGCAAATTAATTATGTAAATATTAAAATTATTAAAACCACTAAATCATTAGTATTTATTTTGACCACCGGTCCAACCTCAATCACTCTCCACAGCTAGTCAAAGGAGCCAGTCTACCACACAATTACTATCCCATTGTATCACTGCATAATGTATAAACACATAACTATATACAGGATGATTAAAAAAATCCTTTAAAAAGATTTGCGACTGGTTCCTTACATGAATACAAGGAAAATTGTTCAAATAAGAAAATGCCCCTAAACTCTTCGTTTTCGATTTATTGGGGTAATGTTATAAATCAAAACGTTTTAAAGTGACACATTATTCTATTTTTAATATAGTCAGCTAGTTAGGAGTTGTTCAACACAATCCCACTAAGAGGAATGCTCAAAATGCCCTCTTGCATCTAGACTGCATGCACTCGTCAAAGCATAGACTGTCAAATACTCCCTGTCGGTGCCGTATAGTTTCGCAGGCTTCCATAACGCGTATATTAAGAGTTTTGTCAACCAGGATGTCTGCTGCATAAACTAAGTTTAAGATAAAATCCAAAGGATTGAGCTCAGGGAAAACACAGGCCATGGGAATGGTCCTCCTCTGGCTATCCATTTGACATGCTAGTTAACAGCCAGTGCATCTCCACGTGTTTCTTATTATTTCCAGGGGCATATCTTCTGGGAGACTGTTCTGAATAAAGTCCCTGTAGACAAAACCTGTAAGGAAAGCTGGGAGAATGTGTTACACATCTGACAAATGTAAACAAGCAGCCATGACAACACACGGCCAATGTTACAACGGGTCAAGGCGTTCCATGAATAAGTGCATAGATAAATGAAGCTGTTGGGTTGGGTTGGAATAGGAAAGCCGTTGAACGTAAACATTCATTATTAAATTAACACAAAACGGAAGGGTTTTAAAGCATATGATTATAGGAATCTATGTTCTTGTTTCGGTATAAGAAATCCATCCCCAAACGTCTTAAAATTATTATCATACTGTATTTTACTACGGTTATGTTGATTCTGTCCCTATTGGTCTCCTAGACTAGTAGCGAAACATTTAAGATATACAACTACTGAAGTATGTTTTTCTTCCTTTTTGCATGCTATTTGTCCTTCTAATCTCCAGATTACTGGTAATACCTCAGTGAATTCATTGTAGTTATAAAATAGTCTATAGGTACACGATAAATATTCCAAACAAGGTCATATATGTACGAATTGGTGCATTTATTAAGTTACAAAATTAATGTGTATTGAGAAACCAACAGATTTTTGAGAAGCCTGCTATATAAATTACTAATTAATTTTAAATATAGCAATCAATTCTCTTAAAAGTGTAACTAGTATGTATAGTATGTATGTGCAGCAGTTCACTTGAAAAAAACCTCCTTTAACCTGGTAGGTCATATCGGTATGCTGAGGGTGAAATGTTGCTCAGGGTTCCATAGACCTTAAAGCTACTCGACTGGGCTTCTCAGGATAAGGGAATACCCCGGAAAAGATAATCTTACCCTGAGTTTCGAGCTCGAGACCTCTTGAATGTGATAGATACGCTAGTTACGCCGAGTTTCGTCCCCAAAAGACTTTAAGTCTGCAAGTTTAGTTTCTACGAGTAAACTTTAGCGGTTTGTGTTACTGCCTAGGAATGGATGAACTGTACAGCAACCCTAACAAGAGTTCTGCAGAAGTAAATTAAATGTTTGAGGAAGATCGAGGTGAGAACCGAAAATAGGCATTATGAACCAATATCAATGTATAAAGAGTTAAACTAGCTAAATATTAATACATTCCTTTTCCTTTCTCTAGACCGTATGTACAATGTACATAGTACAATGTACAAGTTTGGTGTTTTAAGTTCAGTATATCCCTACGAGCGGATGAACTGTTTCAGCAGAAGTAAATGAAATGCATAAGGAAGATGAAGATGTGAGTCGAATATTTTGAACCATCATTATGAATCAATATCAACGTATACGAGAAGTTAAAGAAGTCAAATGCTAATAACATTCTTTTTACTTTCCCTAGTCCGTATGTACAATATACATAATGAATAGAGAAAGAGTTGTATTCCATCCAAAAATTCAATATCGAGTTTTCACCGAAAATACATGTTTAGAGATCCCCAAGTGAAAAAAAAAACATTTTAGAGGTGTGTCTGTGTGCAGAAGAAAAGCCGGTTAAATAACAAGTTTGGTATTTATGTTGAGATCTTCCAAGGAGTGACACGAAGATTTTCAAGAAAATCCCTTCCCCACACCCAACTACCCTTTACATAGAACATTTTTCTAAAATTCTGATTTTATCAAAAACGCCTCTAACGATGTTTATTAAAATTACATGTGATTATGACATAGGAAATGTATGTATTGAATTTTATGGGAAAAGCCTTTGAAGACCTCTCCATTCTGGATGGCTTTTGTGTAACTGGTAAACCGTAAGGGATAGACAAAGCTTACTACGCAAAACAGTAGATCTCATCAAAATACGCCATTCATGTCGTATACATTTGTTGTAGAGTTAACTGTTTTTGAGATATTCCTAGTTATTGGTTGTTTAACTCCTTTCAAACGGAGCGCCCATTTTTTCGTCTCTCTTTTGTTTACTTCTAGCAAGCAAAGAAAACCGAATTTCAATTGCTTCGCTTAGCACCAGTTTTTAAAGATTTTGACCATTGCTTTGGCCTAGTGTATTCTATTATTTCCTTTCTACTTACAAAGAAAAAATAGTATTAGACCAGTTCTAGCAATGCTTGTCTTGATTAGCATGACATCGATAATAGAATAATAATTTGTAAGGAAAGTTTGTTTGTGGATCATTACAGAAAGGCATGTGAATAGAACATATTGGATTTTTTCTCAAAGCTTTGATGCATTATTCTGTCGATATAAACCAGAATAAAATTTGACATTACTTCCAGTTAAGGGTAATAATGTAAAGAATCAACAACGAAGTTTAAACACAAGCGACAAGGTATTTTGGTGGTTCGTGGGTGAAGCATATCTAATAACCAAGAGATGCTCCGGTCTTCATTATCGGCTTCCTGCTGTGGCAAGGATATCAGGCCAGTAGCATTCGCTTATGTTCCTGAGGCAAGTGTTCCTGATCTTGTGGTAGATAACCTGCTGATGTGCTTAAGTAATAGCCTTACGTAACACATCGTTAGAGACAGGGCAGCTTGCCAAGGAGACCCTCCCTTCATCACTCCACTGTAATACTGAACACATTTCAAGAAAATCTGTTACAGTTTGCGAAAAACAATGTACCGGTGCATCTGTATTTAGACAGTATCAGCCTCATATCAAAATGTTGATGCTTAAAACACCTATAGCATTAATTAAATAGAAGCTCAAAAAACATTCTTAGACTTTTAAATGCAGGTGCTAGATTATAGATATAGCTATTTTGATAATAGCTTAATAGGTTTCCACTTCACTGTATTTTTTGCTATCTCTCTTCGCTAACAGTTTTCCCACAAATCTATCACATATAGACTTAACTCGTCACGAAATGAACATGCCTATCCGTTTTTCATCCACGTATTCACTCCTCAAAACGTGACGTTACTGGCCTAGGTAGTGTGGGGTCATTGGCCTTGCAGAAAGCATTCAAACTTGCAAGGATCCTAATACTGCACTCATATCGCAAATGCCTCTGTTTCACCTGTGTGCTATAAGCAGTCCATTCTCCAAATACAGGTTATCCTTAAAATAGCTAGCTATTTCGTGATGGGATTAAATTACTCTCTTTGTCACATGGCATCGACATGTGAGTCCTAAGTACACAAAAGATTTACACCGTGCTTAGCTGCGACGTTTTCAACAGAAATTTAGGAAGGATGGACCAACAAGTAAAACCATTGGAAACTGTTAAATACGTTTCAACGAATAGGCAATGTTGCTGACCAGGCTCGTCCAGGTCGACCTGTCACAAGCTCAGCTGACATTGACGCAATACGAGAATCAATTGTCTAAATATGTACGTTGTCTTTCACGTCAATTGCAAATTTCGAAATCCTCAGTGTTCAAAGTGCTGAAATTCACTTTGAAGAACCGTGCTTATTATTTACAAGTGCTACACCAACTCCAGAACGGAAAACTGAAACACAGGTGTAATAAGTTTAATCATGGCTGCATTTCGCTCATTGACGAAATTCGTGAAAGTTGTGCAAAATCATTCATTCCATAGAGAGATGATGAGATAGAGGTAACCCTAGGCATTGGTTTCACCAGCATGTATAAAATATTCTATGATCATTTAGACGTGGAAAAGGTTTTCTCTCGTTGGATCCCAAATAAATTGCCTCAATGTCGATTGGTGCACACAATTGCTTAAGAAATACACTGATGGGGCGTCAAAAGAACGCATATAAGATTGAAACAGATGATAAATTAAGGATCTATGAAGATAATCCGGAACGTAACAGCATTCCAGTATAGGTTTTTAAAGATGAACTAAATTCAACAAAAAGTGTAAGCGTTAAAATCACTTCGAAACAGATGGTTGCCTGTTTTTTTGTTTCTTCTGAAAAACTGGGTGTAGCATTTAAAAGAATGCAAAAAGATAAATTTGTATGGTATACAACAAGTCGTTTTCCGGAAGTCTTCGGTGAAATTAGGTTAACAAACAAGTGCAGTCGGAACGTTCTTCATCAAGACAATGTGAACGCTCACACATTTCTGTAACAACCAAATATTTGAACTCATAAAACCGAATTGATGACTCATCTGTCGTGCAGTTCTGAATTTAAACCCAATGACTTATTTATTTCCCAAGTACAAGAATAAAATGCGCGGACAACGATTTTCGAATAAATATACTTTTATAACATATTCCTTTTTACTTTCTCTACACGTACTGTGTATATGGTGTACAGAGAAGGTATTGTATTGCACCCAAAAATTTGATACCGAGATTTCACCGAAAATGTACATTTTGAAACCCCCTGAATCCACTATGGGTATCATAGCTCAAAATCGAAAATTCCGTTAATACCAAACTGGATATTTTAGTTCAGTATCTTCCAAGGATACAACAGGAAGATTTTCAAGAAAATCCTCCCACCCCAACAACCCTTTACATGGAAAAAATGTCTATACTTTTTATTTTCTCAAAAATGGCTCTAACAATTTTTATTAAAATATCATATATTAAAGAAATTTATACGACAAATAAAATTTATATCTTGAGTTTTCTAGGAATAGGTTCTGAAGACATCTTTAGTCTAGATGAATTTTGCAATATTTTGTATAACTGGTACGCCGTAAGAGATATACAAAAACTCACTGTACAAAACTCATATAAATCGTTTAAACACACAATTTATGTTATTAACATTTTTTAACATTAACCGTATTTTAAATATTCCTTGTGAATGGTTTCAGCTTTAAAATACTTAAATTTTTCTCAAACCGGAATTTGTCAACTGCTGTCCATACAAACAAAGAACTTCATTTACATAGCAACCAGTGTTTGACCGTCACTTTAACCTATGGTACTCCCTTATATCGCTTCTACTTACAAGGAAGCAATTAATAAGACTATTTCTACTATTTTTTCTCGATTAGCTTGAAGTACATATAAGTATGAGCTTTTTAAGAATACGGTGTTGCAGAGATGTAGAGAAAGTCATGTGAATGGAAACATTTTTATGTTTTTTGGTAAACGCATCCTCGATCCCTTCCTTTCATTCGTTCATTAAATTATCTCTACTCTTAGTTTTGCTATATTTTATAAGTTCTTTTCTTGCTTCAAAATTTTCTTCTTTTTTTTGCTTTTCCTTTTCCGCATTCTAAAAAGCATTACAGTCTGCTAGTATTTATAGTAATTACAACAGCCCTACATTTATGCAGGCAACCAGGTCCTTGGGGAAAGCTCAAAGTGCTTTTGGGATATAGAAGCCTCCCTAAAACAAAGAAAGAAGGGCGCCATGATTATCGGGAACTTGCTCTGGTGAGGATATCATGCATCACCGGCATTGCTTTGGTCTCGAGGTGAGTGTGTCTGATCATATGGGAGATAGGCCGGTGATTTGCTTAAGTAACAGCCTCGAGTGTATAGCGTGGGGGGGGGGGCAGGCTTCCCTTCCACCCGTTTTTGGTTCCTGAGATTTACGGTCCTAAGGGAAGAGTTGTACAAGCTTAATTTCTCTCTCGCTCTCAATCTCGGGCAAAGCTTTTACGTTATGATCGTCATTCGTATGAACTAAATGTCCATTCAAAGGGCGAAGTAATTAAAACAAACGGCAAGTCGCTCTCTACCAAGAGTTTTAAAACTTCTCGACGTATGCTGACAGTTTCATGGATCATTAATCCCAATGTTTTATTGCCACCATTCGTCTTATCTCTCGAGAATTCCTTTAATTAAATAAAGCCGTGTTATCTGTCACGGGTTCCAGGAAAAGAACAGTTCTATTATACCATTCGGTTACGGAGCTCAATATATCATGGAAACACGAAATAGCAAATGTGGGATTTCACACAATACACAGTCCTTGTACACTGATTTTGTGTGTATCATGCATTATCATTCACGATACAATTCAGACGCAATATTTAATTGCATAAATCGTGTTCAAGATATCCAGAGTTTGAATCCCGGTTAGGGTGAATTACAGGAATAAAACTTTTACTACGGTTTTCAACTCCAAGCACTATTGAACCCAAGCTCATTAGAGTATCATTTCGTCGATTTAATTTATGTTCCTATATTATCTACTGATTAAATGCTTTTAAACTGAAAAAGGACTAAATGGGCAAAAATCGAAAGACAATTTTTTCACTTTAAGGCCGAAATACTTTAAGTTAACGAGTAATAAATAATAATCATAACGAAATGTATAGTATAGTCTGCTTTAAAAATTCTTATTATATAAAAGCTAATACATTTTAAATAAATATCGTTCTAGGTGTGTTAAACAAATTAAATTCTCTCCTACTTATTCCATATTAACAAGGGGAAGTATACAATTCTACCAAATATTTGATACCGATGTTCAGGCTTTTTGAGGCTCCATGGACCCAAAATGCATTTTATAAAATGTGTACAAACAGCTTTCAGAAAACGATAGTCGGTTAAGTGACACAACCTCTTTACTTCAACTACACTTTCATGGGTATTATTTCATTATTTTTATTTTTCAAAACTAGCACCAGCAGTTTTTATTAAAATACCATATGTATGACATTTTTATGACAAATAAATAAAATAATCTCGGAATGGTCTATGAAGACCTCTTTACTCTGTGTTGCTGTTCTTTAATTGAAAAATCGTAAAGAGAAATATGTAAACATACACATATATCTTATATATATATATATATATATATATATATATATATATATATATATATATATATATAAATATTTATATATATATTATATATATAATCTTCCTTTGTATTAATTGTTCGCTTTATACCACACCTTTAGCTAAAATTGACATATTGACGGTCTTTTACCTGCCGGCAATGATGTTAATTCTACTATAAATTCTATTCAACAATGGGGTCTCACTCCTGGTTTGAAATTTTCTCCTCCTAATGTATTCACTGCAGTCGGCAACAGCTTTTGCCTTGCTTCTTCTATAGCGCTTACAACACCTTCTCATTTTGTTACCATCTTCCTGCACATGTTTAATGTAAACTCACAGACAACATAGTTCATAACTATATATAAAAAATTGTGAACTGATATACTGTATTTATAATATAGCTTATACCTTTTGTAATTAACAAAATGAATAAATAAATTTATATATATATATATATATATATATATATATATATATAAATGTATCGTGTTCCGATCAAGTACTCCAGTTCCTCAGCTACAATTAGAAAGTCACGAATGGCACATTGAGTTTTAAGGTGGTTATTATTTTTTTAATGTCTTTATTATCGCCATAAACTATGTCAACAATTTAGCCTATTGTTATATATGGTCTCTCAAAAATTACTTCAAACTTTAAACTATTATAAATATTAAATATTTGAGATCGGAAAAAATAGGTTACATACTGAACACACAAAGAAATTTTATCAAACATTGGAAAGATATCCTCCGTTTTCTTATTTAACGTACACCATTGTTTCTGCGACTTCATCTGCAGCATTTTGCAGATAATATCTTGGAAAATTAGCAATTTCTTGCAAGATAGCATCTCTCCTATTTTTAAAGAATTTGGAATTTCAACTGTAGCATCTTTGTATGTATTTGCATGCTTGAATTTTATTCATCTCCAAAAGACAGATGAGTTACTTTTTGCTGATATACATAGCCATTACACAAAGTGTAGAAATAATATGGTACCTCCTAAATTTGGGTTACAGAAATCTGTTAACTCTCATCTCTATCTTGGAGTGAAATTGTATAATAAACTACCTTTAAATATAAGACAAATTTCAAATGAAAATTCTTTTAAAATTAGTGTAAAAACCAGAATTAAGGAACTTAATTTTTACAACATACAAGAATATTTAAATATCGATGCATTTTAATGATGGCTGACGAAACCTATTGCATTGTATGTATGCCAAATGGTGAAATAAATTATCATTATCATTACCATCATCATTATCAGTTGCTGTTAGGTTGCTGGGTATGGCAGGAAAACTCGTTCTTTAAGGAAACCCTACAACCAAATTCGGTCGGATTTAGATCTGGAAATGGCAGCCACTTTGTTAGAAAGTGGCTACTTATGACGGGGTCGTAAAAGTTGTAGATATGAAACACCTCAGCAACAGTGATATCATTGACTACCTTTGGCCTTTCAGATTTCTTCATATCGGCAATAAAACCAGTTTTCTCAAACTTCTTGATTAATTCGCCATAATTACGAATGGAGCATGATGGGCTTGCTCTTAACTTATTTCTGAGGGTTAACCAATTTCACTCCTAGCTAAAACTTCGCTGAACAGACACTGTATATATGAGCATTCTTCACTGATTCCTTTCCTGCTTTAATTCAGAGGATTCAAATAATATGTATTTCTCAAATACTAATGTGAGATTGAGATCATTTCCACCCTTTAGTCTTCATCCGGATCTGGTCGCCCTTCGACTTTCTCAACTCCTTTCCTCTCAGAGGGTATGTAAGTTCGTAAGTCACAAAAGGCCATAATGGCCTAAATACAGTGCTGTGTCCCAATAACTTGGGGGCCTCAACCCGATAATACTAATCCAACATATGAAGTAACTGCAAGATTAAGAAATATTTATAGGTAGGTATATTTTACCATCATTAACAATATAACGTTTACACTGTAGAAAACAACAGCTAGATTTCTTAATATTATATTCCATCCAAAAATTCGATACCGATTTTTCATCAAAAATATGTTTTGAGGTCCCCTTAGTCCAAAAAAAAATTTTTAGACAAGGATCTCTGTGTGTCTGCCTGTTAGTCTGTGGACAGCATAGCTGTGGTATTTAAGTTCAATTTATTCCACAAGGATTTTCAAGAAAACCCCCTCACCCCCCAAACTACCCTTTACATGGAACATTTGTCGAACATTTTTATTTTTTCAAAAATGGCTCAAATGATTTTGATTAAAATACCTCATATTAAAACTACTTACAACACAAATAAAATTTATATCTTGAATGTTATAGAAATAGTTTCTCAAGACCTGTTCATTCTGGATGAATTTTGCTGAATTTTGTATAATTGCCAAACCATAAGAGATAAACAAAAATGTATCACACTTAAAAGTGTAGATCTCGTTAAAACACATATTTTATGACATATACATTTTTTCGTGGAGTTGGCCGTCTTCGAGATGTTCCTTGTTATTGTTTTCGGTTTCAAAATACTTATACTTTTCTCATTCGGGAACTTGTCAACACCTGATCACGCAAAGAAAGGGAGTTCAATCCCATAGCACTCACATTTTAAAACATTTGAGTGTCGGTTTAGTCTTTATATCCCATTATTTCCATTTTACTTATAAGGAACTAAGTCATAAGACCGTTTCTGCTAAAGTTCATCTCGATTAGCATGAAATGGGTAGAAGAATAAGCTTATTAAAAATAAGTTGTTAACGAGATGTAGAGAAAGAGAAGCGAATGGAACACATCAGATTTTTCTTTGTTGTTACCTTTGAGGTTTCTAAGCCATATTTTGCTTTTCTCCTTATACTAAATTATAACACAGCTTGCTTGTTCTTCACCATTACCTTCTTCCATCTACTAGCTGTTCTTTAATGTTCCTTGCTGCTTATTTTCTTGCGAACCGAACTTCGCAGGAGTTTTTTTTTTTTGTTTTTTGTTTTTTTTTAGGAGGAGGAGGAAGTTCAGCCAAGATGTTTTTACTTCCGCAGCATTTCGTTTGAGTTGAAAGTTTTCTTTGTATTACAGCTCCCTATTCCTGTTATATATCTCTGTCTTGCTTGTTGAACACGAGTCTTGATTTTATGTTGATTGAACCTCCTCTGTACACCCTTAGCATGAATAATTAATGTATTCCTGCAAAATATAACTTGTATGTATCAGACTGCGTCTGCTAACAGGAATGTTTAGTGCATACAACAAAGTGAATGCAATTACCCAGTGTCTATTAAATTTAATATCTATTACATTTAATAGATCTGTATGGAAAGGGGAAAAAGGGGTGTCGCGTGACTACACAGGCCGCAGTCTCAAAGAGCTGATAAACGTAAACGTGTCTGGTGCCTGAGCAAACTTTCTTCAACACTCTCTGACCAAAGAATATAGTTTTTATTGAAAATGTCTTAATTATTTTAAGTCCGTAAATTGTTACAGCTAGTTTTGAGAAAAGGAAAATTTTAGACAAATAATTATAGGAGAGGTAATTTGGATTTGGAGATTTTCTTTAAAATCTTCATATTGCATCCTTGGACGGTACTGAACTTAAATACTAATAGGTATAGGTATTTTAAAGCTGAAACTAATAACAGGAATATCTAAAAAACGGTAAAATCTACGAAAAAATGTATATAACATAGATTGTGTGTTTTAACGAAATATAAATGTTTTGCTAACTAAGTTTTTTCCTATCTTTTACGGTTTACCAGCTTTACAAAATTCCGCAAAATTCACCCAGAATAAACAGTTTTCACAGGCTATTTCCAGAAAATGTAATATATACATTTTATTTCATGTAAATACCACATTTATTTTACTTATTTTAATCAAAATTGAGAGAGATATTTCTGAAATAATCAAAATGTTCTAAATTTTTGTTGTTGAAAATCTTCGTGTTGCATCCTTGGAAAATGCCGAACTTAAATACCAAGTTTTCGTTGTGCTATGCTGCCCACAGACGTGCACACACAGACACTTTTCTAAAAATGCTTTTTTTGGGGGGGAGGGATTATGGCGGCCATGTATTTCCTGTGAAATCTCGGTATCGAGTTTTTTGGTGCAATAAACTACCTTCTCTAGACACTATGTATATAGGATGTGTAGAGAAAGTAAAAGTAAAAATTAGAATTCTTTTTATGTATTCACAGTCGTGTCATCTACTGCTCTACCGATTTAGACGAACTTTTTGATATTATTGATTCACACTTTCGTTGCTTTATGAACGGAGGAATGGGAGAGAATGACTAACGAAGGATTATGTTTAGAGGAGTTACATTGATTTTCAGTAAACGTCGTTTGAGTCCAATCAGTCGAGCCCTTAGCCACGGGAATTTTCTGCAGCGCTTCGTCATCGTTTATAAATCTCTTGGTTACAGGAAAAAGTTGGCTCTTCTCTAAACCCTGTAAACTCTGCCCGCGTACTGAAGCTTCCATTTGCATATCGATTACACGGAGCTTGATCATGAAATGAGGCCTGAAATGACCAGCTCTTCTGAAGGTTTCAATCTCCGAGCCTAAATGTCTAACTCGCGCAAAAGTCCAAGCAAAAGGCTAAAACCATTCCTCCTCTGCTACAAATGCTCTAAAATTATAGCTATCACTTTCGTTCATTTTAGGGAGCTTTCTGTGACGGGAGTATAAACTATAAGGACTGAAGTATTCACCTAAAGTAATGAAAACTACTAATATGTTCAATCTGAGTAGAATATTACCGGATATTTTGATATTTCTAATCCATTCTTGTGTCCTTTATACAAACAACACTTATTTTAACGCAATATGTGTTGCTTACTAAATGCAAAGTAGTTTTGAGAATATTTATTCAGCTTACTTACAACAAGCATTTTAATTAATGGCTCTGCAACCATTAATATAAAACGTACGAATGGACGCACAACCTCTCTGGGGCTAAGAGGAAAATACACAAAGAATTGCTCACCATCTGGACGGAAAAATCCATAAAAAAACTGCACGATACGTCCCTAATTGATGCCAAATTTACTAACCTTGAATCTCTCTTCCTGTCATCAAATTTAGCAGGAATTTTAATATTTTCTTACATTTTGCACCCTGTTCAGTTCCAGTTTTTGAACTCTAACAGAGGAATGGAACAAGAAATATTGATGGTGAGGGCAATGAAATCACAGGGTTTTGTTGTCCTGAGGATGTATTGGAAACAGTGAAATATCTGGTTATTCTGACGTGAAAAAGCACTGATGCCATTGTTATAGAAGAAAACCATCGTGTAAAAGATTTGAGAAATCAGTGGATACATATGATTTCGCTGTTGCTCTATTCTGAGAGTATAGAATGATGTCTAGTTGAGTTTCGTTATCTGGTACTATACCGGATTATAGAGACAATTCTGGTGGTTTAAGACGTTCAATTTTTTTCGGCAACGGTTAATAAGGTTTCTCTAGTTTGAATGCCATGCTAGTTTATTCAAATGTAAGTCCTAATATCTTCAAAGCAATGCTATTGTACTTAAATCAACACGATAAAACTTCCCTTAATTCTGATTTATCTATCTTCCCCAATTGCAAGAAACACTATTCAGTTAGATCTGAAAGATCAACATTATTTCATTAAAACATTAAGTTTTATTGCCTTTGCCTACAATAAAGAAATGCAATTCATAGCTGAAAAACCAAAAGAAATGTGAGTACGAAATTACTCCGTGCACTAGCTTCTCTTCGTTAATCTTTCACTTAAATAGATTCTGTTATCATTACCAACGTATCCATTGATTGCCTATTGGAGATGAAGTATTGCATTACACCCAAAAATCATAAATAAAGTGAGATTTCACTAGAAATACGCGTTTTAAGGCGTCAGTGTCCCTGTTTATAAACAGCTTTAACTCGAATTGTTTAATGAACAATTAAATTGCATATTTAGGTCTAGCATATTTCACGAATACATGGACAGTTTTACTCATAATTTTCATACCTTCAGTTAGCTTTAATGATCATAATTTTATTATGATTAACAAGTACACGTTTTAATTTCTCTACCAGGTGCTATATACATAATAAGTATGGAAGGTATTGTGTTGTATTCCACCCAAATATTCGATATCTAGATTTTTTCGGAGATATATTTAAAAGTCTCCTGAATAAAGAAAGCATTTTTAGGAAACAGCGCCTATGTGTATGTGTGTATTTGAGAGAGAGAAATAAAGAAAGTTGGTGTTTTCTTTCAAGGAAATCTCGCACCCCAAACTAGCCTTACATAGACACTTTTTCGGAAACAGCGCAAATGTATGTCTTGAATTTTATGGTAATAGTCCCTGAAGCTGTCTTCATTCGGGATGACTTTACATAAGCGGCAAACTGTAAGAGATACATAAAATGTTACTACACAAAATTGTAGTTATCGATAAAACTCAGAGTTTGTGTCCATTGCACTTTTTGTGAAGTTAAGCATTTCTGAGATATCCTTATTATTGGTTAATTTTTTCCAATATTTCTCTCAAGTGAGAACTCGTCGCTAGTTTTTAATGTCCTTTTTACTCCTAGTCCTTTAAGAGAATGGAGTTTCAATGCCATAGTGGCCAGCTTTTAAAGAATTTTTCTTTCACCTTATTCTAATATTGTATTCCCTTATTCTCCTTTTAGATTTAATAAAATATTAGACAACTTCTGTTCTCGTGTCACCTCAATTATCACAAATTAGATAAAAGAATAAGCGTTTGTAAGAATGGTGTGTTATAGAAAAGGCATAGAAAGTCATAAGAATTTAACACAGATATTTTAAATTAACTTTTAAGTTAAAAATCGTCCATGTATTAACATACCGGTTTTCACAGGATACACGAATTGAAAACTTATGATATATTTAGCACAATAAATTTTACACCTTATAAGGGATTATTTGAAATGCATATAGTAACTAAATTTTTGAGTACAACTGTTTTAAAAATAGATTGCATATTCAATCCAATTTTAAAATTTACTCAGAGTTTAGACTAAATATTCATTTCATGCAAAGATTGATTATATTGTTTATTATTACTATTATTATTGTTATTATTATTAATATTTGGAGGCTCCTGCAACAAGATTTAGATATAAGACCTCGTCTATCTTCAAGGGCTCCTAAACTAAAAATCTTATGTGTATGAAATAAAATACTTCTTTCAACGCTATGCTACTCGAGATAAACATAAGCAGAATTTTATAATAGTTCCTTATAAGTAGAATGGAACTAAGGGGATGAATTAGGCTAAAGTATTAGTCATGTTTTAAAACCTGCCGTTATGTGATTGTCATTGCAAATCACTTCTTTGCTTGGCCAGGAGTAGAACAAAAGGAAAACGGACACTTCCGTCTGAGAAAAGTATAAGTACTTCACAATTGAAACTGATAACAAGGAATACCTCGAAAACGGTGAGTTCCACGAAAAAATGTATAGGTCATAACTTGTGTATTTTAACAAGATCTCTATTTTTGGTATAGTAAGTTTCTGGCTATCTCTTACAGTTTATTAGTTATGCCATATTAAGTAAGATTCATCCAGAATGAACAGGTATTTAAAAGATATTCCTAGAAAATTCAAGATATATATTTTATTTATGATAGAAATGGCTTTAATATATGGTATTTTAATCAAAATCGTTAAAGCAAATTTTAAGAAAAATAACGTTTTCGAAAATGTTTTCATGTAAAGGGTAGTTAGGGGTATGGGAATTTTCTTGAAAATCTTCGTGTCGCATCCTGGAAGACACCAAACTTAAATACCAACATTGATGTATACCAGTTTTTTCGTTTTTGAGCTATGATGTCCACAGACACACAGAAAGATAGACAGACACACCTGTTTCTGAAAATGCTTTTTTTTTTTTGCATTTAGGGGGTCCTAAAGCATGTACGATTTCCGGTGAATACTCGATATCGAATTTCTTGGTGGAATACAATACTTCTCTATCCTTATGTACATTATACATACGGGGTTAGAGAAAGTAAAACTAGTATATATAAGGAAAATAAGGAAAATAAAGGATGAGGTTTTGCCAACACCAGAATTAGTTTTTGAAGATTTATTGAGGTCCTACTTAATTGCTTTACGTTCAGGGAATTTTATATATCTGGAAAATACAGAAGATAGATCTAAATCCATAATACTCTCAATTGCTGTCTCGTAAAAGCATGTAATAATACGAGGTATAATAGCAAAAGGATTATTTTTTAAAATGTAATAAGGGTTTCATGAAAGGTTTATATAAATTTAGATTTTAAAGACGTTTAAAATGTATTTCTTGTTCTTTTTAAGATTCTAATTATTATTTAATTTGTTTAAAATCTCAGGAATATGATTTAAAAAAGCTTATGTGCTCCATTTACATAACTTCTCTAGCTATTCGATAACAAACTATTCTTACAAAGGCGTATTGTTCTATCTACTTCATGCTAATCAAGATAAACTTTAGCATTTCGGTCTTATTACTTGCTTGTTTGTAAGCGGAAGGGAATTAAGGGAATACACTACGCTAAAGTTATAGTCAAAATTTTCAAAGCTGGTTTTTGTGCGTTTGAAATTCGGATCTCTTCAAATATCCAGGATTAAAACGAAGGAAAAAGTAATATCATATTTCCGTTTGAGAAACGCTTAATTGAAGGTAGTAACAAGAAATATCTTCACAAAATGGCAAATGGTAAATTGTGTTTTAACCAGATCTATATTTTTCTATCTTTTACGGTTAACCTTAATCCAGAATAAAGAGATCTTCAAAAGTTATTCCCAGAGAATTCAAGATATCATTTTATTTTTTATGTAAATATGTTTAATATAGGTTATATATGTTATTCAAAACCGCTTGAGCTATATTTGGGAAAGTAAAAATGTATTGAATATTCCATGTATGGGAAGCTTTGTGTGGCGAATTTTCTTGAAAATTGTCGTGCTGTATCCTTAAAAGATACTGAATTTAATTATAAAGTTGGAAATTTAACTTAATTTTCGTTTTTGACTTATGTTCTTCACATTAACATAGACACAACTTGCACCATTTTATAAAACTGGTTTTGAATAAAGGAACTATAGTTCAACGATTTCTCTGTATAGAATTTTTGCTATATACTAAGTAGAGAAAATAATGATATTATACGAAATTAAGTAAATATGGTGATTCTTACCATTTCTGAAATTTTCACCTTTCATCCCTTCGAGCTACTTGGCTTTCGTGTTCTCAAGATAAAGGTAAACACCGATCCCGGGTTCAAACCCAGCGGAAAACGATGGCCTTTTTCGGGCGTAAAAATCTTAGCGTGGCTTCTTTTGCAGTAAAGCCGTTGGTCCAGCGTCTTAGATTTACGGCACATTAAAGAACCTTAAGCCTGATAAAAAGGCCTCTGAGCAAAATTAAGCGGTCTTTCACGCCCAGTATAAAACAGAACGCTGAGAACAACAGCAGTTAAAAAAGGTCCATGAATAAAAATCCATTTCATTTTTCCCTAACGGAAATTCGAACTCAGGATCTCTTAAACGTAAAGTAGAGGCGCTACCGTATAACCTTTGATTTGTCATAGTCTCGTATTTACGATATATTGACTTGCTTTATGGAATTTCTGAAATTATATTCACACAGCATTCTCAATCAATAAAATATTCACTTTTTATATATTATAGGATTGAATAAAAAATGGAATTTCATAATATTAATGATTTTTCTTTTAAGAATAATTTAAAATCAAACAAGAATTAATAAGACTGAATTTGTGGTCTGGTGGTTAGCACGAATTTCCAGCTGAAGGATGGACGTTTTCTCTACCCAGGATTACTACATATTTTTCCTTTAGTATGAAAGAATTAAACAGTTGATTATATGAAGAATTTAAAGACAATTCAATGATAATCCAAACCGTCACACCATTGTCGGAAGCAATTGCTCTAAAGGATGCTTGAAATGGAGAGAAAAAAAGAGAAGTAATATCCTCTAGAGTCCCGAAATCAAATAAACATAATTGTATTAATATTGCTGTGCATAATTAGTTTATATGGGTAGGAATATAACAAATTTGTAACAACAATGTTAATGCTGATTTTTGAGGGGCTTGGCTTTTGGTGGGTTGCAGAATCAGATTTAAAAAGTTATAAATTTTATGCTGTGAATTAACATGTATTATTAATGAGAATGTTTGAGAGATCAAACGAACTTATTTCAAGGGGGTTCGAGCGGCCTTTAAGGGTAGTAATTGCGTTTTTTAGCATTTCATATTTTTACTTTCTCTATACGTATTATATACATAGTGTATAGAGAAGGTATTGCACTCCACCCAAAAATTCGATACCGAGATTTCACCGGAAATATATGTTTTAGGGTTCCCTTCATCTAAAAAAAGCATTTTAGGAAAAAGGTCCGTGTGTGTCCGTATGTCCGTGATTTCGTGTGCCTATAAACACGATAACTCAAAAACCAAAAGTCGGTAAAATACTAAACTTGGTATGTAAGTTTCGAAAATTTTGATTTTCTCAAAAATGACTCTAACGAGTTCGATTATTATATCGTATATTAAAGTCATTTACCTGACAAATAAAATGTATATCGTGAATTTTCATGGAATAGTTTCCGATGATTATTGTTGATGACTTTTACGGAATTTTGAATAACTGCTGAACCGTAAGAGATGGACAAAAGTTTACTACACGAAAAATGTAGAGCACGTTAAAACACACACTTTATGTGTCGTGGAGGTCATCGTTTTTGAGACATTCCTTGTTTGGTTTCTGCTTTGAAAAACGTATACTTTTCTCATACAGGAATTTGTTAACTGCTGTTCATACAAACAAAGGAGCTTTTGGCTATCACTTTAACCTATGGTACTCCCTTATTTCGCTTCTACTTATAAGGAAGCAAGTAAAAAGGCTACTCCTGCTATTTTTTCTGATTAGCATGAAGTAAATAGTAGTATAAGCTTTTTAAGAATAATTTGTTGCAGAGATGTAGAGAAAGTCATGTGAATGGTACACATATTTTTTTAAATATTTTTCTTTAGTCTGTCTCTTCCTCTCTCTGTCTGTGTATGTATGTGTCAATACAAGTGATAAATAAACAAAATTGCAAGCATATAGAACCACGGATTTAGAAACGTGTAGAATAGGTGGACGGGCAGAGAAGAAAAACAAGAATGATCAGCAGTCTTAAGTAGTGCAATGAGGCCGTCTACCCATTATATCGCCGTCTTCGCGTCGGTAAAATTTATGGTAGTTGGAAAAGGATTTTGAGTTGCGCAAAACTCTGTCCTCCATATCATTTTGATTAGCCCAATTTGCTAACCGCATGCACCTTGTTTTTGAACATACAATTCATACCTTTGAAGCTTTTGGAGATTAACTACTTATATCCTTCCACTGTATTTTTAAATTTGTTAAATTATTGCTGGTTTTTCAAATCCACAAAAGAAACTTGAAATTTGGTGTTATTCTCCATTAATATCATTTTCAAACTTGTGTTGAAATTATTGGAAAACTGAGAAAGCGTGTTTGTGTAGTTTCTTTGGAATAGTTCCATTCATATGATTTTCTCTACCTATTCTGTGAACACACCATTCTTACATCATCCTAATCAAGGTAAACATTAGCACAAATGGTCAATTATTACTTATTTCCTCACAAATACAATAGGAATCGGAGACTATACTAAACTGTAGAGGTATTCAAACCTTTTAAAAGCTAGCGCTATACAACAACATCGAAAACCGTTTTCTTTGCACGGCCAGGAGTAAAACAGAAGAAAAATGAAAATTATTAGTATTTTAAAATTAAGATAACAACAAGGAATGTTTCGGTACTCTAAAAATATGTATCTCACATAAATTGTATGCTTTAACGAGACTTACAATTTCTGAATTAAGATTTTACAAAGTTCCTCCAGAATGAAGAAGACCTCAGACGATGTTCTTTCTTTTATTTTACATGTTAATAGCTTCAATATATGCCATTTAAAACAAAATACGTACAGCTATTTTAAGCAAATCTAAAATGTCGAAAAATGTTTAATGTAAAAGGTAGTTTTGTATGGGGGACTTTCCTATAAATCTTCGTGTCGCATACTTGGAGGATACTAAACTTAAACACTAGATGGGAATGGCCTCCGAAGACCTCATTATTCTAAATGAATTCTTCTTAAAAGCTTTCTACACAAAAATGTATATCTCGTTCAAACATACAATTTATGCCATTTAAATTCTTTCGTAATGTTAACCCTTTCCAAGACATTTCTTGTTATTGGTTTCAGTTTTAACATATTACATACCTGAATTTATCAACGTTGACCATGCAAAGAAAAGAAATTCAATGACACAGTAACTATCTTTTAAAGGATTTGACTATTGCTCTAGTCTAGTGCACTCCTTGTTCCTCTTCTTATAAGGAAGAATATAATGACAGCATTTCTACTAATGGCTATCTTGATTAGCATGAAGTAAATGGAAGAACAATCTTTTTAACTATAATTTATACAAAAATGTAGAGAAAGCCATATGAATGGAGCACATCAAGATTTTAAGTATTACATTTGAAAAGCTGTAGAATAAAAAATGACGCTGCAGGCACTGGTTGTTAATGAATTAAGTTCGATAAGCAAAAAATGTTGAGCTCGTAAATTGTCAGCCTGACGATGACAACCTCCAAAGAGATCCGCGAATAGCAAACTCGCTGGAAGCTTTCCCCAGAATTCACGTACATAATTAGCGCACGCTTGAAAGGACAAGGAAGGCGTTTATTGTTTGTTAATGCCGCTTTTGGTTCGGCCTACCGATAACTCAATTTGGCCAAAAACGCGACTTTGTCGTTGTGATCAATTAAGCCTGCTTTTACTGGCGCACTCGCTAAGTAACGTTAAAATTCCTCGCTGGTATAAGCAGAAGCACCATGAAAGAAGCCACCAATCCCCATGGTCCTTCGACGCCCCTGCCACTTCGGCGAAAACGGCTTAATGAACAGGCACGCTGGCAAGCAAATCAAATTTACTCGGAGTCTTCGCATGGAGAGTTCATTTCTTCCTCTATATTTTCCGCAGTTACAGAAGTTTCCCTACTTTTTGAGATCGCCTCCCCTTACTGCAGTAAATTATACATAATCCCCTCTCCCTTACTCCCGCCTTCACATCTTTCTTATTAGTGACAGAGCTTTCATCCGTGGTTGAGTGCAGCATTGAAAACGAGCCCCTGGCAATAAGAGATATGGACTCTTGAGTTTGATTTATCAGCTGGGAGTGCGGGCAAAACGAATCAAATAGCGTTCATGAATTTGTAGCCATAGAAACTTCATCGTGTGCGTTAATATTTATAGCACATGTTTGATTTATGTGCAACAAGGGGAGCTTGCTGGACATGGCTCTTAAGGGTCGCTCGTTGTGCTATTTACAGAGACGTGAATTGAAACTGGATGAAAGGGCCACTTCTGGCTCGAGAGCTAATATCACTGACTCTGAATCACGTGGACCGTGCCCGATTCATCTTGATTGTCCTGCTAAAACAGAAATACTGTTTAGAAAGGAATCTCATGTGTTCCATTCACATGACTATCTCTAACTCTCTGTAACAAATTATTATGTTAAAAGCCTTATTCATCTATCTACCTCATGATAATCAAGACAAACATTATCAGAAATGCTCTTATTACTCGATTCCTTGTGAATAAAAATGAAATAAGGTCATACGCTAGGCTAAAGCGAGTCAAATCTTTTAAAAGCTGGTAGCTAGGTCCTAATTGTAAGACCCAAAATTTAAGTATTTTAAAATAAAGGAATATCTCGGAAATGTATAACTCCACAACAGAATCCGATGTGTTCCATGCACATGCCTTTCTTTAGGCGTTCCTCAAACTAACTTTCCTTACAAAAGATTATTCCTTTATCATTGTAATCGAGATAAATATTAGCAGAAATGGTCTTCTTACTTGCTTTCTTGTGAGTGGAAGAGAAATAAGGAAATTCAATAGGATAAATCCATAATCATATCTCTTAAAAGGAGTAGCTTTGTGAAACAATTGAATTTCGGTTCTCTTTTGCATTCCCGGGAGTAAAACAATAGAGATGAAACGAAAGTTGACTTTACGTTTGAGAAGGTTTTAAGTAGTTTAAAATTGAAACTAATAACATGGTATACCTCGGAAACGGTTAATGCTACTAAAACTGTGTATGACATAAATTTTGTGTTTTAATGAATTCTGCATTTTTTGTGTAGTACGTTTTTAACCATCTCTCATGGTTTACGAGTTATATAAAAGTCACCCAGAATGAAGAGGTCTTCAGAGGCTATTCTGAGATAATTCAAGTTATACATTTCGTTTGTCATGAAAATATCTTAAACATGAGGCATTTTAATCAAAATCGCTATAGCTATTTTTAAGAAAATAGAAT
Source organism: Hymenopus coronatus (assembly GCA_030762935.1). Taxonomy (NCBI): domain Eukaryota; kingdom Metazoa; phylum Arthropoda; class Insecta; order Mantodea; family Hymenopodidae; genus Hymenopus; species Hymenopus coronatus. Next base: position 60,004,274 of record CM060891.1, read on the forward strand.
TTTCGGAAAATGTTCCAAATATATGGTAGTGAGGATGGGGAGATTTTCTTGAAAACCTTTGTGTCTGATTTTTGGTAGATGCTCAACTTAATACCAAGAGTGGTATTTAACCACCTTTTTTTAGGTATGCTGTCCACACACCCACAAACACACACACATACACACATATGGGTATGTTTCTAAAAGTGCCATTTTAGATTCAGGTGTCAAAACACATACTCCCAGTGAAATCTCGGTATTCAATTTTTGCGTGTAATAAAATGCCTTCTCTATCTGCTATGTACATTGTACATGTGTGCTAAATAAAGTAAAACTCTTACATGCTGAATTCATCTTCTGTTTATCTTCTCATTCCTCTACAAAATATTGTTGTAATTGTTGATTCTATTTCTATTACTATAGATAACAATTCAATTCAAAGTTACACACTTCGTTGTTAAAAACATTAGGTGAGGTTTTAGGGATTTTAGGTAAAACAAATAAAAAATAATAATTTATTATACTTAGGTTACATTCTCAATTATTTATACAATGTGTCCTTTTACTTAAACTAGTTTACTGACCCTAATGTGCATAGGTTTGAGTACCATTTAGGCCCTTCATCCACCTAGTTCCCTGGCTGTTAGCGAGTGGAGCTCTTATCCCATTCTCTGTGTTTCCTCTTCTACTCTCTCTTTCTCTCTCTCTCTCTCTCTCTTATTCATTTCTCCTTTCCATTTCTCAAATTTTGGTCTGTTTCTTTAATTTCTTCTCTTTCCCTTGTTATTTGAAATTTTCATCTCTTCCATCTCTCCTCGTATACTACTCCATTTGTGCTCCCAAATTTCTTTCCTCCAATTTCGTACCTCTGTACATTCTGTTAAACAGTGAAAAATACTGCCTCTCTCCACGCATAAAATACAACGTTCTGATTCATTGCCTCTCATCCCTCTCAAAAGAATTGCTCCTGTCCTCATCCACGCTAATCCTTCACGCTCTTGTTTATTATATACGTATACATATATCTACATATCTGTCTCAAGACCATCCTTTCATTGTTTTACGCTATAAACAAACTCCCCAAAATATCTGAAGATGTATACCTTCTTGTATGGTGTCTGTAAATTAGGAAAAACCAGGATTACTTCACACGATGACCTAATGGTGGCAGCATTCACGGCAATAAGGCTTCAGAGGGTAATTAAAGACACTCAGAAATTCTGCACAGAATGGGGTTTAAAATAAACTTCAACAGAGATTTTAAAGAGTGTTATATCTTTTAAATTCCAATGTTAAATGCTGAGAAAAATATAAGCATTGGTAGATATTTCAAACCAATAACAAGGGATATCTAGAGAGTGGTTAACTTAAAAAAATGTGTTTAATTGTTTCATTTTATAGGCCGTTTAACTTCTATGGTCATATCGGGTTTTGTATTAGAAACAACTGCCAGTAACTTTCTCGCTGAACTTGGGGGTTTATTATCGTTAGTTCTTTTTCAGTCCTGTACTATTCAACACATACACATTCACTCTCACACGTATACTCTCAAACACTGTGGAAGATAGGGAATGATTATAGTTAAAGAAAAAATGTCTCGCCCCAGCCGGAAATCGAAGCGGGGACCTCTAGGTGAGAAGCCAAAGAATTTTCACTCAATCGCACAGACAGCCATCACAATAATTATGTTATCTTGTAATACCTTGTGTGTTTATAAGAGATCTATTAATTCTGAGCAGTAAAATTTTGTTTCATGGCTAAGTGGAGCACCTCTCACCAAGGTGGTCCGGACTCGATCCCAGGGGACAGAGTGTCCTCTCGGTTCTCTGGTTTCTACTGCCATTTATTCCATCGCCTTTTCTTTCATCCATTATATATCACTTTCTAATTTACTCTCATACCAAGTATCCTGTCTACTATCTCCAATCCACCTGCTTCTAGGCAGCTAACTCCAGGCGCTAGATTCTAAACCCTATGAGGAGGGTAAATAACAAAAGAAGAAAATGAATAATTTGTTTTATTTGTATACTGTATAAATTATACAAAACTAATTCACAAAAAAGAAAGAGAATTGTATAGACTATTTCTAGAAAATTTATGATACAGGTTTAATTTGTTATGTAAGTATATTAGTATATAAACATGTTGTTAAAATAAAAAATATCAGCATTTTTAAGTCTTTTCTCCCGTGCGTGATATTTTGGATATGGGAGATTATCTTAAACATCTTGAGCGCAACCCTTGAAAGCTGCCGAACTTAAGTACCAAACTTGATATTTATTCGGCCTTTATTCCCTTATGCTGATGAGATTCACGCACATAGGCCTTCGAGTAAAAATACTCACTTTTTGATTCAGATGAATCCAATCATGATGAAATAGCATATTGAATTTTAGGATGGATTGTAAAAGTTCCTCTGTAAGCATGTCAATGTTAGCAGGGAAATCTGGAATAAATTTAAGAATTGAATATATAGATGTATATTTGTTGGATATTTGCATTCCTAATTAACAACTAATTAGGAAGGCAATATATGCTACAAACAGTTCATTAAAATATAATTTGAATCTTCCTATTCGGATTTTCATTGCTTTCTGTCTCTAAGCCTTTTTTATCAACAGAAATACAAATGCACGACGTTTGAAAAACACAACGGTTAATTGTGTTTATCCCCCGAGAATCTATAATTAGTTATCAGCCTGAAGAGTTAAAATCTTACAAGAACTGTTATAAAACCCCTATAGAAAAATCCTCCATATGCGTTGATATCAAATTTTCTTTTGCCCCCTCAATGTCTTTTGCTGAAATAAAGGACAAACAAGACATGAGAATGTTATTGCTAGAACTAGCTGAAAAATCTGACGTGTTCATCTACATGACTTTCTGTATCTGCTCCACAAACAACTTTTCTTGCAAAAGATTAATATTTTATCTACATTATTCCAATTAAGTTAAAAATAACCAAATTGCTTCTCATTTGCTTATTTGCAAATTGAAGGAAATAAGGGAACGCACTAGGTTAAAGTGATAGTCAAATCTTTTAAAAACCAGTCGCTATGTGTAACAGTTGAAACTCGGTTCTCATTATTTGCTGGGAGCAGAGGCGAAAAGAAAACTTATTTCTTTGCTTGAGAAAAGTTTAAACCAGCTTAAAACTGAAACAAATATTTCGGATTAATTCGAAATGTTTAACTCTATAAAACATTTATATGGCATAGATGGTGTATTATACATGTGTTATACAAAAGCAATCCGAGCTAGAGAGGCTATTTCCAGAATATTAAAGACATACATTTCGTTTTGTTTGGTTGAGTAAGAGGTTGTACTCGGACTCAGACGAGTCAAGTTTGAACACAGATAGTGTGTAACACGCGATTGTGGCAACGGCTGTTTATAAAGTGTGTAGTTGGGATTACATTTAGTGCAGCGAATTTAGTGCAGTTAAGGAATAACAAATACAAGCGGCGTAATTTAGATGACTGTATAATATACGTATGAATATTGTTAATGTTCACTCATTTATGGTTTTCAACATAGGAGATAAACTCTATAGAAGTAGTCGCTCTGCATAAAAAGGGATAACAAAGGAACGGAGAAAAGCAGCTCAATGAATACTTGATTACTATTCAGAACATTCAAACCAAGTTATAATTTGCACAAAATGCGGACTAAAGTTCCGAGGATGTTGAAAGTATAAGAACTACTAATGTAGAAATGTAACCTAGCTGAAGTAATAGTGCAATCTAGTACTAGTGCTGTAGAGAGTGACATAGATAGAAATGTTGTAGATATCTCAGAATTTAGGAAAATAAAGTTTTACTATATTAAATGAAACACAGTTATTGCAGAACAGCGCATAAGAACAAGCAGGTTTGAAAATTGAATATAATTTGTACGTCTCTCTTCATTTTAAATTATATATACATATTTTTGTTGAGTTAAAAATAACTTACATTCTCACACATATGTGGATGACGTTCATTTTGTTTATCCTCATAGTAGAGCCGCTCTGAAGCGTGGTAGTCAGTGTACACATACACCCATGCAACCCCTCTTGAGCTAATTTTGAGATTTTGTTTTATCTCCTGTTTCTGATATCGTATCACAATTTTTATTTTCTCTAACGCATATATGCAACATGCATAATAGGTAGAGAAGATATTGTATTCCTCCCAAAATTTCGATACCGAGATTTCACCGGAAATATATTTGGCACCCGTGAATTAAAACATTGCACTTAGAAAAATGTCAGTGTATGTTTGTATGTGCGTGTGTGTGTCTGCATAGTTCAAAAACGATTTTATCTAAATGACTCTAACACTTTGATTCAAATACCGAATAATAAAGATACTTATGTTACAAATAAAATGTTTATCTTGAATTTCCTCAGAGGTTCTCATCATTTTGGATGACTTTTGCATAACTGGTAAGCCGTAAGAGAGAGACAAAAACGTATAACTCAAAAAAATGTAAATCACTTCAAAACACACGAGCTATATCCTTTTTTTCTTTTTCTTTTTGCTGTATAACAAACCGTTCCCAAATTATCCCTTGTTATTGGTTTAAGTTATAAGATACTTAATACTTCTCTCAAACACGAAGGCGTCCGTGTTTCTTTTGTTTTATTCCGGGTATCTTGCAAAGAAGCGAATTTCAATGACTTTCAACGTTAATCGCATAGCGACGGCTATTAAAACATTTGACTCTCGCTTTAGCATAGTGCATTCCCTTAGTTCCCTTCTATTTATAAGAAACTAAGTAATAAGACCATTCTGCTAATGCTTATTTTGATTAGCTGGAGTAGAAGGAATAATAATCTTTTGTCAGAAGTATGTTTGTATTACAGATAGAGAAAGTCTTATGAATGGAACACATTAGATTTTTAAACAGATAAATATTACAAGCTGCAAGAATAATTGTTTAAGATTTAGTTTTTATTTTTATAATGACGGCACCTTCTTTATACTCAATATGCTTAAAGATAATAGGACATGTTCTACTGATCTCTAGGCCATTTATTTATAATTATTGTCGTTGCAAAGGAAATAGTATTCGAAATATGTGTATTCAAGATTACATTTTGCGGGAATATGCAAACAAAATAATAATATTTTAATATTTCTTATAACGAAAAGTACTTTTCTCAGAGGTATGAAGTTTTGTAGCTATTGTTGGATAATGTGGTTGAGTACAACCGAAGTCCTCAGTTTTTCTGTTTACTGGTCGTTTTGAGATGGACTGGACCTTATGGAGAACGTCTTATCCATGCAAATATTAAATTATGGTGGACTGAAATGTAAAAGGATTTAGTTTTGGGTTTCCGTTGGAAAAGGCAGAGTTTTCCGGCGCTGCTCAAGTTAGTCCTGTCAGGTAGGAAGCGTCCCCTAGCTTTCCATCTGTAAATGGATTTTCATGGCAAGAGGCTGTCAGCCATTAGGCTTTATCTTGACATTTCTTCCCTTCAGTGTTTCTGCCACTTTACTTCCTGGGAGTTGGCTGATGTTTTTAACTCTGCTGATGACACATCTCTGTCCGGGATATACTTATTGTTTCCCTCAGTGTACCATTATCCCTTTTCTAAGAAAGTTTCTCTTGTTTGGATGCTATAGCATCTGATATTGTCTTGTAATAGTGTTGATATCTTTTCTTTTGCTAACTTAATACAAAGTACCACTCTCGCCTATAGTTTGTGCTATACAGACTACACAACTTTGTCAACTCTGATAATGCTTGTGACGTATTATCCTTAGTCCACAGAGATTAAAATCCTATGCTTTGAAGTTACACTACAGGCAACTTAAAAGCAGAGCATTTGTTATAGTGGAGCAAAAATTGAGTTTCAATATATTAAAAATTCACATTTTGGTGCTCTTTGGAACCAAAAAACGTGTACTATTTGCTAAAATATTAATGTATGCACAAGAAATCTTTAATAGTTAAAAGACGTTTTTAAGATATATCACGAGGATTTGAACCATTTCCAGTGAGAAATTTCCCTTTTAATGACATATTTTAAAATTTACCCTCTCAAAGTTGCACAAATAGAATTGAGAAAAAACTTGAGTTTATTCGTAAAAAGGCTAGAAATTAAACTTCATTTAAAATTCTGCTATTGCCTGATGTTTTTAACTCTGTTGGTGACACATCTGTCCCGGTGGAGGACGATGGATGTTTTCGGGAGTAAAAATCCTTAGCATGGTTTCTTTAGGGAAGGGAAGTAAAGCTGTTTGTCCCGTGTCGTAGATTTACGGCACGTAAAAGAACCTCAAGCCTGAAAAAGAGGCCTCTGAGCAAAATTAAGCGGTCTTTCACACCCAGCATTGAACGGGACACTGAAAACCACAGCAGTTAAAGAACGTCCATAAATAAAACTCCATTTCATTTTACATTTCTGTCCAGGACATACTTATTGCTACCCTCAGTGTACCAATATCTCTTTTCTAAAAAAGTTCCTCTCATCCGGTTGATATAGCATCTGATAATGTCTTTTATTTTGGCAACTTAATACAAAGTACCACTCTCGCCTATATTTTGAGCTATACAGACAACCTATTTGGGATAACAATGGACTGAATTGCACTTTATCAACCATGATAATGTTTGTGAAGCATTATCTCCAGTTCAGAGAGATTAAAATACCGACGTTTAAAATTAGTAATTTAAATTACACTACAGGAAACTTAAAAGTAGAGAATTTATTACAGTTGAGCCAAAATTCAGGTACAATGTTGCATTGAAAATTCACATTTTGGAGCTTTTTGGAACCAAAAAAGTGTACTATTTGCTAAACTGTCCATGTATGCACAAGAAATCTTTAACAACTGAAAGGCGTTTTTAGGTTATTTCACGAGGATTTGAACAATTTCCCCTCAGAAGTTTCCCCTTTTAATGACACATTTTAAAATTTACCCTCTGAAAGCTTCACAAATATAAATGAGAAAAAATGAAGTTTATTCGCAAAAACGCAAGAAATTAAACTACGTTTAAAATTCTGTGATTGACTAATGTTTTAACTCTGATTGTGACACATCTCAGTTCATGACATGCTTATTGTTTCCCTTTTCAAAGAAAAGTTCTCTTGTCTGGTTGCTACAACATCTGATACTGTCTTGTAATAGTGTTAAGATCTTTTATTTTGGTAACTTAATACAAAGCACCACTCTAGTCTATAGTTTGTGCTATAGACCACCTATATGGGATGACAATGGACTCAATTAAACTTTCTCAACTCTAATAATGTTTGTGAAGCATTATCTCAAGTCCACAGAAATTAAGTCCTATAACTTGAAGTTAGTAATTTAAATTACACTACAGGAAACTTAAAAGTAGAGAATTTATTACAGTTGAGCCAAATTTAGGTTCAATATTGCACTGAAAATTCATATTTTGGAGCTCTTTGGAACCAAAAATGTGTATTAGCCAAAATGTCCATGTTTGTAAAAAAAAGTTAATGATTAAAAAGGTTTTGAGGAGGGGGATTTGAAGCATCTCCCCCTTTTAATGACACATTTTACATTTAACCTGCTGAAAGTTTCAGAAATATAAATGAAAAAATAATTATTCGCAAAAATGCTAGAAATTAAACTACGTTTAAAATTCTGTGAGAGATTCGAAATACTAATCCACTTAAAAGTTTTCATAAAACGTAATGTTCCCTATAAGGTATAGTCTAAATACGTTAACATTCTTAAACAATTTGCTTTCAAACTGTAGGTTGCAGTATTTAGAAAAAATCTGCGCTCAAAGTTGAAAACCAAATATATCTTCTGCCCTCAGTCTTAACCACCAGGATGGCTAAACATTGTTGGGCCATATGGAGCGACAGTTTTATTAATATCTAAAAAACTGCAAATACTGAAAAGAACATGGAAAATTACTGATATAATTAATATCCCTAACAGGTTATGTAAAGAAAAAGACATGGAAAGACTACATTCATAAGAAAGTGATGAAGTATCATAAAGGTGGACTGCTTTGGAATGCGCCATGTAAATGCTATCCGGATATTTTATGAAAAATCTGATGTGCTCCAATCACATGACTTTCTCTACATCTCTATAACAATTTATTATTAATAAGCTTATTCTTCTATGCATTTAATGCTAAAATATTAGTAAAAACGGTCTTATTACTTAGTTCCTTTATAAGTAGAAGGAAAATAAGGGAATACACTAGGCTAAACCAACATTCAATGTTTTAAAATATGGTTGCTATGGGATTGAAATTCATTTCTTTGTATAGCTAAGCATTGGCAAGTTCCCGTATGAGAAAATTTTGTAAGTGTTTTAAAACTGAAATCAATAGCAAGAAATATCTCGGAAACGGTCAGCTCCACGAAAAAAGTATATGACCTAAACCCTGTGTTTTATTGTGATTTATATTTTTTGAGCGGTAAGTTTTTGTTTATCTCTTACGGTTTACCAGTTATGCAAATTCAATACAAATCATCCAGAATAGAGGTCTTTAGAGGCTATACATACAAGATATGCATTTTATTTATCATGTAAATATTTTAAATATAACAGATACTAATCAAAATCGTTTGTCATTTTTGAGAAAATAAATTTTTTCGAAATCTGCAAGTTTGGTATTTAACGGCTTTTTTGTTTTTGAGCTATGCTGTCCACAGACACACACAAGGTTACCCAAACTCCTGCATATAAAGCCTCAAGTTCGCAATTGCAGCGAATGGAGAGATTGACGGGAAGACGGACAAAGGGTAAAGCGGAACCTTCTGTAGAAAACGCACCTGACAAGTGTAATATTGTTTTAAAATTGCAGTGAAACAAACGGAAGAAGCTTAACCCATGGAAACTAATTTCATTCCTGCCACAGCTTCGCTTCACTTTGTAAGCAATGGCATTATTAAAGTAAAAAGCTAAATTATGCAAATGCTTTAAATTATTAGATTATATTTCATATTTAATTACATGTTTCATGCCAGCCCTTGTGGCCATGCTCATTGAAGTGAATAGTTGGTAACCACATGGTCGCGGTTTCAAGCACCGCCCCAGGCACAGGTGGTTTTTACTACTGCGTTGGTTCGATCTAGTAATGATCATATCATGCATCTATGTATGCAACTCGCTCTTACCGCAGTATAGCTAAACAGAAAAAAAATTATGTGTTCCACATGACTTTCTCTATATTTTTGTAACAAATTATTGTTACAAAGCTTATGTTTCTTTTTACTTCATACTAATCGAGAAAAGTTGAGCATAGATAGCCTTATTAATTGCAAGCAGAAGGGAAATAAGGCAGTAGCATAGGCTAAAGTATTAGTCAAAAGCTGGTTGCAATGTGACTATGCACAGAAGTTCACACATTTCCCTATGAACGCTGAAACCAATAAAAAGAGATTATATCAAAAACTATCCAAATGTACAAAACATAAATTGTGTGTATTAACGAGCACCACATTTTTTGTGAAGTAAGTTTTTGTCTATCTTTTACGGTTTGCCAGTTATTCAAAATTCCGTAAAATTCATCCAGAGTAGTCTTCAGAGTCTATTCCCAGAAAATTCAAAATATACATTTTATTTGTCAGTTAATATCTTCAATATACGATATTTTATTCAAAATCGTTAGAACCCTTTTTGAGAAAATCAAAAATTTTGAAAAAAGTTCCATGTAAAAGGTAGTTGGGGTGGGGGAATTTTCTTGAACATTTTAAGAACTGGTCGCTTTGTGAGAATATTAATTTTTTTCTCTTAGATCAGTATGAAAGTTAGTGAATAACGACTTGTTATTAAAGGTAATGCCTGTGAAATTCTGAAAATCCACATAATGTAGATATTTTGTTGCAAATTACTTCAATTATTAAACAAAATTGAAGTGATACCTTTGTCAGGTATCAAAATGTCTGCTAGCATGGTTATTTACATAAATCGTTTTTATTTTCTGACTTCATTATTCTTATAAAAACGAATTGCTTGATGAATTTTAAAAATATACACAGTTATAATCCAACTTCACAGTAAATTAGTTTACAATTAGATGTCATACCATTATTTTTATATTAGTACTAGTTACCATAGAAAATTTATAGATTTTCGTACTTTCCAAAATGTAATAATCTATTTATTAAATTTGGAGCATTATTTCGATATATTAATGTAACCATTTTGTTTAATGTATCTTTAAGAGGCAGCATAAACAAAACTGCATCGTGTGGAACATTTTGTGTATGGAAAGGTGTTGGAAAAAAGATTTGCGAGAAAATAAGATTTAAAGTTGGGAGTGCCTATTAATAAGCATGCGCCTGAACATTTATAGCATCAGCTAATTGGTAGTCAATGTTCGACAGGTATGAATATGTAGTTATAGTATATAGTTTAGAAATCATATCATTTTACTATGAAGCAAAAGTAATTTTTTAATTTTTCATAATTTTTTATCAAATTTCATAAATGCATCATCTTAAGGAAAAGTATAAGTAATAGAAAACAGATTCAGTAGCAAGAAATATTCCGGAAAGGGTTAATATCACAAAAAGATGCCAATACATAAAGTGCCGATGTACATTTTGTGTAGTAAGATTTTATCTGTTATGGTTCACGAGTTAGAAAAAAGGGCTCAGAATTAAAATAATGTTGATTCGCACAAAATTCAAGATACATTTTTCACTTCCCATAAAAGTATTACAAAAATTATGTGTTTTAATTTGTTTAAGTGTAATCAACATTTTCAGTAAAATTTCCATATAAAAGAAAATTTAGAGTGGAAGATTTTCTTGAATCCTTGCTAAAGGAACATTTTGAACTGAAAATTACTGAGGAAGATACTTCACTTTGGTATCTATCCGATATATGCTTTTTTAGTTATGCGCGCACGCGCACGCACACATACACACTTACACACGTGGGAATTTCTAAAATTGGTATTTCGATTCAGAGTGTCTTAAAGTGTTTGAAATTTTGATATCGAATTTTTGTGTGGAATACATTTCTCCTACTTTATATACACAATAGAAAAAGCAAAAATCAGTCGTTTTGAATGATTTTTGTCTACTTACAAGTGCTTATTTTCTTACGGAAGTTTACTTTTGCTATTTACTTAATGTTAATCGAGCTAAAGCTTTCTAAAAATAAGTGATTTGCTCACTTCGTTTCGGGTTAGAAAACCGAATTCATAGTAAATAGTTAAATGCTTAAAGATGATCTTGAACCTTTACATCATTGCGAGAACACCGAATGTGACAGTAATTAAAAAATCTGACGTGCTCCATTCACATGACTTTCTCCACATCTCTGTAACACATTTTTGTTAATAAGTTTATTCTTCTATCTACTTCATACTACTCCAGGTAAACACTAGCAGAAGTCTTATTCTTAGTTCCTTATAAGAGTAGCAGTAAAAATAAGGGAATACATAAGGCTAAACCGACTGTCACATGTTTCAAAATGTGGTTGCTATGCGGTTGAAATCGTTTTTTTTTTGTTTTTTGTTTTTTTTTTTTGTTTTTTTTCTTTTTTTTTGTGAGACAGACCAGGAGTTAAAACTGAAACCAATAACAAGAAATATCTCGAAAACGGTCAACGCCAGAAAAAAATGTGTATGACACATATTGCGTGTTTTAAGGAGCTCTATATTTTTTGTGTTGTAATTTTTTGTCTATCTCTTGCAGTTTACTAGCTATGCAAAATTTAAGATAAATTATGCAGAATAAAGAGGGCTTTAGAGGCTATTCTCAGAAAATTCAAGATAGATACTTTATTTATTATGTAAATATCATATATGGAAGATATTTTAATCAAAATCATTTGCAATTTTTGAGAAAATCCAAATTTTCGAAATTTTGTACATGTAAAGTGTAGTTGGGGGCGGGTGGATTTTCTTGAGCATCTCTTGTCAGATACTGAACTTAAATATAAAGTTTTGTATTTAACGGACTTTTCGTGTTGGAGCTATGCTGCCCTGCGCTCACTCAAACACACACACACACACACACATGCACAGAGACCTTTTGCTAAAAATGTTTCTTTTAAGATTCAGGGAGTCCCATATCGTGTATTTCCGGTGAAATCTCGGTATCGAATTTTTGGGCGCAATGCAATACCTTCTCTATACGAGTACGCTAAGTACATAGTACATGTAGAGAAATTAATTAAACCCCTAGCTTTAATACTTCATAAGATTACTCATAAATTCAGTATCTCGCTGGAATTGGTAAGGACTAATGGTTTTACTTATTAAGAAATAAATCTTTAAGAGTTCTCAATTTCTTACATTATATTAATGAAGAAACTTGAAGTATTCTGTAAATGAGGTGATATATTCGAAATTATAAATTCAGACATTCCGTAAGAAATTAAATACACATTTCGTCCGATTTTACATACTAGATAAAGGACGCTAAACTTTAAAAAGATCTGATGTGTTCCATTCACATGACTTTCTCTACATCTCGGTAACAAATTACTGATAGTAAGCTTTTTCTTCTATTTCGTGCTAATCATATAAATATTAACTGAAACGTTCTTATTACTTACTTCCTTATAAGTGGAAAGGAAATAATGGAGTACATCAGGCTAAATCGACAATCAAATGTTTTAAAATATGGTTATTATGGGATTGAAATCCATTTCTTTGCGTGACCAACAGTTAACAAGTTCCCGTATGAGAAACATTTTAAGTATTCTAAAACTGAAACAAATAACAAGGAATATCTCGAAAAACGGCTAACCCTACAAAAAATATGGGCGATATAAATTGGGTGATTAACGAGATCTACATTTTTGTGTAGCAACTTTTGCTCTCTTACGGTTTATCAGTTATGTAAAATTTAGAAAACTTCATCCAGAATTTAGAGGTCTTCAGATGCAATTTCCAGAAACTTCAAGATGTACATTTTATTTGTCATATAAATAACTTAAATTTAAGAGATGTTAATCAAAATTGTTAGTTATTTTTGAAAAAAAAAACTTTTGGAACTTTTTACCATTTAAAGAGTAATGGGGCAGGGGGATTTTCTTGAAAATCTTCACAGACACTACACGGGCATTTTTCTAAAAGTACCTCTTTTGGACTCAGGAATTTCCAACATGTATTTCCGGTTAAATCTCGGTATCGAATTTTTTAGTGCATACCTTCTTTATACCCTATGTACATAACACGTGTACAGAAAGTAAAAAAAAAAAAAAAAGAGAACTGTACATCGTTACCTATCGCTTATGTTATACAGGTGTTTCAAAAATACGGGGCATAATTTCAGGTATGTATTTCCCACATGAAAACAATCAAAATAGTTCATTATAACATGTGGCCGGAAATGCTTCATTTCCGAGTTATGGCCTTTACAACATTGAAAGTCCCACCTGTAGACAATCAAAATAGTTCATTATAACATGTGGCCGGAAATGCTTCATTTCCGAGTTATGGCCCTCACAACATTGGAATTCACTGGAACGTTTTTCTTTCCGCAGGTCTTTGCCGTCAAAGGAGACATTAGGAGGGCGCTCTGATAGTTCATTCTGAGGAAGGTTACATTCAGTGTTCTTTAGGCGTTAAGACTGTGCGACATGTATTCAAATCAAGAGCTGGCAGAGATGCACTTCATGTACGGTAAGGCGGACGGCAATGCTGCTCTGGCTCGTCGTTTGTACCAGGTGAGGTACCCACAGCGACAATGTCCAGATCGGAAGACATTTGTACGTCTCCATTCCCGTCTTTTGCGAGTATGGAACATTCACCTCTCCTGGTTTGGGAAGGGGACGACCAAGATCTAAACTCCAGAAGTGCAGGAGGAGATTCTGGAGGCTGTGGACAGGACTCCTATCAGCACACGATGGTTAGCGTTGCAAGTCAATGTTCCTCATACGACTGTCTGGAGACTGTTGAACGAGTATCAATTGTATCCTTATCATTTGCAACGTGTACAGGCCCTGTCACCATCAGATTACCCTGCACGAGTTAGGTTCTGTCAGTGGTTCTTGCAGCAGTGTGGTGTAAGTCCGAACTTTTCTGACGTCGTATTATTTACAGATGAAGCACAGTTCACAAGAGATGGCATAACAAATTTCCACAATCAGCATGTATGCTCGCATGAAAACCCACGTGCAACTGTTGTATCTCATCACCAGGTGCGGTTCTCCCTCAACATTTGGGCCGGTATCATTGGTGATCGATTAGTTGGACGCCATGTACTTGTAAACAGACTTACGGGGCAGGCGTACACAAACTTCCTCGAAAACACCATACCTGACGTTTTCCAAGACACTCCACTGATCAATCATCAACACATTCACTTCTTGCATGATGGCGCTCCTGCACACTTCAGTCTTTTGGCTCGCCGGTACTTGGATCGAAGGTTTCCTGATCGATGGATAGGTAGAGGTGACCCAATTGCTTGGCCTCCACGCTCACCTGATCTGAACCCTCTCGATTTCTACTTGCGGGGCCATTTAAAATCATTGGTTTATTCGTCTCCGGTGCCGGATTTGGAATCCCTTCGGAATCGAATTGTGGCAAGTTGTGAGGACATACGCAATACTCCTGGAGTGTGGGATCGTGTTCGCAGGTCAATGAGACATCGATGTGAGGTCTATATTCAAGCAGGAGTTGGACATTTTGAACATCTTCTGTAATGACAACAACCTGCGGAAAGAAAAACGTTCCAGTGAATTTCAATGTTGTGAAGGCCATAACTCGGAAATGAAGCATTTCCGGACACATGTTATAATGAACTAATTTGATTGTCTACATGTGGGAAATACATACCTGAAATTATGCCCCATATTTTTGAAACACCCTGCTACGCTTGTGAACGGCAGAAGATGTTCTGTCAAGCAGATGTTTCAAATCACAACACGAGCTGAATCACATCTATTGAGACCGGGCATTATATAATTGAATTTCTGCTTCTCGAATCGAATTCAGCATTTTTTGACAGCGCTCAGCTTCCCTTCTAGACTCTACGTACGTCTAACATAGAAAGATTGTGGCTAGGTTTGTCACTCACCTCTAATTTTCTTCTTTAGAAATGAGTTCAAAGGACTGACAAAGGAAATGCAGCATTTTTCTTCACTCTCCCTCTTTTTTCATACAAGGACAGAAAAGCTTTTACATCGCAAAGGATGTGCACTGGGAATACCCTTTGGATGTTCCTCTGCATTATCACAGACATACAGATGGCGGTGAAGTGAGTGACACAATTAGTGGTGGTGAAAGATCTATTTTGCGACCGCAAATCAATGCCTTAAAAGATCGGTTTCCTTACTGATCAGGAACCCTTAAGGAATGCTTTAAATATAGGGATAACATACACTTTTTATTGAAAATGTGTAGAGATGCTGCATGAGGCTGAGATAGAAACAGAACCATGCATCATCAACGATTTCTTTATAAAAAAATATGATGTGTTCCATTCACATGGCTTTGTGCAAACAATGGAGTATTATCTACAATGATGCTAATTCGAGATAAACATTAGCAGAAATGATCTTATTACTTAGTTCCTTATAAGTGGAAGGGAAATAAGAGAATATACTAAGCGAAAGGGATAGTCAATCTTCAAAAATCTGGTCGCTGTATGAACAATTGAAGTTAGGTTCGCTTTGTCAGTAGTAAACAAAACCAAGATGAAACGAAAGGCAACTCAGTTTGAAACCAACAACAAGGAATAGCTTGGAAACAGTCAACTCTATAACCAAAATTTGTATTATACAAATTGTGTGTTTCCACGAGAGCTATATTTTTGTGTAGTAAATTTTTGTTTATTTATTACAGTTTACTAGTTATGCAAAATTAAGAAAAATTCATTCACTAGAAACAGATCAACTATTCCCAGAAAATTCAAGATATACACTTTAGTTGTGTTGTAAACATCTATAATATACGGTATTTTATTCAAAATTGTTATTGCCATTTTGTATAAAAAAAAAGTTTAAAACATGTTTCCATGAAAGTGTAGTTTGGGGTGGGCGAACTTTCTTCATGTCACTTTCTTGAAAGATGCTTAACTTAACTAGCAAGTTTGGTATTTAAGTCTTTCATTTTTTGAACTTTGCTCACACAGATAGACACATACACTGATTTCTTTGTAAAAATGCTTGTTTTGGAAACAGGGAACCCTAAAATATGTAGTTCCGGTGAAATCACTGTCTTGAATTATAGTATGTGTATAGAAACTATAAATCTGATGTGATCCATTCATATGGCTTTCTCTGTTCTGTACACAAAGTATTGTTACACAAAAGTAACATGATGGAGATAAAAGAATAATCAATATAAACATTAATGGAAAAGGTGTTATTACTCAGTCGCTTACTTACTTATACAACGGTAGTATATCTGCCTTGTAATATGAGGTCTCAATTAGGAATCCTCAATTTGAGATTTGTTGTAGTGTTAAACGCCCGCTTTTACTTCTTTGTCAATTTGAGATGTATCATCTGAATACTGAAACATGACGTGGTATTTCCTTATACCTGAAAGAGTCTGAGCCCTAGAATTAGGGCTCATTTGGATCCTAATTAAGTATTATTTCATCGTCTCTTGTTTTTTGTACTGTTTAACGCCCACTTTAACTACTTATGGCACCGCAGGCGGTGAAACTGATGATACATGAATGATGATGGAGCACCGGTGGAATGCGATGGCGGGGGAAACCGGAGAAATCCCGCCCCAGCGCCGCTTTGTCCACCACAAATCTCACATGCGGTCATCGTCTCTGCAGGCCATAGCTGGATAAGGAACACCAAATCATATCAGAAAACAAACATATCATTTGTTCAGCTTTTGCAGTAATTGATACTAGTATTTAAATTTTTCTCTAGTTGCAATCTGTAACTTCAAAGTATGAATAATTGATATGAATTTATACGAGACACTGAACGTGAGAACAATTTTATTTATCCTGTAATTTCTCTATTTTGTCTGTTATCTGGTCCATATATATACATGAGGGAAAGAATGTACGCCACTTTTTACTTACTCTAGCACGCAGATACATTCAATGTACATAGTAGCTAGAGAACGTATATATTGTATTCCACACAAAAATTACTTGTCAAAATTTCATCTGAAATAGATGTTTTGATTTCCCCCGAGTCCAAAAAGGCGCTTTTAGAAAAAGACCCGCTGTATGTATATATGTGGACAGCGTATCTCAAAAACGAAAATATCTACTGTGAAGGATGCAACACAAAGATTTCCAAGAAACTTCCTCCACCCGAAAACTACCCTTTACATGGAAAAATTTTTGAAAGTTTTGTTTTTCCTCAAAATTTTTTTAAAAATGCCTGTATTAAAATGTTTATATGACAAATAAAATGTATAATTTGAATTTTCTGGGATTAATATCTGAAGAGCTCTTTATTCTGGATGAATTTTGTTAAATTTTGCATAACTATCAAACCGTAAGAGTTGGACAAAAACGTATTACACCAAACATGTAGATATCGTTAGAGCACATACTTTGTCATGTGCGTGTTTTTTTAAGACTTGAGCCGTTTTCGAAGTACTCCTTGTTATTTAACGTAACATTTCTCACACAAAAAATTCATCTCTCTTGTTTTACTGCTGGCCATGCAAACCGAACCAAAAGGTTTTGCCTCCGGACACTCATTTTTCGTATTTATTTCACAATATATCCTTGAAACATCTTCCAGCTAGAATCAGATCCTTATGGTTTCAAGTTGTACATGATATCCTACCCACTCGTAGTAGATTGCATAAAGTTCATCTCACTGATTCTAATAAGTGCCCGAAATGCAACGGAGAAGACACAGTAAAACATAGGTGGTATGTATGTTCTGTTATACAGGAAATTAAGATCCACTTTATGATTCCCTAAAGAAACTACGGTTAAATCTCTATAAATGGTGAACTCCAAATATTCTTCTTCAACCGGATTTTGTTTTAAATCAGACTTCAAGACATAAGTTTACATTGTGGTTAATAGCAAATACAATGTATGTACTGAAACATTATGAATACGTGAATTTAATGGAGTATGTAATTTATATACAAACAGAGCATACCAAGCTCTTCTGTAACTGTTATAAGAATCATAAAAACTTTTTTGATTGATCTTAATTCAGTAACTACAAATAGAATATAGTAACGTGTTTGTAACCAGTAATGTGATTCATAGTTTTTATTGTAAGGTATAATGATAAAAAAATATCGATCAGTTTTTGAAATTCTTGCCAATCACTTGTGTGTTCCCTTATTTCCCTTCTACTTACAAGGAAGCAAAAAACTATGTAAGAAAAGTTTCAGCAACAACTAGAGAATGAAACACATCAGAATTTTTTTTTCTAGAGATACACATGGCTGTTTGTACTCGCTTACCCGTGACCACAGCCAACCAGCATTGAAATAACCAAAATTTTATTTAATCTTAACTGATAAACAATTCCATTATACAATACGCATTGATTGTATAAAGGAGAAATAACTTGGCTTCCTCATTCCTACTCCACTGCAGACCGGCACTGGCCGACTTTGGAGGTTGAATTTATAAAACCAATTTAGCCTCTTCTGTTTACTGAAGAGTCAGTAAAATAGGAAGGACAGTAGTTGCACACGCTGTTGAGTAAAAAGATTGGAAACGTTTTGCGTTGTAATATCTCATACGTTTACTTTATTTCCCATATATAAATTAAAATTGTATGGTTGTACACACAATACTGCCAAAGTATTCGTAACGACAAGATAAACATTTTTTACCCGAATATATTAACTTTGAAAAATAGGATAGCCTAGAAATATTTAGCCTAGTATACTCATAGTATACTTATACACTCCAAAAATTCATTACCCAAATCAATACACACAGGTTTATGGCTGCTAAAGTTATAAAAGGACTTTAGTACTTGATACAAATCATAAATTAAAAGCAGGAATTAATATCCAATTAAATAAATTAAAACGGTGTTGCTAGATTGAAACAGAATGCAGAGTAAAATCATGACCTTTGATCTCGTTTTACGTTTGGATTATCCGAGAGATATTTTTATTATTTTTCCGGTGAGATCTCTAGCTGAGGGTTTTCTATCCGGTTTCCTTTTAAGAACGCTGGTAGTGGTCCCGATTTCCTGCTCTTTCCTTTGAGATTCTTTGAATAAGCACCATCGTTCGATATTCTTTTCACTCTTGCACTTCATTCCTGTCATAGTCAATCTCGCAAAAAGCTTAGAAAGTTTTCATGATTGAAAGGGTATGATGCAAATAGTGCGTATTCATTTTCATCAGCAAATATTCCGTTGCACAGTGTTAAAATAGCTAGCCCGTTTCATGGTAAGAACTCTGAATGCCATGAATGATGGAAACAAGATAACCTCCCTTAATATTTACAAGAATGTGCTGCTTATGTGATGTACTTTCAAAACCTTAAGTTTGCATATGTGAAATTTGGAAAATATGCAGTATGTAATATGTCTTATTGAAGTTTACCTACACAATTTATTACACACAATAACAGTGCTATTTTTGCCATATATTAAAATTCTAACTTAAATCGTCCCTTAAATGCGAGATAACTTTGTATTGTCTAAATTATTGTTGTAATAAAACTGAACTACTTGATGCATATTCACATGAAAGATCCAGTTTTAGAGCTAATTCGTTTACAAATATATTTGACACATTATATTTGTATATTAGCCCTAATATGTGGTCCAAAATTATGACTTTCCGTACTCTTTAAAACTCTGGATTTTTCAAAAAGTAATAATTTATTTATAAAAATTGGAGTAATGTTTTGAAAAACCAACACAACTATTTTCTTTAATGTACGCTAGAGAGGCATTATAAAAATTTTAAAATAAATTAGTGAAAAATTGCATCGTTTGGAATATTTTGAGTATGGAAAAATGTTGGGGAAAAAGGGCCGATAAAATAAAGTTTGAAAATGGGTGCGTCTATTAATAAGCATGTCTACCCATTTATTCTTCGGTTAATTTATAAAGTGCGCCGAGTGTCATATGCTTTTTTTCAATTTCAGAATTTATATAATGTTATTATGGAACAAAACAGTTATTTTAGCTTTTCACAATCTTTGTTCAATTTCATAGATGCATCATCTTAATGTTGCATGTTGAAAAAATACCTATCTATATATGTGCGTGTATCTTATATATAAAGTTACTAGTACGTCACAGTTCTCATTTTGGAGAAGAAAAGTCATTTTTTTATTCAGAAACCATTAAGTTGTTTTAAATAAAAGAGCAAAATCGTAAAACGATATAACTGCAACTACTGAACACAGTGTGCAACACATATCCTAAAATCTTCATGACTGATAATTATGTTGCAACATTCAGCAAGAAAAATATTTTTTACTTTCTCTGCCAATGTACATAGTACGTATAGAAGATATTGTATTCCATTCAAATTTTGATAACGAGATTCAGTGATAGTTTTAGTATTGAAGTCCATTAATACAAAAAGAATGTGCGTGTTCGTGTGTGTGTGAGCAGAAAAACTCAAAAACGAAACGTAAGTTAAATACAAAACTTGATATTTAAATTTAGCATCTTTCAAGGACGCAATACGAAGATTTTCAAGAAAATTCCTCAACTCCTTTACATATCGAGCCAGGTTGTTCAGAAATCCGGCAATGGCATCCGGGAGATTGTAGACTCAATTCCTGCAGCCGACTATCTTGACTCAAGGGTCTTTTCGCAGATTTCTCGGGTAACCAGGCGAATGCTAGGGATGTTTCTTCATTATACTGAACTTCCTATCCCTTTATTATATTCATTTTTCTCCAACCGGTCTCTTCAGGGTTGTAAGTGTTGGCGAAACTGCGGCTCCTATCGCTCCTCGCGTTTGGATGATGAACTGATTGGACTACGTTAGAGACCTACCACAATAGCTGTGTCTCTTGGTATGTTTTGGTCGCCATCAGCTCTATGAGCTATTTCCTGGAGTCTGACGCACCATGCGCCTAAAGTGTCTGCAGTGTAAAACCCTCTCCAGGGTGTGCCAACCAATGTTTTATATGAAACATTTTTCGAAAATTCTGGTTTTCTTAAAAATGGCTAATGATTTTGATTAAAATACCGCATGTATAAGATATGTTATGGCAAACGGGATATATATCTTCAGTTTTCTGAGAATAGCTTCTGAAGTTCTCTTCACTTTGGATGATTTTGTATAATTGGTAAACCGTAAGAGATAAACAAAACTCTCTCCCTGCACAAAAATGTAAATCTCGTAAAAGTGCATAATTTGTAACACTTTTTTCCAAAATATGCTGGTAATAGGTTTAACTTTCCTCAAACGTTATGTTCCCACACGTTTTTATTTATTTAACTCCTGGAGATGGTTTAGCGACCAGCTTTTACAAGATTTGAGAATAATCTTTAGCCTAGAGTATTCCCTTAATTCCTTTCTACTTACAAGGAAATAAGTAACTAGGTAATTTATCTTTAATGCATGAAGTAGGCTGCAAAATAAGATTTTGTAAGAATATTTTGTTGTAGAGTTCCTGTAGACTGAAAAGTCGAATAACTTGAAGGAGAAAAGAAAATGAGTGGAGCTACCGAGCATTATACATTTCTACAACATCTTTCCTCTTTTGACTCTGGCTGGGAAAATGTAACAGCATTTCACACATATAAGATTGCCTTTTAAGGTTCTTCTTCCTCGATGGATTATCTCTTTTTGGAGGATTGCAAGCTAATGCCTTAGGCCAGAAGCCTGTCGAGAAATAAGCAACTTTGTATCATAGCATAACCAGGATAGACGATTGGCCCAATGTGATATGGCGCTGAAGGACATGGAAATGAAATGCAGTGTTGAACGGTATGATAGAAAAATTCGCGGTTCACATTTTCCGACGCAGCATTCGCAGAACAACCGAGAAAAACCTTCGGTCATTGGTCAGCCTCGAGGATTTGAACCCGGGACCTCTCAGAAGCGAGTCAGATACGTCACTACAGCACCATCCTGCTATTTGTCTTCTTAGGTCAGACTTTAATATTATTTGAACAAATAAACTTCATACAATCGTTTATACTACAAAATATATCAATAAAAGTATTTTGTATTCTTACTGCTGAATTTAGTACAAACTGCTGAATTATTACGAGGATATAACCTCAAATTGAAAGTAAAATATTAAATTAACAGAATAAAAAACACATATCCTCTGGAAGAGAATTTTCCAAAACAAGTCACATCAGGACCAAGTCTTAAACAAATACAGAAAAGGCATATTTACACATGGTAACTTCCTCTGGATGCCTTAATTATTTGTGATTTACACCACCTAGAAGGCACCTGTTACTATCTATATAGACAATATGGCTGCTAGAAATAATGGTTTAACTTGCGCAGCATTTACACAAAAGAATGTGAACTGTTTTTACTTCATTTTATACAACAAGCACATCTTTCAACTTTAAAGTTAAATGTGATTGTAAATACAATCTAGCCACATTTTCACGAGAGGAAATGGACCAAGGTCTTTAATTGTCCTTCAGTTCTATTAAGAATTCTTTGATAACCTACAAACTAATATGTAGCTGTCATAAATTTTGCACACTATTTCTGTTCTCATAATTTTGACAAAAAGCTTAGCAGCCAAGGACCTTTATATAGATATATTGTCGGAGTTCGTTTTAGTAGCCCTCACGTTAGGGTGCCAATATGCCGTGGTTTATTTTGTTGTGCGTCACGTTGGTGCACCAATACGTCGTATTTTTGTAGAGGCCACCATGGTGTTGTGTCAGTACCTATGACGCTATCAGTTGAGTCTACTTGGAGTTGGTCAAGGGTTAATGCACGTGAAATTCTCTACATTAAGAGTGTACATACCTTGCAGATTCCCTTTGTTGTACTGGCTATGCTCGTTCTAGTAGACCATGAGTTGTCTCTTGCTCAGGGGGGAAAGAATGACAAAGGTGTGTAACACTTGATAGACTCAAATAAAAGAGAAATTTCACTTAAATCACTGTAGACTTCTTTATTGTTGTTCGTTTAAGGCACCAACCATACGAGCGACTCCCGACATAACCGATCGCGAACTTGATGAAGTAGTTTTCGTTACGTGTTAATTCCACGTTCACGGAGCCGTTATATCTTTACACTAGTCACCGTAATCTGGAGTTTCTCGGTCCGTATAACATTTACGGTAATGATTGCCCGTCCGATAAATTTATAAAACACTGATTTCCTACAATGTACGCCGCGCGATTTCACATTTCTTATACGTGTTTTCCTACTTGTGGGTCGTTCTTTATGAGCCTTATGAGCCTTGTTAGCTACGTTGTGAACAATGTGAACATTACTAGCCCGATTTCTTGTACGCACATCATTTATATACAAAAAGGTCCGAGTATTTCCCTCCTTTTTGATTGGCTGGAAAAAGGGCGTAAAGTGGCGTTGCCACGTGACTATCGGGGATTTTTCTTTATTTTACACCCATGTGACCTTGTTCTACAATAAAAAATTCCCTCTCTCAAGTTCTAAAGAGAAAGTACCTTTCTTCCTCTCAAAGGTGTTACTTATGTCCCTAATGCACTAAAATTCCTGTTATTTTCAACAAAGAGCGTAGCCTTGAAGAATACAAAGGGAGTTTCTGCACGCCACGGTACTGCGTTCTACTGAGCATATATTTCTTATGTTAAATATTACAAACTAATGATTAAACTAATAATATATGCGTCGTGATAAAATACTGTCGCAATATAAATCTATAAATATTTAATTTTTTAGAAAAGGTATTCATGATAGTAAAAGGATTTTCAAAGCCTTTGATTTGTTATCTTTAAAAATTTGAGTTTAATTTATAGTTTTTAAAAGTTCATGTGAATTAGGAGTTCAAATCAAAGTTGAACAAGGTAGTTGAGAATTTGCATGCTCCTAAAAGAGGTAGCTAATAATAAATCAATGCATTATACTTGTGCAATTATTAATTTTTCAACATTTTCGAGAAAACAACTTGAATTTTTCATCACTTAATGTAATTAATGTAATGTAATTTTAAGTCATAAATCAAAATATCGAAAACTGATGCACAGCTACTTTTACTATACCTACATGGTAAAATTTTCAACTTGACCCGTTAAAAATTAATTGTAAAAAGCATGCCCTGAAGTGAAAATTTTGTATTTTATGGGAAAACCAATTAGGGAATAACATTAAAAATGTTTTTGTATGAACATAGAATTTGTATGAACATAGAATTTAAGGGTTCTATTTTCCTTTTTTTTTTTTTCATTTGCATGCATTTGCAATCATCTTAACCACCCGTACAACATTTTGCTGACATTTTTATTTGGTAAAAAATATATTTTAGAACTTGTTGCCAGAGTAATTTGCTAGTTCTTCAACCTTAATTTAAAAACTTAAAACCCTGGTGGTGTATCTGTGCCATACGTTTATCAGACCAGAAATCAATTATTTTTGTGTTTGTATGCTTTTGGTGTTAAAATAGTTATTTTTCAAATTAAATTATGCCTATTTTGTTTAACTTTTACAGGTTATCATACGTTATTAGCCAACATTATTATAGTGATAGGTTTTGAAAACTCAAGATAAAGCTAATATTAATTATGACAGAAATATAATTTTAATGCTTTCTTATAAAGAAAACATTTTAGAATATAATAATAAAGTTAAAAATGTCGGTGGGAGAAAATTTAATGGAATGTGTATGAAACTTTTCAGTGTTAGACTTTAAGCAGTGAAAAAATTAACTGCTTTCTTCAGGAATTTAGACAAAAGAAATTTCGAATAAATTCTATATAGAGTTCAATTTCCAATAAACTTTCAAATTTTTCCAAAATTTAATTTTTTTCTATTTTTGTACCAGAATGTCACCTTATCGTACAAGGACTCCATAATACACTGTCATACAAGTAGTTATTTAGAGATATTTCATTCAACCAAAGTGTTTTGTGCGATATATTAACATTGGCAAGCTCAATAATATAACTGAGCTAATTGTTAGTAACTTCCTTGCTATCACAAAGCAGCTCATTATGTAAAATAAGCAAATATTGTACTATCTCTTTATGGCAGTTAGAGATATTCATTTAAAACCGCTTTGTGTTTCATAATAACATTGACAAATACTCTCGGCAGCCATATAGCCCAACTTATCTTCGTTCCATTACCTCATTTGGTATCGCAAAGCGTTACTTTACGCAAAGTAAATATTGCACTAGTGTGTTATGAGAAATTACAGAGAGCTGTCCTTGTAAATCAGGTCTACGTTCTTAATAAACTTGGCAAAAATGCCTAGGAGCCCTCAAGTCTAACTTAATTTTGTCTCTAACTTAATTTAATTATTAAAGCGTGTTTACTAGAAAGTTATTTTAAGCGAAACGCCTTTATGCGTTATGAATTTATCATAACCTGATATTTGCGTAGAATAAGAGCTCACACTACAACATAAAATTAGTTTACACATACTTTTGAAGAAAGGCGTGATATTTACGTGACAGACTACTCTTTGAAAAAACGAGAAATTGAAATTGTTTTATTTATGGATATGTTTTAACTGCTATGGTTCTTAGCGTCCTACTCTATATTGGGCGTGAAAGACAGTTTAAGTTTGCTCACAGGCCTTTTTATCAGGCTTAAGGTTCTTTTATGTGCCTAAGTCTACGACATGGAACCAACGACTTTACTTCCCTTCTGAAGAAATCATGCTAATGACTTTCACGCCTGAAAAAAAAAAACGCCACCTTGTGAACCAGAAGCTATCATATTCTCCCTAGACCACGGAGGACGACGCAAAAATGAGAATGCTATGGTTTTCCTTGTACTATGCAATTTATGAAGTGTTATTTGAATCGTTTTTAGATAAATAATTAAGAATGTGGTGTTTCGCGCCGTCTATTGCTGCCTCTTACGTTCACCATTTTGTTTCAATGCTTAGGCCTTGTCTGTAGGAGGTGTTGAATCAAGCCATTATGTGTTTATCTTTAGGGCGTTGTTTAAAGTTGGGCATATAAATCGGGTTTACGGTAATGTATCTGTGAAATTTGGGAAGCTCACAGAATGCAAGATATTTAATTGAAATGTATACCAATTAATATACACAACAGAAGTACTATTTTGTTAGGCATCAATATTTCTGCTTACATGGTTTTTCAATTAATAATTCTTGGTTTTTTCTAAATTCATTTAACAAACGTGAAAGTATTCACATTAAAAGTTCAAGATTTACAATAAATGCATTTACAAATATATGTATCATATCACATTTTTATGTTAACCCTAATATTCTAGAAATTTATTATAAAACTCTTGAGCTTTTAAAATTTAATATTGTTTTTTTAAAAATTGGAACGCTATTTAGAAATGATTTAATGTATTTTGAGAGGGAATCAGATATTCCAAAACAAATTAATTGGTAAACAATTGCATCATGTATTTTGAGCTTGGAAAAGTGTTAGAACAATTTTGAGGGAAAACAAGGGATATTGTTGGTTGTGCCTATTAATAAGCATGCACCCACCCATTTATAGCCACAATTATTTGGTAGTTACATTGCACTGAGTGGGGAGAACATTGAAATTCTAAAAGTTTAAAATTCATAATATATTATAAGATAATTAAACAATTATTTACAATCTGTGTGAAATTTCACATATGCATCGCCTTTAAGTAGCAAAATAAAATGTTTCTTTTAATAGCGAGTGTTACTGGAAGGAAAATCGAAGATAAATGTAAAATGCATTATGTTTATAGCAGAATAAGGCGTACAATTAATTAACATTTGCCCAGTAAGAGCACAGCCTATTAATTCAGCCAAATATAACGATGCTAAGTTCATTTTTTAGTGTTCCAGATTGAAATCGGTGGTTTAATCAAAATCGTTAGTCATTTTTGAGAAAATAAGAATTTTCGAAAATGTTTCCGTGGAAAGGGTAGTTTGAGTTCGCAAGATTTTCTTGAAGATGCTGAACATAAATATAAAGTTTATTATTTAACAGAATTTCGTTATTAGTTATCCTGTACACAAAACTCAGACATACACATACGCGGACCTTTTGCTAAAAATGCTTTTCATTTTCTCTGCAGATACTATATATAGAAGGAAGAGAAGGCATTGTATTCCATCCAAAAATTGATGTTGACATTTTACGGAAATATGTTTTGAGTTCCCCTGAATTAAAAAAAATACATTTTTAGAAGATCCGTACGCAAATTGGAAAATAAAATATAAGTATAAGTGGTAAATCGTAAGACATAGATGAAACTTACTAAAACAGCATAGCTTAAAATCGAAAATATCAAACTTAATATTTAAGTTCAGCATCTTCCAAGGATCTGACACGATTTTCAAGAAAATATTACCATCTCTTTTACATGGAGGATTGCTCTATAATAATTTTGATTTTCTCAAAACTTTCTCCAAAGATTTCGATTAAAATGCCATATGTTTAAGCTATTTTTATTACAAATGAACTGTATATTTTGAATTTTCTGGGAATAGCCTCTGAAGACCTGTCGATCCTGGATAACTTTAGTATAGCTGGTAAACCGTAAGAGAAAGAAATGAGATTTTATTAACACTATAATTTATGTCATAAACATTTTTGCATGGTTAATCACTTCCGAAATATTCCTTGTTATTTTTAGAATACGTAAACGTTTATCAAACGGGAAGTCCTCGTTCGTTTCATATGTCTCTCTCTCTCTCTCTCTCTCTCTCTCTCTCTCTCTCTCTCTCTTTCTTGCTTTTTTTTTCTTTCTTTGCTCTGGCCATTCAGTGAGAACCAAATTTCAATTTTACATAAAGAGCAGCATTTAATGGATTTGACTTTAGCCTAAGGGTGCCGCCGTGGTCGAGTGGTTAGATCACTCGCTCCCATCTAGGCGGCCCGGGTTCGATCCCAAGCGCCCGCATGTGGGATTTGTGAAGGACTAAGCGCCGTCTGGGCGGGATTTCTGTGGTTTCCTCCGCCACTCATTCCACCAACTGCTCCATCGTTATCTTTTCTTTCATCCATTTAGCTTGCATTTCATATTATCCACTTCCTCATGCTCATGCCTGGCTACTGGCCGACCACTCGTTCCAAGTTGTCCATTGTGGCCCCCCTACAGGCTTCTGACCCTTAGGCAACCACTTGTAAGTCCTAGGGGGATGTCATTCCTAAATACAGGGAGGGTAAGCCGACATCGAAACGATCTTAGCCTGATGTATTCCATTACCGCTATTTTTTAATTTTTTTTTATTTATCGGATTTTTCTACATGCCCCGTTGCTATACTAACTACGTTTCTTCATTACATTAATTGATCATTTTTACATTATTATTAATAGCTGAATGGATACATATTTTGATTTTCCTTAGAATACAATTAGGCCTAGTTTAGCCGACTTATAATATTATATTACATCATGTACAATTTATTAATCACATATCTTGGTGTGTTCTTTTTTCAAATATAAATGTCTATGGATTTAATACATTTTCCGAAAGTTCGTAGATGTTTAGAGATTAGTTCTTGATTATTGACTGGCCAGGTACCTCCATTTTGTGTTACTTTTTTATCAGAATGTGTCTTTGATGTTATGTGTTTATGCATTCGTAAATAAGATGGTTGACTGCGTGTTGTCCTCTGTTGCATGTGCAGATAGAATCGTTTATAATGCGGAATCGATGTAAATATAATTTTGTTTTCCCGTGACGTGTCACTATGGCTGTGGCTTCTGGGTTTATTGGTAGTTTTGTTTTTAGTCTTTATTTAATTGAGGTAAGAAAGGATTTTATCACTTCTCCTTTTGTGGTGTTATTCAATCTGGCTTGCCATTCCTCAATGCCTGAGTCTTTTATTTCTGACTTGATAGTAGATTTGGGGATTTGTTGTATATAATTTCTTCTCTTACTGACGCTTGCTTAGCTAATCTATCAGCTAGTTCGTAACCAGCTATGCTACAATAGGCCTTCACTCCAGTTATGCTGTTGTAACATACCTACTCAGGGTGTTGTGAATGTTATGAATTAGTTTGTTTGTATTTTTTAATTGTTTCATTTGTATAGCCTTTACCTTCAATGGTCATATCGGGGGCTTTGACTTGTGCAACTGTAGGTCCAGAACATTAGGTTAATCAATTTTATATTACTAAACACACGCACATATACTCTCACATTCATAATTGCAGCCTCTATGGGGGATAGGGACCTCTGGGTGAGAAGTCAGCTCGCTGACCACTGAAAATTAGTTTTTTGTTTTTTTTTTTCATTTATATAGCCCCCTGTAACTTCTAAGGTCATATCGAGGGCTTTGAACTTGAAACAACTCGTTATCTAGGCTACTTTTGGTTTAAATCATTTTATTTTACTCAAACACACACACTCTCACTCTCACATACATACTCCCAGACTCTGTGGGGGGTAGGGAATAATTCTGGCCAAAGAATAATTCCCCTCCCCAGCCGGGAATCGAACCCGTGACCTCGCTGACCACTCGACCACGGAGGCAGTCCAATTAGTTTGTTTTCGTACTTACAAGAAAACAAATTATAAGACCAGCTCTGCTAATGTTTACGGTTTTCGATTTTTGCGTGTAATGCAATACCTTTTCTACCTATATATTACGTACAAATAGAGAAAGTATGGTTAATGTACGTGAATATATTTGGTGGTAATGAATCAAATGTTGTGGCATACAGTGGTGAAGGTTTAGAGAAGTGCGTGGTGGTTGACTGGCTTAGAAGAGCATCTCATGTTTGGCACGCCCGGTTGTCGGAAGAAGTCGTCTCCCGTGTACGTGAGGGTGAGTTAGCTTGTGTATCCCACTGAGGAAGCAAAACTTTCTCGTACGGAGCAATCTACGCCATGCTGAGCGATTACTTTCCTCTGTGTGTCCCTCACAAGCGATTAGATGCAAACAGCCGGAATCTCCGAAGTGGCCACAGAGCTCGGTTTAAGTCACTGTCCAAACGCAATGACGGGTTTTATTAGAACAGACGGTAATCCGACACACTCACGCGCCCTGAGACAAAAACGGGATGTGGGGCGGGAATAAACACACAAAGTTGCCAACTCGGTAGAGGACGGCAATCCCCATCCACCAACTTCACGCTCACTGCCCGACTGGGCTAAAATTATTAACGTGTGTTTAAAAAACCTGATGTGTTCCATTCACATGACCTTCTCTTCACCGTTGTAACAAATTATTGTTATTCTTCTCTCTACTTTATGATATTTCACTTAATTACTTGCTTCCTTGTAAATCAAATTAAAATAAAAATACACTAGGTAAAACGATAGTCAAATCTTTTAAAAGCTGGTTGCCATGTGGATGAAATCCTTTCTATGCAGGGCCAGGAGTTTACAACTTTCCGTGTTTAAGTATTTTAAATCTGAAACAAATAACAAGGAGTTTCTTAAAAATGGTCAATTCCACGAAAAAAGTACATGACATAAATTGTGTGTTTTAACGTGATCTACATTTTTGTGCAGTAACTTGTCTTTCTCTTACGGTTTACAAGTTACGGAAAATTCAGAAAAATTCATTCAGAATAAAGAGGTCATTAGATGCTATTCCCAGAAAATTCAGGATATACATTTTATTTGCCATATAAATATCTTTAATGTGTGTTGTATTAATCAAAATCTTTAGAGCCATTTTTAAGCAAATCAAAATTTTCGAAAAGTTTTCCATATTCAGGGTAGTTTACAGTTGGGAGATTTTTCTCAAAATTTTCGAGGCGCATCCCTGGAAGATACTAAACTTAAATACCAAGTTTAATATTTTACCGACTTTTCGTTTTTGAGTTATCGTGTTCACAGTCACACGGACACACACTCATGGACCTTTTTCTAAAAACCTGATGTGCTCCAATCACAGGCCTTTTTCTAAATCTCTGTAATTAATTATTATTGAAAAGCTTATTCTTCTATATATTTCATGCTAATCGAAATAAACATTAACAGAAATGCTGCTATTATCCACTTGCATTCTTGTGAAAGGTGGGAAATAAGGGAATAACTAGGCTAAAACGATAGTCAAATCTTTAAAAATTGCTTGTCATATGGATGAATTTCGCTTCTCTGCATTGCTAGGAGTTGACAAATTTCCATATGTGAAAAGTTTAGGAATTTTAAAACTGCAACCAATAAAAAGGAATATCTAAAAATGGTGAACTTCACGAAAAAAGTAAATGAAATAAATTGTGTGTTTCAACGAGATCTACATATTTTGAGCAGTAACTTTTTGTCTGTTGCTTACGGTATACAAAATGCAGCAAAATTCATCCAGAATAACGAGTTTTTAAGAGACTAATCCCAAAAAATTCAATACGTTTAATTTGTCATATAAATATCTTTAATGTACGGCATTTTAATCAAAATCTATAGTACCATTTTTGAGGAATTCAAAATCTTCGAAAATTTTCCCATGAAAAGGGGAATTTGGGTGTCGTGTCGCATCCCTGAAGATACTAAATTCAAACATTAATTTTGGTATTTTATCGCCTTTTCGATTTTGAGTTATCGTGTTTACAGCCACACGGACACACACACGGATCTTTTTCTAATTTTTTGGGATACAGGGGACCTTTTATATGTATTTCCGGTGAAATCTCGGTATCGAATTTTTGGATGGAATGCAATACCTGTTCCGTACACTATGTACACAATACGTGTAGGGAAAGTAAAACAATTTAGGAAAGTACATTAATCAAATGGTACTCGGCAATAGGAACCAGACTTCTTTGCGGTCGAGTGGTCAGCGCCATGGCCACTCTACCAATGGTCCTGGATTCGATTTCTGGACGAGTGGAGAACGTCTCTTTTATCTACTGCAAGCAAATTGAAATAAACTTGCTTGGAGGGATAACGTCAGACTTAAAATTACATGCTGCAGCCGGGATTTGTTCCATTCACATGCCTTTTTCTACATCTCTGCAACAAATTATTGTTAAAAAGCTAATGCTTCTATTTACTTCATGCTAATTGAGAAAAGGCAGAGATAGTCTTATTATTGCTTCCTTGTAAGCAGAAGCGAAATAAGAGAGTACCATAATTTAAAGTGATAGTCAAAAGCTGGTTGCTATGTGACTGAAGTTCCTTTGTATGGACAAGAGTTGACAAATTCTTGTATGAGAAAAGTATAAGTTCTTCAAAGCTGAATCCAAAAACAAAAAATATCTCCCCCCCCCCCCAAGAAAAATATCAACTCCGCGAAAAAACTGTGTATAACATAAATTGTGTGTTTTAATGTGCTCTACATTTTTGCGTGGTAAGTTTTTGTCTATCTCTTACGGTTTAGCAGTTATACAAAATTCAGTAAAATTCTATCAGAATAAAGTAGTCTTCAGAGGCTATTCCCAGAAAATGCAAGATATACATCTTATATGTGAGGTAAATATCTTTAATATACGATATTTTAATCAAAATCGTGTGAGGCATTTTTGAGAAAATCAAAATTTTCCATAAAAATGACATGTAACAGTAGCTAGTGGTAGGGTGATTTTCTTGAAAATCTTCGTGTCGTATCTTTGCAAGATACCAAACCAAAATACCATATTTGGTATTTAACAGCCTTTTCGTTTTTCTGCTATGCTGTCAATAGACACACAGAAATGCTTTTTTTGGATTCCGGGAGACCCAAAACATTTATTTCCTGTGAAATATCGGTATCGAATTTGTGGGTGCATTACAATACCTTCTCTATACTCTATGTACATAGTACGTGTAGACAAAGTAAAAATTCAATGCCTGCCCACCTTGTGGTTTACCGCGGAAAAATGCGAGTCAGTTGGAAATGTTAGTGGCATGCCGACATGTTACCATGGTAGCTCAGTGATAGAGCACCTGGACGGATACTGGTTCAAATCCCGGCTGTAACACTGCATTTTTCGGTCTGACTTTACCTTTCAAGCTCCTATGCTACTCACGATAGGTATGGAAGAAAGTATTAATCACAAACTGGTTCATCCAAAAAAAGGTTGTTTTATATATATATATAAATACAGTTCCGGAGTCTTGTGAGGACTCCGGCGCTGTTTGCTTTTTGCGCTCTCTTGTTCACCTTTTTTTCCATTTTTCAAACATTTGCTTTGCTTTCCTATTTGATTACCGTTTTGCTTTTTGCTTCTAACACACGTACACACATACATAGTTACTAACACAGAAACACCCATACCCAAGGCGGGACCAGAATCCACGATCCCCTGCGCCAAGAAACACTAAAATGAGGCACTTAACGAGCCCGGCCATGGGGACCACCTGGTTCGGACTAAAGACTCGTTCCAAAGCTAATTATTAACTTCGTGTTGGTCGCTCCATCTTCTCCGAGATCTTCCAAGGTCCCTCGTTACATCTGGTCTATATAATAAAGCAAGCCTAGAGAATCTGCAAGGGAGCATTCTTGTAACATGCTCTTTCCATTTCTTTCGGTAATTACATATTTCATCCACTACATTCATTTCCCAGAATTCTGCACGAACATCTTCATTTATAATTCTATCCCGTCTTGTTTTTCCAATCAATGATGTAATTAAGTACATCTGTGATGCCCTTAAATATCGTCAATCTTAAGATCGTAATACCCATGTTTCTCCACCGTAATTTAAATTTGGTTTGGAGACTGCATTATATAACTTTTCTGATTTCCTCTCTCATATTCGTACCAAAATACTTGCTATACAGTTATTTAATTTATTACATTTGATCACTTTTACTTCCAGGTCTGTGTTCATGTGTTGTATGCTTATTTGTTTTTTTCACACAAGTTGTGTGTAGGACACTTATCCAACTCCTATTCAACGCACTGTGAAGAAAACAATTAAATCAATACTATTTGACCATAATAGTTGACTATATTATGAATCCCGGGACTTTAAGTACTTACGACATGGTAAGCTGCCATTTGATAGGTCATCTCAAAATAATTTAAGATCACCTTGTGGTTTACCGGGAAACATGCGAGTCAGTTGAGAAATTCAATGTCATGCCGGCATTTTGCCATGTTAACTCAGTGGTAGAGCAACCAGCTAAAGACGGGGGATTGGTGGTTCAAATCCCGGCTATGGCATTGAATCTTTAAGTCTGACTCTACCTATCCATTAGCAGATAAGCTCTTATTATTTATTTACTTAAAAATTTAAGGGGAATAAAGGAATAGGCTAAGCTAAAGCATTAGCCTTTCCCTTTAAAGCTGTCACTATAGATTGACTTTCAAATTCGGCTCTCTTTGCATTTCCGGGAGAATATAAAAGAAAAACGGATGATAACTTCCTGTTTGAGAAAACAATAAGTATTTTAAAATTGAACCAATAAAACGAATGTCTTGGAAACCGGTACCTCTACGAAGAAATGTATAACTTTTTGTCCTTACTTTACGATTCACAGTTATGCAAAAGTCATTCATAATGAAAAGGCTTTTAAAGGTTATACCCAGAAAATTCAATTTTTATATTTTATTTTTCATATAGATATCTATGGTATACGATATTTTAACCAAAATGTTTAGAGCTATTTTTGAGAAAATCAACATTTTCGAATTTTTATCCATATAAAAGTTACTTAAAGGGAATTTTCTTACTCTTCGTTTCACATCGTTGGAAGATGAACTTAAATATCAAGTTTGCTATGTAAGCGGCTTTTTGTTTTTGAATTATCATGTTCTCGAACACACGCATGCGCACAGATCTATTTCTAAAAATGCACCAGGGGACTTTAAAATGTGTATTTTTTGTGAAAGCTAGGCATCAATTTTGGCCGGAATCAATATCCCCTCTACCTATGTGAAATGTACGAAATAGATGAAGTAATAATATAGAATGTAAAACCACATAATGATGCCATAATATCAAGTATATTGATTAAAATCACAAAGTTTTGTGTACGCTGCAATGCAGTACTTCACTTGTTTGGATCCATTATAATTATTGTCTATTTTGTTTCGTGCCACTATTGATATCGCCACTATTTGTTCACATTAAACCGAGTTGTATTGAATATTTATAGGTTTTACTTTTGGGTGTATGATCTTGAAAAAAATTATCCAGAGCACACATTTGCGACGTGTTTATGAAGAGTTAAGACTCAATTATGCAAACATCGCTTTTAAATAACAAATTCCTATTTCTTTTCGCTTACTTAGATGTTCATAACAAATATAAATAGCTATATTTGTCATGAACTCATACAATTAAAGCGATGGAAAATTACTATTTCAGAACATTTTTGAAAGTGTAAATATTTAAACTCGCTGAGCTTATCTGCTGATAAAATGTGTCTAGATGGAAGTTTGACAAAATACATTTCTGTTTCTATGAGTAACGTTTTAAACATTTTATGTGTACCTTTCTGGCAACTTTTGATATAAAAAGCTTTAAATTGAATAAAAGGTTAAGAAGTTAAATAAAACTGTGTACCTGATGCAAAAAACAATCCTCTCTTTAAAAAAGCGTATTCTTCTAACTGCTTCACGCTAATCCAGATAAACATTTGTATAAATGATTCTATTACATTTTTGTTTGTAGGTACAGAGGAATATAGAAGTAGGCACTCCGAACTTAAGCGATAGTGAAAACTCTTTAGAGCTGTCCTATGTGAATGTTTTGAAATTCAGTTTCCTTTGTATGATTAGAAGGAAGAAAACAAATAACACCCCATTTGAAAAAAAAGTAAGTACTTAAAACTTCAAACCAAATACAAGGAATATCTAGGAAATGGTTAACTTAAAAAAAAATATGTGTTGCACTCACATGACTTTCTTCTTCTGTTCTGCAAACGGACTATTATTACAATAGATCTAAACAAGGTAAACATTAATCAATTGCTTAGTAAGGGAAATGAGGTAATATACTAGGCTAACGCGATAGTCATATCTTCTAAAAGCCAATCTATATGTGAACAAATGAAGTTCCATCGAAATTCTTAGGCTTTCACGGCCGGTGTCAATACTGGCTGGAGTATAATCCGGCTTGTGGGCCGTGGTCTACTGGGCTCCTCCTTCTTCTTCCCAGACTAGAGCACTTCGACCTCGCCGCTGCCACCCAAGATGTCTGTCGTAGTCGCAGACGAAACGTCTGGGAAGAAGAAGGAGGAGCCCAGTAGACCACGACCCACAAGCCCGGATTATACTCCAGCTAGTAAATGAAGTTCCGTTCGATTTGCATTTCCAGAAAAACAAAAGAGATGAATCGAAAGGTGATCCCGTTTGAAAAGATATGTAGTTTAAAACTGAACCCAATAACAAGGAATATCGGAAAACGGTCTACTTTACAAGAAAAATGTGTATGCCATAAATTATATGCTTTTACTAGAACTATATTTTTTGTGCAGTAAGTCTTTTCCATCTCTCACGGCTTAAGCGTTGTGCAAAATTTTGCAAAACTCAACCAGAACAAAGAGCTCTTCAGGGGGTGTTCCCAGAAAATTCAAAATGTGCATGTTTTTTGTAATGTGAATAGCTTTAATATGTGGTATTTTAATCAAAATCGTTAGAGCCATTTATGAGAAAAGCACAATTTTCAAAACTTTCTCCATGTAAAGGGTAATTGGGTGGGGGAATAGAATTTTGGGGTGGAATACAATACTTTCTGCATGTACGATGAACATAGAACGTGTAGAGAAAGTAAAAATACATTTGATATAAATTGAGCGTTTTAAAAATATCTTCATGTTTGAGTAAGGGTCTATAGATTGCTTACGTTTACCAACTAAGCGTAAATGAAGAGGACGTCGGAGACTATTTCGAGAAAATTCAAGATAAACATTTAATTTTTATAAAATGTATTAAACAAATAATGGTTTAATAAAAATCAAAGCTATTATTGTCACATACATGGACTGAGTTTTCGTTATGCTGTTCAACACACACACACACACACTCTCTCTCCCTCTTCTCTCTCTCTCTCTCTCACACACACACACATATTCATACACACAGAGGGACCTTTTTCTAAGAATGCTTCTTTTGGTTCAGAAGACCCTTTATGTGTTTCCTATGAAATCTTGATATCGAATTTTTTATCTGCCTAGTGTTTATTGATAGGGAAAATAAAATTAATTTAAATAAAGGGTCTATTATCGCTAGTTTTATGTGTATAATTATGAATTACCTTATTGGTAATCAACTAGTAGGGACGAAAATGACACTTTAGTAGCTCTAGCCTCCCCCAATCCTATGAAATGGAGTAAGGAACTTGTCAGTTCCCTAGAATTATTCAAGGGGGGGGGGCATTAAGCTGACGTGATGCTTGGTGAGGCAAGTACTGCACATTTTGTTAAGGACATGTGTGACTGAAGGTTTGAAATTCCTAAGAAATAATGCGAAATTTTTTAAATTTACACCACAGATGTAATATAATGCAAAAAAGTTACATTGCAAATTTTATCCATTATGTTCTAATGATTCAACGGTTACAGTCAAATTTATTTGTTTTTATCACGTCATTAAAAATGTTCCACACGACCAAAAAATTAAATTTTGGTCTAATCTTTTAATCTTAGATTCACAGTACATTTGTTTTTTGAAAATGCTCAAAGTTTCTCTGTGTCACCTTTGGTGACAAGTTAAATGTTTCAAGTTAATAATGTACTTTTTATGTCATAAAAATATAAGTTTTGTGCTGAAAAACTGAAAATATAGACTTAAGTACATCTGACAGTAAAATCTGGGAAAATGCTTATTCTTGTACCTATGTGAACATGTACAGAAAATGCTATTTTTATAACAGAAAACAACTCCGCAAGTAAATTACAGGAAGAAAAATGCTGAAAATTTCAATAGCGACAAAGCAAGCAAAGATTTGAACGCATGGCTCACATTAAAATCCACCAGGTTGGTTCCTTTTCCTCTTCTCTACTGCTGACTTTTCTGTCCTTTTTTCTTGAATAGCTAGTTTTCTTCTGCACAACTTCGATCTCGTCAAACTGAACTTTTTACTGTTAAGTCCAGTAAAGTTTCACTTCTAATGCTTTGCTTTAGCTCCAGTTAAGGCGTTTAACATTGGCACCTCGTTGCAATTACACATTTTTATACTAACAAACTAAACCTACTATTTCCTACCAAGTGTATGCTGAGGTTAGATAATATGAGGCCTGTAATACCGTACCTTCGCTTTATGCCAAGGCAACACCCTCCTTATATGCGTATCGGCTGAAGCGACAGTGACTACAATATTATGCCACTGCGCAGAAGCGACGCAGGACATGTCAAAAGTTCGTTTTTCATTTGTGAGTTGTCTCATTCGTTGCTTTTTCTTTGTGATGTAAAGTATTTCGATAATACCTACATGTATTATGTGTGATACCTATACACTGGAATGCTATTCTCGTATTAGTTCACGAAAATGCCTACAAACAAATTCGCGCTTGTACAGCGTAATTTTATGTACGATATTAGGTGAAAATTGAATCATGTAGACAGATGTATACACAACTTCAGTAGCAATTTCCTGATTATCCAGTTTCGGTTAGAGAGATACTGTGAGATGTTTGGTCAATAAATTTAGAACAACGGATCGCTAAACGCTAAACCAAAAACAGAAAACATGCTCTGAGTGAGGAATAGCTAGACGAAAGTGGTGCTAGATTAGAGCTCTCATCTCTCACCGATAAAACATAGCTAGTGGGTGTTTCACAAACCTCTGTACATACAGCGGCTAAACTTTTAAAACTGAAACCGTACTGTATAAGTACAGTGCAGAAATTATGAACATTCACAAGAACTTATGCGTGTGAATGATAATTTCATCCGACGATTTCAAGAATATAGATACACTTGCAACACTACTTTGCATATTTGTTGCTAACATATGTAAGTAATCCGGGCGTTACGGAATGGAAACCCGCGCAGTGTAGTAGACTATGGGCGGAGCACGCATTCGCGCGATCCACGGCCTTGGCATAAAACAAAGCCACTGTAGAACGCCTTTGTTGGTGGTACTGCAAAATCTCGACCCTATTCTCTGCCAGAGTGACCACTTCTGCTTGAATACATCTGGCCACTAAATTGAATGAAACCTTTACCCCTCATCCTCCTAAATGTGGAGGAACTGCTGAAAGGTAACATTACATGAAAGTGAATTTTGACACAAAGATAACATCTTTATATCACATATAATATGTATACTTTCAATTTTCTGGGAATAGCCTCTGAAGATCTTTTTATCCTGAATGCATTTTGCAGAACTTTGTATACCTGCTAAACCGTAAGAGAAAGACAAAAACTTACCGTACAAAAAATGTAGGTCTTGTTAAAAAATTACTTTATCTTTTCTTTCTTGTAGAGTTGACCGTTTTAGAGATATTCCTTCATATTGGTTTCAATTTTAAAGTAACTTTTCTCAAATGGGATGGCACCTTTTTATCTTTCTTGTTTTAACAATTCGAATCTCAATTGTTTCACATCGCGACCTGCTTATAAAAGTTTTGATTATCGCTTTAACCTAGTGTATTCCCTTATTTCCCTTCTAATTACAAGGGTCGCGGGTTCAAACCCGGCGGAGGACGTTGGATTTTTTCGGGCGTAAAAATCCTTAGCATGGCTTCCTTCGGAAGGGAAGTAAAGCCGTTGGTCCCGTGTCGTAGATTTACGGCACGTAAAAGAACCTCAAGCCTGATTGAGAGGCCTCTGAGCAAAATTAAGCGGTCTTTAACGCCCACTTTAGAATGGGACGCTAAGAACCACAGCAGTTAAAGAGCGTCCATAAATAACACGACATTTTTTTATTTTCTAATTACAATAAAGCAAGCAATAAGACCATTTCTGTTAAAGTCTATCTCGATTATCATGATGCAGGTAAAGGAATAATCATTTGTAAGAAATGTGTATATGGAACACAAGATCTTATGTGTATTGAGGTTAAAGCTCGGGATTTTGTAAGGCGAGAACAATAACCTTAAATTAAATACCAAAGCTACCATATACTTATATTCTGAGAAAAATAGGATTAAAGGAAAACTGAGGTGGGAACTAAATCAAGTTTGTTTTCGTGAGGAAGAATCAGAAAAGCTGTTCTTCTGCAAATTGTATTGGATGAGAAATACTCTTTTATAACAACCAGTCGACATATTTTCCAATCATGTCTGAGAGTTCTACATATTCAAATTTCCATCCTTGGGATTTATTTTCGTTATTTCAAGAAGAAATTAGTTTACCTTCTCTCCAAACAAGCGCAGTAAATTTTCATTTTTCCTTTTATTCATTCTGGTAGATATATTTGGCACACCTGCAGAAGAAAAATGGACTGTGGTTCATACAAACCAATTTCGCTGAAGTGAGTCTGGTCGCAAATGAATATTAAGGTTTCACATTTTAGGTTCTGTATCATATAGATTGTAGGTAGATGGGATATTGCACTCCAATCAAAAATTTGATAACGAGATTTCAGCGGAAAATATATGTTTTGAAGCCTGACTAACAATTCTAATACGTCGTATTCATATAACATTCTCTACCTATTCTACAACAAACTTTCTTACAAAACGTTTTATATAAACTAGGTACGGGGACGAGAGGAGAGATGGCGTTTGAACTTGCCTTACCCCTACATTGTCTTGCCGAGTGACGAAGGTAGTTTTGATACAACAAGCGCAGCGGTGGCTAAGATTCATCTGCGTGGTAATAATTTTCTGCGTTGGCATTAACTATTCTTATTTATATTAAGCTATTTTGCATACAATAATTATTACAACAAACCTACTGTAGCTATGAAGATTACATACTTTTCAAGTTTTTAACCTTCTTTTATTAAATGCATGTAATATTCTCACATTGTCTTATGATTAACACACTAATTTTTTTCCTCTTTCACAATTAAAAATC
Organism: Hymenopus coronatus; assembly: GCA_030762935.1. Lineage (NCBI taxonomy): Eukaryota > Metazoa > Arthropoda > Insecta > Mantodea > Hymenopodidae > Hymenopus > Hymenopus coronatus. Next base: position 60,044,953 of record CM060891.1, read on the forward strand.
AGTAAAGTCCCATTGCTGTTTAGCCTTAAATACATTGTAAAACTATTTGATCAACATAATAAATCGTTTGGTTTTGAACTCAGTAACGTGCGCATAATATCATCTCTTTGGAGGTTTCACCCAGGGTAGTGTGTGATTTCAATTTGTGTATTGCAGCTCCAATTCTAAGATAAATAAGTTAAAAATATAACTTTATATATAGTATTAATATATACTATATATTTAATCGCATCAAATACATGTAATATACACTCAAATATTTAGAAAATTCCAGTTCCGAAATCCTAATAAACTAATAAGGAACTAAATCCCTAAAGAATGGAATTATATCGTCCTTTATATAGATTTGCAAATACAAGTATTCATAAAGTTCCTTTTGAAATTGTAACTAAATACCTCTAAGACCACCAAACTGTAATGTTTTATATTTACAAATTGAAATCTGCATTTTAAACAGCAAACTTTCCTGTTTTGTAACTTACAAAAAATTATCTCTGCCTCTTTTCAGAAACAGTCGTCCGAACTAAGCTATTATTACTCGTGAATGAGGTGTGTCGGAAGCAAAAGTAAAGGGGAGGGAGTGGCCCTTATGAGCCAATTTCGCCCATGCCTGATTTAAACATATATTGATGTAAACATTTCCATAAATTCTTTGTAATACAATTCGTTGTATATATGTGGGAATATGGTAATATATTAGGCTAAAGCGATAGATTAATCTTTCAAGAGTTGCTCGCTATGTGATGCATTGACATTCCGTTCTCTTTACTTCACCAGGAGAAACAAAAATGAATGAAAAATGTGTAAGTATTTTAAAACTGAAACCAAATACTCCACCGTGGCTTGATATTACATAGTACATCAAATAAGTCTACAGTGGGTGATATGCTCATATTAATTCTGGAAAACAGTCAGTAAAAGTATTTCTGAAATTTATTTAACTTTTCATAAAATCTCTTTTGAAGAGATGCACTAAAGACACTACTATCATAAAGACATACAGCATCTATGCACTTTAGGGTAATGTTTATAGCATTTAACTATCGGTGGCATTCTTCTTCGTGTACTGTTGTGTGTGGGTTTCTGCTTTCTTCATTAAATATCTCTCTCTCTCTCCCTCACACATACACATCTTCGTACTCTCATTCATACTTCCACACTCAATGAAGGATGGGGAATATTCTTGGCTAAAGAAAAATGTCATTCGCCAGCTAGGAATCGAACGCGGGACACCTCGTACAGCATGCAGGTTCTCTACCGACTGAACTGGTGTCAGCTCGTACAAAATTGTTACGTTTCAAGGAATATAGTTTATAAAATGTATGAGAGAATTTACCTCCGCTTAAACACCTCGCTGAAACATGTGCCAGAGGTTCAACAAAATAACGTATTTATACTAAACCTCTAAAAGATTAGAACGCTATGTTTTGTTGGGAGCTGGCATACGAAATTCGACACTTCCAATTACATGCCGTTGATATGAGTAACTGGACTCATGTTACAAATTGTTTTGTGTTGCATTCTATTTTAAATCTATGAAGTGAACGTGATCCTTTCCCTGGCATTCTATTTTTTATTTTTATTTTTTTTTTTAAAGTTTAACATCCTTTAACCTGGTTGGTCATATGGGACGATGAATAAAATTGAAGAAATGATGCTCAAATGATCTTGGGGTCCATGGAGCTTATAACTACTCGACATTCGTCTTCTCAGGATAAGGAAAAACTTCGAAAAAAGAACCTTATCTGGATAACTCACCCTAAGCGAAATTCGAACTCACGACCTTTAGGATGTGAGGCAGATACGCTACCACCACACCACCCAGGTGGTCTCTTTGTGTTTTTTTTTTAATTAATATACTGTCTATTTTTAGGGATGGTAAATTAAATTATTGAAAAGGCCAGAAACTAACCTTAGCTCTTCGTTCAGCCATATCTCAATGAGGGAATTCAGACACGTATTGAGACCACAATGTGTAGAATTAGAGTACTGAAATACTGCCTGCGAGTAAGTATATCTACTACCACTAACAATTCAAAAAGGATGAGAATATTTCATGACAAAAAGCTACAAAAACTTAACGTCCTTTATCGGACAATGAATGAAATTGGAGAAACGATGCTCAAATGATCTCGGCTTAAAGTTACTCGACATTCGCATTCTCAAGATAAGGGAAAAGCCCGAAAAAAAAGTTATCCGGGCAAATCACCCTAAGTGAGATTCGAACTCACGACCTTTCGAATGTGAAGCAGACATACTACCACCACACTACCCAGGCGGGCTGAAAAATAAATTTGTTTAAATTTATTTTTCACAAAGCTAAAGTATCCTTGCATCAAGGAAAAAAATAGAACTTTCAGCCTCCAGAAATACGTATTCATTTGTTATGAGTAAGAGCTTGTACGGATATAAGCAGCAATAAACCCATTTGAGAAAACTGAAGAAGTACAAATTAGAAAAATATACTGGGTAATCATCATGTATTTTATTTACATCTTACTTTCACGTAGTACCGAAGTCCAAGTGAAACTGTGTTTAAAACGTCATAACGGAAAACAAGAGTAGAGGCAGAGTTTTTGTCCAGAGAAAATGGCTATAAAACCGCTCATTAGCAGCAAGATTCCAAGACCAGTTGGTGTTAAAGTGTAATAATCCGCTGCAACTGTTTTTCTGCGTTGTTGTTTTATTTTTATTATAGACGTCATTTTAGAGCTAGCAATTAGAGCTGTAATGTGTCCGCTATGGCATTACCTGTAGGATATACAATAGCAGTACAGATAATGAATTAAAATGGCATTTCTCTGAAATTATATTCCAGAATGAAGACATTCCAATTTGAGCTATATAGCAGATATCCTAGAAAATTGAAATGCCAATCCACTATAATTATTTTACGCTTTATATGTAAAATGCTTTATTATAACATGATTTACGTTTTGGACCAGGAGCATAGATAATTTAATGTGTGTATATAGGGTATTTCAAGAATCACTTTAGATTTAAAACTGTTATAAACGGTAAAATATATTTTAAAAAAAAAGGTCACATTCTGGACAAACAACGGAGTTTTATAAAAGTCGGAAAGATGTCCTCTATTCTGTTGTTCAACGTACACCTCTCCTTCTACAACTCCATGCATAGCAATTTGCAGATTGAAATGTTAGCAATTTCTTGTGAGATAGCATCTGTCGGGTTGTTAGATGTGCAAGAAAACTCTTTCTTTAAGAAAACCCCACAATCAAAAGTCAATTGGATTGAAATCTTTTCATTGCGGCTGCCATTTAGTGAGAACTTTAAATAAGAGTTCTAAATTTTCTCAGATTGAGAAAAACTTTTCTTGCTCTCATAAAAGTTATTGTATAATTTGGTGACAGAACCATGATGTCAATTTTTATGTCGTTTTTTTAGAATAAGGTAGTCATCACGACAACAGATTTAACGGTACCATTTAGATGAGTAAAAACAATTCACATTGGTAAATGCAGTTTCATAAATTTCAGTAACATTATATTTCATTATATAGAAGTCAATTTCTTATAGCAGTAGATATGAATAAAATTACTAATGTTTTATCGAAGAAAACTGTACCTTTAGTAACAGTGAACCTAAAAGAACAAAAGAAAACCAAACTCCATTGCTTGCTCAGTATATGACTTTTTTGTTTTTATCCTATCTCGAATATTTTAATCTTTATAGAGGTTAGTCTGAGAAGACTTTCGAAAGACTTATAGAAATATAATTAGGTAGCTTACTCAATTTTTTTTACTAAACGATACGAAATGCTTACTTTGTAATATAGTAGTAATGGTGGTGGGGTTGGTGGTGGTGGTGGTCGTCGTTGTCGTGGTTGTGGTGGTGCTGGTAGTGGTGGTAGTAGTGTTAATAGTAGTAAGTAAGTAGTCGTAGTAAGCAGCAGTGTTTTTACGTCAGACCATGGAAGGATAAATCAATCACAGCTAGCAGCTAGAACCAGCGGGAGTGAGCCACCGTGAAGGGCTCCTAACAGCTCCCAAGTAATTAAATCTCGACGCGGGGAGCGCTAGAGGCCCGCGCTCAGGTCTGACCAAACGTTACTGACTCTACCGATGAACCCCAACCATCTCGCTGCCGAGAGCTGAGTTTCCAAAGAAGGGCCGTATCCGTAGCCATGCTCGCTAAAGTGCCTCGCTTTGGTGCTTCGTGGCGCAGGTTATCGTGGGTTCGAGTCCCGCCTTGGGCATGGGTGTTATATGTTTGTGCAATGTGTATATGTTTGTAAAAGAAACAGTAAAACCAGTAAACCAGTAATCAGTAAAACCTACCTACCTCCTTGAGAGGACGCTATCACCGCAATCATTGCCGATATTTACAACCCTGAAAGAAACCGGTGTAGATGAACTGAATGGACAAGAATTTCGGGGGAAGCACTTACTTAGTGACTCGAGAAAACCCCGGGAAAAAATCTAAGTGTCAGAGAGGTCGGCTGCAGTAAGTCAATTTTTTTTTTTGGGTAGTGTTTAACGCCCGCTTTAACTAATTGTGGCACCGCAGGTGGTGACACTGATGATACATGCATGATGATGGAGCACCGGTAGAATGCGATGGCGGGGGAAACCGGAGTACCGGAGAAAACCCGCCCCAGTGCCGCTTTGTCCACCACACATCTCACATGCGGTCGCTTGGGATCGAACCCCAGCCGTCTAGGTGAGAGGCCAGTGGTCTAACCACTCGGCCAGTGCGCGGCAAGTAAGTCAATCCCACGACATCCCGAATGACAGTCCCAGGGCCACCAGTCACGGTACTTTGTAACCATAATAAATATCACGGAATTCTGGATATATATAGGAATGCGCCAAAATGTTTTCAAGAAGCGGTGTTTTCACAATTGATTAAATACCTCTCTTATTTAGAGCTCTATTTTTACACTGTTACTAAATAACCGCCCCGTTTGTATTTTTGTTTTATAACTATTAAGTGTGAAATCAAGGTTATTAAAGAGCAAAAAGAAGTTTTATGATTAATGCACAACAGAAGAGTGTCGGAAGGCTAAAACGCGTATTTCGAAATGTTAATGACACCTCCCGAGTTTTTAACCAAGTGGTCCAAATAATTTCAATCTTGCTGTTATTCAACTGTCAGACTATAGAAATGACTTCCAGCTGTATCCATATTAAGTTATGTTTCTAGCTGGTCTAATTCTCATTTTATATATTTTCTTGAATCATTTTGTTTTAATCTTGCCCGGATAATCCCCAAAGTCTAAGATGTTGTGCCTGGATTTGATATTTACCAACTCCCCTTCCCCTCCTATCTCTATTGCTAAATTAGCTCACTTCTCAATCCGAAGTTTAGTTGCAATTTATTTAGCTTCTTCACATAAGATAATCGCATGCCTATAGTTGTATTGCATTCAACACAATGTGCATTTCTTTCAATTTCTTTACCTCTGTTTGGGCCCTGCATATTCTTCCCATGATATCTGCCCAACCAATACGGAAGAGAACAGCATTGCCACGAGTGACGAAACATGGATCCAACACTATGCCCCAGAAGTAAGCGGTCATCAATGGAGTATAAACAAATCGCTTATCTATAGACAAAGAATATGGAGATGTCGCCTTCTGCCGAGAAGAAGATGTCCACAGCGTTTTGAGACAGCGCGAAGTTTTGGAAAGAGGCTATATAGTACCGCTGACCGATACTGCGAGACCATGCACGATTGCGGGAAGCAATCAGGAGGAAACGGATAGGACTCCTCACCGAGAGTGTCACCTTCCTTCACGATAACGCGCGGCCTCATACAGTTCAGAAGACCTTCATGCTGTTGAAGTGATTTCCCTGGGATATCACCGACTACCCTCCCTACAGTCCAGATCTCGCACCAAGGACTTTCACCTGTTTCCTCACTTAAAGAAACATCTAGGAGGCCGACGAGCCGTTTTAGATGAGGTGCAACATTTCACGACAACGGGCTGAACACATAACGAAAGGATTTTACCAGGAGGGAATATTCAAACTCAACCCAAGAGGCGACAAACGCCTCAACCGATATGGAGGCTATTTGGAAAAATAGCCTAATGCATGTACTATCAAATGGCTGTACTGGTTATAAAATAAAATATACTCATCTAACCTGCGCCGGGAAAGTTCCAAGACCTTGAATAAAACATACTGGAGACTTTGTAGCCTTAGCTTCTGATCATCCGTAGTAATACAAGTGAAATGAAGCACAAATTTCAGGCACTAATCGGCAGTTTGTGTGCATGTATTTATTCTCTGCAATTGGCTGTTGCTCGGTGGCAGAGTTAAATTACAAAACTCACTTACAATAATAATCTTAAGTTAAATTAAGAATAGTAATACAACTAATATATTACATATGCATGTTTTTTTAAATGCCTAACTACTTATTACTCAATATAGCAGTACTTATGTCAACTACTAGCTAATTCATAAACAGTTATTCTGAAGTCTCAACATTAATACTATAGGTTACTAATATATAAATTAATAATAATATACACTAATACAGATTTAGAGATTCTTAATTACTTCACAATATTTACTCAAATTATCTAACATTTATTCTCTTTAAATTAATCCTAAACTGGTTTAAGGTCAGTAGGCAGCCCTGAAAGGCTGCTACAGGCAATTCATTCCATTTTTCAATGGTTCTATTAACAAAAGAAAATTTTCCTATGTCGGTTCTGTACCTTCTGCCCTTAATTTTATATAAATGATCGCTACGTCCGTAGTATGGTGGGTTTTCTAACCTCTTTCTAACGTCCACCCATGTATTTTAATCAGTATATGCTTTAAATAGTGCGACTAACCTATATGTTTTACGCCTAACTTTTAGCAGCTCCCATTTATTCTCTTCACCTTTCGTAAGTCCAAAAATCTTTACCTCTCTTTATGAATTTAACCGCCCGTTTCTTTATCTTTTCCAGCGAATCAGTTTGATTAACTCTTTATGGGTCCCAGCATGTCACTCCATTTGAAAGGCGCTGCGTTACATCCCTGCTATGTTTACATGCATCACGCAACGGCCAGCTCCTATGTTTAGTACAACTGGCAAATCGCCGACATACATTCATGTGAATCACAGTAAGGAAACTAGGACCGATTCAGTCGCAAACTTTCTTTTATACAGTAGATGGCTTTACGTATGTTCAATTTGACATTCAGCTGCAACTGGGGAACTTGTCAATGCTGCGAGGGACTATATTATCCTCATCCTCCTAAAGACGAACGTTAACCGCAATGTATTTGGTGACACAGGTTCTCCTAATTTTCGTGTTGAAGGTTGTTTTAAGTGTAGGAGCCGTGGGTATGGTTTTGTCATTTAAGGAACAAGAGTGCAAATGCTTATATGTTGGTTTGAATTATGCATTTTTTCAATAAAGCCAGTTTTATAAAATAAATAAAAACATCATTGTGTTCAATATTTTTAGTTGAATCAGATAATGCATGAAAAAAAACGCATGTAGATTGAAATTGAAGTGCGGTCGATAATCTTCCCTCGAACCACACTACCAATAATATATGTGATTGGCAAATGGCAGAGGAGGGTGAACCGTGTGACTTGTTTCATAAACAATCGCCGCGCGCCTGAGATAGGGAATAATGATCATTCTAAAACATTGCGAAATTTTCCGCATGACGCAATTTATGAAAATAGTGAAAATACTGCAAGTACAGTATCATCAGATCGTCCTCAAACGCTGATACAAATATGTTCACTTATTCTCCTCCCACTCTGTACACTTAAAACCAGAATGTTTTGCAGTGTACATCATGGTCATGAACATTTCAGTTGAATTCTCGTTATTTTGCCAATTAGTCACTGCTGTGATGAAAATCGCCTCAGGTCCAAACTGGATTGGAAACTTTTCCCCTTCTGCACATTGTGAAAACAAAATGCTGTATAATCCCATTGTGTACTTATTAAGGATGACAAATGGAAGAAAAACAAGGACTCCATTATCTTTCTAGTTTCATTCGTTTCCCTGTGAATGCTCTAGAATGAGGATTAGTCTTTATCCCACACAAACACGAGTATAAATGGACAAAAAATTGATGTGTAGCAGTCATATGACTTCTCTGCCAATTGCCTGTTCCCAAAAATGCTGTATCATAAACAAGCCCAATTATAATTGCCTTTAATCTCTACTATTTGGAAACAGTAAACACAAAAATTATAGTATTGCACTCCAAAAAGTGTGTGCCTGTGTGTATGTAAGTACCAACACTCTAAAGCGAAATTTTTGACGAATATCAACTTGGTATCAATATGAGGACTTCACAGGAAGTGCCTTCACTCGAAACCAGAATTTAAATGAACAATTTTCGTTATTATTTTCTCTAGCACACACACAGTAGGAAGAGATGGAATGTAACACAGTTTCCTGATTCATAAAAAAAAAAAAAAAAAAAATCATTCAAAGCATCATCATCAAAGGTCCTCTCTCTCTCTCTCTCTCTCTCTCTCTCTCTCTCTTTCTCTCTCTCTCTCGCTAGTGTGTATGTATATTTGTCTGTGAATAACATAGCTTAAAAACAAAAAGATCATTAATTATCAAAGTTGGTAGGTATTAAAGTTCAGAATCTTCCAAAGATGCGGAACGAATATGTTCAAGAAAATCGTCCCACCGCAATTTACTATAAATAAAACTTTTTTGAAAAAATATATATTTTTTAAAAAATGGCACTAACGATTTTCATTAATATTCCATATATTTAAGATATTTTATGAAAAATTAAGTGTAAATCCTGAATATATCTGGGATTAGCTTTTAAAGTACTATTTATTCTGGATGTCTAATTCATAACTGACAAATTATAAGAGATAGATAAAAATTTACTTGACCAAAAATGTAGATCCTCTCAAAACGCATTGGTCAAGTACATCTATTGAATGTTTAACCATTTAAGATGTATTCCTTGTTACACGTTTACATTTTCCAATATTTGTACTTTTCTCAATCGGAAAATCATCATTCATTTTTCTTTCTTTTCTTACAACAGGCCATTTCAATGCCATCACATAGCAATCAGATTTTAAAAGACGTGACTTTCCAATAAATGAAAACGTTCTTTATACGAAAAAATTGGTATTAGTTCTATTTGTACATGTACTAGAACAGCCCAAAATACAATAGGTCATATACAAGGAAATAAACCATGAGGCCATTTATGCTGATATTTACCTGGATTAGCATGAAGCAGATAGAATAAACTTTCGTAATAATTTCTTGCAGATAGGTTTAGAAAGTCATGAGAATGAAACAATCAACTTTTTATTCAAACCATATATTCTAACGATATATGCCTCACTAAACTGTATCTCACGAAATTTACAGAGATGGCATATAGAAGCCTCATTCTGAAATAATTTTATACGTGTCTCTGCCTTACCGGTCCGTAAACATCGCACGTGTGTGCGCGGATTGCGTAGCAATTGTTGCGTGATTGGCTACTTTTCATAGTTCCATTGCTATTGTCGCACATGTTTGAGAAATTAGAACATGAAGAGCGGCAGCACAAATCCTTGGAATGCGACTCCTGGGTGCAATGGACACGTACTGGAATATGAGATTTTTCTGTATATCTGGCCACGTCATCAACGGTGTGAAAAGGGAGAGCAGCAGGCCAGGGAGACAGGTTTCCACGAGAAGTTTGGAGCATGTGGTCTCAGTCGCAGCCGCAGCAAAGATCTACAGAAAAGTTGTACTACAGAATTGTTATTTAAGTATGCTAATAAGGACTTCATTTATACCCAAATTTGACGAATAAAAGACTGGTTACACTATGCATAACTAGTAAAAATAGGGCCTTTCAAAGTTCAGGCGCTCGTACTTTGCATCTTGCAAGGTGCAAAAGACGACTTCGCTAAGTTAACCATAGTGTAAAAGCCTACTTCTCGAATTTGAGGAAGCGGTGCCTCCTTACGCTTGGATCGCACGCTCATTTGTTTCCCTTTTTCTCACTTTCTTCATTGTTTCTTTCTCATTGCAAAATGCCTGAGCCAAGCCGATCCGACCGTTGCACTATACACACTTCTCACTTCGCTTTCACTCCTGAGGTTTTACGTGTTTGAAGAGGCCCTGCGTAGAAAATAACACAATGATGAAGATATCTCTAAAAATATAATTCGTGAAAATATATTTTGTGTCGTTAGCCATTTGTGATAAAGTATCTTTGCTTTGTTTCCTTTTTACTTTCTCTACACTTACTATGTACATAGTGTACAGAGGAAGTATTGTATTCCACCCAAAAATTCGATACCGAGATTTTGCCGGAAATATATGAATCCAAAAAAAAAGAAGCATTTTTAGAGAAAGAGCCTTATGTGTGTGTGATCGTTAAATACCAAATTTGGTATTTAGGTATAGTATCTTTCAAGGATGTGACACGAAGATTTTCAAGAAAATCCCCCCAACACAAACTACACTTTATACGGAAAAAATTGCGAAACTTTTTGTTTTTTTAAAAAGGGCTCTTACGATTTTGATTAGAATCAGGTATATTAAGGCTATTTGCACTCCGAATAAAATGTAAATCTTGAATTTTCTGGGAGTAGCTTTTGAAGACCTCTTTATTCTGGATGAATTTTGCTGAGTTTTGAATAATTACTAAACCGTAAGAGATGGACAAAAACTCACCACACAAAAAATGTAAAGAGTGGGGGAATTTTATTGAAAATGTTCATGTCACATCCTTGGAGGATACTAAACCTAAATATCAAGGTTGGTATGTAATGATCTTTTTGTTTTTGAGCTATGCTGCCCACAGTCACACACACTCATACACACACGGACCTTTTTCTAAAAATGCTTCTTTCCGACTCAAGGGATCCCATAACATATATTGCCGGTGAATTCCCGACTTCCAATTTTTGGGTGCAATACAATACCTTCTCTATCCACTATATACATTGTACATACGGTGCTAGATAAACTAAAAAATCTGATGTGCTCCATTCACATGACTTTATCTAAATCTCTGCAACAAATTATTCTTAAAAAGCTTAAGCCGTTATTTACTTCATGCCAATCCAGAAAAAATCAGCAGAAATAGTCTTATTACTTGCTTCCTTGTAAGTCGAAGCGAAATAAGGGAGTATCATAGGTTAAAGTGATTGTCAAAAGCTGGTTACTAAAGTTATGACTTAAGTTCCTTTGTTTGTATGGACACGAGTAGACAAATTCCTGTATGAGAAAAGTACAAGTTTTTCAAAGTGGAAACCAAAAACAAGGAATATCTCAAAAACGATCAACTCCACGAAAAAGAATAATTAACACAAATTGTGTATTTTAATGTACTCTACATTTTTTGTGTGGTAGCTTTTCGTCCATCTCTTACGGTTTAGCAGTTATCCAAAATTTCGTAAAATTCATCCAGAATAAAGAAAAGTAGTCTTCAGGGGCAATTCCAGAAAATTCAAGATATAAATTTTATTTGTCAGGTAAATATCTTCAAGATACGACATTTTAATCAAAATCGGTAGAGCCATTTTTAAGAAAATCAAAATTTTCGAGAAAAGTTCCATGTAAAGAGTAGTTTGGGGTGGGGAGATTTTTCTTAAAATCTTGTGTCGCATCCCTGGAAGATCCTAAACTTAAATACCAAGTTTGGTATTTTACCAACTTTTCGTTTTTAAGTTATCGTTTGACAGACACACGGACACACTGACAATTAGACACACGGACACACACACACACACACACACATGGACCTTTTACTCAAAACACTTTTTTTTTGGATACAGGAGACCCTAAAACATATATTTTCGGTGAAATCTCGGTATCGAACTCTCTATGCACTATGCATATAGTACGTGTAGAGAAAGTAAAAATGCGTTTTTTAAAGGAAACGTTAAAATATGTATTTCAAGTGAAATTTCGTATCGAGTTTGTGAGTGGAATATAATTACTGCTCCACCTATGTACTATGTACTAAGCAGAAGAGGTAAAAATAAGTTTTTATAAGATCAGTTTTATTGTTATATCAGAAGAAAGTCCATTAAATTTAACATATTAATATATAAATCAAATAATGTAAAAAGTTAAAAATAAACAAGAATTACAGTTTAACATTCTTAAATTAATGGTGTCTGTGTAGCAAAATTTAAAAAAACAAAAACAAAAAAAAAACAAAACGAAAAATCAGTTAACTCTACATTTGGGATTGAAGTTCAAGGGTACAAATCAAAGAATTTCTAAAAAATTCCGCTTTCAAATATCCAGTACATGCCAATTAAATGAAAGATGAAGAAATGTTCATCTATTTAAAAATGGCTCAACAGATTTATATTAAAATAGCATATGTGTAAGATACCTTCGTGACAACTATATTATATATTTTGAATTTTCTGAGAATATCCTGTAAAGTATTAGAATAGTTCCCTAAAATTAATAATTTTTATTAGTAATATACAACGGATATTTCAGCACACTCTGGAAATTTTAAACTCAGTCATGTGATGCATTTTAAAAAAGCAAAATTGAAGTTTTGAGAAAAATGCTGATACATATGAAATAGTATGCTAGGAAGCGGGCGTATTTTGCGATCTTTATAATACTGTAAAACTCGAAGCAAGGTAAAGACAATTAAAAGATGATTCTCTAAGGATTTTTTCAAAAAAAAATTCGATTTTTTGACTGATTGTAGTCGACAATATAGCCTGCAAAGATCATTTAACCGTACTGTTCATATAAACTTCTAAACGACAGCATTTAACAGCATAGCATCCAAAAAATGCTTTAGGGGAGTATGAATGAAATTAATTACGATGCAAATGAGCAAAATTCCTTGTGCTTAAAATTAGCAGGCATTAGCTTTTCCGGAAAAGGATGGATGATGCTGGAAGGATCAGAAACTACCAAAGACGACCTGGAATCAAACAGAATCCCCTGATAAGCAGATGCCTTCTACCTGAACGAATACAGTGGACTCGGAAAGTTTTAGCTTCTTAGTGAACTTCGAGGGGGGCAAGAGGAAGAGCTTAACTCCGGCTTTTACATCGGAACTTCTGATGTAAACTACATACACAAAAGTCTCATTTCGCTGCCACCAAACACCCCCTTCCGAAGGGAACTCGGCATTACTTTGTTGCTATCTCTCTAAAAGCTTTATCATGCAAAATTACACTAATGTTGACGTCACGGTCTGAAAAATTCACGTGTCATATTTAAAAATTGTGTGCTCTTGTTAGACAAAAAATTATAATGGTAGCATCACTAAATTGGCGCTATATATCTACATAATGCGTTAGATAACGACCGTCGTTTGTCTCTGTGATATCGGTTGTCATTTCCAGTGCTTTCTCTTACTGGTTCTTGCTGTGAACTGGATCATTAGAGCTCGCTCAGTGTTTAAACAGCAGCGTTAGTATCTAATCTTAGAAAGTTAACTAAGCTCATAACTCTTGCTCCTATACAATCTTTCCATGAGTAAAGAGTACGCCAATCATTGAAATAGCTGATAATTATACATATTTATATTACATAATAATAATTATGATAATATTAGTCTAGTTTATTGTCCATAGAAGTTTTGAAATTTCTCATTTTAAGCTAAAATTAATAAATAACTATTTTGCAAAGTATATATTACTGATGCACACATTACAGAATTATTTACATTTAGTTAATATTGTAGTGATAAACCTAAACTTTAAGGGCGATATAGTCACTGAAATCACTTGACAATTAATATTTATATATCCTCAAATATGTAAAGTCACTTATTGATTAAATAATGTCTTAAAATTAATTAGCAAAGGAGCCACAATAAGTACAATTTTATGTTTTCTGTAATTTGGTATAGAAAATGATTCACGATTACCTATATGGGTATTTAATACTAGATGTTTTTACTGATTCAGTTCTAAAATAATTATTTAACCCACTAGTTACTTTCTCTAGCCCGTAAGCACAATATGTATGGTGGATAAAGAAGGTATTGTATTCCTCTCAAAAATTCTCTATCGAAATTTCACGGGAAATAAATGTTTTGAGACCCCTGAATCCAAAAGAAGCATTTTTTAAGTATGTCCGTGTCTGTGTCTATCTATTTGCTTGTCTGTGTGTGTGTGTGTCTGTGGGCAGCATAGTTCAAAACGAAGTCGGTTAAATATCAAATTTGTATTTAAGTTCAGTCACCTTTTAAGGATGCGACACGAAAGTTTTCAATAAAATCCCCCAACTCCAACTAGCCTTTACATAAACATTGTTCTAAAATTTTTATTTTCTAAAGCATTGCTCTAATGATTTGTATTAAAATGTCATATGTTTAAGATATTTTTGTGACAAACGAAATGCATGTCTTGAATTTTCTGGAAATAGCCCCTAATGATCACTTCATTCTGGATGACTTTTGTATAACTTTTGTATAACTAGTAGACTATAAGAGATAGATAAAAAAAGTACTGCACAAAAAACCTAGGGCTCATTAAAACACACAATTTATGTCATATATAGTAGTTTTGGTAGAGTAAACCGTTTTTGAAATATTCCGAGTTATTGGTTTCAGTTTTAAAGTAGCATATTATTTTTCTGCATTTGCTATTTTCCGTTCATATTGTGACTGCGCACAAAATGTAGGGCCTATAACTTGCCGTCCCGTAACTGCCGCACGTATATGAGCTACTTACTGTCAACTATTCTTAGTTAATTGCTGGCGGCGGTTTCCGTTCCATTTAAGATCCATTGTCACACCCGTGTGAGTGAACACGTGCGCAGTCGGAGGGCACATATCAAAGCTCCGATGTCGCACCTGGGTGTAATGTACATGTGCCAAAATTGACTTCTGCTTCTGGAAGTTTCTTGTCACGTTATTGGCAACTACATAAGGAAGGCAGCGAAGCTCAGAGTGTCAGTTTTCAACAGTTAGTTCGGAGCTCACAATCCAGTTACAAACAGCTAAGAGTCTAGCATGCGTTAAATTACGAGAGATATGTTGTACTACAGAATTGGAATAATGAGTCTATTGTCTACATAATTTGAAGTAATAAAGAGAGTTTTGTTGCAATATATTATAACTTCTATACCATTAAGCGCACTTTGTTTCAATGAATCATTCATAAACATATGCGAAGTTCTTTAAGCTTACATTAAATGAGGCAAAAGAGGATGAATTGAGCAAAAAGTGGCACTTTGCGCACTTTAGTCAGGAAATTGCCCATGTTTTGCCTGTTCCTCTGTTTAGCCAGTAGATCCCAAAATGTCAATCTTCTTCTAGTAAGACTAACACATTTTTCTTTTAGCTTAATTGTTTGCTGGTTCTCACTGTATATATTCAACAAAAATATATAACTAGTCTTCATCCCAACCACAGAATGAGCAGTTACTCTTGTCACCATTATCTGTCGTTTTCTATGTCTTCTAAACTCCCAGCCTAAGCCATGCCACTCCTCGTTTTCCTTTATTCCTTTGTGAAGTAAGTGTGCCTCTTTGCCCCAATTCAGTTTTATTTCGTTTTCTTGAGCTAGAGAAAATTTAATTTAAAAGTAACAAACTGAACTTTTGGGTGGAATGAAAACTTGCTAGATAATCGCTAAAGGAAGTTATAGCTGAAAAGATTACATTTAAATCCGAATTCATTCATAAATAGCAATAAGTACTGATTACATTTGTTGGAAGCTTCGTACGATATAAAACTAATAATTCAGGATTTCTAAATATTTTAGTATCGCACACGACAAACAAACAAGCACACACAGGGTATTTGGTGTGTGAGAGGTGTATTGGATTAGTTTGTGAGGGGTGTATAAAAAACAAAGGTCTACGCTACCAAAATAACAAAATTCGATTTAAAAATCCTTTAAAACATTGGATTAATTATACTATTTCAGTATTATTTTACAACTACACAGACTTCATTTCACACACATATTCACAGCATTCGGTCTTCATTTCTGAACTTCCCAGTCTAGATAAACATTTGTTGATATTAACTTCAACAAATAGATGTCAATTTTGTTACAACGTGGGAAATTTAAATCAGAGTTAAATATAGCTTTGGTTTGCATTATCCCCTGCCACCCATATTTGAATTTTAAATGTTTTCTCGCATTTTCATTCTTATCGTTTACTTCTGTATATTTTATCTACAAACATTTTGAGCTGGAACCATTTGAATTTGAACAAAGACTAAACGTTTTCTGTACTATTTATTTTTTATGTTATCTTAAGCTACTAAACTAAGCCTCGGAACATGTTTCATTGGCTTCTAAAGTAATACATTTATTTCGGATATATTTATTTGTAGAGATACTTTGGAATGTATTATCTAACCACCTACTTCTGGAGTTATCCTTTTTTTGTAATCTAGGTTATAGAGATAAACAAAGTCTCGTGTAGTTCAGTTACATAAATACCATCTACTAATTACGTATACAGTAATTAGAAAAATCATTGTACTTCACTAAAAATTTGACTCTCATATTTCACTGGAAATAAATATTTTTAGGACCAATCGAAAAAAATATTTTTAGAAAAACTGTGTGTATAAATACATATACGTTTGTGTTGACAAACCAAAATTCTAAACAAAATCGTTTAAATGCCAAACTTGGAATTAAAATTGATTATCTTCCAAGGATGTAATACAAGATTCTTTAGAATATTCTTCAAAATTGGAAACATACATGAGATGTATGTTAGAATAAATCATATTTCCTAATTTGTGAAACCATTGTTCAAGACAGCAAACAGCGGAAGGATTAGTACAAATTTTGCTGAAGCCTTATATTTACGTGTTCCATAGTCACTACAACGGTGAAACGTTAACTAACTGTACTTCCAGAAGCATCTTGCCAGTACTCTAAATAAAGCTGAAAACAATTATATAGTCTTGAATGTGTATAACACAACAATTTCAACTGTTTAGCAATCTGATATCACGCACAGAAGAATAGAAGTAATGGTTGTGCTGGTTCTATCATCATTGAAGATTTACTCAGATATCTTTAAAGATTGAAAATCTGATTAAGGAAACACCAAAACTATGTTCCACACCTTTTTTCTGTCTCCATGGGCAAACAAATATATTCATAAATTATGTTTTAGGCATGAACAATTCTATAAACTCTAGGAGTTCCCATTTGATGTTAGGGGATTTGAAGTTTAACGAATACTAAAACAAGTGGTACACGGTCCTCCACTTCGACGTCATTTTGTAAAGGTATTTGGGGTGAAACTGTGCACTATCCTATAACCTTCAAAGTTAATTCAAACCGCTTTAAATATTATAATATTTGGGACTAGCACTAAACAAGGTCACATAATGGGCAAACAATGGGGTTTTATAGAACACTGGCAAGTTGTCCTCCATTCTCTTGTTCAATGTACACCATTCTATCTGATACTTCGTGTACAGTATTTTGTAGATGGTGTCTTGGAATATTAGTAATTTCTTGCGAGATAGCATCTTTCAGTTTCCGTTGTTGGATGAGTAAGGAAAACTTAAGGTAACCCCACAACCAAAAGTCGGATTGAGATCTGAAGATGGCGGTGGCCACTTCTGATGACCGATCTAGAATGTAGGAGTGTAGTAGATATGAAGCTCCTCTGTAACAGCGACATCATTTATTAACTGTGGCCTTCCATGTTTCTTCCTATCATCAGCAGAACCATTTCCTGAAACTTCCTCATTACATCCCTATAATTACGAATAGAACATGGAACCACTTAAATTGTTAAGAGTTCTACATTTTCTCAGACATTGAATCAGCAGTAGTCTATCATTTATTGATAGAAACATGTTTCTCAAATTGCAAATTCGTTTAACAGTAGGAATAAAATTAGTATGTTTTATTCAACAAAACTGTACCCATTGTAACGGTGAAATAAAAAACCAAAAATAAAAACCCACTTGCTTGCTCAATGTGTGACTTCTTTTGCTTTTATCCTATCTCATATATTATAATAGTTATAGCGATTTAAAATTTGAAGTGACTTGAAAGACCTTATAGATGCACTGTTTCTCAAATGAGCACTGTAAATGTTTTAATTTTGTATTCACAGAGAATGCAATAGAATATAAAACCTCTTACACAGAAATTCGCAACATGTGAACTTGCAAATTACTTACAACTACCCCGAGGCGAAATTGCGTGGGATTAGAGCTCCCTTTGAGCGGTATTGGAGGGTTTCACGCACAGAAACTCTGATGCAGCAAATATTTGGCGCTTCATCTCAAGCACGAAATTCCGATCACCAAATCGGGATAGATGCTGCCAGCGCCCAAGGAGAGTGTGCATCATTTTGAAAAAGACCCTAGGCCATTTGGCGCGCGCCAATATGTTGATCGGAGGCAGCCCAGAAGTAGTCCGCTCACGATTCCGGATTATATGTACTCAGAACGATTGCTATCGAGCCATTCCCTCCCTCACATACGTGCGTGGAATTGCCTTCCCCAAGCAATATATCACTTGCTTCCTTGTAAGCTTATAAAAGGTGCTTACATGGGGGGCTATATTTGGCAAATCCTAATAAGAACTTCTCCAGGCATTTAATGCATTGGCTTCCTTCCATGTCGAATACCTGTAGGGCAAAATACATCCGATCACGCGGATAAGGATGAGCCTATCAAAGAGGGAATAAAGAGGAAGGGGAGAAAAATTCTCGAACAGTTGGCCTTTCTGTGCATTCACTCGAGGAGGCACAGCAGTGAGCATACTTTTTTCAAAAGTTTTCAGTCAATTTAACTGCAAATGTGCTCACAAGATTGTACTATATAAACGCTCCTTAGTTTAAGATACAAATTAAATTAAATGGACAACTATTAGAAGAAACCGAAATATTTCAATATCTAGGAAGCAAAATAACAGCTGATGGAAGGAGCAAAACAGAAATAACCAGTAGAATACAACACGCAAAACTTGCTTTTAATAAAACGTACCAGCTATTTACTGCAAACAATATTACCCTTGAAACCAGAAAGAATTTATTACAAACATATGTATGGAATATTATGTTATATGGATGTGAAACTTGGACAATTTTAAAATCAGAAAGAAAGAAAGAGAATTTGAAACATGGTGCTATAGGAAAATGCTAAAAATTAAATGGAGTGAGAAAATTAAAAATGAAAAAGTATATAAAAGAGCAGAAGCGGAAAAACGAATTTGGAACCAAATTAAAAGAAGAAGAACAAAATTAATAGGCCATTTATTAAGACATCAGAGCACACTGAATATTATAATAGAAGATATGATAGAAGGAAGAAGTGGCAAAGGAAGAGCAAGAGCACAATATATAAAACAAATTATGGAAGATATGAAATGTAGTAAATATGAAGAACTCACGGAAAGCAGAGAGAAGATCTGAATGGAGAGTCGCTGCAAACCAATCCAAGGATTGAAGACTCCTAACAACATTATTCTTTCTATCCTCTGTCTTTAAAAGTGTAGCACTTCTCTCATGTCCCATTTGTCAGGCAAAGGAAAGGGCAGCTTAAAGCTTGGTTGTATCACCAAATTTTACACTTTAAATTATAACTTAAATTGAACAGCGACTGTGAGAGTTTGAATTCTACATAGGCTGCTTTAATGTAAAGCCATTAAATTAACATTATTTAGTTTTTTGATGATGCAGTATTTGTTTGGTGTTCCGGAATTTTGTCCAGGAGGAGTTCTTTTACATGCCTGTAAATCTTTTGACATGAGCTGTCATGTTTAAGCATATGATAACAATCGGTCTCGGTTTGGTTTGAACCTTCGATCTTGGGATCAGAAGGCCTGTTTTGATCAACTGAAGCACCCAGACCGACGTTTTGTAGCCATATAAGGAAATAAACAGAGAATGGCAATTTTCGTATGTATAAATTAATAGCAAATAAAGTTACAAACTTTGAACAGCAAAACATACTTCATTGGTTACACTTCAGCGGGCGTATTGGGGAAGATTTGGTCTTAAAAGGCTTTTTGATAATATTCGAAGATAGATCCAAACGAGAAGAGATACTCTAAAGGAAAATATGGTGAGAATCACAACGGCCTTCGCGGACAGTCGAGAAAAATCTACAGCTAGAACCAGTAATTTTCGAAAATCTCCAACACGAACCGTATTGTTTGTAATACTTAATATAGCTTCAGCATCCTGCAGTTAAAAATGTTATTGGTGTTATAAATATTTAATTTAGGTAGTGGTTCAAAATTATATTGTATATCCAGAGATTGTTATTTATGATGTAAGAGCTTAAAGATATGGTTTTTGAATCAAGCGGGAATCAAAAAGAAACTTTACGCTCGCAAATCCTACAATGCTTTTTGCGAGAATTTTCTGATATTAAGTTATAGTTCGTTACTTATTTTGCAGTGTTAGGATAGGGTGCGTTCAATGAGTATAGTTTCGTTTTATGGTTGCTGGGCGCGATGATGGTATGGTTATAGCAAGCCCTGACAAGCCAATATTACTGTTGTTCTGTGATATATTTTGAGAAAATTGCAGAGAATTGAGAATTATGATATCATTGGAGCTGCGAACCTAATATCAGGAAGTATTTTGGCGAGCCTAAAGTTGGAATAAAATTACTTTAAACATGCATTTTACACTTGCTGCACTTCTTTGCACGTGAATTCTGAAAAAAACAAATATTCTATCTGAAATGAGCTCGTAAATTACTCATTACGCTTGGTCGTAAAAAAAAGTAATCCTCCTGTAACAATGCATTGAAATTATAATGTAATAAAATCTCTTTATTGCTTCAAACTCTGTTTTTACAATAAATGATTTATTGCAATGTTGTAATACAATTTCATCTCCCATCGCTTTGATGCTCACTCGACTCCTCTCTCTCTCACCGAGTATATGCTTGGTGTTCTCTCCAAACCTAACAGTGTGATTTTAAAATGTTAAAAAAGCCATTACATACAGTGAAGCTGTCAATTTTGTTAAAATATATTTCCAACACGTGCTTCACTTGGTCATTGTGAAGATGGAGTACCCTGGACGCGCGTTTCAACAACCTTCGTTGTCATCCTCTTGCAGGTTAGCAGACGTCTGAGGAAGTTGGACAACATCCGCAGCTAATACAGACGTCTGACCAACAGTAGTGGCTTCTGGTGGTAGAAGTCGGAAATCATTGACAACTGTCTTCTTCTTTCTAGTCCTTGGTGATCTCTGGTGGGACATCTCGGAACTGTTTGCTAGTTTTGAGTCTATAGTAATAGCAGTAATGTGGTTAATTTTGAAATACCACCAGCAGATGTACAAAAAATAATTGAAGATCTAGTCTTAGGCCAAAAATAGGAGAAGTAAAATGTTCTACCACTTTTACGATTCTTCAACGTTCCTGTACTCAGGCTCTAACGTCTGTGACCCACATTCGGAAGGTCCTGAGTTAAAATCTCATGGATACACCAATCTACCTGGCTTTTTTTATGGTTTTCCTCATTCAGAAAGAGGTAAATACCAGATTTTTAATAGCACGACCCAAAGTTCCATCTTCAGTCCAAAACAGTAGCAAAACTGAAAGTAGATGATAACTGCGATTGCACTGACATCTATCCACAGATTGTGCAATCAGTAGAATGGTTGGCTTCCTAACCCCTAAGTGGTAAATATGGTGTGAAATATGGCACTTGTAGAAACTCCTGCATCGATTGTATAACAATTTTAGGAGCTTTCTTTGTTATTATAGGTGATTTGTACATTGATAGGCATTATTCACTGGATTATTTCTTAACCCAAATTAATTAATAACGCATTTTTTCACAATATTCATTCATTTAAATAGCGCTGCCATTTATCCACAGATAGTGTAATCAGTAGAATGGCTGGCTCCCTAACCCCAGGCCTGCTGCGGTCTAAGTGGTAAATATGGTGAAATATAGGACATATAGAAACTCCTGCATCGATTCTATAAAAATAAATGAATATGTTTATCATGAAGGAGATTTTTACCTTTTGTCTTTAAACTTTTTATTTTATTATTTGGGATGTTTTTATTTAGGAGCTGTCTTATCTATTATAGCTGATTTGTACATTGTTATCCATTATTCACTGGATTATCTCTTAACCCAAATTGAGTAATGGTCTAATTTTTCACAATATTCGTTAGTTAGTAAAAATGAAACTTTAATTTTTATAAATCTAAAACGTTAATAGGCTAGCTGCAGTTTTTCAATTGATACGAATTCCATCTGACTACGAATGGTAGTACATCTACATCTCCTCTAACACCATCTGCTTGGCATTAAGCGAGGGTGCTATGGTTTCAGGATGCGAACTTAAAAGGCTATTGCTCACTGCCAACGAAAGATCCGTCCGATATAATCAAGTTGTTAAAGTTTTTGAAACTAAATTAAAACAAAAAGAAAACTTATGCTGTAAATCATCAGAAGGAAAATCAGAATAAATTAGCAATAATTAACTTCCCAGTACGTCATTGTAATAAAAACTTGAAGAATCGCTTTATAACCTGAGAGAAAATATTAAAAAGATTGGCCATGTCATAAAATCAAGTTTGTCTGTTTCTCCCTATAGAGGGAGCTGCTCTTGATTACTGGCATACTTTAGCTGCATAGTTGCTTGTTTTTCAGTATGAAATAAATAAGCTGTTGTTTGGAAACTTTGTACTCTCTACTTCATAAAATCTTATTTAGCGCTCGTATTAAAGCTGAGTAACTTTGAAAAGCACAAAGCCCCTTGTTCTCGGAGTTTGTCAGCAGAACACAAAGTTTGCTGCAGAAAGCTCTGCTCTACAAGAAAGGCGCTGCAGATGTTCATCAGATAATGTCAACGTGGGTGTTAATAATTTCTGACGATTTAGAACACAACCTGCAGTTATTTTGCTGCTTCTTCTTGTGAAAATCCTTATCTCCTACAACTTCTACTCTAGATTTTTCTTCCTTTCCCTGTAGGATTTAACCTGCTCTTATTTATTACCCACTTTTGTGTTCTGAGCGCTTATCTTGATGGGGTGTCTCTATATTTAATTTTGAATCATAAAATTAATTCTTTATAAGCTACCAAAGAGTAAATATGATTTACGTCTTGGAGTTCTTAAATAATCTAACAAGATGGCGCCAGGGTGACGCATGCGATTCACATTCGGGAGGTGCTAGTTTTAAGCCCCCGGAAGCGACCAACTGAACCCTTTTATCATCATATTTCATTTTCTTATTCACCGGCATACCAGATACCAGACACTGGACTGATCATCCAATGCTTGCTGCTGGATAGGCTACTGACCAAAGGTATTAGCTAGTAAGTGCTTGGGAATTAAAGTTCTACTAAGAGGAGGGTGATCCTGTAAATAAAGAACAAGAGCTCTTAAACGAATTTCTTAACTTTTTTCAC
Source organism: Hymenopus coronatus (assembly GCA_030762935.1). NCBI lineage: Eukaryota > Metazoa > Arthropoda > Insecta > Mantodea > Hymenopodidae > Hymenopus > Hymenopus coronatus. The sequence goes on from CM060891.1 coordinate 60,068,241, forward strand.
ATACCACTAAGTCACAGTATTAAATTTTTAAAATATCATAAAAAGGCATTTCTAATTTTTTGGAGAAAAATACCCTGTTCGTATAGAGCACTTACATCCTCCAGAGCTTACAAGCCAGTTCTTGGGCTTAGATGCCTGTTACAGCAAACAAATTCTAGATCAGAGAGAGAGAGAGAGAGAGAGAGAGAGAGTAGCCAGAATGGGTGATGAGAGTGAAATATGAATGGCAATGTAATTACAGAGAGCATTTTATAATGAATTATAAGCTTTCTGTTTTTCTCGAATTTTTAATTTATTTAAGAATACGAATACGATTTTAAGTTTATTCTAATTAAAAAGCACACAAAGAAAAATTTGATACGCTTTAAGTTCCACAGATAAAGCTAACTTCTAACAAGTGATGAAATTACTGGGAGGGGAAACCAAAGAACCCGGAGATAATCCACCTAAACGCCGCTTTGTCCAAGACAAATCCTACGTACGATCCTCTGGGAACGAACCCTAACGTTTGCGTGGCAATAGGCATGCGGTTTAATTACTTGGACACGTTTGTTTTTTGTTTTTTTAATAAAAATATTGGCACTCACTAAATTGCTAACACCAAGTTTTTGTTTTCTTTATGTATATTATCCTTAACGCTCAAATTGTGCAACACCTTGAGTAATTAGAAATGCAATAAATAGATATTTTAAATAAATTATTATGAGTTTGTAGACGTTTGAAAAATGTTTGTTTATGCATTTTATCACAGGTTACATGTTTAGTGTGAAAAAAATTAAAATCGAAGAACACCTTTTGAGACAATGCTTTTCAATACCATGTTTTCTTATAAGTACCTGTTTTAACTGACATTTTAGTTATAAACTTATTTTAAATTTAATATGTAATATATTATAATGTTATATAGATAATTATTATAATAATATAATAATATTTTAATAACAACTTTCTTTACTTCTGTTACCTGATTTAACTGACATATTTTAATTGTAAAGTATTTTAAATTGAATAACATTATATAGATAATGATTATAATAATATTTTAATAACACTTTCTTTACCTCTGTTATGCAAATTAATCAGTTATGCATAAATCGTAATTTTTAAAATGTAACACTATCTAAATACTAATATATAGATCTGGTACATAGAATTGCATTTACTCTGTTAGTTGCTTTAGAAGTCATTCTTAAATCTTAAAATGTAATTTTTAACAATTAATTTAATGTAATTTAAAAGTGTAACAAAAATCATAAGCCGGTATTTAAGTTAATTTTCTCAGCTTCTGCTGAAATGTTGAACAGGATTCGTTACTACATCGGTTTTATGCTACATTCACAATGAAACGCAAGCGCAGACGTAATGTAGCATAAGCGTAAGCGCTAGGGAAGACCATTCAGAACGCAAGTTGTCACGGGTTGCTAGATCTGCAAGCTCAAATATCTTCCAAGCTCTCCGCAAGTTGCTACCTGAATAACATAGTCAACAATACCACAAAAAAAAAATCACTCAATCTTTTACAAAATAAATACATTACGTGCTAACAACTGACGCACGTGGCAGTGACGTCACAATCATTGCTCATTCAAAATTATTGAAAATAGGGTAATTCTGCACAACGGCTCTATTAATTCTACAGTCTGATAAACGGAGATACGTCGGGGTATCTATAGCAGGAAATAAAAGTGAAATGCATAGATTGTGGTGAAAACACAGAAAGTAATTTAAAATCGGTGAATAAATAGAAAACCTTCAATTCATATCCAGCAAAGACCGTGAATTCAATACCGTTGCACCGTGACGACAGCCGTCGAGGAGCAATACTGATAACTTTTCATTGCATCAACCTTACTCTCACCCGTCACCCTGCAACCCCCATCCTATTACAAATGGTTAAGCCCAAACTCTTTGTATATTAGGCAAATCCCCAACCTGCCAGCCTTTGTGTCTATGTAAGTGGGTGGGTGTGGGTGTGTCAAAAATCAAAATCGAGTAAAAGGCATTTGAAGTAAATACAATCCGTTTATGTTGTGCGTTCTTGGGTACTTACATTGTAATTGTTGAACCCTCTGGGAGCAAAAGGCATATTAAAGTTTCAAATGTGTTCTTTCTTCTTTTCTTTAAAAAAATATAAATATAAACACAAACGTATACATGTAATTATATAAGAACCAATTTTTAAATGTTTTGAAAATATTGGCAAAACTTCAGCTAACATACTTAAATATAACAAATCTCATAAAATGGTTTAAATAAGGCACATAATACAGATGAAAAATCTCTTTTTTTCCATTCACATGATTTTCTCTACGTGTTCTGCAACAACAAATTATTTTTACAAAAGTTTATTCTTCTTTGTACTTCATGCTTATCGAGACAAACATTAGCAGAGTTGATTTATTACTTAGTTACTTCTAAGTAGAAGTTAAGCAACGGAATACAATAGGCTAGAGTGACAGACATATATTTTAAGAGTCGGTCACTACATGAAGTAATTTAAATTTCCTCTTCTTTGTATGACCACAGTGAAAAAGTGAATAAATACCTGCTATTTGGTAAATATTAAGTACTGTAAATTTTCAAACCACTAACAAGCAATAAATCAGAACTTGTTAGCTCTACAAAAAAACAAAAAAAAAAGTTTATACAACATAAGTATAAAATTGTTAGCTCTACAAAAAAAACCATAAAAAGTTTATACAACATAAATGGAGTGGTAAAACGAGATCTGTATTTTCTGCGTGTTACGTTTTTGTATATATTTTTGTATATATTGTATATGTTTTACCAGTTATGCATCATAGTCATTCAGAAGGAAGAGATTTTCAGAGTTTATACCATGAAATTTAAGATATACTTTTTATTTGTCATGTAAATATTTTAGTATACGCTGTTTTAATCAAACCCGTCAGTCATTCTTTATAAAATCAAAAAATTCGAAAAATGTTCTTTGTAAAGGATAATTTAGGGTAGGAGAAATTTCCTAAAAATCTTCTTATCATATTCTCGAAATATACTAAACATAAATGCCAGGTTTTGAGTTATGTTGTGCACAGACTCATTCATTAATGGGATTTATTAAATTTTCTTATGAATGTAATGAAAACTTATATTTGTAACTTATGACCTCGATATTGCATTAATATTAGTTTTGGGTGAATATGTTCATAAACTGAATCTGTTATACCTTTAAAATCTTATATTATCTGAGTTTAAACCGGCATAAGCCAGGTTGACTTTATCTTTAATTTTATTAAATATCTTAATAGGAAAGACCAGTATTTTACTGAAGAACTCACAGGCACACATTCATATACACATATATTCAGAGACAATTTTACAAAAATGCAATTTATTTTTATTATGAATTCAGCAGTGCGAAATCTTGCTATCAAATTTTTGAGTGGAGTGCAGCAGTACTTCTCTACATGCTATGTACTACATAGTTCTTGGAAGAGAACGTAAAAACTTACATATTCATTTAAATAGCAATGAACTAATATGAAACTTTAATTTACATTATATGTGGTGTACAGAGCGGCATATGGCTAGTTATTATCCTCTTTTCTGTTGCCTTTCAACATGTAGAGTGCTGTTTGTTTTATATAAGATAGGAGCTAGGGTATCGTCTGTTTAGGAATTTAACTGGATGTTTGTGGTTTATGAGATGCTTAACGAAGCAGCAGTTGATGGATCGCATGCCAGTGGAAGCAGAAATATTTACACGCGAATATTTGTCTTGAAGAGCAAGTAAAACGCAACCGTGGGATGAAAAAACTGAACCATAATTTATTTTGTCAAGGGAGTGGAAGTTTTTGTAGCACTTTGAAAATGGCTGCCTTCCATGCGAATTTAGCAAAGGAATTCCAAGATAAACGCCTGCAGTGATTCATTGTCTTCTGTTGAATATATACACTGGTCCAATAAATAAACTGTGTAAGCGTTATGGAATAAAGCTTCTGTTGAACGTCTAAATAGCAAAATAATGCAGCAAGAATAAATGGTCTAATTTTGCCTGCAAAAACATTTCACCAAGAGCAAAACGCCACATGTTATTCAGTGTTGTTTTTCTTTTATTTTAATTAGAGTGGAGGGCTCAAAAGATTGGTAATGTGGTCACCGAAAACATCCTTGAACGTTCTTTAAATGGACAAAGTTCTGATGTGTTACTTATTATATGACTTACTTTATATCTTACTTGTAAATATTATTTTGACCCTGTCCATTGTACTAATGTGACTAATGACTGAACAAACAAATAAATAAACGCGTCAAACACTGCCGCCTGGTCCCTCAACTCTAAATAGATGATAAGGAAACAGCAAACAGCAAATGGACAGGAAAACTGGAGCAACATAATGAAATTCGCATGGCGACCGAGAGAAACCCCCGAAAAAAACAACATAGTCACGAAAACAGACCAAAAAATCGAACCTACCACCTCCAGAAAGCAAGTCTCACACGTTACCGTAACGCCACCTTGCTCAGTATTTCCACGAGATCCTAAATTAGCATCTGACATGTAACCAAGGAGATAAGTTTGCATGATTAGACTAATTTGAAAACTTTTCTAACCAAACATCTGTACTGGAATTAGGATAAAGCGGATAGAAGAAACACTTCATATTAATGATAAGGGAGGTCTGTGAAATGTTAATGGATATACAGAAATTCTTGTGAATGTTTCACAGGAGGTAGCTACTTTCTCTACTTAATATATAGCACATATGCAGCCATATTCAAATACCCGTAATAAAGCTTCTAATTTAAGTAAAACCGCTGCTTAAACTACAGAACCTATTACAGGAGCTTCTACGTGTGCTTTAGAGGCTATTGCATTTCACCCTAAATTTCGATACCGAGATTTCCCTGGAAATAAACGTTTTAGAAAAAGCATTTTTAGAAAAGGTGAACGCGGATCGTTATGTAATGACTTTGAAATCCTATGATCGTTCAATGACCACTAGAAAAAAACGAAGACTGACTAAGCACTTGAAAAAGCATATATATGTTCCATTCATATGACCTTCCCTACTATTCCGCAACAAATTATTCTTATCAAACCTCCTCGAGCTACTTGAGATAAATATTAGCATATATGTTTGTATTACATAGTTCCTCCTAAGTAGAGCGGAAATAGGGAAATACTCAGGTTAAAATAGCAGTAAAATGTTTAAAAAAACTAGCCGTTATGTGATAGAAATAAAATTCCCTTGTCTTTGCATGGCCAGGATGAAAAAGTGACTAACGCTTCAGACATGTATGACTGAAACTAATTCCAAAATAATAATACCAGTTTTTTTAAATATAATACAAATAAGTTAAAGTGCAAATTTCATTCATTTTGCTCTAGTGGTTTTGAGGTTATGGCCAAATTTGTTTATATCTTTGTCACGTCACTAATAAACTCCCTTCAGACAGAGCAATTAAAACTTTTGTCTAGTATTTCAACCGTAGCTTCACAATACATCTACTTTTTTATTTTATCCCAGGATTCTCTGTGTTTCCCTTGGTTTACGTTCCAAAAATGCTTAAAGTTATGAATGTCGTTCTTTTATTATAAAAAATATAATTTTATGTTTTAAAATTTGAAACATACTTAAATACATCCGACAGTAAAACCCAGGGCTATTCTTGTTCATTGCATCTCTGTGAACATGTACGGCAAATTTTATTTGTATAACAGTAAAACTGTTCCGCAAGGAGCATTTTACAGGAAGAAAAATGCTGAAGATATCAATAGCGAGAAAACAAGGAAAGATTTGTATGCACGGGTCATTAAAATTTACCAGTTTCGTAGGTCGGACCCTCAGCTTTCCTTTTCCTTTTTGCGGCTGCTGCCTTTTCTGTCCTTTCCTTCTTGCACTGCTGCTTTTCTTATGTACAATTTCGTTTTTTAGTTTGCATGATCTTGTTGAACTGAAGTTTCTCTTGCTGAGTCCAGTACAGTTTCACCTGTAATGCTTTGATCTAGCTCCAATTAAGGTATTTAAAAATGTCGCCTGGTGGCCGGTTATAACTTTTTTAAATTCAGTAATTTTAAATTAATTTATGGAATTAAGATTAAAAAAGTCGATTTTTATGATTTTTCATGCAATTTCAGTCAAACTAAAAACATAAAAAAAAATCTAAGTACTGGATACTTTAAAACCAAAAACAAAGACAATCTCGGAAGTGGTTAGCTCTACAAAAGAATGTATAGGACATAAACTGTATGTTTTCACGAGATGTACACTTTTGTGCAGTATTTTTTTGTGAATCTCTTGCAGTTTATCATTTATGTAAAGTAATTTATAACGAAAAGGATTTTGGAGGCTATTGTCAACAAACTGAAGATATACGTTTCATTATTTATGAAAAAATCTTTAATATAGGGTATTTGAATAATAAAATCGCTCATGTTCACACACACATACACCTGTGGTTAAAAAGTCTCCCAATACAGTGAGCAATATCAAACTCTTGGTCAGATTTCGACTTCCTTCAGCTCTCCAATGATCTTTCCCCAGTGTGGTCATCCAAATGTGACTACGGTCATGTTGTAAACAAGTACACCACTGCAGTGCACTTTAAGAGTTCCCTGATTGCCACGGTATTGTCTTCAATTACCCCGTGTTGCGAGACCAGACCCATTTGGCACTATACTCTCACTACAGTCAAGTCAAGTCATGTCAAGTCCAGCTGTGATGTGAGAGATTGCTGGCAGCATGCTCCCGCAGTTTCACTCATTCCATCAAGTAGTACATATGTTTTGTTAATTTATTCATCTTATCCTTAGGTTTTGATCACCGTTTTCCAATTTTATTTTTATTCAGAGATCCTCAAAGTTTGTACCTTTGGTGAAATCTTGGGACAAAACTTTTTGTTGGAATGCAATACTTCCTTACACATTAAAGAAAAGCAGTAAAGAAAGTAAAAAAGCATAAATACAAAATAAAACATAGTTCATAATATAATTCTGTAATTTATATTGAACTTGGAACGGTTGCTAAAGATTGAAGAACTAATAATAAGGGCATGTAAGCAAAGGGCCAAGGTCAGAGGCAATTAAACGTTTGTGTGCACACTGTAACGTTAAAAATTCCCTTGAGACTGGCCACGGTTTACCGCGGATCTCCCGAAGCTCGGACCAAAGCTTTGGCATTTCATGGTGTTCACCTGTACTTCATCAAATGGCTTTCATAAGCCTATGCTGGGCTCATAAGGTCATGAGGATAGAATTGATTGTAATTAAAATTAGTCAAAGTGTAGATATTTTAGCTTGCATCTTTTGTTGTTACATGACTAAAGGACGTAACTGAAATTGTGAACCTATAGCTCCGAGTTAAATCAACACATATTTACTCAATGTAAACATATTTTTAGACAGCTGCTGGTAAAATAGGGATTTTAATAAATGTGAGTAGTGTTTAAAGTATAAAAGTCTTTTGTAAAATTAAAAGACTCTAATGTAGCTAACTTTGGTTTTCTTGTGGCATGCGACCACGGCTTCATTCAGGTAGGTCGTGAATCAGACTTATACAATGCTGGTATTAATCCATAAAAATATGAATGTCGTCAATGTGGAAAGTGCAGAACCAGACGAAATTTTGCAAACAGTGGGCAATTACTACCAAGAAAGTCAAGAAATCAATGCCACGTCGGATACAAAAGATTCATGTAATGGTAAAACCATAGAAATTAATTAAGCTGATTTTGTTTGTTGTTTAAATCCCTTTAACTTGATTGGTCACATCGGACGATGAATAAAATCGTAGAAATATTGCTCAAATGATCTCGGAGTCCATGGATCTTAAAGTTATTCGACATTCGTCTTCTCAAGATAAGAGAAAATAGCAAAAAAAAAATCCTTATTCGGGTACCTCACCCAAAGGTAAATTCAAACTCGCTACTTCTTAAATGTGAGGCAGAACCATAACCCCCCTCATTCCCGAGATATTCTCTGTTATTTTTTCAATTTTAAAAAAGTACTTTTCTAAAACGGCAATTTTTCATTCCTCTTTTACTCCTGACCATGTAAAAAGAACATAATGGCCAGCTTTTAAAATGTTTGGCTATCGCTTTAGCCTATTTCTTTCCCTTATTTCCCTTCTACGTTAAGAACTAAGTAATAAGAACGTTTCTGGTAATGTTTATCATGTTTAGCACGATGTGAATAGAAGAATACATTTTTGTAAGAATAGCTTGTTGCTGAACGGGTAAAGAAAGTCATGGAAATGGCACACAAAAGATTTTTAATTGTTTTTAAGTATTCCCAGATAAATTTTGGGTGTGCGTGTGTATTTGAGCGTATGTATACATCCATGTGTGAGTACTTTCATTGTACTTATGTGTCTTTACGTCCTGCAATTGGAACATATTCCTCTTGAAAAGGGGTAAATAAATATAGCCTTTATGTATATGAATTACATTTTCATCATGCAGAACATACTAAGCAGATGTCCAATTTAAAGGCTTCACAACTTTATTGGCTTTCTTTAAACTAGTACCGCTTCAAGTAGAAAATCTTTTGTCTCTTCTCTTGCAAACAGGTGCCTATTTACTTTCTCTATATGTACTATGTACACAGAGTATAGAGAAGGTATTGCACTCCACCTAAAAATTCGATTTCCAGATTTCATCGGAAATATACGTTTTAGGGTACCCTTTATCTAAAAAAAAAGCATTTTCCGAAAAATTCGTGTGTGTGTCTGTGTGTGTCCGTGCTTCCGTGTGTCTGTGAACTCGATAACACAAAAATAACACAAAAACTAAAAGTCGTTAAAATAGCAACTACCTTTTACATGGATCTTTTTTTTAAAAATTTTGTTTTTCTCAAAAATGGCTCTAACGATTTTGATTAAAATATCATATACTAAAGCTATTTACCTGACAAATATAATGTATATTTTGATTGTCTGGGAATAGCCTCTGAAGAGTACTTCATTCTGGATAATTTTACGGAATTTTGAATAACTGCTAAACTGTAAGAGATGGACAAAAACTTACTACACAAAAAATGTAGAGCACGTTAAGACACAATTTATGTTATATACATTTTTTTCATGGAGTTCGTCGTTTTTGGGACATTCCTTGTTTTTTGGTTTCTGCTTGGAAAAACTTATACTTTTCTCATACAGGCATTTGTCAACTGCTGTCCGTACAAAGGAGCTTCAGTGACATAGCAACCAGCTTTTGAATATCATTTTAACCTATGGTACTCCCTTATTTCGCTGCTGCTTACCAGGAAGCAAGTAATACGATTATTTGTACTAATTTTTTCTAATTAGCATGAAGTAAATAGAAGTATAAGCATTTTAAGAATAATTTATTGCAGAGATGTAGAGATAGTCATGTGAATGGTACACATCATATATCTTATATTTCCAACTGAAAATAATTAACCACCTGCTTTTGAAATAAACATAAAATCTGATTCTTTCTTGGGCATTATGTTAATTATGGAACTAATATTGACCTAGGCGCGGTTTAAATTACTCAATATGAGCGTTATATAATCGTGTTAACACGGAGGCAAGCTAATACTCCATATCACAAATCGAAATTTGCTAATAATGAGGTCAGACAACGAAAACAAAGAGTCGCACGCTTTCAAGCATGTTACATTAATGGTATAAAGCCTGTTTGTGAAAATTATAAGATGATCAAAGGATGTTTCGTAAATGTCTAATGCTAAGAAGATAAAACCGTAATCCGACAAACTTGTGTTTTATCAAGTTGTTAAATTTTTTTCTGATTTCTTTTTTCTTCAAATGTTATCCCTTAGTGTTTCTCAGATACATAAAACGATAACTTTATCGGCAACTAGAGATAATTTAAGATGAACTTCGCCGTATATCGAAGTATGAAATAGATGAAACTATACAAATGAGCCCGGGGTATTAGAGCCGAGTTACAAGGCGGTCTTTTCAAGATAGGTAAGATCCTGGAGAAACTCACCCAAACCAAGAGTCGAACACGGAACTCGGAAATACGAGGCAGATGAGCTGCTTCCACAACAAGGAGGTAAACTATGGAAAGGTACAAGCATTCCGTGCCGTAGCTGATTTTTGAGCCATGGATCTCCTCGCTCTGTCCAATTACTCTAATTTACCATGGCAACATACCAACAGGACTGCATATGGGATTTGGAGTGGACAAAGCGGCACAGGGACGGGTTTTCTCCGGTTTCCCCTGCCATCTTCATCCCATGTACCATTTGTAGCAAAAGCGGGTGTTAAACTCTATCAAAAAAATCTCTACTGCTTGACTACCGGAAGATTTCTGTATACCCAACCTAGTCATTTATCCAGAACTTTATGCTAAACCCTCGCTTCTCCATATTTCTTGCTTTTCCGACTAAAGAGCAGGTCATGATGCTATGTCAGTAAAATTAATTCCAGTGTTACCGGGCGATTTGTTGAAGCGTTTCCAAAATAGTTTGTGAACATATTTGTAGACGCGTAGCTACAACCATCATCCTAGAACTGTTTATCGAGTGACTTAGCTACATTCGCAAGCTGAACCTCCCTTTATAATCTTGGGGTAGTCATGACAGATGGATTCTTAGGTATAGGTGACGCAGGGGTTCTGTGTCAAGATGCATGTACACATTTCCCGACCGACGTTGGGGCAAAGGATTGATGTCCTACATTTTGTAGGATTATCGTTATAGGGTCCCATATGGCTGTCCGTTGACTTACATTTCACTGTGCGGTTGAGAATTGCCTTTAGACAACCTCCACTCTGGTTCACTTGCCACAAATAATCTAAGAGTTATTTAGATCCAAGATATGTCAGCTTGTTGTATACCACACATTTATCAAATACTACAATCAACTTATTACATTAACAGGTTTTCTATTTTCTGTAGTTATTAAAAGTAAACCCTCTGATACCAGTTATGGAGCACACATTACCGTATAATGCAAGAGTTAACTTAACAATTCCTTTATTACTCTTCCTTGCGCGCTTGCGTTTCCGGAATTGTAGTGATCGGAAACTTCAGTATGATACAACATTAATATTTGTGTGTTTCGTCATGTTAAAGTCTATGAATGTTTGGATATATGTAACTAATTTCATGTATGTATATATTTTTAATTGATAAAATACCTGCTTCCCCCATTAAATGACAATAGTACATGCTGTTCGTATATTGCACTACAATTTTATTTAGTACAAATGCGAATAAGTGGAAATTATTAAGTTTTATGAATGCCCACAAAATCTCTCAAAATAATCTATATCTTTTTCAATGATAATCAAAACAGCTTGAGCATAGCCTACTTAAAATACTTAAGCTGTCACGGTCTCAGAAAATATGGAGTAACAAAGAAACAGCAAGTTCACATTCATTAATCTGCTTTCTGATATTGAACATAGAATACTAACGCAGTCAAATAAATAATTACAGTAGTTAACTACTTTTCGAAACGTATTATATTATTATGTAATAACAAATCAACCTAGACCAAATACTTCCTCTGCTACTTTGTACACTGCATTTTTTGACTTGATTTTTTTTTTTTTTGCCCTTCATAGTTTTCTTAGTTTATGTAGACTGATTACTGATTATAAACAAACTTATATTGACATTACTTAGACTGATTTATTTGTTCCCAAGTGAGATCTTTTTTTCTAAAAATAATGACAAGGCATCCCGAATGTGATAATGAATAAGTCACTCTGTTGCATTCACGAGAAATCATAACAAAAGTGATATTTTCCAGTATTAATATTCGTATTTTTTTCTTTACAGTGAATTGAGGTTTTAAATTAACTCTTTTATACGTGTTTTACGTAAGGGTTTATCTTTAATATATCGTATTTTAATCAAAATCCTTTCAGTCCTTTCTTACAAATCAAAATTTTCGCATCTTTTCAATGCAAAGAATTTTTGAGTGGGATGATTTTCTCGAAAATCTTCGTGTCTATCCTTAGAAGATACTAAACTTAAATACTAAGTTTGGTGTTTAATGAAATTTTCGTTTTTGAGCTAGTTTGCCCAAAGACAAACACACAAGCGGACATTTTTCTAAAAATTCTCTTTTTGGATTCAAGGTTTTCATAACCAGCATTTCTGGTGAAACCTCGATATCAAAGTTTTGGCTGTAATCAAACATATTTTGTGATAGCTAGAAAGTCTTTTCTCTCGATACAGTATTTATTTTATTCCTTCATGCAATTTGTAGGTTATATAAATGTTTAAGATTTTAATTTTCTGATCAAACAAATAAAGGTATTTGAACTTGGGTTAAGTAAGTTGGTTTTATATTAATTATAAATTCTGTTTATTTTAATTGAATTTAGATTTTAAAAAGACTTTCTTGTAATTCGCTGCAATAAATTCTGAGTGATTTTGGTTAATTTATGTTCGTCCTTTTCCATAGCTTTCCATATTGTTATCCATCAAAATAAAATACGTTTTATCTACTAATTATACTAATAAATAATTGTTTTATTGCTTACTTTTTGAATTAGAACGATACATTGCTCTATATATTCGGAATTGTGTGCTGTCCGGAAACCAAGGCTGAGCTTTACTGATTAGTGTGTTTTGGTATCCAGTATATCGACTAGCTTTTCTGTTAAACGACACAACAAAACTGCTAGATGTCAGTGACACTTCAATGTAACATTTCTACCATCTGGCGGCATTAGCTTCAATAACCGGCTGGAATTTTAAATTAATGCGAAACAGGCAGTAGCGCCACTAGTTTCGCGCATTTAAATGAAAATATAATTGTGAGACTTAGTTGCAAAACCTGATGTCGTCGTGTAAACTGGCCTATAGAATTAATTCGCTTCTTCTTCTTCTTCTTCTTCTTCTGCAGCACGGTTTTGGATTTTTCAATCCGTGCCTGCTCCAAATTGGTCTGCCCATCTTTTCTTCGATCTTTCTTGGTTTCTTTTACCTTTAGGTTTAGAATTAATGGTTATTTTAGGTATTCTATTTATTATTATTGTTATTATTATTAATATTATATTTATTTCTATACATCCTTTTAATATGATTTCTTATTGTTGTCTATTGTTTGTAATTATAGTATTTATTTCTTTACTTTTAATTCTTTTCAGATATCTTGACTGCGTTTTCTGTCCAATTTAGGTATCCAGTTATTACTCTTACGAATTTCATTTCTGATGTCTATATTTTAGTACTATCGTATATTTTTGACAAGATCCAAAAGTTTGAAAAACTGTTTACATCCTCAAGCGTTGCAAGCGCATGCATGCTGAAGTTGGACCTAATAATGGCACTAAATTCGAATGGACGAAGGCGTGGACGGGGACGGGCGGAGGATTTCCCATTCTTCTTTCTTGCCTTTCGACATGCTTCCGGCGGCAGTGTAAAGTAAGAAATATAGAGTGGCCTCTCCCTCTGCCCCAATAAAATGGTTTAACACCTCAGATATTCATGATGCGCACTCGAAAATAAGACCGAGCAACTTTTTAGCTCATTCACCAGCTTCTTTAGACCGCAATGAGTTACGGTTTCCCAGCTTTAGACACAAAGGGCCACCTGCTGATGGCTTAAGGACTTTTAACAGCAATCGCAATAATGAACTGCGGTACCTACGTCCCTTATCATAGGTAATTAATTGCTTCTTCCTTCCGATTACAGCTAAAGACCTGCAGAACCTCTTCAACAGTAGTTCCTTCTCTCATATTATTTCATTTTCCAGCCTTCGTATTCATACCACTTTCATTCCATATTCTTCCTCTTCTTGTGCATATTAATGCGACAATAATTGCACTCTTCGCCTTTGATTCTATCTGCTTCTTTAGGCTACACCGAAGTGAAGACAAAATATGTGATGCGTTATATTCACATTACTTTCTCTTCCATTCTTCAGCCATCTATTCTTACAAAAGTTGTATTTACTTTCTCCTTCATGTCAATTGAGATAACCATTTGCAGAAATGATCTTATTACATATTTCCTTAGAGATTAAGACAAGAATAACTTGGAAAGGCAGTTTAAAAAAACTGATGTGTTCAATTCACATGATTTCTCTAGCTCTTCTACAATTTTTACTTTCTCTACACGTACTATTTACATCTTTTGAACAAATGTATTGAAAATGTTAATTATGGAAATCAATATGTTTAATTAAACGGGTGAGACTTCAGTTGATAAGAATATTGTAAGTTTAAAATTTTAAAGTGTTTTGAACATAGTTATAAAGTTTTTAAAATGTAATATATTTTTATATTGAGCAAGTTGTAATATTATTTAATTGTTGAAGTTTAAATAATATTTGCATTTTAATACTAAATGGTATAAATATTGGTCAAAATTTTAAAGTTTTAAATTTTAAATAAAGTTGTGGCTGAATGAGTAGTTCAAGTATACCAACAGTTGTAGTTATAAAATGTATTTGGAACTATTTGAATTCAGTAATTTAGTTATTATTTATTTTAGTTATTTTAATTAGTTTTTATACTTATTTGTATTGTAAATGTATGATGTTTTAGAAAATAAAATAGTTTGTCAACTGTCCTGTCTTAGGAAACTAGATATCAGGATAAAGGTGCCAGATTTATGTATATAATATATGTAGTTAAGTAATTGTAATTGTATTTTTATTAAGTCTTAAATCGTATGGACAATGGAATCGTCACACAAAATCATAATTTAAAAAAACATTTTTCATATTTACATAATTATCAATAGCATAAAAAGGATTAAAACTAGCCAATTATAGATTGTCTTTTTTTAAATAGGAAGGGATAACCTGTAATACTTTAGAGGTATTTTATTACATAGCTTTAGGCTCATTATTAGATAACTTGACACCATCTTATTTGACCTAAAATTAGAAATATCAAAATTAAAATTATTTCTTGTATAATGTGTATGCTTATCACAATTTTTTTAAATCTGTCTTTCCTCTGTCAGGTGTATATTGTTAAATTCCAAATATAAAAGTTAATAACTGTTAATAAATTTAATGTTCTAAAAAGAGGCTTACAATGATCACGCTCAGGTTTATTTAACAAAATTCTTATAGCCTTTTTTGTAAAATTAAATCATCTGTTATGTGAACTAGAGTTACCATAGAATATTAAAGAATAACGAAATGCTGACTGAAAAAATGCAATATAGGAATTTCTTAGAAACATATGAGGAACATTGTAACTTAAAACCCTTAATTAATGCAGCACTCTATGTATGTTATATGTATATCGTAAAAGACTATGTCCAAAAAATACCTTGCAGAGAATCTAGGGATTTGGACACACATAACTTTCACTTCCTCATCTTCTTCAATTTCCCTGGTCTAGCACCATCGTGGTGTTAGCGGAATGCCTCGGATCCATTTCCTGAACTCAATTCCATCCTCTGTCAATCTATTAAACTAATCCTCTATGTGCTACCACTCTTTTGATCCCTTCTTCCTAGGTTATCCTTGGTCTTCCTATCGGATTTCTTCCCAATGGTCTTACTCTCATAATCTGATGCTCTCTTCCGGTTTATCCTCATCCTGTTTACATGCCCAAACCATGTAAGTTGTCCATCTTCAATCCTCTCGCTTAAAGATGTTATTTTTATCCTCTCATTTCTAACTCTATCTCGCCGTGCCTTTCTTGCTATTCTCCTTAGGTTTTTTATTTGCATTGCACTTACCATGCTTAACTCATTTTTTGTTACTGCCCAGCTTTCACTTCCGTAAATAAACACTGGTTCATCACTACCTTGTACACTCTAGTTTTCGTCATTTTATCTACTTCTTCTTTCTCAAGAGCATAACTTACAGCCCACACAAAATCTGAAGTAGTATACCATCTCGAATGAAGTCTAGAAGAGAAATTATAGCCACGTTATTATGCTGAAACCCTGATCATTTAGAGTCCCTACCACTTTACATATCTTAGTTTCAATGTTGCAACGCGAGGAAAAAAAGTGCACGTTACTTATATGTAGTGGGACTGGTTGAAGAGGAATAAAGCAAGGACAGGGAGACCAGATTAAAACAGCAACAGAAAAACGGAATAAAATTAAAGCCCAGAGGAGATAGCTCTAGAAAGCAGGATGTGTGTAAGGCATGGAGGAAATAGTATTCTAGTCTTTACGCCCCACTTCCCATGAGTTCGCTGCGTTGCTTCTGTTTTCAAATTGTTTGCAAGGAACTCATAAATGCAATCAGATGAAAGAGAATCTTTCTATCTTGTTTTATTTCCCCTAGGCAATTTCCGGAGCTACATTTGCTTAATTCATATTTCTGTTTCTTCTCAAACAAAATCGAAAAGGAACACACATCATATCGAAAATATTATAAATGATAACGTCAGAAACTTAATATTGCTTCATGTTTGGCTCGAAGCCATAGATACCAGGCATTTGAACCTGTGCTGCTCATTGTTGAAAATAATTCTAAATTTCATGGCTTTAAAGTTGTTGCATTGCCTGTGATTTAGGTCTCAAATCAATACTACTGTTTTAAAATAAGACATTGAAATATTGTAATGTGTTAGTGAAAATCATTGAATTCTATTATGTTTACACTCTATGCAAAATCGTAAGTAGTAATACTAAAAAATAACACCAGTATTTCAGATAAATACCATTCAACCAAATGGATGTACATTATATATAATGTATATATTTTGAGACCCCTGAATCCAAAAATTACATTTTTACATAAAGATGAGCGTGTGTGTCTGTATGTATACGTGGACAGCATATCTCAGAAACTAAACTTCGTATTTAAATATCTCCCAAGGATGCGATACGAAGATTTTCAAGCAAATCCATAGACTAATCTTTACATGGAACATTTTTTTAAAATTGGATTCTCTAGTGACATTGATTAAAATTCTGTGTATTAGATAAGGATATTTATATGAAAAATAAAATGTATATCTTCAATTTTGTCCTGCTATCTTTTTTCTGAACAAATTTTGCATAACTGATAAACCCTAATAAATAGACAAAAACTTACAACACAAAATTGAGGATCTCATTGAAACGCATTATTTCTGTAATAAATACATTTTATTTATTTATTTTGGGTGTGTAGAGCTGATCCTTCAGAGATATATCTTGCTATTGGTTCCAGTTTTTAAATACTTGACACGTTTCTCATACGGGAATTGGTTAACATCTTGCCTAACAAATAAAGACATTTCGATAACATAGCAGCTAGATTTTAAAAAAAAAATACTATCACTTTGGTCTATTGCATTTCTTTATTTCCCTTCTACTTACAATGTGACCCAATAATATGACCATTTCCGCTATTGAATATCTCGGTTAGCATAAAATATATAGTAGAATGTACCTTTTAATGATGATGATGATAATAATAATAATAATAATAATAATAATAACAATAACAACAATAACAACAATAACAACAATAACAACAATAACAACAACAACAACAATAACAATAATAATAATAACAATAATAATAATAATAATAATAATAATAATAACAATAATAATAATAACAATAATAAGAATAATAATAAGAATAATAATAAGAATAATAATAATAATGTGTTGCAGAAATGTAGAGAAAGTCATGTCAATGGAACACATCAAAATATGAATTTGCGATTGTTAATATTTAAAAACTTACTATTTTATGATAAAGCGGAAATGAACTTCTTTTTAAAACAAAAATTAAAAATATAAACTTTGGCACAAATTAGAGGATTTCAATCATAGATATTTTTAGCCAGGCCTATCTCCCGCGCCAGGTGTCATACTCCCAGCGTGTGTGGGTAAGGGGCTAGTTCCTGAAGTGAGTGTATTGGATCGATTTAAGGGGGGGGGGTTGAGTAAAAAAGCCTATGTGATCCATTCACATAAATTTCTCTACATCTCTGTAACAAATTGTTAAAAATTTTCTTCCCTCTATCTACTTGATTCCAATTGAGATAAAATCTAACAGAAATGGTCTACTACTTGATTTATTGTAAGCAGACTACACTAGGCTAAAGCGAGAGTCAACTCTTTTAAAAGCTGGTTGCCATGTTTTGGAATCCGATTTCTAGTTTTGCCATGAGAATTTTTTTTTAACTTAATCCGATTAATAAGGAATATCTCAAAAATGCCAGCTCAACAACAAATGTATAAGTATGGCATACATTGTGTGTTTTAAAGATATCTACATGTTTATTAGTAGGTTTAGTCTATCTATTACGTTTCCCAGCTATGTAATATTCAGCAAAATTCAGCCAGAATAAAGAGGTGCTCAGAGGCTGTTCTCTGAAAATTCAAGATTTATGTTTAAGTTACGGTATTTTAATGAAAATCTTAAGAACCATTTTTGAGATAGTAAAAATTTTCAAAACTTTTTGCATGCAAGCGGTATTTTGGGGTGGGAGGATTCTCCCCAAAATCATTTTATCGCATCCTTGATTGATACTAAACATAAATACCAAGTTTGGTATTTTACCGACTATTCGTTTTTGAGTTATCCTGGTCAAAGGCACACTAACACCTTTTTGGACCTTTTTTTAAAAATTTGATGTTTCGTTCACATGAATTTCTCTACATCATTATTGTTAAAACTTATTCTAACTACTTCAAACTAATCGACAAATATTAGCTGAAATTGTGTTATTACTTTCTTTCTTATAAATAAAATGGATATAGGATAAAGCAATAGTCAAATCTCTTAAGAGCTTGTTGCTATGTTGTTAAAATACGTTTATTTACATTGCCAGGCGATAACAAACTGACGTATGAGAAAAGTTTAAGAATTTTAAAACTGAAACCAATAACAAGAAATATATAAAAAAATGGCCAACTCCACCAAAAATTGTAGAGGTATGGCATACATTGTGTTTTAACAAGCTTTTGTCTATCTCCTAAGGTTTATCAGTTATGCAAAATTCTTCCAAAATGCGGAGCACTTGAGAGGCTGGTGCCAGAAAATTCGAAGTATAACTCGTATTTACCATGTAAATATCTTTAATATACGGTATTTTAATCAAATCCGTTAGAGTAATTTTTGAGAAAATCAAAATTTTCGAAAATTTTTCTATGTAAAGAGCAGTTTGGTTTGCGGGATTCTTCTCAAAACCTTCGTGTTCTTTATTGAAAAATACTAAACTTAAGTATCAAGTGTGGTATTTATAAGTAATATTATAAGTAATAAAATTTCAAAAAATCAGTTATTATGAATTAAAAATCATAAATACTTCACAGCTGTCGGTGGATATTAACAACGATGTTGCACTTGGCTCTCAGTTTTTACTCTCAGCAAAGAAGTATATGAACGTTTTACTTGTTTCATCTTTTACACAATGTAAATCAAGTTATCAAGTTCAGAAAACAACGCACATTTAGCAATCTACTCGTGGCTGCGCTTTGGTTGTGTAGTTAGACCACTCGCCTTTCACCAAAGCAGCCCGGATTCGATCCAAGGGGACAGGATGTGGGATTTGTGATGGATAAAGCGGCGCAGGGACATATTTTCTCCGGGTTCTCCGCTTTCCCTTTCCATCGCATTCTACGTATCATCAGCTCATCAACTGCGGTGCCATATGTAATAAAAGCGGATGTTAAAACCTATAATAAATAAAAAAAGTCCACTCTTCCAGTTATAACTCCTGTGGTGCAGCAAGGAAACTTATGTTCAGCAGAATTTTAGCTTAAATAAATCATGTTCCTTAAGCATTGCTTAAACAGCGTTTACCAAACCTCTTAATACTTACTAAATCTAAATTAATTTAATATTAATAAAATTATCTACTGCTACCTCATAATTCAAAATCTCTTTATTTCCATTTCGAGGATTTTTTTCCAAAAACATTGTAATTCAGTTTAAAATTAACTAAAACTATTAAATTCAAACTAACATTTATATTTAGAATTAAAATAGTAGATGTGAAATTTATAACATTTTAAGCTATAAATTGAATTGCAATTCATTTTAGAAAAAAAAAATGTGATTTAATACACGTGACCATAAAAATCCTTCAAATTCATCACGTATCTAATAGATCCATAGATCAAAACTCGATACTATCCATAAGCGGTTCCGAAGCGGTAGATGCATCTAGAATAAAGCTAAGTTTGGAGTTAAAACTGTACCGGAGATCATTTCAGAGTGAACTTTAGAAATGCTTTTGACCCTTGTAAGAGTATAAAGTCGAGACGATAGGTAAAACTGGTTGTCTATGGCTGTAAAGATGGGAACGAAACTTTTGAGGTCAGCACGGTAGCTAAAACCGGTTTTCTATTAGCAGTAAAAGGCATGTGCTACACCTTACGGCCCGATTAAGTTCTGTTGGTTCAAAAGTAGCATAATTACAGGTCTCTATTCTCATCTTTACTCAAATCACCTAATATTTATCTACAGGTTTGTGAACTTGTTTGAAATGTGATAATTTCGAATGAATAAGCGTGTGAAACTTATAAATAAATTATAATAGTTAAAGCGTTCAGAGTTGGTGGAAAGTTAGATAGTTATTTGTAGCAAACTCCGTGTCAAACTGGAGAATGAATTAGAATTACTGCAATAGCATACGGTTGAAATTAAGGTACTAAAACAAGAATTCCGGTAAGAGGAGACGGAGGCGGAACAAGAGTGGTAGCTGTAAACTTTATTACTGTCATTCGTCTCTCATTTGCATTCACATAGGAAGGACGTAATAGGACATCGTTACGTATAAATGGAAATTACTTTCAACTAAGCATGTACCGCTCAATAACAGCATGAACGACATGCCGTTAATAATTAAATTCAGAAACAGTCTCCCTTTGGGACCGGTCTGAAGGGAATATTGGTAATGCCCACCTCTATAGCCTCAGAAATTATACAAGCCGATAAATTAATCTGAACTCTTTCTACGCTACTGAATTTTCACGGTGATTTTTCAAGTGACTGCTTTTACTACAAAGTCCAGAACAATAACCTCACAATGGCCTTTGGAGCTTTTACAAGAAATGAAAAATCTTATATATAACGACACAATAGCTTCTGTACCAATTAATGTTTATTTTCATACTTACTCCACAAAATATTGTATTAAAGGCTTGCTTTTCCCAGTAAAACATGATAAATATTTGTCAAAAGTTGATTAAGGAAGCTTCAATAATAAATTCATATTTTCTGCAATTTTCCTTTCTCTAACACAGACATATAATCTGCATAGTAGATAGCGAAACTATTGCATTTCGTGTAAAATTTTGATAAACAGATTTTACCGGAAATACATTTTTTGAAGACCGCTGAACCGAAAAAAACGCATTTTAGAAGAAGGTCCACACTTTGTGTATGTGTCTAAGGACGTCATAACTAAAAAAGAAAAGTCCGTTAAATACCATACTTGTATTTAAAGTTATATACCTTCCAAGAATACTGCACGAAGATTTTCAGGAGAATTCTCCAACCCAAACTACATACATGGAAAATTTTACGAAATTTGTGATTTTTTCACAAAAGGCTGTAAAGATTTTGGTTAAAATGCCTATGTTAAAGTTATTAGGATTGCAATTAAAATGTATATCCAGATATTTTTTTTAATTGCCCCTGAAGTCCTCTTCCTTCCGAACTACTTTTACATAACTGGTATCCAAAAGAGGTAGACAAAAATGTAGATCTCATTAAAACATACGAATTGTCATATACAGTTTTTTTTTTTTTTTTTTTTTTTTTTTTTTTTTTAGAAATAACCATTTCCCAGATATTCCTTGTTATTGGTTTTAAAATTTCTAATACTTAGACTTTTCTCAAATAGCAAGTCCTTATCACGTTTATCATCTTGGATATTCTCAGAGAAAGGCCTTACTAAAAAAGCGAGGTGATAAATAAAAACCTACCGTAATCAAAGATGAAGAATGAACTTGAACGACATACCGAATTATTCTATTCACAAAATGTTCTTTCTATATTCTCCAACAAGGCGGCGCCGTAGCAGAGTAGATAGACCGCTCGCGTCAAGGCGGGTTTTCTCCGGGACCTCCGGTTTCCCCCGTCACTCACTCCACGAATTGTTCAATCATCACCTTTCCTATCATCCATTTCGCTTTCATTTCATATCATCCACTTCCTCGCACTCATGTTTGGCTACGGGCCGACCACTCGTTCCAGATTCTTCTTTCTGTGGGTCGTGCCGTTGGCTCCCCTATAGGCTTCTGACCCCTAGTCACCTGCTAGCGGGGTGTCTGTCCTAAATACGGAGCGGAATAGCCGACTACGAAAATATTCTTTCACAAATTATTGTTACGAAAGCTTAATCTTCTCCCTATTTTGTTATAATCGAGACTAACATTAACAGAAATTATTACTTAGTTCCTTGTAAATAGAAAAGAAATTGGAACACGTACTAGGCTTAAGCGATAGTCCAATCTTTTAAAAGCTGGTCACATCCTTTAAACTTAAAAACTAATTTTGGTATTTTTCACCTTTTTGTTTTTGAGTTATGCTGCCCACACACACATTGACACACATAATCCCTTTTCAAAAATGTGTTATAAATGTTTCGTTTTTAAATCAGGTATGTATTTTCGGTGAAATAGTGGTGTATAATTTTAACGGGAACACAATATCATCTCTACCTACTGTGTTCGTAATATATAATATTTGGTAGAGAAACTTATTTATTTTTAAATTGTGACAATATTCGGGTGTTAATTTATTTACCATTTCTTTCATAACATTCAGCAATACGTTCAGCTTCTTAAGTGTGAATGTAAATAAAGCAATTAATATAAAAGTGTAGATAAATGCAATAAAAGTGACTGTAAAATTTAATTTGAACAACCATTTAAGATTGGCGCAAATAAAGTTTCTTCCAAATCTTCTAAATTATAAAATTTGGGCAACATATTGACAGAAAAACACATTATTATTTTATAACAAAATGGTTTTCCATTAAAATATGAGAAATATGTTATCCATGACATTGTAATGTATCACTTTTGCACTTTGAATAGATGTTGTGTGCCACTGGGCGTTTCAGTTCCGTGCGGAGATTAGTTGATCATGCCTCGATGACTTGGTTCCAGGCTTTCCACTTTGCGTTTGCACTGCAAAATATGCTAGTGAGTTCGAAGTCATTTTTCTAGAATAAATAATTGCTCACTTGGTCATTTTTTGCTTGCCTTTTCTCTGTTCGCCCCGCTTTATCATCACATGACACACATATGCAGAATTTAATACATAATATTGTAATTTTTCATCAAGTTTAAGTTCCAAATTCGAAGAATTTATAATCTGTAATGTAAAACTATCGTAATAAGAACTGAAGCTTTCCTGGCGACGTGTTAATTCAAAATCTTCTCGGGCTTCTAGCCCTTGGCTTCACACCAACGTTTCGAAGAAGTGCATCTTCCTCGTCTTCTTTTTACCTGGCTAGAAGCCCGAGAAGATTTTGAACTATCGTAACGTTGCACAAATCTTTAACACGTGGGATTTTGTTAATGCATTTCTTTAGTGTAATTTCCATCGTGTACACATTTTAACACAATTATTGGCTTTGGAAGGTCGTTAAATTATCAGAATTTTCAACAGTAACACGCATTCATTAGTTGTAAGATGTTATTGTACGTTATTGTGGAAAATATATACTAGCACATATCTATCAAGTGCGAGCAAAGTCATGGACCGGCGTGAAAAATGACTTCTTATTTTTGGGCCAACGTAAAAAGTTACCAGACCTCATTTATGTTTTATATGTTTGTCCTTATTTCAATTAACTGAAACTCAATAGCAGTAGAAAAAATAGCAGAACATTTTACTAGGGCAACACCCACTGTTGAAATGTGCCCGTTTGAATACGATGCGAGTATAGTAATCTCTCCCATAGCATTTATCTGTGCTTTCTGCCTTTGTAAACCAGGTAAACGCACTGTTTCCCTGAGTGGTTATTCTAGACTCTTCTAAATCGACTCGTCTGAATAAGAGAACATGTGAGTACTCAACAATTTAGGTCGGTGTAGATCTGGAAGGGGATTGTGGTAGCCAATATGTCACTGGGCAAAGGTCATCCCACAATCCTTGCGCCCTTGCCAATACATTTTCAACACTTGATGCAGCCGTGACGATAGCCTACCTTCAATGCTGCGCCGTATTGTATGTTGCTGGTAGGAAACTGATTGCAATTAAATTACCTCTTAATATAATTACAAGATTGATAATTCAATAATTTTTAATTTTATTAATATACTAAAGACTTTAAGTTAAAATAAATTAATATTCTTCAAAGTTATAAATATAAAATTCCTCTTTAAGTCAAACATTAGATTTTCATTGTAAAAATAAAAATACATTTTCATAAATATATTGAATGACGTAGCGACATAGGGATCTTCTACCAAACATTTAGAGCGTTATAACAAAACCAATGGTGTGCTTAGCGAATGGATTACAGTGAATGCAAGTGATAACATATTTTCGGCTATCTTGATAAGCACGAAGTAGAGAGAGGGATCAGCTTTTGTAGAATAGCTAGAGAAAGTCTGATGAATGGAACACATCATCGTTTTCCCGAATACATTATACTCGTGTAATACTTAGAAATGTGAGTTGAGCGTTTCGTCATCATTCTTCTGCTTCTTCTTATAGAGCCCACATTACAGCTCCACTTTAACAAATAAAATTTAAATAAAATAAAATATTTTGCTCATGCTTGGTTTTTTTATCTTATATCCCTCTATTTTATGAATTATTTTGTTACATATGCCGTTCTTTCTTCCTTTAATTCGCAAACCGGTTTTTATACACCTTTCAATGGCACCACAACTCAAGCGACTTGAATAGCCATTCTCGTTAGTGCTATACGAAGTAACCTATCCTTCCATTCAAAGCTGAACGTTGCTAGTTCGAGTAGCCAGCGGCTGCAGTCAAATGTGCCTGTGGTAAAGGATGGGGAGGATCAAGTAAAAAAATCGGTGTCATGGCACACTTTGATGTTGACGGAGTTGTATCTGACTGCAGTTGCATGGATTTTGCTCTTTTTTATTAAAAAACACTACACTTCTACTGCAAGAATATTAAAAGTTTTACAATATAAAATAGATATAAATAGTTGAATTTTACTGTAGTACGAAATTACAAAACAAAACTAAAAATATTATAATACCTAAAACATTACGAAATGTTACTGAAATATACAACAGGTATATGCACTGTTTTATACCAAATTATTGGGTTGGAATCTTGACTTATATAAAGTTCTATATGTAAACCTACTGTACTAGTCATTAACTTTTGCTACTCACTCAGCATGTACACAGAGGATAATAAGTCCTGTGGGTTAAATACCTGGTTACAAACAACATTTAATTTGGCAAAGCAACAAACTTTACGGGATTTCCTTTGTCATACTCTCTTTTCTTGTAGCGTTTTCTATTTACCTCAACATCAGTGTAATGTTCCAAAAGGTGTCTCTGCGGAATATAATTGCAACTGATAGCCATTGCTTACGATCCTGCACGATAAGAAAATGCTTTTGTGTCTATAGCACGATTCTCCTTTGAGTTCTCTCCTCTGTTTCTATAGCATGCCAAGACGTTTCATTCCTGGTCTTAAAATAGAACCACTATTTCCATTTCTTTTACTTTCTACAGGCGTAAGTTCTTCTGAGTTGTAAATTCTTCAAATACACGCTGCTTAACATAGCTATGCAAAGATTAAAAGATGACTTTCTAGATGCACAAATGTGATTTTCATGTTTATATGATGCTTCCATTCCTTGATCTTAATGTAAGAAGGTATATACATAGGTATATACATGACATTTTCCGCATAAATGACAATAAATAAGATATTGCGAAAGAAGTTGTTGGAAATTGATTTTATTTGGAAACTCTCTGAACAGCAGTATTATTTATGGTCGAGCATATACCTATAATATATTTGGCGATCTAATCCAAGTTCCACTCAGATTATTCAACAGGAATGTAAAAATTAACTTCGGATTGAGCTTTGCAAGACCACAGTAAAACAAAAGAAAGATGAAACGATATATGACTTTTCGCTTAAGAAAAATCTAAATACGTTAAAATTGAAACCAATAAGAAGTAGCATCTCGGAAACGGTGAACTCTACAGAAATGTATATGACATAAATTGTGTTTTAATGAGATCTGTAAGATTTTATCTATGCCTTTCGGTTTGCCAGTTATGCAAAATCCATCAATATGAAGAGGACCTCTGTGACAGTTCCCATATATTCATTTGTCATAAATATCTATAACAAAATATTTTCCAAAAATGTCCTTATAAAGGGTATTTTGGGGTGGGGGATTTTCTTGAAAATCTTCGTATCATATACCAAACTTTAATACTAAATTTGGTATTTAACAGTTTTTTTATGTTTTTTGAGTCATGCTGTCAATATGCACACAATACCTTTTTCTGAAATTTATTTTTTTATTCAGAATATTTAAAAAATGCTTTTCTGATGAAGTGTTTGGGTGGGATACAATATCTTCTGTATACATTATGTAAGTAGTACGTGTAGAGAAATGCTGTATGGATGTTGTTGTACGGATGTGTAATATGGAAAAGAAATCGAAAACAAATTGAAAGTTTTATAAACAGAATCTGAAAGGAATGTTATGGGAATTTGGAGACTTTGGAAGATATCAAGCTTAGATTTATGGAATAAAGAGGATCAGAACCAAATCAGCGGAGAAGTTAAGTTCCGAAAGTAGAAATGGTTTGGGAAAGTGTTCAAATTACACGAATATCTTTGAGTGGAATCCGCAAGGCAGACTTAGGATAGCCGCGCCGTGGCCGAGTGGTTAGACCAAAATGGCGATCCCAGGCGACCGTATGTGGTATTTAATGTGGCGCAGGTATGGGTTTTCTCCTGGTTCTCCGATTTCCCCCGCCATCGCATTCCATTGGTGCTCATCTTCTTCCCATATATCATTAGTGTAATTGCCTGCGATGCTATAGTAGTAAAAGTGGGCGTTAAACAAGCACTCACACACACACACACACACACACACACACAGAAAGACCTAGGATGAGTTGAGGGAATACGGAACGAGCTGAAGCAGAAATGGCATGGATGAGTTTGGATCAGATAAAGTCGTTGGCCAAAAACACAAGTCAATGACGTGTGTTCATTTAGGTCATTTAATTCTCGTAGGAGCGAACAGGATTCTACATATATAACGTCATCATGAACATCATAGATATACCAGTGCTAACATATTAAATTCATGAGAAATGTTTTTAAATGACACAGAGTTCGGGTGATTAGACCGCTTGATGTATGAAGCTGCGACTGGGGTTTTCTGTGGATACTCCTGTTTCACCCGCCATTCATTCCACCAACTGATCCATACTAACCTTTCTTTAACCTATTTCACCTCATTTCATATTATCTTCTTCAGCACTCCCATACCAAGCATTATCATTATTATTATTATTATTATTATTATTATTATTATTATTATTATTATTATTAGATTCATATAAAATCTGATGGACCTACTAAATATTTGAAAGTTAAAAATATATTGAAATAATAACCACTTTCTTTATATTTTTCCCAATGAATATTTCTTCTTCTACTACTGTTGTCCAATTCACCAGCCCCAACAGCGCATACATATTTGAAGAAGACAATAATTTTCGACTGTGTTTCCAAGTATACTTCAGAAGTAACGTTTCACATAAATATTGTAGTCATTGTGCATTATCACTCTACAACTTATTCCTCATCGGCTCCTGTCTCAAAAAGGTGGAGTCGTAATCATGTTATTTTGGGTTAGGCCATCTCTAGTAATTTCCAATTAATGAGAGTGAAATTTATTAAGAAGGGCGATCGCCCCTTATATCACGCCGAATACAACTTTGTCCACTGGTACATAGTTGTTTTTAGTACTTGTTTGTAGCCAGTTTTAGAAGTGATGAGGCCTGGTGAAGCCAGTATAAAACCAATCTAAATAATCAAGCTCAAACACTTTAATTCGTTTGATCAGTTGGAATTACAGTAATTTTATTATTTATTGTCTCTTCCGATCTGCATAAGCCAGGTATATTTCTATATTTAATTTTATTTACTTTTTTGTAGCTTAATTACCCTCGTTTCTCATTTACCTTATGACGGTGAATGAAATTGAGAAAATGGTGCTCAAATGATTTCGGGGTGCAATGGATCTTAAAGTTACTCGACATCGTCTGTTCAGAATAAGAGAAAGACCGAAGAACCCCTTATCAGGATAGCTCGCCCTAAACGAGTTTCGAACTCGCGACCTGCTAAATGTGAGGTAGACACCGTACGCTCACACTACCCAGCCGGGCCGATAAATTTGTATCTTGGTATACTTTCACAAAGAAGGAGAAACCAAACTTAATAGAAGATGATAAATATGAAATAAAATTCCATTATGATAACTTCATTGTTGTGAAATTGGTAAAGGAAGGAGAGAAATTTGTGATTCTCACTTGTATATTTTGTTAAAGCCGAGTTTATTTTAGTAACTGAGTGACATTTTACAGTTCATATAATGGAATTACAGTAACATACTATTATTACGCTCTTCAAGTGACTGTGCAATAATCGGCATAGAACTACACACGGGATATGATTTATTAGGTATTAGAAAGTAATTTTGAGCAAATTTAATAGGCAATACAATATAATAAATGTTTCTGAATATTCGGGAGGAGTGTAATGCAAAATTAAGCATAAGAGAAAATCTTCGATTGTTGTGCTCTTATCCTAATTATTATATTTACGATTTGACAGTTGTACGGCAACTTGCTATGCACTGCACAGAATTCAAAGAAAGACTGCAATACGTGAGATTTATGTTAAAATATAAGAATTTTATGCTACATAACCGGCCTGGGGGATGGAGTGCCTTAATAACGGTCCGAGTGTTGGAAAACCTTGTCAGCCATCCTTCACTACCTTAGTATAGTTGCAATTGTTTTGTTACCAGTTGTACTTCTTTTCTGGCAGTGAAATATGGAAAAGATGCTGATATATTTCGTTCTTGTTTCGCTGGCTTTCATGTTGTCCAAGCGGGTGTTGGGCAACGAGAGACCAGAGATCGAGATTAGGCAGTTAAGTATTGTCAACTGCCGTGTGGAATGTATTTCTATCTCTTTCCGCTCACCATATTTTAAATTAAAGTAAAGACAATAAAGGGATAAAAAACTTTTACAGGAAACCTTATGAAAGTGTATACTCCTTTCATTACTATAGCTAATACTGTCAACCGAAGAAGTTTTATAGGTAAAGCACTTGAGCCCTCGACCGCTAAGTACAGCTAAACTATAATATTTTCTCATCATTCTTTTGGGTGCGAATAGCCGGCTTTTGGAAGCGTTAAAAGTGGTAAAAATCATGCAATATTAATATGAAACGTCCAGGGACTTTACAAATATATACCAGAATAGCGTTAAAATCGGGAGCGTAATTACGGGGTTTTACTGTATCTTGTGAAGCTGTTTTAAGCTTTAGCTGTCAATGGTGCTCAGATTTTTTACATCAATTTTTATGGGAAAAGAATTGTAAGTTTATGAATGTTCATTGTTTTTACTGCTATGGAATAATTAATGTTCAATGTTGCCCACTAATCGCTTGACCTTTGTTCAGTTATCCATTAAAATTCCTTTAACATTCCCCAAAATTACAACAGAGTTGGAACGTCGATACATCATCCCACGTTAAATATGAGACTTTAAATCAAAGCGCTGCACTGAAATTTCAGAAATTGTTATAAATCACTATGCAACGTATGAGGTATAAAAACGCTCTTGAATGCCTTTGATCTTGTCCGAACCCACTTATGGATACCACCTGTGAAGGGTAACCAAGCTTCATTATATATGTTTCTCGCCATTAGAAGTTATTTTGAAGGTCTTGTTTGTATACAGCAGCATTTCAAATACTTATAATATCGCTTGTAAACATTTAACCGCCTATGCTTCAGTGTTTGTGTACCTCATAGGAGAACCAGTCCACCAGTCATACTGCAAAATTTTAGCTCCATTCTAATCTACTGATTTTAAATTTTACTTTATATATAAAACTAATAGATAGACAGGCAGAAAGATAGATAGTTAGATACATATACAGACAAGATTAGTTTAGATAGAATAGATTAGATTATATAGTTTAAATAGATTAGAGTAGTAAATCTTTTACCCAATAATTTTTTACTAAAAATATAATCAATCCATTAATATAATTATAGTCTTAATTGCATCATATTTATTCTTAACTTCAATTGCAGTTATTAAAATTATCAATATTTTTAAAGGACCTCTACGACAAATAAATTCATGTATAACCCTTATTAAAGCCTCCAATAACGCTTTAGTTGATTTACAGAATAGAGTAGATAGATTAGATAGATGATTTCTTTCCTAGAACAATACAAGGTTTGTGTAGCAACGTCCAATGAGAGTATCAAAACAAGTCACCAAAACATACTACTCTAAAACTCAGAGACACTACAATGGATAGGAGAGCACAACACTTTTAGTTTTTCTTTTAATTAATGATAATGACAAGGATTTTACATTCAAATACTTAGAATATCGCTTCCAAACCATTTAAGAGCGGTGTCACAAACCGCCTATGCTTTGATGTTTCTGTACCTCACAGGAGAACTAGTCTATTAGTCACACAACAAAATAATAATTCCATTCTAATTTACCATTCTAATTTTTCAATATAGATGTTAGCAGTACTTCTTGTGGAATGATTATGAATAGAGGAACACAATGTATATGAATTTATATTCATCTTAACAAATAGTACACAATTCAGAACAAACAAAGATCTCGCATTCAATAAACCCAATTTAATAAACAAAGGTTTGAGATGTGTCCTAGGGGATACACCACACATAAGCCTAATGACTTTCTTTTGAAGCACAAAACCTTTATTAGCAGAAACATGGCTGCCCAAGAATAAAATACATTGATGATATGGCTATTTATAAATCCCTAATATATGGATATATATGGATTTCACTCGCGATCTCACGCTTTGAGAACTCCGAATCCAAAAGTAAAACATAATTAGAAAAAGGTCTGCGATTGTATGTATGTGAGTTTGTATATGAATAGAATAACTCAAAAACAAAAAACTAGTAATTAATACCAAAGATTTTCATAAATAATAAAACGAGAGCTCCAACTTCTGTTGATAAATTCGGGAGCAACTTGTTGCGAGTGAATTTACCTAGAGAAAAGTTGTAGCTCAAGTTGTATTTAATAAGACTGTTTCGTGAAGAAAATAACAACGAATAGCCTATATGGAAACGAAAAATAACATTCCTAAAATCCCATTTCTTGACTTATATTTGCACCGAAATCACTGCATCTTGATGTAAATATCATAAATCACGGCCTCGTTGCTTACAGAATTCGTTGCACTGGTTCCACACACTCTCCCTGTTGTTTTTAGTGTTCTGAGGCTTGAGTTTTCAATTAATATGTCTATTTCAGCGATATATCTTTCGCCCAAACGATTTGGAACTTCCGCCATTATGTATGGGAATATCATTGCACACTAACATTATTAATGACATAACATTAGTTCAGAGAGAAAGCAAATGCATGTGGGTGCGATAAAAACGATTAAAATGCAGAGACAAAGCGCTCCAATTGGTTGATATTTGGATTGGTCATTTCCTATGATCAGTGTAATGAACGAAATAGTAAAATATACCACCCTAACTACAGTTTATATGGAAAATATTTCCAAAACTTTGATTTGATCAAAAACATCTGTATGATTTCTATTGAAATATTATAGGTATAAGATATTTCCGTGAGATTTCTGGATTTTTTTTAGAATAGACTTTGAAGACCTCTTTATTGAGGATGTCTTTTGTATAGTTGGCAAACCGTGAGGGATGGATAAATACTTACTGCATAAAAAATATAAATCTCATTAAAACACAGAATTTATGCATCAATATATACATACATAAATTATATAAAGCTATAAACCCTTTCGATAATATTCGATAATATTCCTTGTTATTGGTTGCAATTTTAAACTACTTAAACTTTTCTACAACGAAAAGTCAACGTAAGATGACTCGTTTTACGTTTCATGTCTCTTTTGTTTTACTTCTGACCAAGAAAAGAGAACCTAAATTTAATTGTTTCACATAGTAAGGTGGAGCAAGGCCATAAATGGAATACATCGCATTTTTTAACCAAATTTTGTCATTCCGCCTGTCGCCTTTAACACTTAGTCCCTAGTTAGACTATACCAGCTATATATTTTTACAA
The DNA here is from genome assembly GCA_030762935.1 of Hymenopus coronatus. Taxonomy (NCBI): domain Eukaryota; kingdom Metazoa; phylum Arthropoda; class Insecta; order Mantodea; family Hymenopodidae; genus Hymenopus; species Hymenopus coronatus. Next base: position 60,100,408 of record CM060891.1, read on the forward strand.
AATATCCATGATAGAGACAGAAGAGACGCCGAACATGGGATATTCGAGGTAAAAGACTACAAATATAATAGATAGGTAAGCAGCAGCATTAATAAGGTTATTATTTACCGCTGGTCCTCTTATCACCTTTACGCTCCAGCAGATGTGACCTACAGAAGCGCAAAAAGTAATTTATGAGGCGAGCATGCTATTAATCTCTGTAATGCTTTGTGTTTACTATAAGCTGTCTTCATTAGCATCCCCTATATGTTCATTATAGCGTTATCATCTTGCAGTGGCGCTCTTTCCGGATAGAATGACCACAGCTGCGACAGATAGGGGATAAACCCTTGTATCCACCATTAGAAATTCACGCTCTGTATCAAATATTCACTGAAAAAGAGGAAGCTAGGGTATATTCATTCAGTGCTCATGTTTTGCAAGATTACATTTTTTCTTGCTCATTAACTGGCATTATTCACTCACAGTATTTTGTTTCAGATGGATTTTCGAGGTAGGAAGTTACAATTTTAAAACCAAGTCAAAACAAAGTGTATTTCTAAAATTAATAAATTAAAATGTATTAAATACAATAATAATAAAATAATAAACAATTGCATAATTCTTTTTTGTAATTTAATGAAGACTTATATCAATTTGTTATAAAAAGATATATATGCATTACAGATTCAGAAGCATCAGATTATGTTCATCTTAATTTCACAAAACCAATATATGTAATAAGAGCTTATTTAGTTATTTTATGACATTCAGAGTAAAATGTCATTGACAAGAATATTGAACGTTTTCATTTGCGTTCACAAAAATATTGATATGAAGTAACCTTATACAGAAATATGAACTAACTATATTCTACATTCCGACGTTGTCCTTATTTATGTGGAGGAATAATTAAGTATCGGTAATTATTAGTGGTTATGGAGCTGCTTATATTGTTATAGTCAACATGGAATTTATTACTGCTAGACTTGTGGAAGAGTAAAACGTTATTGTTGTGAATATTTGTTATAAATATGATATTAATTGCGTTTAAGTTTATTAAGGCGAATACCATCTACAACAACAATAATAATAATATTAATAATAATATAAATAATAATAATGCAGATTGTTAGCAGCGCCCTCAATATTTATTATAGTTTTTATAAGTTAGTAAGTGATAGTTGCGTACGGACGCCAAAGCTTGACTCCCCCTTTCCGTTCTAGTAGTGAAAGCAAAAGTGAGTGAGTAAGTGTATTTATTGATATAACAATATCATATGAACATAGAATTTCAACAATCGCTCGGGTCCACAGACCGTACGTGATTTTGTAATACTCACTAAAAAGCAATATTAAAACAACAACAACAACAACAAAGAATTAAAACAGCAATCACAGAAATAAAAAGACAAAGGTAAGACACAGTGAAAATTAATATTAAAACAACAACAAAAATTAAGAGTATACCCAAAAATAAAAATACAAAAATATTCAAATATAGCAATTAAAATTTACAGTACAGAGTACATCTTCATAAATGCACCCTCTTATAATAGATACTTACACTTAAAAGAAATATATACACAATATATAAAACCATAACACAAGTCAACATTGTTCTTATCCCTCCCTTGAAGGCAAACGTGAATGGATGCTCGGTCCCCGGATCCCCATGTTTGGGATACCAGAGTTAAGCAAGTAATATACACCATGGTTCCAGTACCAATTGCTCGCTGCAAAGTCTGAGTCATCCTTTTGTTTTCGTGAAAAACGGTAGTTTAAATAATAATGTTTACAAATTAGTATTATCTCCAGCTAATTAATTTAAATATTTGATCTTGAACACGTTAAATGTAGGAAGAAAAATATCATACAAAAGCAGTATACAATTACTTCTACATGTTACGATAAATTACTTACAATTCATTTTCGCTGTATTTATATTTACTTAACAAGTTCGGCAAGTCTGCATCATGTATCATTGCTTCACCTTTCTTATAGTTTAACAAAATGCGCTGTTTGTCAAGCCAGGGTATTTCCACCACATACTTAACAAAAGGAGAATTCCTCTTCTAAAGTCTGAAGCTTCAAAAATTCCGTAGAGGTCTAGGATCAAGTCTCTTTCAGGAACGAAGGCGGTGAATGACAGTGCGTTGCGCAGACAGTTGGAAAGAGGGAGAAAATTACTGGACGAACTGGAGCAAAACACATTGTTATTAAATTCTAAAGCGCTACGTGTTTTGTAACTTATCTTATTCTTCAACTCTCTATTCTCCTTCAGAGATCGAGCATCATAGGAGTGAGCCCTAATTATCAAGTGCTGTAATTGAATGTCCAGAAAGGCAAAGCAAACATACTCCGAAACCTACTACCATTGCTTCGCTATAAACACATGATTATGACGTCGTAGACTTTGCTACTGGGGAACCGCTTTTGTTCGTGACGGTTTTCCACTTTCCCACATTGCCTAGCAGCTGCTAGGGTTGGAAGTCCTGCAGTAGTTAAAGGTAAAATTATGTTTTGCTGCATTGTTCTTTTTGAAGAAGTATCCTTCATAAAGAAAATATTTGTAAAAAGACTAGTCCAGATAAGCACTATTGAGTTAGGTATCCATAATCTTTGAATTCGTGAAGGGGTTTATTTAAAAGAACAATTTGAACAGACAATGTGTCCAATGAAGATCTACCTAGAGTCGGGAGTACGATAGGGTACGCATGTGTGTGTGTGTGTGTGTGTGAGTGAGAGTGAAATAGAGAGAGAGCGAATTTGATGTTATTCTCAAAAGTAATACCAACCATAAACAAGAGAACATCATTACCATTGAATAATTGTTTCAAAGCTATAAGGCCGAGAATTTGACCCGAGAAACTAAAGGCGGGTTATAAACAGACCCGGGGGGGGTTCTATAATAAACTGAACGGAATACAGATAAAATTAATTAATTTGTTTGACATTAATATAATTTTGTACAAATACTGCAATGCAGCTAAGCCACGCGTGTGGTTTGTATCGTAATTTGCGTGAGATTTAGTTACGCGCACGTGACTTGCTGGTTGTTTAAGGGTAATTCAAACAGTGATTGTAGTAAATCTCTTCTAGTCCATGGCCAAAGATCATAGTTTGACTCTACACTCACTCGCTCTGCAGGTAGAGCAGGCATTGAAAGACGACATGGAGCAAAATTTCAATACGATGATATCCTATTAATTACACTGCAATGGAGAATTCATATTGCGAGGAAAGGATTATTTTATCAATGAAGCTATCTTTTTGTGTCAGATTGAACCCGCAGGATATCACCAGAAATACTCGTTTTAGGGTCTCCCAAATCTTTATGAAGACGTTTTGGGGGAAACTCTGTCTTTCATTCTGTCGCTCTCTCTCTCTCTTTCCCTCTCTCTCTCTCCCTCTCTCTCACTGTGTGTGTGTGTGTGTGTCTGAGAACAGGATGACTGAAAATCTAAAAGTCTAGCAAATACCAAACTTAATAATTTTATTTTCTCTAGCTCATACGATGTATATACATGCATATGGTAACTAGATAAAGTACTGTATTCAGCCAAAAACTTCGATGTTGAGATTTCACCGAAAATATATGTTTTAAGGTCTCCTGAGTACCAAAAAAGCAATTTACCTTCTCTAAACGTACTATATAGGTCCACTGTGTATAGAGAAGGTATTGTTTTCCAGCCCAAAAATTCTATACCAAGATTCCACCGTAAATAAATGTTTTGAGATCCACTAAAACCAAAATAAGAACTTTTAGAAAAATTTCCGCGTGTGTATGTCTGTGAGTGGTGTAACTCAAAAACATAATTACTTGGAATTTAAATTAAAGCATCTTCCAAGGATATGACACGAAGATTTTCAAGAAAATTCCCCCACCCCCAACTTTTCTTTACATAGACATTTTTCGAACATTTTTTATTTTATGAAAAATTTTGAACGATTTTCATTAAAATGTCGTATACTAAAGATATTTACATGTAAATAAAATGTATATCTTGAATTTTCTGCGAATAGCTTTACCAAATCGTCGGAGAATTAAAATATAAACTTCAGGATGTCCAAAAAATCCTCAGCAGATCTCTTTATTCTGGATGAATTTTGCTGAATTTTGCATAAATGATAAACTGTAAGAGATAGACAAGAACTTACTACACAAAAATATGGAGCTCATTAAAACACACAATTTATGTAATATACTTTTTTCATGCAGTTGACCACTTTTTAGATATTCCTTTGGTTTTAAACTACTTTACTTTTTTTTTTCAAACGGGACCATGCAAAGCTAACCGATCCTTAATTGTTTCACATAGCGACCAGCATTTTAACGATTTGACTATCGCTTTAGCATAATGTATTTCCTTATTTTGCTTCTAAATACAAGAAAGCAAGTAATACGACCAATTCTGCTATTATTTTATATCGATTAGCATGATGTACACAAAAGAATCTTTTGTAAGAATTTGCGTATGAAATAGCTAGAGAGAGTAATGTGAATGTAACACATAAGATCCTTAAGTGTATTCGTGTCCATTTTCTTCCAAGAATAAGTTACGAAGGTTATGAAGAAAACCCGCTTACCACAAATTGTCCTTTACCTGGTAAACACATTTCTGTAAAATCTTTGATTAAACTATCCTATATTACAATTGTTTGTTTCTTTTAGGAAAAACCTACGTTAAAATTGTTAGTATTATGTAGAAAAAACCTATGAAGTCCTTTTCATTCTGAACCATTTTCCATAAAATTTAAACCATAAGTGACGTACAAACATTTAATAGGTAAAAATATAGATATTGTTAAAACACAGTTTATTTCATATACATATTTTTGAGGAGTAAACAATTTCTGATATAGTGCTTTCTATTGGTTTAAATTTTAAAATGTTTTAAGCTTTTTAATACGGTATATATTTAACAACTGGCAAGCAAATAGCAACCAAGTTTTCAAAGACTTGACGGTCGCTTTAGCCTTGTGCAGTCCCTTATTTTACTTCTACTTATAAGAAACTAAATAATAAGATCATTTCCGCTAATGTTTATTTTTATTACTGTAAATTAGGTGTAAGAAAACGATTTTTAAGAATAATTTGTTACAGAAGAGTAGAGAAAGTCATGTGAATGAAACACATGTTATTTTATTCAACTTCACAGATGCGTTAGTTTAATTGTCTCAAGTGATTTGAAAGAAATTAAGATGATATTTACAGAAAGGGAAAATTAAAAATTATTACTGGGCAGAATTGCATATTACGGGGTTATACACCAGCACGCCCTGTATATATAAGAGTAGCTTAAGAATAATTTGTTACAGAAGGGTAGAGAAAGTAGTGTGAATGAAACGCATAAGATATTTTTTTCAAAGTTCACAGATGCTAGCTTAATCATCTCAAGTGATTTGAATGATAATTAAGATAATATTCACAGAAAATAAAATTGATGCAAAATTACCACTGGGCAGAATGAAATATTATGGGGTTATACACCAGCACACCCTGTATATAAATAGGAGTGACATAAGAACACTTTTTTTACAGAAGGGTGGAGAAAGTCATAAGTTATTTTGGGTCAAACTTCACATATGTTAATTTAATCGTTTCAAATGATTTAAATTATAATTAAGATGAGATTAGCAGAATGGGAAAATAAAGTTAAGCTAAAATTACAACTGGTCAGAATTGCATTTTACGGGATTATACACCAGCACACCCTGTATATAGATAAAATGAATTATCTGTTACAGAAGGGTAGAGAAAGTCTGCGATTGAATCACATGAGATATTTTAGATCAAACTACACAGACGTGTTTGCATAATCGTCTCCAATGATTAAGCTTATATTAGCAGAAAGGAAAAATAAAGTTGACGCAAAATATCTGCTGGGCAGAATTGCATTTTACAGGGTTATACACCAGCACACCCTGTATATAAATAAAGTAACTTAAGAATAATATGTTACAGACGTGTTAGCATAATCGTCTCAAATGATTTGAATGATATTTAGGATGTTTTATGAGAAAGGGAAAATAAAGTTGATATAATATTACTGCTGGGCAGAATGGCATTTTACGGGGCTATACACCTGCACATAAGAGTGACTCGAGTAATAGTGCAGGTATACATAGCAGAAGCTTTTAAGGCTGTCGAGCTGGCAGCCCAGATTACAGAAGTATTTGTGCTGCAGCCTCCAAGCCATTATCCATTACAATGCTTCTTGCCTCAACATAGAGAGATGAGCAGGTGGTTTATATAGCGCTTGTTTTGCTAAGCACGCAGTCGTGTTCTGGATATGCGGCCCACTTCTGAGATACAGCACTGCTATAATAAACAATGGGCACATGGTTCCTTTGTGACGATGCTCGCCGGAGCTTGATTAATTGTAATTTCTGAATAATTACACATACTCTAAATTTTCATGCAGGTCTAAACTAGAACGTATATACATGGACATTTTACTTCTGTGGAAGAAAAACTTAATAATTAATAAAACAAACCGTATACGTAGGTTATACAATTAATAATAATTATATTATTTTATTACTGTTTCTTTTATAGCCCCTTTAGCTTCTAGTCATATCGGGGGCTTTAACGTAAGGAACAACTACTGGTGTGTTGTGTGTTTGTTTAACTGAAAATCCAAAGTTAGGAACTTCTTTTTTTAATTCCTTTATTTATATATCCCCCTTAAACATTTAAAGCCATATTTGGGGCTTTGCATTAGAAACAGCTAGTTGACTGTAGGTTCCTTGCGTTGAGTTTTAATCACTTCTTTATCTTCTTCAAACACACACTCACTTTCACATAGACACTTCAGACCCTATGGGGGATAGGAAATAATTCTGGTTAAAGAAAAAGTCAACGCCCCAGCCGTGAATCGAACCGGGAACTTCCATGTTAAAAGTCAGATCGCCGACCTCTCGACCACGGAAGCAGTCTCCTTTTGGGGGGTTTCTTAACTTTGGTTTTTCAGCCATTATAGTATTAAACACACTCATACATACAGCCGGGAATCAAACCCGGTATCTCTGGATGAGAGGCCAGACCAATACTCTAAATCTACCAGTAATAATGAACTATATAAACTTTATTGCACGTATTAAAATGTTATGGTATAGTAATAGAGACCCTGGAGATATACTAAGATTTTGGGGCATGCGCATTAAGCGACTCAACAGCTGTGAACTTTATTTATCTTATATATTCAGTTAGGTTTAAATTGTTAAATTAAGATTATATCTGAATTGAGGTCAAATCATTGCCACATAAAATTAATATTAGAAGGAAATACTAATATTTGACTGCAAACCGGCTGGAAATGTAATATTCGCTGTTTTTATTTTGTTATTTATTGTTTATCTACTAAGTACACAGTAGGTGGAGAAGGCTTTATATTTCACACAAAAACTAGTTGCGAAAAGTGTATGTGTCAACTCGAAAATTTGATGTCAAGATTTCAACGAAAATATATGTTTTGCTGCTTACCGAATCCAGAAAAATGTTTTATTTTAAAACATATGGACCTATGTGTGTGCGTGTGTGTGTGTGTGTGTGAGAGAGAGAGAGAGGGAGAGAGAGAGAACAACACAGCTAAATACAAAGTTGGTTAAATACTAAATTTGATATTTAAGTTCAGCATCTTCCAAAAATGCCACACGAGAATATTTTCAAGTACAACCCTCCCTCCCCACAAACAACTTTCAAAATGGAATATTTTTTTCAAATTTTGATTTTTTAAAACTGACTAACGATTTTTATTAAAATACAATGTATTAAAATATTGTGTGTATGTATTAAATGTATTAAAACACTTTCATGACAAATGAAATGTATTTATTGGATATTCTACGAATAGCCTCTAAAATTCTCTTTTACTCAATGACTTATATGTAACTCTTAAACTGTAAGAAAAAGGCGATGTGGTGAGTAAGATGTAGTGTGATCAAGTGAGCAGCGAGCTGACTTCCCACCCGTAGGTCCCGTGTTCGATAGAGCCATTCCCTATCTTACGCAGGGTCTAGAGTGAATGTGCGTGTGTTTAACTATATAAATGATTAACTTAATGGCAATAACCTACAGTGAATATGAGTTGTTCAACAAGTCAAAGCTCCCGATATGACCATAGAAATTAAAGGGGTCCAAACGAATGAAATACGTTTTTAAAAAATGCAGATTTCATTAAAACACACGGTTTGTCACATGTCATATGCACTTTATTAGAAGGTTAACGATTTCCGATATATTTCTTGTTATTGGTTTCACTTTTAAAACTTTTCTCACACTTTTCTCATCTGTTTCGTCTCTCTCTCTCTTTCTCTCTCTCTCTCTCTCTTGTATAACTCCTGGACATGGAAAGAGAACCAATTTGCAATGTCAATCGCATAGCGTCAACTTTTAAAATGATTTGACTGTTGCTTTAGGCTAGCGTGTGCCGTTATTTCTCTTCTACTTACAATGAAGCAAGTAATAAGACAACTTCTGCTAATGTGTATTTAAATTTCCATTATGTAGGAAAGAGAATAAAATTTTATTAATGTTTTTTGAAGGAGAGATAGAGAAGGTCATGTAAATGGAACACATAAGATTTTTTTCGCAATGCTTTACTTAGAAATTGATGGTAGGAATTCTTATTAAAACGTATTTTTGGGACATGTAATATGCCTTTTCGTGCAATCAAGAGAAGCAACTGATAAGCGAAAATAACTTTAAAAGAATAGCAAAGTCAATAACGGATATATTGGAAATAACTCATGTCACAGAAGAAAATTATTTAAACAAAGTACTATGTATTTTAAAATGATCCTTTTTGTGTTGTTTATTTTTATCGCCAAACATATCCGTTATCCAAGTTTGTACAAAAATCCATTGGAATGAAGGGACTTCACAGGATGTTCCAGAAAATTCAAGATATGCATGTACGTATTTGTTATACAGGGTTACTACAAAAGAAACAGACAACTTCAACTGTATGTAAAACAAAAACTATTAGAGATAGCAACCTAATTATTTTGGAGTTATGTTGAGAGACTCTCAAAGTTTTTTTTGTTACTACTGGTAATGCTGTAGTGTTTTGTTTGTTGTTGCAGAAGCTGAAATGGCGGAAAATCCTGTGGAAAAGGCATATTGCGTGTTGGAATTTGCTAGAACGCAATCAGCAACTGTTGTCCAACGACATTTTAGAACACGTTACCACAAAACGCCACCGACTAGACAGTCAATCTACGACTGGTATAGAAAATTCGAGACAGCGGGATGTTTGTGCAAAGGGAAGAGTTCGGGAAGACCAAGAGTTTCGGAAGAAAACGTTGAACGTGTTCGTTCTGCCTACATAAGAAGCCCATAGAAATCGACATCTAGGGCAAGCATGCAATTACAAATTCCACAGAAAACTGTATGGAAAATCTTGCGGAAGCGACTGCACATGATGCCTTACAGATTACAGATGTTGCAGTTTCTGAATGAAGAAGATAAGGTCATACGGCGTGACTTTTGCATCGACATGTTTCGACATGATGAAGACGATGCTGGTTTTTGTGAGCGCATCATTTCATTTTTGTGGTAACGTGTTCTAAAATGTCGTTGGACAGCATTTGCTGATTTCGTTCTAGCAAATTCCAACACGCAATATGCCTTTTCCACAAGATTTTCCGCCATTTCAGCTTCTGCAACAACAAACAAAACACTACACCGTTACCAATAGTAACAAACCAAACTTTGAGAGTTTCTCAACATACCTCCAAAATAATTAGGTTGCTATCTCTAATAGTGTTTGTATTACAGACAGTTTAAGTTGTCTATTTCTTTTGTAGTAGCCCTGTATAAATACGTTTAATATATGGTACTTTAAACAAAACCCTTACTGCCATTTTGAGAAAATATAAATGTCCCGAAAATGTTCTATGTAAAGGGTGATTGAGGTTAGCGAGATTTTAGTATATGCATTAGTGTCGAAAATTTAGAAGATACTTATCTTGGTATATTAAGATTGTTATTTTGATTTTTGAGTTATTCACAGATCCATACTTAGACACAGAGACATAAGCTACATAACAGTGACTTGACAACTCAAATACTCACGGACGGCTCAGGGAAACTTCCGTGGGTTTTCTGGTATCTATTTTATACATTTTTGTTCCCGTCAGGATGAAAGTAGTGCGTCCCTTAAAGGCGTCAGCATCCTCGGGGGAAGACAACGAAGACCTCGGTTTGGACGGCAACTACCATTTTCTGTGTACTAACTCTTCAGGATAGTGCAGGAGGACATTAAGGCACTTCACAATCCAACCCTGGCGTACCCAATACCTAGGGTTTCAGGAACCACTTCCTCGCCGAGTCCAACCCAATCCAATCAGCTCCAATTCGGAAGGGGCTCAGATGATCGGTCCGACGTACTTCTAGTAGCGTCAAAGTAAAACGAGTGCTCGGAGTTCGCAGCAGCTGCCCCTTACGTAAAGACACAGAGACAGACACACACACATGGACCTTTCTAAAAATGTATTTCCAGTATATCTTGGAATTTTGATGAATGAAATGCCTTCACTACCTGGTAGTACGTGGTAGAGAAAATAATAAATGGTTAGTGTGATTGAGAAAATCTGTAACTGTAATAAATCTCAAATTTAAGAGTCATTTCTTTTTCTTACAAAATAATTTAAAAAGCGTATGTTTCTCTACATTATCTAAAAAATAACCAGCAGTTACTTGCATTAATAATAATGTGCTTAGAGATAGTTTATGCTTTTGTTAAACAAATTATCATACGTACAAGTTTGAAAGCAACATATTCTGGGATGGTGGAAGTTGATTTACAAATTACAAAAGCATTGATCATTTGAATTTTCGGCAAGTAGAAACAAGCTAGAAAACATTTGAACATATTTTCCCATTGTTTACGGAAAATATTTTACGAACATTAGTTCCTTCTTTGTGCAACAAATATATAGGGTGAAATTATTAAACATTTTAGCAATGAATTGCACCCACTATTAGCATTATTTTTAGCTTCTCTACTACGTATAGTAAATATGGAAAGTATTGCATTCCATCTAAAAAGTGTTGTCCAGATTTTCCGGAAATGTATGTGTGTGAACAGTAAAAATAAAAACGGACAAGTACATCAAATACAAACTTTAAGTTTAAGTTCTGCATATTCCAAGGATGTGACACGAAGATTCTCAAGAAAATTTCCCCATCTATTACATGGAACATTTTTCAAAAATGTGTCTTAAAGATTTTAATAACAATACCACTATGTTTAAGATGCTTTCAAGATAAATGAAATGTGCGAGGGTCATACTGAAAGTTATGAGTCGCCCAATGTTAACATTAAAATTCCAACAATGTAATAAAAAGAACTTCAGGATCATAATTTACGGTCATTGCATCACATGTTGCAATATTTTGACGTCATAAGTTTTATCATATAACCACAGGCAGTGTTTATAAAACGGCGGGCATCGATGTTTCGTTTCGATAGCGTGCTGCCATTTAATTTTTTGTCAAAGATGGAAAAATCTGCTGCTAAAATTCACCTCAGACAAATTCATGATTGGGGGACGCCCTCAAATGGAGCAACCTAATAACTTTTAGCTAAGGCATGTAGAGAATCAAGAACAAATCTGCCAAAATATACACAAGTTTTACTTCATGAATGTATTAAACCAATAAGCACAATAATATTATTACATACCTTTATCACATAATCTGTGTTGTTGGGCCGCCCTGAAGGTCCATGTTAGCGTCCTCGCGTTCCAAGGCCGGAGAGCTGACACGTCTCTACTTATGCGTGGCTAGCTAACGATTCCCAAACGACGCTAAAACCAACGGCTTCCAAAATTCCCCATACCCTATAAATCAAAGCTATGCTGTAACGGTCACCCCAACAATACCCAAATATATATATTTTTATTTATATCCAAATATTTCTCTTCGTTCTAGATGACTTATGTATAGCTGGTAAACCGTAATTTTATTACCCAAATTATAAATCTTTTAAAGCACGTGATTTGTTCAAACACATTTTTGGGGAGTTAACCGTTTCCGGGATATTCTTATTTGTTGGTTTTAATTTTTCAATGCTTATACGCTTCTGAAACGGGAAGTTGTCAATCGTTTTTCTGTTAATTTACTGCAGGGCTTGGAAAGATAATGGAATTTTATCATATAGCGACTGACTCCTAAAATTTTTTCTAGTGATTTGGCCTAGTGTATTACCTTAATCATTGTGTATCTAATGGAAAATAAAAATATTATTTCTTATAATATTTAAAAGTAAATAGAACAGTAAATGTTTGTAAGAACAGTTTTTTACAGAATTGCTAAAGAGAGTCAGGTGAGAGTAACTATCTAATATTTCTTTTTGGTTATACACAACCTTTCAACGTTTTGGAACTCTATTACATCAGGTAAAGTGCGTATAAGATTACTGGATCCTGCCTGAATCTGGCCTGTCCTCTCTTTTGTTACCAAGCTTTGTTCATGAACTGCCTCAGTAATTTCCACTTTTTCAAGGTCTTCCCTGAGGATGCTCAAGTTAGTTTCCATGAATGTAGAGAGTCTTGAGACTTGATGCTTGTCCCACGAGAATGGGGGAAGTAAACAGTCGCCTCCTCAGGACCCCCGTAAGGGAGGCAAGGCTACAATACAATAGAGTAAGGCTTGTGTCCAAGGGGATCGTTAAGGATTTTTCATTTTTCTCTACTTGAATACTATACAGCCTTGAACATGTCTTACATTCGGTTATTGGTGAAGTACTTTCTCAAGGTTCTCTTGATTACTATCCAGATCCGACTATTGGAATCGTAAAGCTCAATTATATTATATTCATATGACTTTCTCCTACTGTTTCTAACCAAACTGTTCTTACTAAAGTGTATTCGTTTATATACTTTATGTAAATCTAAATAAATATTAGCAGAAACAGTTTTGTTTCATATTTACCTGTAGATGCAAAGTAATATTAAATATATATATTCCGATATAATACACTAGGCTAAAGCGATAGAGAGTGATATTATTGAAATTTCGTTCTCTATGCATTATCAGGATGAAAAAACAAAGAAAAAATATTTCCCAATTTAGAGCATAAGTATTGAAAAATTTAAACCACTGAAAAGGCAATTTTACGATCTGGTTAATTCCACAAAAATAAATAAACTGACAATTTGCATGGATCTTTACTTTCTGTACTTAGCATTTTTGGATAGTGATTAATGGTCGTAAGTACTCTCCCCTATGTCACTCTATATATCTTAGATTTGCTACTATAGTTCGCGTCAAATCTCCTGTATATGGAAGTAGCCAATAGGAGCGCTACAACGTTGCCATATCGTGCGCTTGTGCGTGAGAGAGCTGGAGATAGTATGCAGCGCAGGGTGTTACTGAGAGCTATTTAGTGGAACTGTAGAGTAAAATTTTAAGTAAAATTTGGCTATTTAATAATAACTCCATGACACGTCAGCTCACAAGGAACCTTGGCCTACCGCCCGGCCGCTGCGTCGTGTACTAAAGATATTTACCTCAAAAATAAAATGTATATTTTGAATTTTCTGGAAATAGCCTCTGAAGACTACTTTATTCTAGATGAATATTACGGAATTTTACATAACTGCTAAACCGTAAGAGATAGACAAAGACTTACCACACAAAAATGTAGATTACATTAAAATACACAATTTATATCACATACATTTTTTCGTGGAGTTGGTCCTTTTTGACTCATTCCTTGTTTTTAGTTTCAGCTTTGAAAAACTTACTTTTCTCATACAGGAATTTGTCAACTCCTGTTCATACAAACAAAGGAACATCAGTCCCATAGCCACTTTCTTTTTACTATCACTTCCTTATTTCCCTTCTACTTATAAGGAAGCAAGTAATAAGACTATTTCTGCTAATTTTTCTATATTAGAATGAGTTAAATAGAAGCATAAGCCTTTTAACAATAATTTGCTGCAGATATGTAGAGAAAGTCATGTGAAAGGAACACATGTGATTTTTACCCCTTATTTCGATCCAGTTCATTTACATACACCTAACCTAATGTGCTAATCTTGACGAAATCTCGAAATCTGTCGTTCACTTGTCATTAGACAAGTGAGCAGAGACAGTCACCTGAATGATTCAAGAGCCTCAAATTATGTATTTCTGTGGATGGAGTACAATACCTACTTTGTCTATTACTTACATGGTAGAGATTGCAGATTTTGTTGGAATATTCTCGGGCAAATTAGGTCACCATTATTTTAGTAATTATCTTATTTGTAAGCTATGTCAGACTATAATTATCAAACAACGTCAGTTCTACCTTACATAAACATTGTAGATGTGAAAATAAGCACAGCTGTTAATGTCAATTACCGCAAAGGTCACAAGTAATTCTAAAGGAGGGCATGGCGCTATACATAACTGGATGATGCGAAATTGTTTGGAATCACCGAGAGTACACGCAATCTCACTTGTGTATACAAATACTCTAAAATGCAGAATAAAAAGCAGCAAGCTGGTTTGAAATGGCCAGCAGGCCTTGAAAAGATAACTAAATAAGTATGTGCAAAATATCTGACGTAATCCAGTCACATGATTTTTCTCTACACATGTAAATTATTGCTGAAAATCTTATTCTTCTATCTAATTTATGCTAAAATAAGAACTGAAGCTTTCCTGGCGACGTGTTAATTCAAAATCTTCTCGGGCTTCTAGCCAGGTAAAAACTTGGCTTGACACCAACGTTTCGAAGAAGTGCATCTTCCTCGTCTTCAGGGTGAACTGGTGTCAAGCCAAGTTTTTACCTGGCTAGAAGCCCGAGAAGATTTTGAATTAATTTATGCTAATTAAAATAAACACTAGCAGAAGTGGTATTATTACTTATTTCCTTATAAATAGAATTGAAATAAGTCAATACATTAGTCTAAAGTAATATTTAAATCATTCAAAAACTGGTTGCTATGCGACTGAAATTCGTTCCTTTGCATGGCCAGAAGTTGACAAATTCCAGTATGATAAAGCTAAGGTATTTTAAAACTGAAACCAATAAAAAGGAATGCCTTGGAAATAGTCAACTGCACAACAAAAATGGATGTTACATTAACTGTGTTTTAACGAGATCTATATTTTTCGTGTAGTAAATTTCTGTCTATCTCTTAGGGTTTACCAGTTATGTAAGAGTCATCCAGAATGAGGAGGTCGTCAGAGGTTCTTCCCAGAAAATTCAGGATGTGTATTTTATATTTGTCATGTGAATATACGTAAAATACGACATTTTAAACAAAATCGTTAGAGCCATTTTTGAATATGTTTTCGAAACGTTTTTCCATGTAAAGGGAAATTGGGTGGGGGTGCATTTTTCCTCAGAAGTTTCGTGATGCATGTATGAAAAAAACTAAACTTAAATCCAAATTTGTTCCTTACTTTTTCTTGATATAGGGGACCTTAAAACCTGTATTTCCGGTTAATTCTAGGTGTCAAATTTTTGGCTAGAGTGTAATACCTTCTTAAGGTATATACTATGTACTAAGTAGAGAGAGTAAAATTTATGTTCCATTCACACGACTTTCTTTACCTATTCTTGTGCAAAATTACTCTTACAAAAGCCTGTTCTTCTCATACTTCATGCTAGTCAAGATAAACATCAGCGAAAATCATTTTACTACATGTTTTCTTGTATATACAAAGGATCAAGGAAACACAATTGACTAAAGTGATAGTTTAAGCTCTTAAAATTTGTAATTTAATGGAATTTACCTTGGATAGCAGGATAAAGAAATGAATAAAAAGTTCATATTCCAGAAAAGTCATCTTAAACATTTATTTTATAAATGTTGTTATTATTTATTTATATTTTTCTGCAGTTATTAGATCATTACTCTTATGTTATATTGAAAGTTTTATACATTTACACAAAGTATTTTCTGTATCAATTTGACCTTGTGCCATCCGTCTAATGAGGAAGTGCTTACACATTAAATTGAATTAAGTCAGGCGCTTTTGTTATATATTAAATAACCAGATTTTTAGCTATTGTGTTTACTGGAATACATTGTTAATAGTAACTATGGATATTTTGTCAAATTGTAGATTTTTTGTCATTGGCTTTAGTTTATATTATTTATTTTAATTATTTAATTTAAGTTTATTATATTTTTTAATTTTCATTATAAGCTAATTTAACTTAATTTAACTTAGGTAAACATTTTGTTGCCATTAATTTACTTAAAATTTCTTTTGAAATCTGTACAACAATATCAGTGTATAAATTCACAAGAGCAAAGGATATAAATAGAAACTTTTGATTACATATCTTGCTCTAGGCAACTAGATACAAGGGTGGAGTATTAAATATTTTATGTATTTATTAATTTGATTTCTGGTTTACCTGCAGTCCAAGGAACTGCTATGCTATCAACAATGAGTGGTTGTAAAGTCCAAGCATCCCAAAATAAGAAGTTGGAGCGATAAGAATGACATCAACTGTCGAAATAAAGTGCCATACCTTCCCTAGGCTAGAAAATGAAATAACTTCACACTATGGTCATCACTAAACTGCTCGGCACCGGTCGTGGCAACTGCAATTCAACTCAAGTTAAAAATAACGATTACATCTATAGATCAAAATATAAATTGGTTCATTGGGTAATATTGTAGTGCTTGGGAAGATGTAATAGTTAAAGGTATAAAAATAAAATTTCAATTGATATTAATCCGCCCAAACAACTATAATATTGATTGTTTCCGTGGTCAGGTGGTCAGCGAGCTGACTTCTTACCTGTAGGTCCCGTGTTCGATTCCCGGCTGGGTTGGGGAATTTTTCTTTGACCAGAATTATTGCCTATCCTCTTCAGAGTCTGGAAGTATGTATATGAGAGTGTAAAAGAACCTACAGAAAAGGATGTTAAAGGGGGCTATATAAATGGTACAATTAAAAAAAATTGTAATGTACCTACAACCGCCCCGTGAATATTTAGTATGAAAATAAGCTCACGGCACATCTGAGAGCATTAGAAATGTTATGATTTTCTATCCGCGTATCTCTTGTATATTTCCACACTCAAATGCTCAATATCCGAAATTGAGTGAATTTCTCGCCTGATGCATATTTTTAGCTCTTACAATGAATAGGTTTTTATCGGAGTCAACTTATTACTTTCTCTACCTCCTACAGTGTTCATAGTAAGTAGACAAGGAATTCCATACCACGTTTTCACTGAAACTCGTAAATTTCAGGACTCCTGAAAACATAAAAAAGGCCATGTGTGTGTCTGAACAGCATAACTCAAAAGCAAGAATTCGTTAAGCACCATAAATGGTATCTAAGTTCAGTGTCTTCTAGAGATGCAACAAGAAGATTTTCAGGAAACACTAGCACACGTATACTAACCTTTACATGGACAACTTTTTGAAATGTTCGATTTTTTCAATAAGAGCTCTGACGATTTTTATTAAAATACCGTATATCAAATATATTTATATAAGAAATAGAACGCATATTATGAATTTCTTGGGAATAATCTATTAAGTCCTCTTCACCCTGAATTATTTTTACGTAACTGGTAACCGTAAAAGATAGACAAAATCTTATTACACAAAAAACTAGAATCGTTTACAACATGCAATTTCTGTCAAGTACATTTTTATGCAATTAACAATTTGTTTAATATTCCTTGCTATTGCACAATAGTTGAAATCTGGATATGATTTACAATATAACTAAGTGCCTGATTTAATTCAATTTCATTTCTAGTACTTTCTCATTAGACGGTTGGTACAAGGTCAAAGTGATATAGACAATACTTTGTGTAAATGTATATAACTTCACTATAACATAAAAAGTAATATTCAAATAACTACAGAAAAATATAAATAAATAATAACAATAACATTCATAAAAGAATTGGTATCCAAAAATAAACAACAAATAGTATAAAATAGGAATGATTCTGAACATTAAATATGAATACTATTTAATAAATAGTTCTTCAGGATAAACAGTTCTGTTGAAATCCAACAGCAAAAGTTTATGATGATAAACAAATAATGATACACAAAACAAAGAAATGGGTCTAGCCCACCTGGGTAGTGTGGTGGTGGCGTGTCTGCCTCACGTTCAACAGGTCCTGAGTTTGAATTTCGCTTTGGGTGAGTTACCCGGGTAAGGTTTTTTTTCCCGGTTTTCCCATATCCTGGGAAGACGAATGTCAAGTAACTTTAAGCTCCATTGATCCCAAGATCATTTGAGCATCATTTCACGAATTTCATTCATCGTTCGATATGACCAACCAGGTAAAAAGACGTTAAGGAAAAAAAAAACATTTATAAAACAAATATTAAATTGGTATCCAAAAATAAAAATCAAATACTATAAAATAGCAATGATTCTGAACATTAAATATGAATATTATTTTACAAATAGTTTATCAGGATAAATATTTATTCTGATATCCAACAGCAAAAGTTTATGACAATACATAAATAATAATACGCAAAACAAAGGAATGGGGGCCACTCGTTTCCCGTTTTTGGCAACTCTGTTCCAGGGAGAGACTCCCAAAAGAATCGCTGACAGAAGTGCTAACATATTTTGCCTGTCAAAAGTCTCCTTTTAAGACTTAATAGTTGGAATTCTAGCACATTCGCGCGATTTATTCTACGTACATTGGAAAGAGAAAAGTCTGTAAAAGCCACGCTACGCTTTGAACATACAAACATAAGAGTTGCCAAGTTACCACTGTGAGGGAAGAAATTTGCTCCTCGTAAAAGTGGAATTGATGGCCAGCGATAACTGCCCCTATCTGTTCTTGCCAGGGAATCGATAATATAGAGCAAAGTAAAATTAGGTACGTACCCGAGCTGGACTATGGGAATCGAGCGGTGCAATTTAAGGCGAAGACTCCCAACCCATTACTCATATCCTGCTGACTTCGGCACTTTCGCATTGCCGGCAACATCTGCTGCAGTTCATTCTCTCCTTGCTGTCCACTAGAGAATAATGAATTAGAACCAAGAGATAGGTAGCTTCAAAGTAGATTAATGCTGGACTCTTCTTTTCGAAAAAGTGCCTTCTACTAGGAACAAATGCCCATTATGGGGTAAAAAAAATTAAAAATCTAATGTGTTACATTACCATGACTTTCTCTACATCTCAGAAACAAATTATTGTTAAAAAGCTTAATCTGTATCTACTCTATGACAATCGATATAGCAGACATTGCTTTAATTACTTGCTTCCTTGTAAGTTGAAGGTAAATGTGTTGGCAAGTAATATGCATATCAATTGTAAATATGACTAATACTCGTTTCAACCTACGCCTTTTTGCTTTCTCTACACGTAATATGTACATAATGTACCTATAGAGAAGGTATTGCACTCCACCCAAGAGTTCGATATCGAAATTTCACCGGAAATATATGTTTTGGGGTGCCCTATAAAAAAAAAAAAAAAAAGCATTTTCACAAAAAGGTTCGTGTGTGTGTGTGTGTGTGTCCGTGTGTCTGTGTACACGATAAGTCAAAATCGAAAAGTCGGAAAAATAACAAACTTGGTATTTAAGTTTAGTATCTTCCAGGGATGCGACACGAAGATTTTGAAAGCAAAAATTCACCCACACCACACTACCCTTTACATTTTTTCGAAACTTTTGATTTTCTCAAAATGGCTCAAACGATTTTGATTAAAATATTGTATATTAAAGTTATTTACCTGACAAATAAGATGTATATCTTGAATTTTCTGGGAATAGCCTCTGAAGACTACTTTATTCTGGATGAATTTTAGGGCAATTTTCATAACTGTTAAACCGTGAGAGATGGAGAAAAACATACCACACAAAAATTGTAGAGCACTTTAAAACACACAGTTTATGTTACATGCTTTTTTTCGTAGAGTTGATCGTTTTTGAGATATTCCTTGTTTTTGATTTCACCTTTAAAAACATACTTTTCTCACACAGGAATTTGTCAACTCCAATCCATACAAACAAAGGAACATCAGTCATATAGTAAGCAGCTTTTGACTATCACTTTCCCTATGGTACTCCCTTATTCTGCTTCTACTTACAAGGAAACAAGTAATAAGGCTATTTCTGCTAATTTGTTCTTGATTCCGCAATTTCACCAGAAGTACATATTTTAAAAACCCAGAATGAAAAAAAAAAGGAATTTTTAGGAAAAGGTTCGTGTGTGTCTGTGGACAGTATAACTCAAAAATGAAAATTCGGTTAAATACCAAAGTTGGTATTTAAGTTTAGTATCTTCCAAAGATACCAAAGGATGATTTTCAGGAAGTTTCCGCCATTTCCAACAACCTTTGCGTTGGAACTTTTTTTTGATAATTCTGATTAAAACGATTTTGTTTGATATAACATATACTTAAGATATTTTTATTGCAAACGAAATGTATATCTTGAATTTTCTATGAACAGTTTCAGAAGACCTGTTCACCCTGGATGATTTGTATGAATGATAAATCAGAAGAGAGAGAGAGAGAGAGAGAGAGAGAGAGAGAGAGAGAACGAGAACGAGAACGAGGAAACATACTGCGCAAAAAGGAAGATCTCATTGAAGCATACAATTTATGTCATATTCATTCTTTGTAGAGTTAGCCTTTTCCGGTGCATTCCTTGTAGTTGATTTCAGTTTTAAACAAGTTAAACTATACTCATATGATTTGGGTTGAAAAGAATTTTGGATGCTCAAAATTTGTATTCTATTTTAATGAAATTGTGGGGGAATAATATGAAATCGAATAATTTTAACTCCTTATTTTATCATGCGTTTCATAGCTATTTAATTTATTTCTGGATAAGCGAATTTCTATGGTAAGCGCTTAATGACACTTTTAAAATATTTTACTGTCACTTCAGTTCCAGTGTATTCCCTTATTTCCTTTCTACTTAAATGGACCTAACTAATAAGACTCTTCTGCTAATGTTTATTGTGATTATCATTATATATATAATAGGAAGGGACGCTCCATCCCTAAGTTTAGAGTATTCCCTTATAGATTTCCAGCTATGAAGATAAAGTAAACCATAGAAAAGCCTCAGAGAAGAGACTTAGCCGGATATGAACCACGTACTCCAACCCATATTCCCGTACTTAAACGAGCTAAGCCACCTATGTTGGTTAAAAATCTTTGTCCGATATACCGACATGGCATAGTAGTTACTGATGTTTTATTATTATTATTATTATTATTATTATTATTATTATTATTATCATTTATTAATTCACCAACAGTTCTTTAACATCATTTCACCAAATGGTATTTTAGGTAGGGTTATAAATTCACACAACACAACAAATTACTTATAATAAATATTTAGATGGATGAGTGAATGCCAGAAAGGTTGTAAAGTAGAGCTGTAACATGGATCTTTTTGTCACTGACTGTGAATAATTATTTGTAGCATCGTAGATATGTTCTTGTAAAATGCCCCTTCTGATTTGTTGTCGATTGCACTGGAACAGTTCAGAGAAAATTGTTTTCTTCTGATGTTTCATATTCTGGTGACTCTTGTGCATTGCAGGCAAGTTTTAAATTTTCCATGTCCAGTAATAAACTCTGTAAGAATAAAGTCTGGTATGAAGTACATGCAACATTTAAGGGGCTTAGCCAGAGATTATAATACTTTTCTACTATTTATTTATTTAGAACATTCTTAAATATGCATTTGTCATTAAGTGCTGCTAAATTCCAGATTGAATTTGGTGGTGGATTGAGATTTGATCTACTCTCTGGTTTCTAACATTGCCTTTAAACCACGATAGATAAATATGTTTGCTAATTTGAATACTACTAAATTAACTTCATTAGTGTTAATAATCAGAGGACCCAGAATCTTGCAGTATGCTCAGCCCTCACGATATTTTATTGTTTTGCCCGTCTGGGTAGTGTGGTGGTAACGTGTCTCACTCACACTCAAAAGGTCGTGAGTTTGAATCTCGCTTAGGGTGAGTTACCTGGATAAGTTTTTTTTTTCTCGGGATTTTCCCTTATCGTGAGAAGACGTATGTCGAGTAATTTTAAGCTTATGGACCCCAAGATCATTTGAGGATCATTTCACTAATTTCATTCATCTTCCGATATGACCAACCAGGTTAATGGACGTTTAACTAAATATATATTTATATGTATATGTATGTATGTATATATATATAACTAGCAGTTCCGTTTTTGAAAACCAAGTATAATGATTCAAAGTAATAAGGAAAACAATGTAGTATAATCTTAAATCGTTAAATTGACTATTGGTATTTGCTCTTGATTTTGAAAAAAGGGTATCAACATTCATTCGGAAGGCCCCTACTCTTCTGGACCTCCTGCACCTAAATCAGATCATATGATATAATGAAACTATGATGATAATAATAAGAAGAATAAAATATGTATTAGATTTCAGAATACAGAACAGTGAAGTCATTACCATAATGAATTTTATTTTGAAGAAAAATCAAGTAGCGTGTTTTATGCTCTCGAGTATAGAAAAATAAATGTCAGGGATATCATTTTGTTTCTCAAAAAAAAAATGCAAAGAAAAATAAAATAAAAATTGAGAAAATGTTAATGCTGTGATCTCAACGTTTTGTTTTCTCTGCTACCTTTCCTGTTTCCTTTACTCTGCACTATTTTTTTAACTTTTTGTGCTGGAAGAGTTACATTAATTTTGTTTCTCAGAAATAAAGTCAAGAAAAATAAGTACGGCAATATTGCTTTTGTTATCAACTGAAACGTTTCTTCTTGAAGTTGAGTGGCTCAATCTTGACTGTGATTTCCTTCTCGTCTGCACCAGAGTAAAATTCTATTCCTTGCAGTGAACCCTTTCACATATTTTATTGTATGGTGTGAAACTTTCTTTGATACTTTGAATTTAGAACTTCAGTACAAATCTAAAATAGATTGTAATATTTAATTATGATAGGCTTGAATTATTTTTGACGCAAAATTTAAGAATTGCAAACTGGTCAAATTGTTGCCGAAATTATTCTACAATAGTCTGTACTTTTTAGGTCCAGATAAATCAAGCACACGTTAATGTCCTGGCTTAATGCATTTTAAGTTACAATAGAAACGTGAGGGTTACTGCTGGTACACTTTAATTAATATCTTGTTTATTTTAAGGAACAATGCGTTTATTTGAAAATGTAATATGTATAAAATGCATAAACTTACTTAGGTAATATAATTTAGGCTTTTTACTTTTGTTTGAATGTCAATTTTGATTTTGTGTTTCTCAAATATTATTTTATATTATATTAAAAAAATAAAATTTTAACATTAAATGCGGCAATCTTTTCCAAACATAATCCATGTAAAATTACGGATATATGCTAAAAATTAATTTTGCTCACACATTCTAATTAATATTTATAATTTTTAAAATTATTTCTGGTAGGAGCATATTCATATTCTTTTTGCTTTAAAACTGTACACCATTCTTTTTATTATAAGCACATTCTCAACTTGCAAATGTCCACTTTATTTGTTTCTTATATTCGAAAACTGCTCCTAATTCTTTTATACTATGAATATAGAAATCGTGTTAATTTATATAAATTTAAATAAGCTTAGCCATGTGAGGAATATCGCCCTCCGTGGTGTAGTGGTTACCATGCTAGCCTCTTAAACTCCAGGTTGCAGGCTCTAACCTGGCGGAGGCGGAAAGGAAGTAAAGCCGGTGGTTCCGTGTAATGTTTATTTGCACTCAATACTTAGAAAGCAGAAGGTCTCTGGGCAAAATTCCGCTATTTGGCGTCCGTAAGCTGTGTTTTGTCCTTCAGTGCCATCTGTGGGAACCGAGCTGATCTCTCGTCAACATCATGCATAGCGGCCAACTCACGAATTAGAAATTCAAATCCAATCAAGAAAACATGGTAACGATGCCCTATGCACCATGTGGGAGCTACATGGGAATTAAATAATCAATGTGGGGAATAACTTTAGCTATAACAGACCCTCAGACTGAGAAAAAAAGGCATCTCATACCTGTATCTTAATGGATTACAGCTTATTTAAAAAAGTAGATCATTTATGATGTATGTAACATTAAGTAACAGCATACATACATAGTATTTCTTGGATATTATTTTAAAACGATTGCTGTATTCAGGGTTTTACTTCATAAAGTAAAATAGTTTTTGAGAAACATAAAATCAAAGTCGGCACAGCAGTCAAAATCTTGACTTACAGGTATCCAGTGTCCTTAATGGGAGATGATATACCTACTATGTGTGTAAATTTAAGTTTTTAAACTTTGCTTTTTAAATTGATTTTCAGAGACTTTTAACTTACTGAATATAAACGATTAATTTCGTAGTAAAGCTATTGATATGAATTTAAAATGTATTCAAAATATATCTTAAAATTTGTATGTTACATTCACATGTCTTCTCTACTCCACTGGCTACTATGCACCATGAAGCATTGGCCCTTTCCGTTATGCTGCGTAATGGAATGTTTGTAAACACAATGCTTTCTTCATCTACATCAAGTCTGCTGTCTTGAAACAAAAAGAGAGAGAAAGAAAGAAAAGGAAGAAGGAAAGAACCAAGATAGAAAGAAAGAGATAGACGATTCACATTTGAGAAACAAAATTACAAAATGTAAACCAATAACAAAACACATCTCGAAAACAGTAAACTCCACAAAACAGTATATTTAACATAAACTGTGTGTTTTAAGGAGATAACCAATGTGGAGTAACTTACCCTTAATTGCGAGGTATTTTAATCAAAATCATTTGAGCCAATTTTTAAAAATTCCAAATTATATCGAACATTTATATATGTAAAGTACTTTGGAATGGCGATTTTATTGAAAGATACTATTTGGTATTTAACGCAGCTTTCGTTTTTGAGTTGACACACATACACACCACTGTACATATGTATCACTGCCTGTGATCTACCATCATTTCGCCTATTTCACTGGAAGGTGGGGGGGAGAAATAACGTTATGACGTCAGTACCTGACAAGTGTTACTTTTGCATTACAATAAACACACTTATTGTAATCATCATTTGAAGTAATAAAAAATGCTGTCACAATACTTAACATGCATTATTAAAAATCTGATGTGTTCCATTCATATAACTTTCTCTACGTCTCAGCAACAAATTATTGTTAAAAAGCTTATGCTTCTATTTACTCCATGCTAAGCGAGAAATAAACTAGCAGGAATAGTCTTATTACTTGCTTCCTTGTAAGTAGAAGTGAAATAAGGGAGTGCCATAGGGTAAAGTGAAAGTCAAAAGTAAGTTACTATGTGACTGAAGTTCCTGTGTTTGTATGGACAGTAGTTGACAAATTCCTGTATAAGAAAAGTATAAGTTTTTTAAAGCTGAAACCAATAACGAGGAATATCTCAAAAACTATCCACGAAAAAAATGTATATAGCACAAATTGTGTGATTTAACGTGCTCTACATTTTTTTGTGTGGCATGTTATTGTCCATCTCTTACGGTTTAGCAGTTATGCAAAATTCCGTAAAATTCATCCAGAGTAAAGCAGTCTTCAGAGACTATACCCAGAAAATTAAAGATATACACTTTATTTGTCAGGTAATTATCTTTATTATACGATATTTTAAACAAAATCGCTACAACCATTTTTAAAAAAATAAAAAAATTGGAAAAACCTTCCATGTAAAGGGTAGTTTGGACTGGGGCGAATTTTCTCAAAATATTCGTGTCGTATCCCTGGATGACATACCAAGTTTCCTATTTTACTGACTTTTCGTTTTTGAGTTATCGTGTTCACAGAAACAGAAATACACGGGTACACGGACACACACACGGACCTTTTTCTGAAAATGCTTTTTTTGGTTACAGGGGACCCCAAAACATATATTTCCTGTGAAATCTCGGTATCGAATTTTTGGGTGGAGTGCAATAACTTCTCTGCACACTATGTACATACTCCGTGTATAGAAAGTAAAAACGGTACATCATCTGACATATTTTGTGTAAAAAAGTGTAAATGGTGTGTTATTTATGGACACTCTTTAACTACTGTGGTTCTCAGTGTCCCATTTTAAATTGGGAGTACTTTTGCTCAGAGGCCTCTCTATCGGTTCTTTTACGTGCCGTAAATCTACGATATGGGACCAACGGCTTTACTTCCCTTCCTAAGGATTTTACGCCTGAAAAAATCCATTGTCCTCCGCCGGGTTTGAACTCGCGACCTTGGGTATAAGAAGTTAGCATGGTAATCATTACACCATGGAGGGCGACATTTTATTGTGAATTCCTCACCGCTTTACAAGAAAAAACTACTTACTTGGGCTCAGAGATAAGCTTTAGGAAATCATTGAAGGGGAAGTTTTGCTCCAGAAATATATGTTACTGACTCAATGAAGCTTCAATCTATGTAGTTATCTTTGCAAAACGCCACCGACTAGACAGTCAATCTACGACTGGTATAGAAAATTCGAGACAACGGGATGTTTGCGCAAAGGGAAGAACTCGGGAAGACCAAGAGTTTCGGAAGAAAACGTTGAACGTGTTCGTTCTGCCTACATAAGAAGCCCACAGAAATCGACATCTAGGGCAAGCATGCAATTACAAATTCCACAGCAAACTGTAAGGAAAATCTTGCGGAAGCGACTGCACATGATGCCTTACAGATTACAGATGTTGCAGTTTCTGAGTGAAGAAGATAAGGTCATACGGCGTGACTTTTGCATCGACATGTTGCGACATGATGAAGACGATGCTGGTCTTTGTGAGCGCATCATTTTATGTTTGTGTTAATGTGTTCTAAAATGTCGTTGGATAACAGTTGCTGATTGCGTTGTAGCAAATTCCAACACGCAATATGCCTTTTCCACAGGATTTTCCGCCATTTCAGCTTCTGCAACAACAAACAAAACACTACAGCGTTACCAATAGTAACAAACAAAATTTTAAGAGTTTCTCAACATAGCTCCAAAATAATTAGGTTGCTATCTCTAATAGTTTTTGTTTTACAGACAGTTGAAGTTGTCTATTTCTTTTGTAGTAACCCTGTATATGAGCGTTTTTCTCCAGCTTTGTTTCTTTTAATGTATTTCTTCTACTAATGACGTTTTATGGTTTAAAATCTCTAAACTGATGAAGATAATTAAATCAAATTTTATTTTGATAAAAGTAGTTGCAAGTGCTATTGTGGTATAATGTTTTGGTGTGAGTAAAATTATTCATTATTGATAATAAATTTTAAATCAAAGAATGTCATAACTAAGAATATAATTCTATTTCAATTAATGAACAAATACATTTCATTGCCTCCACTCAGTGTTCTGGCTTCTCAACCAGAGGTCTTTACTACAATCATTCCCTATTCCCATAAAGTCGGGAAGTATGCATGTGAGAGTAAACGTATCTTCGTGTATATGGTAAAAATTCAAAAAGAAACTAACGTAAATAAATCCTACAGTTTAGCCAGAAAATATCAGTAGTTGTTTCTAAATCAAAGCCCCAAATATGGTCATATATATTTTTACTTTCTTTACACGTACTATGTACATAGTGTATAGAGAAGGTATAGCATTCCATCCTAAATTTTGATACCGAGATTTCACGGGAAATATATGTTTTGGGTCTCTCTGAATACAAAAAAAGGTATTTCTAGAAAAAGATCCGTGTTTGTGTATGCGTGTAATGCTTCTGTGAACAGCATTGCTCAAAAACGAAAAACCATTAAATACCAAGCTTAGTATTTAAATTATCTTCCAAGGATGCGACACGAGGATTTTCAAGAAAACCCCCTGCCCCAAACTACCCTTGACATGGGAAAAATTTAGACAATTTAGATTTACTCAAAAATGACTCTGAAGATGTTGATAAAAATGTCTTATATTTAAGATATATTTACAAGCCAAATGTAATGTACATCTTGGATTTTCGGGAAATAGCCTCTAAAGACCTCTTTATTCTGGATAATTTTTATTGAATTTTTGCATAGCTGGTAAACCGTAAGAGATAGACAAAAACTTACTAGATGTAGATCACGTAAAACATACCATTTATGTCATATACTTTTTTTCGTGGAGTTCTCGTTACTGAGATATTCCTTGTTATTCTCTTCAGCTTTAAAAAGCTTATACTTTTCCCACACAGGTATTTATCAACTGCTATCCATAGCAACCAGCTTTTGACTGTCACTTTAATCTATGGTACTCCATTATTTCGCTTCTACTTACAAGGAAGCAGGTAATAAGACTATTTCTGCCAAGTTTTTCTCGATTGGCATGAAATGAATAGAAGCATAAGCTTGTTAACAATAATCGCCGCAGAAATGTAGAGAAATCATCTGAATGGATCACATCGATTTTTTTTTTCTTTTTAGTGTTACATACACACAGATTCTTCCAGATTCTTTGGGGGATAGGGAATAATTCTGGTTAAAGAAAACTTCCCCGTGGTCGACCACGGAAGCAGGTAACCATAGACTTAATGCATAAATTTGATAAGTGAATTTTGAAGATATACATATACCTATACATCCTGTTGAAGTTTCAATACATCTTTCTTAAAAGGTATCGAAAAATATTTATATGAATTTAGCAGATTTAGTCTCCCACTAAAGTACATGAAAATACCTAAGTGTAGTTAGAGCCCTACGTACTAATTTTCTAATACGACGACTATAACCATCATCACCACCACCACCACTCCTTATACACTCCAAGGCATAAGCATATACAGTGTTTTCTTCCTCAAAGACCTTCCACCATCTCCTCCGAGTCTTATCACAAATCTTCCTATGGCCTAAATGCTACTTTGTGTTTTTCCAGTGTTGAATTGTTCATTCCTTGTAGATCATCTCTCTATTATCGATTTTAGTTTCTCAATTTATCATTAACACTAAAAGTCCTTAATGTATTACATAGATAAATCTTCTTTTCTTGTGATTAAGCATGGAACATCTTTTAAATGCTCTTAACAATTTCTGTTCTGATGCCTGTATTTTTATTACTGAAAGATAAAGATGCTGTTCCTTTTCGTTGTAAGAGTGTCATAATCATTAATTCTGCAACAATTAAAATTCTTGTGGGAACATTTGTTTTAAAATGTTAATGTTAACCTTTTTTTCTTAAGATATTCTTCCATTTTAATAAAAAAATATAAGTTTAATTTGTTTAACATGTAAAAATGCCTATTAATTAGTATGTTAATAACGTAATTTAAAGCAATATTTAAAAATAGAGCAGTTTTACACATGTACACCGATAATTTCAAAGATGTACGAGTATAAACACAATAAAATAAAACTTTGACATGTTAGCAAAGCAGCTCAATAGAATTTTCTTATCATTACAGCATAAAGCATATTTAAGTATTGATGTATTTAGCTGTCTGAAGAACATGTCTCTTGTGAGTGATTATTCATATATCAATTGGCCCAAGTGCCCAGTATTTTGCGTGCCTAATAATCCCTTCGTGCGTTAAAAGATTTGCAGAACTCAAAAGGGCTATATCAAGTTAAAACCGGCCAGTGGGCAACTAGAACCACTCTCAAGAACACGACCCGCTCATCTCCGCTGATAAGCAAAAGGGGTGAAACGAATGTCGCTCTGTTCCCTACTTTAAATATTCCCTTTGAGTTGTGCAACTCTTTAAGGGGGAACGTAGGCTAAAAATGACGAATTTTTCAATTTTTTATTTCACTAATTAATTGTTAATATATTCAGCTTTATGTTCCCAAAGCTCCATAAAACTTTGATTCCTTGTATCTCTTTACTTCTTACAGGCAAATATATATGTATATTTATAAGCTATATGTTTCTTTAGTTCTGGAGGCAAGCAACAAAACTCATGAGCTACTGTATAGAGAGCTGTTGTTTATAAACAAGAGAGTGTTGTGACAAGTTTTGAACTATTCAGTGAAACCAGACGTTTATATATACTTATATATTTACTAAAGTTTAATTTATAGTTATAATTTTTATAAAGTTATAATTTTTCAAAATTATGAACCTTTTTCTTGGAAACTATTTGTAATATTGCAATGAAAGTTTGCACACACATTTCAGTACACAATGAATATTTTAGCGCAGCTGGTCTTTTCTTATGCTATGAAATTTAAATGGAAATTGTAAATGGCGTGCTATGAATGGACTCTCTTTAACTATTGTGGCTCAGCGTCCCATTCTAAATTGGGTGTGAAATACCGCTTAATTTTGCTCAAAGGCCTCTCAATCAGGCTTGAACTTCTTTTACGTGCCGTAAATCTACAACAGGGACCAATGACTTCACTTCCCTTCCGAAGGAAACCACGCTATTGTGCTATAAAATGCATATTAATTTGAAATAAAAAACTCACATACTTTGACAAATACTTTAAAAATCTTTGAAGGGAGATAAGGAACTTCTGCGCCAAAATATAGCATAATTCCAATATTTTATGTACGCTTGTTTTCAATAAACTTCTCCAAAGGGATTGACAATTCTTTTTATAAAATAGGATAGTATCAAGCCAACTAACCATACAAAATGTCATTGCTTTAAGACAAAGACTATGGCCATGGTAAAAATTTTTGTTCTGCCTAAATCCCCGCTTAAGCGCATGAAAGGATGTCTACACATGTCAAATACGGGGCAGTTTGGCCACTGATATGGCAGAGTTATTATTTCCTCTCAATTGGAATTCAGTGTTTTCAGATTGTATGGAGCCGCCACTGCTGCTCTCTTTTTACTGAGTGCAGCCATTTCTGTAATTGCACATTTACGTGAAATGTGTAGTGATTGTTAACTTCTCCCTGCGGTTTCAGTGAATTAGCTCGGAGCGGAGTAGAAGGGAAGGAAGACTAGCGATAATCACGTCCAGTGGGGAAGCACTCAAACCGCAAGAATCTTCCCTCCAGTATCCATGCATATAGCACTAGCCGCTAGCCACAGGTACAGCTTCAGTGGTAAGTCAAATCTCCCATAGCCATCGGCCACACACCATTTGCTTCTTGTGTTCTTAGCCATTAACAGCTTTTACCATTATTGCCAACAATGTGAATATACCTGTTTAACTTATTGTTTCACATGGTTTACTGTTTCTGTATTTGTAATTGCTGAAAATGTTAGATCATGAAGTCATCTTTGCTGCAATGCAGTGTACATTAACTGCATCACAAACTAAACGAAATGTTATAATTATCCACGCAGGTACAGGCATAATTTGAAATACAGCTGCTAGCATTAGAATCGACTTTCAGTAGCTATTTCTTTAGTTCGTGCATTAGTAGCCGGAAACGAGGCCTGTCGTTATCAGATCATATATTAAAGGTAATGGCTTAGAAATCACTGCCCAAAACTAAGCATAAAATTAATATATTCTGGTATAGAAGTTTTGTTTCAGATGCGTCTGATTATTACTTTCACTATGTACATCATGTACATAGTGTAGGGAGAAAACATTGTATTGTATTCCCCTCCTCAACAAATTTGATACAGAGATTCCACCGAAAATATATATTTTGGGTCCCCCTGAATCCAAAAAATAACATTTTTAGGAAAAGGTCCGTGTTTGTGTATCTTTGAAGAGCATAGTTCAAAAACGAAAAGACCGTTAAATACCAAACTTGGTATTTAAGTTTGGTATCTTCCAAGAATGCGACAAGAATATTTTCAAGAAAACCCCCCTACTTCAAACTACCCTTTACAAGACACACTTTTCGAAAATTGTACTGTTCTCAAAATGGCTCTAACGATTTTCATTAAAATGCCTTATATTTAAGATATTTATGACAAACGAAATGTACAGCTTGAATTTTCTGGGAATAGCCTCTGAAGACCTCTTTATTCTGTATGGCTTATGCTGAATTTTGCGTAACTGGTAAAACTTAAGAGATAGACACAACCTTACTACAAAAAAAAAATATAGATCTCATTAAAACACTTAGTTTATGTGATGTACTTTTTTCGTGGAGTTAGCCGTCGTCGAGATACACCCTTTTGTTTATTTCAGTTTTAAAACATTTAAACTTTTCTCATACGGGAACTAGTCAACTCCTGGCATTCAAAGAAACGGTTTTCGGGCGTAAAAACCATTAGCATGGCTTCCTTCGGAAGGGAAGTAAAGCCGTTGGTACCGTGTCGTAGAGTTACCGCACGTAAAAGAACCTCAAGCCTGACTGAGAGGCCTCTGAGCAAAATTAAGCGGTCTTTTATGCCCAATTTAGAATGGGATGCTGAGAACCACAGCAATTAAAGAGCGTCGATAAATAGCACAGCATTTGCATTTTTTGTTTTTTGCAAAGAAACTGATTTCAATCCCATAGGAACCACATTTTAAAATATTTGACTATCGGTTTAGGCTAGTGTATTCCCTTATTTACTTCTAGTTATAAAGGATCTAAATAATAAAACCGTTTCTATTAATGTTTTAGCAATAAATAGACGATTAAGCTTATTGACAATAATTTATTACAGAGATGTAGAGGAAGTCATGTGAATGGAGCACATCATATGTTTTTAGTCAATTATATTTGTTCCGGCTAGTGCTAGTAACATTATAAGTGATGTTTCAACTCTTTCAGTGATATGACGTGCTGAGAATGACTGCTAAATAACCCGTTTTAGTATCAGATAACATCGAATAACTCCATGAATTAATATAAACCTCTGCGTCTGGTGAAAATTAACATAGGAGTAGCTAGCCTACCAAATCAAGCATGACAACATCCAAACCAGCCAAAATGAATGTTCTGCATTCAATAGAAATTATGGAAAAGAATGAGGAGGGTCCAACATGAGCCCCTCCCACGCACACCTTCTCCGCTGATAAGCAAGAGAGCTAAAACGAAGGTCGCTGAGGCCAGTTCTTCTCTGGCGGGTTTTAACTTGAAATAGCCCCGTCGAGTTCTGAAACGCTTTGTTCTGTTTTAACGTATGAAGGGATATATGCAAACGTAAAATTTGAGTAGTTGGCCCATCTGGTATGATATCAGCTGTGTGTTTTTTTGAGGTGTAAACTTTTTGTGTAATATGCTTTTGTCTGTCTCTTACTATATACCAGTTGTGCAATCTTCGTTCAGAATAAAGAGGACTTCAGGAGCTATTCTCAGGAAACTCAGATATGCATTTTATTTTCCATATAAGTATCCTTAATAGACAGCATTTTAATCAAAATCGATAGAGTTATTTTTGAGAAAAAAAAATTGAGCTTAAGGGAAACATTCAAACTGAACTATTAAGCATTGCACGTGGTCGAAGTAAATCTTGTCAGTTTAAATGTGCTTATTCGGTACAGTGGTCATACACACGCATGCACACACACACACACACAGGTTGACAGGCTGACGTCAGCACAAAGTGTACTTCCTATGTTGGGGTTTAACCACTTGAAGATAGGAATGGGTTGCAGGGTGACGGGTAAGAGTAAGGTTGTTGGAGTGAATGGGCATAGCAATATTGCTCCTCGACGGCTGTTGCTGGCTATGGCACTACGGCTCTTCTGCGTTATTGCGACAGCACTATTTAGATCCAGGGGAAGGAACCACCTTTAACTTTGTTGGTCATATCGGAGGATGAATGAAATTGGTGAAATGATGCTCAAATGATCTTGGGGTCCAAGGAGCTTAAAGTTACTCGACGTTCGTCTTCTCAGGATAAGGGAAAACTCCGAAAAAAAAAAACCTTACCGGGCAACTCACGACCTTTTGAATGTGAAGCAGACACGCTACCACCACACTAGCCAGGCGGGCTGAACCACCCTTTATATGCGCCTATATACGTATCAATTTATATACATAATTTTGAATCTGCTTATCTGAATACTGCTCCTTCGTTTGGTTACTCAGTTGAATGCGCAGATATATGTTGAGTTTATATCGATACTTGTGAAATGATCCTTTACTTTTGCTGGGGTAGTCACATCTGCTTAAGATTCATGTGGATATCTATCGAATACGGTCCGACCTCTATGTGAGCAGAAGCTGAAAGCTGCTTTGCAACTCCCACGAAGCGGATTAGGTGAAACAAATGGCTTCTCTTAGAAGTTTCCTGAATCACATCCTCCTATAGCATCATAGGATCTTTTGATGAAATACTCAGGAGTTTGCATAGCCCGATCAGAAGATCAAAGGACCATTAATTGCGTCATATTGACATGAATACCCACCTACAAGCTATCCTATATTTACTAATAGATTTACTATAATTTTGGGTTCTGTACATGATACTAGGAACATTCGCTTAAGACATCTAATAGACTAAAAACTGTACAAATGAGATAATGAATACTTAAAAAGTAGGTTGAAAATATCGTAAGCAAGCTCTGAGATATTGAGAACACCCGCAGTTTGTAAGATATCTAATTGAAACTTATACCAATTTTATACATAATAAGAGATAATGATAGTAATTTGTTATGTATCAGAATTCGAGCTTGTTTACTTAAACAATACATATTATTGTCTAAATTCTTTGTTCTAATAAAAATGAGCTACGTGAAGAGTTATAAAACTAATGCCATTAAAATAAATTTATGCCATAAACTCCATAAATGAGTGTACGAAAAGATCGACCAATATATTACTTTCTCTACACGTACTATATACATTGTATATAGAGGAGGTATTGTATTCCATCCAAAATTTTAATACCCAGATTTCACCAGAACTATATGCTATGAGACCCCCTGAATCCCAAAAAAAGCATTTTTAAAAAAAGGTCAGTCTGTGTGTATGTGTGTTTGAATAGCATAGCTCAAAAATTAAAACGCCTTCAATACCAAATTTGGTATTTAAGTGAGGTGTGATTCAAGACTCCAAGCGACACGAAGCTTTGGAGGAAAATCCCCCCAAGCTATCCTTCACATGGGAAAAAAATCGAACATTTTTATTTTCTGAAAAATAGCCATAACGATTTTAATTAAAATACCGTATATTAAAGCTATTTACATAACAACTAAAACGTATATCCTGAACTTTCTGAGAATAGCATTTTAAAAACCTCTTAATTCTGAATTAGTTTTGCTGAATTTTACATAACCGTTAAACCGTAAGAGATAGACATAAAGTTGCTACACAAAATATGTAAATCTCATTAAAACACACAATATAAGTTATATACAATATTTCGTGGAATTGTCCACTTCCGCAATATTCCTTATTATATTTTCTGTTTTAAAGCAGTCAACATTTTCTCATACGGGAATTTTTCAACTCCTGATCATAAAAGGAGATGATTTTTGTTTTAAATTTATTTGTTTATTGTCACTCCAATAACGATTACAATTTTAAAAAAGTACATATTACTAACTGAAACAATATACAAGATTATAGTATTAACAAAATATTAGTGAATTGCACTAGCAATGGAACTTAATAGCAAGTAATTGTAAAAATACATAAACAGTTACAAAAATGTAAACCAGATAAAGTTGGCAATGAAAACTTAGCAAGGTTAATTAATTGCAAGTCATTAATCAGTTTAAATTAGGTTATGTCAAGAAGTCCTATGTCTCTTGTGTACTTTTTGGTATGCAGACATGCTTGAATATCTTCCTCAGCTCTGTGGAGTGCCTTGACGATGTTGGTTGATTTTCCTGTAGTAGGCGCAGTGCTTGCAGTGGCAGGTGTGTTGAGCCGTTAATGTGATCTTGGTAATTAAAGTACGCAAGTTAGACAAGCAATATATTTTCTTAAAGTTTAAAATGCACATTATTTTACTATGAAAAAAAATCCAATTGTGCACAATTTTTGGTCAAAATTCACACATGCATTACCTCAACCTATCGCTATCAAATAACATTGATAGATTTATGATTTTTGTTATGACACCATTATGGGTATATTAGAAACTCCCAATGTTGTGGCAACTGTCAAGTTAAAATGCTAGATTCTTGACTTTCAAATTCAAACTTTTAATAGAATGTACTGTGCTCTACAAGAAATATATATGATACATTCCACTCACATGACTTCCTCTAAAATAATGATACAAACAATTATTCCTTTATCTTCTTTTGTTTAGTAGTCGAGATAATCATTATTAGAAATGACCGTATCCTCAGCAGAAGTGAAATAAAGTAATACACTAGGCTAAAGAGATAGTGAAGTATTTTAAAAGCTGGTAGCAATGTGAAACAATTGAAATTTGGTTTGTGCTTTGTACGCCCAGAAAGAAACAAAAGAGAGATACATTAATGAAAGATGACCCCCGTTTGAAAAAAATTTTAAGTAGTTTAATTTTAAAATCAATTACAAGGATTATTTTGGAAACGGTTGGCTCTATAAAAAAGTGCTTATGACATAAATTGCGTGTTTTAACGAGATCCACATTTCCTTATGTAGCAATCTTTGTCTATCTCTTAGGATTTACAATTTATACAAAATGTATCAGGAATAAAGAGGTCTTTAGAGATTATTCCTAGAATAATCAAGCATCCCAACAGTGCCGTATTTCATGTGTGCAGCTAACCCTTCATACGTTTAAAACATAAACACTAACAAGTGGCAGTATTAGCGCAGGCGATCTGCGTTCTACTCCTCTTGCATATCAACGGAAATGGTGAGGGAATCCCGCTCATTCAGACAGTTCCCAGGTTTGTATTAGAGTCCGTGATGTAGTGTACAGGAACAGTGCGAACATATTGAGAGCATGTTTCCTCTTCATTTACAGAGCTTATATTTTTCAAAGAATAAAGTCACCTTTTAGACTGAGAACTAACCGAACCGAAAAAAAAAATTGAAATACGACTGCACGTATTGTTTCACTAAATTAATGTTATTGTTTTTATTGTTATTATTATTATATACTATGAACAATCAAGGCTGTTTGTTGTTCGTTACGCCGCTTTCTGGTTATACGTATAGAGCGTAATAATAATAATAATAATAATAATAATAATAATAATAATAATAGTTATAATTATAATAATAGTAATAAAATGATAAAAGTAATAATAACAATAATGCATTAAATGATCTTTCACACAGGCAGTGTGTAGGATAGGAGTTGGAGGTAGTTCCAGACTATAAACTTCAATGTCATAGCCGGGATTTGAACATGGATCTCCCGATCTCTAACCGGTTGCTCTGCCACTGAGCTACCATGGCAACATGCAGGCATATCATTGAATTTTATTATAATAATTAATAATAATAGTAATAATAATAACAATAACCATAGCAATAATATTAATAATAATAGAGCGAAATATTACGTAGTCTGATCCATTTTTTTTTTTTTTTTTTTTTTGTTACGGCGCCTTAATGTTTATATTTAACCCTAAAATGGGTCTAATATATAATGTTAAATAAGATCAGCACGTACAGGATTACAAAACTAGTTAACACTTTTTAATTGTCAGTCTAAAAGGTGTCCTTATTCTTTCAAAAATAGAAACTCTGTAATTGAAGTGAAAATATGTTAATCTTTTTGTTCTGATTTCACTGTTTCTGAAATTGAGATCACAGAGTTTAATGGGAACTCCTCTCATGGGCGAGATTCCCTCACCGTTTCCGCTCATATGCAAAAGTAGACGCAGGTCGCCACAGACTGGTGTTAATTTGGAATTGTTCCTGCAACTCTTGAAACGCACAAATGTTTATCTGCACAATTGAAATACGGCGCTGTTGGACCACTGGTACATTTATTTGTTATGTAAGTATGTTCAATCCAAATTGTTAGAGCTAATTTTTAGAAAAGTAGCATTTTTAGAAAAGTTTCCAATTAAAGGATAGTCTTCGTCGTATCGTTGGAAGATACTAAACTTAAATACCAAATTTGATATTTAACGGTCTTTTCGTTTTAGGTAAAATCTCAGCATTGAATTTTTGGGTGCAATACAATCCTCCTCTGTACACTATGTACAAGTACATGTACATCAAGTAATGGCAGTTTTGAATTATTTAGTATAATTTGGATTATATTCTAGATTTTTATTTTTTTTTCATAACATTCCTCGCAATATACGATTACAGAATTCTGGCTCAAAGCTTTAACTTGTTTACTACTAAACAACAAACAACAACAACCAAGATCTAATTGGAGTGTGTGAGATTTAAACGGTTTTCAAATATTGTTGTCTTGTATTTCCTAATTGTTTACATTAAGTATTATATAAAGTATTTCATTGTACAGACAATATGTATTATAATAAATAAAGCCTAAGTCAATTACTTTGGTGAAAGTTCACCAAATTCCGAAGAATTAGGAAAATATTGGAATTTGTATTCCGTGGATCAGTATGAATGTTGCTAGATGCTGACAAAAGTATTGGAGAAGAATTTTTCCCCAATACCTTTTTTTCAGCATTGGGATAACAAGGAAAATGTATGAACAACTTTTAAATTTATTCATAAGCATAAAAGTTATTTGACTTTTTAAACCAAAAATAAAAGTATAATGCACAAACCGGCTAAAACGTAAAGAATTATTAAATTCCCCAAATGATTCGCAAGTTTTGCAGAAAAGCAC
The DNA here is from genome assembly GCA_030762935.1 of Hymenopus coronatus. Taxonomy (NCBI): domain Eukaryota; kingdom Metazoa; phylum Arthropoda; class Insecta; order Mantodea; family Hymenopodidae; genus Hymenopus; species Hymenopus coronatus. The sequence goes on from CM060891.1 coordinate 60,138,776, forward strand.
AAGGATATCTTAAATTATTTTTGAAACGAACTGGTTGAGATTATTTTGAGATGAATTTAATGTGTTTGTCTGTATATTACCATGGTATTCAGTGGTTACAACAAGTGGAAGGAGACCGGGAGATCCGCGGTTTAAATCCCGGCTATTGGTATTGAATTTTTACTTTTTCCATACGCAATATGTACTCCACCCAAAAATTCGATACCGAGATTTCACCGGAAATATATGTTTTAGGGTCCCCAATATCCAAAAAAAGCATTTTCACAAAAAGGTCCGTGTGTGTGTGTGTGTGTGTGTGTGACCGTGTGTCAGTGTGTCAGTGTGTCCGTGTGCCTGTGAACACGATAACTCAAAAACGAAAACTCGGTAAAATACCAAACTTGGTATTTAAGTTTAGTATCTTCCAGGGGTGCGACACAATGATTTTGAGAAAAATCCCTCCACCCCAAACTACCCTTTACATGGAACTTTTTTCGAAAATTTTGATTTTCTCAAAAATGGCTCAAACGATTTTGATTAAAATTTCGTATATTAAAGATATTTACCTGACAAATAAATTGTATATCTTGAATTTTCTGGGAATAGCCTCTGAAGAGTAGTTTATTCTGGATGAATTTTACTAAATTTTGCATAACTGCTAAACCGTAAGAGATGGACAAAAACTTACTCCACAAAAATGTAGAGCACATTAAAACACACAATTTACGCTATATAGGTTTTTTTCGTGGAGTTTGTCGTTTTTGAGACATTCCTTATTTTTGGTTTCTGCTATGAAAAACGTATACTTTTCTCATACAGGAACTTGTCAACTCCTATCCATATAAACAAAATAACTTCATTGACATAGCAACCAGCTTCTGACTATCACTTTAACCACGGTTGTCCTTTATTTCGCTTCTACTTACAATGAAGCGAGTAATTAGACTATTTCTGCTAATTTTTTCTGATTAGCATAAAGTAAATAGAAGTATAAGCTTTTTAAGAATTTTTTGTTGCAGGGATATGGAGAAAGGCATGTGAATGGTACACATCAGATTTTTCTCTTTGTCTAACTATCCAACTCCTGTGCTACACACGGCTTGTGTGGAAGACCAGTTAACTCTATGAAAAATTTAAACTTGCTTTTACACCTTAGGATTGTTCATAAATGAATTGAATCTTCAGATGTAATCTGATGAAATTTTTATACTAAACTTTTGGCTGGAATAAAATATGTACTTTCTTCCATTACCTGAAAGTAACAAAAAAAATGTCTATATAGCTATCATTTTGGCTTTTTGACATAAAGGTCGCTGTTTTGACTGTACATATATACTTTTTGGGTTGTTCTCTGTCTTACACGGTGTTTACAAGAGTGAATGCAGAAGTGAATATCTCAGTGTCGTAATAAAAACAAACGTTAAAGTCTTTACTTGAACAGTTAACAAAAAAATCTGATGTGTACCATTCACATGACTTTCTCTATATCCCTGCAACAAATTATTCTTAAAAAGCTTATGCTTCTATTTATTTCATGCTAATCTAGAAAAATTAGCAGAAGTAGTCTTATTACCTTCTTCCTTGTAAGTAAAAAGGAAATAAGGGAGTAGCATAGGTTAAAGCGATAGTCAAAAGCTGGTTACTATGTGACTGAAGTTCCTTTATTTGTATGTATATGAGTTGACAAATTCCTGTATGACAAAATTTAAGATTTTCGACCCTGAAAAGAAAAACAAGGAATATCTAAAAAACGATCAACTCCAAGAAAAAAATGTATACAACATTAAGTGTATGTTTTAATGTGCTCTACATTTTTTGCGTGGTACGTTTTTGTGTATCTCTTACGGTTTAGCAGTTATACAAAATTCCGGAAAATTCACTCAGAATAAAGTAGTCTTCAGAGGCTATTCCCAGAAAATTCAAAATATACATTTTATTTGTGGGGTAAATATCTTTAATATACGATATTTTAATAAAAATCGTTAGAGCCATTTTTGAGAAAATAAAAATTTTCGAAAAAACTTCCATCTAAAGGGTAGTTTGGGGTGGGGGGATTTTTCTCAAAATCTTCGTGTTGCACCCCTGGAAGATACTAAACTTAAATACCAAGGTTGGTATTTTACCGACATTTCGTTTTTGAGTTATCGTGTTCACAGACACACTGACACACGGACACAGGGACACACACAAACACACACGGACCTTTTTGTGAAAATGCTTTTTTTGGATATTGGGGATCCTAAAACATATATTTCCGGTGAAATCTCGGTATCAAATTTTTGGGTGGAGTGCAATACCTTCTCTATACGCAATGTACATGGTGCGTATAGAGAAAGAAAAATCTGATTAATCTGAAAAATCCATTAAGTATAGACTATCCGCAAGGGTTGCTAAAGGCTTATACAACACCCAAAATATAACTTTTACATTTAACACTTTATCTCTAAGTCATATAATTTTAGCATCCTCCGTGTGTTAAGAAAAATATAAGCACTATTGCAGAGTTAAGGTAATAATTTAGCAGCAAAGTAAACATTGTTTCAAGTTCATTAGGAAGTAGAAACGTGGCAACATTGCGAGGTAGCGACAGCCATTACAAACTGCTGCGTATCACGCATCCAATTTTAAAAGCACTATTCCGAGAAATCGTGAGAGAAGTGTAGTTAACGTACGCTATGCTTCTGGCTGTTAACGTAAATGTTAGCTATAAGAAAAATCTGATGACATGACTTTCTCCATATCCCTGCAACAAAAAATTCTTATAAAGCTTATACTTCTATTTACTTTATGCTAATCAGAAAAAATTGGCAGAAATAGCCTTATTACTCGCATTCTTGTAAGTAGAAGCGAAATAAGGGACAACCGTAGGTTAAAGTGATAGTCAAAAGCTGGTTGCTATGTCAATGAAGTTCCCTTGTTTATATGGATAGGAGTTGACAAGTTCCAGTATGAGAAAAGTATACGTTTTTCATAGCAGAAACCAAAAATAAGGAATGTCACAAAAACGACGAACTCCACGAAAAAAATGTATATAACATAAATTGTGTGCTTTAATGTGCTCTACATTTTTTGTGTAGTAAGTTTTTGTTCATCTCCTACGGTTTAGCAGTTATTCAAAATTTAGTAAAATTCATCCCGAATAAACTTTTCTTCAGAGGCTATTCCCAGAAAATTCAAGATATACATTTCATTTGCCAGGTAAATATGTTTAATATCCGAAATTTTAATCAAAATCGTTAGAGCCATTTTTGATAAAATCAAAATTTTCGAAAAAAGTTCCATGTAAAGGGTAGTTGGGGGTGGGGGGATTTTTCTCAACACACATACACACACACACACACACACACGGACCTTTTTGTGAAAATGCTTTTTTTGGATATTGGGGACCCTAAAACATATATTTCCGGTGAAATCTCGGTATCGAATATTTGGTGGAGTGCAATACTTTCTCTATACACTATGTACATAGTGCGTATGGAGAAAGTAAAAATTAAAGCTTAGTACGGCAAAGGAAACAAAAAAGTTGTAAAATATGACCTATGTAAATGAGTGCTAATGCTAAAGAGTGTATAAAAGAAACTCGACTATAGAAAGAAACGACAAATATCGTAGGGAAGGAGCATCTTTGCTGGCAATACGAGTCGCATAAGACTGAGATCAAACGATTTTTTTTCAAATGTTAATATGTGTTGATTACATCTATATTCCTATAAAAAAATAGTTATATAGCATAGTAATAATTTTGTATTTCCTCTTTATTATTTTCTCTATACGTACCATGTACATAGTGTATAGAGAAGGTATTGCACTCCACCCAAAAATTCGATACCGAGATTTCACCGGAAGTATATATTTTAGGGTCCCCTGTATCCAAACAAAGCATTTTCAGAAAAAGATCCGTGTGTCCGTGTGTCTGCGAACTCAATAACTCAAAAACGGAAAGTCGGTAAAATACCAAATTGGTGTTTAGGTTTAGTATCTTCCAGAGATGCAACACGAAGATTTTGAGAAAAATCCCCCAACCCATATATACATATATATATATATATTACTTAAGTGCTAGAGAATGTAATATATACTTAATGGATGTATATATTCTCTATCTGCTATATATAGATATATTACATAAGTGCTAGAGAAGGTAATATATACTTAATGGATGTATATATTCTCTATCTGCTATATATATCTATATATATATATATATATATATATATATATATATATAGATATATTACATAAGTGCTAGAGAAAGTAATATATACTTAATGGATGTATATATTCTCTATCTGCTATATATATGTATATAGATATATTTCAAAAGTGCTAGAGAAGGTAATATATACTTAATGGATGTGTAGATGTGGATCTTGCATTCAATAGGTGCTGAATATGTTGCCTTTATTTCGGATATATTTCATTGTACCTAAGAAAAATATGTCTGTTGTTTCATTATTTATTTAATGGATTTCTTAATTATATTTGTATATTGATATCATCTTCCAACTCGTCCAGTATAGGCGAGTGTATTTCACTAATTGTGTGTATAGATTAATGTGTTACATACACCTTAGTTTGTTAACATTCCACGTAGTTAAATATTGCCTGAAACAAGATCAGGAAAGTGTGCTGTACACAACTCAAGTTTGATTATTCTCTTATCAAACATAGTTCGCAATTTACTCATATATATATTCATTCATGGTGTGCACTGTAGCTGAAAACTGATGAATTCGTATAATCAATGTTTCATTTTGTCTTAGTTTAGGAAAAAAGTTACATTTAAAATAAAATGTATTTGCATGTATAATTTACATTCTTTTTCCAACTGCATATTAATGTTTCCAACGTGTTAAAGATATAATAATAACAGCAATAATATTAGTAATAACAATAACTGGAGTACTAATTGATTACATTTGTTAGGCTTCTCACAAAATTTGGCCCTGGCCACTTTCCAGAAGTGGAGCCCTGTTAAGTAAACAATGCCATATTATAACACTCTTTAATTCTCATATTTATGGTTATAAATTATTGATTATTTCCTGTTCTATTAGTGATAATTTCCTTGTTTTATTTATATTATTAAAAGTGTTATTCTCTCTGCTAGAGACAGTACACTATCTTTTCTCTGTCTCCCTGCATTTAAATAAAATGTGTTGTATTCTTCCTTTCCTCCGCATAGTGAACATTTACCCCGCTGATAGTCATTTCATTGCCTTTTAGCCTCTTCACTCCTGTTAACCATGGTATCCTCTATCTCTCTTTCTTACTTATTAGTGTTGTCTACATCCTCTCGCTTTACCAATTGTCTTTCATTGTAACATAAATACTAATACCCTGTTCTCATTTATTTGAATAAAGAACTTTTGTATCTCAATATTTTCAAACGTTCTTCTGACATCCTTCCAAAAACCTTTGTTGTTTGTTTCTATTGATCTCCAACTTCATCCAATCCATATTTTCTAAGTTATTTCTTAATCTATTTATCCAACCTGTGCCTTTTAAAGTCGTTTCTTGGTATTTAGTGTATTTTTTTAAAGTATTATCTTCTCCTAAACTAACTATTCTATACGGGTTTAGTCATGAACCACAGCTTCATCTGTGATGAAAGTTTAAAGAGTTTTCGCAAGTTGTAAAAACCAATAAGAAAAGAATAAATCTCTACTTTTAAGATATTATAGCTGTAGAAGAAGAACTTTAAACATTTTTGTGCTTATTGAAAACACAGCAAACAGGAAGCAGTGCTAAATATTTCGTTCAATTATAGCCAAGCTGGAGAGAATTTAAGAACTGGTAAACAAATCTTAAATTACTGGATCTCTGGTTAGTAAGAGAGACAACCTTCTTGATCTAGACTTCCAAACAGCGTCAATAACTAGTCAAGGATAAATCAGTAAAGTATTGCTGATAATTTCAAGGGTTCATTAAACAAAACCATGGAACCTTGGCATATTGTCCATCACACGGTTCACATAAGCAGCAACAACTCATGTAACTAAAGCCAGGGTTTGGCTGTGATATGCACACACAGAACTGTACGCTCATTTTTGTTTTAAGCCAGACTACGGACACTGCAGAGAACTGACGATTTTCATGGAGTTTATTCAGAAGGTAGGTAATGGATGTTATCAAGAAGAGTGTTATATGCGAGACATTAAAGTAATCCATGCAGCTAATTGAAGGCTTATTTTACAACTGGATAACCTCCAAAATTCTAAGATCATCGAACACTCCTGATTTGATAACATGGTGTTCTTCCTAATAGTTACCTAATGCTAAGAGTTTACGCTACATTCCCACATACATTGGATGATTTGAAGCGTATCGTTATGAAGATTAATTATACTGACAATGCATTCCTCAAAAGTGGAACGTACTCAGTTATGCCTCAAGATATATTCAATATTTTAGATTGAGATTATTAATTTGTCAAAAATACTCTATAGTTAAGATATAGTAAGTTGTGACTAGTATCTTTGTTTTTAAAAAAGAAAGAAAGAAAGATGCTCCAGGGTGTTTAAGGTATCAACGTCCACAGCGAGAATTGCCAACTTTAGACTGACGTCGCTCGATTCTTGTAAGAGCTTAGGTTTGCAAACCAAGCTCCACTTCCTCCTTTCCTTTGGGGGAAACACTTCCTGCAGTATATTGGAACAGCAAGGCGTTGCGGTTTAGTTAAACATTGCGGTCATGAGATGGAACCATCGGCTTGTCTTTTGCAGTCGCTGCTATTGCACGACCAGGTCCATAGGGAAGACTCATCGACGCAATAAAATGGAATACAGAGGTGCTGTTTTTACCTCCTCTACCAATTAGAGAAAGTATTGTATTATACCCAACAACTCGAAACCAATATTTCTCTGGAGATACCTGTTTTGAGATCCCCTGAATGCAGAGACAAACATTGTTACTTTCTCTAGACATACAGAGAAGGTATTGTATTGTACCCAAAAGTGCTATACCGAGATTTCACGGGAAATGTATGTTTTGAGACCCACTGAATCTAAAAAAAACATTTTTAGAAAAATGTGCGTTAGTGTGTTTGTCTGTCTGTCTCAGTGTAAGTCACGCCGTGGCCGAGTGGTTAGACCACTCCCCTCTCACCTTGACGGCTCGGGTTCGATCCCAAGCGTCCGCAAGTGAGATTTGTGGTGGACAAAGGGGCTGGGGTGGGTTTACTACGGGTTCTCCGGTTTCCATCGCATTCCACCGGAGCTCCATCTTCATTCATGTATCATCAGTGCCACCGCCTGCGGTGCCATAAGTAGTTAAAGCGGGCGTTAAACACTACAAAAAAACTGTCTCAGTGCGTGTGTGTGCATGTGTGTGGGTGGGTGGGTTTGTGTGTGTGTGGGCAGCATAGCTCAAAAACGAAAACTTAGTATTTAAGTTCAGTATCGTCCAAGGATGCCACACGAAGGTTTTCGAGAAAATCCCCCCAAGTCCAAGTAACCCTTACATAGAAACATTTTCATTTTCTCAAAAATGGCTCTAACGATTTTGATAGAAACATCGTATATTAAAGCTATTTACCTAACAAATTAAATGTATATCTGGAATTTTCTGAGAATAGCCTCTGAAGAGTACTTTTTCTTGACGAATTTTACGGAATTTTGAATAACTGCTAAATCGTAAGAGATGGGCAAAAACATACTACACAAAAAATGTGGAGCACGTTAAAACACACAATTTATGTTCCATACATTTTTTCATGGAGTTCATCGTTTTTCAGACATTCCTTCTTTTTGGTTTCTGCTATGAAATCTATACTTTTCTCATACAGGAATTTGTCAACTGCTGTCCATACAAACAAAAAAACTTCAGTAACATAGCAACCAGCTTTTGACTATTACTTTAACCTATGATACTCCCTTATTTGTGTTCTACTTACAAGGAAGCAAGTAATAAGACTATTTCTGCTAATTTTTTTCTGATTATCAGGAAGTAAATAGTAGTATAAGCTTTTTAAGAATAATTTGTTGCAGAGATTGAATGGTACACATCAGATTTTTTTTTTACTTCTGTCCATGCAAAGAGAATGATATTTCTATTGTATTTCAGCTTTTAAAGGATTTTTGACTCGCTCTTTAATCTTATATCTACAAAGAAGCAAGTAATAAAGCCATATTCGTTCATTTTATCTAGATTAGCAGCATGTAGATTAAATACTATTCTTTTGTAAGAATAGCTTGTTTGCAGAACCGGTAGAGAAAGTCATGTGAACGGAGTAGATCTGATTTCTTGTTTAGATAAGCATAAGTATAGAACAACAACTTTCGCATACCATAAAATCCTAGTATCAAACACCGCACACAGCTAAAAAAAAAAAAAAAAAAAAAAAAGAATGAAGAACATGAATTAGCAATCTTTAGGTCATAAAAATAACACATCGTGTCTGGTAGAATAATGGTCACTTATTGGCTGTGTGTTTATCTACTTCTGCCTTATGCAGGTGAGCGTGAAGTCGGCAGTCTATGCGGCTAAAATGGAGTTGTATTGTTGAGGCCATCACAGCATTGGCAATTAATAAGCGGTCAATCTTTCCAGGATTAGGTAACAAGATGCAGTCATTCTTTGAATTGCAGGTGATTCCGTTTCATGATAATCACCTACTCCTTTAGTGTGTAATTTTTTAGGCGATTGATGAGTTGTTTGCTTGGTCATGGATTAATAGGTGTCCAGTCAACAGTCGTGCGGTTTTTGAAAAAACACTGATTATTTATTATTTTAACGATAATTATTCCATAAATTCGTATGAAAATATACAAAATTAATCAACTTTTAATTTGTTCAATAATTTTAGGAAATTTATATGTAATTCGTTATAAGTATATAATAAATGCTTCTTATCTATTATTTTGATGTTATTGTTAATATTATATTTTAAGATTCAGGCGGTGATAATGCTGTGAAATATTTAGAAGATTACGCTAAAGCTATAGTTCTAAAAGAGGAATCTTTTACTTGTAAGTAGAGCTCAGTTGGGTTCCGAAGCGCACACATTTACGAACACATAGAGCAGCCAGTAATATAAAGAAAGGGTAGTGGGAAGGGCTTTGTAGCATAAACATGCACATGTTTAGGTATACTCTATTCCAAAAGAAACTCATTACATATATTGACATTATATGCATCGTTCTAATTCATAAAGTAACACAATAAACACAATAAAACGAGCATTTCATAATACGTTTAGTAAATAAACACGCCCTTACTTTTATAAATAAAAGTATAATGTTTGATACAACAAATTCAGGATAATGATGTACGGAGCTTTGAAAAGACAATGAATATAAATAAACTATACTCATTCAGAATTCATTTTTGTGAATTACAAGAAACATCTTTACTGTATCGAAAAAAAGACTGCTCCTGTCAGACAAAATATGTTTGAATCATCAACAAGTATGTTCGGTGTCTAACGCCTCCCTCTTCATATGCTGACCAAAAGAATATGTCGACATCATTTTTCAATCTGCGCCCTCTTCCAGTGGTTTATCTACTAGCAGAAACTGAACGACGCCAGGCAGTAAGCAATGCTAGATAGTGCAACACGTTTCGAAACGGCTTGTAGAGACCACCGTACTCCGCCGCGTCATAGTTAATACTCTCTATGCACCGAACCTCAATCCGGCATTTCGTCATCCCGGACCGAACTCTACTTATCAGTCACTCTCTTCCAAAAATAGAACGGTTAAAAACATGGGTGTGGCTCTGTGAATCGTAGTAATAATTTAGAAATCAAATCTCCTGACGTCGTTGCTCAAAATTGTTTAATTAACGTAATTTTGCTGTCAATTTTTTGCTGGATACTTGTTTATGATCTCGATTATTTACTCCTTTATGAAATACTGTGTAGGTTTACGGAGTTTTAAGTTTGATCATTTATTCGCGGATTCATGATGTCGGCGAGCATAGACATGTTTATTTGACACTTTAGATATCTTCTTAAGTTCCTACTGAATTTTTCACCTTAAGTTGTTCCAGAATGTTTCAATTGCTCTGGTACGCCTGGCTGCTTTATTGAAACTTTAGAATCTAGAACCAATATCACGTGACTTCAACTTAAATGTTTAAAAGTAGTGTCACTTCTAACCGTCCTGTCTTGTTTACCGAAATGTGCCCTTAGAGACGTTAACCTGTCGTGGCATAACAACAGGTTTCTGCTATCCCCTCTTTTTCAGATTTCTAGCTTTAAAATATTTTGTTCCCAACTATTTACGTATTTCTTTTACACAATTAAATATAGATGAATATAGGAGTACATATATTTGTCTATCATTAAAGTGTTTACCCTAGGTGCTTTATATTCACCATATTGATTTGTCAATGATCACTGATTATTATCTTTTATTAATATTCCAGGATTTGCGATCAAGTACCGGCTTCAACCTGTTCCTTCCTAAAGCGACTAATAGTACTGGCATACTATGTAATAATTGCGAAAAATACCAACACAGGTCTTAGATATGCAAATTACATTATTATGTATTCTTTATATCTGATGAACAGAATATACCTTATTCTCTTCTTCCTTTATTGGAACATTTGAACCCTTTTCTTTTCAGCAAATTAATTTCGCCTTCTAAGTGATATTCCTCCTTTTCGGTCATGCTTGTTCTGTTTATCGTTGTGGTGGGTGTTCTGTTTCTATTGAACCATCCAACTGTGAAAATTTAAATGTTTTCACACTAAATCATGTGACTACGAACTGAGGCCGTAATCGCCGAACTTGTGTGAACAGCTTGCTTCTTAATCCATAGGAGATTGTTAATTATTTTGTTTGCTAAGACGCTGTCGATTACCAGGATGATATCAGCGCCACCGTGTGCCGGAAATTCGTCCCGCAGAAGTTCTTTAACATGCCAATAAATTCTGCTGTTAAGGTCTGTCATTTTATGCACATTTAAAAACCATCGGTCTGGGCCGTGTTTGAACCCGCGACCTAGAGTTCAGAAGGCCAGCGCCTAACCAACTGAGCTAATCAGGCCGACTAGCAGATTGCTGACAGCCTGGTTTGTTTGTTGTTGTTTTTGTAGTGTTTAACGCCCGCTTTAAATACTTATGGCACCGCAGGCGGTGACAATGATGCTACATGAATGATAATGGAGCACCGGTGGAATGCGACGGCGGGGAAAATCGGAGTACCCGGAGAAAGCCCGCCCTAGCGCCGCTAACCCCAAGTGATCTAACCACTCGGCCACGGCGCGGCTTGCTGACATCCTGTGAGTTAGTGAACACGCATTCTGGCGGCAACTTCTTTTCACATCGCAGCTGTGATTGATACATCTGTGCGAGTGATTATGTGTTGTGTTGAAAAGTTTTTTTATTAATGTTTATTTAAGGTCGTTTGGACTACAAGGTCTTATCACGAACGATCATAAATACATTGTATATCAATTTACAGTTACAGGCTTACAATTAGGTTAACATTTACATTACATTAAATCAGAAAACTTTGTGTGCATTTCTTCAGCATGTTTGGTGTGTTGGCCGCATTTGGAAGACTGGAAATGCCGGCTTCTTTTCTTCTTCTGCTGTGCAGTGGGCAGTCTAAAGGATGTGGTGTATGGTTAGAACCTGTCACAGTTCTTACAATTTGGAGGTTAGTCCTTAGTTAGAAGATTTGGAGTGACCGATTCTGTGTCGAGTGATGCTTACTTGATCTCGAGAATGTAGAAAAGGTTTCGTGCAGCCACAGCGAGCTTCCTGAAGTTTACTGTTAGTTCATCACCATTCCAATTTCCATTTTTGCATGTACATGTATTTGATGTAGTTGATGATGTCTTGGTGTAGAGAGGCTATTGACGAATCACTGACGGGATGTTTAGTTGCTTCTTTTGCAGCTTCCTCTGCTATTTCGTTTCCTTTTATGCCAATGTGAGAGGGAGTCCATACAAAGGGTACCTTTTTATCGGTCTTATTTATATTATTGCTTAATAAAAGGATTTCGTGGATCAGTGCGTGTTTTGGTTCGGAGTTTTGGGTGGCAAGCAGCACACTTAAGGTATCTGTGAATATGGTATAGTACCCTTTAGGATGAATTAGTTATATACAGAAGGGCTTCCTTAATGGCGAATGCTTCACAAGAGAACTCTGTAAAGAAATGCGGCAAGCTATAGAACATTACTTGATCTGGGTATACTGCAGCGCACTCCCTTCCTTCAGTTATTTGACGTCGAAGGCCTTATTTTTATACTTGAGTGTGTTTATAACACTTGCAGTGGCTTCGCAGGCGTGACTTTTCTAGAAACTCCAGCCACATACCGAGAGGTATAAAAAGGGAACCCTACCCAGAGTTCAGTTTTTACTGGGAATGCATCGCGTGCAACAGTTGAACGAGTTTCGCCGGGACATTCGTGACGAGGGAAATTGTCGCCGCAGCTAAAGTTGAAAAAAAAAATAGAATCGCTACAGAAGATTTGAAGAAGTTTTTGCGCTAATTCTGATTGTAATTAGTTTGTGGAAAAATAAAGTGTGTTGAAAAAATCGAGTTTTTGTTACAATAATATGAATTCTAAAATTCAAGAAAGGGGTTCGATTTTTCCACTTGGCGTATTTAAACTACTAATTGTAAATAGATAGGCGCTTATTATAAATAAATACACTATACTACTTAAAACATGTTTTTTTACACAAAATTAGCATTTTTCTATAGTTGAACTGCTTCACATGATTCACTTTTCTATTAATCTGTTTCAAAATGTTTGTACTGTCTATTGAAAGCATATTAAAGAATATTGCCTTAATTATTTTCGAAATAATTCCACAATTTTGAGAAATAAAATATTTAATTTTTGAAAATAAAAAATTCAAATATATAATACAATAAAAAGGATAAACCTTAAGGAAAAAAGTAATTAATACTGTACAAAGGTTATAAAATACTACAAAGACACAAATAAAACGGACAATAAACTGACTGAAACTATTGATGTAACAATAACGTGGATTAAAACAAGATTATGGAATGGCACCAATGTTATTCAATATTTATTTAGACAATGACTCTTAAAAATGGTATAATAAATGTGGGAGGATGGGTAAATCAGTTGGTGAAAATGCAATACATTCTTTATTATATACAGGGGATCAGGCTGTCTTTACACGATATAAGGAGGATATGGTGTACACAGTTGAAACTTAAATAATATGAACAATGGGATTTTGTAACAAATATAAAAAATCTTATGTGTTACACTCACATGACTTTCTCTAGCCGTTCTACAAACTTCTTACATACGATTATTCTTCTTTCTGCACCTTGTTAATCGAGGTATTCAGCACAATGTTCTTATTACTTAGTTCCTTATAAGTAGGAAGGAAATAAGGGAATACACTAGGCTAAATCGATAGTCAAATGTTTTAAATGTTTTTATTGCAAATCGCTTCTATTCCTGGCCAGGAGTAGAACAAAAGGAAAACGGACACTTCCGTCCGGGAAAAGTATGAGTACTTCACAACTGAAACTAATAACAATGAATACCTCGAAAACGGTAAGCTCCACAAAAAAAATGTAAATGACGTAAATTGTGTATTTTAACAAGGCCTACATTTTTTGTTTCTTAAGTTTTTGTCTATTTCTTACGGTTTATTAGTTATGCCAAATTAAGCAAAATTCATCCAGAATAAACAGGTCTTTAGAAGCTATTCCCAGAAAATTCAAGATATACATTTTATTTTTCAGGTAAATATCTTTAATTTACGATACTTTAATCAAAATCGTTAGAGCTATTTTTAAGAAAATCAAAATTTTTGAAAAAAAATCCATGTAAAGGGTAGTTTGGGGTGGGGAATTTCTTTCAAATTCTTCGTGTCGCATCCCTGGAAGATACTAAACTTAAATACCAAGTTTGGTATTTTAGCTACTTTTTGTTTTTGAGTTATCGTGTTCACAGACACGCGGACACACACACACAAGGACCTTTTTCTGGAAATGCTTTTTTTTGGATTCAGGGGGTCCTAAAACATGTATTTCCAGTGAAATCTCGACATCGAATTTTTGGGTACTTCTCTATCCCTATGTACAAGTAATAAAACAAAATAGTTATGTGCTGAGGTAGATATTGAAATTGAAAATAGAAGAGGAGAACCGGAGAGGAATATGTAAGCTCGTTCATTAATCATCTCCGAATCTCCCAAGCTTCAAAAGCAAGCTTGTTGAAAGTTCTCGAAATAGTTATCATGATAACAAACATGTGTTAACCTCAACTAAATTACCCAAAAAATCCAACAGCATTCGTGGTATTCATAGAACCCACAGACGTGTCTCTAACAATCTGTACTATGTATATTGGAGGGCATAACATATAGTCCATGATGGACGGCAGCTTCTTATGTTGGTATTGAAAGAACATAAAGCTCCAAACTCGACCAGCGTGACTATTTCTGTTTCTAGGGATAGTAGGGCACTTACTTTCCAAATATAGTCAAACTGTCAAAAGACAGCAGCTGTATTTTCTCTATTCTCCTAACGCGATATCACAATGTTCTTTCAATTTTGGAACAAAAAATAAAATCTGACGTGTTACATTCTCGTGACTTTCTCTATATCTCTGCAATAAATTATTTCTAAAAAGCTTTTGCTTCTATTTACTTTCTGCTAATTGAGAAAAAATTAGCAGAAATAGTCCTATTTCTTGCTTACTTGTAAGTAGAAGCGAAATAAGAGAGTACCATAGGTTAAAGTGATAGTCAAAAGCTGGTTGCTATGTGACTGAAGTTCCTTTGTTTGTATAGACACGAGTTCACAAAGTCCTGTATGAGAAAAGTATGTGTTTTAGAGCTGAAACCAAAAACAAGGAGTATCTCAAAAACAATAAACTCCACGAAATATATATAACATAAATTGTGTGTTTTAAAGTGTTCTACATTTGTTGTGTGGTAATTTTTGTTCATCTCTTACGGTTTAGCAGTTATGCAAAATTTCGTAAAATTGACCCAGAATAAAGTAGTCTTCAGAGGCTATTCCCAGAAAATTCAAAATATACTTTTTATTTGTCACATAAATATCTTTAACATACGATATTTTAATCAAAATCGTTATAGCAATTTTTTAGAAAATCAAAATTTTCGAAAAAAGTTCCATGTAAAGGGTAGTTTGGGATGGGGGGATTTTTCATAAAATCTTCGTGTCGCATCCCTGGAAGATAAATATCAAGTTTGGTATTTTACCGACTTTTCGTTTTTGAGTTATCGTGTTCACAGACACACGGACACACGGACACACGGATACACGGACACAGACACACACGGACCTTTTTCTGAAAATACTTTTTTTTGGATACAGGGGACTCTAAAACATATATTTCCGGTGAAATCTCGGTATCGAATTTTTGAGTGGGGTGCAATACCTTCTTTATACACTATGTACATAGTGCATATGCAGAAAGTAATAATACAATGTAACTAAAGCAGGCCCCTAGTTCAATCGGCAGAACGTCTACCAGTTGTGCGAGGGGTGTGAGTTCGATTCTTGGCTGGGGCTGGGGCTGCGACTGGGGATTTTTCTAGCCCAGGTACTGCCTATTCTCATCAGAGTCTGGGAGTGTGAATGTGAGTGTGAATGAGTTTATGTGTGTTACTGTGCCTGTGTGTAATCTAATGAATAACAATCAAATAAATTAATAACCCAACGACAACAAACAGTGCTGGAGACCACACCATTACCGATAGGGCGATGCAGTCTCCTAAGTGTATTTGTTTATCATAATAGAGCACGCTAATGGATACGGTTTACCGTTTATTGTGTGCTGTAAATTTAAAATGATACGCCTATTTGGATATGTTTGTCTTTTACTTTTTCGTGTTCACTCCTTTTATTTATTTTTAATACATTATTTTGGGTATTTCAAATGCACGTACGTGCGATTGATGAAAATAGATCCTGTATTTATTTAAATACTGGTATTTAAATAAATACACTTATTCATTCATAAAGGCAGGACATAAATGGAACAATAAAAATATCTGATATATTCCATTCACATGGCATTCTCTATCTCTTTTACAAACACACTTCTTACAAAACATTCTTGTTCTTTATACTCCATGCTAATCGAGATAGGCATTAGCCGAATTATTTTATTACTTACTTCCTTATAAATAAAAGGGAACTATGTGATTATCTTTCAAATTCGCTTCTTTATATAGCCAGAAGTAAAACAAAAGAAACAGGAATGTGTTTCTCTTCGAGAAAAATATACGTATTTTAAAATTGAAACCAATAACCGCACAAAAAAAAAATGTAAATGATATAAATGGTGTGCTTTAAAGAGGTCTTCATTTTTATGCAATATATTTTGTCAATTTCTTACGATTTATCAGTTATGTAAAACTCATTCAAAATGAAAAGAACTTCAGAAGGTATTCCTATAAAATTCAAGATACTTTATGTGTCATGAAAATATATTTAATTTGGGTAATTTGATAAAAATCGTTAGAGCCAGTTTTGAAAAAAACTAAAAGTTTGGTGTAGGGATTGTTCTTGTAAATCCTTGAGTCGCATCCTTGGGAGATATCCACTAAACTTAAGCACCAAATTTGGTATTTATGGGATTTTTTTAGAGTTATGCTGTATAGAGTCACACACAATTTAATTGCATACGGAGGACCACAAAACGTATATTTCCAGTCAAATCTCTACACCGAATTTTTGCGTGCAATATAGTACCTTCTCTGCCTACTATATAATTATAAATACGTGTAAAAAAGACGTGGAAATAATGTCGCTGATGAAAGTTCTTATATAAATGCCATAGCTATACAATTCAAACCTTCGTGTAGAAGGTCGATTTATGTCGTATTCCTTAAACATTTATGTATCAATCGTGGTGCACATATTTCATAGAGGTGGTAATCAATCATCTTTATTGGTTCGCGTTTACCTTCCAGAATTGCTTTCTAGACCAGTCACACTGGGTGAAACAAAAGGTTGGTTACCTGACGATGGAGTGAAAACACTATTGCGATCTAGGAGGATGTGCCGCTTTTTATACACACCAGTGTACACAGATCGTGAGGTAATTTGTATAATTGGATTGCATTTTCGCCTAGACTCCAGTAAAGTGTTTGTGATATGAAATGCGCACAAAAACACGGATTTTCTCCCCTCGCATCGCATCATTATTGCATAAATGCAATAACAAGATGTCTCAATCGGCGATACATGCAAACTTTACTGTTATTCAACAGTGCAAATAAACCCTGTCATGCAGGCAGGCTATGTTCTTATTAAACGTGCACTACCATGCTGTGTTGTTGGGCGTGTTAAAATGTAACCCATCTTGCCGTACTTGGAGCGCTTGCTAATTGCAAGGCTTTGTAAATTGGAGCATAAAAATGGTCGGAAACTGTAAACAACAAAAGAGCGTCGTTTCCTCCCCCAAGCCCCTCTCCACTCTGATGAATGTGCATTATACAGGGTGTAAGAAGCAAAATTACCCGCTTCCATGGTTTAGTATGCTTTCTAAAAGCGTAGCCTCATAAAACCTAAAATAACTTCATGAGAGATATTTCTGTTAGAAAAAATTTCAAATTTAGAAACCAGTGCTGTTAGTTTCCATAGACTTTAATAAATAAATCAAATGCTAACTTTTATATCCATAATTATATTAACAATGTATTTTAATTAAAAACTGCGCACTGTAAACTACATACTTATACTTTTTTGGGTAGTTCGCTTACTGACTAGCAAAATATATTTCCGCCATAAATAATAACAAAAATACTTCAAAAAATTTTACTATTAACATAGGTCATAATCCATTTACGGCCATTCTGAAAATTAGTAACTACCCTCAAAATTATGAGTGTCATTTATTTATTTTTTTTGTAGTCGGCTTACCTTCCCCGTATGCAGCATTAACACCATTTAGTTCTTATAAGGGTGCTTAGGGGTCAGAAGCCTGTCGGGGAGCCTACGGTACGACCCCCAGAATGAAGAACCTGGAACGAGCGGTCTGTCCGTATCCATACATGAGCGTGGGGAAGTGGATGATATGAAATATTGACGAAATGAATGATAAGATGGGTGATGATGGAGTGATTGGTGAAATGAGTAGCGGTGGAAACTGGAGGACTCAGAGAAAACCCGCCCAGATGGCATTTCGTTGACCAGAAATGCCACATATGGACGCTTGCATCAAACCCGCGCTTCCTAGGTGGGAGGCGAGCGGTTTAACCTAAGTGTCATTTATAGAAAACAAAATGATTTAACCGAAGGGGATGGCTCAGTTTCGTCTCTGAATCGCATTCGGTTGACCTGGGTCCAATTCCCTCAGTCATCTTGCTAAACGGATTGGATGTTGAATACCAGCACCTTAAGTCTAAAATAGCAAAACCGAATAGATATTAGTTACGCTTGCGCTGTTATCTATTGGTAGGTAGAGTGTGTGAGGAGGTGAGACCTAAAAGGTACCTTGTCATCTGTCTACGGATGGTAAAAGCTCTTAACACTACTTGGCACTAAGCGAGGATGGCATGGTTGGGAGATGGGACGTCACACCTCATAATTTAAAAAAAAATACTATCTTAATATATAAATATAATTGGATATTGACTATTTCTATAAAAAAAGAAAATAATCCTGATTTATCACTCATAAATATGCATTTAATTGAAAATTGTGTGTTACAAACAACTCATAACATGCACATCTCCACCTGACACCATTTCAACGGTAACTCTTAAATATTAAAATGCTTATTTATAAAGGATGCCATACACTGTAAACATAAGCGCACGTGTGAAACACAATCAAGATGTAAGATAATGCATGAAATGCCAACGTGCAGTGGCAAATAATGTCGACTACGGCCATGTATTTTCGGAACGGTTACTGAAATGTTGCAAACTAAACAAACAAAATGTCAACGAAAGGAACCAAAACAGGCATGTCCAAATTGATGGAGAGGGGAATCGCCTCCACTAATCCACTCTGCTTGCCACTAATGAATAATGGATTACAGTATACAGTATACTTATATATAATCGAATGCTTGCAAACACAAGAAGGAAATAAAAATGACGACTTCGCACTTCACAAAAGCATTATGAAATTTAAACCAATAACTACACAAAAAAAAAAAAACTTTATTGGACATAAGCTCTTTGGTTGAATGAAATATACTCATACATTTTTGTGCATTGCGTTTTTATTTTTATTTTTTTATATCTTCTGGTTTACCAGTAATGCGAAAGACGTCCAGAATACAGAGCGCTTCAGGGTTATTCCCACAAAATTCAAGAAATATATTTTAGATGTAATATCTTTAACATATGCTATTTTAAGTAAAATCGTTAAAGGCATTTTTGAGAAAATTATCGAAAACGTAATTTTCTGAAAACTTTCATTTCATATCTTGAAATATGTTGAATTCAAACAATAAATTTGAATTTAAGGAACTTAGTGTATATTAGTTATGTGTTTACAGTCACACACCACTGTACTTATGTATGACAGTAGGTGTGACTCACCTATAGTTCTCTTTCTTGATTGGAGTTGGTGGTAACAACGTTTTGATGTCAGTACTACTCAAGAGTAATCTTTGGACATATCTAAACTAGATGGAAAACCCAGAATGGAAATGTTGGCTTTTGGTTAATTCTAATAACTTGCGTTCGCTGTAATGCTATACACGATATCGAAACAACCGTCAAGTAGAAAGGTAGAATCGGATTGAGAAATGCAATAGCATAGACGGATTTTCTGAAGCTCCAAAGTGGAGTATAGGGCACTATCACGATATTTCTATGATCGGATTTAAATTTCTAGTTCGTGAGTTTGCCGTTGTGCGCCGTGGTGAGAGGGATCGGCCGTCGCCCACAGGGGGTGAACGCGAAAAGACGGAATTTTGCCCAGGAACCTTCTTCTTTCAAGGTGAGGGTTCTTTTACGTGCAAATAAAATTACACGGGACCACCGACTTTACTTCCCTTCCGAAGGAAGCCAGCCTCCGTGGTGTAATGGTTATTATGCTGACTTCATATACCGAAGGTCGCAGGTTCAAATCCGACGGAGGACAATGGATTTTTTCGGGTATAAATATCCTTTGCATGGCTTCCTTCGGAAGGGAAGTTAAGAAGTAGATTACCGCACGTAAAAGAAGCTTAAGCCTAACAGAGGCCGCTGGGCAAAATTAAGCGGTCTTTCACCCCCAGTATAGAATGGGACGTTGAGAACCACAGCAGTTAAAGAGCGTTCATAAATAAAACCCATTTCATTTCATTTCCGAAGGAAGCCATGCTAAGGATTTTTGCGTGCGAAAAAATCTATCAGCCTTCGCACAAATACTATATTATAAATCAATGTTAGCAATCTTGGGAAAATTTCATTGATGATAAAGCGCGTCAGCCAACGAAAATTGATACTTTAATGGATTCAATAATAGAAGTCACGCGAAAGGCTGTAACAGCATGCATAAAAAGTAGCTATTATACGTACAACTATAATATGTAATCTATACTAATATTATAAAGAGAGAGATTTTTTGTATGCGTAGGTTAGTCGAGAAAAAAAAGACACTCATTCAAATTTGATTATTATTTATTTTATGGGCGGGCCTTTTAATCAGGAGCGTATTCTGTGGATTTTTTTTTTTTTTGTAACTTAACGCCCTTTAACCTGGTTGGTCATATCGAACGATGAATGAAGTTGCTCAAATGATCTTGGGGTCCATGGAGCTTAAAGTTATTCGACATTCGTCTTCTCAGGATAAGGGAAAACCCCAAAATAAACCTTATCCGGGTAACTCACCCTAAACAAGATTTTAATTCACGACTTGTTGAACACGAGGCAGGTAAATTTGTGAAGAAATACTTTTTAAATTATAAACAAATAAGAATTTGTTCCTAATCTCCTGTTTGTTTGCACCACTTTAACCCGAGTATATTCTCTTATTTAAAGGTATACACAAAGAAATCATTAATAAACCCGTTTTCTGCAAATGTTTATCTTGAATAAAATGAATTAAATAAAATAAGCTTTAATAAGACGTTTATTGTGTAGATTAGGATATAATACATTACAATAAATTAGCTTTTTTATTGAAAAGATTCTAAATCTTTTTATATAGTTGAGCGGTAATCCAGAAGTATTGGAACCTCATATTTGGAATCCTTTGGTTATTATTATTATTATTATTATATATACAGTATAATATTAATAATAATAATTAATATTATTATTTTTATTATTACTTATTATTATTTTTATGATTATTATTATTATACAGAGGTTCTTAGAACATTGGTATTGAGATTACTTTCACTAGCTCTATGTATCTAACTCGATATACAATATACATACTCGTACGTACTAGAGAAAGTAAATTTTAAAAAACCTAAATATTTATTTTCGGACCTTTTTGTACCAGTTGTTACCGATCGGTCCCCTTAAAACTATGTATTATACCCGATTTTTGTTTCGGGGTTCATATAACATTACGTCTATTTTGTTAATTGACCGTACCAGAGTCCATTAGCTTGATTGGTGTATTTTTTGACTCGAGTACTTTAAAAATTCAGTTTGTTTATATATATATATATATATATATATATATATATATTTGTAACAAGAGAAATCGTGAAATGATATGAAAATCAATTAATTATGGGCTCATGCCAAAGATAAAGCCTGGCGGGACTACGTCAGCGAAGTAGCAGTAGCCAATGATAGGCTGGAAATCCGAGTGTCATTCATCGATATTGCAATCTCAGCGCTAGAGGGGAAACAATCCGATTATCAACATCATCGCACATTCATACTAAATCGTGCATCGGAACAGGTTTAATCCAATATGCCTAATTTCAATATCTAACCAATTTATTACAATAACCGCAGAATTGAAAGCCCCGGCGAAGTTCTCTTTGAATGCACGTTTGTGCACGAGAATGCTACCAGAAAGAACAATTCAAAGCCGGTTTAGTTTTTATTTTGTATACACGTCTGATTTAGTGTACAAACGACACATGTCACAGCTGATTTGACAGGTTACTTAGACTTCATCAGCTTTTGGTGTAATTGTTTACACGCCAAGCTGTACAAGGTCTAACAATGTTGTTAACTGAATATCGAAAGGTCGTGCGTTTAATTTCTGGCTGTCAGGGAGAAAAATTTGCTCTGTTTAAAACTAAATAAAATTAAATTGTAATTTCAGTTGAGTGATGCTCAGAGCAATGAGGTTTTCTTCTTTGTTTTCAGAGATCTGTATTACAGAAAGTTATTATAATAAATTATCGTAAGTACACACATAATGAGGTTTAAATAAAGCTATATATATATTTCTTTATTTCTGTATAGATACAGAAAATTTGATAAATGTATCTTAATGGCGAAGCCCGATGGCTCCGGCATTTCGTCTGGGATTGGCATTCGGCAGGTTGTGGGATCGGTTCCTCGCGGCCGACCCCTCTAACCTATGTAAGACACTTTTTTCGGGGGTTTTCCTGGGTCACTAAGCTAATGATGAGGAGGATTCTTATTCTTCATCCCCCCGAATTCCGTGTCCCTCAGTTCCATCCCCAAATCATTCGCCTAGTTTATCTTTCATGGTTGTAAGTGTCGGCGGGGACTGCGGTAGTGGTGCCCTCTCGTGGAGATGATTGCACCTTGGAAAATCAGCTCTCAGCGGCAGGTGACATTGGGGGTCGTCGGTATGCATAGAGGCGTTTATTCAGACCTGAGACGCGGTTACTATCGCGCATCGAATGAAGAACTGATTGGGAACTGTTAGGGACTCTCCACGCTGACTCCCTGTCGCAGTCTCATCCGTCTGCCCTCTCTAATCCTCTCCTCCTCGGGTCTGGAATAAAAAAACTTTATCACTGACTGAGATGCGGAAACCCTTTCGGTACACTACTACCTTAATGCGTAACCCCTTTGGTGTGCTGTTTTCTCTCTTCCACTAACAGTTTTTCTACTAGAAAATCACACTTTACTGTTTGATTTGTTTTGCATAGTCCTCAATGCGCAATAAAATGAGCAACGTCAATCAGTATAAACTATCCATTTTACTACCACGGTATCACATCTCTCCACGTGTCTTGGAGTCTTAATTCTTTATCAACACTTATTCTGATGTTTTGGACATCCTGAAGTTTACATTTTAATTCATTCAGGATTTCTGATAATATCTCATGAATTAGCCCCAAAAGAACCTTATATTTTAAAGATCCAAATAATTTTTCACCCACCAAACCCTGCTCTAGCGTGGAAAAGCTGCTGTTGGGTGGCCTTGTAGAAAGTTTTCAAATTCAATTCCGATACAACATTCATTACTATGGGACCTACGTACACAACGTTACGCCTTTTGACCGCGGTCTCAAAGAATACGCATCGCTTCGGTATTAACGAACCTAAAAACGTACTTTTACTTATTAAGAGTAGCATAAGTTCACAAATAAAGCAAGTAGTGCCGCAGTGTTGTTCATTGCACTGTTCTCAAATACCAATGCAAACATCTGCACCTATAATTCTAATAGTCTGCATACCACACAAAAAGGTACACTATTTTTGTAATTACCCTATGCAGATGTTGAAGTAGATTTATATTTTACTCTCGAAAATCTTAAAACATTTTAAGTTCAAATGCTCCCACATCATCCATTAAAGAAATTCACAATTTCAAATTAAGATATAGAAAATTGTAATAAAGGAATTAAAAGTCAATGTGTAATAATTACACCAAATTTTAATTATAATTTTTATTTAGTTTAGATATATAAATTGATTCATTTCTTTACATACTTAATTTATTTATCTGCACGATGCAACTATCTTTTTTTAAAAAAATAGCATTTAGTATTTCATTTATTTAACATCATATTTATTTTCTCAAACATTTGAGAAAATAAATCTTAAATATTATACCTCTGTTTTCAAGAAATTTAAAATTTACATAATATGAATATAAAAACATCACAACTAGGCAGAAGTGTAGGACAGAAGTTGCAGAAGTTGAGTAAGACAGTAAATTCAATGCCATAGCCGAGATTTTATCAATCTTAATCAAGCTCTTTTATCATATTTTTATAAGGTACTATACAACATTTCACATTCAAATAACACAGTTTTTCACTTTATGCCTTTTTAAAAACATTTAGTAAGTATACAGTTTCTGCCTCTCTGTGACTGATTTAGTATTTAAAGATTCCTAGAGCTCACCGGAATGTCTTATTAATTTTAATAAAAACAAATTTACAATAAACGAAAACTTCTTAATCAAATGTAGTAAGTTAAATTCAGACAGACATTTATGCTGTTTAAAAAGTCGTAGAACTGTCAACGGTAAATAGATCTAAGGTAGAATATTTGTAATGACCATACCACTAAAATTCGTAATTTTGAATCTTGGTAAACGTTTGTATTTTGTTTACTTTTTTTGTTTGTTTTTGTTTTTACACTTGAGTATGCTTAATCCATTATACAATCTGATGGTTTTCAAATAAATATATGCTAAATTATACCATGTATAAAATTAAAATTTATGTCCGTTTTTTGAAAACAACTGAAAATAGAATTAGATATAATTCATAATCATTAATTATGCAATACAAATAAAATAATCTAATCACTCAATTAGGGTTAATAATACAGTTGTATCAGTAGATTTTGCTAATATAGCTTTTTTCATTTCACTAAATGAATAATTGGTTGAATATGATTAGTTATATTATTTTTAATAATGATTTCATTTTTAGAGCTGCTAAAAATATATACTTTATATTACATTCTTATAGTCAACATGGAATTTATTTGCTTCTTACTTAATTTCAACTAAATAAGGATATTTATCTATCTTCCTATCAGGTCGAAACAGTATTAAGTAAGGGAACCTGTAAGGCATTAAAAGGAATAATTCTTATAGGAGGTCAAAGTGATCCAATATCAATAGCAGATTTGAGGAGGGGTCAAAAACTGAGAATAAGTTAGTTATCATTTTCAAGTTAAAGTTTTAATAATTACTTTAGTTGAAGGGAGAGAATTTATTAAAGAAGGGTTTTAATTTAAAACATCCAAATCGCAAACTGGTCCATATTTCATTGGAAACATTTGTTTTGAGGTACTCTAAGTAGTTTTAGAAAAATGTTCTAGTGTTTGTGTATGTTTGTATGTCTGAAACACTAACTCAAAAATGAGAAGTGTTAAATACCAATTTTATATTAGACTTCTGGATTTTCCAAGGGTTGACACCGTGATTTTAAACAAAATCCCACCCACCAGAAGCTACCCTTTACATGAAACATTTATTATAAACTTAATTTGCCAGAAATGACTCAAAAGATTTTGTTTAAAATACGAAAAGCTTAGGCATTTTAATGGCATAGTACGAAATGCAAATTTAAATTCGATAGCAATAATCTGAAATTGTATTTATTCTGGACGAATTTTACACAACCGGTAAACCTTAAGTAATAGGCTAAATTTTACTGCACAAAACTAATATCCTGTTAAACCATACTGTTTAATATTACTTCTGTAGAATAACCATTTCCTAGATATCCCTTATTTGTTTAATTTTATCAAAACTTTCACTTTTCTCAAATATGAAGTCGTTATTTTTAGTTTTCCATCTTGGTCATACAAAGAGAATGGAATTTCAAGGTATTCCAATAGCGATTCGCTCTTAAAAGTTTTACCATCTCTTTAACCCGAGTATATTCTGTTCTTTCAAGAGAAGGAAATAAAAGCCCGGTGACCTACTCCGGGGTCGAGTGGACAGCGAGCCGAATTTTTCACCCGGAGGTCCCGGGTTCGATTCCCAGCTGGGGCGGGATTTTTTTTTAACCAGAATTACTCCCTATCCCCCACAGAATGTGGAAATATGTATGTGAAAGTGAATGTGCGTGTGCTTGAGGAAATAAAATAGTTTAAACCCAACGAGTTGTTTCTAATTCGAAGCCCCCTATATGACCTTAGATTTTAAAGGGGGCTATAAAAATGAAACAATAAAAAAAATCTGATGTGTACCATTCACATGACTTTCTCTATTCCCTGCAACAAAGT
Source organism: Hymenopus coronatus (assembly GCA_030762935.1). Classification (NCBI taxonomy): domain Eukaryota; kingdom Metazoa; phylum Arthropoda; class Insecta; order Mantodea; family Hymenopodidae; genus Hymenopus; species Hymenopus coronatus. The sequence continues at coordinate 60,164,762 of CM060891.1, forward strand.
ATTCTTAAAAAGCCTATACTTCTATTTACTTTATGCTAATCAGAAAAAATTGCAGAAATAGTTTTATTACTTGCTTCTTTGTAAGTAGAAGCGAAATAAGGAATTACCATAGGTTAAAGTGATAGTCAAAAGCTGGTTGCTATGTCAATGAGTTCCTTTGTTTATACGGATAGGTGTTGACAAGTTCCGGTATGAGAAAAATATGTTTTTCATAGCAGAAACCAAAAATAAGGAATGTCTCAAAAACCACGAACTCCAAGAAAAAAATGTATATAACATAAATGATGTATTTTAACGTGCTCTACGTGTTTTTGAGTAGTAAGTTTTGGTCCAGCTCTTATGGTTTAGCAGTTATTCAAAATTAGTAAAATTCATCCAGAATAAACTACTGTTCATAGGCTATTCCCAGAAAATTCAAGATATACATTTTATTTGTCAGGTAAATATCTTTAATATACAACATTTTAATAAAAATCGTTAGAGCCATTTTTGAGAAAATCAACATTTTCGAGAAAAAAAATCTATGTAAAAGGTATAGTTGGGAATGGGCGGATTTTTCTCAAAATCTTCATGTCGCATCCCTGGAAGATATTAAACTTAAATACCAAGTTTGGTATTTTACTGACTTTTCGTTTTTGAGTTATCGTGTTCACAGACACACGGACACATGGACACACACACACATACACTCACACACACACACATGGACCTTTTAGTGAAAATGCTTTTTTTTTTGGATATTGGGGATCCTGAAACATATATTTCCGATGAAATCTCGGTATTGAATTTTTTGGTGGAGTGCAATACCTTCTCTATACACTATGTACATAGTGCGTATAGAGAAAGTAAAAAACCGGTTTCTGTAAATGTTTATCTTTAATAACATGAAGTAGGTTTACAAAATAAACTTTGGTAAGAAGTTTTTTGTGTAGATTTGGTAGAGAGCTGAGAATATAATACATTAGACTCCCTTTCTAATTAAATAGGTGAGCGGTATAGTACTAATCACTAACCCAGAAGTATTGGAACCTCATATTTTGAATTATTATTATTTTCTTCTTAGTTGATCGCAGGATAGGTTACTACTAACTTCCTAACCTTCGGCTTTTCGTATTTTCTCTGCTTAATTAACACAGCTTTGTCTTCCGTTAGTGTCAAGTTACTTTAAGCTTAATGTTGTGTGTGTTTGCAGTTTATATACTTCAGTCTGTTACTTTAACGGTAAAAGGTACATTAACATTTGGGGCTTCACTCCGCGTATAATCAGATTAACAGTGTTCCTTTTGTTATACGTAAAGTCACTCACTTTCTCTTTATTAGCATACATCATTTTGCTTTTAAATAATTTTCCGGTGCTCAGCATTACTTTGTTTCTGTCTAGCGTTTACGAGGCTACTGCCTTAAGTTTACAATAAAAAAGCAAACTTTTGGCATTAAGCTGCAGTTTTACTTTACCAACAAAAAGAGATTCTATTGGTTGGCTAATTAATCATAACCGTTGCTAAAATTAGCCATTATGCATATAAGGGGCCAGCACTTCGAAGTTAATTAATTCCTGTTGGAAAGTCTGTTTATATTGTCTCATTCCAGTTAGTAATGCTTTGATGGTATATTATGATAAAGCTAAAACAATTAAGTTACTCTATGGAATTCAGGAAAAGTTTTAAAAGAAAAGAGGAAAAGCGATTTTAAATGAAGCACTCCACAAACTTTGAGGTATAAATTCGTCAAATTTCTGGGGAGTTCTTCCCGTTTTGTCTGTAGTATATATGTGTATATATATATATATATATATATATATATATATATATATATATTCTGTTTTGTCTATAGTTCTGTACCTACTTACGATAAAAATATGTTTTTATTTAAGAAATTTGGAAAAGACATGAAATCTGTGTGGTGTTAGTTCGTCAAATTTCGGGAGTGTTCTTGCTGTTCTGCCTGTAGTTCTCTGTACCTAAATACGAGTATCATATTCAGGGAAGTATCCGAAAAGACATGAAATCTTTGAAATGTTTACAGAGAGATAGAGAGAGGGAAGGTGAGCGAGAAAGGGAGTGATCGCAGTTGTTTTTTCTTTCAAATTTCATACACAGCTACAGAATCTTTTAAAAATCATAAGGATTTTCCCTCCTTTATGGAAACATATTGTTACTTTTTCCAAAACTTGTGTCTAAAAACTACTAATATGCGTATTTTGGATATTCTTTATTTATTCCAACAATTACTTATGGAAAGTAGAAATACCGTATTTCAGTTAAAATTTTTAATATGCATATTTCACTGGAAATGTACGTTTTGAGATTTCTGTTTCCAAAACTATATTTAGAGAATCTTCACCGTGTGTGTGTGTGTGTGTGTGTGTGTGTGTGTGTGTGTTTGTGTGTGTGTGGCAGAAAAAAGAAAGAGGGGATAGAGAGTAAGGTGGTAACAGTATAACTATAAAAGTTCAAATTGGCTTTAATTTGGAATAATATACACATGTTTATTAATGGGTAATTGAGGGGGATTGTATACATAATATACATATATAATATATGTACATAACATAATCGCCGAATATGTGTGCACGGCTTGCTTTGCAAGTCATAGCTCATTGTTGGCATTCATTGTTACACAAGTGCGTTAGTGAACGCCTGTTCTGCTGTAAGTTCTTTTGACATCGCCGCTGTCATTCTTTCGGAAGCTCTTTGACGTCGAAGTCGAACACTGTTAAGCCTGAGTGATTTTGGAACACCTGTACGTGCGTCGTCTTCTGTAAATTTCTAGCCATGTAACCAACGCATGCAGTTTTCACTAGTAATGCTTCGGGCGCAACAGTGAGAGAGTTTGACGTGAACTTCTAACGAACTATATTGTCGCCGCAACGAACGTCGAAAAGAAGCTATACGGCAGAAATGTTACGAAGTTATTTTTGAGGAAATTGTATATAGTTTGTGGTCTAAATGACTTTGATTTTAGAATAGCGTATATTTAAAAGGTTTTTAGTTGTAATAAAATTAAGGTTTTATATTTTCTGTGAATAGTCTGTAAACACTTTTCATTTTGGAGTGACTCCATCAAAGTCTCCGAACTGTAAAGTAGTAAACGCTTATTAGATTAAAACATTTAAAGCTCGCTGCGTAAACTTTTTCTATAGAATTATGTATTTTAGATCATGTTTGGCTTCTCTTCATTCTACCTACACGATTGACCTTGATAGTTTAATGATTCAAAATACCTATTACTTTCTCTATACGAACAATGTACATAGAGTATAGAGAAGGTATTGCATTGCACCCAAAAATTCGATACCGAGATTTCACCTGAAATATATATTTTGAGATTCCCTGAATATAAAAAAAGCATTTTTAGAAAAATGTCCGTATGTGTGTCTGTCTGTCTGTTTGTATGAATGTGTGTGTGTGTGTCTGTGGGCAGCATAGCTCAAAAACAAAAGGACCGTTAAAGCCCAAACTTGGTATTTAAGTTTGGTATCCTCCAAGGAATGCGATATGAAGATTTTCAAGAAAATGCTCCCACCCCAAACTACCATTTACATGGATAAAATTTTGAAAATTTTGATTTTCTTAAAAATTGCTCTAACGATTTTAATTAAAATATCGTATATTAAAGATACTTACCATGACAAACAAAATGTATATCTTGAATTTTATGTGAATAGCCCCTGTAGACTACTTTATTCTGGATGAATTTTCCGGAATTTTGCATAACTGCAAACCATAAGAGATGGGGAAAACTTACTACACAGAAAATGTAGCTCACGATAAAATACACAACTTATGTCATATACATTTTTTTCGTGGAGTTGATCATTTTTAAAATATTCCTGATTTTTCGTTTTAGCTTTGAAAAACTAATACTTTTCTCATACAGGAATTTCTTAACTCCTGTCCATAAAAACAAAGGAACTTCAGTCACATAGCAACCAGAATTTGGCTGCCATTTTAACCTATAGAACTACCTCATTTCGCTTCTACTTACAAGGAAGCAAGTAATAAGAAGCAAGTAAATAGAAGCATAAACTTTTTAACTACAATTTGTTGCGGAGATGTAGAGAAAGTCATGTGGATGGTACACTTCAGATTTTTTAATTATTATTAAACTATTTTATGTCCGGAAATAATTGATACGATATTAATATTTTGCACTTAAAACTTCATTTTACACATGAATAAGTAAATGGTCCCTTTTTAGAATCTCTCAATCTACATTTTCAATACATTTATAAGTATTCTATTGTTGAGTTACATAAAATACATTTTTTTTTCTTGAGATTCTGCTGTCCTCTATATTTTCTCCATTTTATATTTTGACGATATTGTTATTTTAAACATTTCTAGACTCGTCATGAGGCATCCATATACACAAATTTCATTTTAGCCGCATGGGTTATTGGTAAGAGACCATAAAAACGATGTAAATATTTGTTTTATTTCCGCATTTTGTATTCACTATTATTTAATTTAAAATTATTTTACCAAGAATATGTCGTCAGTAACGTGCCGTAACGTAAATAAAAGAAATCACTTCTATACGAATAATTTAATAAATACTTCTAAGCTGTAATGTGTAAATTAAGTAACATATGGCATATCATGATTTCTTCACTCTAAATATTAGCTGAGTCTGATATCCGAATTTTAAATATAACCAAAACCAAGTTTTCAAGGAGAAATGGTTCTGCTGAGTATACATTTCGATTCATTCAAGGTATTTAAAGAAATCGCTTTAAACTAGTTAATTGGAGGACAATATAAACCTAATTTTGTAACCTGTTGTCTAGAGCATTTTAATATATGTTGTACGTTTAGTATATTTATGAAATTTATTTATTGCGGTAACAATATGTTTAGAGAAAGAGTAATGTGGGTTTTGAAAAAAGGGACTCGATAAATCAAGAAACATTGTTATATTCTGCAATTTGGATGCTAGTTTCATATGTGAATTTAAAGTAAAAATGAGCGAATGTTTAAAAATGTTTCAAAGTATTCCAACATGTAACTATTGATACAGGTACTTCTAGAAAAATCAAGGAAGTTTATTTATGTAGTTTTACGAAATTATCATTAAAGAGTATTTTTCGTCTTTATAAACCTATATTCTATGTTTTGATAGCATGTTTTGTTAGAATATAGAATATTAGTATTGTTGCCTAGTAGCTGCAAATTAAGCATCAGTGATTATTATAATAGTATCTAGATAAATAATGGTATATATTATGTTATAAGAGTGAATTACATAAGTAGGATACGACGCCATTACGACACATGTGGTGGACACTGGTGACAGAAATACGTTTATTGTTAGGAGTCTTCAATCCTTGGATTGGTTTGCAGCGTCTCTCCATTTAGATCTTCTCTCTGCTTTCCGTTTGAGTTCTTCATATTTATTGCATTTCATATCTTCCATAATTTGTTTTATATATTGTGCTCTTGCTCTTCCTTTGCCACTTCTTCCTTCTATCATACCTTCTATTATAATATTCAGTGTGCTCTGATGTCTTAATAAATGACCTATTAATTTTGTTCTTCTTCTTTTAATTTGGTTCCAAATTCGTTTTTCCGCTTCTGCTCTTTTATATACTTTTTCATTTTTAATTTTGTCACTCCATTTAATTTTTAACATTTTCAAATGCTTCTATTCTCTTTCTTTCTGCTTTTAAAATTGTCCAAGTTTCACATCCATGTAACATAATACTCCATACATATGTTTGTAATAAATTCTTCCTGGTTTCAAGGCTAATATTGTTTGCAGTAAGTAACTGGTACTTTTTATTAAAAGCAAGTTTTGCGTGCTGTATTCTACTGGTTATTTCTGTTTTGCTCCTTCCATCAGCTGTTATTTTGCTTCCTAGATATTGAAATATTTCGGTTTCTTCTAATAGTTGTCCATTTAGTTTAATTGTTGTGTTACTATTCCCTTTCTTCCTGCAAGTCATAATAGAAATAAGTTATATTTGGAAAATTAAATTTGGGAAGTAAATGTTTCAAATCTAAGTTTAGGCTACCTCTCCGGAAATCCTGAAAAAACCTGATGAATTCCATTCACAAGGCTTCTCTAACTGTTCTAAAAATAAACCTCTTACAAAATATTGTTATTTATTTCTATACCATGCCAATCGAGGTAAGGATTAGCAGAATGGTATTATTACTTAATTCATTATAAGTAGAAGGGAACTAACCGAATGCACTATGCTAAAGGGAGAGTCAATTTTTTTTCAATTTTTTTTTTTTTTTGGTAATGTTTAACGCCCGCTTTAACTACTTATGGCACCGCAGGCGGTGACACTGATGATATATGAATGATGGTAGAGCACCGGTAGAATGCGATGGCGGGGGAAACCGGAGTACCCGGAGAAAACCCGCCCCAGCGCCGCTTTGTCCACCACAAATCTCACATTCGTCGATTTTTTTTTTTCAAAACTGCCGCTATGCAGTTGTCATGGAAATCCGCTTCTATGCATGGGAAGTAACACAAAAGAAACGCGAACAACCTCCGTTTTGAGAAAAGTATAAGTATTTTAAAACTGAAACCAACAACAAGGAATATCTCCGTAACGGTTAGCTCTAACCAGATCTAAATATTCTGTGCAGTACGTTTTTTGTCTAGCTCTTATGGTTTACCGGTTATAAAATATTCACTCAGAATGAAAAAGACTACAGAGGTTATTCCCAGGAAATTCAAGTTACAGATTTTATTTTTCATATATCTATAATATACGTTCTTTTAATCAAAATTGTTAGAGCCAATTTTCGAAAAATTTTCCATGTACCAGGGGTAGTTTGAGGTGGGGGATTTTCGTGTCACATCCTAGGGCGATATTAAACTTAAATATCAAGTTTGACATTTAATGAGATTTTCGTTTTTGAGTTATACTTTAAACAGACACACACTAACCTTTTTCTAAAAATGTTTTTTTTTAGGATTCAGAGGGTCACAAAACATATATTTACGGTGAAAACTCGGTATCGAATTTTTAGGTGAAATATAAAATTATGCACGTCGTGCATATACGCTAGAGAAGGTAAACACTAAATATGGGGGAGATACTGGTGAAATTTGAACCATGGATCTTCTGTTCACAAGATCAGGTCTTAACGACTTTGGACAGTCATGTCGGTATTCCAATGTACGGGTAAGAAATGATGGTTCATGTAAAATTTCGAAATAGGGGTTTAAACTTCTGAGTTTAAAATGTAAAATCAAAGAGTAACTATTTCTATAGATTGGTATGACTAATGTGGATGATCGATCACAGCAATGTCTTCACACATTGAGAAGAATTTGTCGACTGACCCGCTGAAGTGGCGATCTTCACGGTGAAATTAATATCTGCTGAAGAACATTTGTACCAATCACCGGAAAGGTATCGGTCCAATTCTGGCACAGTTGAGTAATGTTTTTCTGCAGCTTTCCTTCATTGGGCTTAAGGTGGCAAAATACTGCGGATTACTCTGCGTCGTTATTGATTTATATCTTAAGTTCCTATTTAATCTTGAAAAAGTACTTCGATCCCAGACCAGAACTGAGTTAAGTAGACAATTAAGTTATTAGGTACTTCAATATTTTACTGGGCCAGCTTTTATAACCACCTTTAAAGCTCTCTGACAATAATAAACTTTCTGCTGCAGCAGAAATGAACTTTCCACACAGTTATTGCCCCATTATGGGAGTTTACTTTCTTTTGTGCGTAAACTTGTAATAACTTCCAGGAACACTCAGAAGTTTAACTAAAAGCTGCTGCTAAAGGCGTATCTTCTATGGATTGGATGCATATGTAGAATGGTTATACCTTACTTCATGTTAAAACAAGTTCTATACAAAGAAAGCATGATATAAGAGTTTCTAGAGAAAAATATCCATTGTGTTACATTCATATGAGAAAATCTAAATAATCTGCAGCAAACTATTGTTACAAAAACTTACTCTTTTATCTCCTTCATGTTAATTAAATTAGAGATAAACGGAAATAGTTTTACTACGCACAAAATGGAAGCTGAATAAGTGCAAATATTTGTGTCAGCGTTTGACGACGATGTGATGATCCAGTATTTTCAGTTTTTATCGTTATTTTCTAAAATTATATTCATGAGGAAAATTTCACGATGTTTTTAGGATGGCTGTTATTCCCTCTCTCAGACGTTCGGTTTTTACATAACAGTTCACATGGTTAACCCTCCTATGCAAACTCAACAGAGATGTAACTCAGGACCGTTCAAAACACATTATACATTTGTGCTCCAATATGGCAATGTTATTTGTAGCGGACAAAATAAGATACACTTATGTGTTACCCCCTTTTTTCCTTACTAGATGTCAAACAATTGCACGTATTCACCTGCCACTCTGCATTTCCTTGCATATTCAAGGGTAAAAGGTTAAAGCAATAGTGAAATATTTTAAGAGAGGGGTAGCTATTTGATTGCTTTGAAATTTAGTAATTTCTAGAATGAAGAAAACTAAGCAAATAATAACTTCCCATTTGAGAAAACTGAAGAATTGGAAAACTTGAACACATAACAATTGTAAATGCTTACCTCCACAAAAGATGCATCTAACATAAATTATGTGAATTATGAGATAATTATTTTTTAAGCTTTGATATTTTGTCCATGCGTTACAGCTTACTAATTCTCAGAAAATGTAAGTTATATATTTTACTTGCCATCAGATGTACATAGTAACTGGAGAAGTTATTGTATGCCATTCAAAAATTGTAAGTCTAGATTTCATAGGAAATATATGTTTTGAGGTCCCCTGAGTAAAAGAAATTTTAGAAAAGGTTGGTATATGTGTGCCTATGGACAGCATAGCTCAAACTGGAAAATACTGTTAAAAACCAAACTTGGTATTTACGATAAGTATATTCCAAGGATGCGACTACAAACCACCCTACATTTTTTGAAATCATTATTTTTCTCCAAAATGGCTCAAACGATTTTGATTAAAATTCACTATATTACAGATATTTACAAATATCATTTATATTTTTAATTTTCGGAAAATAGCCTCTAACAATCCTCTTCTGGATAAGTTTTGCAGAATTTTAGCTGTTAAATGTAAGAGATTGACAAAAACTTACTACACACAAAAGTAAATCTTGTTAAAACACACAAATTCTTGTAAAGTTGACCGTTTTTAAGATATACCTTGTTATTAGCTCCAGTTTTTAAAGTTTTCTCCAACGGGGTCATGCAAAGCGTATCGAACCGCAACTGTTTCACATTGCGCACATCTTTTTAAAGATTTGACTGTCGCTTTAGCATATTGTAGTCCCTTATTTCTCTTCTACTAACAATAAAGCAAGTAATAAGACAATTTCTACTTATATTTATTTCATTTAGCATGATGTAGATAAAGAGTAACACTTTTATAAGAATAGCTTGTATTTGGAACCGCTAGAGAAATTTATGTGAATAGAACACATCACTTTTACAGCATTTTTCATAAAATAAACATTTTGGAAAAGTTTTTCATGTAAAGCTATCTTAGGGGCGAAGATATTTTCTTGAAAAACTTCTTTTTAAGCTGTTTTGTTCATACACATACACAGTAAAAATATTGTGACACTGTGCTGTGCAAAATTCTTGATTTTTTGTAACTTGGTATATAAATTTATAAAAAGTGTAATGCTATTTAATAAAAGTTATGATTATTTTAAAAGTATCTATGATTTTCTTTTGGACTCAGGAGGCCTCAATGCACACATTTTCGGTGAAGCCTCAACATTGCATATTTTGGTGGAATACAATACTTCCTCTAGTTAATACAGATACCTAGTAGAGAAAGTAAAAATGTAAAAAGATCCAATTTAAACTTCGTTTCCTCACATACTGTTTTCAGCATACCAATAATGCTCCACATTATACAATATAGTACTAATTTGTTTCAAAATATTTTAATGGCCCTAAAAGACACTTAAAAAATAATCATAACTTTTGTTAAACAGCGTTACACTTTTTATAAATTTATATACTTTTGCACAGCACATTGTCACAATATTATCAACATAAAAACATCTGAAGTGTTCAGTTTATTCAATTATTTACTATAAAATTAAAATGTTAAATGAATATTTCTAAAAATCCATCGTGTTTATTACAACAATGAAATTATAAAATACTAAATTATTATTTAAGTAGCCTATAATAAAAGAATTTTGAAACATTGAAAATTTATCATCCAATGTGTAGCCGGAAAATTATCAACAAGATATCTTACATACAGTGTAAATTCTAGACTGCATAGTTGCATTATTTTAAGGCGATTTTCATAATTTTTTCCATTTCATGTTTTAATTGCATATGAATATTTCGAACCTCCCGCTCTTTTTGTATAACTTTCATAGAGGTACACCAATTGTAAATATTTTAAACATATTTTGAAAATAATCCTGCGCAGTAGTTTTTTAGAACATTCTGGTACACTCACTTGGTAAAACTTCAATAACTTTATAAATATTAATGTTAGAGAGGAGATATTTTTTATTTTGATCGGAAGGTTTTACTCGAGATATTCGCAGCTTCAAAGGAAAGAAGTTCTTATCGTTAATTCCCCATCCCGCTCATATTTCCTTCATATGAGAATGTGTTTGGAAATTTAGGTTACATTGTTTTTTAATGTAATGTTTGAAAGCAATTCCTGAATAAGTAAAATTTTCTATACAAATGCCCCATTATCTGAGAGTCTAATTGCCACTATGGGCTGAAACTTTTACCACATATTTGTACGTAAATAGACCTAATTTTAACGAAAAAGTTGTATGTATATGGATTAGTTTTTTTTTTAATTTAAATATAATAATTTTTCAATAAAAGTTTAATAGCTTTATTTAAAAAATCATACCTTTCCGTCTAATCAACAGAAGTATTATATTTTTCATCAATCAACAATATTGGAATTGCTGAATATACTTTAAAAATTTAGCTCATTATCTTAAGTAGTTTGTTGAGATAATGGGCCAAACTTTGACATTAGCAAGATAGAGCATTTCGACTCCCGTTAACCTTTTTTTGCCTGTCGGTACCTATAAGTTCCACCTGTTTTAAGCGTAATTATACAAATAGGGTTGTACTCTAGGATTAATTTCATGTTATACTAACCTTCAACCATAAGTGACAAGTAATCAAACTGATTTATATTGTAAACATATATACAATTTTGCCCTAAAGTTGCATTGATTTTTTTAAATAAATAAAAGAGAAAACCGATATAACTACAGCCAAATGTAACCCCATTAACTTCCAAGCATCACACCTATTATTTTACTTGGGCTCTCCCCGTCAATTACCACATTCACTGGGATTTGAACTTGCAACATTTGGCTTTGAATGGATGGCCAGTCATTATCTATCACCTAGCACACATGGCCATTGGAACTACTTTGGCAGTCTCAATTAATGACCAAATGTCTACTTTTCGAGATGTAACTACGGGAGTGCCTCAAGGATCTATTCTGGGTCCTTTTCTTTTCATTATTGCTGTTAATGACTTGCCCGCTCTTACTCCAGGTAAAGTGATCTCTTATGCAGATGACACCACTGTGCTAAATATTATTTCTGCAAACACTTTTGATTGGTCCAATACTTGACATCAAATTTTGTCGCAAATGGCTTGTACATGAATAAAGATAAAATTCAAACTATCTTATTTAGTTTAAAAGATAAACAAAGTATAAAGCAAAAGGTTAAACTTCTTGGAATTTGGTTGAACAACAAGCTTTCCTGGAAATTCCACATAATGGAAATATGCAAAAAGTTGTCAAATGTTTTATTTGTCTTAAGAAGACTTCGGATGTGTGTTTCCATTAGAACTTTATTGACTGTTTATTATAGTTTATTTCATTGCCATTTAAACTATGGTATTTTGCTCTGGGGTAGCAGTGGAGAAGCCAATCAAGTATTTTTGCTCCAGAAGAAGGCTCTCAGAATAATAAAAACTGTAATTCTCGCCAACATTGTGCACCTATTTTTAAAGAATTTGGAATTTTAACCGTAGCATCTTTGTATGTATTTGCATGCTTGAATTTTATTCATCTCCAAAAGAAAGATGAGTTACTTTTTTCTGATATACATAACCATTACACAAAGTGTAGAAATAATATGGTACCTCCTAAATTTCGGTTACAGAAATCTCTTAGCTCTCATCTCTATCTTGGAGTGAAATTGTATAATAAACTACCTTTAAATATAAGACAAATTGCAAATGCAAGTTCTTTTAAAATTAGTGTAAAGCAGAATTAAGCAACTTAATTTTTACAGCATACAAGAATATTTCAATATAGATGCATTTTAATGACTTGCTGACGAAGCCTATTGCATTGTATGTATGCCAAATTGTGCAATAAACTATCATTATCATTATAAATGCTGGTTTAGAAGAATTTAAAGTTTTAATTGGGAAGAAAAATATTAAAAAAAGGATGTACATTTATTTTCATTTGTATTTTCTCTATTATTTTATATAATAATTTTGTAGGTTTATTTCCAAATATGTTTACTAGAACTCCAGTTTTAGAGTTGAATTAAAGGAAAAACCGGCATATGTAGTATACAAGTGCAGCCAACTAAGGGTTAAGGTTACTCAGAATAATCACCAACAAAACTGCAGGAATTCATATTACTATCCCCTTCCCCACAGGTTTATACTTGTGATTGTTTTTGAAATTAGCAGCAACTCAAACAAACGGATATTTTCTTAAAGTACGACTGTATTTGTTAGTAGGGCGCTGTCAGGACTCTCGACACACTAGCTCCCCGCCACGGATAAGGCTAGTGAAATTTAAGCTCTTCACTGCCTGCATTAAGTTGGCTGTATCCTGGCTACGTTACAGAGTCCGTAATTAATTAATTTATAATGTTACATCTCGCGGCAACGCCTGGATAATGTTACGGGGAAATTTAGGCGTCTGGCACTACAAGCAAATGGACTGTCTAGCTGGCGGTTTTAGTTGAGCCATTAAATACTGATAAAAGCATCATTATTGTGAACAACATTGCTGTTTTACTACATAGGTCATTTCATCTTCATCCAGGTATTTGGTTTTAAGTTAATCTAAATATTGTTTTTGTTTGAAAAACTACTGAAATTTGATGCTTAATTATATAAAAAATGTATTGCATTTTTATCTTACTCCTCCTAGCTGATAAACATATTAAATTAGATGTGTAAGTATCGAATTTGAGATACAAGTTTTACACCGAATTTATCCCAAAACAATTCTTAATAAGGAGAACAAAAATGACGCAATCCAAAATCCCATTGCGGGTTCACACCTGGCGGAAGGTGATATATTTTTACGCTTGTAAAGATCTTTAGAATGGCTTCCTTCGGAAGGGAAGTAAGGTCTTTGTCCCTGTGTAAGGTGTATTTGGACATAAAAGAACCTCATGTCTGAAAGAAAAGCTCCCGGGGTTAAATTCCTCTATTTTCACGTCTGGAAGTCGTGATTTCGTCCTACGTTGCCATCTATGGCTTAAGAGTAGATCCCTTGTCATCATGTGTGCAAACTATAAATTCCCTTGATCATGAAAACACCGATTTGGTGTTATGGCGGGACCTAAATAATAATAACAATAATAATAATTAATAAATGTTCTATAATTATTAATAAGAACAAATATAATTCTAGAAAAGAGGAGGTAGAGTTACTCCTGTGTTATCCTTTTTCCTTAATTCAATCCTTCAACGTCTTCTGGAAACCAATTATACATTCACCACATATTCTTCTTTAAATATTAATAAGTAACTTTTTCCTTTAATATAATTTATTCTACCTTTATTAGTGCGTACCTATATCGTCGCACTAAAAAGTTGATAATATTCTGAATTTAAAAATTATTTATTAATACTATATAGAACATCTACTACCATTACAAATATAGCCTTTTTAGTTTTTAGAGAATTATTTGCATAACCTTTAATTTCTTATTAGATACCTACATATTAGATACGAATTATTATATGTAAATGTATATCTATTTACATAGATTTGAAACAGAGTATAGCACTGAGATAATATGGCTTATATCATGCCGACGAGCATCTGTGTAATTTAATGTTTGAATTTCCTGGGAATAGCATCTGAAGGCTTTCATTCTGGGTGACTTTTGTATAAATTGTAAACCGTAAGAGATAGACAAAAAGTTACTGCACAAATAATGTACACCTGATTAAAACACACAATTTGCATCATACACTTTTTTATAGAGTTAACCGTTTCCGAGATATTCCTTGTAATTGGTTTCACTTTTACACTACCTGAAATTTTCAAGTGAGAAGTCAACTTTTCTCCCAGGAAGGCAAAAGAAAACCGAATCTCAATTGTTTCATAAAGCGATTGCTTTTAAGAGGTTTGACTATCTTTTTAGCTTAGTACTTAGTGCTCTTTATTTCTTCAAGTAATAAAAAAAATCTGCTAATGCGTATTTCTATTAGCATGCCGTAGATAAAAGTAAAGTTGTTTTAAGAAATGTTTGTTTGTGGAACAGCTAGATAAAAAGTAGTATGAATGGAACGCATAAAATTTTTACTTTCTCTGCTTGTATTAGAGAAGGCATTGTATTCTATTGCACCCAAAAATTCGATACCGAGATCTCATCGGAAATACGAGCATACGCTTTGGGACCTCCTGTTAAAAAAAGTTAAAAAAAATAATGATTTTTAGAAAAATGCCCGTGTGTGTCTGTCTGTCTGTGGGCAGCATAGCTCAAAAACGAAAGGTCTGTTAAATGCAAACTTCATATTTAAGTTTAGTTAGTATCTTTCAAGGATTCAACACGAATATTTTAAGAAAATCTCCCCACCCTAACTACCCTTTGCATGGAAAAAATTTCAAACATTTTTATTTTCTCAGAAATGTCTCTAATAATTTTGATTAAAATATCGTATATTAAAGATATTTACATGACAAATAAAATTTATATCTTAAATTTTCTGAGAATAGCCTCTGAACACCTCTATATTCTGGGTGAATTTTGCGGAATTTTGCAAAAATGGTAAACCCGCAAAAGATAAACAAAACTTACTTAATAGAAAATGTAGAGCTCGCTAAAACATACAATATATGTTTACACATTTTTCCGTGGAGTTGATCGTTTTTGAGATATTCCTTGTTGTTGGTTAAAATAGTTAAAATTTTCTCATCGGCAATTTGTCAACTCCTGTCCATACAAACTAAGGAACTTCAAGTGCATAGCAACCAACTTTTGACTAATACTTTAGCCCATGGCACTATCTTATTTCTCTTCTACTTAAATGGGAACAAGTAGGTAATAAGGCCACTTCTGCTATTTTTTCTTGAATAGCATGAAGTAATTAGAGGAATAAGTTTTTTAACAATAATTTGTAGCAGAGATGTAGAGAAAGCCGTGTGAATGGAACACATCAGATTTTTTCTAATTTCGCGCAGGCTATTGCTTTTAAATTTCTCATCAATCACAGCGAGTGCAGCAAATGATCTGGATATTTGGAATATATCTCTAAGGCAAAACTCATCTGTGTTTCTATTATTTGTTGGAGTAAGTAAATGCAGTCAAACAACATGACCATTCACCTCTTCAGTGTAAAAAGATTTCAGATAGGTACTTGTTCTAAATGAAGATGTGGCTGATCCGCAGCCGGTAGGCCTTCGTGCACCACAGGAATAGCATAGCAAGTAGAACGGAACGTGGGGCGCATACACAAACTTTGGTCAGCAGGAGCGATGTGGCTGGGAGGGGTGATAAAGGAAGCAATAAAGGAAATTGGATGACTGTAGGAGCTAGTGAAATTGCTACAGCATTAGCCATTTTGCTCAGGCAAGACACTGAGCATATCATGGCTATTCGTAATTTATTCTAATGTTTTGAATCTTGTAAAGTGTGTGTATGAGTGATTTCGGAAGGGATTTCACACTGCAGTCAGACTCCAGGAGGATAGGATCAGATGAGAGTAATTGCTAAGGGCAGCTGAAACCGGACGATTGGGACAGAGACAGTGTAGAGGTTACCGAGTAGTTTCCAAATACTTCATCTCGATCGGAGAGCACTATAAGCCCTTTCCTCATTTCTGACTGAATTTCCTGGGTCTACAGACGACTTCCGACTTCCAGCAGCCGAGAGCTGTATTTCCAAAGCGCATTCACCACCACAGAAGCGTCCATCACCGCAGTCTTCGCCGACACTTACAACCCTGAAAGAGACCCGTTGGATGAAATGCAGGTGAAATAACGGGACAGGAACTTCGGGGAATGAAGAATTTTCCCCAGTATTTATTGCAAAAATTCGGAAAAAAAAACGTATGGGTCGGCGGGAATCATCTCTCGACCTCCAGATCTCAGACAAAACGCCTGGTACGGTAACTTTTAAACTGAATGTGTATCATTTGAAAGGAACTGCTGGGGATTATCATGAAGAAATCGATTTATAATGAAACCTTAAAAAGCGTTTGTTTCCTTGTACGCGATTGAAAAGCGTAAGAGTAATGTGATACTCGGTAGAGAAAGAATTAACACGCAGTCGAGTATTTCGATACTCCTAAAGCTCCCCTTGCTGTGGTCGATTGAATTTCTGCCACTAACCTAATGTCGTCCCCTAGCCACAAAGGGATTTGGTTGGATTACTGCGTTCGACCTCCGCTACTTTGAGAGAACAGAAAATTGTCAATAAAAGCTTTAATGTAGAGTATTAATACCTCTTTGGACCCTTTTCTCAAATTTTCTGCAGTGAGCATTGTACTTTCTGTAGGAGTTTTAGAATATTTTATTTTAATCAGATGTAGGCATTTAGCGTCTCAAAGTTTGAACACCAGATCTGTGTTTTCCTAACCACTCAACTGTAGCGTATTTTACATAACGGTGTTTTGTTAAGTTTCAACTTCTTAATTGCTTTAGTTTTTAATTTCTAACTATGCTAACTTACAATAGTAAATAAACTATAAATACTTATATTTTATTGTGGAAAGTTGGTATAATTGTAAATTAGAAAAAAAAAAGTAGAATACAAATAACTGTGGTCAAATGTAAAGCCGTCATTATCAAATCGTGCCATTATACCAATTATTTTACTTGGGTCCTTCCTACAGGCACATTTGGCTTTAAATGGGTCGTCAGTCTATATCTTAACATTCACGGACATTCGAACCGCTTCTGTTGTGGTACTTGTGAAAGGGATATGGAGAGAAGTTTAGGTATCCCATGAGTGCAGTGTAGTAATTATGACTCGCAGGATTTTTTTATAGTAAGTTTCAGCCTATCTCTTAAGGTTTACTAGTTATGTAAAATGCAACTAAAATGAAGAGGTCTTTAGAGACTATTCCCAGAAAATTAAAAATATACATTTTATTTGTTGTGTAAATTCTTTAATCGTTAGTGGAGGAATTTTGTTGACAATTTTTGTGTCGCATCCTTAAAAGATATTGAATTTGATTATCAACATTTACGTTTTTGAATTATGTGTTTTTTTTTTTATTATTAGCTTAACGTCCTTTAATCTGATTGGTCATATCGGACGATGAATGATATCGATGAAATGATGCTCACATGATAGCAGGGTCCATGGAGCTTAAGTCACTCGAAATTCGTCTTCTCAGTATAAGGGAAACCACCGAAAAAAAACCTATTCCGGGTAATTCATCATAAGTAAGATTCGACTCACGACCTGTTCAATATGAGGTAGGCATGCTACTTCCATACAACCAGGCAAGCTTGAGTTGTGGTGCTCACACACTCACTCGCACACACACACAGATGGATAAATAGAAAGCTTTTTTATTTTCTCTACTGAGTATATGCATTTCACCTTAGAAAAAGGTTCGCGCGCGGAATGTTCGTTTAAATACCAAACTTGAACATTAAGTTCAGCTACTTCCAAAAAGCGACATGAAGGTTTAAAAGAGAATGGCCCAAACCCAAACTACCCATACGTATAGCTTTTGCATAATTGGCAAATAGTCTGAGATAGACATAAGCCCACCACGCAAATAATGCAGTTCTCTTTATAACACTCGACTTATGTCGTAGGTATACACTTTTTCTGTGGAGTTAATCGTTTCCGTGATATTCCCCTTTATTGGTTTCAATTTCAACATACTTAAGATTTTCTCAATTTGCCATTCCTTGGTCTTTTGTTTTACTTCTGGCCATACAAAGAGGCCCGAATTTCAATTACATATCCACCAGCTTTTAAAGTCGTTTTAGTTTAACGTATTCTCTTATTTCCCGTCTACTATAAGGAACTAAGTAATAAGACTATTTCAGCTAATTTGATGGTATTTAGAATGAAGTAGATAGAAAAACACCTTAGCGCAGCTGATTACCAAGCGGGAGACTTGGGTTCGATCCCCAGTACTGGCGTGGGGATTTTTCTCCCGCTGGGAGACCTGGCCCGGGGTGCACTCAGCCTCGTAAGGTCTCTGGGGGGCCAATTGAGGAGCTACTTGATGGAGAAGTAGTGGCTCCAGGTCAAGAGGACCGCATTAACCGGCCGGGGGGCTCGAGGTGCTGACCACGTCTCATCCTCCAATACTGCACCCCATCCGTGACGTCTGTAGTGGACCGAGATGGTGGATAGGCCAGGTGATAGGCCAAGTTCCCCGTGCGCTGTCATGCAATGGAGTTATAATTAGATAGAAAAACACGATTTTATAAGAATAGTTTTTGCAGGAGATGTATTCATGTTATTACAAGATATATTTTTATACAGGGGTTCCAAAAATTGTGTTTCCTAGTGAAATATTGACATTGAATTTTTGGTTGGAATATGTCAATTAATTATCTTAGTCACATGGCTTCTAAATGAAAATCGTTACAGCAATGTTCAAGAAAATCGAGAAAAAAAAGTTTGCTTGCAAAGAGTAACTTAATATGGGAGATTTTCTTGAATATCTAGGTCGCATTTTTGCAACATGATATGTCTGAATTCCAGGTTTGATATTTGTCGGGTATTTCGTTTAAGCGTGTGGAATTCGAAGACATATATTTCTCACCCCCCCACTCACACACACACACACATATATACATAATACCATGTGGCCCAATTTCTCATTTTCGCCAATTCCTGGTGGTTTTAACTTGAAATAGCTTCATTGAGTTCATTTTTATGCACGAAGGAATATTTTCACACGACAAATATGGGGCTATTGCGCCATCTGATACATCATATATGGTGTGTGTGTGTCTTTGCATTTGTATGTATATATACACACACACAAATGCAAAGACAGATAGAAACAAAGGATGGATAGAAACACGTTTTTTTTCAAAAGACCTAAAAATATTTACTTACAGAAAAATCTTTATATAGAATTATTGAGTGTAATTCAGCAGGCTTTCTACTTGGCTTATAAATGTTAGAGAAAGTAAACATTAGTAGTATTCTATAATTAAAGGAGCCAGTTATGACCTTGCTGCACACCGCTCTCAAAACCTCTCGGCCGAAAAATACTCTGAGGGTATTATAGCTTATAATACTGATTAAATTTAAAATTTCTTGTGTCCTGAGACAGTACCTGTTGCCTCAGGGAATTAAAAGGTCTCTAAAAGGGAGATATAAATTATATCCAATATGATATATAAATTATATCCAATATGATATATAAATTATATTATGAAGGGACAAATATACATTGGAAATGGCCAGAGAAGAACTGTTTTGAAACACGTCTTAAAGTGCAGTGATAAAGTTACCATAAGTTGGCAAACGACCCAGGTAGAAGAGTACAGCTAAGGGTAGAACAATGAACTGAAAGGGTTGGAGTTACACTGCCCGAGGGTGGACATAACAATGCAAATACGGACTATTTTGTTGTAAGTCGAGTGACGCGACTTCACTTGCTATGGAAGAATCGTGGGTTAAGACGTGATATTTTTTGAGTCCGTGGTGGAAACGATCGGGCTACATATGGCCGAGAAAGAAACAATATTTATATAATAACAAGTATTAAGAGATGATAGGCGCGGTCGCGTAAAGCGTAGCTAGAAAGGGCAAAATTTAGGAGGAATTCGTGTGAGTTCGACGGCAGGAAATATAAAAGAAATGAATAAACAAGTTCAATAAAAATTATGAACTCAAAGAAAACCTCTTATGTCTTACCACACCTGAGAAATATTACATGATAACATATCCTGGGTTTGGGCACCCACATCTCCACACCATTCCATAAATATCCTAAACCTTCATGCAGAATACGAACCCCCCTATATTTGGGAACTGCAGTCCACCGAGTGAACCTAAGCGCAAAACAGGAGTTTTAAAACAATTTTGTAATAGCTATTAGTAAAGTTAATCAACAGTTGGTATCGCACATAATTAACTGTATAATCCTTCGTTTGAATCTGTTAACTTGAGGAACAGACTTAGAAAGGGCGAAGTAGAGAGAAGTTAACCAGGACTAAATGGTCAGGGCACAAGGGACCTAACCAGAATCCCATATTATCGCGACGGCGACCGCTGCACGAGATGGAGTGTTACGTTTAATGACCCAGGACTGCGGCTTAATTCTCAGAGCTGAGCTTTCGGCTGCTTAGCTACATATGGAGCATAGAAATGAAGCTGTTAAATGTGGCATTATATTTAATTACGTCTGTCTCTCTGTTGAGGCTCACAAAGCCAGCTTGGAGGTCGAAGAAACCAGAGAACAAAGGCACTTCCTGTTCCAGCCTTTGTGTACACTCATGTTAACAACCATTTATTTGTTAGCGGCCTTTGGGAATGGTCCTGCAAGGTGCTGGTTTCTTTGTCATTAAGATTCATTTGGAAATTTCCCAAAAAAGAGAGAATATAGCATTTCTAGCTAATTGGCTACGGAGTAAAACGTTTTCCATTAGTTTCTTTAGCATGGACAAAGAACATAGCTCGAGAAGATGTTACATTCTACCCAAAAATTCAATACCGAGTTTTTCCTAGAAATACACACCATATAGTAGATAGAGAAAGAAGTTATTGTATTTCACCCCGAAATTCAATAGTAAATTTCACTATACTTTGAGGTCCACAGAAAACAAGTAAAACCTTTGTAGAAACAGGACCACGCTATGTGTGTGCGCGCGCGCGCGTGCGTGTGTGTGTGTGTGTGGATGTGTGTGTGTGTGTGAGAGAGCACCATAGCTTAAAAACAAAAAAGTCAGTTAAATACTAAACTATATATTTAAGTTCAGCATCTTCCAAGAATGCCACTGGAAGATTTTCAAGAAATCCGCCCACTCCAAACTAATCTTGGACATTTTCTGAAAATTTAGATTTTCTCAAAAATGGTTCAAAGATTTGCATTAAAATACAATATTATTAAACTATTTAGATTAAAAGTAATGGGTATATCTTGAAATTTTTGGAAATAGCCTCTGAGGCTCTCATTTATTTTTGGAGTACTTCTGTATATCCGATAAACCTATACACAAAATGTAGAATCTCGTTAAACAACACAGACTATGTCGGAAACAAATGTTTGTGGAGATAAATGTCTTGACGTTCCCTGAATAGGTACAAATGAAGCTTTTTATAAAAAGGACCGTGTGTGTCTATGTCATGATAGATAAATCTAATAGAGGACTAAATTTTATACCATATAAGTTCTCTAAGGCTGCGACATGAAAGTAAAGATCTCACTAAAACAGAATTTTTGACATACAAAGAGAACGGAACTCCAATGTTTTCACTTAGCGACCGGATTTTAAAAAAAATTACTATCTTTAGCTTAGTATATTCTGTTATTTTATTAGTATCAACAGAATAATGTTTATATTATGGTATTATTAGTTATCTTCTCTGTAAAATAAAGTTTGTAATCCTTGGACGTTAAGTTTACTTGTTATTATTATAAAATTATATTGTTTTTCTCTCAATTTTAATGCCCAATTACTCGAAAAAATACTCTTTTTATAATATTAAGAGAGGCCTATTTATTTACATAATAATTATTCATAATATTTAAATAAATTAAAGTTATAAATCAACCTATATTTATATAAAATTGTTCCTATAATCATAAGCATAAGGTACTCCTATGATAGCTTTCCTCTCTTAATATAAATGTTGGAAGTAAATAAAAATATCTCATCAAACGTGAAAAAATAAACGAAAAGAATACCATAATAGTAATCCTGTAAAAAAAATAAAATACATAAATATAAATCAAGTACTTAAAACTCTGATGTGTTACGTTCACACTACTTTCTCTTCTTATTTTGCAACAAACTATTCTTACAAAATCTTATCCTTCTGTCTACTTCATGCTAATCGAGAAAACTAGTCTACACTCTTTGCAAGCAGAAGGGAAACAAGGAAGAACACTAGGGTTAAAGCGACTGTCAAATCTTTTAAAAGCTGATCGCTATGTAATAGAAATTCGTTTTCTTTGCATGCCCAAGAGTAAAATAAAAGTAGTAGAGATGTTCAAATTCCTGTTTGAGAAAAGTATTTTAAAAATCTTATGTATTTCATTAACGCGACTTTCTCTACATCTCTCTAACAAATTATTTATAAAAAGCTTAATCTTCTAATGCTAATCAAAATAAAAATTTGCGTAAATTATCTTTATTACTTGCTTCCTTGTAAGCAGAGGGGAAATAAGGGAACACGCTAAAGCGACTTCAAATATTTTAAAATTTGGTTGCTATGGTTGCATTGCCAGGAGTTTAAAATTCACGTATATGAACAGTTTTAAGTTTTAAAATTGAAATCAATTAGAAGGAATATCTCAAAAATGGTCAGCTCCACAAAAGAATTGTATTCGGCATAAATGTTGTGTTTTAACGAGATTTACATTTTTGTGTGATAAATGTTTGTCTATATCATACGGTTTAGCGGTTATGCAATATTTATAAAACAAATTGATCTAGAATCAGGAGGTCTTCAAAGGCTATTCCTAAACAACTCAGGATATATATTTTATTTGTTTTGTGAATATTTTTAATGTTTGGTACTTTAATAAAAATCCTTAAAGTCAGTTTTAAGAGATCAAAGTTTTTGACTTTTTTCCATGTAAAAGGTAGTTTGAGGGGGAAGATTTTCCTCAAAATCTTCGTGTCCCATCCTTATTTGCCAAGTATGATATATTACCGACTTTTCGTTTTTGAGTTATCGTGTTTACAGACACACGGACACATAAAGAATTATTTTCTAAAACTGCTTTTTTAATGCAGTTAATTTTCGATGAAATCCAGGGATTAAATTTTTGGGCGAAGTGCAGACCCTCTTATACCTACGTACCATGTATTATGTATAGAAAGTAAAAATGAATTATGAAGTTAATTTTAAGGAATATCACGGAAATGTCCAATTCCATAAAAATGCAGGCATATGACATAAATTGTGTGTTCAAACAGGATCTACATTTTCGTGAGGTAACTTTTTTGTCTATTTCGCACAGTTTACCAGTAATGCAAATGTCATCCAGAATGAAGAGGTCTTCAGAAGCTATTCCCATAAAACTAACAGTATTTTAATCAAAATCATTTAATTTTGGAGTAATATCAAAATTCTCGATAATTTATTCAAGTAAAGAGCAGCTTTGAATGGAGGGATTTTCCTCAAAATCTTCGTGTCGCATTATTAGAGAATACAAAACTTATAGCAACTATAGCTCTTCATTTTTGAGTTATCGTGTTCACGGACATACAGACACTAATGAATCTTTTGCTAAAACTTTTTATATGGGGTACCCTAAAACGAGTATTACCAATATAATCTCGATATCAAATTTTTGGGTTGAGCGTAACACCTTCTTAACCTTTGTACTTAGTAGAGAAAGTAAAAATTACCTCCAATATTATATATTGTAAGAAAATGAGTAATATTACCTCAATTAGAGTAAAATGTGTTCAAGAATAAGTCTTCATAAGAATAATTTGTTACAGAATTTAGAGTTATGTTTATGGAACAAATAAGATGTTTTAGTTTCTCTAGCATGTTCTCTACAATGTACATAGTAGCTAGAGAAAGTATTGTCTTCCATCCAAAAATTCGATGTCGAACTTTCACGGAAAAAATGAGGTCCCCTGGGTCCCTCCCCTCAAAAAAGAATTGTTAGAAGGAATTGTTCTGTGGACAGTATACAGACTTTCAAGAAAATCCCCCACCATAAACTAACCTTTACATGGAAAAATGTTTAAACATTTTTTTGCTCATAAAATGGATTTAACGATTTTGATTAAAATATGTACATTAAGGATATTTACATCATAAATAGAATGTATATTTTGAATATTTTGGGAATTGCCTCTGGAGACCTCTTTATTCTGGACGAGTTTTGCAGAATTTTGCATCCGTAAGAGACAAAAACTTACTATACAAGAATTATAGACTTCGTTAAAACACATAACTTATGTGATATACATGCCTCAATTAAATCACATATCGACCATTTTTTTAAAATATTTGACTATCGCTTTAGCCCTTACTTACAAAGAGGCCAGTAATAAAACCAATTCTACCAATGGTTATCTGGATTAGCATGAAGTAGATTAAAGAGTATCATTTAAATGAATAATTTGTTTATGAAACACCTGGAGAAAGTTATGTGAATCATATTTTTTCCTTGGAGAATGTTTTGTGCATCTCAAGCTCTGAGGTCCTCCATTTCTGCCCAAAACTCTGTATATTCACAGTACTCCCACTGTCAAAGCTTAAAGGAGTAAAACAACATTTGTACCCCATTTCCTTCAATGCCTTCTACATAGTAATTCTATTATTACACTGACTTCCTCCTAAATGCGATCCGATTCAGGAACTTTAATAAAGCGTGGAAAATCTTCCGAGAAAACGGTTATCTACCTCGCCTGTGGTTTAGGATGGGGGCGGCCCAGGTTAAATAATCGGTGGTACAGCATGCCTGGATGATGACGGGGCAGATAGAAGCATCCAGTGTGAGACCAGTTTTGTAAATTTTGAAACATATTACTATACTCGATTTTTTGGTTATTAGTGCATATTATTATAGGTTCAACTTGAGATAGACATATTTAAGGGAAAGTGTTATTGGTCAAAACCAAATTTGGATATTTAGCAATTTTTTACCATAATGAAAACGTTAAAATACAATACCCACTTACAGTCATCCATTTAAATCGTCACGTGATATTGTTTAAAGCGCCGCATGGTGATAAAAACAACAGCAAATTGAACTACAAGCATTACATTATTTAATTACGGCAAAAAGAAAATAATGTTTTACACTTTTTGATCAATTTTCGGTTTAGGGTACCCTTAAACGAGTAAAACAACATTTATATCCCATTTCCCTCCAATTCTATTATCACACTCACTGCAACTGGTTTAAGGGAGTTGGCATCGTTTCCACTAGGCATTGTGTTGAGTATGTTCCTGTACACAGAAAGCAACTTTTCGTGTAACATCCACTAAGGTAACAGGGTGACAGCTGAGAGAGTGGAGGATAGGAGTCGGTAGAAGTTGGCAGAAACACAGACACAAAGTTTGGGAACCAGTGACACAGAGAACCGAGTAGCCGAATCACTCTCACTCTACCATGGAGCCAAAAGTTAACAAACTTATCTAGAAATTGTTATTAGAACACATATACCAAATTGAATGAGATTCCTCGTAAATGCGATTCGATTCAGGAACTTTAATAAAGCGTGGAAAATCTTCCGAGAAAGCGGTTATCTTCATTTAGGGTCTCGTAAATTTCAATGAAACTATTTCCGAGAAAGATATTTAAAGAGAGCTTATCATATGCCATTTTCTTGCCCTATCGTTAGCATAAATTCCTATTACAAGAATATTGAGAATCTAGTAAAACGCTATTCAAAGACAATTTAGATTTTAACGGGGAATTGGTAAAAGGTTTGTGTTTACAGACGAATGCCATAAAGGAATAGGCTATTACGGTGAGATGCCTCAAGATTGTTTCTCGCTTTTCGGAGGTCCTCGGTTTGAATCACGAATGTTGCACTACTAGGTTGGAATTTACTCTAACTTTCACTATGCTTCCTTCTTATTTATTCATTCATTTTTACTTTCTCTACATGTACAATGTCCATAGTGTATAGAGAAGGTACTGTAAGTCACGCAAAAAGTCGATACCGAGATTTCACCAGAAATAAATGTTTTGGAACCCTCCAAAAAAAATCATTTTTAGAAAAAGGTCCATGTGCGTGTGTGTGACTGTGTACAGCATAGCTCAAAAACGAAAAGACCGTTAAATACTAAACTGGGTATTTAAGTTTGGTATCTTAAAAGGATGAGACACGAAGATTTTTAAGAAAATCCCCTCAATACAACTACTCTTTACGTTGAACATTTTTCAAAATGTTTATTTTCTCAAAAATGGATCTAACGATTTTGATTAAAATGCCTTATGTTTAAGATATTTTTATGACCAGCGAAATGTATATCTTGGATTTCCTGGTAACGGTCTCTGAAGACCTATTCATTCTGGATGACTTATGTAACTGGGAAAACGTAATAGATGTACAAAAACTTTGTACATAAAAATGTAAATCTCATTAAAACACACAATTTATATTTTATATATACATATATATTGTAGAGTTAATCGATTTCAAGATAATTCGGATTATTGGTTTCAATTTTAGCCACTTTAACTTTTCCCAAACGGAAAGACTTCTTTCTTCTCGGTTCTCGTTTGTTTATTCCTGGCAAGCAAAGAGACTGGAATTTAAATTGTTTGACATAGCGACCGGTTTCTATAGGACGAGATTATCGCTTTAGCCTTTGCATTTTCTTATTTCCCTTCTACTTACAAGGAAGGTAGTAATCAGACTAATTTGCTTATGTTTATCTTGTTTAGCATGATGTGGGTAACAGATTAATGTTTTGAATAAAAGGTTTGTTTACCGAATAGCTAGAGGACATCGTGTGAATGAAACACATTAGATTTTTTCCCTTCTACTTACAAGGAATCAAGTAATAAGGACCATTTCTGCTAATGTTTATCTCGATTATCATGAAATAGATAAAAGAATTAGATTTTTAACAATAATTTGTTTCAGATATGTAGATAAATTCGTATGAATGTAACACATCAGATTTTTATAGAGGCGGCATGAACATGTTTGACCCCGTGTGTGCTCGCGTGGCAAATCACTTCCACCCCAACCTTTCTGATTTCCTGTTTAAACACACACACACAACCTCACGTTCGCTCGGTGGCGACGAAACACTGCTGTGTGCATTTGTGAGATGCTTTACACATAAGCAAATCAGACTAAACAATAAAATGATACTAGCACATAATTGAAATTATAGATAATAAAATAGGTGTTAACAAAGTTATCTAAATTCTGGAAATAATTTTAATCCACACTCACACTCACACACACACATATATAAGAATATATTG
Organism: Hymenopus coronatus; assembly: GCA_030762935.1. Lineage (NCBI taxonomy): Eukaryota > Metazoa > Arthropoda > Insecta > Mantodea > Hymenopodidae > Hymenopus > Hymenopus coronatus. The sequence continues at coordinate 60,192,062 of CM060891.1, forward strand.
GCTGACGTACCGTATAATTGATTTTTTCAATACAGCTAGTGACACTTTAATAACATTCAGAGTCACTATTGTAATGAATAAATATTTTAATTTAAATTTTCTGCAAATTCGTACAAAAAGCATGGGCTCCAATTGGTAAGTCAACAACATTAAGGGCCGCGCTGTGGCCGAGTGGTTAGACCACTAGCCTCTCACCTAGACGGCCGGGGTTCGATCTCCGGGTACTCCGGTTTCCCCCGCCATCGCATTCCACCGATGCTCCATCATCATTCATGTATCATCAGTGTCACCGCCTGCGGTGCCATTAGTAGTTAAAGCGGGTGTTAAACACTACAAAAAAAAAAAGAACAACATTAAATGACTCAAGATAATAATTATTTAATATAAAGGTTTAAAAATTGTTTGTTTATGTTGCCTGCAAATTTATAAACCATACTCTGCTTATTTTTTTTAAATTGATAAGAAATATGGAATATTTCAAACACTTGTATAAGTATTTTTTTTGTTATTTAATGCATATCTTCTTTTACTAAACAGTAAATTCAAAACTAAGAATCGCATTACGCCACTGCTCTGTAAGAGGGGTAACTACGTTACGGCTCACTGCCCTTCCTCCGAGAGTGCGATCGGCGTTCGCCCTTAGCTTATATAGAGAGCTTTAAGTGAACCAGATGACCCCGCGATAAAGTGTCGGGCTCGATTCAGGAGGTACCGGTTCGCTTCTAAAGCTGGGCCATACACTCTTACCGGAGAACCTGAAGAAAACCTGCCCCTACGCCGCTTTGTCCATCACAAAACCTACATACGCTCGCCTAGGATAAAATCTGGGCCGCCTAGGTAAGGCCTACCTCAGCTACGATGTAACTTATAATCTAGATCAGGATATAAACACACAAAGAGTGTGAGGAACTCTAAACGAACCTTGAAGAAAAAACATAATTAAGATTTTTTAAGGTTATGGCTGAGTCAGTGATAAATAATGGGAGATAATTAAGATACAAGCAACCGAAATACACATTTTACGATCAGTCAAGGTCTGTACGAGAGAGGAACGTATTAGAAATGAAACAATAAGAGAATGTATATCCATCATTAAAAGAAAAATAAAAATATATAAACGCTGGCCAGAAGAAAGAATACCCAAACAAGTGCTAATTTACAAGCCTAGAAAACGAAGTTCAATTTCACAACCCCCCCAAAAAAAAAGTTTAATTAAGGTTTAATGTAGCGTATATCTGATATAGAGCTAAACTAAGAGCGAGTTTAAATCAATTGCTCTGTTACACACCTAATTTGTTACCATAGGTACGTAATATCATACCGTACGTTCGTAGATCGACCGTGCTGCTCCGCGGTGGCACTGAACTAGGTGAGGTTTGGTGCGCCTACCGCCAGAGTTGCTGTAGCTACCGCTGGCAGGACATTAGAGTCGGAGCTGACATAAGGGAATGCGCGTGTTTAGAGTAAAATTGTGTTGTCCTCGACGATAATTGATAATGCTGGAGTACACTTTAGAACAATTTAAAATACTTTTCTGCAAGACGGTGTCGCAGAGAATTTCAACATAGGTTTGTAGGTGTTGGAATTCTTAGCAGGTCAACTGTACTTGAACTTATCAATAAAGTCAGATTACAGGGTCTTATTTGAACAAGAAACGTGTTCAACAATGCTTGATATAGCAGGGGCACTGTTAGAGTGCTCACCAGAGGTTAACATTTCCAATACGCTAGTTTTTTGGTAATGAGACTTCTGAAACTTAAGCCGTATAAGATAACCTTAGTTCATGCTTTACAACCACAAAATCTGTAAGTAGGTTTAATTATTGCAATTGATTTTGCAGTCCATTCATAATGGCAACGTGATCCACTTTTAACTTTACTTACTGATGAAGTGGTTTTACCTTAAAAGTTACGTTTCTACTTAGAACAAAAGATAATAGGCCTTCGAAAATCCCCATTTTATTCATGAAACAAAAGTTGGAGTTTGGTGCACACTAAGCGTGTAGAATTATCTGTCCAATATTTTTCGACACAACAGTTGATTCACTTTACGTAAATAGAGAGCGTGTCTTGCGCTGCGAGGCCTGTGCAGCCATGAGGGATCACCACATCCCATATTAACCACCCAACACCATTATTGTCATTGTGCTTGCGTAAAAAGGTGTACCGAGGTCAAAATTGTCTCTGTTTCTCACTCTACTGTATTCCAGATCATGTGATATACATTGGTAGCAACATATTGCATTATGTTTAACTTTTGTACACTTGTGTATTTGTACTTTTGTTTCCAATCCTCCGCAATGGTAGCAAATCAGTAATTATATGAATGCGATATCTTCCATTCACATGCCTTTCTCTATCTATTCTATTACAAAACTATTCTTACAAAAGCTTAGTCTTCCCTTTACTTCTCGCTAATTGAGATGAACATGCGCAGAAATGGTTGTATTATTTAGTTCCTTTCAAGTGGAAGGGAAATACAATAGGCTAAAGGATATTCAAATGCTTTAATAACCGGTCACTCTGTGATGTAATGTAAATTCCTTTCTGATTGCATGACCAGAATGAGAAAAGTGAATAACAATTTCCCATTTGAGAAAAATCTAAGTATTTGCATTTTTAAAACAAGAAATATCTCGAAATGTTTAGATGTAAAAAATAAAAGTATAAGACAAAAGTGGTATTTTAACGAGGTCTACATTTCTTGTGTAGTAGCTTTTTGTGTGCCTCTTATGGTCAGAGATTATTCCCAACAAATTTAAGTTACACTTTTTATTTGTAATATAAATGTCTTAAATATATAATGTTTAATAAAAATCGTTAATTGTTGTTGAGAAAATTAGCATTTTTGAAAATTCTTCCATATAAAGCGTAGTTTCGGTTGGGAAATTTTCCTGCAAATCTTTGTGTTGCATCATTCGAAGATGTATTTAAAGGACTTTCCGCTTTGGAGTTAAAGCTGCACCTACACGAACCTTTTCTATTTTTATTCATGGATCCTCAGAGCATATATTTTCGGTGAGACCCCGGTATCAAATTTTCGGTGTAATACAATACCATCTACTGTAAAAACAGCAATCTATCATCCCTGACTTCGGCTAGCCGTGGGAAAATGTATGTGATGAGATACACAGCGTATACTTTTCAGAAATTCCATTCCAAAAAATGCCATTTAGTTTCGTTATAAAATAATGTTGCACATTTGGCACTTCATACAGGAGGCTCGGCAAATGGACTTTTAAAACAACAGTATAGCTATTGTATTCCTGTGTGTGCTAGAATCTATAGGCAATTTGTTTTGTTGCCATTTGTAAAGGTAGCCATTCTGATAAGATGGCGGCTAGTCCTTGTGTGCCAGCACCCATTCATATTCACTGTAGTGTGTGTTTAAGCATGGAGGGTGCGCAATTATCAGATAGTTATCACATCCTCGATAATCAAGCCAGGATTGGCTCATATCCAAGGCATACGTCCTTAACGTCCATATCATTCTCACGTCTTATGACTGAAATAGACCAAATCAATAACATCAGATAACGTTACCCACTCATATTTGCATTCTCTAAAATAACTACTGGGAAGCGAAAATGTATCGCCTATTGATCTAGAAGTGCAATGTTGTATTTATGTTTCGAACGTCATTCGAATACTTTAAATGTGAAAATATATTGTTAACATTCATATCATTTCCTACTATACCACAAACAGCATTTAAAAAGACTATGCTTTTATCTACTTCTCATTAATAGAGAACACACTTTAAATGTACATTTCGTTGTGGGCATAAAAAGTCTTATGTGTTCCATTTACATGACATTCTCTCCCTTCTGAAAACAAATTATTCTTACAAAACATTATTCATTTATGTACATCATGCTAATCATGATAAACATTATTGCTTCCTTCCTTGAACGTAGAAGGGAAATAAGAGTAGACTAACGCAATAATAAAATCGTATTCAAACAATTGAAATTCAGTTATCTTAGCGTAACTAGGAGTAAAACAAAAGAGGTATTAAACGAAAGTATACTTCCAGTATGAGAAAAGTTTAAGTAGCTTAAAATTGAAACCAATAATAAGGGGTATCTTAGAAACGGTTAATTCCACAAAAATGTATACCTATAACACAAATTGTGTTTAACAAGATCTATATTTTTAAATAGTAAATTTTGGTCTATATTTTACGGCTTACCAATTATACAAAAGGCATCCAGATAACGAGATTTCAGAAGTTATTCCCAGAAAATTCAAAATCTACATTTCATTTGTCATGAAGGTATCTTAAATATATAATGGCATTCTAATAAACATTGTTAGGTATTTTTGAGAAAATCAAAATTGTCGAAGAATGTTTCATATAAAGGGCAGCAGGAAGTGTTACATCCTTGGAAAACAGTGAATTTAAATACGCATATGGACTTTGTGCTAAAAATACTTTTCTTGATTCAAAGTCCTCAAAAATGTATTTTATGTGAAATCTTGGTATTGAATTTTTGGATGGAACAAGTATCTTTCCTGTTTATTATTGTAAATATGTGCTATAGAAAGTAAAAAGTAAAAAGAGGCATATTTATATGAGGCAATGTTTTCAGACAAGGTTTAAGGTTAAATGGGATACATACTCATTAAGCGAATGTCACTTTGGCCACTTTATCCTCATTAGAGATGACGTAACGAGAAAACCCAACACGCCACATATTTGTGTGTTGAGACATACACAGGCCGCATGTGTATGCGCTCCACATGCTCTCGGATTCACTCATGCCAAAGTAATCCAAATGATGGATGGGCGAACAGACAGATGTCTGCCTGCTTAGGAAAAGTGACCGGCCCCGCTGCTGGATATGACTCTCTCTCGCTCCGTCTTTTTTTATCGACTCACTAGTTTTGTATAAAGCCACAGCAGTGTTACCAACTCCTCGGATATACATGAATTGCTCTATCCCAGTGGAAAACGCGTCTCTCGCCTCAGATCGACCTCCTCCCGTCTTTTACAAAACAGGAAGTGAACCTGTTCATCTGCACCACAGTACGCAGCTTCGGGTTATTTCCGATAACTTTTGTGATAACACCCTCCAGCTAGGAGAGACGCGATTGTTTCTGACATCCATGGTTAGTGTGCAAGCAGCTGCAAGTCCTCTGTTTGTATGCTGGCGTGCTACGTTTATTACTTTCTCCATTCCACCCAAAAACTCTGTGTTTAAATTTCACCAGAAATACACTAGTTTTGTCCAATCTTAATTCAAAAGTACAGAAAAAGAATATATACATCCACAGTTCTATATCTCTAGACAAACATACTCTCAGCATATTGAAGTAATTGGTCGGAGCTAGAGGCCAAACGTCTTCATTATTTTTAGACTAAAGAAGTAAAAAAAAAAACATCATCTCTACAACAAATTGTTGTTAAAAAGTTTAATTCTATTTACCTCATGCTAATTGAGAAACTATTAGCAGAAATCATCTTATTACTTGCTTCCATGTAAGTAGAAGGGAAATAAGGAAGTACCACAGGCTAAAGCGATAGTCAGATTGCTATGCTATTGAAGTTTCTTTGTTTGTATGGAGAGGAGATGACAAATTCGCTTAAGAGAAAGGTATAAGTATATTATAGCTCAAATCAATAACAAGGAATATCTCAAAAACGACCAACTCCACGAAAAAAATATGTGTATAACATAAATTGTGTGTTTTAACGAGCTCTACATTTTATTTTAAGTAAGTTTAGTCTATGCAAAATTCCGCAAAATACATCCAGAATAAATATGTCTTCACAAGCTATTCCCAGAAAAGTCAAGATGTACATTTTATTTGTCATGTAAATACCTTTAGTATTCGACATTTTAATCAAAATCGTTAGAGCAATTTTTGAAAATATCAAAATATCAAAATTTTTTAAAAATAATTTCCACCTAAGGGTATTTGGGGGGGGGGAATTTTCTTGAAAATCTTTATGTCGCATTCTTGGAGGATATTGAACTTAAATACCAAGTTTGGTATTTAGTTTTTGAGCTATGCTACCAACAGACAGACACACACTGACAGACATAGACAGGAACATTTTTCTAAAAATGCGTTTTTGGATTCAGAAGGTCTCAAAACATATATAATTTCGGTGCAATACAATCCCTTCTCTATACACTATTTTTTTGGTAGTGTTTAACGTCCGCTTTAACTACTAATGGCACCGCAGGCGGTGACACTGATGATACATGAATGATGGAGCACCGGTGGAATGCGATGGCGGGGGAAACCGGAGTACCCGGAGAAAACCCTCCCCAGCGCCGTTTTGTACACCACAAATCTCACATGCGGTCGCTTGGGATCGAGCCCCGGCCGTCTAGGTGAGAGTCGAGTGGTCTAACCATTCAGCCACGGCGCGGCCCCTGTACACTATGCTTAGTATGTGTAGAGAAAGTGATAAAATAACATCTTATATCTATATAAGACATTCAAATGTTATATTTGGAAATTCATTGTATACCTAGTAACAGTTTCGGCTTGTAGTCCGCTTACCCTCCCCATAGATCTGACACCGCTTAGGACTTACAAGTGGATGCCTAGGAGCCAGAGACCTGCCTGGGAGCCAACGGGAGAACCTGGAACGACTGGTGGGTCCATAGCCAGGTATGAGCATAGGCATGATATGAAATGCAAGCGAAATGGATGATAGGAAAAGTGATGATGGATCAATTGGCGGAATGAGAGGCGGCAAAAACCGGAGGACCTGGAGAAAATCCAATCAAACGCCGCTTCGTCCACCACAAATCCCACATGCGAGGGCTTGGGATCGAACCCCTAGGTGACAGGCGAGTGGTCTAACCACTCGGCTAACGCTCAGCCTAAATTTCTTTAATCCTTCGAACCATTTTCTATGTAAATAGTAGTTTGGGGTAAGAGGATTTGTCTTGAAATCCTTGGAATACAGTTAATATAAATACCAAGTTTGATATTTTACCAGCTTTTCGTTTTTGACTTATCTTTTTCACAAACTTACCTTTTTCTAAAATGCTTTCTTCTATACATGGGACGTGTATTTTCGATGAAATCTCGGTATCAGATTTATTGTGGAGTGCAATATTTTCTCCTCCTACGTAGCTGGTACTATGTAGAGAAAATAAATATGTTTTTAGGGAATATTTCAAAAAGCATATATTACTTATAGGTGAATAAAGTTCACAGGACCGCAGTTAATTACACATAGTATGATCTAATGCAAGGATGTGGAAATCGTGCATCTGTAGTGGCCGCTCTCGTTGCAAGGACTAGTTCTGGAACATAGCAGGTAACTAGCGGGCACTTTTCAACCAATTACACCAAGCACAACGACTCTCCAACAAAGGGCCTCTTCTGTACTCTCTGATAAAAACTCGCTTTAGTGTACGCACCACGGCTTTCTACATCACTGATCTTCATGCTTTTGCAATGGAGCCTGAAGTGACCTGCAAGTGTAATTTCGTTTGTTATACGTTTATTACATTGTTTTAACATTATTGTCTGTTAAATAATACCTAGAGGATTGTATACGCTAAATAAATTATTACATTAATTTACAAGGGGCAGGAAGTTTTACTTTCTCTAAATGTGTTATGAACGTAGTGTAAAGTAGTGTAGATAACGTAAAATTGGATACCGAGATTTCCCTGGAAATAGGTGTTTTGAGACCCCCTGAATCCAAAAAAACATTTAAAAAAGATACGCGTGTGTCTGTTGACAGCATAGCTCAAAAACAAAAATTACGTTAAATATCAAACCTGGTATTTAAGTTTAGTATCTCCCAGGGACGTGACAAGAAGTTTTTCAAGAAAATCCCCCATCTCAAACTAATTATATGTAGAAATATGGGAAAATTTAGATTTTCTCAAAAATGGTTCTAACAATTTTGATTAAAATACCGTGTATGAAGGATATTTATATGACAAATAAAATATATATTTGGAATTTTCTGGGAATAGCCTATGAGGACTTCTTTATCCTGGACACATTTTAATGAGTTTTTCACAACTGGTAAACAGTAAGGGACAGCCATAATATTATAGACAAAATTATTAGATCTCGTTAAAACACATTTGTGTTCTATAATTACTTTCTATAATTACGCGTACTAAGTACATAGTGTATAGAGAAGGTGTTGTAACACACCCAAAATTCTATACCGAGATTACACCGGAAAAATATTTTTGAGACACCCTGAATAAAAAAAAAAAAAAAAAGCATTTTTAGTAAAATGTCCGCGCGTGTGTGTGTCTGTCTGTATGTATGTGCGTGTATGTGTCCGTGGGCAGCATAGCTCAAAAACGAAAAGTTCATTAAAAACCAAACTTGGTATTTAGGTATGGTATCTTCCAAAGATACGACACAAAGATTTTCAACAAAATTCCCCCACCGCAACTACCCTTTACTAGAACTTTTTTTCGAAAAAGTTTATTTTCTCAAAATGGCTCTCAGAATTTTGTTAGATATATATTAAATTTATTTACCTGACAAATAATATGTATATCTTGAATTTTCTGTGATTTTCCTTTGAAGACTGCTTTATTCTGAATGAATTTTACGGAATTTTGCATTACTGCTAAACCGTAAGAGATGGATAAAAACTTAGCACACAAAAATGCAGAGTTAGTTAAAACACACAATTTATGTTATGTTTTCGAGGAGTAGAGCATTTTTGAGACATTCCTTGTTATTGGTTTCAGCTTTAAAAAACTTATACTTTTCTTATGCAGGAATTTGTAAATTCCTGTCCATACAAAGAAAGGAACTTCACCAGCTTTTGGCTAATATTTTAGCCTATGCTACTCCCTTATTTCTCTCCTACTTACATGGAAGCAAGTAGTAAGACTATTTATGCTAACTTTTTCTCGATTAGCATGAAGTAAAAAGAAGCATAAGCTTTTTAACAATAATTTGTTGCAGATATATAGAGAAAGTCGTGAGTATGGAACACATCAGGTTTTTAAAATATACTTTTCTTATGTGAAACTCCTGGCCATAAGAAGAAATGAATTTTAATCACAAAGCAACCTGCTTTAAAAAGACTATTAGCCTATTGTATTCCCTTATTGTCCTTCTACCTGCAAGTACGAAAGGAATAAAGAACCAGTTCTGCTAATTTTATATCAATTAGCATGAAGTATACAGAAGAATAAACTTTTGAACAACACCTTTTACATAGATGCAGAGAATGTCAAATAAATGGAACACATCATATTCTTCCGTTTCCATTCAGATGATGAAAAAAGAAGATTTTTATTATATTTAAGCTCTTGATTGTATTCCCTATTGCCTTCTGGGATGTCATTTTTTTTCGCACTATTTAATTATCACTTGAGGGGGAAATGGATTTTAAATCTAATCTCTAAGGATTTTTAAGCCAGCAACTTATATTTGTGTACACATACACTACATTACATATGAATAAACTCGTTGAAATTTCAACCAAGTATATTTAATAATTCTTTAATTTTAATTTTTTGTGTGTTTACATATAGTGTTTTAAATCTCGAAGTTTCTCCTACCATTTTGATGCAATAAGGCCAAAAACGTTACTGATAGTTTTAGAAACTATGATTGATAACACTATCACATCCTTTATATTTGATTTTTATAGAAAACAAACAAAATCTGATGTGTTCCATTCACATGACTGTCTCTACCTTTTCTGCTAACAAAGTTATTACAAAAAAGTATATCTTTTTCTACTCCAAGTTAATTGACATAAGCATTAGCAATATGGTCTTATTACTTAGTTCCTGATAGGTAAAATGGAAATAAGGGAACACGCTAGATAAAGCGACAGTCCATTGATCTAAATCGTCTCGCTCTGCAATTTTTATTGAAAACTATTTCTTTGCGTGGCCAAATTAAAACAAAAGAAACACGGATCCTTGTAAGATACTAAACTGCAATACCAAGCTTGATATTTAACTGAATTTTCAAATTTTAATTAAATTGTTTACAGACATACACACGTAAATCCTTTTTCTAAAAACGCTTTTTCTGATCAGGAGCCCTCAAAAGATGTATTTTCTGTACTTGTACATGCATGTTAGAGAAAGTAAATGTTGGTTTAATTTATGAGAAAATATGTTTTTTGCTCTCATACTATAACTTTCATTTAGTCTTTCAAGAACCATGAAAAAAATTTATAAAATCTGATATGTTCCATTCACATGACTTTCTCTACATCTTTGTAACAAGCTAGTGTTAATAATCTTATTTATCTATTATTTCATGCTGACCGAGTTAAACATTATTTTTAACGAAATAAAAAAGGATTACGATTTTCGTTTATTTTCTAAACATTAAAAGTATTTTAAAACTAAAACCAATAACAAGAAATATCTCAGAAATGGTCAATTACACAAAAAATGTGTATGACATACATTGGGTGCATTTTTTTTTTTTTTTGTTCAGCAACTTTTTTCTTATCGGTTATAGTTTATCAGCTATGCATAAGCCATTCAGAATAAAGAAATCTTCAGAAGCTATTCCCAGAAAATTGTTGATATACATTTTAATGGCCATGTAAATATCTTTAAATATACGGTGTTCTAATCAAAATCTTCGGTACCATTTTCTTCAAAAATCAAACTTTTTGAAACTTTTTCCATATAAAGGGTAGTTTGGGTGGGAGGCTTTTTATTCACAGACACACGGATACACACAAAAATTCACATACATGAGACTTTTTCTAAAGATGCTTTTTATATAGGGCACCCTAAAATGTATATTTCTGGTGAAATCTCGACATCGAATTTTCGAATGTAATTTAATGCTTCTCTACATTTTCGGAGTTCTCGTGTTCAGAGACACAGAAACACTCACACACGCACAAACACACACAGTACCTTTTCCTAAATATGCTATTTGTATAGGGCATCTTAAAACGTTTATTTCCGGTGAAATCTCGTCGCCTTTGGGTGGAATATAATACCTGCTCTGCCTACTACGTATTTAATATACATGTAGAGAAAGTAAAAAGTAGCACAGTTCAAGATATAGTTCAATAGAAAAGGAACTGGCAAAACCATGTTAATCAAAAGTCCTTTGACAGACTACCGACGAAAGCTCTTACACGTACTTATAGGCCAAAAGGAAGCAGAGATGCAGCATGGCAAAGGACCAGGTAGAAAGATAAATTCAAATAAACACATTTGGCGTGAAACGAAGCTATACTCCCAAACCTTGAAAAGCCAGAATAAAAAGTTCAATTATTTCTACAGTCATGGATTGATATATATTTCTGTCCTTATTCTTAAAAATCAGAGATATATCATCCTGTTAAGCTTTCTACAGGAGTTTCTTTCATTCCTGCAAGACAAACGTCAGATAATTTTACTCTACAAACTCTGAACAAAATGGAGTATTCATTCAACATTTTTACTTTCTTTACAAGTTTTATGTATAGAGAAGGTAATTGCACTACACCCAAAAATTCTCGATACCGAGATTTCACCGGGAATATATGTTTTAGGGTCCACTGTATCCAGAAAAAGAATTTTGAAGGTGTGTGTCCGTGTGACTGTCAACACGATAACCTAAAAACGAAAAATCGGTAAAATACCAAAATTTTTGAGAAAAATCCCCCATCCCAAAAAATCCTTTATATGGAACTTTTTTCGAAAATTTTGATTTTTTTTAAAAATAGCTCTAACGATTTTGATTAAAATATTGTATATCAAAGATATTTACGTGAAAAATAAGACGTATATCTTGAATTTTGTGGGAATAGCCTTTGAAGACTAATTTATTCTGAATGAATTTTACGGAATTTTGCAATACTGTCAAACCCCAAGAGATGGACAAAAGCTTACCACACAAAAAATGTAGAGCACTTTAAAAACACATAATTTATATCATATACATTTTTCGTGGAGTTGATCGTTTTTGAGTTATTCCTTGTTTTTGATTTCACCTTTAAAAACATATTTTTCTCATACAGGAATTTGTCAATTCCTGTCCATACAAACAAGGGAACTTTGGTCACATGGGAACTAGATTTTGACTATCACTTTAACCCTTATTTCGTAAGTAATAAGACTATGTCTGCTAAGTTTGCTCGATTAGCATGCAGTAAATAGAAGCATAAGTTTTTTAACAATAATTTGTCACAGAGATATAGAGAAAGTCATGTGAATGGAATACATCAGATTTTTCTTTCAGTATTCTTATAAATCTGGGTTTCTAAGTGTCCTTTATTTCTTTAAAGATCGAGTTTCAATTTATGCATTAAGAATTAAGTGCTGAATTTATAGGAACAGTATGGAATTCTAATGCAATCGCTTATATACCTTACATTGTATATATTGAAGATTTAAGCTCCTCGAAATTAAGGCATAAGTTGGTTTGGAGAAATGCAATTTTGCATTCGTGTTACTTTCTCTACTCACTCATGCTATATAGCTACTCAAACAATATTATAATCATACTATATACTCATTAACTATTCTTAAATGATCTTACTTTTACAAGTTTCTTTTTTAAGCTTGATAAAATTGAATTACATATTTACGCATTTTAATAGGTAATAACAGCGATAGTGAGATTTTTAAGTAAATCGCTATCTAATGACTAAAGGTCCATGCAATTTGCATGACCTCGAGAGAAAATGAATAACAACTGAGCCATTAAGGGACTATAAACTACTTGAAAATTAAAACAAATAATGTTTATATTTCGGTAATGGGCAACGCCACAAATATGTTATTTGACACAAACGGTGTGTTTAAATGAGGATTTTGTGTACTAAGGTTTTGTCTAGTTATCGGGGTAGCAATTTAAGATATGTGCGTAAAATGGTCTAACCCATAAAACCAAAAGTTTCTGATTACTGTGTCATATCGTGTTTGTGACAAATACTAATAATTTATGCATGGTATAATACCAAAGGCTTGGTTTAAGGAAGTATAAAGCTTATATTTCTTGCAAGCACGAACTCTTACCATATAATTATGGAAATCAAAGGCACATATCTCCGCCTAAACTCAAAGATGCACTTGAACTTTTCATTTATGTACCTCCAATTTTCATGAATATTATAGAAGCCTTTCATCTGCGACTGGTGAAATAGAGTTTCTCTTTCACTTGCCTGATATTGATTCAGTGTATGAATTAGAGCAAACAGGCCTAGAAGTTTTCAAAGTCAGTTATATTTAATTTATAATAAGGACTGATGTATTAAAGTTATATTTAAACTGTAACCCCTAAGTTCTGCTCATTTAGAACGTGGGATTGTTATGTTTTCTTTCATAAATACAATAAAGTAATAAAATACTTTGGATTGTGCATAAAAAGTAAGTTGGAGAGCGTTCTTAAATCTAAGTCTAATAGAATACACCAAGGTGTCAGCTAATTTTACTTTCTTGGTGTGTGCAAAACTTTTATTCATTTATTCTTTCTTTCTTTCCTTCTTAGTTTTAAGAAAGCTAGGGTTAGGCCGTTTTTACGCATATGCCTTTTAGTTAAATAAAGATACATTCAAAATAATACTTCACAAAGTAGTGCCATAAAATTCAGGATAAACATTTTGTCAATCACATATCTTAAATATGTGGTTTTAACCATAATTGTTAGCCTTTTTCAGAAAAAACATAAGAAAATCGCGTCTATCCCTTTATGAATATGGAATATGGATAGGGAAATTTTCTTAAAACACTTCGAGCCGTCGCCTTGGAGAATTTGTATTTAAATATCACGTTTATATTTATTACACCTTTAGTTTTCGAGTTATAGCATTCTCACACACACATACACACAATCACAGAAAGAGAGAACACTCTAAAAATCATATTTCTTTATCCTGGGAGAATGAAAACGCATATCGGATTTTTCAGTTAATTTTTTTTTGCTGAAAATACTTCCTCTTCTTACTATGCCTAAGCACTACAGAAAATAAAACTAGTTGAATTAGTCTTATAAGAAAACTAAGATTTTTTTTTCATATCGGTTTTTGGAACGCATAACTGTAAATTTGCAGAAAAATCTCGCGTATTCCAGACGTTTTGTTTCTTGGTAGGAGGAGAAAAAGGGATTGTTTCGAGTCCCCTCAACCCTGTATTTAGCGCTTGAACATTGTAAAGCTCTTGCGGAAGAGTGAAGTTGGTTGTTCGTCTGGGGACAGTGATAACATAGATAGAGTGACACATATCACGACCCATAAGCGCCAAGGAAACGTCAGAAACTGTTTAGAAGTAGCCCTAAGGACGTGGAGGGAACGCCGTCCCCAGTTCTTGCTTCATACCGCGTGAAAGATAAAAAGAGATTAATGGGCAGGCAAGTTAACTTTTTGCATTCCCTCACAACGATGGAACAAATACTGCTAATTTTGTTCCTCGGTCGATTAGAGCTCATAGCACGCCGCTGTGGTAATTCTTTACCTCTGCATTCCTCAATGCTGCCCGTCCTACAAAAAGCTCCCTCTATTATTAATGCGTTATTGCATTCATTGTGAGGATTCTTAATTCTTCTCTCTCTACCGCACTCTTATTCTCCTTATTTTCGATGCCCACGCTTGCCCATTTTCCTTTTCTATTACCTATCTGTGTAACTCTGTGTCATGCGATGTTTATAACTTTGCTACTAAAATTACCGTTTTTGTCACATTAAGAAAAATGATATGCAAAATGAAAGGTTTAATAGTACAAAACAGTACATGGGTATTCGTTCTGAGTTAGATAATTTCCTAGGTGAATAGTTTTCAATCTATTCCTATCTATGCTTCAGTTCTTGGGTAACATGCAAGATATTCCTCCTGGAGTGACGGAGACAGTGTTTTTATGTTCTCTAACCCTTTCTCCGAACTTTTTACTGCGGTCAGGGCCTATTAGTAGTTCTGATACTGGACATGAAAAGTTTACGTATGTTATACAGATTGTTAAAAGTATTAATGCCGATATTTATATTTACAATCATGAATAGTGTAGTGAACAGCTTTACACAATAGTTGCTTCATTAGTGTACTTATAACTTATTTATTAAAAGTAGTTTATTTTCATATCCCCAGAGTGCTTGGCACATACAAGACATACTGTTTATTTTCTCTGAGACTACGGATCGGAAGGAGTAACTTGAGTGGATGGGCCTTGCTATAACGAATGTTGTATCCGAACTGAGTTTGTATCATGTTTGAAAAGCCAATGAATTCACACTACCTGCGTCATGCGTTTAGATGTGCAATCATGGAAGCAAAACGTATAGTCTATACTGACAGGCGCTGTTCACTTCGCCGCGCAGTTAAGTCCACGCAAAATATATCAAGAAGTAAATTAAGTGATTCGTTCGTGGAAAACTGTTAAACGAAAACCAATCAAAATTAACACACCGAAGTGGATACACATTAATGTGCAATTAATCAAAAGTTTTATACCCTAACACCCTGAGGTGTTATAATTGATGTTTGTAGTCCACACCGACAATGGATTGTCGAATACAATCTTACATTGGAGACACATTGGGAGTTAGTGATATTCATCCAAACTTAGTATATGACGTGTTGTTTTATTTAAATTATTTAGTAGCGTAATGATGTTTTCTAATGCCTTAGAATATATTATGAGAAGAAAAAACTTTTAAACAGTTTTCCACAATTTTACAGCAATTAATCATTTACAATTCATCAAGTTTTGCTCATGGGTCCACCTTATTGTATATTTTACGACATTTTTGCTTTGGGAAGAAAAGTGTAACGGTTTTATACTAGTGAATAAGACAAATAATCCACATTAACACCACAAGATGGCGTGTTTTTATTCCTCTAAGCTGACGTGATTTTGTTTTTTCTTATAACTCGCTTTGCTAACTTATAATTCGTACTTCTCAACCAATTGCTAAGAAAGTCTCTGTAATATTGAGCTTGAATCCACTAAAATTATATTAAATCTTTTGCACTACAGCTCTTGTGGCCTTTGGTCAGCCACCGGAAAAAAAATTAATCACGAATGGCAGATGTTTAATCAATATTTATACGTTACTAGATACGTATAAAATAAAAAATGGGTTGTATATTTAAACGCCTATTATCTATTCTACACTAAGTTACTCTTATAAAATTTTATTTTCTCTCTATTTTATGCTAATCGTGATAAATATTGAGAAGAAATGATATTATTACTTATCTGCTTCTAAGTTCATAGAAGGGGAATGGAAACTACTGGGCTAAAGCAATAGTTAAATCTTTTAAAAGCGGATATTAAGTGACACAGTTGAAATTTCCTTCTCTTTGTGTGTCGCCCTTCGTAATGCAGCGGTTACCATGCTAGTCTCTTGTATCCAAGGTCGCGGGTACAAACCAGACGGAGGGCGATGGACTTTTCGAGCGTAAAAATCCTTAGCATGGCTTCCTGCGGAAGGGAAGTAAAGCCGTTGGTCCCGGTCGTAGATTTACGGCACGTAAAGAACATCTGAGCATAATTAGGCGGTCTTTAACGGCAAATATAAAAGGGGATGCTAAGAAGCACAGTGGCTATGTGAGCTCCATAAATGAAACTCCATTTAATTTTTTCTCTTTTACGACAAGGATGCAAACAGTGATGACTACTAATTTGGGAAAACTCTTAAGTGTTGGACATTTTAAAATCAATGAAAGGAGATATTAAATAATTGACTTTAAAAATTAACTCATATAACAACTAGTTCTTTCACTGCACTTAGGTTAGGTATTTTGTATTACCCTTATGGTGTCTGATCATTGTTTAATTATCTCAAAGATAAGCAAATAAAATGGAGTATTGCAATGGATACCAAGGCAAAAATTTCAGAAATAAAAGTGAGTATAAGTGATAACTTTAAACACTTCAGAAATAAAAGTGGGTATAAGTGATAACCTCCGACTATTATCGCCGGCAATGTATTTGTTTTCAGAACAGTTATAGTTATAACTCGGAACACTGTAGATAACCTTTCTAGAATGAAATGCTTTCTTCAGTCAGTAACATTGTGCGTCTTGACAGCTGACAGTTAAACATCAAGTACAGGAGGATTCTTTTTTCTCACTTCTTAATATCCTGAGGAGAACACAAATGATAGAACAGCTGCACTGGACGGCCCTTTGCTTGGCGCAAATCGAAACAGAACTACGTTACGGGGATGAGACGTTAAAAGGCTACTGTTCACCATATACCCTCAGCGAGGTATTTTACCGGAATGTGCCGTTGCGATATGACCAAGTTGTTACAGCGAAATAATATAAAATATATAAAAAATGTAGAAAACATGGCAGCAGTTGTTCCGATTTGAAGTATGAAGAGATAAGCAGCATTGACAGCAAACTATAATGTTCATAAAACTTAAAGGCATATGGAGGCTGGCCGCACTGATGCCTCCAGTGAATCATATATATTCCCTCCTACCAGCGCTGCCACTTCTGGCACACATCTTTCGTGTTTTCACTGAGAATATTATCTTTATTAATTACGCTTGAATATATACAGAGTGTACATAAATGAATATCGGGGTTTTAACTCTTTATAATATTTATTACATTCAACTTATAGTTATAAATGATATGTCAAATGAAAAAGCAACTCAAACAGTTTTGTTTGTGGCACAAGTGCGCATGTGCGTGCAATGTTTCTGCCGTAATCCGCTAGACAGCGGTAGTAGCAAAGATGGCGACTAGTAAACAGAAAGCGTTTTGTGTTTTGCAGTTTGCAAAGACCGAATCTGTAGTTACTGTGCAAGATCGGTTGTGATCCTCCTAGTGATGAAAACATTCGTAGATGGTATAATCAGTTTGAAGATATCGGCTGCCTTTGTAAAGGGAAGAGCACGGGACGACCAGGAGTAAGTGAAGAGACTGTTGAGCGAGTGAGAGAGTCGTTCACTCGTAGCCCAAAGAAGTCAGTCCGGAAGGCTAGTCGTGAATTACAAGTTCCTGTGTCGACTGTTTGGAAAGTTGTAAGAAAACGCTTACAGCTACGTCCTTACCGTTTACAGTTATTACAGGATCTAAAGCCGACAGACCACGGATTACGAGCCAAATTCGCAAACTACATGTTGTTTCATGACGATTTTGTGGAGGATTTTGTCTTCGTGATGAATCGATCTTTCACCTTAGTGGACATGTTAACACTCATAATGTGCGCATCTGGGCTAAGAAAATCCTCACGATATAGTACAAATGCAGCGAGATTCCCCTAAAGTGAATGTTTTTGTGACGTATCCCGGCTAAAAGTTTATGGGCCTTTCGTTTTTGGTGAACATACTGTAACTGGCACTTCTTAACTTGATACACTAGAGCAATGGCTCTTCCCTCAGTTGGAAAAAAATGAGCCAGAGAACTTCATTTTCCAGCAGGATGATGCGCCACCTCACTGGCATAACGAAGTACGCGATTGGTTGAACGTCATTGTACCCGAGCGCTGGATAGGCCGCAAGGGCCCCAATGACAGGGCTTGCTATGCATGACCTCCACGTTCTCCTGACCTAACGTCATGCGATTTTTACCTTTGGGGCTTCATCAAGGATCGTGTGTACGTGCCTCCGCTACCAACTGACCGGATTGAAGCAGCTGTTGCTACAATTACTGAATGCACACTTATCAACGTTGGGAAAGAACTCGGCTATAGACTTGATGTTTGCCGTGTGACAAAGGGTAGTCACATTGAACATTTATAAGCTTCTTGGTAAAAATATTTGCGTTGCTTTTTCATTTGACATATCATTCATAACTGTAAGTTGAATGTAATAAATATTATAAAGAGTTAAATCCCCGATATTCATTTATATATACACCCTGTATTATCAGATAATAGATTCGTTATAATTAGACAGACTCTGACTTTCTGATCATGGACGTACAAAAATCCTGTCTCTATGATACTTAGAACACGAGCTATGTACCCTTTAACTTCACGTGGTTATCGTCATTTAACATTCATTATAATGTAAATAGGTTGAAAAATAGCACCAAAATCTTTCTCAAAACACTTATCTCAAATATAAACGTACAGTAAAGTAACATACACAAACCACGCAATTTGAAAAGGAATGCGTTAAAGTTCAGTTAGTTTTAACAGTAGTGATGTGTTATCGTATATTAAAGTGGACGGGCGTGTTATACCGTGTTTCAAACTCGAGCTGAAATCTTATTGGTATCATATAAACTTATATTTCTCTTTGTATTGTCTTAACCGTACCTATCAAAGCTGGGACAAACGATTTTTCGAGTAACAAACATGAAATGATTCATTCTCAGGGCCAGTTATTCGCCGATAGAAATGCTACGTTCAAATTATGCACCAGGCAATACTAGTATACCTCAAGACTACTGGATTTCACGAGTCAAGCATGCAGAATAGCTTCACAAAATTGCCAGAAACGGCCCAATGGAGTCCATTACCATTAACTTAAGGGAATTAAGTGTTTTCAAAAAGGCAAGGACCCCCTGGACTGCTTGCTTTTCCATTGATGCATCGGTGAGATTTTAATGTTAAAGGGTGTTGAATATGTTATTTTATGGTTTCCCATAGACGGCGTTAAAATGTGTTCTTACAAACTACCAGTTACCACCGTTACACGCCTACTATGTTTGGCAGCAGTGCTCCGTGCGATCATTGGTCAGCTTTCATGTGCCTTTAAGTTTTGCGACGATTATAATTAATATGAGGCACGAGCACAATACTCTATAGAATCTCTTAACGGAACAACGGTATTTTAAAACAACAGCGTTGATTGGATTCGCACACAGATTTTGATACATTTCTTTGCTGGAAGGCTTTGCAACATTCTGTAAATCTGTTGATTCTTGATAGTTAAAAAGAACTATTTAATATAAGATTTAGAGTTTGCGATACTGCTAAATCGACAAATCCGTTAGCAAGCCACTCGCGCTATATTTGCGCGGAATGTGGGCCTCTCTCTCTTTGACTAACTGCTTTAAGGGAATGCATACGTAAAAATTGACCTAGATGTTTAGAAGCATTTAAAGCTTTTAAGTCCTTGAGGTTTCTATTTTAATGGTTGATGCAGTAGTTTTACGTAGGGGTAGTTTAAATAAATCACATGACCTTTAAAATATCCACCAACACACGGTGGATATATCAACTGCAATTTCAAGTATACAGTTTTACTTCCTCTATTTTCCACCAACGTTATATACAAGTATTGCATTCCACCTAAAATTTTATAAGGAGATTTCACTAAAAAAATATTTTGAAATCCAGCAAGAAAAAACATATGCTACATTAACATTACTTTATGTGCCTATTTTTCAAATATTATGCACACAAATGCGTATTTTTCTATTTACTTCACGTATGTTTATACAGGCGTTTTCAGAAATGTTTTTATTAATACCTACTTGCTTGAAGACACGCGTGAATAAAGAAGTTTACCAGAGTAGAGGACCTTTCAGTAGACGATTACTATGTAGTGTATTGACATTCCGATATCTTTGCTTAAATAGGACTAGGATAATGAATAAAGATTTCTCAAGTGAGAAATTTATAGGTATTTTAAAATTGAAACTATGGGTACGAATATCTCGGAAAGAGTTTATTTAAAAAAGTACCTGGCATAAATTGTGTGTTTTAAGTCTTTATTTTCAGCAAGATTTTTATCTATCGCTTATGGTTTACCAAATATGCAAATATTATTCACAATAAGCAGCAATTCAGAGGTTATTTCCATAAATTTCAAGAAATACATTTCATTTGCCTTAATAATGTCTCAAATATATGCTATCATAATCTAAATCGTCAAGATAATCTATGTACATCATTATTTGATGTAAAGGATTTTCCTATCGTATCCTTGGCAGATACTGAGCTTTATATTTAACCGAATTTTAGTTTTAAACTATGCTATTCATACATCCAGGGATGCTTTTCTAAATTTTTTTTTTCTCAGGGACCTCAAACTTTATTTGTGGTGAAATCTCGGTTTAGATTTTTTGGGTGGAATACAATAACTTGTCTATACTATGTAAGTTGTACATGCTAGAGAACGTAAAGTTACTTTCTCAAACAAATCTATGAATGTGTGTGTGTGTGTGAGAGAGAGAGAGAGGGGGGGGGCATTAAATGAAAGGTAGCATAACTACCAAACTTAAATATGGCGCAGGACTATATTCCTAGGTTACCTGGAGGTCGGGCAGATAAACAGAGATAAGTAGACTCGGCATCGCCCTCACACACATACACAGTCAGGTTTATTCCATATAGCTTTACCCCGCATCTCTTAGCGGTCACGTGAACTAGTCACCGCTCATTGGTTGCTGTTGTGGAAGAGAATGCTATGCAGCACAAACTAGCCTCTTACCTATATGATTATTAGTGAATTTAATTCATTTATTTCTTATCATAACATAGATACCAAGTATGTTATCTCACTCTCTCTCTTACTCTCCCTCTCTCTCGCTCTCTCTCTCTCTCATATCTCTTCTTACACACACACATTTATTTCTAAAATCGGCTTTACATTTTGATAAATGAGCATTTCTATATACATTTTATATGAAATATTATGATAGAAATCAATATGTGTTTCCTCTACCAATAAAGTACATAGATGAGAAAGTAAACATTTTTATAACTATTATTCCTCGGCCTCAAAATTTGTATATTTGCTTAGTAAAGTTGCATATTTTTATCTCTGACGGTTTGCTATATATGCTTTTTTGTTTCTGTCACTGAGTCACATCTTGGATACACCGTGTACGAAATATTCTAGAAGGTTTTCATTGTCAAAGTACGAAATATTCTAAAATGTCTGCATTGTCAAATCTAGTATATAATAAGGTTTTCCTCATTAAAGTTTGCCTATGACCAAGTACGAAACGCATCAGAAGTTTTCCACTATCAAATCTTGAGCATGATCAAACTATTAAATCTTGTGTATTATAAACAATTCAGAAGTTTTCCACTGTAAAATCTTGCAAATGATCAAGTTCGAATCATTCTAGAAGTTTTCTATTGTCAAATTTTGGATATGATCAAGTACGAAACATTCCAGAAGATTTCTACTGTCAAATCTTGAACATGCTCAAGTACGAAACACTCCAATAGCTTTCCACTGTAACACCTTGGATATGTCGAAGTGCGAAACACTCAAGAAGTTACCTAGTGCAAAATCTTGGATATGATCAAGTACGAAACACTCAAGAAGTTTTCCATTGTAAAATCTTGGATATGATCAAGTACGAAACACTCAAGAAGTTTTCCATTGTAAAATCTTGGATATGATCAAGTACGAAACTTTCCAAAAGTTTTGCACAGTAAAAATCTTGGATGATTAAGTAGGAAACATTTTAGAAGTTTTCCACTGTTAAATATTGGATATAGTGAAAAACTGTTAAATCTTGAATATGATCAAGTACGACACATTTTAGAAGTTTTCCACTATTAAATATTGGATATCGTCAAATGCATAGCATTACAAAAACTTTACATAGAATACAGTAAAGCGCGGAATACAGGTCAGGGATGCATCGAAGCAGGAGGAAATCAATTACAGCTATTTTTGTAAATGTATCTTTGTATTTTTGAAATGTATACACATTAACTAACTACCATATGAAGGGTTTCTCATGAAGAATAGACTGGTAGAAAGGATTTAAATTATTTTAATCGTTCATTAATGCCTCAGGGGTTATCAGGACAAGGATTTCAGCCTCTTTACTCTATGGCCTTATTCAAGCAGTAACTTCCAAAGTAGATTATGTTTAATATCTACAGTAAACATGCGCTGCTTTTGCTACTAGAGAAGGCTGGTGCTTGTAAAAGCAAGTTGATTTGCGAAACATGTAGATTTTCGCCAAATAGTTCATAACCAGTCAAAGAAATTCCAATCACTAAACCAGGGCGAAATTGTTGAAATGTTGTCGAATAGGTTGTTTTGTCATACACAACAAATCATACAACAAACCACCACATATTCCTTTTCAGTCTGCGGATCATCATGAGACCGTCAGTGATTCTTGGTCACTGTATTGTGAATTTTACTTATGTGCTAATGTTGCTTTGGATGCAATTAAATTAAAGTTGGTATGACTTAAAAGTGACAGCTTCATGTAAGTAGATTTACTGGTATATAAATGAACTCCTGTGGAGTGAAATTCAACTGATAAGATCCTGGCAATTGACAGCGTCGTTAAGTTATTGTTATTATTATTATTATTATTATTGTTACTATTATTATTATTATTGTTACTATTATTATTGTTAGTATTATTGGCTTGAGAATTTCTTACCTTGGTCATAACAATTATTAGTGATCCAGTTTTCCTCTGTTTATGGGCAAAGCGAGAAGAAATGCATAACTTTCAATTGACATATATTTATTTTTGTGGAAGGCTTTTGAAACTGAAAATATTTTGTTTATAGCATTTTATCACCTACCTATTGCAAATTTAGTTTTCAAAATTTTAACAATTCCAAAACTTTTCTATATTAATATTATTACAATCTCCTAAGCTTTGCAATCACGTTTCAACAACAATGAATTAAACTCGTAAACAATTATTTAATTTCTTATTTAGTGACAATTGTTACTCATTCACCAGCAGACATTTTGTCGTTTGCTGTGATCCACAAAAGACTACTCTTAGTCATATTTTTCAAATATTGAGCATAGGAAGCACCAGGAAATTAAATTTTAAAGTAATTCAATAATTTAAAGTTCCATCATACAGAAGCATGAGATCCTCTTCGCGTGTGCACTAAATTTGGAACTAAAATTCTACTCGCGCTTATACTTAGTTTGGAGTAGCAATCGACTCTTCTCAGGCATTTTAACGGGCTTGGGCTTCGCAGAGCCAGACTACCTGGCGACCTCTTAAGTAATAAATCTTTGCAGAACTGTAGTTATTTTGTAATATTTCGTACAATTCTAAAGGGAAACTGCAATCGCTCAATGCAATTTATGTGCTTTGTTGAATGCTGCAAATATTTGTACGCATATAATTCTACGCGAATACATTAATGTACGTGAAATATCCAAGTGGCCTTTTCCATACTTGTAAAAAAAGGCTCTTTCTTTTTTGATAACTAGCTTTACAACGAAGAAAATCAACACGTAACTATGATACTTATTGTTAGAAAACAAAATCGCGTAGAGAAAATCAAAACACTTATACGCGACGAAACCACAAGGAATGATAAACATTTGCATCCAGCGATTTCAACTTCGAAATGCTACAGTACAAAAACATTTGGACATCAAGTATTACAAAGATGACAAGAAATTCACAAAATGTCGGCAGATTTTGTGGTTAGGATATGAATATTGCCTCAAGCATATTATACCTACCCTCTGAGTACTCTCATTTTATATTGTAAATAAAGATATTGTGGGTTATACTGTTAAAAGTTACCAAACTCGAAGTCTTCCATGATATTTATGCGAGGAAAGCCGACATTGTTTGAGTGTTAGCGCAGGAAGATCGGGTATGCCCCTTTCTAAGCTGTTAAGCCGTCTGCAACACAATGCAGAATGTTCCAGGCCTCGTTAGGAGTGCCCTTCTACAGCACGGCAAAGGGCATGATTATCGCCATACAAGTGGTCGTTTCACAACCTGCTTTATTTCGGCAGAAATAGTCTTTAGCATTTCGCTTTCATGCAGCTTTCTATTTAATCTGCGATTCTCTGAAAACTAGTTAACTAAATTCGCGCAGTTTTAAATTACTTTGATTTCGCACCAAAGCTGTTGGAAAATAAATTTATGTATTCTATTTATATCACTATCTCTCATTTCTGTAACAAATTATAATTAAAAAGCTTATTCTTCTATGAATTTCATGCTAATCAAGAAACACATTAACAAGAATGGTCTTATTACATACTTCCTTCTAAGTAGAAGATAAATAAGGGAATACATTAGGCTAAAACCATAGTCAAATCTTTTAATGGTTGCTATGGGATTGAAAGCCATATCTTTGCATGGCCAGGAGTTAAAAAGTTCCGTATAAGAAAAGTTTAAGTATTTAAAACTGAAAACAATAACAAGGAATACCTCGGAAATGGTGGACCCACCAAAAATGTATATGACATAAATTATGTGTTTTAATGAAATTTACATCTCGCATGTAGTAAGTTTTGTCTATCTCCAGTCTATTTACCAGTTATGTAAAATTCATTCAGAATAAAGAGGTCCTCTACAGTTATTCCCAGAAAATTGAAGATTTGCAATTTAACTGTCATGTAAATATCTTTATTTTCGCAATAATTTCATTATATTAATCAAAATCGTTAAAGAAATTTTTGAGAAAATCAAATTTTCGAAATTTTTGCTATCTAAAGAGTAGTTTTAGTTTGTGGGGGGGGGGATTTTCTTGAAAATCTTCGTGTTGCATCTCTGGAAGATACTGAATTTATATGCCAAAAAATACTGCCCACAGAAACACACACACACACACGCACACAGACACACATTTTTCTAAAACGGCTTATTTTTTACTCCAGGGGGCCTCAAAACATGTAATTCCGATGAAGTCTTGGTATGAAATTTTTGGGTGCAATACAATACCTTCTCTATACACTGTGTACATAGTACGTGTAGAGAAAATAAAAATGCTATGTGTTCCATTTACACGGCTTTCTCTACCTATTCTGCAATAAATTATATTCTTCCTCAAGGTTATTGTTCTATGCACTTCATGCTGATCGAAATAAGCATTAGCAGATATGAGTTGATTACTTGGTTTCTTGCAAGTAGAAGGGAAATAAAGGAATACGCTGGACCAAAGCGATAGTCAAGTGTTTGAAAGCTATCTCTGTGGGATTGAAAATATGTTACCTTTACATTACCTGGAGTAAAACAAAAGATATATATGAGCGAATGAAGACTTTCCGATAGAGAATATACAAGTGCTTTAAAAACCTGTCTCTGGAGTGTGTAGGCAGCGTGTCTATTTCACATTCAAGAGGTGCCGAGTTCGAATCTCGTTTGGGTGAGTTACCCGGATAAGGTTTTTCCGGGGTTTTATCTTGAGAAGACGAATGTCCAGTAACTCTTAAGCTCTATAAACTCCCATTTCATTCATCTGATATGTCCTGCCAGCTTAAATGGCGTTAAATTCATAAGTAAAAAATAAATACCCTACCAAAATGTATATGACATATTATGTGTTTTAATTAGATACACAATTTTTATGTGGTAAGTTTTTGTGTATCTCTTATGTTTACTAGTTATACAAACGTCATCAGAATGAAGACGGCTACAAGAAATTCCCAGAAAATTTAAGTCTGTTTATTTATGATGCAATATTTTTACTTTTTCTAGCACCTATGTATCTGTGTGTGTGCATGTCTATGGATAGCTTAGCTCAAAATCAACACCGTTAATTACATTTCATATCATCCACTTGTCATGTTCATGCCTGGCTAAGGGCCGACATTCTGTGGTTTCGTGCCGTTGGCTCCCGACAGGCCTCTGACCCCTGGCATTGGCTTGTAAGTTCTAGCGGGGTATCATTCATACAAATACGGGGAGGGCGGATTATGAAACGAATCTTTCAAGAACGTGACACGAAGATAAGACCACAAACTACCCTTTACATGGAAATGTTTTTGAAATTTTTGTTTTTCTCAAAAATAACTATATCGATTTTGATTAAAATATCCTAAATTAAAGACATTTACCTATATCACAAATAAAATGAATATTTTGTATTTGCTGGGAATAGCCTCTAAAGACCTCTTTATTCTGGATGACTTTTTCAGAATTTAGCATAACTGTTAAAGCGTAAGAAATAGACAAGAACTTACTACACAAGAAATGTAGAACTCGTTAATATACTTGATTTATTACACCTTTTTCTTGTAGAATTGGGCATTTTTTTAGATATTTCTGGTTACTGGTTGCAGTTACAAAATATTTGGCCAACTTTTCTCAGCGAGACCTTGCAAAGCTTATTTCCTTTCTACTTACAAAGAAACAAGTAATAAAACCTATTCTACTAACGTTTATCTCTATTAACATGATGTAAATAAAACAATTCTATTTCGTAAGAACAGTTTGCATTTGGAACAACTAGAGAAAGTTATTTGAATAGAACACATCAGAGTTTTAGAAAAAGGTCCATGTGTATGGGTCTTTCTGTATGTAAATGTGCCTGTGGACAGCATAGCTAAAAAAATCTGATGTGTTCCATTCACATGACTTTCTCTACATCTCTTCAACAAGCTATTGTTAAAAAGCTTATACTTCTAATTATTTCATGCTAATCGACAAAAGATTAGCAGAAATATTCTTATTACTTGCTTCCTTGTAAGTAGAAGCGAAATAAGGGAGTACCATAGGTTAAAGTGATAGTCAAAAGCTGGTTACTATGTGACAGAAGTTCGTTTGTTTGTATGGACAGGAGATGAGAAATTACTGTATGAGAAAAGTAAATTTTTTTAGGTGAAACCACAATCAAGGTATAACTCAGAAACGATCAACTCCGCGAAAATATGTATATAACTAAAAGTGTGTGTTTAACGTGGTCTACATTTTTGTGAGGTAAGTCTTTCTCCATCTCTTACGTTTTAGCAGTTATGTAAAATTCCGTAAAATTCATCCAGTATAAAGTAGTCTTCAGAGGCTATTCCTAGAAAATTCAAGATAAACATATTATTTGTCAAGTAAATATCTTTAATATACGATATTTTAATCAAAATCGTTAGATCCATTTTTGAGAAAATCAAAATTTTCGAAGATAGTTCCATTTAAAGGGTAGTTTGGGGTGGGGGGGTTTTCCTCAAAATCTTCGTGTCGCATCCCTGAAAGATACTAAACTTAAATACCAAGTTTGGTATTTTACCGACTTTTCGTTTTTGAGTTATCGTGTTCAAAGACACACGGACATACAGACCCACTAACATACTGACACACAGACACACGTACACACGGACACATGGACACACATACACGGACCTTTTATTGAAAATACTTCTAATGGACACAGGGGACCCTAAAACATATATTTCCGGTGAAATCTCGCTATCGAATTTTTTGGTGGAGTGCAATACCTTCTCTACACACTATGTACGTGTAGAGAAAGTAAATATAGTTCAATAACAAACTTGGTATTTAAGTTTAGTATCTTCCGAGAATGTGATATGACGATCCTTGAAATACCCTTTACATGGAAAAACTTCTGAAAATGTTATTTTATCCAAAAAAAATGGCTCTAACGATTTTGATTAAAATGAAATGTACAATTTGAATCTTAAGATCTCCCCGTTCTGGAAGAATTTTGCATAGCTGGTAAACCGTAAGAAATAGACAAACACTTACTACATAAAAAATGTAGAGCTGGTGAAAACACACAATTTATGTGATGTATATTATTTGTACAGTTTGCCATTTCCAAGATATTTCTTGTATTGGTTTCAATTTTAAACTACGTAGATTTTCTCAAAGGGAAAGTTTCTTTCTTTTCACTTCTCATTTGCTTTACTGCTGGCTATGCAAAGCCAACCGAACTTTAATTCTTCACATAGTGATACTTTTAAAAGATTTGACTATCGCTTGAGTCTAGTGTATTTCCTCAAATTACTTCTGCTTAGAAGGAAGCAAGTAATAAGAGCATTTCTGCTAATGTTTATCTCGAATACTTAGAATGTTAAAGATAAAAACCCTTTTTTAAGAATAGTTTGTTTGTAGAGCAGGTAAGGTAGTGTCATATGAATGACACAACATATTTTTTATTCAGAAGTCCTCAAAATATGTATTTCCCGTGAAATCTGGGTATAAACTTTTTGCCTTCTACCTTCTACCTACTCCGCCAATACTTGGTAAAGAAAGCAAAAAAAATAAATGTATCATGCATTTAATGTAGTAAAGAAACATTACAATTCTAAAACGTACTAGCTATAACTTTTATCCCATGATTTAGATCATATCGATTGGGTTATTAAATGGTGTTAAATATATCATCATATATATTTAACTGAAGTTCATGTAGTTTATATACAAGGGCTACCATCCGAACTTGCCACAATATTTCTTAGATAGGAAAGGGAGAAGAATGACTTTTATAGAAACGATGTGGAGGGAGATCTCATAAATATTTGACGCGTGACCAAAATAATCTAGTAAGGTAAAGTTACTGCACTGGAAATGTTTTCTCAGTTTGGAATTGCTATGCCTTTTACTTTCGTCTTACTTTAGCATTCCGATGCTCATAAGCATAAGTTTCTGCGTTTCTAGCAGAACTCAAACATGAAAAAAATGGATATGGAGTTTTGTTTATGGACGCTCTTTAACTGCTGTGGTTTTCGGAGTCCCATTCTATACTCGGCGTGAAAGACCACTTAATTTTGCTCATAGGCCTCTTTTTCAGACTTAAAGTTCTTTTACGTGCCATAAATCTACGAGACGGGACAAACGGCTTTACTTCCCTTCCGAAGGAAGCCATACTTAGGATTTTTACGCCTGAAAAAATCCATGGTCCTCCACCGGGTTTGAACACGCAACCTTGGGTATATGAAGTTAACATGGTAACCACTATGCCACAGAGGAAGCGCACTAATTCCGTAATCGCAAAAGCAATTATGCTTATGTTTTTTCGTCAGTTGTTTCAAGTTTTAAGAGCAACATCATATGTGGTTTTAAAATGTTGTTCATTCAAAATTGTGTTCAACAAAATCAAGTTACAATTTTAAGCTTTCTCTATATATATATGCATAATGGCTCCTTCCATAAATTTGGTACCCGGATTTCATCGACAATCCAGATGTTTATGTCCCCCGAATCAAAAAAAAAAAAATAGAAAAAGGTCTGTGTGCGTGCGTTTATGAACAGCATAACCCATAACCGAGAAGTTGATGAAATGAAATACTTGGTATTTAAGTACTTTATCCTCCAAGTATTCGCTCGAAGATTTTAAAGAAAAGACCCCACTCCAAACGACCTTTAACAGAAAACATTTTTTGAAAACGTTGATTAACTCAAAAATGGCTTTAATCAGTTTGATTAAAATATTTGTTTGCCATTTTCAAGTGCCTCTTGAATTTTTTGTGCATATTCTCTAATATCCTACTCATACTGACTACATTTTGCATAACTGTAAAGCGTACAAAAGATGTAATCATACAAATTGGTAAAATATTTCCTGATTTTACGAAGTTGTCATTTCACTGATTATTCTTGTTATTGATTTAATGTTTTAAAATGGGATTTCATTATTCGTGTTTCTTTCTTTTGGTTAAGCAAAGAAAGTATAAAATAAAAGCCATCAAATAGCGATCAGCTCTTAAAGAAAATGATATTGCTTACTAAATTAACTATTCGCATATTCCCATTGTATCTATAAGAAAATATGTAATAAAATCATTTATATATTCTCGATCAACAGGAATTACTTAAAAAATAAACAGCTTTAGAATGATTTGCCTAAGAATGTGTAGAAAAAATCTGTGAAATATAATTCTTCTGGTATAAAGGATATGTGTAATATGGAGTCTTACTGTGTTGATAAAGGTAGAGAAAAAGTTAGCAGAAATAGTCTTATTACTTGCTTCCTTGTAAGTAGAAGCGAAATAAGGGAGTAAAATAGGTTAAAGTGATAGTCAAAAGCTGGTTGCTATGTGACTGAGGTTCCTTTGTTTGTACGAACAGGAGTCCACAAATTTCTGTATGAGGAAAGTATAAGTTTTTTAAAGCTGAAGGCAAAAACAAGGAATATATCTCAAAAACGATCAACTCCACGAAAAAAAATGTATATAACATAAATTGTGTGTTTTAACGTGCTCTACGTTTTTTGTTAGGTGAGTTTTTGTCCATTTCTTACGGTTTAGCAGTTGTGCAAAATTCCATAAAATCCATCCAGATTATATTCAGAGTCTATTCCGTGAAAATTCAAGATATATATTTTATTTGTCAGGTAAATATCTTTAATATATGATATTTTAATCAAAATCATTAGAGCCAATTTTGAGAAAATAAAAAATGTTGGAAAAAGTTTCATGTAAACGGTATTTGGGTGTGAGGAGATTTCCTTGATTTGATGTTTAACGGTCTATTTGTTTTTGAGATATGCTGTCCACAGAC
Organism: Hymenopus coronatus; assembly: GCA_030762935.1. Taxonomy (NCBI): domain Eukaryota; kingdom Metazoa; phylum Arthropoda; class Insecta; order Mantodea; family Hymenopodidae; genus Hymenopus; species Hymenopus coronatus. Next base: position 60,223,034 of record CM060891.1, read on the forward strand.
ACACACACACATGGACCTTTTTCGTAATGGGAATATACCCTTTCCCTCACCTTTTTCGCTGAATTTCTTTCGCTGAATCAGAACATTATGCTAATAATAAACAATGAATAGTTATAAAAACATGAGTTGTTCTATTATAATTAAGCACAATTGAGTATTATATATAAGCACTGTCTTGTAAAATAGATTTGAATATGTAGGTATTGGTTCTTAAAATATGCAAATGTATTTGTTGAACTTAAAGCCAGTCACCATTCTTCTATATGAAAATATAATAAATATGGAAATACATGTGTATTATTTTCATTTTGAATTTGGTTTGCTACATATTTATCTCAACTCGCAATTATTGTAGAACATGAATACTCTTTATGTTGCAACATAACTAGTACATTTTCTTATACTGGTAATATCATGTGAAATAACTGAACAGTTACTACTTTTAAAAATCTATAACATCATAATAAAAGGATAAAGGACTTCCATAAATACAAACAATTTAGTATGGGGTGTTTAATTAAAACAACACAGATTTGTTTAGGTCTATTGGCCTCATCACAAGCCTTTTTAGAAATACAAAAGAAAAAACTAATCATCGCCTTTATCGCCCAGCACGGTTCTGTAATTTCTGAATCACTATAACGAGAAGGGTGCTCACAACAACAGCCACCAACAACTCGACCAGAATGGTGATTGGCTGCTCCAGTCCACTCGAGTTTTAAGGGTGTATAACAGCAAACATCACATCCATTCACGATTAATGAAAGGCCATAGACAGGGTTGTAGCTTGTGCCCTACTTTATTTAAAGTATACGCGCAGCAGGTAATAAAACAAAGGAATTGATCCTTAAAGGTGTCGGGATACCAATTCAGGGTGTCATTCATACAATTCACAAGTGAACAAGTAGTGACAATTCAGAATCTTGAGGATGTGAAATATATGATGAGAAAACCTTTAGACGCTTTAGAAACAGGAGGACTGACAGTAAATATGGAAAATATAGAATACTTTGTAATAGGAGGAAGTAGAGGAGATAATTCCTTACAGCTGTAAAATATTTAAATATTTGGTGTCAATTATGTGCAAGGAGCTGCAAAGTTGCTCTAGGTATCAGGTTAGTTCAAACACGAAACTCTAGGAAAGTTGAATGGGGTACTGTCGAGTAGTACCATGTCAAATATTGTAATAGCTTACAGAGCTGAGGAATTGACTTTGTTATTGGGCCAAAAATCTAAGATCATGGTGGTTGATTTTGTCAGGGATTACAGGTTAGAAACAATGATTAGGTGAGACAGATGATGGATATAGAGAGGACAGTTATGAAAAGTATCTAAAAACAAGCTCTTCAGTAGTATGGTCATGTTAAAAGAATTCAAGTGGGTAGGTGACAAAAAACCGTTTTACAATGATCAACTGGAGGTATAAGGAAGTGGGATAGGCTTAGAGCAACTTGGAGAGACGAGACATAGATTGATGAGTGATCGGTTCTGGAGGAGGATTGGATTGGATTGATCGTAAAGAACAAGTTAACTGCTAAAAGGTAGGAAAAAAGTAAAAAAGAAAGGCAAACATAACACCAAGTTGAACAACGATTACATTGATCGAACTAGTAGTCCTGTAGTAAAAGTCGTCAAGCTACGAAATTGTACTCCCTGAAAAAGTCACTATCGTTGGTCCCAAGGGTACTGTTCTAGAAAATAGACTTCGAGAAGGGGGCTATCAGGAGTAGTGTCACGTGCATTTGTCCATTATAGGCTGTCGACAGAAAACAGGATACGGGCCTGTGGACTGTTAGTAGTTCCACCATTGGAACTTGCCGCGAAGGGCAATGATAAATGTTGTTTACTCAATTACAGTACCTAGCTTTATAATTGATGCTGTTGGCTTGTTGGCGCATCTTGTAGAGATTATATATTATAAATCTGATGAAAGATCTGACCTTTGTCTGTTCTGCAAACAAAACTATTCTTACAGAAGATTATCCTTTTATCTGCATCATGCTAATCAAGATAAACATTAGCAGAAATATCGTAATACTTAATTCTTTATAAGTAGAAGGATATGCACTACGCCAAAGACACCTTCAAATATTTTAAAAGCTGTCGCTATGTGACTGACATTGTAATTTGGTTCTGCTTTCATGGCTAGAAGAAAAACAAAAGCGAGATGAAACGGTTAGAACTTCGCGTTTGAGAAACGTTTAGGTAATTTAAAACTGAAACCAATAACAGTGAGTACCTCGACAAAAAATCTGATGTGTACCATTCACATGACGTTCTCTATATCCCTGCAACAAATTATTCTTAAAAAACTTATTCTTCTATTTACTTCATGCTAATCAGAAAAAATTAGCAGAAATAGTCTTATTACTTGCTTCCTTGTAAGTAGAAGCGAAATAAGGGACTACCATAGGTTAAAGTGATAGTCAAAAGCTAGTTGCTATGTCAATGATGTTCCTTTGTTTATATGGATAGGAGTTGACAAGTTCCTGTATGAGAAAAGTATATGTTTTTCATAGCAGAAACCAAAAATAAGGAATGACTCAAAAACGAGGAACTCCACGAAAAAAAATGTATGTAACATAAATTGTGTGTTTTAATATGCTCTACATTTTTTGTGTCGTAAGCTTTTTTCCATCACTTACGGTTTAGCAGTTATTCAAAATTCAGTAAAATTCATCCAGAATAAACTACTCTTCAGAGGCTATTCCCAGAGAATTCAAGATATACATTTTGTTTGTCAGGTAAATATCTTTAATATACGAAATTTTAATCAAAATCGTTAGAGCCATTTTTGAGAAAATAAAAATTTTCGAAAAAAGTTTCATGTAAATTTGGGGTAGGGGATTTTTCTCAAAATCTTCATGTCGCATCTCTGGAAGATACTAAACTTAAACACTTTCGTTTTTGAGTTATCGTGTTCACAGACACACGGACACACACACACGGACCTTTTTGTGAAAATGCTTTTTTTTTGGATGTTGGGGACCCTAAAACATATATTTCCGGTGAAATCTCGGCATCGTATTTTTGGGTGGAGTGCAATACATTCTCTATACACTTTGTACATAGTGCGTATAGAGAAAGTAAAAAACTGTATCATGAAATATGTGTTTTATCAAAATCTACATTTTGTCCGCCTCTTACGGTTACCAGTTATACAAAAGCTATTCACAAGAAGAGAACATCAGGGGCTGTTCTCATGGAATTCAGAATAGACGTTTTATTTGCGATGTAAACAGTTTAAAATCAATATGGTACTTTAATCAAAACTGTTAGAGCCATTTTTTAGAAAATCGAAAAAATTTGGAAATTGTTCCATGTAATGGGTACCTAGTATAGAGGGGAAGGATTTTCTTCTAAATCTTTTTGTCGCATCTTTGGAAAATACGGAACTTAAATACCAAGTGTGGTAGTTAACGGTCTTTTCGGTTTTGAGCTATGCTGTCCATAGACACATAGACACACACGGACCTTTTTCTAAAAATACTTTTTTTTTTGGATTCAGGGAGACCCAAAACGTGTATTTTCGATGAAATCTCGGTATCAAAGTTTTGGATGGAATACAATACCTTCTCTATACACTATGTGTATAGTACGTGTAGAGAAAGTAAAAATTTAAAGCTCACTAAGGGTAGAAATGGCGAATTTTTCAATTTTTTTTAATTCCACTTATTAATTGCTAATACATTCAGCTTTATATTCCCAAAGTTTCATAACCTAATTCGATTTCTTTGTGGTCCAAATAAATTAAAAAGCTAGGACTTGTCATGACACGCCCATTTTTCTGCTTGCTTGATTATCAGCTTTGATCCGTTGCTATTCTACATTTCTAACTGGCAAACATGGTTATAAATATTTATAAGCTACGTTTATTTAGTCCCTGACCAGGAAGAAGAAGCTGACTACAGTTATGTGGATTTTTGGCAGTGTCTAAAGTATGTAGATCACTGCCTAAATAAAACGATCAAACAACATTTCCTTTTCTCGCTTTCTGAGTTTTATAGTTTGTCACACTTATGTATCTGTTTCGTGGAAACGATTCGAGATATTGCAATGGAATTTTGTACACACATATCTCATTCCACAATGAGTATTTTGGTGCAGCTAGTTTTCTTTTGGTTTAGATTCCATAGGTATTGAGCCATGAAAAATATAACAATTTAAAATAAAAAAACTCACATACGTTGAAAAATACTTTAAAAATTATTGAAGGGAGATAGAGAAAAAACTTCTGCGCCAAAATATATTATGTTTAAATCTGCACATCTATTTTCAATACGTGCTCCACTTGGTCATGGTGTAGATGATGTACCCTGGACGCGTGTTTCAGCAACCTTCGTTGCCATCCTCTTGCAGATTAGCAGACGTCTCTATGTAATGGATTTTTTAACATATTAAAATTATAACATTTTAAAATAATTCTAATACTTTATGTACACTAGTTTTCAAGCAACTTCTACAAAAGGTTACTAAGAAAAAGGTACATAAGTATTTGGATGTTTTGAAAAGTCCAATGTAGTGTAATTTCTTTATTTGTTGACAAAATTACTTTTAAAATAGCACAGTCATAGAAGATATCAAGACAATTAACTGCGCAAATTTCATTGTTTTAGGACAAAAACTATGGCTATGGTAGAATTTTTGTTGTGTCAAAGTATTTCTGCCTACGTCCCTCCTTAAAATATGCATTTTTCGTCACCTAAATTTCTTGATAGAATTAGTACTCATCAAGCAACCTTTTGATTTAATCGTCCTGGAGTATTTGGGTGAATTGGATTGGTTTATGAGGGGTGAATTGGATTGGTTGATGAGGGATGAATTGGATTGGTTGATATGGGGTGAATTAAGTATAATTAAACAAATAAAATTAACCCGAAGAGCATAGACCATGAGCAATTATTAAAAGAAAAGTCATATAAAATCCCCAAATATTTAATATTATCAATCCTCAAACGATGCCCTGTATCGGTTCCTTATTGATGAAAATTGAACATAAATGTTTTCACAGAGTAGAATGTACACAATTCTTGCATCATACATATAATTATAAACAGATTCTAGGCTCTCACTTTCCTGGCCATGGTAAGAAAGTGCAAGTCCAAAAGAGCGGGGTAAAAAATGAATAGAAGGTGAGTTTGGCGGAGAAGCAAAAAATAAACGCGCGGTTGGGGGAACGCCAGTACACTTTCCTCTTACGAGAGAGGGAGCCAAAAAGTGGAAGAAGCGACGGAATCGGCCCCAAGCCCGTCATTAGAGCCTTAGGGAGGGGGAGACGTCACAATCGCGCCCAGAGAATGGCGGGAGAAGACGACACGAACGACGGAAGGAAGGAAATAAAGAAGAAGAGCTGGAAGGAAAGGCATGCAGCTATACGAAGAGATGTCGCTGGCGGTCGTATTGGCGGCGATTTACACTACTACAGACCACGTGGTCACTACTAACTTCATATTTATTCCTGCTGGCGATGCGCCAACGCTACCGTCAATATAGTATCCGGAAAGAAAGGGAAACGCTCGAGTTGTCCTTAGCGCTAATATAAGAAATATAAAAAGTTACTACACAATATTTAATGCAATATATGAGTATTACAACCCCATTGGGTGATCACCATAAAAGAAACCATACATATATTAATAAGTACATTATGATACAAGGTTTAAAAGTTTGATTTTATTTTGCTAGTAGAAATATTTGCAAATCGAAGGTCGAGAGTCAATTTTAGCATTTCTACGAACTAAATAACAGTTATGTATTGTAACTAGTACATGATCTGACTGATTGTGACCCGAGTATATATTTGGCACGGTCACTTTCGCTCAGGTGCTTATTTCACGAGATTTACATTGAGATTATACCGTTACATACGTTTTATGCAATTTTAGCATTAAAATAATTAAAAATATTTAACAAATGTTCTAAAAGTAGAATCTGAAGCGTTCCAGTCACATTGAAAAAAATATTGTTAATAAGCTTATTCTTCTACCATCCCAATCGAAATAAACATTGCCAGGAACGGTCTTATCACCTAGTTCCTTATAAGTAAAAGGGAAATAAGGGAATACAACAGGTTAAACCGACATTAACATTTATAAAATGTGGTTGCTATGGCCTAAAAATCCGTTTCTTTGCGTGGCCAGGAGTTGACAACTTCCAGTATCAGAAAGGTATAAGTATTTTAAACTGAAACCAATATCAAGGGATATCTCAAAAATAGCCAGCTCCAGGAAGTAAATGTATATAGCATAAATTGTTTGTTTTTAGTATTTCTACATGTTTTGTTAAGTAAGTTTTTTTTTTTCTCTCTTACGGTTTACCAGTTATGCAAAATTCCACAAAATTCATTCAGAATAAAGATGTCTTTTGAGGCTATTCCCAGAAAATTCAAGATATATACTTTATTTGTCATGTAATTAACTTAATTTTACGATAGTTTAATCAAAATCGTTATGGGAATTTGTGAGAAAATAAAATTGTTTGAAATGTTTCCGTCTAAAGGATAGTTGGGGGGGGGGCATTTTCTTCAAAATCTTCGTGGCGATATTAAACTTAAATACCAAGTTTAGTATTTAAAGACCTTTTCGTTTTTGAGCTATCTGCCCACAGAAAACACACACACACATAGACACACACATACAGACACAGTCATTTCTAAATGTTTTTTGGAAGGGTTCTGGGGGTCCAAAACATATATTTCCAGTGAAATCTCGGTATCAAATTTTTGGGTGTAATACAATACCTATGTACACTATGTATATAGTAAGAGTAAAAATTACATTGTAACAGAGATCATAGATGTAGAACACTGACATGTTGTTTCATGTTTTTCAACACTTATAGAGGAAAACAGGAGGTAAAGTATTAATACCTTTAGAAAGCTTCCTATAGAAATGACTTAAGTTTTTAAAGTTACCAAACTCATTAAATTATTAAGGTCACAGTTCCGCAACAATTCTTGCAAAAACTGGTGGTAGTATTATTGAAGTAAAGAGGTTAGGAGGGTGAAAGTTACTATCAGTTGCTGAAAGTTACGTAGCAGAATCTATTGAGAGTAAAATAGACATTGCAAAAGGAATTACTGAAGGAAGCAGAAATTTTAATGCAATAGAAGTCAACGGTTGCTCAAGGCTAACTTTTTCTAATACAGCTAAAGGTACTGTTAATATTTACCAAGAAAACTATTATACCAAGTAGGTCTGATTAATATGTATATTGTTTACGGTTTTGGTTTTAAAATAAATTTAATTAGAGGATTCTTGTGTTTGAATGTGGTTGCATTTGCGAGATTGACGATTTCAGATTTTCTTACAGGTTCATTGCAGACTTGTTGCCATTCTTATTATGTCATTAATTTTCTGAAATTGGTGCCAGAAATAGGATTATTTCACACGATTTATGACGTCTAATAAGCCGTTTTAATGCTAAAATTGCATAAATTCACTTTTAAAACAAGTTGTATATACTATTACTTTCTCTATACATATTACGTGCAAAACGTACAGAAAATATGTGAGAATATTTATCTCAAAAACGAAAAGTCCGTTAAATACTACTTTATATTTTAGTTCAACGTCTTCCAAGATTGCAACACGAAGAGCTTCAGAAAAATATCCCCACCTTATACTACCCTTAACATTAATAAATTTTCGAAAATGTTGTTTTTCACTAAAATACCTCTAACTATTGTGATTAAAATGCTATGTTTAAGATATTTTAATGCACTATAAAATGTAAATCTTGAATTTTCTGCATTCTGGGTGATTTTACAACTGCTAAACTTAGATAGACAAAAACTTACAGCACAACAAATGCAGATCTTTTTAAAACACACAATTTATGACATATCCTTCCTTTGTAGTGTTAACCGTTTGTTATTGGTTCAATTTTTAAAATACTGATACTCTTCTCAAACAGGAAGTTCTCTTTTGATTTACTCCAGATTATGCAAAGATGCAAATTTTAATGACAATCGCATAGCGACAGTTCTTAAAGCATTTGGCTGTCGTTTTAGCCTAGCGTATCCCCTTAGTTCCCTTTTAAATTGTAAGGAACTACGTGACAAAACTATTTCTGCCAATGTTTATCTCGATTGGATAAAGTAGACAGAAGAATAACGAGTTTGTTTGCAGACAAGGTAGATAAAAGATGTGAACGGAACACATTTTGGTTTTTCAGACAACGCTCAAATTTGTAAAATACGTTAATATATCTATTAATAATATTATACTGGATAATCTTACAAACTCTTAAGTCTACTTCTTATTAAACGGGATCAACTTTAATTACGAATTTACACATTCGTTTTAAGTATTAGGGGAATTCAGTAAGCTAAATTGACAGTCAAAAATCATTTAAAGAGCAGTTTCTATTCCAGGTTTTGAAATTCCATTCTCCTTGCATAAACATATAAGAAAAGAATGTTTCCATATGCACTCGAATAAGTGCAAGAATCTATTTGAAAATTCAGCCCAATAACACAACATAACTTTGAAAAAGTTATGCAAAAAATTATTCAACATAAATTGGTTGCTTTAAAGGGGATGATTGGTAAATTCAGTTTTTCTAGAATTTTAGTAGCAGAGGCTTCATTTTTTGTACACATATCATGGGTATAAATATTGTTCTTTCAAGTTTATGTTTTCTAGATGAAGATTAAATTGTTTGACAATACCATAGAAGCATATAGAAAAGTTTGAAACATCATACTTTAAATGCGTTCATTACCATTACAAAGGAGAGTAAAAGGGTACCATTGTAAAAATAAATGTTTAAAACTGTTTACTATTTGTGCTCACATTTTATTTTTTATTTGAAAAACCAATGCATTAAGAAAAATTTCATCCTTGATTTCTTTAACTCCTTCAGATATATAAACGTGATGTGATATCTTGCACATGATTGCTGAATAACCCATTTTACCAACGGATAACTTCTGTTAACTCCATTAAATAATACAAACCTCAACAAATGGATTTAAGATCAAGCGGTCTAAGCTACGATAAGAGTGGCTAACCTATCAAACCAAAGATCCCGTGATCGAATGAAGTCAAAATGTATGTTCTGCATTCAAGAGAAACCGTGGAAAAGGATGGGGAGGACCCAGCGGAAAAAACCGTTGACAGCAGTAGGATGCTGTCGGGTTTCGATTTCATGTATACACTAGAATTTAATCATTCCACAACATTATAAGATCAGATAACACTGCAGCTATCATCTGCCGAATGGCCGCGCGGTCTAGGGTAAGGTATTTAAGAGTTGGCTATACTAGTACGGTTGGTGATTCGCGCTCCAAGAACCAGAGTATTTTTTTTTTATTATTATTATTATTTTAACTCTTCACCTCCATTATTGCGTATTCTTGAATGGGTTAATAACAATTTTGAAAATATGCAATAAAACGTTTAGCTTTCTGGCAAAGTTTCAATCTGCAAATATGTAGTAATTTAAGTCTTATACCCTCATCATGGAATATTTGCATATCCAAACTTTAAATATGGCGAAAGAAAATTAGACGGTACAATATTTTGAAATTTTCATGCACCTTAATGTGCATAATGGTTTTCATTTTGAATGAAAATTTCACCTATCACCTCCTCAACAAGATTTTTGCGCAGTAAGATTTTTGATTATCTCTTTTATCATTTTACTTAAGTCGTTCAGAATGAAAAGGATTTCAAAGACTTTTTTCAGAAAAGTTAATATATATCTTTTGTCATTAGCATATCTTAAATATATGTAGTTTTAATTGAAATACTGAATAAACGTTTTGAGTACATGAAGCGGTAATTTTTTAAAAGTTTTCGTCTTATATCTTTGGAAGATATTGAGCTTAAATACCAAGTTTGGTAATAACCGGCTTTTTCGCTTTCTGGGTTATGCAGTCTAAAGATATTCACAAATTAACACTCAGGAACTTTTTCTAAAATGTATTTCCAGGACAATCTCAGGTGTGCTTCACCTCATCCAGGGAATAACTCAAGTAGGGTTTTCATTAGGGTGGTGACTATTTTATGTACTGATCCTCTCACTTTCGCAAGGAGTGAGTTAATATTCCACTTCAGCGCGTCAACCCCATAAGGAGATGACTCCTAAAACTTCTACTAAACTCTCTAGGTTAGTCTCCAAAGAACATTAAGGCATCTCAGAACCCCACCCAGGCTTCGCCCAGTTGTACCCAATTGCCCAAGTGTAACCACTATCCGTCGAGTCCAACCCGATCCAGTAGCTTCTTGACTAGAGGGACTCATGTTCGGCCCAGACTACCTCTAGAACGTACTTCAGGGAATATTGACCGTTTTACATTTCGCCCAGGTCTGGCCGTTTGATGGTCTGATCCATATCGGTGAAGAGTCAATATTCTCTGAACATGCCCAAAAGGTTATGGGCGAAACATTAGGGAATTTTCATTTGTTATACCACAGCCTCAACCCCAAATTTTGCATTTGACTATACATATACTTCCCATATGCTTACACAGGATGCCAGTTGTGTTTGCAATCTAATCCAAAGGGAATGAGACGGTTCATATAATATTTATTCTAATACCACAAACCGACCTTCATATGGAGAAGCTATCAAGTCCGGGGGAATGAAGAGCTCGTATCATTCTTTCATTACTGGAGGCAAAAAACAAATTGTTTCGATACCAAGCATGAATGTCTGAAGTCAAGATATGCAGACTTGTGGAACGAAGGTCTCCAGGTGAGATTATCTGGTATCCTACACTACTGGTTTAAGTGATTTATTTCATAAGAGCATTGAGGATATCGGTTGTTTCATTGGAAATTCATTCCAGAAAAAGCCCTAAGGGGAGACATCATAATATGTGATATTAGATTATTAAGTATTCGTTTATTTTCAGCATCATATGTATCATCAATGGCGAGACAGTCTTCTCTGTGCTTTGTCGTTCTGAAGATGTTTTCATCATTCCTTCCTATTTATTGCTCTGCTGTTTCATTCTTAATTCCAATTATCCATCTTCTCTCATACCACCTTCCCTTCTTAGCTTTGGTCCTCCAAGTTTCTCGGAGGAATTGCATTAAATATCTTCTTTATCATTTTATCACTATCCCGTAGCTCATGTTCTGTCAATGTTGGGATTTAATTTTAATGTACTTAACAAAGTATGTTCATTATATAAGTAATTTAATTCATGATTATGTATTCGTACACATTTTCTTCCATTTGGTCAAAAAGTTGCCTCCAATCTTTCTTTCAAGCTCCTCTTTTCGGATTTAGCAAGTTTCAGGCCTCAGCACCGTATGTTGATACAGGCTATATTTAAAGTGTATCTTCAGCAATAGCTTAAATTGTTCAAATTAAACATGCAACAGGAACAACTACAGATAACCGATGAATTTTAGAAGAGGTCGTATGAATTAATAATGCCGCATTATTCCTAAAAGAAATGTCTTACTGCATATCCCAACATAGACGTTGGGCACTGATGCATTAAATCATATAGAATTTAGGAAAAGAAAGTTGGTAAGGAAGCGCTCTGGGCTTAATTTAAAGTATCTCCCCGTCATTGTTCAATATGAGGATTCATAAAATTGCAGCTAAGGAGCGCAGTTCTTCAGGATTTGCAACACAGATCAACTATTTATGAATGCGTAACTTAACGACCTCGTCTATCCGTTATACCATTTGTGTGCATGTGTGTGCACATTTTATTAAATTCTCTGCGACATGATATACTTTCTCTAAACTCATACCTATTCTTCAGTTAGTATAAAGGCCCATTCAACACGAATGTAAAAACTTTGGGCAGTTTGTTATACAGGGGTCATTCATATTGCTTTTCGTTAATCTAACATTACACTATTGCCAGACGCTAACGCTAAACCTTGAGAAACTTTCATTTTCGTGTTAATGAGATTCGCAAGGAGGAGAAGAAGAAGCACTATTGCAGTGCATAGAAGCAGAAAAGTAGAAAATGGAGACCTTTGATTAACTTTAGTTGTTGTAGTTTAACGCCCTATAACCTGGCAGGTCATATCAGCGATAAATCAAATGGGTGAAGCTACGGTCAAATGAACCCAGTATGCATAATCTTGGAGTTACTCGACATTAGTTTTTCAGCATATGAGAATACTCGAAAGAAAAACCTTATCCGGGTAACTTACTTTTTTTTTTTTGCTGTCTCTGTCACAGTTCGGCACTTATAGTCTCCGTAAATGCCGAAGATCTAACGACAGAGGAGTTCGTTTTTCCAATTCCCAGCATTCTTTCCGGATAAATTTCTGAAAGTCCGTTAGTGGTGCTACGTCTCCGGCCAGCAGAATCCAATTATATGTGGCAAATATGATCCAGGCCAGGGTATCTGACAGCTGCCTATTTACCTGTTGGCATTCCAAGTTTAAATAGAGTTCACGGTTTTCTTTATCCCCACCGCAAATGACATAGATTCTGCCATATACCCAGTCCCAAATAGATGGCGCAGTCCACTAGTTTATGGTGCAGGTTTGCACCTCATTACAGCGGGGGGCAGAGATTAGAAGTTGATCGGCCATGCCGCCACAATTTGTCTGCTGTGGGTATAACATAATTGGGAGCAAGATGTACTCCAGCCTTCCAGTGTGTGGGGATCTTCGGGTTCGTAAATATCTTCCAGGTGACACTCCACGGACGCCGTGGATCGTTCCGTTGCACCCGGGGCAGATCACGAGTTGAAGCCATGAGGTGTTTATAAAAGTAAGCTGACTGCTTTAAGAGTAGCCGTTGAGGAGCTGTTTGCGACAGTGTTGCAAAAGTACCCTAACCGAGATTCAAACTTGTTACCTCTTGAGCATGAGGTAGACAGGAAATCCGCACATTACCTGAAGTTAATTATTACATTTGTAAACCGTACAATCTTACAAAACTACTTTGTTAAAACTAAATATTTAGAAAGTGTTATTCATGGTGTAGAGAAATTCAAATCAGATTAAGGAAACATCTGTACGATGCCCTATACTCCACTTAGAAGTTACAGGAAATTAACTAACTAAATATTTGGAAACATTGTTAATGAACTGATATGTGAAAGTAGATTTTTATTATATATTATTATTAGGTTATAGATTTATATGTTGTAACTTCATAACCTATAAGTTATGAATAAAAAATCTTATGTGTTCCATTCACATGACTTTTTCCAGCTGTTACATAAACAACTTTCCTTACAAAAGATTATTCTTTTTTCTACATGCTAATTATTAGCAGAACTTGTCTTATTACTTGCTTCCTTGTAAGCAGAAGACACATAAGGGAATGCGCTATGCTAATCGATAGTGATATATTTTAAAAGTTGGTCTTATATGAAACAACAGAAGTTCGGTTCACTTTACATGGCCTACATTAAAACAAAGAAATGAATCAAAACGTCACTTCCTATTTGAAAAAAAAAATAAGTAGTTTAAAATTGAAACAATAACAAGGAAATATTTTAGAAACAGCCAGCTCTACATCAACACGTATATGACATAAATTATTTGTTTTAACGTGATCTAGATTTTTGTATAGTAAGTTTTTTACTATCTCTCACCGTTTAACCGTTATTTAAAACTCATCCAGAATAAAGAAGTCACCAGCGGTTATTTTCAGAAAAATTAATACATACATTTTATTTGTTATGTAAACACCTTAAATATATACTGTATTTTAATCAAAATACAGAGCCATTTTTGAGAAAAACAACATTTCCAAATTATTTCCATGTAAAAGGCACTTTGGTGTGGGGAGGTTTTCTTGAAAATCTTCGCGTCGCGTCCATGCAAGATACTAAACATAAATACCGAGTTTGGTATTTCAAGGTCTTTTCGCTTTTGAGCTATGCTGTCCACAGTCACACACGGACTTTTTTCTAAATATTTTTTTTTTTAGATTCAGGGGACCACAGTGAAATCTCGATATCGAAATGTTTGGGTGGAATACAATACCTTCTCTATCCGTTATGCACATTGTAAATATGGAGCTAGAGAAAGTAATAATATATATTATAATACAAACACAACCTGATGCAGTTTTAGGCTCCATTTTAATTGCTTTCACATTTAAATTATCTGGTCTTGGTGCTTATGTTTTCTTGGCATTGATATACGATTACGTTCTCGAGCTAGTGTTAATGACCTTCAGCTTCATTTATCCTACTGTTATTTCTCCTATTAGCCCTGGTTTATTTACGTTATATATGGTGCTATTGGAAGACATTTTATGCGCGGAGACTCTAGAATAGGAGTCATAAGACCCGTAGAATATTCCAGATCATTACCTGGGGGGTTTTCGAACACTATATTCACATCCTAATGAACTAAGTTTAAGGTCACATAAAGACGAGAACCTTTAAAGGCGAACGTAGAGGCAGAGTTATTAGAACAATTGAAGCGCTAAAATCTTGGGGGACTCATTCTCTCGGCTTTGTTGAACTTCTTCGGGAGTCAACGACCGTACGCGACACACCTGGAAGTAGCATATTCCCATTGCGTCCAAGTTAGAAAAGTACGCTTGGGATTTTGTAGCGCCAGAGGCCATCTTGGACCCTAATGGGAGCACAGACCGCAGGGTAGAAAAGTATGAAAGAGTTCATTCCGGCACTGCTCATGTTCGGGACGCTGCTCGTTAAGGTAGTTACTCAGCAGGGGGAGAACCTGGATCGATTGTAACCTTGCACTGATGTTTCTCAACCCGAGGCTTTTCTTCTAATTTACAGTCTCTGTCCACCTCACTTTAATACACACGCAGCGTGTTTCTCCACCTTTATGCTCCCTTTGAATTATGAACGCGACTTTTCAAAGAACACCCCAGTAGGGAACCTGTTCCTATTCTTTGTATGTGTGTAAAAAAGAGTCTCCCCACGTACAAAAACCAGCGAGGGTATCGTCGGTGTTCACACTGCTTCTTAATTGCACGAATGTGTGATTTCACATAGATCACATTGTTATTGCTTCCGTTGTTTTATGCATGGAGTCCTGCAGTAATTATTTCCAAGACTGTGTTTGCCTTTGATGGAGGGAACAAGGCATTCCTTTCTTTGATATCTACAAATTTCAGGTGACAGAGTACTAAACATATAACGTGCATGCTTTCACACGATTTATGCAAGGCCGCATTTGTAACGCTTAACTTCGTTTATTTTGACTCACTATACAAAACACAGTTCTACGATTTATGTAGTACAATTTTAGGAATACATTTATGTATAATAAACACGCCACTCATTCATTCAAAGGCGGTAACTCCTAAAAAAACAGTAAATAAATAAATGCACGCATATATGTAGCTTTTTCTCTTTCTGTGTTAACAGTACAGGCTTTAAATCATTATAGTAGTCCTTCAGAATTTAATTATGATCCTATGAATGGTACAAAATAACACAAAAAAAAAACAGAAATGCGAATGTAAAAATTAACACCAATGAAACATTAATACGAATTTAGCACGAAAGCATCGATTAAACTCCAAAACAGGCGCTAAAATAGATATAAATGTGCAAAATAGGCACTAACGTTAGAATTTACCCTTATCCTGAGAGTAAGAATGCTGGGCAACTTTAAACACCATGGACCCCGAGAGCATTTGAGCATCATTTCACTATTTTCATTCATGTCCTAAATGAACAACCAGGTTAAACGACGTTAAGCTACAACAACAACAACAAACATTTCCTTTAAATATGACCACTATGTGACACAATTGAAATTCAGTTCTCTTTGTATGCCCGGAAGTAATCAAATTATATACGAAACGAATTGCTATTTCCCGTTTTCGAAAAGTATAGGTATTGCAAAATTGAAATGAATAACATTTTTTCAGAAAAAGCCTCCAACTTAAACCCTTCTTAGAAAATTTTTCGGTAATTTAGATTTTCATAAAACTTTCTCTTAAAGATTTTGATTAAAATACGTATATGAAAGATATTTTTGTGGCAAATAAAGTGTATATTTTGAATTGTCTTGAATTAGCCTCTAAAGATCTTTGTATAACTTCATTGCTGTGCGTAATTGGTAAACGGTAAGAGATAGACGAAAACTTACTATAAAATGTAGATATTGTTAAAACATACAGTTTAAGTCATATGCCCTCCATTTTTCTGTGGAATTAACAATGTTTTTGTTTGTGTTATTGACTCCAGTTTTAAAAAATTAAACTTTTCTCAAACGGAATTTGACATTCCTATTTCTTTTCCCATGCAAAGAGACCAAGTTCATTGGCAAGGTGACAACTTTTTAACGAGATGACTATCGGTTTAGCCTAGATATTCCCTTGTTTTCCTTCTACTTATAAGGACGTTAGTAATAATAACATTTCTGCAAATGCTTATCGTTACTAACATGAAACAAACAATGGATAGATAGTTTTGCAATATTAGTTTACTATAGATAGTGATTTGAACGGAACACATCAGATTTTTATTTTTTCATTTCTTTTTGTTTTCTTGGAGAGACCCATCTGTGCGTTCACCACATGAAATCTTGGTTGTAACTTAATTTAAGTGCTCTTACCCGCAGATACTTGTAGTATGGTGCGGGCAAAATTAATTTTAAGTGGCATAGTACCAGGTAGTTCTACGTTTCTACAGTTTTTTTTTTTTTTTTTTTTTTTTTTTTTTTTTTTTTTTTTTTTTTGCTGAATAGGAATCTATAGGAGAGAAAGCCAAGTGTATATAAAAGGTATTGCAATCCACCCAAAAATTCGATACCGAGATTTTATCGAAAATATATCTTTTATGTTCCCTGTAACCAAAAAAGGATTTTTAAAAAAAGATTCGTGTGTGTCCGTAGGCCTGTAAACACCATAGCTCAAGAACGAATAGTTGGTAAAATACCAAACTTGCTTTTAGCATCTTCCAGGGAAACAACACGAAGATTTTGAGAAAAGTCCTCCCACCGTATATTTAAAGCTATTTATATTGCAAATAAAATGTATATGTTGAATTTTTTGGGAATAAAATCTTAAGACTCTTTATTCTGAATTGTCTTTAACATGAATCACGTTAAAAACAAACAATTTAGTCCCATATTATTTTCGTGGAATTGACCATTTTTGAGATATTCCTAGTTTTCGGTTTCAGCTTTAAAAACGTATACCTTTATTGTATAGGAATTTGGCAACTTCTGTGTGTTTTATCATGATCTACATTTTTTCTGTGGTAAGTTTTTGTCCATTTCTTAGGATTTAGCAGTTAATGCAAAATTCCGTAAAATTCATCCAGAATAAAGTAGTCTTCAGAGGCTGTTCTCTTAAAATTAAAGATATACATTTTATTTCCCATGTAAACATCTTAAATATAACAGATTTTAATCAAAATAATTAGATCAATTTTTTAGAAAATCAAAATGTTCAATTTTTTTCCTTGTAAAAGGTAATTGGAGTGGAGGGATTTTCTTGAAAATCTTCGTGTCGCATCGTTGGAAGATACTGAACTTAAATATCAAGTTTGGTATTTAGCGGTCCTTTTGTTTATGAGCTATGCCACCCACAGACACACATAAACACAAGCACACATGTACTTTTTTCAAAAAATGCCTTTTTTTTATTCAGGGGTACCCAAAACATGTATTTCAAGTGAAATATTGGTATCTAATTGTGGGTGGAATGCAATACCTTCTATGTACACTATGTACTTAGTATGTGCAGAGAAAGTAAAAATAAATAAATATAATAAGAAAACCTTCCGAATTTACATACGAGTATTTTCTTTATACAGGGTGTATATACATGAATATCGGGGTTTTAACTCTTTATAATATTTATTACATTCAGTTTACAGTTATGAATGGTATGTCAGATGAAACAGCAACTCAAACAGTTTTACCAAGAAGCTTATAGATGTTCAATGTAACTACCCTTTGTCACATGGCACACATCAAGTCTATAGCCGAGTTCTTCCCAAACGTTGATAAGTTTGTATTCAGTAATTGTAGCAACAGCTGCTTCAATCCGGTTTCTTAATTCAGGGATGTCAGCTGGTAGCGGAGGCACGTACACACGATCGTTGATGAAGCCCCAAAGGTAAAAATCGCATGGCGTTAGGTCAGGAGAACGTGGAGGCCATGTCATTGGGTCCCTTGCGGCCTATCCAGCGCTCGGATACAGTGACGTTCAACCAATCGCATATTTCGTTATGCCAGTGAGATGGCGCACCATCCTGCTGGAAAATGAAGTTCTCTGGCTCTGAAGTTCTTCCAACTGAGGGAAGAGCCATTGCTCTAGTGTATCAAGGTAAGAAGTGCCAGTTACAGTAGGTTCACCAAAAACGAAAGGCCCATAAACTTTTCACCGGTATACGGCACAAAAAAACATTCACTTATGGGGTATCTCGTTGCATTTGTACCATCTCGTAAGGATTTTGTGAGTCCCAAATGCGCACATTATGAGTGTTAACATGTCCACTAAGGTGAAAGGTCGATTCATCACTGAAGACAACACGATCCATAAAATCGTCATGATTTCTGTTTACTAGTCGCCATCTTTGCTACTACCACTGTCTAGCGGATTGCGGCAAAAACATTGCACGCACATGCGAACTTGTGCCAACAAACAAAACTGTTTGAGTTGCTTTTTCATTTGACATATCATTTATAGCTGTAAATAAATATTATAAAGAGTTAAAACCCCGATATTCATTTATATACACCCTGTATTTCTTCCATATTTTGGTACGAGAAAACTTTCCTTAGCTTGAAAATTTGATATGCGGAGTATTAGTAATCAGAATCCTAGCAGGTGTCAGCCAATTACAGCTGAAATGTTTTGTAGCATGACAGGGTGATGGTTGTCGTTGTATCAGCAACCAAAATAATAATTAGTTTTAGCCGCAAAACATATCTTGCGCACTTTTAATTAAAACATTGTCAGTAACAAGGGAGTAAAAACAGAAAACGTCATTCTACAATTGGGTGGATACTTGGATAATGAACTCTTACATCTAACATCACAGTATAATGATAGAATGTATTATTTTGCTTGTGCATGTGTCATTCTTCATTAATGTTAAAACAACTCATTGTTGTGTTGGATCAAAATTTCAATTACTTTCAGGGAAAGTAACAGAAACACCTACGCGAAATTAATTTGGATTTAAAATATGCGAATTAAATTCATGCCAAACAAAATATTCTATATTAACAATGTAGGTCAATCCAATAATATATGTAGATTAGTTGTGTCAGGAGTTAAAAATGGAATAAACTTGTACTAGACTAAAAAGTATGAGATAAAATAAATGTAGCTACACCTCCCCACTTCCGTTTGCATTATTTGAGATCTGTTATATATATGCATTTAATTTTTGTTGTTTCATTTATACAGACCCCTTTAATTTCTAAGGTTAAAGCGGGGGCTTTGCATTAGGAAAATACTAGTCTATAGGTCCTTTACGTTGGGTTTAAATTGTTTTATTTTCTTCAAACACAAGCAAACATTCACTCTCACATAGATACTTTCAGACTCTGTGGGGGACAGGGAATAATCTGGTTAAAGAAAAATTGCCCACCCGAGTCGGGAACTGAACCCAGGACTCGCTGACCGCTAGATCATAAAGGCATTCTTATATGAGTACTGTGATTTTAAAGGAACCAGTTTTTAACGGAATGTTATTTATATTTTTCCACATCTTTATAAACATCAATAATTTCAATATACACTCTCTCTTAAGACAATTTTAAAGTTTAAATAACGTAATATTGTAATTAATTATAGCGTTTCCTAGATAATATATTTTTTCCATTAAGAGGAGGCTAAATGGTGAAAATGCCAACATATTGAAATTTTAGTTTTCTAATTGATTGGAATTTCCTCTGTGTTTAGTAAACATATTATTATCATTGTAAGCACAACACATGCTCTTTACATATATTTAATATGCTATTTTACACTCTGAGTTCTGCACTACTTAATAGAAAAAAACTCCTAAACTTACTTATTCAAAACATAGGCTCAGCGCATTTTGCTATGTTTAAGATCGAAATAGATTTTCCAAACTCTTAGAAAATAAGAATGTTGATAATCTTGAATGAATGACAAGATATCTTGATATAATTTTTAGAAGAAGAAACAATACCCAGAAGCAGAATGTAACGCAGAGTTAACTGTATGTCATAAAATAAGTACGAGGAAAAATGAATTCAAATCTTTGTAATATTGTAATTATTTAATTTTATTGTTTAAATTGTTCTTGCGCTAGAAATTATTTTTGTTTGTCCGTTACAGTTTATCCTTTAATTTGTGGAACAACTGGGGTAAGATCCTAGATGGTGGTGGTGGTGGTGGTGTGGCTTACGCAAGAAAGATCCTAGATGATTACGAATTAACCCCTTATTGCATACAACATTTTTTTTCTACACGTACTATGCACATGATGTGTGTATATGTGTGTGGACAGCATAGCTCAAAAACTGAAACACCGTTAAATGCCAAAATAGAAGATATTCAATAAAATCACCGCACCCCAAACTACGATTTACATGGAAACAATGTTTAAGTTATTTTTTCTAATAAATGGCTATAACGATTTTGAATAAAGTACCTATATTAAATATATTTACATGGCAAATAAAATTCTCTTGGAACACCCTCTGAAGACCTCTTCAATCTAGGTGAATTTTGCATGACAGGTAAACTGTAAGAGATAGACAATAAATTACTGCATAAAATATTTAGATCTCGTTAAGGATATGTACATGACATTTAACATGTATATCTTGAATTTTCTGGAAAGTACTTCTGAAGACTCTTTTATCTTGGATGAATTTTGCTGAATTTTGTTTAACTGGTAAACCATAAGAAATAGACAAAACTTGCTACACAAAACATGTAGATCTCGTTAAAACACAAAATTTATGTCGAATAGATTTTTGTTGTAGGGCTGACCGTTTCGGAGATATTCAATCCTAAACTTCGTAACTTGGTGGTGACTTTCGTATCATCTCTCTTTCTGGCAATGCAAAGCGAATCAAACTCAATTGTTCACATAGAGACCAGTTTTTAAAAGATTTGACTATCGCTTTAGTATGTGTTCCTTTATTTATCTTATGATTAGAAGGAAGAAAGTAATAAGACAATGTCATTTAATGTTTGTCTGGATTAGAATGATGTAGAATAAGCATGTATAATAGAAAGTCATGATGACATTTTTTTAAAGAATATAAAGTACCATTGTAACTGCAATGAAATGCAAACCCATCATGGGCAATGTATGCTTTTGCGTAGTTATTTTGTGTAGTCTCTCTACATAGTTTATCACAGGCACATTTCACTCGTCACTGGAATTCACACTTCAAATCTATAACGTCTAACATTTGTCTCCACTCAACAATCATTGGTGTTTGAAGCACTTCGATTAAGGAGCTTAAGGCAGGGATATAAAAATATGATATACTCATTCATATTCCTCTTCTACTCATTATTCAACACACTATTCTTAAAAAGTGTATTCTTACAACTTCACATTAATACAGATAAGCATGTGCATAAATGAATTGATATCATATTTCCTTGTAGTTGCAAAAGAATAATCGTATACATTAGGCTTAACCGATAGACAAACCCTTTAAGAATTATTCGTTATGTATAATGGATTTGAAATTCCACTCTCTTTGCTTAATCGGAGTAAGAAACATTAATACGACATCCCGTTTGAGCTCAATATAAATATTTCAAACCCATCACAAGGAATATTTCGGAAATGGTTATTTCGTAAAAACGTACATTTTACATAAATTGTGTTTTAACGAAATTTACATGTTTTGTGTAGTAAGTATTTGTTTCTCTGTTAAGACTAACCATTTATACAAGTCATCCAGAATGAAGAGGACTTCAAAGGTTATTCCCGAAAAGTATTTTTTCTTAAACACATGGCATTTTAATAAAAATTATTTCACAATTTTTGAAAAAAGAAAGGTTTTTTATAATATGTCTCGGTAAATTCTCGAAATTCTTAGTGTCGAGACCTTGAAAGATGCTGAATTTAAAAATAAATTTTTGTATTTAATGGGTTTTTTTGTTTTCGAGTAATGCTGTTCACAATCGAACACACACACACGAACAAGGAGCTCCAAAAAGTGTGTTTCTAATAAATTCTTCCGATGGAAATTTTGGGCGTGATAGGAAAAGTAAAAACTGTTTAGGAATGTGGGTAAGAGTGGCGTATTTAGCAAAATAGTTCATGAAATAAAATTTTAATTAAATGTAAACAAAATGTTACAATTCTCAGAATACAATGATCAGAATTAGAAAAATTAGACGGACATCAACTACGCGATTGCAAAGCAGTAAACTTTTTCTCTACAGTGTTAAAGTGCTGAACCAAGTATATAATGCATGCTAAGGCTCGGTCTTTGAAAGCAGTTTTAAGCTCCGTCCTTCTTATTTATCCTGTTTTGGTACAGGATTTCTTAGCACAATAGACATCAGCCTTCTTTTGAACCGCTGTGTTTGTTCTACTCCTCTCTATGTAGATTATACTTAGTACTCATCCGGTTAAAAGCCCTTTGCATTGCCTCCGCATAAACTTAATTTTAATTTCTTTTCTTTTAACGAGAAACGGTTTATATGCCTCTCCTCCCCCCCCCCCACACACACTTTCTGATGTCATCTTCTTCAGAGAAACCTGGAAACTCAGCAGGTGGATTCATTTTTAATATTCTTAATTGTGTTTCTGAATCGCGTTGTGTAAAATCCCTGTGATGCTCCAACGTAGTAATAAACCCTGTGTGTTGTTTGCAGGAAATGTATTGCGCTGCCATGAAATGAGTTTCTTTTGTAATATTGCAGATGGGACGGCATGGTCGAGCTGCGAGGACATTTATTGGAAAAGACTCTTAATTGAAAGAGGGAGTGAGCGAGCGTGCTTGAAACGGATATGGCTATTGGAATGTTAGAGCAGGACGAAGACAGAAATGTCGCAGGTGAACGAAGACAAGGAATTTCTGTGTTGTAGGCATTTCTTAGAGAACATATTTTCTCCATGGAGGAATTTACAGCAGCTGCTCATACGAAAAGAGATCGGAAGAAACAGTAAAATTTAATGGTCGCTATATATTGGAGTATTTTTGCATTGCTATGCATTACACAGGCTATATAAAACCGCTTAAAGCTCTCGCAGAAAGTTTCCACCCTGCCAATTGAAAACAAGATACTTTTGTGCAATGGCCTATAACTTCTGGCTTCGCTATCATCGGGTGGCATTAGCATCAAGATGGGATTAACCTGACTGAGCTCTGCCATCAAGGTGCTTTAAGTCTTTACTGTCTCTAGCGCATATGTACGACGTACATAGTAGAGCGGTATTACATTCCACCCAAAATTTGGATACCGAGATTTCACCGGAAGTATATGCTTTTGTGACCCCCTGAAGCCAAAAAAAAAAAAAACATGTTTATGAAAAGGTGTGTCTGTGTGTGTCTATATGTCCGTCCATCTGTGTGTGTGTTTGTGTGTGTGTGTGTGTGTGTGTGTCTGCGGACAGCATAACTCAAAAAAGGCATAAATTTCAAACTTGGAGAAATGTTTTAAAATGTTTATATTATATTCCACTCAAAATTTCGATTCCGAGATTTCACTGAAAATACATGTTTTGAGACCTCCTGAAGCCAAAGAAAGCATTGTGAAAAGGTGTGTATTTATCTGTCTGTCTGTGTATATGTTTGTGTGTGTGTGTGTCTGTGGACAGCATAACTAAAAAAAAACGTTAAATACAAAATATCTCCCAAGCATGCCACATTAAGATTTTCAAGAATATCCCCCCAACTCAAAGTACACTATACATGGAGATTAACATTTTCTGAAAAATGGCTCTAACGATTTTGATTAAAATACCGTATATTAAAGATACTTACATAAAAATAAAATGACTATCTTTGATTTCCTGACAATAGCCTCTGAAGTCCTCTTCGTTCTGAGGGACTTTTGCATAACGGTAAATCGTAAACTATAATAGATGTACAAAAACTTACTAACAAAAAATGCAATCTCGTCAAAACACACAATTTATGTAATTTGAATTTTTTTTTGAATAGCCATCCGTTTCCGGAATATTCCTTGTTATTGCTTCCAATTTTCAAATATACTTCTGTCAGACAGAAAGTCGTCTGATTTTCATTTGTTTTTATCCTGGTCGTGCAAAGAAGCGAATTTCAATGGCAATCTCATAACGTCATCTTTTAAATGTTTGATATATTGCTTTAGCTTAGCGTATACCCTTAGTTCTCTTCTACTTGTAAGGGACTAAGTCATACGTTCTTTCTGCTAATGCTTATTTCAATTGCATTAAGAAAAAGCAAGAAGAATTTGTTGTAAATTTGTAAATTTAAAGGTAAAAAGAGCCATTTAAATGGAACATATCAGATTTTTGGCGTTACATTACATTGCAGCCTGTACCTCTTGTTTTGAGTTTAGGCACCAAGCCCCAATTAGGATGTACATAATGTCAGAAATTACATTTAATGATTATTTTTAATAACTATTAATAAAGATATTTACAAAGATTAACTCTGATATTGAACTCTTCAGAGGTGTCAATTTTGCATCATTTACAATTACATGTCTGTTTCCAAAAGCAATCCCTACAGTATGCATTCTTAGACTATTCATGTATATTATATCTATAATACTTCATTAATTATTACTAGTATTTTTTTTATTCAATGCAATGCTTCTCTGTATAAAAGTTACAAGTAATTAAGTATCTTTTTAATTCTGGTTTGTACATATGCAACTCCTTAGAGGAGATTGAACTGACATAAAAAAACCGTTGTAGTAAACCACTTTTTGGAGTATCTGCATATTATTTGTTGGTGTATGCATATCCTGTCTGGGGCTATGTAACTTTATAGATTTTTTTAACTTTTCTGGATTATTTATTACAAATAACAATACGGTTAGAATATATTCATAGGCTAATGGTATAACTCCAAACATTGTGAATATTAGTTTGCAGTGAGTTGATTGTCTTACTCCTGCCATTATTCTTATTACGTTATTTTCGTTATATAGCACGTTTGTATAATCAATGAGGTGGTAGCTAGCGAAGGTATTGCATTCCACTCAAAAATTTGACCTAGAGATTTCACCGGAAATATATGTTTTGAGTTCCGCTGAGTTCGAAAAAGTAATTTTAGTAAAGGTGCGTGTGTGTATGTGTGTGTCTGTGGACAGTATAGTTCAAAAACAAAAAGTCTGTTAGATAATAAACCTGTATTAATGTTGCCAGATGAAGATTTTCAAGGAAATCTCCCACCAGAAGCTACCCATTACATGGAAACATTTATGAAAAGTTTGTTTTCTCAAAAACTGTAACTATTTTGATGAAAATACTATATATTAAAGATATTAACATCACAAATAAAGTGTATATTTTGAAGTTTTGTGAATAGCCCCTGAAAACGTCTTTACTCTGGTTGAGTGTGACATAATTTTGCATAACGGTTAAACCGTAAGAGATGAACAAAAACTTACTTCAGAGAAAATGTAGACCTCATTAAAACACACAATTTTTGTCATATGGTTTTTCTTGGAGAGCTGACTGTTTTTGAGATATTCTCTTTAATCGGTTTCATTTTAAACTACTTAGATTTTCTCAAACGGTACCTCCAAAGTGAATTGAACCTCAATTGTCGCACAGAGCGACCAGCTTTTAAAAGATTTGATTATTGCTTTAGCCTAATGTATTCCTTTATTGCCCTTCTGCTTACAAGAATCAAGTAATAAGACCAATTCTGCTAGTTTTTATTTTGATTAGGATGAAGTAGATAATAGAATACTATTTTGTAAGATAGTTTGTCTATGGAATATCTAGAGAAAGTTATTGAATGAATATGTCATATTTTTTAATCCTTTTAGAGTTGGAATTATCCAGTAGAATCCCTGAAGTGAAATGGTCTCTTGACTGGAGAGGTGACTGCTGTGACAACGCTGCGAAGCCATTTCGAAAAATATCCTCATTCTTTTGTTATTACATCTATCAGTAGACTTCATTCGCGTTCTCGGCTTTTGTAGTCCAAAGTGAAATTTTAGATTGTCTGCCTATTTTCTTTGCTGACGCCCTATGTCCTTGTAACTTGCTTCTAGTTCCACACATCGTTTCCCTTGTTAAGCTTCCCACATTCTATTTTACTCTCTTGCTACTGGTTCTGTCTGAACTGATTTTTAATGTTTTTGAAGGTTGGATGGATGTTATGATTTTTGCAGGCCTTGATGGCAGTGGCTGGACTTGTGTTTCAGGACTTGGGGTTGGATAGGTTTGGTTGGGTGGTATCGCCTAGAATCTTTCCAGCTTTTACATGTTCCGTTTATCCGTATTTTTTCATATCCTACTTTAACTTCATGGCATTGTTTTTCCTTTTCTTCTCTAGACCTTTTTCTCTTACTTTTTGAATTTCCCGCTCTTGTTTTAGTATAATTTAATTAAGGAAATAGAAATGTTATACAATTATTAATAGCAATATAATTATATAAACCATAAAGCAATTTTGAGAGGATATATACTCTATATGGCTCTTTCGATATGATGTCTCAATGAAGATTATAGAAGTTATCAAACTACTGTGCTACTAACTACCGACGCTTTTGCTACCCACAAGCAAAAAAGATAAACTCAACAAACAAATGGATGCTGCATGTTATACTTCTTGTTACTTTTCAAAGGTGCCGCCAAATAAAGAATCGTCACACACACGTACTTGTCGAGCCCAATTGTAGGACTCTACAAACACCAGATTTAATCGTCCGCCATTTGGCTTCAAAGCCTTTAACATTTAGCTATAAACCTTTCTTTTTTCTCTTTATCTCTGCTCTAAAATCAATATAAACATGATTATATATAATATAAAGAAAAATGAGTGTGTTTACAATTTGCTTTACAATTTTACTTTTTCTGCCGGTACCATTGTACATAGCACGTAGAACAGGTCTTCTGGAATCATCAGTGAGAATCGGAAAATCCTTTGAGTTCCATTAGAAAACATTAGTACCCAACAGCACACTATATTGGAAATAAGATCAACTTTTAAATTACGAGAATTTGAAGTTTGATCTTCTTCAAGTTCATTTGAGCCAAAATGGCGGATGATTATACTCCCTCTTTACAGTGCCTTACTGAGTCTTATGATGGCACAGAGTCGAACTTATACTGAGCAGTCCGCAGCCGTCCTTTTTAACATGGCTGTACAACAAGTATTTGGTGGTAAGTGTAATGAAAGCTTGCTTATCTTACTATACAGATCAGCTGGTTTCTTTTCAACTGATTTTGACTTTCAGGTTCTGTGTCAGATACCTGAAACATTGCTAGCAATGTAGTATAGTCGCCTAGAAAATCGATTCTGCTTTTAGTATAATGGTATTGCACAGTATTCATCCAGAGTGTAGAGCCTTATTCTACCGAAATATATAAATGAACTGAGCCATTTTGTCCAGGAAATAAGTCCCTCAAAAGGCCAACCACGTGCCAAGAAAAAAATTCTTGACACAAGGACCAAATGCCATCGCCTGGTTTTGGAAATCTGAAACACAGGAAGAGAAAATAAATTATAAAAGTGATAGGAGCAGGAAACTTGTAGGAACACTAACCCGGCAAATTTAGAAAATCGCGAAAATTCCAAGAGACTTCGAACCGAGGATCTCTTGGATGTATGTCTCACAAGTCATCGCGAAGCACGGTAAATGACCTTTCAGTGGACGAATAGACAGGCCTAAGACAGTGCATAACGCTATAGGTGCCTATATGAAGTTTATGAATAATTTTAGATTAATTAATTGTATTGAATACATTTGTTATTTGAGAATATACTTTTAAAATAAAATTTTCTATAGAATACACGTTTCAAAAATCTGATGTGTGATAATCACTTGATTTTCTCCATTTATTCTGCAACAAAATATTCTTACAAATACTTATTTTTTAATCAAGACACATATTAACAGACATAGTTTTATTGAATATTCCATAGCAAGTTCAAATGAAATAAGGAAATACGCAAGGCTAAACTATTTTAAGAGCAGATGGTATTTCTTTATATTGCTTGACCAGGATGAAAAAAGAATAACCAATTCTCATTTGAGAAAACTATAAGTTTTGAAAAATTTAAACAAAAAAACAAAGAACTCGGAAATGATGAACTCACAAAAGAAATAATTTGTCATAAATTGTCTGTTTCAACGATATAGATATTTCTATCTAGTAAGTTTTGTATAACTTTTACGGTTTACCAGTTGTGGAAAACCATCTAAAATGAAAAGAATTTAGTGGTTATTTCCAGAAAATTAAATATGTACATTTAATTGGTCATAGACTATGGTATTTTAATCAAAACTGTTTGCAAATTTTCAGAAGGAAACCATTTTCAAAATATGTTTCATGTAAAGGATAGTTTGAGGAGGGAGGATTTTCTTGAAAACTTATCCTTATTTTATCCTTAAATAGAAAGTTTGGTATTTAAGCAGCTTTTCGTTTTCGAGTTTCACTATTCACAGACACATCCATGCGCGCGCAAGCGCATACACGCACACGCACAAACACACACATTTTTCTCTCTCTACTTCGTAATACATAGGTAATTCCACCCAAAATGTTGATATTGAGAGTTCACTGGAAATAAATGTTTTTGGATCCTCTGAATAATAAAAAAATTTTAGGAAAAGGTCCGCGTGCATATGTGTGTGTGTACCTCTGTGTGCCTGTGAACAGGATAATTCAAAAGCTAAAAGTCGCTTAAATACGAAACCTGATATTTAAGTTTAGCACAAAGATTTTCAAGAAAATCTCCTGACTCCAAGCTATAGATTACATGTAAATCTTCAAAAACTTTGATTTTGACTAAATTTGCTCTAAAGCTTTTAATTAAATTACTGCATATTAAAGATTTTTACTTCACCAGTGAAATGTACTTCTTGAATTTTCTGGTAATAGCCTCTGAAGTGCTATCATTCTCAATGGTTTCTGTATAAATAGGAAACCGTCAGAAAAAGACAAAAATTTACTACACAAAAAATGTGTATCTCGTTAAAGCACAAATTTATGCTATATGCACCTTTTGTGAATTTGGTTATTTGTGAGATAGTCCATGTTATTTGTTTAAATTTTAAAATAATGCTCACCATCAGTTTTTCTTTTTTTAAATCCTGACTATTCAAAAAGAACCGGAATCTCAAAGCCAGATTTTCTTAACTATGTTCCTTTAATTTTCTTCTACTTATAAGGATCTAAATAATAAGACAACGTATGCTAATGACTATATCAATAAGCAATAAGTAGATAGAAGAATAATTTTCTGTAAAAATAGTTTGCATAACAGGTAGACAAATACATGTAAATGGAACATATCTGAGTTTTCTAAAATGTTTATATTTTCGTGGTCTCACAATTGAAATCTCAGTATAATTTTGGAAGGAATACTTCCGCTATTTACTATATGTAGTAGAGAAAGTAAAATGTGAATCTTATAATAAAAGGGTTTAATTAATTGTATTTATCGACAAGTCTAACCTACACAAGGTCTGTATCTATTCATCTAATTCCTGTACTGTGCAATGAGCTATGTAGGTTGCTATGTATAAAATGTTTAATAAAATTTCTCATTTAAATCCAAACAATTTCTCAAAATCCTGCTACTATTTTGGTCTAAGCCAGATAGCCAGGCCATATCGTTTGAAAGTCGGTGCTAAAATTCTCTCTATTGGATCACAGTGTCCTTGGTAGAAGTGAAATCTGCGCCTTATCTTCCTTTTCATTTTTACGAGTATTCCAGTGGTTTCTGCGTAACGAAATCCTGGAGTGTTATCCTCCTAAGGATATCGGAACGACAGAGAGAGAAGTTGCTTGGAGGGTTTGATGTTTCATAGAGAAGTCAGTGCAGCATTGGTTTCTTTTATAGCCTGGAGCGTACGAGATACGAGTACTGCATGCATTTGTTCAGCAAAATGTTAGCTGTTCACATGCGCTGTGTATGCTCCCTTCCTGCAAGCGGAGAGAAAAATTCAAAACAATGTGAACATAAGGAAACAGTATCATCGTATCCCGAGAGTGCTTAATATTTTGACGTAGTTATATTTATCATAAAATAAAACAGTCTAATAAAGCAAACATGTTTAAGCACTGGTCAGAAAATTAAAGAGAAAATCAGAAAAGATACAAAATTCTGATGTGTTCCATTCACGCGACTTTCCCCAGCTATTTCACAAACACGATTTTCTTACAAAAGATTGTTTTTATCTATATCATGCTTATCAGATAAATATTAACAGAATTGGTCTTATTATTTGCTTCTTTGTAAGCAGAAGGGAAATAAGGGAATGCAAAAGTGATAGACAAATACTTTAAAAGCTGGCTGCAATATGAAACTATTGAATTTGGTTATCTTTACTTGCTAGGCATAAACAAAACATAGACGAAAGAAAGATGTCTTCCCGTTTGAGAAAAGTACGTTAAAACTGAAAGCATTAACTCAGAATATCTCAGAAACAGTTAACTCTACAAAAACGTGATGTCTATTACACAAATTGTATGCTTTAATGAGATCAACATTGTAAGTTTTTATCTCTCTCTTACAGTTTGTCAGCTATAAAAAAGCTATAAATATCATCTAGAATGAGGAGGTGTTTAGAGACACTTCCCAGATAATTCAAGATATACATTTAATGTCTCATGAAAATATCTTAAAAATATGGCATATTAATCAAAATCGTTGGAGCAATTTTTGAGACAGTCAAAATTTTGGAAAAGTTCAATGTAGAAGGTAGTGGGGGGGTTGTGAAATGTTTTTAAAAATCTTTGTTTCCCATTCTTGGATAAACTTAGGCCAGTAGCTCCTAAAATGCTGCTCGGCAACCACAGAGTTATGGTCTACCCTATCTCCTAAACATTCGGGGCTTTACATCAACAATCCTTTGTCCTTAAATGCACATACAGGCTGCCTGCAACTTTTACGTTTTTTTACAAAAAACTACGCCTCCCCAAACGGGCGAAATGTCAGTACAAACTTATCTATTGAAACAATTTTCCCTATATCCACGGAATAATGTTTGTAATGTTTATTAAAAACACACAAATATGAATCACAGAATAGTAATGATTATGTATAACCTCACATTCATAGACTTTAATCATAAACTATTAATAATACTTTACTCATAAGAAATGTCTGTGCAATGTGATTGAAAATCGGTTTTCTTTGCATAGCCCGGTGTAAAACAAAAGAAAAAGGAATAACAAAATCCCGTTTGAGAAAATGTTAAGAAAATCTCAGGAATTGTTAGCCCCAAACAAAAAATGTACATAAATGATTTGTTTTAAGATATTTTGTGTGTGGTAAGTTTTTTTCTATCTCTTACGGTTTACTATTTATGCAACAATCATCCAGAATGTAGAAATATCCAACATTCAAATATACATTTTATCTCATGCAAATATTTTAATATGTTGTATTTTTATCAAAATCGTTTGAACTAGTTTTGATAATATCCAAATTATCGAAAATGTTTCCATGTAGCTTGAGGTATGGTATTTTTTTGAAACTCTTCATGTCGTATCCTTGGAAGATACAGAACTTAAATATTATTTAAGCGTTTTCCTTTTTGTGTATGCTTCCACACATATACATAACCTACATTTTTCTAAAAATGCTTTATTTGGATTCAGGGGTCCTCAAAACAGATATGTCCGGTGATTTTCGGTATCAAATTTTGGGTGGAATAGAATACCTTCGCTTCTACTATATGCAATGTACATACATGCTGGGGAGAGAAAAATATATATAGGTATATATAACATGCAATCGGAGTCACCATTCACTACGGTATAATTTGGAAATAGCTTCACAACAGAACAATGATTAACCTAATGGTGATACTCCTGCATTTGACTGTTTTGTAAATCAAAGACCATGTATATTACCGAAACATACCCGAAAGGTCGCATGCATAAGTTGGTTGTGTTGGCTCAGGTGTGGCTTTCCTTGAAGCTAAGAATGTGCCCCCTCTCTCTCTCTCTCTCTCTCTCTCTCTCTCTCTCTCTCTCTCTCTCTCTCTCACGAAATTTCCACGAGAGGCTCGCGTTAAGCGAAATCAGGAGACGGAGGAGTTGAACACGTAACCGCTGACGAGGATGAAACTTTCTCAGCGCCAGGCAGAATATCCGACAACACCATATAAAATGGAGGGCACTTAACCCTAGAAGATGACACTTGTACATCTTACATTAGAGGCGGCGTGGGGTCATTTGTATAACACGTTTGTTGTAAGAAGGAGGAATAAATAGTTTTAATTATTGCTTATATTTACAACACAACACACAATAAATGCTTAATGGCACAAAAGCCACATTAAAAAGCAAACAAACCAACTCATATGCTCCATTCACATAACTTCCACTATCTGTTCTGCAAACAAATGATTTTAACAAAAGATCATTCCTTTATGTACACAATGCTAATCAATATAAACATTTATCACTAAGTTCCTTATATGTAGAAGGTAAATATAGTAATCAATGTTAGTGACAGTGAAATCTTTTAAAAGCTGTCGCTATGCGATTATCATTGAAATTTGGTTCTCTTTGCATGTCTAGACGTAAAAGCAGACACATGAAAGCGATGAGACATTTGAGAAAGATATTATAAAACTGAAACCCATAACAGGTAATATCTCGGAAGTAATTAACTCTACAAAATTGACCTAAATTGAGTGTTTCAAAGATATGTACATTTTTGTGCAGTAAGTTTTTGTCTGTGTTTTACGGTTTATCAGTTGTGCAAAAGTCGTTCAAAATGAAGAGGACTTTAGGGGCTATTCCCAACAAATTCAGGATACACATTTTATTTGCCATATAAATATTTGTAATATACAGAGTTTTAATCAAAATTGCTACAGATATTGTTTAAAAAATGCAAATTTCAAATATTGTTTTATGTCAAATGTTTTATGAATGTAAATTCTAGGAGAAACTTAATTAAAATAGGTAAATCTTTGGGTAGAGTAAGAGCCAAATGTATAAGGAAAATTAGTAAGCAGGACGAAGAAGAAGAAAATTAAACACTAAGAGGTAGTATATATTAGATTTATGATATATTAGGACCCAATAGCTTGACAACCACAGCGTATGATTCTATTGGGTCCCAGGGAAACAGCAACTCAGTGGAGAGATAAAAATGTAAGGAAATCTATAATAAGTTGTAAAATTTGTGAAATAAAACATTTAACCGTCGTTTTAGACTGTGCCTTGCTTCCCTTCCACTTATTAAGAACTAAATAATAAGACTGTTTTCGCTAATGTTTATCTCGATTAGATAAAATAGATAGAAGAATAAGCTTATTAACAAAAATATGTTAAGATGTAGAGAAGTCGTGTGAATGGAACACATCAGATTATTTCTAATCGTTTCCCAGAACCAATAACAATATTTGCTGCATGAATGTTTTGCATGAACTGCGCAGCAAAATGAATAGCGCCTGTCAGTAAAGACTAACCGCTATCTTTTTACGTTTTCACACCTCAATAAGTGACTTGCTGGCCTAGATAGAATGTGGTCATTGGCCTTGCAGGAAATACTCAAAATCAGTTCCGATACCACGTTGGGACAGCGAGGTTACGCCTTCCTCCAAGGGAAATAAACACGTATGTTTTGTGTGTGTCACATACTACTACTCTTAATAACTAAACTTATAAGTTCGCAAATAAAGTAATTGTAATGTTTTTTTATATTACACTACTCTATAGTTAGTCATACAAATATTTGCACTTATTCCCCTAACATTCTGTATATGTCACATGTAGCGCAAATATTTATTGTTGTTAATAACTAAACTAATAAGTCCGCAAATAAAGTAAATGTAATGTTTTGCATTATACTGCTCTTTAATTAGTCATATAAATGTTTGGACTTATTCCCCTAACATCCTGTATGTCATATGTAGCGCAACTATGTATTGTTATAAAAGAAGGCTTTTACACATAACATGTTGGCTGAACGCTAAAGCGCCGCAGCTAATGAGTTTTGTTCACCTCAATGTTCACGAGCACGAGCCTCTGGCCATATTTTATTGGGCTAGCATTTGCTTACACAAATCAGAGTAGAATTCCCTGGAAAGCTTTTGCTGACAGACGCTTCTGGTATATCCAAATATAATACACTCATTTTGTTCATGTTTATTTGTTGGAAGTTTTTCAAGCCAGTCATAGATAAACACACTCATAAGTAGGAAACGTATCGGTGTAAGTAAAGACTTAAGTTCGGTGGAGATTTACTTGTACTCGCAAGCAGCACGTGCTTTCTAAATCTGTTTTTAAATACGGGAGCCAAGAGCGGTAGCCCAACCAGTCGAAAGCGGACAGCGACTCTTCCCAGTTCGCTTCTGTCTCTGACGTCATCAATCCCCGTAGAGCTGTTAACTTGAAATCTCTCAAACGTTACTCCGGCTTCGCACTCTGGGCTGACTGGAAGTTTACGTAGATAGATAAATGCGGAAAGCTTGCAGAAGAAAGGAGGAAAACAGGAAAGAAATAAAAAAAATATAGCGATCTGGGGAAATGGACAACCTTTTCTGCTCTCAACTGTACTATAAACCGCATGCGGTGGAAGTAAAACCCAATACTTTTAGGTAAAAAGAAAAAGGCGGACAAAAGAATTGAACATCTAAGGGAGAATACTGAAAAAGACATGATTTTATAAAGTGCTACCATAATCACACCATTTTAAAATATGGGCTCCTAGATTTTAGAAGCAACTTGCGAAAAGATCTTATAACTGGAGTCGATAACAAGCAAGTTATAACAAACCACAGAAATAGAGTGGAGCATTTTAAAAAATCTGATTTGTTACATTCTATTACTTTCTCTAACTGTTCCACATACAAACTTTTCTTACAAAATATTGTTATTTTATCTATATCATGATAATCGAGATAAGCATTAGCAGAATTTGTCTTATTACTTTTTTTTTGTTGTTTTTTACAGTCAAATCTTTTATAAATTGATCGCTATGTGAAATAGTTGAAGTTCGGTTTACTTTAAATGGCCAGCAATTAAATAAGAGGGACGAAATGAAAGTCTGTGCCGCTTTGAAAAAAAGTGTTTAAAATTGTGCGTAGTTTAAAATTGAAACCAAATACAAGGAATGTCTTGAAAACGGTCTCGCTACAAGAAAAACGCATGACATGAATTATGTTTTCAACGAGATCTACATCTTCATAGTAAGTTTTAATCTATGTCTTATGGTTTGCCAGTTATGCAAAACTCAGCAAAATTCATCCAGAGTAAAGAGGTTTTCAGAGACTATTCCCAGAAAATTCAAAATGTACATTTTGTTTTTATGTAAATAGCTTTAATATATTTTAATCAAAATCGTTAAAGGCATTTTTAGAAAAATAAATATTTTCAATAAGTTTTCATATAAAAGGTAGTTTGGGGTGGGGGGATATTGTTGAAAATCTTCGAGTTGCATCTTTAAGAGAAACTAAACTTCAATACCAAACTTCTTATTTATTGGTCTTTTCACTTCTGAGCTATACTGACCACACACACACACACACACACTCTCTCTCTCTCTCTCTCTCTCTCTCTCTCTCTCTTTTTCGATTTAGGGTCTTTTTGGTGAAGTCTCGGTATCGAATTTTTGAGTGGAATACATTACCTTCTATATCTACTATGAACGTAATATATATGCGCTAGATATAGTAAAAAAGATGCCATTTAACGACAGAGTTATGCAGTAGAATAAAAATGGCATATGTGTTGTTGTAATTAGAAGAAAGACAGAACAATTAAGGCGTGTAATTTGATAAACAAAGTAGAATATCTTATATGCAGTAATCAGACAAATTTATGAACCAATTATAATCTATTTTAATGAGTGTTATAATTTATACAGACGCTCAGTTTTTTAAACGCTATATCTATTTATTATGTCAAAAAATCGCCAAATATTTCCAATATTCTACTTTGTGTACACACACAGGATGCTATTGCGAAATTTTACAATTGAATGAAAGTATTACTTACTCTTTCCATATTTTAGTGGAAAAAAATAACGTATCAATAAAAGCGTACTGCAAATATTAAAAAAAAAAACTAAAAATAACATATAGAAAATACCTCGAAAGTGCTAGACAACAAATGTTTTAAATATTTATCACATTTAACATATAAGTTCATGTCAACTACTTTTCCCTTTGAAACAATTCTTCATAGACCATGATCTTCACTCATTTACCATTTTATCTCAATGGAATATTTTTACCGATTTTTTTCAACATTTAATTATGGTCACAAGGAAACTCTCCCCCACTAGGGAGAATGAAGAATAATCCTATCTAAATTCTCCTCTATCAACCGGGAATCGAATCCGGTACCTCTGGATTTAAAAACGGCTAACCATCAGTCAGCAGAGGCAATTAGTTTTAATGTTCATTTTGTGGTCCCCTTTAGCTTCTATGGTCGTATCGTGTCATTTTTCGAAATTTTCGATTTTCTCAAAAATGGCTCTAACGGTTTTGATTAAAATTCTGTATATTAAAGATATTTACCTGAAAAATGGAATGTATAACGTCAATTTGTTTGGGAACGCCTGTAAAGTGTACTGTATTCTGGATAGATTTTGCACAACTGATTCCCCGAAAGAGATAGACAAAAACTTACCACACTGAAAAGCTTAGATTTTGCCAAAACACACGATTTATGTCCTATATGTTTTTGTTGATGAGCTAACCGTTTCAGGTTAGTGGTTTCAGCTTTTTAATAATACTTATACTTTTCTCAAGCAGAAGTAATTCGTGTTTCTCTTATTTTACTCTTGACTATCAAAAAGAATCGAGTGTTAATGACAATTACATAGGTCAGCTTTTAAAGCATTTGCCGATCGGTTTAGTGTATTCCCTTAATTCCCTTATAGTTATAAGTGACTAAGTAAAACTGTGTTGCTAATGTTTATCTCGTTTAGTATGAAACAGATAGAAGAATGTTATTTTATGAAACGTTTGCTTAAAGAATTGGTAGGGAAAATCATGGGAATAGAACACTTTAGATTTTTAACGACGAATTCTATCATTTCTTTCGTGACTCATTCTTGAAATCCAATCTCAATGAAAAGAAGCGAGTAATATTATAAACGATAATAGAATTCTGTACAGCCAACCACGGAGGAAAAAAACAAGGTTTAATTCTGTGTTCATTTGATTTTTCGATTGAGCTATGTGTTAATATGACAGTTTTTACTTTCTCTTTACGTACTATGTACATAGTGTATAAAGAAGGTATTGCACTCCACCCAAAAATTCGATACCAAGATTTCATCGGAAATTTATGTTTTATGGACCACTGTATCCAAAAAAAGCAATTTTCAGAAAAAGGTCTGTGTGTGTCCGTGTGTGTGTGTGTGTGTCTCCGTGTGTTCTTGTGTCTGTGAACACGATAACTCAAAAATGACAAGTCGGTAAAATACTAAACTTGGTATTTAAGTTTAGTATCTTCCAGGAATACGACACGAAGATTTTCAGAAAAATTCCCCCACGCCAAACTACCCTTTACATGGAACATTTTTCCGAAAATAAAATTATATCTTTGATGAATTTTACATAACTGCTAAACCGTAAGAGATGGACAAAATCTTACCACATGTAGAACACTTTAAAACACACAATTTATGTTATATACATTTTTTTCGTGGAATTGATTGTTTTTTATTTTTTTTTCAGCTTTAAAACCCGTATACTTTTATCATACAGGAATTTGTCAACTCCTGTCCATACAAACAAAGGAACTCCAGCCACTTAGCAACTACCTTTTGACTATCACTTTAATTTATGGTACTCCCTTATTTCGCTTCTTCTTATAAAGAAGCAAGTAATAAGACTATTTCTGCTATTTTTTTCTCGACTAGCATGAAATAAATAGAAGTATAAGCTTTTTAACAATAATATGTTGCAGAGATGTAGAGAAAGTCATGTGAATGGAACACATCAGATTTTTTGTGGTTTCGTGTATCCTCGCCTTTAATTGCATGGTCCCTTTCTTTTGAGACATATTTCCTATTGGTGCTCGTGTTAACTCCTACTCGTTTATGTCTTTAATTTGTTATTCATTAGTCCACACACACAAGTGTATATATGTATATGTATATTTATTCACACTCCCAGATTCTGGGAAGGATGGGTAATAACTTGACTAGAGAAAAATTCCCACTTTCCCTCGGGACCCCTCGTACAACAAGCAGCAGCTCTATCAACTAAGCTACGGGATCAGCGATATAGCAGCTGTAACAGGAGAGAGTAGTTTTTGCACACAGATATTTACGGTATATTTCTTCACTGACTGTTATAGAAAAGCAACATTAGCTATTTTACGAAGTGTGTTCAGAAAGTAACTACCATTTCATTTTAACTCCATACATAACACTCGTCTCTCTGGTTCCTTGTCTGTCCAATGACGCCATTGAAGTCCAATCGTGTTCTGTTTACAATTGTTAGTGATCGTTTAAGCAGCTGTGAAGTGCATTCCGTAATACGGTTTTTAATGCAAGGAAAGTTAAGCCAGCTGAAATTTACTGTCAACTTGTAAAGATTTACGTTGAAAATATAATGGGAGATAGAACTGTGAGAAAGTGGGTTAGGCATTTCAATGATGGACAATCCAAAACTCATGAAGAAGAATTAACTGGGCGACCTTCTATTGTCACTGATAGTTTGGTAGAATAAGCTAATGACACAATTTGTGAAAACAGACGGTTTACAATAAGAATGCTTTGTGATGCGTTTCCATAAAATGCAGTGTTCATCGATGGCTGTCTTCACTGGCGGCAGCTTTCTTTGGAGGACATACAAAATTTCATTCTGTGACAAATGCCTGCATAATGTTGGCAATTATGTCGCAATAGGTTAAGGAAATGCTCTTTCATGTACAAATAAATGTTATGAAACTTTACTTACTCGTTACTTGTTAACTGGCATGCTCTGGTTAATTTTGTTGAAAAGGAGTGCCCGGTGCTAACTTGTTAACGATGGAAAAAATATTCTATATCGGACAATAGATTTTCAAGCGCCTGTACATTGCTAGTCTGATATTACTTTAGTATTTAAGACGCCATACAAATATATTGGGAGGGGATTCATTTACATGCCTATTGTTAAGTTTTACTTCCAAACAAATTCTACCTCTAGAACTCGAGCTGTTATGCAAGACCTCTCGCTTTATGGCGTTGGAATGTTTCCTCAAACTTATTAAACAGTGATACAGATTTAAAATGTCGCTGCCATTATCTTTTAGCCGTTGTTCCGTCAATAGCTTATGCGAAACTAATTAAAAGTTTTATCCCGGATTTCCACGAAAATTGCCTTTACATCGTTGAGTCGGGCTAATTTTCCTGTTGCCCTTTTCACTGTACTTTCCTTCCGCAGGTTTCTCTCTCTCTCAATAACTTTATTTCCCTTCCTGTTTCTACATCACTGATTTTGCTCCCTATATTTCGATTAATTGTTCTCGTAGCGCTCTAACAACTTTTATGTAGTTATTTGAAAATGTGAACTCTTTTTACTTTCTCTTCACGTACTATGTACATCGTGTATAGAGAAGGTACTGTAATGCACCCAAAAATTCGATACTGAGATTTCACCGGAAATACATGTTTTGGGTGCCTCTGAATCCAAAAAAAGCATTTTTGGAAAAAGGTCCGTGTGTGTGCGTGTGTGTGAGTGTCTGTGGACAGCATAACTCAAAAAAGAAAAGACAGTTGAACACCAAACTTGGTATTTAAGTTTGGTATCTTCCAAGGAAGCGTCACGAAAATTTTCAAGAAAATTCCCCAACCCCCAACTACTCTTTACATGGAACTTTTTTCGAAAATTTTCATTTTCTTAAAAATGGCTCTAACGATTTTGATTAAAATAAGCTATATTAAAGATATTTACCTGACAAATAAACTGTATATCTTGAATTTTCTGGGAATAGCCTCTGAAGACTACTTTATTCTGGATGAATTTCACGGAAATTTACATAACTACTAAACCGTAAGAGACGGGCAAAAACTTAACACACAAAAAATGTAGAGCACATTAAACACACAATTTATGTCATATACATTTTTTCAGGGAATTGATCGTTTTTGACATATTCCTTGTTTTTTTTTTCAGCTATGAAAAACATACTTTTCTCATACAGGAATTTGTCAACTGCTGTCCATACAAACAAAGGAATTTCAGTCACATGGCAACCAGCTTTTGAATATTAGTTTAGCCAATAGTACTCCCTTATTTCCCTTCTGCTTACAAGGAAGCAAGTAATAAGACTATTTGTGCTAATTTTTTTCTCGATTAGTATGAGGTAAATAGAGGCATCAACATTTTTTCTGTGTGAGTCTCTGAACCTGAGGACATAAATGTTTACTTCCAGTGGAGTATTTATTTTGCTAAATGGAATTTTTCAGCATATTCGATATAGAAGCAAAATATCTGCTAACAATTATTGTTTTAATGCTAACAAGTATTGTTATAACATAAATAACAAGTATTGTGTAGCATATATACTCTTCTTCATCACGGTTTTGATCTTATTGGTCTGTTCCGGCTCCAAAATGCTGCTTGTCCCAAGTTTCTTCTTCCTCGTGGTGAGTATGCTGCTTTTGGTATTCTGTTTTGGTGATCCTTATTATATGTAGTCTCCAGTTTGTTCTACATTTCACTATTGTTGTATTTAGATCTTCTACGTTCAATTGTTGCGTGATTTCAGTATTATGTTTTTGTCTGTTCGTTGGTATCCTGCTATTGATCTGACGAATCTTATTTCTGCAGCTTGCATTCTTGCCGAATGTGCTGTCATAGTCCATGTTTCGGATCCATAAGATATTGTAGGAACTGCCATCGTCTTATGTAATTTCATGATAGATCATATATAATAAAAAATTAAAAAGATATCAAATATGTAACATTCACATGATTTTCTCTATTTATTCTTCAACAAACTATTCTAAAAGAATCTGATATATTCCATTTTCATTACTTTTTCTACAAACTGCTGTCACAACATTATTTTACATCGTGATAATTGAGATAATTAGCAGAAACAAAATTTATCTTCTAAGTATAAGGCAAATAAAGGTAATATAATAAGCTAAAGCAACAGTCAAATCTTTCGAAAAGCCTGTTGCATGTAAAATAAGGGAAGTTCGGTTCGCTTTGCACGTCTAAAAATAAAAAGGAAGGAGGTGAGACGAAAGATAACCTCCCGTTTGAGAAAAAAATAACTTAAAACTGAAACAATGACAAGAAATATCTCAGAAACGGTCAATTTCTAGAAAAAAGTATATTATATAAATTATGTGTTTTAACTAGAATTACTTTTTTGTGCAGTACATTTATATCCATTTCTTAAAGTTTACCAGATATGCAACATTCACCAAAATTCATCGAGAATGAAGAAGTGCTCAGAGACTGTTCCCAGAAGATTTAAAATTTACTTTTTATTTGTCATATTAAAATTTTTAATATAGGATATTTTAATCTAAATCATTAGAGGAATATTTGAGAAAAACAAAATTTTCAAAATATATTCCATGTAAAGTTAGTGTTGGGTGGAGGGGGATATTCTTGAAAATTTTCTTGTGGCATCCTTAAAAGGAAGTAAACTTAAATACCAAATTTGGTATTTAATGATCTTTTCGTTTTTGAGCTTTGCTGTCCAAACACACACTGACCTATTTATAAAAGTGTTTTCTTCGGACTCAGGGGATCTCAAAACATATTTCCGGTGAAATCTCAATGTCGAATTATTGGGTGGAATACAATACTTTCTCTACGTACTAAATACGTAGTAATGTAGAGAAAGTAAAAATCTGATGTGTAGTACTCACATGACTTTCTCTGCCTATTCTGCAACAAATTACTCTTAAACAAAGTGTATTCGTATAACCTCTTCTTTTGCATAAATGCTTTATTATATATTTCCTTGTAAATACAAACCAATAAGGAAATACACTAAGCTAAAGCGATAGTCAAATATTTTAAAATCTGGTTGCTATGGGGTACGTTTGTACTTTTTTATTGACCAGGAGCAAGAAAAACAATAACGACAGGTCATTTGAGGAAGTATTTTAAAACTGAAACCAACAATACCTAAGGAATATCTCGGAATGGTTAATTAAAAAAAAAAAAATATATATATATATATATATATATATATATATATATCTGATATAAATTGTGTATTTTAAACAGTTTTATATAGGATTAATTGTTTTTTTCACACAAGCCGTGTGTAGGACAGGAGTTGCATAGCTGGAGTCAAAGTGAAATATTCAATGCCATAGCTGGGATTTGAACCACGGATCTTCCGGTCTCAAAATAATGTGA
The DNA here is from genome assembly GCA_030762935.1 of Hymenopus coronatus. NCBI lineage: Eukaryota > Metazoa > Arthropoda > Insecta > Mantodea > Hymenopodidae > Hymenopus > Hymenopus coronatus. Next base: position 60,265,337 of record CM060891.1, read on the forward strand.
GATTACCTTGTGGCTTGCTGGGAAATATTCGAGTCAGTTAATAAATTCAATGCTATGCCGGCATATTGCCATGGTAGCTCAGTGGTAGAGCAACCGGCTAGAGATCGGACGATCGTGATTGAAATCCCGGCTATGGCATTGCATTTTTCTGTCTGACTCTACCTATCCAGTTCTATATTTTTGTGAGATAAATTTACGCTTTAAGTAATAGAAATGTCCTTCAGAATAGAAAGCTTCAGTTCGCGGTTTTTCACATACATACATCACTGTAATTTAAAGAATGATAATGAAATTCAAGCGTCCTTTGTATACCTCACTAAGTTCTCGCTGTCTCTTCACTAATCTGACTCAGTTCAAATGTGCATTCTCACTTCATTAAGTTCTCATTCTCTCTTCAATAATCTATTCAGTTTAAATTATCACTGTCGCTTCACTAAATTCTCACTGTCTCCACACTAATCTGATTCAATTCAAGTTATCATTGTAATCTCATTAAGTTCCCCTGTCTCTTCACCATTCTGAATCAGTTCAAATTTTATTGCCACCTCACAAAGTTCTCTCTGTCTCCACAGTAATCTGACTCACTTAAAATTATCATTGTAATCTCATTAAGTTTCCCTGTGTCTTCACTAGTCTGAATCAGTTCACATTTTCACTGTTACTTCACAAAGTTCTCGCGTCTCCACACTAATCTGATTCAGTTCAAATTATCATTGTAATTTCATTAAGTTCCCCTGTCTCTTCACCATTCTGAATCAGTTCAAAGTTTTACTGCCACTTCACAAAGTTCTCTCTGTCTCCACACTAATCTGATTCAGTTCAAGTTATCATTGCAATATCACTAAGTTCTCCCTGTCTCTTTACTATTCTAAATCAGTTCAAATTTTCACTGTCACTTCACAAAGTTCTCACGTCTCCACACTAATCTGATTCAGTTCAAATTATCATTGTAATCTCATTAAGATCTCCCTGTCTCTTCATCATTCTGAATCAGTTCAAAATGTTACTGCCACTTTACAAAGTTTTCTCTGTCTCCACACCAATCTGATTCAGTTCAAGTTATTATTGCAATCTCACTAAGTTCTCCCTGTCTCTTCACCATTCTGAATCAGTTCAAATTTTCACTGTCACTTAACAAAGTACTCACTGTCTCCACACTAATGTGATTCAGTTCAAGTTATCACTCTCATCTCCCTAAGTTCTCACTGTCTCCACACTACTCCGAATCAGTTCAAGTTATCACTCTCATCTCCCTAAGTTCTCACTGTCTCCACACTAATCTGAATCAGTTCAAGTTATCACTCTCATCTCCCTAAGTTCTCACTGTCTCCACACTAAGCTGAATCAGTTCAAGTTATCACTCTCATCTCCCTAAGTTCTCACTGTCTCCACACTAATCTGAATCAGTTCAAGTTATCACTCTCATCTCCCTAAGTTCTCACTGTCTCCACACTAATCTGAATCAGTTTAATATCACTGTCACTTTACAAAGTTCTCACTGTCTCCACATTAATCTGATTCAGTTCAAGTTATGCTATTTCACTAAGTTCTCGCTGTCTCTTCATATTCTGAAACAGTTCAAATTTTCACCGTCAATTCACTAAGTTCTCATGTCTCTTTACTAATGTGTTTCAGTTGAAATATGCAATGTCACTTCCCTCGTTGTCTGTCCACTAATATTATCCAGTTCAAATTTTCAATGTCACTTCAATTACCCATTGGGAAGCAGAACACAGGACCTCTCTAAGCTCTTGCACCAGCACTACTCGCCTCACTTCACAACAGTCGTCACAAACGACCACTGAGAAAAGTAAATTTTATTGCATTAGAAACGCTCTTGCTAACTGCTAATTAAATGCTTATCGCCCATATGCTGACTGGTTATCTCGCAACAGCACTTTAGATGTTTACGCTGACCGAGAACGCTGTCGCGTTCCCTTGTTTCTGCCATGCCCGGCGCGGATCTCTCAGTAATCTTAGACTATAACTACTAAAATATGATTAGCTATTCTTCTTTGAACTGTCATCTAAAACAACTCGAAGCTTCCGCCCTTCTGCGTCCTTAGAAAGGCAATATTTGTTTGCGCAATGTATATTAGTAAAATAATAGTGTTTTTCTTAATATAATTTCTCTACACGTACTATGTACATAAAGGAAGTGTTGTATGCCACCCAAAAATTCGATACCGAGATTTATGCGGAAATACATGATTTTGGACCCCCGGAAAGCCAAAAAAACATTTTTAGAAAAAGGTCCGATTATGGGTATGTGTCTGTCTGTGGACAGCATAACTCAAAGAGACCGTTAAATACCAAATTTGGTATTTAAGTTTGGCATCCTCCAAGATTGCAACATGAAGATTTTCAAGAGAATACCAAACTACTCTTTACATGGAAAAACATTCGAAAATATTGATTTTAAAAAACATGGCTCTAGCGATTTCGATTAAAATACCACATATTAAAGCCATTCCCATCACAAATAAAATTTATTTCTTGAATTTTCTGGGAATAGCTTCTAAAGACCTGTGCATTCTGGATGACTTTTGCTGAATTTTGCATAACTAGTTAACCGTAAGGGACAGACAAAAACTTACTGCATAAAAATGTAGATCTCGTTAAAACACACAATTTATGTCATAGACATTTTTTCGTTTTTTTTAGATAATCCTTGTTATTGGTTTCAGTTTTAAAGCACTAATACTTTTCTCGTAAGGAAACTTGTCAACTCCTTGGCACGCGAAGAAATGGATCTCAATCCCATAGCAATTATATTTTAAAACATTTGACTGTCGGTTTAGCCTAGTGTATTTCCTTATTTCCCTTCTACTTAAAAGGAACTTAGTAATAAAACAGTTTCTGCTAATGTTTGTTTAATTAGCATGAAATAGAAAAATGAGCTATTTAACAATAATTTGTTACAGAGATGTTGAGAAAGTTATGTTAATGGAATACATCAGTTTTTTTTCTACCATAGTGTTATTTCAATTATTAGCGTATGTTCCTTTTTTATTTATTTTCTGAAAAGCACTTTTATAAAACTGCTAGAAACAATATTCCTACGTGGACTAGAAATGTAGGCTCTAGATATCATATATTAACCTAAGAAATTGAAATACACACTGTAATAATATCTTGTTATTTGCAGGGAAGCTACTTACCCTACACCCAAAACTACCCTCTACATAGAAAAAAATGCAAACATTTTTATTTTCTCAAAAACTGCTCTAATAATTCTGATTAAAATATGTGTATTAAAGATGTTTACATGACAAATAAATTGCATATTTGGAATTTTCTGGGAGTAGCCTCAAAGACCTCTTCATTCTCAATGAATTTTGCATAACTGTTAAACCGTAAGAGATAGACAAAAAATGATTACAAAAAAATATGTAGATATTGTTAAACCTCACAATTTATGTCATAGACTTTTCCTTGGAATTGAACCATTTCTGATATATTCCTTGCTATTGGTTTCAGTTTAAAAATGCTTAAAACTTTTCTCAAACGGTAATTTGTCAACTTCTTGCCATACAAAGAAGCTGATTTCAATCACTTGGAAACCAGGTTTTAAAAGATTTTACTATAAGTTTAGCCTAGTGTATTCGCTTGTTTCCTTTCCACCTACAAGGAAGCAAGCAATAAGACTAATGTTTATCTCGATTAACATGAATTTCTAACAATAGTTCTCTGCAGATAATTAGAGAAAGTCACGGGAATTGAAAACATCATGTTTTATTTATGGGATCTCAACACGGGGAATATGGATAGTGATGTATCTATGCCGAATGCAATTCTGCTTCTAACTTAACGTGCCTAAGAGTAGGGAAAGTAATTATTAAGACTTATTCTGAAATTTTCACTTAATTATGGTGTTATATTTGAGACAGAAATAGACAATAATCCTAATTTTAATTGGTTATTAATTTTATTTTAATTTTAATTAAGTCTCATACCAGTACCATAAAGCTAACGTTTGAAATATTACAGACTTTGTTTACATTACTTTGCCTTTTGTTAATTTTATCGAAGGCAATATTGAGGCACACAAACATTAAAACATCTTGTATGCATGCTTAATGATAAAGGAGGCAGATTATTTCCTGACATGTTTATTTTAGCCTTTGTTTCACTAAATACGATCAAAAGCTGAAGCGCTCGTGACGTCAAGCTACAAAAATTCGTCTTTATGGAACATATGAGTATAAACAAAGGAAATTATTCCAGGATGAGTAAATTATCGTGAAGTCAAATATTAAATAATGAGTGACAACACTGTACCACAAATAAATAGAATAGAAGTTGAAATATCATATCTTTGTATTTAATTATAATTTTAATAAGAGGGATTACATGAATGAATCAACGTTCCTCATTAAACTTCCTAATTATGTCATTGTTAAAAGACATGCAGAATACAACAAGTAGAGTCAAGGCGGTTTATTAAAAGAAGCGTTTCTTCTGTATAGTATGCATAACTTCAAATATAATGTTTCAATAAACAAGATTAATTTTTCGAATGACTTCTTCCTGTAAAAATCTGAGGTGTTCCATTCACATGGCTTCCTCTACATCTCTGTAATAAATTATTGTTAAAAAGTTTATTCTTCTATCTACTTCATCCTTAATGTGATCAACATAAGCAGAAATGATATTGTTACTTGCTTTCTTGTAAGTAGAAAGGAAGTAAGGAATAAAACTTGAAAAAAACAAAAACATTTAAATTTGTAACTAATCGCTGTCTGCCTGCGGCTAGCGGACCGAGAGGTTGTTTGTCCGCTGTGTTGCGCGTAATCGAGCGGCGTTAAAGAACGTCAAATAGATTGTTCTGTGTGAGTCTATAGTTCTACAAGGAAAGAATTTCTAATGATGGAGGCAATACGCCGGCAAAATACTTTGCAAATCTCATTTCGAGGAGCTGAACGTCGACCCAGCGCGATGGAAGTGCATGACTGGATTCACGACTACATGAAAATACCACCTGATCAGGTAGATACACCTCAGTTTCATTCTAGAGAAAAATCAGCTTTAATAAAATGTATATCTGTAACACACTATGAAAGATATTTACTGCAATTTCAAGGGGCGGCAAAGTTTAGTTATGAAAATGGTGAAATACTAACGGTAAATATTGGGCCAGCTGACTGCCGCATTGTAAATGTTCGGGTTTTCAATTTAGTGCTTGAGAGCACTCACACGTTTCTGGAACAGAAACTTACACAATACGGGAAAATACTAGAGGTTCAAGAAGAAAAATGGAACGCAGGTTATAAGTACCCCGTCAAGTCTGGTGTTCGTTCTGTAAGAATGGAATTAAAAAAGGAAATTCCATCTACAGTAGTAGTGCGTGGGTTTCCTGTTGGTGTGACCTATCTAGGACAACCGCAAACTTGATATGTGTGTGGGGAAGCTTCTCATTTTCGCTCACACTGTCCATACAAAAAGTCTGTACTGCCTGGCTCTGTCTCGCGCAGGGCTGTGTTACTCAGCGATGTAGTGAGAGGACAAGTTAGCGCTCGGGAGGAAGAGGAATGTAAACAAATAGTAGGTGCGTCAAATGGGCCCGCTACTGAAGCTAGTGAAATAGAGACCGTTTGTAACGTCAAACCTACAGAGGAAGTCTACCCGACTACCAGATGTATGCGTGACAATGTGGCAGTGCAGGAGACATCTGTGTCCGCACCGGTAGATGTCAACACTCCCTCAGAAGTAGCAGAAATGGGTGTCTCATCCCCTACACGATCTTCTGCAGTTGCGGTGCCTAATAGTGGTGACAGAACATGGTTGGCCCCTGCGATCCACCTGACACTGTAATAATTGAACACCAGCAACCAGCAATGGAGTGAGAAGGATTCCGACGAACCTGTGCCGGTTAGGAGAGAACGCCCGCTGTCTGTTAGTGAGGAGGAGAGCACCGAAGAAACGGAATCTAACATCGCGTGGGAGACCGTGAGAGACCCTCGACTCAGGAAGCACTTGCCTTCTGGAAGCCTACCGAAAAAGTTTCCACGGGTATCACGAACACATATTCATGCCGTTGAAAATGACTAGATACATCTTGGACGCTGACCTGCTCTGGTTTACTTCTGGCCTTGTTTTAATGGTTGTCTTACGTAACTTTGCCACTGTTAACATCAACTCACCTCGCTGCACTGCCAAACAGGCCCTTTTACGTGATTTTGTGCGGACTCACGATTTAGACATAGTTTTCCTCCAAGAAGTTAACATAACCAACTTTGGCTTTATGGGTCCACAGTACAGTTGTGTGGTGAATGTTGGAGAACATATGCGTGGTACTGCTATTTTGTACAGAGCAGGTTTGACGTTTGCCGGGATAGAGATGCATCCTAGTGGTCGTGTTATAAGTGCTAGAATGGACAACATGCTGCTGCTTAACCTATACCTGCCTTCAGGGAGTGATAGGCGCCATGAGCGAGAAGAATTTATAACAAACATTCTACCCTATTATTTGAGATAGAATTATTCCCTGCTTTTAGTAGGTGGCGACTTCAATTGCGTGCTACATGCTAGGGATCAGCGTCCTGGTTATAACAAGTCTTTGGCATTGGATCAGCTGGTAACCGGGCTACGTCGTTGTGATGTTTGGGAACATATGAACGCTACGTCTGTAAAATTTACTTACTGTCGAGCGAACTGTGCCTCAAGGATAGATCGTTTCTATTTAAGCGCTCAGTTCAACTCTCTGATTCACACAGTGTGAGTTTTACCTGTTGCCTTTACTGACCACCATGCTGTCAAGCTGCAATTAATCGCTAAGAGTCGCATTCCGCTATATGGCAGAGGTTATTAGAAATTAAACGAAGCTTCATTACATGACAACATTATTGCTGCTGATTTTGCCAAGTTGTGGCAAAGTCTTCAGGGTAAAGCTCGACGCTCCCCGCTGTCGGTGTTGGAGAAATGGCGGCGTATATTTAAGCCTGGTATTACGACCTTCTTCAAGACCCAAAGGTCGTGAGAAGGCAATTGAACGACGTCACACCTTCGACTTTTACCAAGAAACATTAATGGGTCTTCTCTCTAGACAACAGAGTGGTCAGGACGTATCCCATCGCCTTCAAGCTGTGAAGCGGAAGCGGAAGCTCGTGGACATACAGCAACATGTTTTGGCGGGAACTATGACCCGTTCGCGAACACATGACTCCGTCGTGGCACAGGAGAAAGCTTCTTTGTTTCATACCATTAAGGAGAAGTGTGCTGGTAGTGGTCGTTACATCCATGCTCTTCTGGCACCGGTAGGCACCAAGGTCACCTCTGTGCCTCAAATTCTACAGACTATCCATACATCTTATAGCACCATGTTTGACACCACTGACCTACGCAATGACGCCATGGAGGAGCTCTTCCAATATGTTGACACCGGTATAACTGTCGAGGAACAGCGTTCCTTGGAGCAGCGATATTCTGCCACCGAGATTCTGCAAACCATAAATCCGCTAGCCTCCATTCCTGCCCAGGATAAGATGGCCTCACATATTCATTCTACAAGACCTTTTGGAGTATAATCAAAGCAGAAGTTGTAGAGTTGGTAAATGAGATCCTGATTGGATCGAACTGTTGCCCTGGATTCGCAGATGGCATCGTCATCTTAATCCCAAAGAAAAGGTCTCCAATGAGTGTCTGGGACTATAGACCCATAACACTTTTAAACACCGACTACAAAATTGTGATGAAAGTACTTGCATCCAGATTAAGGATTATTCTACCTACAATTGTAACCTCCGGACAAACATGTGGCATCCCGGGCAGGACCATAATTGACAACCTTCTGGTCCTCCGAGATACAATTCTCCATTATGAACGGAATCCGTCGGAGGCTGCTGCGTTGGTCAGTCTGGATTTTGATAAAGCCTTTGATAGAGTTGGCCATGCTTATATGTTTAAAATGCTTCAGAAATTCAAACTTCCTCCGTTGCTAATATCTGCAATCAGAACCGTCTACAGTGAGATGTCTTCGAAGGTGCAAGTCAATGGATACTTCAGTAAGCCTATAAAGCTTACTAACTCTGTACGCCAGGGTTGTCCACTATCAAGGATTCTCTTCTCCCTTTCTTTAGAACCCTTTCTTCGCTATCTTCAGGCTAAGTTGACTGGGACTGTCACTCCAGCTCGATTATTTTGTGCCAGAGCTTTATGCTGATGACGTCACCCTGCTCATCCGTAGGCGTGAGGCCTTACCCTTGGTACATACCGCCATCACACTTTATGAGGCAGCTTCTAATGCCAAAATGAACACCGCGAAGTCGCAACTGCTCCCTCTTGGATCGTGGCCGACTGATCACACATTTCTCGATATCCCGATACAATATAGATTCAAGATTCTCAGCATCATCTTCTCCAAGCCGTTTACATCGATGATTGCCCGCAACTGAGATCTCAAAATAAATTTGATTCGGCTGAATACCACTGCACACCTTGGTCGGAACTTGAATCTTCTACAGAAAGTGTGGCACATCAATCAGTTTGTTTTGGCAAAATTATGGTATATGGCGCAGATACTACCAATGCCTGAAAAACACGTCTCCCAAATTGAGCGACTTATTGGATACTATCTATGGAGAGCACAGCCCTTTCGTGTAGCTAAAACCCAATTGTGGCGAAAATATAACGAAGGCGGCTTAGGTTTAATTGCAGTGGGACCTAAGAGTAAAGCGCTTCTTGTTAAATCTATTATACTTGCCACTAGGAGATATGGAGAGGAACAAGAAATAGCATTTTGGGAACCCTTCAAGAATTCTCTTGGAACTCCAGTTCGGGCTGTTCCTGCGGGTTTTAAGAGAGCACTCCATGTTTTGGATGGCATTGATGTCGATGTCCTACCTCAGCAACCTAGAGGATTATCAACTGATATTTTACACTCTAGTGCATAATTGTAAATTTTTGCATTGGAAATTCTATAACATGTTTGTAGATATGTATTGTAATTTGTTGACATTTAAGAAGAGTACATAACATAATAATCATTTTTTGGTTTATATAGTTACTAGTAGTAACTATTATGTCGATAGTTAGAAAACTATCAGCTGACATTACATCAGTGTTAGATATAATGAAATTATATTTATTTATACATTTTAACACTAATTTTTGATACTCTTTGTTTTTAAGTGCAAAAAAAAAGGAAGTACATATGGTTTTATAGAGCACATTAAGTATAGTGCAGCGGCGTACAGTCCTCAAAAGAAAATTCTGTGATTATCTGTCTATTCTGTTGTTTTTATAACCCATTCTTTCAGCACTAGAATTGTATACATTGTTTTTTTTCATAGTATATAAACATATGTATACATCTATATGCCTTGACAAGTTCTATGTTCAGTGGCTTCCTGGTCTAAACGATCCTACAGAACGCTTTCTAATATAAATCTAAATACACTAGACTAAAGCGTCAGATATTTTAAAAGCTGGTTGCTATGTGGTTGAAATCCATTTCTTTCCAAGGCCAGGAGTTGAGAAATTCCCGTATAAGGAAAGTTTTAAGTATATTAAAACTGAAACCAATAACAAGGAATATCTCAAAAATGGTCAACTCCATTGTATAACTGCAGCACAAAAGGTGAGGTTTAATAAGATCTACATTGTTTGTATAGTAAGATTGTGTCTATCTTTTACAGGTTAACAGTTAGCAAACTAATATAATGAGGTCTTCAGAGATTATTTTCAGAAAATGTTAGACATACATTTTATTTGCGATGTAAATGTCTTTAACATACAACATCGTTTAATCAACATAGAGCCATTTTTGAGAAAATCAATATTTTCAAAATTTGTTCCATGTAAAGGGTAGTTTAGGGTGGGGGATTTTCCTTAAAATCTTCGTGTCACATCCCTGGAAGATACTAAACCTAAATACGAAGTTAGGTATTACCGATTTTTCGTTTTTGAGTTATCGTGTTCACACACATACACACACTCACGGTCCTTTTTCTGAATATGCTTTTTTGGATACAGGGGCCGGAGTAATCTCGGTATCGAATTTTTAGGTGAGTGCGATATCTTCTCTATGCAGTAAGTACATAGTGCCTGTAGAGAAAGTAATAAAAAGTTTAGTCTTCTATCTATTTGATACTAATCTTGATAAACATTAGCAGGAATTATCTTGCTACTTGCTTTCTTGTAAGTAGATGGGAAATAAGGGAATGCATTAGGCTTAAGCGATAGTCAAATATTTTAAAAGCTGATTGACATTTAGTTGAAATCACTTTCATTCCATGGCCAGGAGTTGCCAAATTCCCATATGAAAAAAGTTTTAAGTATTTAAAAGTGAAACCAATAACAAAGAATACCTAAAAATGGTCAACATCTTTGTAAAAATGGAGCACAAATTGTGTGGTATAACGTGATCTACTTTACTTGTGTAGTAAAATTATGTCCATCTCTTACAGTTTAGCAAAATTTAGCAAATTCACTCAGAATAAAGAGGTTTTAAGAGACTATGTTCAGAAAATTCAAGATATACATTTTATTTTTGATGTAAATATCTTCAGCGTACATTGTTTTATTCAACATCCTTAGAATCATTTTTGAGAAAATCAAAATTGTCAATTTTTTTCCATGTAAAGGATGGAATAGGGTGGGGAGATTTTCCTCATATCTTCGTGTCGCATCCTTGGAAAATACTACCTAATCCTAAATACCAAAAACTTTTAGTCCTTGAGTTATCGTATTTAAAGGCTCAAGTAAACACGAACTTTTTCTAAAAATGCTTTCTTTTGAATAAAGGAGACCCATTTAGAGTGAAGTTCGGTATCAAAAATTTTGATAGAGTGGAATACATATGTGCTATGTACTATGTAGAGTAAACCAAAATGTATGAGAATAGATCTAACAAATTGTTATGTAGGATAATTAGGAAAACATAAATCAAAGTAAATGTGGATCCTTTATTAAAGTTTTTATTTCCAATAAGAAGTTTCAATACTTCGTGAATTATACTGTATTAAAATGTTGAAATCAAGCACTTGCGCAAAGTTCACTATGTATCTTGTTACATGAACTAATGAGCAACTAAATGATAACCCTTAAGTTTCTAAGTGCCAAGACTGTGGCGGAATCAGACTAAATAAGCGAATACTTCGAAAATTCTAATTCTTCAAACATTTCAAGCAATTCTTCAAGTCAATAATCTTTACCTATCAGCGGAGACAGTGAGCGCTCAGTTAGAAGTAAAACTAAAGTAACTTAAATCAGTTTCCCAGTGAATTTTAACTTGAAATAACCCCGTTGAGCCAAACAACTCTTTAAACGCACAAAGCGATGTCTGCACGCGTCTAATACGAGCAGTTGGAGTACCTGGTACAGATATAAACGATATAATCTTTATATGCTGTTAAATGTCTATGGTATTTGTAGGTATTACTAAAATATTTAAATGTTTACTTTCTCTATACGTACTATGCACTTATATAGAGAGAAGGTATTATATTGCACCCAACAATTTAAAATCGATATTTCACCGGAATACATGTTTTGAGACCCCTGAATCCAAAAAAAATAATTTTAAAAATGTCTGTGTGTGTGTGGCTGTCTGTTTTGTGTGTGTGTAAGTGGGTTTGTGTGTGTCTGTGTGTCTATGGGCAGCATAGCTCAGAAAAGAAACGACCGTTAAATACCAAACTTGGTATTTAAGTTCGGTAACTTCCAAGGATGCGACACGAAGATATTCCAGAAGATCCCCCATCCCCAACAACACTTTACGTGTAAAAAATTTCAAAAAGTTTGATTTCTCAAAAATGACGCAAATGATTCCAATTAAAATCTCTTATATTTAAGATATTAATATAACCAATAAAATGTATATTTACAATTTTCTGGGAATAGCCTCTGAATACATGACTATTTTGGATTAATTTTGCGGAATTTTGCATATCTGGTAAAGCGTAAGAGGTAGGCTAAAACTTACTTAACAAAAAATATAGATCTCATAAAAACACACAGGTTAAATATGCTCGTAGGCTTTCACGGCCGGTGTTTTATTGGTAAAACATAACATTTCCGGGCTTGTAGGCCGTGGTCGAATACTAAAATTATTAAAATAATTAAAACTTGATGTTTCGTCCTCAGCTGTGGAGGACATCTTCAGAACTGAAGCTGGGCAGGAACGACTAGCGACTGCAGATTCATGGAGCAGTGGACGGCAATATATACTGTTGAGGTAGTGGGAGGGGAGGGAGTAATTGGACTGCTGTGTTCAGATTGGCTGTTGTGCTGGCCGGTGCGAACAAGCTGTAAGGCAGGAATCCAGTCTGGTTGAGCTTAAATCCGTCTTCTCTATTAAAACTATTGGGATGCTTGTATATTTCTATGGATTCTCTGACCATTCTGGGGTAGTAATATTTGATAGTTGCGAGGACTTTTGTTTTTTGAAATAATATGTCATGTTTGTCTAAGACGAGGGCATGATCTGCACCTTCCGATTTATCTATATGGCGGAGGCGACAACATCTTTTGTGTTCGGCGAATCGGGTTTTTAAGCTGCGTTTCGTTGTGCCTATGTAAGATTGGCCGCACGTACAAGGTATTTTGTAAACACGGGCGTTAGAGAGCGGATCCAGTGGGTCTTTATCTGATTTGTGGATTTATTTTAATTGTTGTGTTTGAAGATATGTTGTTTTAATTTTCTGTTTATTTAGTAGTTGGCCTATTCTATCAGTGACACCTTTTATGTATGGCAGAAAGACTTTAGCTCTATTTGGATTTGATTTAGTATTTTCCTTTTGAGATTTATTAGGGCAAATGACACGTTTAAATTCTTTTTTAGAATAGACATTGTGGACGAAAACTTGTTCCAGGCGTTTAAGTTCATTATTTAAATACTGCGGCTCACAAATATTTTTGAAACGTTCAACCAAGGCCTAAATGACACCTCGTTTTCTGTTGTGGATGGTGGTTGGAGTCCTTGTGCAAGTATTGATCGCAGCTAACTGTTTTTTGTAAACAGAATGGCCGAGTCTGCATTTTGCTTCTTTTATGACCAAAACATCTAGAAATGGGAGTTTGTTGTCATTTCTATCTCAATCGTAAATTGGATTTTTGGGTTTATATTATTTAAATGTAGCAAAAAACACTACAGTTCAGCGTTCCCGTGGCGTCATATGGCAAAAACATCGTCGATGTATCGATACCAGCAAGTCGGTTTTTTCTTAGCAGTTTCTGGAGCTGTAGTTTCAAAATGTTCCATAAAATAATTAGCTACTTCAGGCCCTAGCGGGTTACCCATAGCAATTCCGTCAAGATATTCAAATACTCACTGTTCCACTGAAAGTAGGTGCTTGTGAGGCAATGTTTGAACAGGTCCACTATATCTTTCGGGAAAATATCTTTAATGTAATTTAAAACTTCAGGAATGAGCACCATTGTGAACAAAGATGTGACATCGAAACTGACCAGAATGTCTGTAGGGGCGCAGTTCAATTGTTTGAGTTTGTTTACAAAGTCGATGGAATTCTTAATGTAGCTGCTCGTATTTCCAATATACGGCTTTAACTGTGAAACGAGGTATTTGGAAACGAGATACGTTGGAGACTGAATAGCACTGACGATTGGTCTTAATGGAACATTATCTTTGTGGATTTTGGGCATTCCGTATAACCTGCCTCTGAAAGTACAAGGTGGTACAGCCGGGATGGTCGAAGAATCTTTTGTTAGCTTGTTGATAGTCCTTAGGACTCTTGCAGTGGTAATTTTCTGTAAATAGTAGGATCCAGAATGTCACTGATCTTAAGTTGGTAGTCATTTGGGTTCATAAAAACAGTAGCGGATCCTTTGTCAGCTGGTAAAATGAGAATATTATCTGTGTTGAGGTTTTTTAAAACTTGCCTTTCTTTCAATGAAAGCTTTGCTTTAGGAGTGCGTGCTTTGCATAAGTGATTTACATTTTTTTCGTAGAGTCGGCCGTTTTTGAGATATTTCTTTTTATTAGTTTCAGCTTTAAATTACTTATTCTTTTCTCATACCGGACTTTATCAACTCCTGCCCATACAAACAAAGGTACTTCAATTTTAAAATATTTGACTGTCGATTTAACCTATGGTACTCCCTTGTTTCCCTTCTACTTAAAAGGAAGCAAGTAATAAGACCCTTTTTTCTATTTTTTTTTTATTTTTATCAATTAGCATTAACTCAATAGAAGAATAAGCATTTTAACAATAATTTATTGTAGAGATGTAGAGAAAGGCATGTGAATGGAACACAAAGCTTTACTTTCTCTACACGTATTGCACTCCATCCAAAAATTCAATACCGAGATTTCACCGGAAATATATGTTTTAGAGTCCCTTTTATCAAAAAAAAACATTTTCAGAAAAAGGTCCTTGTGTGTGTCCGTGTGTCTGTGAATACTTTTCAAAAACGAAAAGGCGGTAAAATATCAAACTTGAATTTAAGTTTAATATCTTCCAATGATGCGACACGAAGATTTTGAGAAAAGTCCCCCCACACCCAACTACCCTTTACATGGAACTTTTATCGAAACTTTTCATTTTCTCAAAAATGGCTTTAACGATTTTGATTAAAATACCGCATATTAAACATATTTACCAGACAAATAAAATGCTTATCTTGCATTTTCTGGGAATAGCCTCTGAAGAGAACTTTATTCTGCTTGAATTTTACAGAATTTTGCATAGCTGCTATACCGTAAGAGATGGACAAAGACTTACCACACCAAAAATGTAGAGCTTATTAAGACACGCAATTTATGTTATATACATTTTTTTCGTGGAGTTGATCGTTTTTAATATATTCCTTGTTTTTTGTTTCAGTTTTGAAAAACTTACACTTTTCTCACACAGAAAATTGTCAACTCCTATCCATACATCAAAGAAACTTCAGTCACTGAGCAACCAGCTATCACTTTAACCTGTGGTACTCCCTTATTTCGCTTCTACTTACAAGGGAGCAAGTAATAAGGCTATCTCTGCTGATGTTTTTCTCAATTAGCATGAAGGAAATAAAAGAATTATCTTTTTAACAATAATTTTTGCAGAGATATAGAGAAAGTCTGTGAATGGAACACATCCGATTTTTAAACATTAAAACTTTTGGTTACCCAAAAAAAAAAAAAAAATTACCAAAAAACAAAAAAGGACACAGCTTTTACTTAAACGATTAAATTTGAATTTCTATGTTGCCTCAAACCTTCTTGGAATAAGCAGATAAAAAATGAACTTTTTTCAGATTTCATATGAATTGAATGATTAATATGGGTGCAGAGAATTTGGATTTCTGTAAGCTTTTTGATGCTATTTATATTTATGGCATATGGACCAACTAACCACCGCCTAGATTCACTGGCTCCAGAAAGTATTTGCCTCCACTCAAGTGCTTCTCTTCTTCCTACTCCTCCTCCTTATCGACATGGTTATGAATTTATGATCATAATCATCATCAACAGCAACATTCAAGATCCGTTGCTTCCCCATCAATCGATGTCATCTCTCCATCTCTTCCTCCGTCTGTTATACAATTAGGAACGAATCAGTTAATATTTTAGAGTATCTGTTACTATTCATTTTTTACATGTTTTATCTAATTTATTTTATTATGATACAAATTTCAATTTTTCTCTTATTCCTTCTTTGTTTTATAATGTATCAGAGAGTTTACCCAGGTACTGACCTTAATAAGCATATTTCTGTTGATTCTAAAGTTATTTTCTCTATCACGTATGTACAATTTATATAATAAGTAGAGAAGGTATTGCATACCATCAAAAAATTCAATACAAAGATTTCCCTGCATATACACGTTTTAGGATCCAAAGAGCATTTTTAGAAAAAAGATTCGTGTGAACACAATAACTCAAAAACATAAAGTCGGTAAAATAACAAACTTGATATTTAAGTTGCGACAGGAAAATTTTGAGCTAAATTTCCTCCACTCAAAATACTCTTTACTCTCTCCTCAAAAATAGCTCTGACGATTTTGATTAAAATACCGTATATATTAAAGATATTTACATGGCAAACAAAAGGTATGTCTTCAGTTTTCTTGGAATAGCCTCTGAAGACCTCTTCATTTGAATGACTTTTGTATAACTGTTAAACCGTAAGAGATAAACAAAAACTTACTGCAAAAAATGTAGTATATATACAGGGTTACTACAAAAGAAATAGACAACTTCAACTGCCTGTAAAACAAAAACTATTAGAGATAGCAACCTAATTATTTTGGAGGTATGTTGAGAAACTCTAAAAGTTTTGTTTGTTGCTATTGGTAACGCTGTAGTGTTTTGTTTGTTGTTGCAGAAGCTGAAATGGCGGAAAATCCTGTGGAAAAGGCATATTGCGTGTTGGAATTTGCTAGAACGCACCAGCAACTGTTGTCCAACGACATTTTAGAACACGTTACCACAAAAATGAAATGATGCGCTCACAAAAACCAGCATCGTCTTCATCATGTCGCAACATGTCGATGCAAAAGTCACGCCGTATGACTTTATCTTCTTCAGTCAGGAACTGCAACATCTGTAATCTGTAAGGCATCATGTGCAGTCGCTTCCGCAAGATTTTCCATACAGTTTGCTGTGGAATTTGTAATTGCATGCTTGCCCTAGATGTCGATTTCTGTGTGCCTCTTATGTAGGCAGAACGAACACGTTCAACGTTTTCTTCCGAAACTCTTGGTCTTCCCGAGCTCTTCCCTTTGCACAAACATCCCGTTGTCTCCAATTTTCTATACCAGTCGTAGATTGACTGTCTAGTCGGTGGCGTTTTGTGGTAACGTGTTCTAAAATGTCGTTGGATAACAGTTGCTGATTGCGTTCTAGCAAATTCCAACACGCAATATATTTTTTCCATAGGATTTTCCGCCATTTCAGCTTCTGCAACATCAAACAAAAGACTACAGCGTAACCAATAGTAACAAACGAAACTCTGAGAGTTTGTCAACATACCCCTAAAATAATTAGGCTGCTATGTCTAATAATGTTTGTTTTACAGGCAGTTGAAGTTGTCTATTTCTTTTGTAGTAACCCTGTATATATACTACATTTTATTCTGAAATATTCCTTGTTATTGGTATACATTTTAAAATACTTAAAGCATTTTCATATGGGAATTTGTCAACTCTTGACCATGCAAAGAAACTAATCTGAGTCACATAGCAAACAGCTTTTAAAGGATTTGACTCTCGCTTTAGCCTAGTGATCTCCCTAATTTTCCTTCTACTTATAAGGAATAAGACCATTTTTGCTATCAGTTAGCACGAAGTAGCGAGAAGTGTCTGCTTTTGTAAGAACAATCTGTTGCAGAATAGCAAATGAAAGTCATGTGAATGGAAAACATTAGATTTTTGGTTTATGTTTTCTGTTTAACGCACATGTGTTGCTTGAGTACAGAATATAGAAACTGACATTTTGATTTATAAAATTTAATTCGTTTTTTTCTGTTTTTTTAAAGATTTTTATTTATTTTGCACCACATAAGATTGAATTCATTCAGTTACTTGTCAACATGTTTCTATTCTAATACAGCGGTTAATTGTTATCCAAAGTAACTAAATGTCACCACCTGCTGTATTGTCATCTCATTAATTGCAATCTTACTTCTAACAATAAAGACAGAATATTAAGATTACATATAAATCTACAAATACCTATGATTTATGTTGTAATTTAATGATATATGCTTCTATTCTTCAAATTGACATGAAACACAGTGATAACAGAGTTTAAATGTCCAGTTCAACGATTTTTTCTTATATATGAGTTATAAGTTTTCACCTTTTTGCTATTTTCGAAATATTCTGTTTTGAATTTAATTCCGCAAGTTATCTCATTGACTACCGTAGATTATAGTGTAAATTCGTTTAGATCTGTATCAGAAACAATGTCAGTGAGGAGTTCCTTGGCGGTTATTGAGTTGTGCATTGTGGGTAATGAATTCTGCCATAAATTGTTTAGCAATATGTGACTATAAATACACGATTTGAGGTCCTCTGAATCCAAATGAAAGTACTCTTTTAATAAAGGACAGTTTGATAGGTAGAGCTTAGTCGTAGAGCAACTGGCTAGAGACCGGGAGATCCGTGGTTCAAATCCCGGGTATGGCATTGAATTTTTCAGTCTAACTCTACCTATCAAGGTCCTGTTCTACATACGATTTGTGAGAAAAAATATTTAAATCAATATTAGTCTGTGTATGTTTTCTTGTCTTATTTTGGATTATTCTTCTAATGGTATTGCACATATTAAATTTAAGAATTTTGGGATCCATATCATAGATTAATAGTATATCTAAGATATAATTTAGTTTAATTTTACTGCATGGACCATCATCTCCAATACTTTCCAAGTTGAGGGTTTTAAAGCCAATGCAAAACTGTGCATTTTTTCTGGGAACGGGAAGTTTATCAGCACAGCACATGAATCACACATGGAACAGATGTAGCATCCGGAGGGAAACTCCCTAGAGATTTCCAGTACTATTGGCACCCGTTATCATTTCCAGCAAAATACATGAATGCGGTTCTGAATCTCCCTTGAGTAATATGTTTACACAAAAGTCAATAAATACATACACTAATGCATTGGGGAAAAATGTTATTTTCCCGAAAGTGTTTTAGTAAATCACACACAATTATATAAATGTGTCCAAACCTAGTCACATTGCTAAGGCATTGTTCTCCCTGAAAAGTTAAAAGGAATTGTTATATACCTATTGTTTATACACATTAATTCATATTTTAAAATGTTCATTACATAACAAAATGACTTTCTCTACCTATTCTGCAAACGAACCATTCTTACAAAAAATATTTTTCTGTCAAGTTTATGCTAATCGAGATAAACATTATCAAAATAGTCTTATTACATAAAAACCATAGCCGAATCGTTTAAAAGCTGGTTGCATTAAGATTTAAATTCATTTCTTTGCATGGCCAGGAGTTAGCAAAACTACCATACGTAATAAGATTTCAAAACTGAAACTAATAACAACAAATGACAAACTACACGTATGTATTAGAAGCAAATTGTGCGTTATAACGAGATCTACATATTCTTTGTGATAAATTTTAGTCTATCTCTTACGGTGTACCAGTTATGCATACGTCATCCAGAATAAAGATATCTTCAGTGGCTATTCCTAGAAAACTAAAGGTACACAGTTTATTTTTCATGTAATTATATTTAATGCTTGGAATTTTAATCGAAATCTTTAGTGCCACGTTAAGATTCTCCTTCTGTTTACCATTCCAACAAAACGTTATCGTCAAAACAATATAATTTAAATGTGAAAACCATTAAGACTGGGTTCGACGATACTTAATGTCGATGCAGAGTATACTTTATATTAACTTGTAATTGAATAGTTTTATATGCATATATTTGTCCACACACCAAAGAAAACGAATAGTTTGTAGTCTATAAAGATTCACAAATAACTATCATTACAATAATTGACACACGATTTCATGTAATCAGCAGTTGCAATATATTTACATATATTTAGTCTCAACAAATTATTTTTGTAACATTTATGTTTTTTGTCAAAACAAAAACAATATATCATTTTCAAATAAAGTAATTAACCTCTGATCAAATGAGATTTGGATTTTTACTTTCTCTACACGTAGGTACTATGTATATCACGCGCGCGCGAGTGTGTGTGTGTGTCACGATAACCCAAAAAATAAAAATCTGATGTGTACCATTCACATGACTTTCTCTATATCTCTGTAAATCATTATTGCTAATAAGCTTATCTTTTATTTATTTCATGCTAATCGAGAAAAATTAGCAGAAATAATCTTAAGTAGAAGTGAAATAAGGGAGTACCATAGGTTAAAGTGAAAGCCAAAAGCTGGTTGTTATGTGACTGATGTTCCTTTGTTTGTATGGGCAGGAGTTGACAAATTCCTGTATGAGAAAAGTATAAGTTTTTCAAAGCTGAAACCAAAAACAAGGAATATCTAAAAAACAATCAACTCCACGAAAAAATATCTGTAACATAAATTGTGTGTTTTAACATGCTCTACATTTTTTATGGGTTAAGTTTTTGTCCATCTCTTACGGTTTAGTAGGTATGAAAAATTCATCCAGAATAAAGAAGTCTTCAGAGGCTATTCCCAGAAAATTCAGAATATACATTTTATTTGTCAGGTAAATAAATTTAATATACGATATTTTAATCCAAATCGTTAGTCATTTTTAGAAAATCAAAATTTTCGAAAAAAGTTCCATTTAAAGGGTAGTTTGGGGTGGTGGGATTTTTCTCAAAATCTTGTGTCGCATCCCTGGTAGATACTAAACTTAAATACCAAGTTTGGTATTTTACCGACTTTTCGTTTTTGAGTTATCACGTTCACAGACACACGGACAAAGTGACACACGGACACACGGACACACACACACGGACCTTTTTTGAAAATACTTGTTTTTGGATACAGGTGACCCTAAAACATATTTCCGGTGAAATCTCGGTATCGAATTTTTTGGTGGAGTGCAATACATTCTCTAAACACTATGTACATAGTGAGTATAGAGAAAGTATACACTATGTACATAGTGAGTATAGAGAAAGTAAAAATTGGTAAAGTATCAAACTTGATATTTAAGTTTAGTATCTTCCAAGCATGAGACACGAAGACTTTGAGAAAAATCCCCCATCCCAAACTACCCTTTACATATAACATTATTGAAATTTTGATTTTCTCAAAAGTGGTTTTAACAAAATTGATTAAAATACCGTATATTAAAGATATTTGTATGACAAATGAAATGTACATCATGATTTTCTGGGAATAGTCTCTGAAGATCTTTTTATTCTGGATGAATTTTAAGTTTACTTAGTTTTGCATAACTGGTAAACCGTATGAGATATCGAAAGCTTACTGCACAGAAAAGAGAGATGTCATTAAAACACGCAATTCATATGCATTTTTTTGTGAAGCAGGCCATTTCGGAGGTATTCTTTTCAGTTTTAAAATATTTTAAATGTTCTCATATGTGAATTAACCTACTCCTGGCCATGCAAAGAAACGAATTATTGTTATCGTATTTCCCTTCCAGTAACAAGTAAGAAAGACAAAGCAGGTTCTATTAATATCTATCTCGATTATTATGAAGTAGAAAAAAAAAAATGTTAAGAATACTTTCTCTCAGAGAAAGTCGTGTAGATGGAGCATATTGGGTTTTTACATTAAAAGAGATTATTACTACTATTGTGGAAATAAAAGCTAGATTTGAATTATTAATTACCTGATCTCTACTCACCTTATTTTATTATATACGAATAAGCATTAAATAATATAATAATTTAATAAAAAGGTTTTGAAGAATAAAACTTTTCGAAAATATTTCATACAAAGAGTAGTTTGTGGTTGGGAATTTTTCCTGAAAATCTCCACGTCGCGTTCTTGGAACAAAATAATCTAAATAACACACACGTGCGCGCATCTGTTTGGTTTATTTTAATTCAAAGAAGCATAAAACGTGTATTTCCAATGAAACCTGTGTATAGAATTTTTGGAGGGAATATAATGCTTTCTCTACTTACCTTCTAGGTGATAGAGAATATAAAATTGTTTTCATACTAGTATTTATGGATATTAATATGAATCATCACGTAACTCATGACTGCAGCTTTGAACATTTGCTGCGGTATTCTTCAGTCAATACAAAAGCAGGTACAACTTGTCAAAGTTCATTACAAACCAGAATCGAACGAGATTTGATTGCCAACATACTTTCATATCTGCTTTATGAGATTGGGTGAATTAGTTCATTAAATCGATAGCCCATCCATCTATCCATCTTTCTACCCATCCGCTATTGGTGCGGAACGAATTGCCAAATAAGGGACTTCAAACAGCGATATAAAATGTTCCTCCTTTCGTTTTTATTCTCTCCCTCTATCTCTGGTTCTCTCTTTTCCTCCTTTCTGCATTTGGTAAACTTGGTTGCCGGTTGTTGTGAAAGGAAGAGGGGGAACTCACTGGCTTAGGCACTGGAGCTTGAGGTCCAATGTGAGTACTGGAGCATGTCGTCCAATGTGAATAAAATTCCAATACTGTGAAATCCAGACAAGCGTCAAACGTGCAGCGAACAAAAAACAGGGCAGTTAGAGAAATGCAAGCTAAAACTGGCATGGCTGTATAGACTTACTGTGTATTTCCATTTACCTTTCCAGCCAGTCTATGGTTTTGTTTCGTATGTTAACTTTGTATTTTATCTTCAATTTACATTTTTAAACTGTTTCTTTCAGTTTGTTGCTTTTGTAAAACCTTTGAAGGTCTGTGCGTTTTAATTCCATGGAAGAGTTATGCTTGAATAACAAAAGGGCAAAGAAAATGTAAAAGGATTAAATTATATTTAAGCGGTGTCTTATTTTCACTGCAGGGCAATAAAATAACTGTTTCTTGCTTAGTTGGTGAAACTAGCTATAGGGTGCCCAGGAATTCGTGCTTTGACTTTGCAGGAACATACTAAAACAAATGCACGCCCAAAGTATTAAGGGGGACTTCTGTTTTATTAAACAAAACTTGATGAACTTTTTAGAAAATCACACATATTATATTAAGCACTATAAAATTTCAAATCGTTTTATTTATTAATTTTTAAAATATGAATTTTTAATTTTCAAATTTGGATCATTTTGTGGTATACTTTCTAAAATTAAAATTTGAAATAGGTCATTGAGAATTTGTGTGTTCTTAATGGAGGTAACTAGTACTAAATCTGTGCGCGGGCTTTATAAAAGGCTTTACAATTGTGGAATTATTTATTATTACATTTTTAAGGAAAATCAATTGTATTTAACACACATTTTAAGATATATTAATTTCAATCAATGAATTAAGGCATCAAAAAACTGATACACAGTGTATTTTATGTTCACTTTATAAAGATTTCAACCTAATCCTTTAATAATGTATTAAAAAAGGTTACTTAAAGTTTAAATTTTGGATTTTAACGAAAACCCGTTTAAAGTTTAATATTCTTAGAATCTTTGTATGACTATTTAGAATTGTAGTCCATCATAAAATACCTTTCTAGTTTTTATACACCTGCAACCATTTTAGTGCCCTTTTTATTTTAAAAAGTATATTTGAAACTACGTGCACAGTGTATTTTTCTTGTTTTCCGACCTTAAATCTATTCAACAATTTAAAAACCTTGGTGGTGCAGCAGCCTTGCTCCTTTTTTCAGATGATGCACTACCTGTTTTTGTTTGTGTCTGTTAATAGTGTTAAAATGGTTTCATTCCACTCAAATTGTTCTACGTTAGTTTAAAAGTAACACCAAGTGATTAATTACAAATGACCAAAATTCTAGATGTTATGCAATATTAGCTGCAAATGAGTATAGTTATATATTTTTTAAAACTTTAAATATAAACAAAATGTTTCTACTTATTTCAGAATAAGGACACATATGTTTAGCATATAATAATGAAATTAAACATGTTTGTGGGAGAAAATACAACGAAAGGTGTTTCATTTTGGTGTAAGGTTTTCATTAGGGTAAAATTAACCGGATTTCAATATAAATTTAGACCAAAGAAACATACAAAGGCTTCAATTTTCAACAAAAAGTAAATGTTTCTTAAAATCACAACCAGCTTAGTGCTAGTGGCGCCTTAAGGAAAATGCTCTACAAGTACAAAAGTTTTCATGTAACTGCCGAGCAACTTGAAGCCACGAATGTTTCATTACTTCTAACACTATATAATTCATTATCTGATGTTTAAACCCAAGTCCAGTGAACCGATGCCTGCCACTCGTAATTACCAACATAATTTTGTTAGGGAGTGGGCTTACACAATAAACAACAATTAAGGAAGTAAAATAAAATTTTCGTTCATTCCTCCACTTCTAAAGTAAGGATCCGCAATAACACTAACCATGCCACTTGCATATTAAGCGAATTGAGGGTTAGAATTCCCAACTGCTGTGAATGTCATGAGTACTTCCAGAGGAATTCCGATTGCTGTTTCTTGTTGCATGTCCTTCCTTGCTAGATAAACTAATGTAGTTGTTTATAGTATGTTGTGTATGCCACTGCCGCCGAGCCACTTGCTCCTCCACCACCGCTTTCAAAACTTTTCTTTCACACATGGAATATCAGGACGATTTGCTAAGCCTGGAGCGGCACGTATGCTCTCGCTGAGAATGATGTTATCGCTTTAATATTCCAACATATTCTCCTCTCTCTTCTTGTACACTTCTTGCCACGGCTCACTCGAGAAGGCAAGGATGACATCAATAACTATATCCTACACATCGTGTCATAAGAGGATGATCCAGTATTACTTCTATATACAAAAGTGGCTTTAGCTGCATTTAGAGATGGTAGCCTTCTTATTGGTTATCGATTTATGCCTCTAACATGAGAGCTGTTTCTCTTAGAATGTGGTCAAAATGTGAAATAGAATGCAATTTAATGTGTGTCTTTTATCTATAGAACACCTTTCTCAAGAACTAATACACATATTCGTGGATACCTGTGTATTAGGTAATCAGCATGCTCACAGTAGTGTGATAAGTGTTTCAAGAATGTACATCCAGCTCATATTAGATCGGCTTTTCTTAGTCTTAATTTCGTTTTCTAAACTTAAAGCAAGTCATTGCAAGATGGCTTCATAGGTTACAATGGAATATAGTGCAGCACATTAATAAGCTTATTATTGAACGGTACACTGAAACAAATTAAAAGGTTTGGAGAAACGAAATCAAACCAATTCTCTTCGAGTTTGTAGTATTAGAAACGGTGATAAAGACTGATTAAAATGGATAAGCAACAAATTGAGGCACCTTAAGACTATCAAATGTGAATATTATATTATCTCAGCCTTCGTGCATAAAAACCTAAGTCCAGTTCTCGGTTGCAAGAAAACAGATGAAAATTGATCGCCAATTGGGACGGCTTTGATTGGGGATCAGCACAATATCTGTTGTAGATGGAACAGCTAATGTTTAATCGGAGATTATTCTCAGGTTTGGGCTGGAAGAAGATGGACAGCTCAGACCAAGGAATACCAACCACGGAAGGAAATCACTGTCAAGAAGTTAAAACTACAGCCAACATTATATGCTAAGGACTAATTTGGTTTTCAACTTTGATGAAATGGGTTAAGTGAAAACACAAGTTAATTCTCCCAGGGATTGGCTTATTTTGGGAGTTTTTACTTGAGCTACTCTACCTTGTTCTAAAGAGGTGTAAGACTATCCTCTCCTACCTTTATCTTCCAAAGATAAGACACGAAGATTTTTCAACAAAATTCATACATTCTAGCTACTCTTTATAAAGAAAAGCTGTCAAAGTATTTTATTTTCTAGAAGTTTCTTTTAATGATTTTCATTAAAGAAATTTACATGACCAATATCTTAATTAATTGGGAGTAGCCTCTTAAGTCTACTTCATTTGGAATGACTTTTGTATAAAAATTGTATAATTAAGAGATAGACGAGAAGTGAATGTAGGTATATTTAAAATTATAGTTTATGCCAAATTACATTTTGTGTCACATGAACCATTTTCAACATCGCTGTTATTAATTGTTATAATTGTTGCACTTTGTTGTTCTTTTAAAGTCCTAGCAATTTTTAGTTGTTTTTCGTAATTTCTTGGAAAGAATATGGAATGCTAAGACCAGCATATAGCGTCCAAGGTTTGACCATCTCTGTTAACTCTAGATGTTTGTTTCATTATATTGTATAACGAAATGTGCAATGTAGCTATGTTTGCAAAATTTAAACCGATTAAAATGAAATGGATACAAAAATAAGCTTCAGTAAGAAAAAGAGGATAGAGAGTGTAGAACATTTAATAAGATCTTGAAAGCAAAATATTTTCTTTACTTTTTTTAGTCTAATTAATTTGATCAATTAAACCACGCATGTAGAAATCTTAATTCTGAATTTTAAACATCATATTTTCACAGTTGGATTAATTCAGTGGTGTTGAAGTTCCATGACTGAATTATTGGTTGTGGATTCTGCCTAGTTCATGCGAGGTCTTCCTAAAGAGTAAAGCGTTTAGGGGTCCTTAGTGTAAACTTTACAACTCGTTCTATTGTTTCTTTGCTTTGTGGGGCGAAGTCCCCTTGAAGGTCGTTAGCTATCGGAAGTGTAATGTAACTACAAAAATCTGATGTGTTCCATTCACATGCCTTTCTCTACAGCAAATTATTGTTAAAAAACTTATTCTTTCATTTACTTCATGCTAATCGAGAAAAAAATTAGTAGAAAT
Organism: Hymenopus coronatus; assembly: GCA_030762935.1. Classification (NCBI taxonomy): domain Eukaryota; kingdom Metazoa; phylum Arthropoda; class Insecta; order Mantodea; family Hymenopodidae; genus Hymenopus; species Hymenopus coronatus. The sequence goes on from CM060891.1 coordinate 60,291,549, forward strand.
CGATTTATTGCTTGCTTCCATGTAAGTAGAAGGGAAATAAGGGAGTACCATAGTGATAGTAAAAAGATGGTTGCTATGTGAATGATGTTCCTTTGTTTGTATGAAAAAAGTATGAGTATTTTATTGCTGACACCAATAGCAAGGAATATCTAAAAAACGATCAATTATAGGAAAAAATGTATATAACATAAAGTGTGTTTTAACGAGCTCTACATTTTATATCTTGTAAGTTTTTGTCTATCTCTTACTGTTTACCAGTTATGCAAAATTCCGCAAAATTCATCCAGACTATGGATGTCTTCAGAGATCATTCCTAGGAAATTCAAGATATACATTTGATTTATCATGCAAATATACTTAATAAGCATTTTATTTAAAATTGTTACAGCCAGTATTGAAAAAATAAATATTTTCGAAACATTTTCCATGTAAAATGCTGAGGGTGAGGGAATTTTGTTGAAAATCTTTGTGTCGCATCCTAAATAACAAGTTTGGTATTTAACGGAATTTTCATTTTTGAGCTATGCTGCCCACAGACACACAGACAGACACACGGACATTTTCCTAAAATGCTTTTTTTGGATCCAGGGGTCTCAAAACATGTTTCTGGTGAAATCACGGTATCGAATTTTTGGGTGCAATACAAAACCTCTATACACTATGTGCATAGTACGTATAGAGAAAGTAAAAGTAATTAATGTATCCTCTGTAGTCCCATTAGTTATTTATAACTTTGTCATTTTAAATGTATATAAACATTTCATTTTTAAAAGTAGGTCTGCTGTGTTTTGACTGAAGAATGAAACAAAGTTGATTTCATATTGGATGATATGTAGCATGCTATTATATAAAACCGTAAGATAAAAATAAAATGTCGTTTTATTTATGGACGCTCTTTAACTGCTGTGGTTCTCAGCGTCCCATTCTATACTGGGCGTGAAAGATCGCTTGATTTTCCTCAGAGGCCTCTATCAGGCTTGACGACATGGGACCAACGGCTTTACTTCACTTCCGAAGGAAGCCATACAAATGATTCTTACGCCCGAAAAAATCCATCGTCCTCCGCCTTGGGTATATGAAGTTAGCATGGTAACCATTACACCACGGAGAGCGACAAAACCTAAGATATAAGGCTATGTTCTCTTGTGCATTTAAATGAACGTGAATGATATAAAAAGACTCCAAGGACCAAATGTATAATGGTTACTTAGGTTAAAAATCCAATATGTTTCTCAACATAAAATAATTGTCTAGTCATTTTAAAATGCAGTCAGATCTCAATTGTGTTAACATGTTGTTAAACAGTTGCAATAAGCCTCTGATACTCAACGGATTCAAATTGGTATCCACCGTGAATATCAAGCTTCTGCTATATTGCTTAGAATTTTAATAAAAAGGAGAGCTCTCATAAAGTTTAACATAACCCGACATCACAAATAGTAGTACATCAGATTTGCTGACTCATAAAAAGCTTAAAATAACTGCACTTGAAATAATGTGATAAACTACAGAGAAAACAATTTAGCTATAATGATAGTTCCTTCCCTTTAAGAAACTGTTATCCAATAATGAAATTGGCTTTTTTATTAAATCAAAATCGGATTTTAATTATAATTGCTTTAAATGTATGAACTTAACTCCAAGAAAAAGGATGCAAATTTGCCTTCAAAAGATTGTGTTAGAATTAATTTGTGATAACCACATATATTTCAGCCATCCTAAAAACTTAATATTAAAAAGAAAACGCAATCCAAGTATGGCTTTTGAAAGAGTTGTTAAACTTTTCTCTTTGATGTATACGTCCTATCTTGTTGAATGGATAAAAGGAAAAAAAGTGGAAAGGAAGAGAAAAGAGGTAATCTCTGGAAGGGACATTCTATCTAATCAGCTAATCCTAATTCGAAACTCTTTCCCAGAGGATACACGACACAAACTAATTAAGAACTACCATGGTTGAATCCTTCAGCCAAGTTCTGCTGGGACTTTGAGTAAATCTGTTCGTGAAATTAAAGTTTGCTGCAGCAGTAAATGTTTCAGCAAGAGGCACTGCAGTCTTTGATCTGTGGAAGTTGTCCAACATTATCTGAGAGCCATTGGATTGAAATACATAATAGATGACCATGCATATCGTACGATCATGATAAATAGGTAAAAAGACAAAAGAAATGGTCACGTTTAAACGCAGGACTTGCCTGCCTGGTTAGTAAAGACAGAATATTCAGTCTTCCATTAACAGCATGAGCGACGCTGGAAATATCCATTATCACAAATGGGCTACTAGTTAGCGCCTCTTCTTAATTACTAAGAGTGATGAGTGACTAGAATTGTACATTTCCGCAACTTTTACCTCCTGCAGCTACCCATGTGTTTAGAAGAATACGATAGAGCTCGGAGTGCTGTGACGTCACGCGGCATCCAGCTACACGGAATGAAATATGCCCAAGCGGAAGAGGATATAGTATTGCAACTTTTAGTGGCCTTTATAATGTGGGTTTGCTATTTATTAACTTCAAATTTTTTACAACTTAATGGTGCTATGCTGTCCTGTTGGAGGATGGATCAAAGATGGTACAATGATGAGCAGTTAGGAATTTTATTTCATAGATTTTCGAAAACACTGATTACGTGTTTGTGAGAGAGCAGGCCCATTTGCGTTAAAAATGCCCGAATCTGTCAGTTTATTTTAATAAAGCAGACTGTGAACGCGATTTAAAGGCTGAAGTGTTGAAACTCCAACCTAAAAAATGTGAGATTTTGTCACACTTAAAAACTTCTTCCTTTAATGCTACACATAGCAAACTAGATTACAGTTTAAAGATACCAGGAAAAAGACTTATTGTTAAACCAAATTCTGAAGGAGCATTTCTGGTTTCCGTTGATGCCATAGATAATGTGGAATAAATGCATGCTCTCATACTAGCAGAAGATATTCAAGAAATCGAAAAACTTAAGAAAGAGAGTCAGTAGCATAAGCAGCAAAATGAGAACCTCAAGACAGATTTTTACTTTCACTAGTCCCATATGTGCAATGTACATAGGAATAGAGAAGGTATTGTAATGCACCCAAAAATTCGATACCGAGATTTCACCGGAAATACATGTTTTGGGTCCCCCTGAATCCAAAAATAAAATTTTGGATAAACGTCCGCGTATATGTGCTTGTGTGTGTCTGTGTGTCTGTGGACAGCATAACTAAAAAACGAACAGACCGTTAAATACCAAACTTGGTATTTAAGTTTGGTATCTTCCAAGGATGCGATAAGAAGAATTTCAAGAAAATCCCCTTACCTCCAACTCCCCTTTACATGGAACTTTTTTCAAACATTTTTATTTTCACAATCATGGCTCTAACGATTTTGATTAAAATATCGAATATTAAATATATTTACCTGACAAATAATATGTATATCTTGAATTTTCTGGGAATAGCCTCTGAAGACTACTTTATTCTGGAGGAATTTTGTATAACTGCTAAACCGTAAGAAATGGACAAAAACCTACCAAACAAAAAAAGTAGAGCACATTAATTCAAACAATTTATGTTACATACATTTTTTCGAGGAGTTAATCGTTTTTGAGATATTCCTTGTTTTTGGTTTCAGCTTTGAAAAACTTGTACTTTTCTCATACAGGAATTTGTGAACTCGTGTCCATACAAACAAAGGAACTTCAGTCACCTAGTAACCAGCTTTTGACTTCACTTTAACCTATCATACTCCCATATTTCGCTTCTTATTACAAGAGAGCACGTAATAAGACTATTTCTGCTAATTTTTTCTCGATTAGCTTGAAGTAAATAGAAGAATAAGCTTATTAACAATAATTTGTTACACAGAAGTAGAGAAAGTCATGTGAATGGGACACATCAGATTTTTTTCCTCGTGTCAGCAACATCAGCTGCTGAAAAGAAAATGTAGCAGCTGGACTTCAGGTGATGTATCAAAGGCAATGATTTTATGTTAATAGTTAGGGATGACAAACACTACTTTTTTCACTAAACACACATTTCCTAAGAATCGTCAATCTTGTGCTTTTTTTGATCCCCTGAATATTATTTTTTATTTATTTATGCATTTTATTTTAGTCCATTATGCAGGACTGTTAAATAAAATGTTTTATATATTTGTTAAACTTCGGACCACAGTATTACCGCATGACTGCAAAGCAACAGCAGATAGCTTCTGAGTGCCGCGCTACGTCACAGATACGTCACTAGAAGTGCGCATGACTCATATCGTATTCTTCTATTTACCGTGGTCCTATCTACCCCAGTAGGAAGGTTTCTCGCGGGAAACCTACGAATAGGCAGGCAGGTTTCCTCGGTGCTGGTTTAAAGGCTCTACACATAGTCCGATCTGCTGGGTACGATTTTCTGAGTATATGAGTTGGGGGAATTGTTTGCCGGTCTTCACAGATCCAATTTGCTGACCAGATCAGCCCGATTTTTGCTTCAGCTAGTAAGTGTAAGTACTCCTTTGAAAGTAGAATAATGCCTCCTTTGGTTTCTAAGCATTAAAATATCGGAATTGATTTAACTCTATTGTCACTTAATACTAAAGTTATGGAAAATATGATGCTAGGCTAAACAGTTTATTACAAAGAAAAAATGTAGTTACTCAAGCCTTATTAAGATAGTAGAGACCCTCAATTTGAAGAACTTTCTAAGAACAGGTAGTAATACTTTCAATGAGTTACTGTGTGATACCGCATTTAATAAGAAAATAAGATACAAAATGAGAGACAGTTTTATATTAAGAAAGAACAATCGTGACATTTGAGATTTTAGCAACTGAAGATCTGAAGTTTCAATAAATAAATTGGATATATCCTACTGTGTCAACCCCTACCTTCAGTTCAAGCTGTAAAGAGCTAGATTGTCTATTCTGCATCTCAAAATTGAAGGTCTGTTCAAGTAATATGTGTTATATGTGAATTTCATAGCATTATTCCTATTAGTCCGCTGAAATGCTTAAAAAATTCAAGCTTAAGTAAAGAATTTTATGTACAGTACATACATATAAACCAAATCAGCTACGAGTAAATTCGGAGAGATGTGAAAAATTGCAGAAAAAATGTCCTGTTACCCCAGTTTCAGGTATTGAAACTATTAATGTCTGGTTAATAACTTTTATTAGATACAGATTTCCGTCATTACTCAGAATGCAATTCAGCCTCGGGCTTATTGAGCTATCTGTGTCAATTCATTATTCCTGCACACTTTACTAAGGAATACAAGAATATGATTTCAAATTCTCGGGTTATAAATCATGTTTACAGAAGTAATAGATATATCTTGTAGTCCAAAGTCCAGGAGCATATAATGTGCTGGGTTGATTCAATAGACTGCCAGACACCACAAGGTGGGTGACAGGACTCTCTATACAGATTACTCCAGAGAGCTACGAGTCATATAAAATCTTAAAAGGAGATAATTTAGTGCGTAATTACACGATTTATACCTCTCTTCTTCAGACATTTACATATGTTCCCATAAAGTTATATTACTAAACTCACTCTCAATGTCAGAAATACTGACATGGCCAGTTTTCCATTGCCCAGCGCCCCCTCCAGTCCTACTCAAGCTGTTAATTCCGTGCAATTACCTGACCAATAGGAGACCAAAAGATATTCAGGCTGCAGTCCAATTGTCTGCTCGTGCCTCCAAGAGTTTAAAAATGTGCCCCAAGGCCTCCAGCCCTCCTGCAGAAGACGTTCTCTCCGCGATTTTATAGAGCTGAAAAAACCAAACAGCCCATTTAGATTTTTTAAAAGTCACTCTCTCGGAGGCCATTCGCCAACCTTCGCGAGAAGTGCTATATGCCTCAAACGAGGTAAATTCTTAAGAAAGCGGGTTTCAAGCAGCTGCTGTAGTGGTTGGTAGTCATGCTGAAAAAACATTTGAGCACTTTTTGTTATTCCCGCCAAAAAAGTATTTGAATGCGAAATAAGGATGAAAAGGGATTTTGTCAATATTGTTATTTAAACCTTAAGGCTTACCCTTCCGACTGCACCTTTACATGAGAGGATCCAGCAAAGAACTCAGCTTGGCTTCATAGTTGACCAAAGTTCAGTCATTCTCATTGACAATATATAAGGATTTCTTACATAGAATTAGTATTCGAGAAACATTAGGTGATGTTCCGTTTTACATTTCCATTCCTTAAATCAATATATTTACAAGCTTTGTTCTTTTATTTCTGCTGAATTTTATAAAAAGTATATTTTATGACAGCCAAAAGTTAAAAGTGTCTCGTGCCAGTTTTATGTATTCCCTGTGAAAGTTCTGCAGAATGTATATTAAAATAATTTTACCAAATGCATTATTATTAACAGCTGGAAAATTGGAAAGTAATTTGTACAACAGGTATGGTAAAGCATATGTCAAAATCAAATAATAGTGTGCAGAAAAAGTCATAGGATCTAAAAGATGTTAAATCTCCTGTATTAAAAACCTGTGTTTATTTATGTGATTTTCAAGAACATAACTGCATGGCTAAAGCACTTCCATTTCTTTTATATTTGTGCTTGCTGGAACAGCAGAGTGTACAATCGAAAGTTTTTGAGGCATACTGTAGTTCTTGTGTTTGAGATGTGTTGTCACATTTCTTACTCCTCCTGTGAAGACCACTCAGGTAATGAGCAGTATGGGTGAGTGAATGGCAAATACTACCCCAGAGGAATGTAGAACCCCCTAGGGCGTAAGCCCCGCCCAGCAGGCAAATCAATCTTCTGTACAGCTCTTTCTGTATTTAGTATGTTGAACCAAAGGATCGTTCCAATCTTTCCAATACCATTGTGCTACCTGGGGGTTCTCCCTTGTCAGAACATAATAGGTCTGTGTGCATCCAGAGCAATTACTGTAATTCACTGAAATGCTTTTTAAGCCTGCTAGCAAACACAAGGATGCACTTCAGCTTTCTAACTCGAAACAAATAGAACTGTTACACGAACATTTACAACGTCTATAGGCTGGTGCTACTTAAAATGTGATGTGTTCCATTCACATGACTTTCTCTATTTCTCTGGCACAAATTATTCTTAAAGAGCTTATTCTCTAACTATTCGTACTAATCAAAATGAATATTAGTAGAAAAGGACTTACTACTTTGTTTATTATACATATAAGGGAACTCACTAGGCTAAAGCCATAGTCAAATCTTTTAATATCTGGTTCCTATGCGACTAAAATTCGGTTATATTTGCATGGCCAGGATTCGGCTAGTTTCCATGGAATTAAAGCTTAACTATTTTGAATTTGAAACCAATAACAAGGAACATAATGGAAAATATTATAAAAATATAAAATGTGTTACCTATATACTCACATAAAATGTACTATAAATAACTTGTATGTTACACAGAAATCTACATTCTCTGTGGAGTAGCTTTTTGTCTATTTCCTACGGTTTACCAGTTAGCAGGAGTCATTTTGAATGAAAGGACTAGAAATCCTTCCCAGAAAATTCAAATATACATTTCATTTGTCATGTAAACAGTTTTAATATACGCTTTTGTAATCAAAATCATTAGTACTATTTTCGAAAAATTAAAAATTTTCCAAAAATTGTTCCATGTAAACAACAGTTTGGGGTGAGGGGGAATTTTCTTGGAATTCTTCGTGTCGTAACCTGGAATATATTAAATGGTTAGTATTTACGGTATTTTCGTTTTTGAACTTTGTTCACCGCACACACATACACAAACATACACAGTACCTTTTTTCTAAAAATATATTGTTTTTATTCGGGGGATATAAGAACATATTTCCGGTGAAATCTGGACACCGAATTTTTTAGTGGAATACAATAGTTTATATATCTAGCATATGTAGTATACATAGAGAAAAAATTGTTTGTGTTTCTATGTAAAGTATGAATCAAAAAAAGAAGTTTAGAACTGTACCATTTATTATACAAGTTCAATATTCTCAAAAAGTAATACCCTATTCCATACAACTGCTCAAGAGGATGTTTTTAGAAATGTTTTACTTTCTTAAAAAAGAAGAATTTTGTCAACATTTCACATATTTAAAATATTTAGTGACAAAATATATGTCTTGAATTTTCTGTGCAAATCTTGTAAATCCCTCTTCATTCACACCATTTATTTTTCTAAAAATGTTTTTGTGGACTCAGGGGCATCAAAGCATTTATTTATGGTGAACTATTAATATCGAAATTCTGAATGGAGGGCAATTTTTCTGGAGCTAGTAGTAATGTGATGGAGAAAGTAAGAATTGTTGTATTTGTTATGAAGATGCATCGAACGTAATGAGTTGCAAATAAATGTTAAGCTACTTTGATTCTACAATTTTATTTACTTACATTTTCAGCTACCTTTCTATGCGTTTTAAAAATCGTTCTTAAAATTTAAATTTGACATTACAAAATGTTTGTAACGCGCATTTACAGTAAAAGCCTAATTTTATGAAGGAAATGTGGGTTACGCAACAATACTGGTATTGAAAGGTCTACGGTAACATTAATTCATTTATTAACAATTTTATTATCTGCCCATATAAAATAATTAGATTGCAACCACAGTAGACTTGTTATAAGCTTGTGTGTCATTGTGAAGGTTTAATTTATATTAATTAAGTTAATTACCTTCCGCTAGAGTGAAACGGAATGAAACGTTACTTCGATATCGTTTACATCAGCAACCCGCTGGTTTCCTTCCTATTTTATGGACACAGGTTTTGCACAAGTATGGAAGGCAAATAGTACGGAATCTTTGCAACTATTAGCATAGTTTATTACACAAATCTAATAATTCCGAACGTTTTTACTTTCTCTACACGTACTATGTACGTAGCGTATAGAGAGCACCCAAAAATTCGATGTGTTATTTCACCAGAAATACATGTTTTGGATCCCCCTGAATAAAAAAAAAACATGTTTTAAAAGAAGCTCCGTATTTACGTGTGTGTGTGTGTGTCTGTGTCTGTGTCTGTGGACAGCATAGCTCAAAACGAAAAGTCCGATGAATACCAAACTTGGTATTTAATTTTGGTATCTTCCAAGCATGCGACACAAAATTTTCAAGAAAATCCACCCATCTCCAACTATCCTTTATATGGAAAAATTTTCGAAAACTTTGATTTTCTCAAAAATAGCTCTAACGATTTTTATTCTGTATGAATTTTACGAAATTTTGTATAACTGGCAAACCGTAAGAGATAGACAAAAACTTACCTATCCGAAACTGTAGATCTCTGTAAAACACACAATTTATGTTATATACATTTTTTCGTGACGTGGATCCATCTCCGACGAAATTTCGGTATCCAATACACTATACACTATGTATAAAGTACGTGTTAAGAAAATAAGTTATTGTTCTATTACTCTTTTGAAAACTAGTTATTCTTCCAGACTCATGGATCACAAAATTTAGTTTCACAAAACTCTAGGCCATATTTTTCGAATTTGGGCCCTCAATACTAGGTTACGCCTTGCTACTTTGTGTCATACTTCAGGGAATAAACTGGAAATAATATCGCCAACTTATCTTAACTCCAAAATTGCACACCCTTGTCAACGGGACATATTTTCTCTTGAACATATATTGTGCCAAGAACCGAAAATTCAATATATAGCTTAAAATGACAATATGACTGTGCTGTGGCCGGGTTTGATCCCAAGTGACCGCATATGAGATTTGTGGTGGACAAAGCAGTGCAGAGCCGGGTTCTCGGTTTCACCCACCATCAAATTCTACCGGTGCACGATCTTCATTCCATCTTCATCACTGTCATCGCTTGTGGTACCACAAAGAGTAAAAGCGGGTGTTAAACTCTATCAAAGCAATCTAATGTGTTCCATGACTTTCTCTACATATCTACAAAAAATTATTGCTAAAAAGCTAATGCTTTTATTCACTTACTGCTAATCGAGAAAAAATTAACAGAAATAGTCTTATTGTTTGCTTCCTCGTAAGTAGAAGTGAAATAAGAGAGTGCCATAGGTTAAAGAGATAGTCAAAAGCTGGTTGCTATGTGACTGAAGTTCCATTGTTTTTAAAGACTGGAGTTCACAAATTCCTGTATGAGAAAAGTATAAGTTTTTTAAAGCTGAAAGCAAAAATATCTAAAAAACGATCAACTCCACGAAAAAAATGTATATAACATAAATTGTGTGTTTTAATGTGCTCTAAATTTTTTATGTGGTTAATTTTTGTCTATCTCTTACGGTTTAGCAGTTATGCAATTCCGTAAAATTCATCCAGAATAAAGTAGTCTTCAGAAGTTAATCCCAGAAAATTCAAGATATGCATATTATTTGTCAGGTAATTAATTACCTTTAATATACCATATTTTAATCAAAAATTTCTAAAAAAAGTTCCATGTAAAGGGTAGTTTGGGGGGGATTTTCTTGAAAATCTTCGTGTTGCATTCTTGGAAGATACAAAACTTAAATACCATTTTTCTAAAAATGCTTTTTTTTGATTCAGGTGATCTCAAAACTTGTATTCCCAGTGAAATCTCGATATCGAATTTTTGGGTGCAATATGATACCTTCTCTGTACACTATGTACATAGCACGTGCAGAGAAAGTAAAAAAAAAATACGACAATCCAATCCAAAGCGACAATCTCTTTCCTTTCGCTACGTTAACCAACCAAGGAAATAAAAATGAGCATATCACAATATAAAATGCTTGAAAATGCTCGGGCATGACATCGTCTCATCCCACTGGACAGAATAAGCATTAATCAAGAGATGTTTGACATTTGAAGGAAACGCATGTTCGCTCAAACGGATACAGAAATAAAATGTTCAAGCCTGTTAAATCTTTAAAAAAGATACAAAATCAAATACTCCTAAACAGACACTTTCGAAAAACATACAATATACTAAAATGACTAAAATTAAATTTTAAGTACATCACATATTGAAAAAATAAATAAATTCTTTCTGCAGTAAAAGTAAAATAAATAAATAAAATTTGATATGTTTCATTCACACGATTTTCTCTAGCCATTCCACTAACACTCCTTACAAAAGATTATTCTTTTATCCACGCCATCCTACTCGAGATAAGCATTAGCAGAAATACTTATTATTTACTTCCTTGCAAGTAGAAATGAAATAAGGGAATACACTAGACAAAATCGATATTCATATCTTTTAAACACTGGTTCCTATGTGAAACAATTTAAATTCGGTTTTCTTTGGCATTTCCAGGAGTAAAATAAAAGAGATAACATGAAAGTTGACTTCTTGCTTGCGAAAAATTTAAATAGTTTAAAATCGAAACCAGTAACAAAGAATATCTATATAACGGTTATCTCTACCAAAAAAGCAATGATATAAACTGAGTCTCAACGAGATTTGCATTTTATGCCTAGTAAGTTTTCTGTCTCTTACGATTTACGACAGAGCATCCAACACTGCGAAACATTTTTCTTACCAAACTGTAGCTGGGAGTAGGAAATTGACTTTAAAATGTTTTCTAGTTGCATCCTTGGAAGGTACTAAGCTTAAAAACCAGGTTTGGCATTTAACCGACGTTACGTTTTTGAATTATGCTGTCCACAGTAACAAACACAACCGCCCACACACTCACGGATGTTCTAAAAATCCTTTCTTTGGATTCAGGGATCTCAAAATATGTACAGTTTAGTATCTTCCAAGGTTGCAACAGGAAGATTTTGTGGAAGATCCCCCATCCCAAACTACTCAACCTGGAAAAAGTTTCCAAAAATTTGAATTTTTCAAAAGTTGCTCTAACGTTTTTGATTAAAATACTGTATATTAATGATATTTACAAATAAAATCTTAAATTTTCTGGGAATAGCCTCTGAAGAGTTCTTTATTCAGGATGATTTTTACTCAAGTTTGCGTAATTGGCGAGATAGACAAAAACTGACTACACAAAACATGTAGATCTCGTTGAAACACAATTTATGCCATATTCATTTTTATTAGAATTGAACATTTCCCAGATATATCTTGTTATTGGTTTTAGTTTTAAAATACTTAAACTTTTCTCATATGCGAATTTGTAAACTCCTAGCCATGCAAAGAAAAGGTTTCAATCACTTGCCAATCAGCTTTTAAAACTAGTGTAGTTATTCCCTTATTTCTTTTTTACTTACAAGGAAGCATGTAATAAGGCAATGTTTATCTGGAATACTATGAAGTAAATAGAATAATCATCTTTTTACAATAATTTGTTACCAAGATGTAGAGAAAGTTATAAGAATGGAACAGATCAGGTGTTTTATAATCATATCTGAAAAGTTAGCATGTTCATGCTGATTAGCATGTGCAGTATCAAAATGACGTCTGGTATTTTAACTTTTCACGTAGTACAACTATTCAGAACACAATATAAATTCAATGAAACGTTACTGTCGTTGTTATTCGTCATGTACATAGCTAAGTATTGCCTACTTACCGGAGTGAATAAGGAAGGGGAAGCAATTCTAGTGCAAAAATGTGACCGGTTCCCCAGATTCGTTCTAGGCTTTGATACTAATATTAGACTCTCTCTTTCAAGCTAGTATTAACTTAATGATAATTTAGAACACTTGTCATCTAGTGGGCAACATGGGTAGTAAGAGTGTTCTGACTGAAAACGTCAAACCATGTCCTGTAGCTCACTTTTCATGAGTTTTCTGTTCTTTTCGACCGCTTTCTTTTAAAATTTCTTTTTCCGTTTTCATATTTCATCCTAAGCGGGCAGGGAATGACAGATTCATTGTGGGAGATGAGTGTGCAGGCAATCAGATGCACAACTTCGCCCGAGGGTTCCTCTGTACTCTTGCTATTCCAGCTCTCCACTTCCACAAACAGCGAGGCAAATGGATTTTCAAAATATTTCTCTGTCTCATAATAAACTGAAAATACACTCTCTGTAAATTATTTCTCCGGGTAGTCAATAATGCTGAAACAAAAATCAACAAGCCCTGTAGCTAATTGCAGACACTGTCACCGCAAAAACTCTAAAGTTCGCTTAAACTCGTAGGAAGGAAAAAATATATAAAAAATGTGATGTTTTTATTCATGTGACCTTCTCTATCTATTCTTATAAAAGCTTATTCTTCTGTATACTTCGTGCTAGTCGACTTAAACATCAGCAGAAATTGTCTTGTTACTTAGTTACCTATAATTAAAAGGAAAATAAGGGAATACACTAGGCAAAGCAATAGTCAATCTTTTGAAAGATGTCGCCTTGTGATTGAGATTAAATTGTTTTTTCACTGTCAGGAGTAAAAAAATATGATGTGCAAGGAGTTCGACACCTATCCAATAATCATATTTTACCTTCGCCTTTTAAAAAGGTGCTCCGGGTGACAGGTGAGAAATTTCAGTTCTTTAAGCTCCTAAATTTTTCGGAGGCTTGTCAGGACTCCGGCGCTGTATTTCTTTTTCCTCTATTCTCCAGTTTCCTACACTCCCTTAGTTGATCTCTTAACGTTTCCTTTTACACATGCATACACACATAAATACACATTTACAAACACTGAAACACGCATGTCCAAAGCAGGACTCGAACTCACGATGATCGTGCGCCACGAAGCACCAAAGTGAGGCACGGAGAGCGGCACATGTTGAAGCTACATTAAGAAACTATCACAAAGTTCAGTGATTTAGAAATTAGCTTATTGTAGCTTAGATAATTTAGATTCGGTGAATTATTTTCTCTACTTCGAACATACACGTAGAACAGAGGTAGAGAACACATTGCAGTTTTAGGATAAAGGTCAGCGCGCGCACGCGTGAGTGTGCATGTGTATGCATGTGGGAACGGGATAGCTCAAAAACTAAAATACCACACTTGATATTTAAGATCAGCAATTATAAAGAATGCGACACGAAGATTTTCAACCCCAATCAATCGTTTATATGCAAAAAAAAAAAAAAAAAAAAAAAAAAAATCCAAAATATGTATTTTATCGAAAATTGCATTGGCGATTTTATTAAACTACCGTATATTAAAGTAAATTCAAGATATACATATTATTTGTCAGGCAAATATCTTTAATATACGATATTTTAATTGAAATCGTTAGAGCCATTTTTGAGAAAATTAAAATGTTCGAAAAAAATTCCATGTAAAGGGTAATTGGGGGTGGGCGGGATTTTCTTGAAAATGTTCGTGTCGCATCCTTGAAAGATATGAAACTTAAAGACCAAGTTAGGTATTTAACCATCTTTTCGTTTTTGAGCTATGCTGTCTACAGACACGCACGCGCACACGCAGTACGATACACGTACTATATACATAGTGTATAGAGAAGGTATTGTAATGCACCCAAAAATCTGATACCGAGATTTCACTGGAAATACATGTTTTGGGTCCCCCCTGTATCCCAAAAAAAAGGCATTTCTGTAAAAAGGTCCGTGTGTGTTGCATTTTTTATGTAAGTGTAATATTATAATTATATATTTAAATATATATACAGCAATTATAAATAAGGTGTTAGGGGCTTAGCTCACATATTTTTATAAATGATTCTATAATGTGTATCCACTTTGATATTATTTATTTTTGTTCTTCGTCTAACAGTTTTCCCACGAACCACTCACACAAATTATTACTTGATGTGTTTTGTATAGTCTTAACCGCCTGTCAGTTTAGAGTATCCAATTTGCTTCTACGTTTTCACAACTAATACTTGACTTGCTGGCCTAGATAATATGGAATCCTTGGCTATACAGAAAAATTCAAACCAATTTCAATACAATATTTGTTACAGCGAGGCTTACCCACTCAGGGTTATGCTCTCCGACCCGCGGCCTCAGGAAAAATAAATAAGTATATCTTGTGTGTGTCACGCCTACTTGGAGGTACCAACCTGAAAATAAACTGCTCTTAATAGATAAAATTATTCATATAATGTTATACTGTTTTAATTACTAATATAAATATCTGCATTTATAACAATATCTTATATATTAAATTATTCATTCAGTAAAGTAATGACTATCCTTCAGTGACCTACTGAATTTAAGAATCTAATGCAAATGTAAAGAGTCTCTGCAGAATGGCAAAGACGTGAATTCACCTATAAACTCTTGAGTGTGTCTAATTAAACCAATTTAAATGCAAAACTTCAAATTAAAAATCCCATATTCCCATAGCAATTAATACTCCAAGTCTGAAAGACAATATCTATGACAACTTTTATAACGCCCTCCAACCCATTCAGCGGCCTTTGTGGTTCTATGCTATGAATAATATTTAGGAATTTGAAAACTGTAAACGATATTAGTGGCAATGAACACAAAATTGACAATATTAAGGAGATATATTTAGGATCGTTAATTTTATCAAAATCTGACTGAAAATATTGACTATAACATAAATTTAAATAAAAAATTACTAAATCTGCGTAAACCGTTGTAAAATTGAATCATATTTGTAAAGGCAAATACTCTGGTAAGTTTCGAACTACTTTCCATAGAGACAAATTTTCATCTATAACCACAAAATTTCGCTCTTTTGTCTATCCATGCCAGAGAAACTTAATGTTTAATTGTTAGTTGATCTCTATGATGAACTGAAAGCATAGATGCTTTCGAAGTAATAATAAATTAAGTTAAAATAAATATTTAATCGGTAAGAAATACAGCTAAATTGTCGGCTTTATAAAACGTTTTCTGAAAACTTTGAAAACACTATTACAGGTGTTTTGAGCCATAATATTAGAATTTTCTCATTTTGCTTGATGAAGCAGTCGGCTTCTGTTAAAGGGTTGGGAAATCCAACAAAATACAAATTATTTAAGAAAATTCGAAACTAAAAGCCAGATGCAATGGTTTTACTGCACTGTGACTCACCAAAACTTAGCGGAATATTGGTATACACAAAGGAAAAATGTTTTTGTTGCTGAAAACTTGCTCTTCTATACTCATTAAGGAGTTATAAATTTTTAAATCTAATAAATATGTGGTTTTTTATTTTGTATTCTTCTTCTCTTTACCAAGTACAATGTATGTGTATGTTAGGTAGAGAACGCATTATATTCCACCCGAAAATTCCATACCCAAATTTCAGCTAGAATAAATTCTTTCAGAACTCCTGAAAACAAAATAGTACCTTTAGAAAAATGTCTGTGGGTATGTAACTATAGGCAACAGAACTCAAAAACGAAAAGTACTCAAATACCAAATTTTTTATTTAATCTTAGTGTTTAATGTGACACGAAGATTATCAGCAAGGTATTTTTCAACTTAAACTACCGTTATGTCAAGATTTTTCAAAATATTTGTTTTTCTTAAAATATCTCTAATTATTTTGATTAAAATATTGCATATTAGACACATGTACATGGCAAATAAAATGTATATTTTGAATTTCTTGAGAATAACTTCTGAAAACCTCTTCATCCTGAATGGTTTTTACATAACTGGTAAACCGTAAGAGATAGAGAAAATCCAGTTTACATGGAGAGTGTTTTGTTTCTTATTTTCGCTAAAATGGCTCTAACTGCATTGATTAAAACATCAATATAAGTTTTGGAAGTTTATTAGTTTGAGAACTCAAGTTTATAAATGTAAGTTTTCGAAAGATTTAAACTTAGAATAAGCAATATCTCGGAAATTGATAGGTCGACAACAGAAATGCTTTTGACATAAAGTGTGTGTTTTGATGGTTTCCATTTTTGTGTAGTAAGTTTTTCTCTCCTATTATGGTTTGCCAGTTATCAAGTTATCAGTTATCCAAACAGGAATTTAGAGGCTATTCGTAGGATAGTAAAAAAGTTTTTTTTTTTTTTTTTTTGTCATACAAAAATTCTTAGTACAACGTAGTTTAATCAAAACCATTAGAATTATTTTTAAGAAAATAAAAGTTTTCGATAAAGTTACTATGTAAAGTGTACTTTGGGATGAAGAAATTCTCCTGAAAGTCTTCGTATCGCATGCTTAGAAGATGCTTACTTCAATATTAAAATTGGCTTTTGTTTTTTAGTTATGCTGTTCATAGATACTCAAATGGACAGACAAACACGCTCGTGCAGACTTTTTCTAAAAGCCCTTCTTTTTGATTCAGGAACCCTTAAATATGTATATCCAGGGAAATCTTGGTATCGAATTTTTGAGTGGAATACACCTCTCTACCCTTAAAAATGCCGTGAATGTTGTACAATTAGACGAATTTCTCTTAAGAATACAAGTTCACATATCATATAGTCTATTACAATATTTATTGTAAAGTATTAGGTTTACCTGTTAGGTTAAATTTACCCATAAATTATTTTGAATTGAGCAATACTAATGTGAAAATAGGCTTAAAATGTTTGTACCAGAACCATTGGGGAATCAATTCTAAACTCGGAGTAATGAACTTGTGAACTGTAATCTCTTTTAATAGTTTTTATTACCTAATTGCATTTTTGGACTGTTAGTTGTTTGCTTTTCTAATTAATACATAATGCATTCCACCCAAAAATTCGATACTGAAATTTCACTAAAAATACAAATATTACTAACTCAAAGAATAGTCTGTTAAGTACCAAACATGATATTTAAGTCCAACTTCTTCCAAAGATACGACACGAATATTTTCAAGAAAATCTCCCATCCCAAGCTAACCTTTGCATGGAAATAGTATTCCAAATTTTGATTTTTATTAAAATGTTGTATATTAAATACTTACATGACCAATAAAAGATATATCTTGAATTTTCTGGAAGTGGCCCCTGAAGTCCTCTTCAGTCTGAATGACTTGTGCATTTATTAGTAAACCGTATGAGGAAGAGCCAAAAATTTACTACAAAAAGGTATATCGTTAAACACACAGTTGTCACATACATTTTTTTCGTGGAGTTAAGCATTTCCGAGATATTCCATGACATTGGTTTCAATTTTAGAACATTTAAAACTTTTCTCAACGGTAGTTTCTCATTCGACTTTCTTTTGGTTTACTCCTGGCCAAGCAAAGAGAACAGAATTTCAATCACATAATAACTAATTTTTAAAAGATTTGATTATCGCTTTGGTCTAGTGTTCTCCCTTCTTTCTTTTCTATTCGATACTAAGTAATAAAACTATTTCTGCACATATTTATCTTGATTAACATGAAGTAGACAGAATAATTAACTGTCGTAAGAATAGTTTGTTTGCAAAATAGTTTGAGAAGGTCATGTGAACAGTTTCGTTTTGTAATAGGCTTACCCTCCCCGTATTTGTAGGACTGATACCCCATAGGAAAGCCAAGGCCTAGAGGTCAGAAACCAGACAGGGAGCGAACGGCACGAAACCACAGAATGGAGAACCTGTCACGAGGGAGTGGGTGATATGAAATGTAAGCGAAATTGATTATTGGAAAGGTGATAATGGAGCAATTGGTGGATTGAGCGGCGGGGGCAACCGAAGGACCCGGAGAAAACTCCGCTTCGTCCACTACGAAGCCCACATACGGGGCTTGGGATCGAACCCGGGGGAGGCCAGTGGTCTACTCACTCATCCTCGGCACCGCCCCCATCTGAATGGTACATATCATAATTTCTAACTCTTAACGTGATACATGTGTGAAAATTCATCAAAAATTGTAGAAAATAAAAAATTACTTTATTAAAGTATAAAATAATATGAATTCTAAACTTTAAGAGAATATATCGCGTTCCCACTTTGTGCAATATAAATTAACTGAAGCTATAGATGGTTAGACACAGGTTTATTAATAGACACTCCCAACTTTAAACCTTATATACTGACAAAACAACAATTTTCCATGCCCAAAATTTCCCACTGCAATCAATTTAATATTAATATGTTTCAAATTGTTTATAATGTCTTTCAAAAGCACATTAAAGAAAAGTGTTGTATTACATTTTCGAAATAATGCTCCAATTTGAACAAATAAATTATCAAATTTTGAAAAATCATGGGTTTTGAAAAGTACTAAAAGAAATAAAACTTCTCCACTAATTATGGCTAATATTAAAAAATATAATATGACAGATCTATTTGTAAAGCTATTTTCCGTAAAAGTTTATATTTGTACGTAAATATTTTAAAAAATGTATCACGTGGCACATTTTTACTAGACATAACACATTATTATTTAAATAACTATGCAAGCTATACTTTTGATACATTGAAAATTTACCATTATTATTGTGTATAATAACTAGTATAAATTTCAATAAGTTATATTGTATAGTGTGTCTTTTTCCAAATTTACAGGTGCATTACCTTAACCTAGCGGCGTGACAGCTTAAAATCTCTTACTACATACTATCAGAATTTTAATTCGGTTAAAGGCTTCCTTTTCTTATATGGGGAAGAGGAACTCAGTTTTTTCAGTTGTCTATATCAGAATATTATTCGATATGCTTTAAATTTGGAGTGATTTTTGAAAGAGCCTTGATATCAAACAGTTTTCGACTGAACTCTGGTTGCAATGTTGTAAGTGTTTGATGACAAGCTACTGCAGCTTCACTTCTGCTAGGGTGCATGTTGACATGGTTTAGAAACCATGTTACCCTTTGAGTTAGCAATCGCTTTACATGGTCGCTAGTGTTCAATGTTGTGCTGAAACCAACATATCCTTCAAATCCTGCTCTGTTGACCACATGCATTCGCTGCGAATTTCAAACTTGGAAACCAACCGGCAAATGTAAGCATTGTCCAAAATATTTCACTCAAGTTATCAGGAATATGACAACGGGGTATTCACGTTGTGAGGGAGACTTGGACTTGATGTAGCTCTATGGGATAACAGCCTTCATTTTCAGCATTAAAATACTTCCAATTAAATATAGTTTTATAATCTTAATATATAAAAGTCAGTGTATGCATGTATGTTTATTTTTATAGGATACTAGACCGATTTGACCAAACCTAGCGTAGATAACCTTTTACACAAGACAAAAATTACTGTCTAACTTATAATTCTGAATTCCCTCCCATTTTACGTGATTAAATATTTCATTTCACTAATAATAACTATAAAAAGCTCACACAAGACTTTCTTACGCGGTGATTGTTATAATATGTGACATTTTCCAATATAAGAAAACTAATTCCTTATTTAGGCTCACAAAATAACAAAGTAACAGCGAGTTTACATATTATTATTAATCATGGAGAAATGAAACAAGTCAATTAATTACAACTGCTCAAACAGAAGCAAAGTCGATATAATCGCATGACTGAACGATTAACTGAATCCCGTTATATTAAACTGTAATAACAGAAAAAAACATTAAGCCAGACAAAATACTTCTTTATCATATCATCTTATTCATTTTTCTATGGTTATTTATTGTATACTGAGATAAAAGAACACTAAAAAATTCCGAATAATCGTATTGGTTATAAAAGTTTTGTGGCGCTCAAACATTACTAACATAGATTAATATATAAGTCGGCATTAACTTCTACATATTCTGTGAGCATATTCCGATGTTCGGACATACACATACACATATTATTATAATGCTTAGGTTTTCAATTTTTGTAAACAGTGTGTTTCTTTTTGTACGGGAAGTTTGTGTTGTTTTATAAGCAGAAAATCACAACTGATTATATATAAAAACGAGAAAGTGGGCGTGGATAACAGTAATAGCATCAAACCAAACAAAGTGTCACTTCTTCCTCTTCTCTTTTATATGTTCATTTTGTTGCTTTTTTCCCTTTCTTTCTTTTGTCTTTGTTGTGTTTTCTTAGCAGTTTTATGTATGTTGGCTACTGAGAAGGATATATTGACATTACTTCAACTGGGAGTTTCTCTGAAAATAGCGACGAGTCACCCAAACTGTGACAACGTGCAAGTCATAACTGCATTCATATTCTCTGATATTTGTGGTTGTTCAAAAATGCTTTGGAGTATTGTTTTCTAAATTATTTTTTCCCTGTAACTTCCCGAGATTTAATTAACTATTTGTTTGAGTGTGTTGTTTAATGATTTTTAAATACGTCTGAAAAAGTGCATGGCTATTGGATAAGAGTAATCTAGGGCTAAATGTGGAACTGTCAAAAGATCGGTATTTTAGCTGGTATGATATAATGTGATATAATAGTGCAACTCTCAGTTTTGTAAGGGTTACTAGCTTGGATCTTAACAGCAAACTTATTCAAAGGAACACTATATCGCAGTACGATCAGAACACGTTATTTTTTTTTTCAAATATGATCCTGAATCTCTTTAAGCAATTTCGGGCATTGAATTGTATGTGATTACTAAAAGTGTAAATACAATCCCAGTAGAATCCCAGTAAAGGGCTATTAAAGAACTTACTAAATAAGGAAATTATATTCTACAGTAAATTTGCAATGTACGAGTATTTTATGCAACTAAATTATATTTAATATTACTAAAAGTAAAATAAAGGTTATGCGTATTTAGATGTATTGCTTTTGCAATGAAATTAAATGAAGTCTATAGCTAATGACGCAGTTGATAATATCTGAAAGTTGTGTTTTGGATGTTCCAGGTTCTTGCGTTGAGCTTTCAGTAAATATTATGGCTTAATTGGAAAATAATAATGTAATTTATATTAATTTTATTGTAGTACTAGTATGAAGGATTGAACAAATATTTGGTATTTTATATAGAAATTCTGACTAAAGCTTGTCTAAGGTCTCATTATTTTGATTGTCCTAAGCTAGTATGATCACCAGGGTTTGCTTTGAAGGGTGTTATGAATAGCTGCTTGTCGTGAATCCTTTTTATCTACTCTTGTATTTCATTTTACATTTTGAGTGAATAATTTTAAGGTACGAAAATACTTGTACGGTTTAATAAAGGCTGAGATGGTCCCTTACATTCACATTATAATTTTCCCATCCTTCATTATCGATCAAGTTTGCACCGCAATAACGCGTGTGACTCGCATTCCGGTGGTCTCGATCACCACTCTTTACCCCAGGCTCTCTTGTGATTTCCCCATTTCGGTAGGCGAATTCTGGAGTAGTTTCTTTTCTTCCATGACCTATCTGTTCCTCACTTCCTCTACACGTCATTCCTTTACTGCCCTCTGTTCTAAGTTTATGTACCTAGGCGTCGGTATTCGTAGGGTTAAGGCAGGAAGTGGATGTGCCCTTTGTAGAGATTTCTTCTTTGGCGTCGGTCGGAACTGCCCTACCGAAGTGGGTCCCGCCTTGGATAGGGGCTCGTTGATGAGGTCGGGCGCCATTAGAAACGTCCTTGGAGGCGCTTAACTTTAACCGTCACTCATTTTTTCTCCTTCTGTGGGGCTGTAGGACTAGGCATGGTGGAAGACGGTGTGCGGCTTATGCTGCGAATCCATGATCAGGATGGAGTGAAGTAGGCCTGTGCCAGAAGCAACAAGTGGGGATTTTGGGGACTCTGTTGGGCTATATCTTCCACAACCACACATGACCGCCCTTGGTAATCCCTCACATAAACTCCCAGTAGGCGCAATGGACCAAACACTGGCCGCAGAGCAAAAATCCTCCTCTGTTACATACCGTAGAACCGGAATATCGCAACAATTGGAAAAGGAAATAGAAGAGCTTTCTCAGGATAGCTGGCAGTAACGTCGAGCTGATAACATAACCTTAATACTTATCAACACAGTGGCAAGTGGAGTTCGGACGTCATTGCTTTCTCGCATATATCAACGTTGTGCGTGCAATGATGTATGAAGTCACGTCCATTCCTCCAGTCTAGCAACGACGATACTGCAATGGGACAGGCACTCATTGGCAACACGTACAATTTAACCTGTCATTTGCTTTTAAGAGAGTACACAGCTGTAAGGACACACAAATTGTTTGAATATGTAAACGAGCTTGGACACAAGTATCTCATTATAAGAGGTATAAATATGTTTTGCAACGTAAGTTGCATACTGTTTAAAGATTTTCTTTAAGAATCACTGCAATTTTAAGCAACCTAAAAAATTAACCTTTTACAAAAATGTAATTAAAAATAGAAAAGCTACGCTCCAATTCATTTAATTTTTACACACTGTATAGTCTTCTCTTTGCTGTAATATAAATGCAGAAACATAGATATGTGGGTTATAAAAAAGAAACTATTTTATCCTTTATATTCTATTGAAATTTAAAAAACTACGAGGAATGGGGAATGTTTTGTTATCTCCTTACATTTTACCCTTATTGTTTTCCAGTGTATTATTATTATTTATTATTATTACTATTATTATTATTATTATAATTGTCATCATCATCGCGCTGTTAACCTCATCATTATTATTTGTACTTTAACTTACTGTACAACCTGTTTCAAGAGCGCAGTTTTGGAAAATAAATGAAAGGATGTGAAAGATAACCAATAATATTTATATTACTGCACTTACTGTCACAATGTTAGCCCAGTTGTTCACTTGTTTCTCGTGACCATATGGCATGTAGGCGCAGTGAAAGAAGCATGAAGATGGGCGCAGTGAAAGAAGCATGAAGATGGGCGTTCTCGCAAAAAACCTTCCCACTTAGTCAACTCTGGATGCGCTTAATTGCTCTCAATATAATGGGTAAACGTAAACTTCATGGCATGACAGTTCACGAGGAACCATAACCTACCGCTTGGCCGCTGCATCCGCCATCTCGGCCCGAAGGCGTGATGAATGGGGTGCAGTGCTGGAGGGTGACGTAATCAGCGCCTCGAGTCCCTCTCGGCCGGTTGATGCGGTCTTCTAGATCTGTAGTCGCTACTTCTCAATCAAGTAGCTCCTCAATTGGGCTAGGAACCTCACGAGGCTGAGTGTACCCAGGTCTCCCATTGGGGGAAAATTCCCCACGCCAATACGAGAATCGAACCCAGGTATCCCGCTTGGCAAGCAGCCGCGTTATCATTGCGCTAGGAGGGCACCTATGCAGAATATTGATAAGTTGACTATGTAACTCATACTATACGTTTAAACCTCCAATATAGGATACTCTGAACAACGTCTCTGAAGGTCACTATGTCTTCGACATGTTGAACTTCATAGAATAAGAAATGCGGCATTATATGCCCCAGTTTTAAACGTTTCAAAAAAGTTCTACAAGGATCGCTTGTAATTGCCCTAGGTACGGCATTTTTACATATATTCATAGAAAATAAAGGTAAAAGAATCCAAGTAAATTTCATTGTACTTTTATGATGAATGAACCCTCCTTTGAATATTAGGAGAAACTGTCTACTACGCTTTTTCATCAAAATTATGCATCCGTGCAGAAGAGACGAGCTGTGATGGCTACAATCAAGATGACTACGTCAGAACCGATATTTCACTGCTCCTGTTCTCTAGTGCTAGCCTACAGCGACTTTCATTTGTTTCCTGAGGAAGGACATCTCCAATGTCAATGAAGTAATGAAGGAAGCCAAGTTCGTCGAGCAAAAAGAAGCATCATTCCTTTCATGTGCGTCGGAGCATTATTGCAATACGCAGAAAAATAAATACGATCTCGGCATGCCACAGATTTATTGAATGCGCTTCTGTCACATCTCTTGTCTCCAATCAATGTGTGCCTTTCCCTTTGTTCACCACTATCCTCATTTCCTTATCAGAGATTTCTCTTTAGCTCCTGGTGTCTTTAACCGGTTGCATCTTTCTTTCGACCCATAACCTAAGCTATATTTAGGGCGAGCTTTCCTTCTCTCTTTCAGTAACATTCATCGTTTCTCTTCCATCTCCTCTGAGGTAATTAACCCTCTATCTTTTTTAGGGTGCTCAAAATACTTTTATTTTACGAGTTCATTTTTAACGGCTTCATGGAGTCCTCTTTTACTCCCATAAAGCGACTCAAATGACCATATCTTGCCTTTCTTTATTCTTGTTTTTACTTTATATGCACATTGTAGGTAGAGGAGGTATTATACTCCATCCAAAAATTCGATGTCCAGATTCCACCGGTAATACATATTTTGAGATTCCCGAATTAAAAAAAAATTAAGTTTAGTATTATCCAAAGATGCGACACAGACATTTTTAAAAAAAACACTCTAAACTACCCTTTACATGGAACAAATGTTCTAAATTTTTATTTTCCTTCAAAATGACTAACGAGATTTATTAAAATACCTTTTATTAAAGATATTTGCCTTAAACATAAAATTTATATATTCAATTTTCGGGGAATAACCTCTGAATACCTCTTCATCCTGGATGGTATTTACATAATTGACAAACCGTAAGAGAGAGTGAGAGAGAGAGAGAGAAATAAACTTAATACAGAAATAAGATTGATCTCGTTAAAACACAGAATTTATGTTATATAAAATTTTTTTCGTAGGGTTGACCATTTGTGAGATATTCCTTGTTATTGATTTAAATTTTAAAATATAGAAACTTTTCCCATACAGGGTTTTGTCAACTCTTGGTAATGCAAAGAAACGAATTTCAGCTACATGGCAACCAGATTTTAAAATATTTGATTATCGCTTTAGTCTAGAGTATTCCCTTATTTCCCTCCTACTTACAAGAAAGGATGTAATAAAACCATTTCAGCTAATGTTTTTCTCGATTAACATCTCAATTTACATGAAGTAAATAGAGTAATAAGCGTTTAAACAACAATTTGTTACAAAGATGTAAAGAAAGTCCTTTGAATGGAACATGTCAGATTTTTTTTAATTGTTTAATTTGTACAGCCTCCTTTAACTTCTATGTTCATATTGGGAGCTTATACTTGAAAAATAGCTGCTGATATTTTGCTTGCTGAATTTTAGGATATCTTAGCGTTAATTATTGAGCATTATACCATTAAAATAATCAATACACGAATGGAAACTACAGCAGAAGGAAAAGTAGAGGAGCAAGTATGCCTCAGAAAAGGGAGTTCTTACAATGACCATAGTTTTAGTATTAAAAGAATTTTAGAAAGAAAATCTGAAATCAAAATAGAAACGTCATCACATTTGTTAACTTTGAAAAGGCATTTGATTATGTAGACAGGGAATACTTGTGGGCTATAATAACGAACCAAGAATATCCCCCATTACTTACACAAGCAACAACAGGTGTATAAAGATGCAACAACAATAATAATAACATCAATAATAGTAATAATAATAATAAAAGCCAAGGCAAGTGAAACATAAGAAATGGGAACAAGGAGTTAAACAAGGGTGCAGCCTTTCACCAACCCTGTTTAACATATGTTTATAGTATTTAAAAATTGGAAAATGGAACCACATCCTGACATAAGAATATATAATAAAGATAACATAAATATTCCTGGCATATGCTGATGACACTGAATTAATACAGGACATTGAAGTTAACATTCAATTCAATATACAAATTAAAATACATAGGCAAAGGACATAATATTAGAGTATCAACAAATAAACCAAACATGATGGTTCATCAATAATAATTACAGAGAATAAAACCATAGAACAAATGAATAGATAGTCAAATACCCACTATTTGGAAAGTAATATAAGCTATGATGGAGGTAAAGATATTGAAAATGAACTAAATTTCAAGCAGTATGTGATATAATCGATAGAACTTTAAAAGCTAAAGATCCAAAGAAAAAAAAATACTAGGGTAACTTAGTCTAAAACGGGTCAAAAATTATAAAAATAATAATAGCGCTTAAAACGTTCATGTGAGTAAATATAGCAATATATTTTTGATTACGTAAGTCCTTAAGCAACAAAACGCAATAGACATATTTTTATTAACAATAAGGATATATGAAACACTGAGGTTAATAGCACTTCTGTACATGACCCGATTTACCCTAAGGATTAAGTCTAAATCGGATCAATCATCAAGGTAAATAGGGTCAGTCTAAAATACTTTGCTTCTTGAAAAATACACACTTGAATATGAACAAAATTAGTCACATAACCTGTATTTGCCACAAATGAAACTCTTCTTTCCTTTAGCACCAACACAGTCTTCATGGTACCATTCTTTCCCACTTCCCTGACACTGTATCCCGTTCCCTAATATTTCTGAGTGACGGTCATCGTATTTTACAAAACAGAATGCATATGCACTTTTATTTTGCCCTTACATGTCCTCATACTCATCGTCGTCTTCAGAAGATGGCGGCAACAGTTGTTTTCTTGCACTTTTTGTTCCATACTTGTTTGACTGAGGCAGGACAATGGTTTTTTTTCTAGACTTACGTCTCAGTTGCAGTCTTTTTCTTACTTCTATATTTTGTGGAGAAGTTAAAAGAGCAGTTTCTGTTTCCTTGCTGACTCTTTACGTTGCAGTCTTTTTATTGGAGACGGTAGCAGATTACGGAAGGTCAGTGTGAATGTTGATGCGTGTCCTGGACTGACATTAGGAATAGTATCCTCAAACTGTAAAGTTGCACTCTCAAGTACTGAAGTATGACATTCTGGTGTGATCAGCCATTCTCCTGGTAAACTTTCGTGATCAGACACCACATTTTCGTTTAGGGGAAATAGACCTGTTGACAAAAATCCAGACTCAGCAATCGCTGGTGTTGCTGATTGGCGCCAATCTTCTTTGAACATTCTTCCAAATGTTATTTTTGTAATCTTTCGCCCCCCCCCATGTGTGTTACGCACAACGTTATTTCATTCATTGTCATAATATGCTTTGAGACCCTTGAAGAATGACCTATCTAATGGTTGGAGTCAATGAGGAGTGTGACATACCATATGCATGTCGTGTTCTTCACAAAACTGCAGTGCAGACAAACTCAAGTGAGATCCATGACCATCAATTAGCAGCAAACATGTTCCAGGCACCTCGATGGGCCTGGAAGTGATGCAGCCACTGCAAAAAAAAAAAAAGAGTCTTCATTGATCCATCCAGAATCTGACATGGTCACAAGAGATCCATTTGGGAAGCCATCCGAAAATTCTTGAAGATATTTCTTTCCCTGAAAATAACCAATGGAGGAATAAAGTTCCCAGTTGCATTTGTACAAGCTAATATCGTGACAAGCTCCCCTCTTTCAACACAAGTTTGAGAGTACACTACCTTAGCACTCTTCTGAGCAAAATGTTTTCTTGTAGGTTTATTGTTCATCTACAAACCAGATTTGTCGACATTATATATATCAGTTGAGGTTTATTAAGTAAAGTCAGCTACATCCTTTCTGTTGAGACCTATACACCGAGCAAGAGAAAGACCCTCTGCCGTTCTTAATGTCAACATCGTTTTATAAGCATTACTAGGCATCTGTAATATAACAATAACGACCAAAACTTAAATCATTCATAGCAGCATTGACCCCTTTAACCCTTAATTTACTGACCCGATTAACCCAAAATGTAGGAACATTTATAATCATAAGTTGGTAGTACTTGAATGAGATTAATGAGCGTTGGAGTGTCTTAACATCAAATACAAGGACTATGCTGGTTTATAAACTTTAGATGAGCAAAATTCCTTGTTGTTTATGTTGCAAAATAAAGAAAACAATCAAAGTTTTATTTTAAATATCTAAACAATACAGCCTTTACCTATATCAAGACTTGCTTCTTTTTTATACCACAGCTACAAAAAACACAATTTCCATAAACTTTAACCTTCACTGTGAGCAATAAGTTGCAGTCTTCTTCGGTAGATGGTAGCATGTTGTAAATGTCACTTGACCTTGGTGTAAACAGCAAAGTTTTAAAACTGACCCGATTTAGACTAAGTTACCCTATAGCTGCGTAAGGTAATGGCTGTTCAAATCTTAGCTTATACAAGTGAATCCTAGAGCATTAAACAGACAGATAAGAGCAAAGTACTGGCAGCAGAAATGAGATTTTTGAGAAAAGTTAAAAGCTGCTCTAGAAAGGATTAAATAAGAATTGAAATCACAAAAGAAGATCTACATATTTGTTATTTAAATGATAGACGGGAAGACCACAAAAACTGGAAAGCACACTTTAAAACAATTAATAAAGAAAGAGTACATTTAAAAGTATAAGGTATAACCCAAAAGAAAGACAAAATGTGGAAAAACCAAGGAAAACATAGAATTAACAATTAATTGATTATTTGATTGTTTGGCATCTGGAAGACAAAACGAGATGGACCGACCCAACTTGCTGGCACCAGAACCAGAGACTTATTGCGCAATATCTCTCCTAGTTGTACAACCAAGCTGTGCCCTTAAAAAGCTTCAGAAGTCTCTGAACTAGATGAACTGGCCATTTTCAAGCCCGAAAGGAAACACACCCAAACCTTGAAGAAGAATAAGGTGGTCATTAAACACACGCACATTTACCACCACATCTAAACTTCCAGACTCTTTGGGGTATGGAAATTATAATAGTTAAGGGAACAAGTAAATCTGAACATATGGAAATTACACCTTAAGTGAGTTGAATTACCACTGTTCTTAAAGTATGTAATTGTTTTTTCAGAAATTTGTATGAGTTATTCTATAAATCATGACAATTATTTCAAGTGGCTGTTTGGATTAATAGCTTATGTGCTTGGGTCTATAAAAAGTTTTTCATTCAGCAGAAAAATAATAAAACTTGATCTTAATGCATGTGAATTCAGGTATCTTTTTCTCTGATACTACTTGCAACACATAATCACTTTCTTACATGCTTGTTCTTAGTATAATTGGCTATTTTCTGAATCTCAATTACTTAGCTAAAATTTGACCCATTATCTCAGCAACTATTTAAGATAATGAGCTAAAACTTTAAAAGTATATTCAGCAATACCTTTGCTGTTGATTGGTTAGAAATAGAATACTTATATTCATTTGAATAAAGCTTTTAAAATTTTATTGAAAAATGATGATTTTTAAATTTAAAAATAATAACTAATTCATATACATAAACACTTTTTCGTTAAAATAAAGCCTATTTAGGTACAAATGAATGGTAAAAATTTCAGTCCTTAGAGTCAATTAGCTTCTTAGGTAATGGGGCATTTGTATAGATATTTTACTTCTTCAGAAATTGCTTTCAAATATAACATTTAAAAAACAAATGTAAACCTAAATTTCCAAACAGAACTTCGCAGTATTTTAAAACTCTCACATGAAGAAAATATGAGCGGGGTGCCAATGATACCAATAGCTAAATTAAAACTTTCCCATCAAAATAAATAAAAGATTTCGTCTCTAAAACCAATATTTACAAAGCTATTGATGTTTTATCAAGTAGGTGTACGAAAATGTTTTAAAAAACTATGACGCAGATTAATTTCAACAAAATTTAAAAATATTTTCAATTAATATATGAACGTTATACCAAAATGAGCTGGAGATTTGCAATATTTATATGCAATTAAAACATGAAAATGTAAAAAAATTATGAAAACTCCATTTCGACTCCCCTTAAAGAAAGATTCCCTACCCCAACCGGGAATCGAACACGGTCCTCTAGGTTGAGAAGCCAGAACGATGACCACCGGGCTGCGCTCGCAAATATTAAAAGTTTAGTAAGCACTATGCTTGCGTCTCCTTATTACGGCATTAAGAGAGCTTTCTGACTTAAATCGTGGTTCACGCAAGCACTTAAAACTTACTGGCTTACACGGGCTGTATCCCCGAGCCTGGAAGCTTCTACACAATGCACACATAAACAAAGCGTTAATTTTTGCATGGCGGTGGGTAGAGGTAATGGTGCGGCATTAGATGCAGAGCTGTAAATTTCTGCAGCCACGGGTCGCCAACTTTGCCCTCAGTAGTGTTGTCGAGAGACAATAAGTCAAGGGGCCAACGCATTATTGCGCGTGCAGCACAGATAGTGTGGATAATGCTTTCTGTTATCGCCTCTAAAACAGCCTCGATTTCGGGTACATGCTTTACGACGCAATCTCGACGAAAATGGGACTTTGGGAGGACAACACCCGGTTCTTTCTTCATTTTAAGCACGAAACTTATCTGCCGAGATGCGCCATGCAGTTGTTTCGATGCATGGCAAAGGTGTTGGGAATGTCTTAGTTAGAAGTGATTCGGGCAGGGAACAGATGTTTACGTTACGACATCCAAAGTTGTAACGACGTCACAATCTGTACCTTAATAACATGACGCTGCCCCAACCGCTATTTCATTACTTTCCCTGCTGCTTAAATATGATAGATTGAGGAAGAACTTTTACTTTCTTTAGTTCGTACATAGTACGCAGAGAAGAATTACATTCCACCTAAAAATTTGAAACCAAAGTTTCACTGGGAGCACACGTTATAGGGTCCCCTGTGTGTGTGTGACACTGGAGGGAATTCCACACTACAGTCAATGACTTATTGTATTTCAGACCGCAGGAGAATAGGGTGCGATGAGAATAATATCAAAGGGGGTCGAAACCGGACGGTGAGGTAAAATTGAAATTTCTGGCAATAGCATCTGAAGACTACGTTATTCTGGATAAATTTTATTGGAATTTTGCATAACTGCTAAACCATAAGAGATGGACAAAAACTTACACCACAAAAAATATAGAGCACGTTAAAATACACAATTTATGATATACACATTTTTTCGTGCAGTTGATCGTTTTTCAGATATTTCTTATTTTTGGTTTCAGCTGTGAAAAACTATATTTTCCACACAGAAACTTGTCAACTCTTGTCCACACAAACAAAGGAACTTCAATCACATAGAAACCAGCTTTTGACTATCGCTTCTACTTACAAGGAAGCAAGTAATAAGGTTATTTCTGCTAAGTTTTTCTCGATTAGCATGAAGTAAATACAGGCATAAGCTTTTTAACAATAATTTGTTGCAGAGAATAGAGAAAGTCATGTGAATGAAGCACATCAGAGTTTTTACATACATGTCACAAATAACATTTCATAATATGAATAGTTTCCTTTTTATGCCTCTTTTAATAATTGTTAGTTCTATGTTTTATATAAAATATTCATCGTGCCATAATGTTGGTTATTTTAATTCATTGGGCCTATGAGGCCTATATTAAATATGAGAGCAATTATCAACTATTAAATTTGTTTTAAATGATATTCTAATAAGCTAAGGTATTCAAATATGTCCTTTAATTTCTCTTACAAATATGGAAAAAATATGTTATTACAGTAGCCTATCCATACACCATTTGAAAATGTTTTGATAACAATTTTGGCACTAAGAATATTTTATGGACCAAAAATATGAGTGGATGTTTTTCTCCTATAAATCGAAAGACTATAGAGAGACTATATTTAAAAAGCTATATACTGTCTTTAAAATGACCACTAGAGCATTTAAAATAGCATTCCACAAAACTCAACAATGTTACTTGGAGTGGATCATACACTATTTGTAAATATTAAAAACCAATTTTCGCCATTAAGAGGTGTTTAGTTATGATAAAACTGCACTACAAAATAAGGCAGGCAATTTGTGGAATACGATACCCACGTACTCGTTGCATAGGTTTATGTTATTTACAAATTAATGTATGACAATTTTATACTTTACACAAAACCGCAATATATTATCAGGATAGATATCAGAGTATCACATTAGGACTATTGGAACCAATATAAACGTATCACTGTATCAGCAATAAACATTTAGTGTGACTGATATGTTAATATTATGTTCGGTTACATATTAAAAGCCACATCCATTCTGTATATTATAGATACGTTTTAGCACCATAATCATTGTAGTTAATGTTTTATCGAAATGTGAAAAATGTTGATGTGTTTACTGATAATGTATATCATGTACTCTTCTCTAAACTCCCAGCTTTGTTTCAATATTTCTGTAGAATTTCCATCCCTCACTGTTATATGTTCGAAATTACTAATAATAAATAATATAGTTTTAGGAAATGAACATGAACAGAAAACTAAAACATGTTAAAATCTCTACTTTCACACTCTACTTTTAAAAGATATTAACATTTCTTCATATATTTTACTGAAATCAAAAACATTTAAAAATGTAATTAGAAAGAAGTAAACATACAATGCTTCGTATCACGAAAGCCAGTACTCACGCTTTTACATTCAGTGCTATTACATCTTTGCAAAATATTATAACTTAATTTTACAAATACTTTGATTAATTTGTATTTTCAATAATAAAACAATATTTGATTTAGATTTAAAGTGTAAAATTAAGCGGGATAAGCCCACCTTATGTGGAGAGAATTTAAACATTCCCAGTAGCAAATTACAGTAATGTAATTAAGAGATATATGATTAAAGTTGAATTCTCATTGAGGTCTTAGCAACTCGGCCTTTAGCTGCCTGATCCCATTATCTGCCTCACCCAAACAAAGAGTAAGCTTTACTGCCAGTAAACGCAAGGGAATGAATGAATCGCCAGGGAACGGAGGGTACAAAGTGTCTCACAACCCAATGTGCATCTTATATGCTGAATTAGATGAAGGAACCACAGGAGGCTACAAGTTGCAAGAACGCCACCAGATGCGCACGGATGTCCTATTGTCCCCAAGCTTGATGATCCGATCATACCAAGCATCTGCTCGAGAAAAATGCCCCCTGGCGGCATCGGGAGTCTCGACTCACTTGAGGCGGCTCAAAGAAGGCTGCATTTAAAACGGGATAGAGTCGTTTTAACATTACGTTATTAACTTAAATAGTATGTCTTGCATCGACACACTTCCATTTAAACTTAATAGGGAGAATAATCCCGATCTGATAAAACCTTAATACATAGAAAGGAAAGGTATTGCGCTCCACTCAAAAAATCGATACCGAGATTTCTCCGAAAGTACACTATTTAGGACCCCATTACCCCTCTATAAAAAGGATTTTTAGAAAATGGTAAACGAAAAGTCCGCGAAATACCAAACTTGGTAGGTATTTAAGTTATGTATTCTCCAAGGATGCGACACGAAGATTTTTAAAATCTCCATGCTTCAAAATATTCTTTACATGGAAAAAATTTCGAAAAGTTTGATTTTCTCAAAAATGGTGCCAACAATTTGATTAATATACCGTATATTAAAGATATTTACACGAGAAATAAAATGCATATCTTTTCCTGGAAATAGCCTCAGAAGACCTCTTCATTATGGATGACTTTTACTCAACTGGTTAACGTAAAAAATAGACAAAAACTTACAACCAAAAATGTAGACCTCGTTAAAACATACAATTTATGTGTGTACATTTTTTCCTAACGTTGACCATTTCCAATATTTTACCTATTATTGGTTTCAGTTTTAAAACACAAATTGTTCTTATACGGAAATTTTTTAACTCCTGGCCATACAAAGAAACTAATTTCAATCACATAGCGAACAACATTTAAAAGATTTGACTATCACTTTTGGCAAATGAATTTAGACAAAAGTAATAAGACCATTTCTGATAATAGTTATCTCAATTTGCATGAAGTATATGCAGGAATAAACTTTTTAAGAATAATTTGTTTAAAATATATAGAGATAGTCTTGTGAATAGAACAGATTAGAATATATATTTTTAAGATTATACGGTTTCTGTTCGGTGGTGACGTTCAATATGTTTCAATTTCTCTATTTCATTTTAGATGTGATATTGGGATCTGCAACTAGGCCCAACCAACATTAAGCTTTATAATGATGAAAATTAATATATAATACGGCATTATTATTAATCATTTTAATATTTAATAAGCTGTTGCTGGGCGTGAACTAACTTTAATTAATTTAGTATAGTGTTTGAGTAATGAGATTTTAAATATGAATAGTATTACGGTAATGAATTTCATAATAAGATTTAAATAATTTCTTACATATTACACTACATTCAGGGTTCTAATAACCTAAAGTGGGCAGTGATTTTACTAAAGCGGGTCATTATATTCTTAATGCATGATAAAATGCGATGTGTTCCATTCACAATAACTTCTCTAACTATTCTGAAAAAGTTGTTCTTAAAACCTTAATTTTCTATCTTCTTCGTACTAACTGAAATAAACATAAATAGAAATGATTGCATTACTTCCAAGTAGAATAAAAATAAGGAAATACACTATGCTAAAACGATGAATGTGAATTTTCCTTCTCTTGGCATTAGAATCATTAAAAAGTTAATAACGACTTCACATTAGAAAAATCGAGATATTAGAAATCTTAAGAACAGTAGTAATGAATATCTTGGTTAGCTCTATATATTAAAAACTGTATTTCAACAAGATGTAATTTTTTGAATGTAGGTAACTGTGTATCTTTTTGTTTCAGCAGCTATGCAAAAGTCATTCAAAATGCAGAGGCTATTCCCAGAAAACTCAAGATGTACATTTTATTTCTTATGCAACATTTTTAATGTACGGTATGCTAATAAAATCATTAGAGCCATTTCTGAGGAAATCGAGAACTTCAAAATGTCTTCCATGTAAAGTGTAGTTTGGAGTGAGGGGATTTTTCTGAAATCTTTTTGGAATATATTAACCTTAAATACTAAGTTTGGTATTTAATGATGTTTTATTTATAAGTTATACTGCACAGATACTCGCATACATATTTAAAATGATTTTAAGAGGTCTCCAAAACATGTATTTTCGGAAAAATCTCGGTATCGAATTATTGGGTGGAACAGAATACCTTCTCTATCTACTATTAAACACATAATACTTGGTGGAGAAAGCAATAAATGGTGAGGGAGATAAAATTGATGTGAAACGTATTTTCTAGAGTCACCCTATGTGACCTAGGGGTTACATGTCAGCCTGTTGTTCCCAGGGTGTTGGGTTCAAACCCAGTGGAGGGGAATAGATTTGTGTCAGTTAAAACAAATGAAGTCTCAATGCGCAAAATTGGTTAGGAAAATAATAATAAGTGAACTGTCGTTCTCATTACCAGATTGCTGTTTCCTATATGGCTTCCCGTTTTAGTTTTCGTTTTGGTTACCGTTCTCGAGTTGTTGCAAAACAGCCTTAGGTAATATTTTAATTATCTTGGGATACCTTTAGTGGCTTCCAAATATAATTAATTTTATTCCTCAAATAATTTTCTAAGTAATATATTCCTGTTAAATAAAATGATAAATAATAGTAGGTAAATGGGTCATATGACTATAACACAACAGGTTTTGTTAATAAGTAATGAAAACACAATAACTAAATATAGTAACATTTCTTGTGAAACAGATTCCCTCAAATTGTATACCATTTTAAAAACTTCCTGTTGCTTCCATAGAATTCTACTCCGTTTGTCTTTAGCAGCTGCAGGACCTTCAACACCCTATGCTCCTCGTTGCACTTAGTCCAGGAGACAGCAGGCAATCTGAGTAAAATGCCTCGCCCAGATGCGCGGGCCCACATTTTTCCTTCCATCCGGGTAAAAAACATTTCCCTCTCGCTGGCGATAAAGACAAACAAATAAATAACGAAAAGGAAAAGTGAGCAGAGATATGTGAAGCACTGCTTCATTAGCTCGATGGTAAATTAGCGTAATGAAGGAAGGAAACTGTCCGTTGTGGCCTTAGCAACTTTGAGATTACGCCAAAAGCACCAGCAAATGAAATGGCGTTTAAAGTAATGAATGAGAATGTGCATGTACTGTAGAATTTCTTCTTGCGTTTGTTTCACTGTTCCTCGTGCGTTCACTTTTGTTTTTCTCCACCTCTTTCTCATCCCTTCTCTCATCAACGCTTACTCTCCGTAATAAAGTAGTTCTATTGCAGATTGGGTGCTGAAAATAAAAAGTTTAAATAAGAGAATTGTACATTTAATGACCGTCAGTTTGAGTTTCATAATTATTATTTTGTAGAGTAAGCGTTTAAGGTCCATTTTAGAGATGCCGAAATGATATCGCAGACAGCAAACTAACATTTCTCTCAGGAAGTTTTCAGATTGGAAATTGGGTTCTTTAGGTTAATGACAGATCTTGAAAAAAAAATATTGGAACTGTGGCCAAGAGGGAGGACTGGTTCGGCTTCCTGGGACAAGAACGCTGGAAGTTGATGGATTCCAGATTAGTCAACAATATGCAGCCATTTTTCACACGGTTTTAGGTTTCCAAATAATATTGTTGATCCCTCTAACACCTCAACAATACGAAGCACTGACAATGTGGTTAATTTAAGCTTTCCGCTGCTGTGAGGAGGACTCATTGTACAAAATTACAAACACAACCAACGAAAAGAACAAACTTCGTAAAAACAGGAAATAGGAATGACCACAATGGCAAAATAAACAAAATACATTGACATGAAATAAACATAAACAAAAAAATCTGATGTGTTCCATTCACATGACTTTCTCTACATTTCTGCAACAAATTATTGTTAAAAAGCCTAGGCTTCTATTTACTTCGTGCTAATCGAGAAAAAATTAGCAGAAATAAGTAGAAGCGAAATATGGGAGTACCATAGGTTAAAGTGATAGTCAAAAGCTGATTCCTATGTGAATGAATTTCCTTTGTATGGAGAAGTTTGACAAATTCCTGTATGAGAAAAGTAAGTTTTTCAAAACTGAAACTAAAAACAAGGAATATCTTAAAAACGATCAACTCCACGAAAAATTTGTATATAACATAAATTGTGTGTTTTAATGTGCTCTACATTTTCTGTGTGGTAAGCTCTTGTCCATCTCTTACGGTTTCGCAGTTATGCAAAATTCAGTAAAATTCATCCAGAATAAAGTAGTATTCAGAGGCTGTTCCTAGAAAAATCAAGATATAAATTTTATTCGGAAAGAAAATATGTTAAATATGCGAGATTATAATCAAAATCGTTAGAGCCATTTTTAAGAAAATCAAAATGTTCGAAATTTTTTCCATGTCAAGGATAGTTTTGGGTGGGGGGATTATTTTGAATATCTTCGTCTCGCATCCTTGGAAGATACCAAACTTAAATACCAAGTTTGGTTTTTAACGATCTTTTCATTTTTGAGCAATGCTGACCACAGACACACACACACACACACACACACACACAGACACACACACAGACAGACACACACGAACATTTTTTTATTCAGGGAGTTTCAAAACATATATTTCCGGTAAAATCTCAGTATCGATTTTTTGGGTGCAATATACCTTCTCTATACATTATGTACATAGTACGTATAGAGAAAGTAATAATAATACTAATAACTCTTAAAAAGTAATAAAAGCATCTGGCCACACAAAAAGAAAAACAATAATAAAACAAAAAAACAAAAAAACGCTGCTTTCTATGCTCACAAAAATAAACAGGGACAGGATGTATATACTTTGAAACATGTTTCCTTCTATGTATGACTGCATTAGACGCAGGGCAGTGGATGAAAAGGTTTCCTTGCATCACTTTATCAGAAAAGACAAAATATGCTTTCCTGTTTGCCGCTTCTCTTGATATGGGTAGAGAAAGGATGAAGGTATAAAAAAAATCTGATGTGTACCATTCCCATGACTTTTTCTATATCCCTGCAACAAATTATTCTTAAAAAGCTTATATTTCTATTAACTTCATGCTAACGAGTAAAACATTAGCAGAAATAGCCATATTACTTGCTTCCTTGTAAGTAGAGGTGAAATAAGGGAGTACCATAGGT
This sequence comes from Hymenopus coronatus, assembly GCA_030762935.1. Lineage (NCBI taxonomy): Eukaryota > Metazoa > Arthropoda > Insecta > Mantodea > Hymenopodidae > Hymenopus > Hymenopus coronatus. The sequence goes on from CM060891.1 coordinate 60,329,809, forward strand.
TAAAGTGATAATCAAAAGCTGGTTGCTATGTCACTGAAGTTCCTTTGTTTGTATGGACAGCAGTTGACAAATTCCTGTATGAGAAATGTATAAGCTTTTCATAGCAGAAACCAAAAATAAGGAATGTCACGAAAACGACGAACTCCACGAAAAAAATGTATACAACATAAATTGTGTATTTTAACGTGCTATACATCTTTTGTGAAGTAAGTTTTTGTCCATCTCTTACGGTTTGGCAGTTATTCAAAATTTAGTAAATTTCATCCAGAATAAACGACTTTTCAAAGGCTATTTCTAGAAAATTCAAGATATACATTCTATTTGTCAGGTAAATATATTAATATACGAAATTTTAATCAAAATCGTTAGAGCCATTTTTGAGAAAATCAAAAATTTCGAAAAAAGTTCCATGTAAAGGGTAGTTGGGGGTGGGGGGATTTTTCTCAAAATCTTCGTGTCGCATCCCTGGAAGATACTAAACTTAAATACCAAGTTTGGTATTTTACCTACTTTTCGTTTTTGAGTTATCGTGTTCACAGAGACACGGACACACACACACACGGACCTTTTTCCGAAAATGCTTTTTTTTTAGATAAAGGAAACCCTAAAACATATATTTCCGGTGAAATCTCGGTATCAAATTTTTTGGTGGAGTGCAATACATTCTCTATACACTATGTACATAGTGCCTATAGAGAAAGTAAAAAAGCTTAACAAAATCTAAAACCATAAAGCGCATAACAACTGCTTTGTCATATCGTTTGTAGATCAAAAATGTTTGGGCATTTAGTCTGGGGATGGTGAAGTTCTGTAAGATGCTCCCCGTTTACTGTATATTATCCCATTTTTGACTTCTGCGAAGAAATGCAGTCTAGTGGTGATTTATGCCACACCATACAGCAAGTTTTAAATCATGAAGACCTTTTTGGATTAAAATCTGAGGATCACTTCATGACCAAAGCGTGCAATTGCGTGTGTTATTGCAATACGGGAAGCTTAATCTTCGTGCAAGTTGGCGCTTCACCCCACATCTATAACTTTGCTAAACAATTGTAGATGTTTGGTAATTCAATCATCAGTAGGTATTTCCCAGACCTCGGATCTGAAATTCTCAATCCGGCCGACCTTTAGGCCGCACCGAGGCTGAGTAGTTAGACTACTTGCCCCTCACTAGGTTCGATCCCAAGCGAAAGCACATGGGATTTGTGGTGGACAAAGCTGCGAAGGAGCGGGTTTTCTCCGGTTTCTCGCATTCCACCGGAGCTCCGTTTCATCAGTATCATCGCCTGCGATATCATAGTAGTATGGTTGTAGGGTTACCTTAAAAACGAGTTTTTGTTACACATCCAACAACCCCAATGTAACTGAAAGATACATCTCTAAAGAAAATGCTACTGTCGTAAGATGTCTACAAAATGCTCTGTATAGTGTCATAGATAGAATTTTATACTTACCCAGACATCTTGCCAATGTTTTATAAACCTTATTTTTGCTCAACACTGTATTGCTTTTTTTTTCAGTCTCAAATATATAATATTTGTAGCAGTGTAATGAGGTTTTTATCCCCGTCTGGATAGGATTTCCTTGAGGTTCGTTAAGCTTAGAGCAGTTCTCTCCAGGCAGTCGGTACCGAAACCACGACCTAACGTATCCGCTACAATATGTATTGATGTGCATAGCTTCAGGAAAACAACGCGGGCGTCAGAAATTAAAACTTCTAAATAAAGTACCGATAAGAAAAGCTACCTCCGGAAGGGAAGTAAAGCGTTGATCACATGTAATGTTTATTTTCACATAGATAAATAACCCCTACCTCGAAAAGATAAAATAGGTGGACAAAATTTTCGCCGTTTTGCACGTCTGCAAATTATTATTTCGTTCTATGGTGCCACTGAGTGACAAATTGATATATCTTTCCATGTACGCAGAGACGCGAAATCGTGAACTAGGAATTCCACTCGATCAAGAAAACACACCGACATACCGTGATGGAACTTTAATGTTATGTGTGCGTATTATATGGTTATAGATAAATAACTTAATTTAATTTACGATAACTTCATCAGAGTACTTTTTTAAAAGTGTATATAACACTAACTCATATGTATTTGTGTGTATGTATTTATTCTCTGCAACTGGATACTGCCCGGAGGCGGAGTTAAATGTACAAAAGTCTCTTACAATAATAATCTTAAGTTAAATTAAGAATAGCTATACACTTAAAATATTACACATACATGTTTTTAATGCCTAACTACCTATTATTCAGTATAGCAATTCTTATATCAATTTCCAGCTAGTTTTTAAACAGTTATTATGAAACCTTAACATTAATACTATACATTACCAATATTATATACATAAATAATAATATACACTAATACAGTTTTTGAGATCCTTAATTACTTCACAATATTTACTAAAATTAACTAAAATTTAGTCTCTTTAAATTAACCCTAAAACTTCTTTAAGGTCAGAGGGCATCCCTGAAAGGCTGCAACAGGCAATTTATTCCATTCTTCAATGGTCCTACTAACAAAAGAAAATTTTCTTACGTCAGTTCTGTACCTTCTACCCTTAATTTTACACAAATGATCGTTGCGTCCGTAGTATTCCGTATTTTCTAACCTCTTTCTAATGTTCACCCATGCATTTAAACCAGTATAAGCTTTAAATAGTGCGACTAACCTAAGTATTTTACGTCTAACTTTTAGCGGCTCCCATTTATTCTCTTCGCCTTTCGTAAGTCCTAAATCTTTTACCTCTCTTTGTGAATTTAACCGCCCTTCTCTGTATCTTTTCCAGCTAATCAGTTTGATTAACCCTGTATGGGTCCCAGCATGCTACTGCATATACCATAACTGGCCGCACCAAGGACTTGTAGGCAATTTCCCTGGACATTGCTCTCCCCTTCTTCAGTGTTCTCTTTACGAAGTGCAATATCTTCCACGCTTTCCTAGATGTAGAATTTGTTGATCCTCCCATCCGGCATTACATGACAAGCACACCCCCAAATATTTGCAGCTGTCCACCTGTGGAATTTGTACCCTACCCATATGATAGCTATGCAGAACTTTCCCCTAAAAACAATTGACTTACTTTTCGTAGCATTAATTGCCATTTTGTTTGCGGCGACCCACTTACTTATTTCATTTAGGTTATACTGAAGAGCGGTCTCATGCATGGTATTTCGACATATGTCACTTATATATCCTAAGCTGTTGTAAGAGCTTATAAAGTAAAGCACAAGAAGTGACATTGCCCACACGAACGAATGATGTCAGCGTTAGAGTTTTTTGTGATTTGAATATAAAAAAAGACAGATGTGTTCTCTTCACATGTGTTTTCTGCACTTGCTCTACAAACAAAGTTATTATAAAAGATTATTCTTCTTTCTACTCCATGCTAAGTTAAGTATTAGCAAATTTAAAAATCAAAACTATTAATACTCCAGAATTAAATTTTTAGAATAAAAATAAGTCTGGGCGTATTACTTAGTTGCTTATATGTATAAGGTAACTAAGGTAATACACTATCCTATAGTGATAGTCTAATGTTTTAAAAGCTGTCGCTGTCTCTTTTACATACCAGCAGTAAAGCAAAAGAAACACTGTCGACTGACTGTTTGAGAAAAGTGTAAGTGTTTTAAAAACAATAGGTAACTGAAAAACGAAAAATCCGTAAAATACCAAACTTGGTATATAATTTTAGTATCTTCCAAGTATGCGACACGTAGATTTTGAGGAAAATTCTCCCACCCCAAACTACCTTTTACATGAAAACATTTTCGAAAATGTTAATGTTCTCAAAAATGGCTCTAACAATTTTGAATGAAATACAGTATAGTAAAGATGTTTGCAGTGAAATATAATGAATATTTTGAATGTTCTGGGAAAAATCTCTGAAGACATGTTTGTTCTGGATGAATTTTGCTGGGTTTTGCATAACTAGTAAACCGTAAGAGATAAACAAAGACTTACTACATAAAATATGTAGAACTCGTTCAAACACACAATTTATGTCATATACATATTTTTCGTGGAGTTGAATATTTTTGACATACACCTTTTCATTGGTTTCTTTTAAAATACTCTAACTTTTAACATACAGGAATGTATCAACTTCTGGCAATGTAAAGAAACGGATTTCATCTACATGGAAACCAGATTTTAAAAGATTTTACTAGCGTTTACGACTAATGTATCCCATTATTTTCCTTCTTACAAGAAAGCATTTCTGCTTATGTTTATCTAGATTAGCTTGAAGTGGATAGAATTTAAGCTTTTTAACAATAATTTTTTCAGAGAAGTGGAGAAGGCCATGTGAATGGAACACATCATATTTTATTAGAACCAATGATTAGGTGATAAAATTATTTAATAAGCTAGATGTTGATACATGGCATAATTCTCACTACTATTGCGTATAGTAGCTGGTAAAAATGTCCAAAGATACCTTACGTATTGTGGCATTTCTAAATTTCACAGATGTATCCCGCAAGATTCTATCATATTGCTTATTCTTGCTGCACCAGTAGAGAAAAACGTTTCATTTCTTATTCATTTTCTTTAAATGTATCTAAAAGTACGTAGCTTCTAAGAAAACCCAGATGTACTTCGCTGTTAAATGTGAGGTACTTGAGAGTCGTAGATGGTTTTAATGCATCAGCCACTGTATCTCTTTGTACCACGAGATGGCAGAGTTTTGGCAGAGACAAGAAAATGGGATTTCTCTTCCCCCTTCCCCTCTCCATCAACAGGCTTATAAATGTTGCAGGCTGACTATCTTTGTTTGCGAGGAAGCATCTTTACAACACTCCGTTTTTCACGCTTTTCCCGTGCCAACTTTATTATTTCGCGCAATGTGCTGCTTCTTTAAGAGTCTAATTCACGTTGGATTACAAGTACAGCTTCGCCTCATTTCAACCGATGACTAAGGAAATTACCAGAAGGAGAAAACTGAGGTGGAGGAAATTTCACAAAGCCAATAGCAGAATCGCCTATCTCAACTCCTCAGCAAGCCAAGACTTTTTGTTTCCTTCTCTTTCTGCAAACGACAGTTTGAGAGAAACAAGTTGAAAGTTTTACCATTCTAAGGATAACAATCTTGTTCTTTTGCCTTCGAAATGGAAAATTAAAAAGCTTGTCTTACTACGCATGTAAATTATGTTCCATAGTCTTGTTTAAACTTTATATCTTCCTGTTGCCTGGGTCTTATCATTTATTTATACGTTGACCTAATATATTCCGCCAGTGAAACTGAGACGAAATAAAACCATCAGAAGCTACATCCTCCTTTATAGCACTACGTCAGGCTCTTTTAATCTGTTCACATTTGTGATGTTTACTCTTTTAGCATATAGTACATCTTCTGCTGAGCCATTTAGGGAAAACGTATTCCCCTATACTCACACAATGTATAGTTACTCCTAAACGCAACTTCATGGTACCACATCCACAAAGGACCATGGCCTACCGCCCGACCGCTGCATCCCCCATCTTGCCATGAATGGGGTTACATTTCTTTTGTTTTACTCCCGGGAGTACAAAAGAGAACCGAATTTCAACTGTTTCACAAAGATTTGACTATTAGTGTATTGATTTATTTCACTTCAACTTAAAATACTAATTCTGTTAATGTTTATCTCAATTAGCATGACGTAGATAAAAGAATAATGCTTTGTAAGGAACGTTTGTTTATGGAACAGCTAGACAAAAATCTGCAATTGGAAAATATCAGATTTTTTTAGTAAATATTTTATATAATGTCCTAGTTATGTAAACGTAACGTCATGGCACGACAGTCCACAAGGAACATGGCTTACCACGCGGCTGCTGCATCCCCCATGTCGGCCCGAAGGCGTCATGGATGGAGTGAGTGGTGCTCGAGAGTGAGACGTGATCAGTAACTCGAGCCCCTCCCGGCCGGTTGATGTGGTCTTCTCGATCTAGAGCCGCTACTTCTCAATCAAATAGTTCCTCAATTGGCCCCCAGGGACCTCACGAGGCTGAGTGCACCCCGGACAAGGTCTTATACGACTTAATTGATGAGCTCGTCCAACACGTTACTAGTGTTGCAGTTTCTGTGGGTAATACACAAACACAAGGAGAGCGAATCCAAGAGCTATGTTACGAGTAGTAGCTATTAATGAAATTTAACTTCTTTTTTTTTTCACACAAGCCGTGTGTGGGACAGAGGTTAGATAGAGTCACACTGAAAAATTCAATGCCGTAGTCGGGATTTTAACCACGGATCTCCCGGTCTTTAGCCGGTTGCTCTACCACTGAGTTGCCTGCGGTGCCACAAGTATTAAAAGCGGACGTTAAAACACCACCAAAAAATCTGATGTGTTGCACTCACATTACGTTCTCTAGCTGCTCCACAAACTTCTTATAAAAGATTATTTTTCTTTCTACATAATGCTAATCAAGATAAACATTAGCAGAATGCTCTTATTACTTAGTTTTTTTGTAAGTAGAAGGAAACTAAAGGAATACGCTATGCTAAAGTGATAGTCAAATATTTTATTCTATTGCTATGCAATTGTCAGTGAAAATCGCTTCTTTGCTTGGCCAGGAGAAAAACAAAGGAAAATCGGACACTCCTTGTCTGAGAAAAGTATAAGTGCTTTACTATTGAAAACAAAAACAAGGAATATCTCGGAAACGGTTAACTCCACAATAAAAACATAAAGAACATAAGTTCATCCAGAATTAACAGGACTTCAGCAGCAAAATTCAAGATATATATTTTATTTTTGATGAAAATGGCTTTAATATGGGATATTTTAATCAAAATCATTAAAGCCATTTTTGAGAAAAACAACATTTTAGATTTTTTTTCATGTAATGGGTAGTTTGGTATTTAACAGTCTTTTGGTTTTGGAGCTATGCTGTCCAAAGACACACACACGGACCTTATTCTGAAAGTGCTTTTTTATTTTTTTTTGATTCAGTCGAATTTTTGGGTGCAATACACTACTCCTCTACACACTTCGTACATAGTATGTGTAAGAAAGGAAAAATACCGCTGAGCTACTATGGTAATATGCCGGCACGATATTACATTTCTCAACTGACTAGCATATTTCCCGGAAACCACCAAGTGATCTCAAATTATTTAAACAGTGAAATTAACTTAAGTTAATGAAGTAAGCAATATGTAATAAACAGTTAAATTAACACCAATTGATCTAATAGTTGACTAAAGAATGAAGCCTGATACTTAAAGTACTTATGATATTTTTAAGTCGCCATTTGATATGTCATCTCAAAATAATTTGAAATCACCTTGTGGTTTACCGGTAAATATGCCAGTCAGTTGAGAAATTTAATGTTGGACCAAATTTGGTAATTAAGTTGAGTATATTGAAGGATCGAAAAGGAAACCTACCTTTTAAGTGGAAGATTTTTCGGAATTTTCATTTTTTTCAAAAATAGCTCTTTGAATAAAATACCTCAAGTTAAATATATTCACAGCACAAAAGAAATGCACATCTACAATGTTCTGGGAATACCTCTAAAGCTCTCTTTATTCTTATTTTGGATGACTTTTGCATAATTGGTAAATCGTGAGAGTACATCTCTTAAAACACACAATATATATCAAAAACATTTTTGTGGAGTTGAATAATATCCGATATTCCATCCATTTTATTTAAATTTCCCAATACTTATACTTTTCTTAGATGGTAAGTCACCATCCTTTGTTCTTTTTTCAATCTGGTCAAATAAAAGGAATGGAATTTCAAAGTCATCGCGATTAGCTCTTAAAAGAGTTGACTATCGTTTTAGTTTATTATCTTTTAACTCTTTTGTCTACAATAAAATACGTTTGTAAACCATTTCTGTATTGTATACATCGATTAACATGAAGTAGTAGAATACGATTTTGACAGAATAGTTTGCTGCAGAATAGGTAAAGAAGGCTATAGGAATGTAACTGCTGTTTACGAACGAGATCAACATTCACACCACACCAACGACAGCAGCATACTTCATGGGCGTTAGATCTAAATGCAAAAACAAAATAAACTTACCTCCTGCGGTCGGGGGTCGTCTCCTTAGCGCGGTGGTAGCGTTGCTACTTACCAAGCGGGAGACCTGGGTTCGATCCCCAGTACCGGCGTGGGGATTTTTCCCCCGCTGGGAGACCTGGCCCGGGGTGCACTCAGCCTCGTAAGGTCCCTGGGGGGCCAATTGAGGAGCTACTTGATGGAGAAGTAGCGGCTCCAGGTCATGAGGACCGCATTAACCGGCCGGGGGGATTCGAGGCGCTGACCACGTCTCACCCTCCAATACTGCACCCCATCCATGACGTCTGTAGTGGACAGATATGGGGGACGCAGCGGCCGGGCGGTAGGCCAAGGTTCCCCGTGAGCTGTTGTGCCATGGAGTAAATCCTGCGGTCGGGAGGTCAGCGTTCTGGCTTTTCATCCAGAGAAGCTCTATTCCCGGCTGGGATAGGGCATTTTTCTTTAACCAAAATCATTCCTTATCCCCCACAAAGTCTGGAAGTATGAATGTGAGGATGAATGAATGTGTGTTTAATAGTGTAACATCCAAAATATAAACAGCAGCAGTTGTTGCTCTAGTCAAAGACTTCGATATGACCATAGAAGCTAAAGGAGCCTATACGATTGAAACAATTAAAAAAAAAAAAAAAAAAAAAAAACTTACCTCCGATGATGAGAACCATTGAAATGTTTCAATATTTTTATTCGGTTCTTCATTTTTGTTTTCCTTTGCTTGATATTTCATTGACAACAAAATAGATGATCCTCGAGAGACACCTAAGTTCATTTTGTCACCAAATGAATGAAGTTATTTGTTCCTCGAGTTCCACGTTGAATAAAGTGAATGGAAAAGGCATGCTTGTCTTCTCTTAGATCCCTACTCCATCGCTTGTACTTACTTTGATTCAGAACGGGCACATAAAGAAACAAATCCGAAATAAACAAAGAAGTAAAGTTTTCTGCATCTGCTACAGAAATGGAAAGAAGGGTTATCGCAGCACTTCCGCCGAGGAAGAATACTACCATTGGAGGCGCACAATGCACCCTGGTTTTTGTCGAATAAGCAGAAAGAACACGCGGTGAAATTGGAGCAATCTAGAAGTCAGAATAGTGTCCAACAACAAATAAAAAAGCTTCAGTCTGTGGCGTTTTGAATATCGAATTCCTAGCTATAATTCGAAACGACCCAGCTATTGAAGTCGACCGAGACACGGAAAATTGATGGCTTCTACCGAGAATAAAAAAAAAAAAAGGGCTCCAAATCCCTCGATATCTCTAGGGGTGCCTCACAGACTAAACATCGAAACGTCAGCGCCCTTCCACGAGCTTTAACCAAACCACGCGGCGCGATGGAAGAATATCTGATCTTGTCAATCTTCTCTTGCATTGATTTTACATCTATGCATAATTCATTTTCGCTTTAGAAATTACTGTTCCCTTCTCCGAGAGAGCTCTCCAATTATTTCCTCTGAAGCATTCTAATGTAAATGGCCTTTTAATATTTATGCAATTTGTTGCCCACAATTTATGGCACCTTATTAGCACAATATTAAACTTGAAAGATAGGATCAATAGTATCATTTGAATCTACATAGAACGCAAGTCTTTTATAATTTACTTAAAGCATAAAGCTCTAAAAATATTCGTGTTGCTAAATCACGCCTCGCTTTTTTTTAATTATAATCTGCTTTTTAAACAGCATTGTGTTGGGAGTTTTAAGGCTCACATGAATTTCATTTTGTCACGAGACATCCTGTTGCAGATATTGATCTACAACCTCTCACCTTCTTAGAACTACACTCTCATAAATTCTCATAATACTTAAAAATTATAAACTGATACATTCACATGACTTTCTCTATTTACTCTTCTAAAACGAGTCTGAAAACAAAAATGATTCTACGTCTGGGTAATCCAGATAAACATTTCGGTTCGCGATGTACCAGGATATATTTTTAATCAACTACGTGATTTATTCGGTGTTATGCTTTTTGCATGACCACAATAGAAAAAGTTGATGTGCATTTATATTACTTTCTCTATTTTGCAGCAATCTTTATTTTCTCTATACTCACTATGTACATAGTGTATAGAGAATGTATTGCGCTCCACCGAAAATTCGATACCGAGATTTCACCGGGAATATATGTTTTAGGGTCCCCTGTATCCAAAAAAAGGATTTTCAGAAAAAGGTCCGTGTGTCTGTGAACACGATAACTCAAAAACGAAAAGTCGGTAAAATACCAAACTTAGTATTTAAGTTTAGTATCTTCCAGGGATGCGACACAAATATTTTGAGAAAAATCCCCCCACCCGCAACTACCTTTTACATGGAACATTTTTCGAAAATTTTGATTTTCTCAAAAATGGCTCTAACGATTTTGGTTAAAATTTCGTATATTAAAGATATTCACGTGACAAATAAAATGTTTATCTTGAATTTTCTGGGAATAGTCTCTGAAGAGTAGTTTATTCTGGATGAATTTTACTGAATTTTGAATAACTGCTAACCCGTAAGAGATGGGCAAAAACTTACTACACAAAAAAATGTAGACCACATTAAAGCACACAATTTATGTTATATACATTATTTTCGTGGAGTTCGCCGTTTTTTAGACATTCCTTATTTTTGGTTTCTGCTATGAAAAACGTACACTTTTCTCATACAGGAACTTGTCAACTCCTATCCACATAAACAAAGGAACTTCATTGACATAGCAACCAGCTTTTGACTATCACTTTAACCTATGGTAGTCCCTTATTTCGCTTATACTTAAGGAAGCAAGTAATAAGACTATTACTGCTAATTTTTTCTGATTAGCATAAAGTAAATAGAAGTATAAGATTTTTAAGAATAATTTGTTGCAGGGATATAGAGAAAATCATGTGAATGGTATACATCAGATTTTTTTTGTATTACAAAAGCTTCTTCTGGTCGTCTCCTTAGCGCGGTGGTAGCGCAGCTGCCTATCAAGCGGGAGACCTGGGTTCGATCCCCAGTACCGGCGTGGGGATTTTTCCCCCGCTGGGAGACCTGGACCGGGGTGCACTCAGCCTCGTGAGGTCCCTGGGGGGCCAATTGAGGAGCTACTTGATGGAGAAGTAGCGGCTCCAGGTCGTGAGGACCGCATTAACCGGCCGGGAGGGGCTCGAGGCGCTGACCACGTCTCACCCTCCAATACTGCACCCCATCCATGACGTCTGTAGTGGACCGAGATGGGGGACGCAGCGGCCGGGCGGTAGGCCAAGGCTCCCCGTGAGCTGTCGTGCCATGGAGTTATAAAAGCTTCTTCTTGTCTGTACTAATCGATATATACATTAGCAGGAATGGTGGTATTACTCAATTTCTTCTAAGTAGAAATTATATAACAAAATACATTACGCTAAAGCGATAGTGAAACCTTTTAATGAGTGGTCACTAAGTGACACAATGGAAATTCCTTTTCTTTGCATCACCATGATGAAAAAACATTTGATGTGCTCCATCCACAAATGTTGCTCCACCTAATATGCAACAAAATACTCTTAATAAAGCTTATTCTTCTCTCTTCTTACAATACTCCAGATAAACGTTAGCAGGAGTGGTGCTATTATCTGCTTCCTTGTAAGTAGAAGGTAAATAAAGGCTATGTAAAGCCAAAGTAAAGCTCGTTGCTATTTGAATGAAATTCGTTCACTTTAAATGGTCAGGAATAAAAAAGTAAATAATTCTTATTTCATAAAAGTGTGAGTATTTAAACTGAGTAAGTAATATCTAGAAATTATTAACTCCTCCAAAATGTATATGACATAAATTGCGTGTTTTAACGAGATCAATATTTTTGTATAGTAAGCCTTTGTCATTCTCTTATGTTTATTAGTTGTGCAAAACTCTTCCAGAATGAAGAGGTCTTAAGGAGGTTATTTCTAAAAAATCCACATATATGCTTTATTTTTCATGTAAATATCTTTTCGTGTAAATGTAGCTTGGGATTGGTAGATGTTTTTGAAAATATTCGTGTCGCATCCTTGGTTGATACTGAACTTAATTATCAAGCTTTAGTATTTAAACATTTTTTCAGTTTTGAGTTAGGTATGTTCTTCACGGACAACACGAGCAGGCGTAAAAAGTAATATCTGCTTAGAACAAACTGTTATCAACAATGCAACAATCCGTTCCCAAACTCCTACGTGTATTATTTTGTTTATGGAATATTTTGATATTTACCAATTCAATCCACTCGCACAATAGCTTTAGTTTCAGTCAGTTAATGACTTTATGTAGGTTGTCGCTGTAAAATACAATTACTTCACTTGATAGTTAACCTGGCATATCTTAAAACGTCATTGATTTCAGTTGTAAACTCGAGCTGCAGGATAATATCACTGCTCTAAATACAAATGAAATAAAATATTGCTTTAAATTTAATTAGATGCATCGGAAAGTAAACAATAACGTAGACTATTGGATAATATAGTGTTTTATTAATGACAGAGTTTTAGCAAATACTACATGTTTTTCTCTTAAAATATGTGCCGTATTTAGATTGGCACTTGTTAAATGATGGTGGCCGTGATTTTACGAAGGAACTTTGTCCCCTCCACCTCTTTACTACGTCAACAATATTACGTGACCGTATTTGGCTTGGGGCACTATAACTGAAACTACGAGAGAGAACAAGTTCACCTGCTGATGCAAATACATCACTAAATATTCCAGGCGACTGCTGTCTGCAACCATCGGAATAATTTATTTTTTGGTATATTTTGAATTTGATGTCGTTTTTGAGGATGCTTCGCATTAAGGCATGTAACCGTAAACCCACTTAATACTAAATGTTCTTATATTGTGCCTAAACGTTTCAAATGAGGTGTCTATATGAAATTGTGTGACTAAGCTTTCCACCTTTGCTTGTATTTATATCAGAACGGTATATTAATGGTTATATTTCCATTTTTCTGTACCTATATTGTATACTATTTTGATCTTTAGTGCGTACGAAAGGCAAAGTTCTCATGTTCTCATATTATTTTTATCATCAACATTTCTTTTTATTTTAATAGTTGCAGTCCATTTGATTAACTCTCAATCATAATAAATTTCTTTATTCATTTTCTAATATATGTTCTAATGTTCACCAAGCTTTAATTTCAAGACTTGCTTACATTGTAATATTAATTTTCTTTAATTCTTACACTTGAGACTATATCCCAAGAATTAGCAATTTACATTTTGAATAAAAGTCATGCAGATTTTGTGATACTTTAATGTATTGCTTTTATACAAAATATATATGTGATATAAGATTTGTGACTTATCTTTATATTTCACTTACTTAGTAAATCATCTCCTTAGCGCGGTGCTAGCGCAGCTGCCTACCAAGCGGGAGACCTGGGTTCGATCCCCAGTACCGGCGTGGGGATTTTTCCCCCGCTGGGAGACCTGGACCGGGGTGCACTCAGCCTCGTGAGGTCCCTGGGGGGCCAATTGAGGAGCTACTTGATGGAGAAGTAGCGGCTCCAGGTCGTAAGGACCGCAATAACCGGCCGGGAGGGGCTCGAGGCGCTGACCACGTCTCACCCTCCAATACTGCACCCCATCCATGACGTCTGTAGTGGACCGAGATGGGGGACATAGCGGCCGGGCGGTAGGCCAAGGTTCCCCGTGAGCTGTCGTGCCATGGAGTTATTTAGTAAATGCATCCAGGCTTCTTCACTTAAAGATCCTGGCCAATTCCTTTCACGATTTCCTTTCATTCAGAATTAAGAACATTTCTTCCGAGTGATATTGAGGAAGGGCAAGAGATTGCTTCACATAGTAGTTTGCTTTAAAAGTACAGGAAAGACAAAGCAGCTTTGCTACGGAAATTCAACAGTGCGGGCTGAACTATATATATAATTTTTCTTGCAAGAAACTATCCAAAAAGAAATCCATGGTACTGTTAATTATTAAATTTTAATTCGGTCGTATTAAGCAACCGATGAAAAATGAAATTTTGAATTTCGGTGACGGTTTTCTATTGCTATCAATTTTACTTGCGTTTTTCTTTTCTTTACCATGTAAATATAATGCACATACTAGGTAGAAACGATTTTCTATTCTATCCAAAAATTCAATATCCATATTACACCGGGAAATACACGATTTACGTCACCTGCGTTGAATACAAAGAATCTTTATAAAAATAGCCGTGTGTATGTGTCAGCGCGTGCGCGTGTGTGTATGTGTTTGTATCTTGATCAACATAGCTCAAAAACGAAAAATCAATTAAATACCAAACTTGATATTTGAGAAGCTAACGGAAAGATTTTTAAAAATATACCTCCGCCCAAACTACATTTTACACACATGTTTCCAAAGAATGTATTTCCTCAAAAATGGTCTTACAATTAACGCTAGAAGGTATATTTAATACTAAATGTAATTATATCGGGAACTTTTTGGGAATATCCTCTTAAGTCCTGTAATTCTGGGTGACTTTAGAATTCTGGCAAACCATAGGAGGTAGAGAAAATCTTAGTAGGGACACAAAAAATGTACATCTCGTGAAGTGACATCATTTATGTCAACTGTTTTCGAGATGTTCCTAGTTGTTAGGTTCAGTTTTAAGATACTTATGCATTTCCAAAATAAAAAAGTGTTATTCATGTTTCTTCCACTTGGCCAAGCGAAGAGGACGGAGTGTCATATAGTGAGCAGCTCTTGAAAGATTTGACTATCGCTTTACCCTAGTTTATTCCTTTATTTCTGCGAATATACAGTTAAGTAGGGAATAAACTTATTTCTGCATATGCGTATGTCGATATACATATCGAAAATAAACATTTGTAACAATAATTTGCTGTAGAATATGTAGACTTGATAGAGGTTAATATCTCTAGTTACCCGATTATCTACAAATAACATATATTGTATGCATGCTTTGTAGTTTAATCTTGAAATGTATTAAAACACAATTATCGTCAAAATCTTCACTGCCTGTTCAGTATAAAAAGCTAATATACTCTATGCTGATCAACCTTTTTGGATGTACGATTGTCCCATCTGAAGTTGACCTTCACCTTCTCCCATGCTATCTCAGAAATTCCACTGTTCACTTAGATCTCAAAGTTCCAGAAGTAACAGCAGAATTTATAGAGGACTTCGTAATCGTTCTACTATCACAGCAATACGGTAGTTCAACAGTTCTAGAAAACAGAAGATTAAAACGAAAAAGACACTCCGATTTAATAATTTCACAGCCTTAATTAAATCTTGACCATATAGCCGGAACTGTGTTATTTATTTGTTTCTAATTGCTCACAGCTTTAATGTATTATATGCAATAATATTAAGACACTAATTAAATAATAAAAACAAACGAAAAAAAGAAATAGTGTAACTAAATCTCACTCGAGATTCACCATTCTTTACTCCTTCACATAAATCTATCGACAAAACAAATACCTTAGCCTAAAGCGATATTCGCATATTTTAAAAGCCGGTTGCTATGTGATTGAAATTCTTTGTTTGTATGGCCATAAGTTGACAAATTCCGTATGAGAAAAATATAACTATTTTAAAGCTGAACTCAATAACAAAAAATATCTCCGAAACGGTCAACGCTACAAAAATGCGTATATCACACAAATTGTATTTTTTTTTAACGAGGTCTTCATTTTCTGTGTGATATGCTTTTGTCTGTCTCTTACGGCTTACCAGTTATGTAAACTTCAGCAAAATTAAACCAGAATAAAGAGGTTATCAGAGGCTATTCCCAGAAAATTCAAGATATATATTTGATTTGTCATGTATATATCTTTAATATACGATATGTTAATCGGAATCGTTTATTTTTGAGAAAATTTAAATTTTCGAAAATTGTTCTGTGTAAAGAGTAGTTTGGTTGGAAAGATTTTCTTGAAAGTCTTGATGTCGCAGACTTGGAAGATAACAAACTTAAAAACAAAGTTTGATATTTAACTGCCTTTTCGTTTTTGAGTTATTCTGTCCACAGTCACACGCTTACCTTTTTCTAAAATACTCTTTTGGATTCAGAGGTTCTTAAAAATGTATTGTGGGTGAAATAACGGTATCGAATTTTGGGTGGAATACAATACCTTCTCTATACATGATGCACATAGTACATGAAGAGAAAGTAAAAAGAAATAGAGTAACGTAATCTCTCTCTTACTACTTCACATATAAATCTATCGTTAAAACAAAAACGTTTATTAAAAGTAATGTAAAGCATCATTAACAAAAAGGTGCACATGATAAATATGTTTATGAATTATTGACAAGTACTTTAAACATCGCATAATATTATTTCAGCTTCAGTTGCTACAAACATAACTAGTTACCCTTAAAAACAAATGATCTAAAACTGCATCTGTTTAACTTCTTACCATAAATATTTATAGCTGCATATCATTCCTGAGATGCATATTCACCTCATCACAATAAAGATAGTGTATATTCTGCAACTCTTACAGTTTATCTCAGGAGTTCGTAATATGCATTTATTTGCAATGCATATTTTGATCCCATTCTTCACTGTTGAAAGAAAGAATGTATCATGCAAAACAGCAGACAGAGCGCAGTTAGTTATGCACACTGTCACAGCTTGGTTTGGCTAGAACAGTTCTAATGTAATAGCTCTAACTTATGCCATGAAAGCAGCAGCTCGCGTCACTGACACAATATGTAAATAATATCAACAGCAATGCAGCATATAGCAATTTTGCTGAATTGTTTGCATACATCGCTGTAAAGTATAAGCTTTGCCAAAAAGATACCTCAGTAATAATACACAGTAAAATTTTTATTAAATATTTGCCTACATATTTGTGGATGCAGACATTAATCCAGGAAGGAAAATAGAAAGTGAAGCTGCAAGAATTATTTTTCCATTTAATCTATATTGTATTATCAATTAACATTATGTATATCTGTATATATGAAATATCCGAGGCATTTGTCTTATTACAGGATTTGGAGAAAAAAGAAATCACTCGCATACAGAATTTAGGGGTATACTTGCAGATATTTGTATTGGTGATTAACAGCTGTGTAATAAACAATAAAAAATCAATATTTTCTTCATTTGTGAACTTACTAATTTTATTTATTAAGAGCAGTATATATTCAGAATGTTTAGTATCTCCAAGAGGCGACCCACTCATAAGACATACTCTTGAGTGGATGGACCTTGCTATAACGAATGTTAAATCTGTACTGAATTTGAATGCTTTCTATAGTAACAATGACGCTACACTACCTGGGTCAGCAGCTCATGTAAAGAGGCCTGAAAACTAGAGAAAAATGGAGAGCCTATACTTTAACAAAACTCTGTTTTATTTCTCCAACAAAAATTCTCTATTTGGAAAGGTGCAATGTCATAGCCGGGATTAGCACCACGAATCTCCTGCTTTCCGTCCAGTGGCTCTGATCACTGAACTACTATGGCACATGCCGGCACAGCACTTAATTCTTCAACTCACTCAAGTTTTCCCCGGTAAACCACAAGGAGATGTCATTCTCGAAATAATTTGTCCCAGGCTTTTACAATTAACCAACTACTAGGACAATTAATATGAAGTAATGTTTCAGTCTGACTCTACCACTCCAAATGCTGTCCTACACGTGACTTGTGAAATATTGATTACTATTTCAACAGCGTGGTGGTTTTTTGGGATGAATGAGGTCGCGCATTCTGACACCCTCGGTGAGGAGTCCTGGCCGTTTCCTCCTGACTGCTTCGCACAGTCGTGTCATGATTTCGAAGTGTGCCCTCTTGCCAAAACTCTTAAGTATAATGCCTGCGCTGTCCCAAAACATTGTGACCAACTCCTTCCCGGCAGATACGCCCACCTTAAACTTATTTGTCTTTGAAGAGGCGTTTTAACCTTGCTTGAAGACTGCTTACTGCTGGGGATATAGTGGTGATGCATGTTTCGTATCCGTGACTGTTCCCTTGCAGACTTCCTCCATTTGCTTCTCCTTGTGTTGTTTGGACAGATTCCCTGGAACCATTGGGAACAATCTTTCCGGTACTGTAGCTTATCGTGAACAATGTGATGAATGATTCAAAAGACATTCCCAGTTCTACTGCCATATATCGTAACATGATCCTCCGGTTGTCCTGAATCTTCTCCTCCGCGCGAGCTGTGTTCAAATCTGTGAATGCCGTGCTGGTCGGCCACTGCGATCCTAGCGGTCACGATTTCTGGACTGGCGGCAACTTTTGACACCATTCTGCGTTATGCTGGCAAGACATTACAGTCTCTTCATTAACTTCTTTCAGCCGTTACTGTTTTGCCCACAGAAATCGAATAACTGAGGGATTTCTTCGCGAGACTAGCTTTCCAAAAGAGTCGTCATTTGTGTTTACTTTGCAGTAGCTCTGGAGGTGTAATTGACTGAAACTCTACACATTTGCCAACCGCATCTATTAGAATTACCACACAGTAGTAAGTTTGCTGTGAAAGACGAAACACCAGGAATATGGGCCTTATAATCTTAGTTTTTAATCATCCCTCGTATAAAATTAAACATCCAACGTTAAGAAACCGTATAGTTCAACATGTAAAACATCAGTAGTTGGTTCTAGAAACATATCCCCCGATATGACCGTTGAACTTACAGAGAACTGTATAATTGAAACAATAAAAAGGTCTCTTCCTCTAACATTAGAAATCTGCCAATTGTAATTTATAATTAACAGGCCAGAAAAATATTCTGTTCTATGGGCACAGATTATGCTTCTTTTTCAACGGTGAGCTTGGTGGCCATTCCAACCGATGATTGTTCCACCACAAAAGGGAACTTATGGGCTATGCAGCATCCCTAAAAATGTTCATCCGTTATTAGGAAATATACAGTATTGATACAAGTGGGATTTACCATACACAATTTCTCCCTATTTTGAAAATAAATTGATAAGCAAGGGAGGGAATCAGATAAATGTAATTAATTAAATTGCAATCCTAGTTAAGAAGCTATTTGTACAAGTTTTTTTTTGTTTTGGTAGTGTTTAACGCCCGCTTTAACTACTTATGGCACCGCAGGCGGTGACACTGATATGATACATGAATGAAGATGGAGCACCAGTGAATGCGAAGGGGAAACCGGAGAACCCGGAGAAAACCCGCCCCAGCACCGCTTTGTCCACCACATGCGGTCGCTCGGGATCGAACCCGGGCCGTCTAGGTGAGAGGCGAGTGGCCTAACCACTCGGCCACGGCGCGGCCTCGTACAGCGGTGAGTATTAGTTAAGGGGTAATAGAGCTGCCTGCATATTAATAGGCTAACATAGTCGTTAATATAAATAAACATGCATTGTATGTTATAGACAGGAATGACTAGAAACCGCCCTTTTCGATACTCAATACCGATTTTTAGTATCCACATTTAATGCTAGATTCATAAAGATAGTTTTGAAATACTATTTTACAGCAGTATTATCGCATTATTTTTAGTCTTCATAGTTTTTAGCTGACAACATTCATCGACAAGTAGCAAAAATCCCGCTGGTTTTCGGAGTTTGAAGGTTTTAGTAGCATAGTAACTTCCCAAATATGTGTTTATGTACAAATTGGATTAAAAAATGTTGTAAGACTTGCGACGTTCAAGCCTTTTTAATTTTATCATCTCACCTTCATCGTGCAAAAGTTCCCATTTACTGAAAATCCTTCAAGCTTACGCCCATTACACATTTTTCAATTACAAATTACTCACTATAAGAAATGAAGGTGTTTTTATTTTCTCGAGTATGTACAATGCACTAAGTAGATAGAGAGAATTTTGTATTCTATCCGAAAACGCGATACATATTTCTCCTAAAATATGTTTTGAGGGCCCCTGAATTAAAAAGGAAGAGTTTTAGAAAAACTTCCGTGTGTCTGCACGTTGTGGGCAGCGTAGTTCAAAAAGGAACAGGCTGTTAAACACCATAATTAGTATTTAAGTTCAGTATCTTACAAGGATGCGAACAAGATTTTCAGATAAATCTTCGCAACTCCAACTACCGTATATACGGAACATTTTTCAAAAACTTTGATTTTTTCAAAAATGGCTATAATGATTTTTTATTAAAATATCATATGTTATAATATTTTCATGAGCAGAAAAATGTATATCTTGAATTTTATGGGAAGAGCCTCTGAAGACCATTTCATTTTGGATGACTTTTGTGCAAATGGCAAACCGCAAGAGATAGACAAAAACTTACTGATAGATCTCGTTAAATACAGAGTTTATGTCATATACATTTTTGTAAAGTTAATCGTTTACAAGATATTCCTTGTTATTGGTTTCATTTTAAACTACTTAAACTTTTCTCAGTCACCTTTCGTTACATACCTTTGTTTACACCTTGCATAGCAAAGAGAACCGAATTTCAATTTTTTCACATAGCAATAGTTTTTAAAAGATTTTACTATCGTGTTAGCCTAATATATTCCCTTATTTTCCTTCTGCTTACAAGGAAGCAAGTAGTAAGACAATTCCTGCTAATGTGCATCTTGATTAGCATGATGTAGATAAATAATTTAATCTTTTGTAAGAATAGTCTGTAAGCAGAAAGTAGAGAAGGTGAATGGAACACATCAGATTTTTTATTGGGAAAACAGATTCATTCTTGCTGAACATACTCAAAATTGCCACGTCAAAAATTTGACATATCCTCTCTCGCTGGGGTGATTTTTGTTTCAACATCCCTAAAGGAATAAAGACAAGTGATTTATATTTTAATTTCACAACAATAACGATAAAGCATTCCCGTTCGTGCTAAAAAACCTCAAAACTGCTTCCCTCCGATATAGTCAACCCCTCTTCCGTTTTTGTGATTGTAGCCGCCTCCACAGTTTTTCTAATATTGCTCTAAAGCATGTGTGTGTATCAAATTTCATATTCGTATTGAAAATTCTTAAAAAGTATTAAGAAAACAGTGACATTCCTACTGAAAATCCTAAAACTTTTACCAACCATCCTCCTTTGAAAGTGTTTTCGAGTGGGTACATGCACTCATGTAGATAGTAAATACGGAAGTTGCTATATTTCACCCAAAAACTCGAGGTCGAGATTTCATCGTAAACATGTTTTGAGGTCTCCTGAATTAAAAATGTATTTTAATAAAAGTGTGTGTCTATATGAACAGCTTAACTCAATAAGTAAACCCCGTTTATAAACGAAACTCAGTATTTAAGTTCAGCATCCTTCAAGGATGAGACACGAGAATTTTTGAGAAAATCTTGTCATCCCAAACTATCTTTTACATAGAACATTATTCGAAGTTCATTTTTGAAAAATGCCTCTAACAAGTTTAATTTATATACGGTGTGTTTAAGGCTTTTTTACAAATAAAATATAAGTAAATATTTTTTTTTTCTTGTAAAGTCTCTGAAGCATAATTAGTAAACTTTAACAGATAGGTAAGATTTGGTTAAAAAAAAAAACAATTCACGCCAAATAAAAGTTTTAGTCGTTGAACCGTCTTTTAGAAGGTATAATAATCTTTTTACATTACTGTGTTTTTATTTTCCTATTTTATAATGAAATAGTTTACTTTGATAAGCGTGAAGTAGATAGAAGAATAAGCTTTTGTAAAATTTGTTGCAGCATAGGTAAAGAAAAGTATGTAGGTGTTGCATATCACATTTTTATTCATTCTGTAAAGCCATAAAGAACAAGTATGCCACAGTTGGTCCAAGTCAATGCAATTTTTTTTTCTTTTTTATAGTGTTTAACGGCCGCTTTTACTACACATGACACCGCAGGCAATGACACTGACGGTAAATGGAATGAAAATGGAGCTCTGGTGAAATGAGATGGCGAGAGAAACCGGAGAACTCGAAGAAAACCAGCTCCTGCGCCACTTTATCCACCACAAATCCCACATTCGATCGCCTGAAGTTAGACTTCAAGATTCATAGCTAGAGGTTATTTTTAATAAACGTAGTTTAATTAATTTATGCATGTATTTGTTTAAAATACATCTTTGGTAAGATCAATAGTGAAGTGTGTAGCTTATACATATACGGAAAGCCTAATAATTTGTACCTCTTTTCCATACAATAAAATGTTTCCAACAAAAACCAAATAATTGCGTGGCAGTCCCTGAGCTTGATCACCCATTTCTCCGAGAGCCGTACAGAACTTTCACCTGTATTGGATTATCGTGTAAAGGACTGAGATCATTCAGTAAACAGGAACAAGGTCGCACGAACGTAGCTTGCTTTGCCTCTGAAAGGCAATTTCAAAGTAGCTACACTCGACAATACATTGTGTTTTGCATGAAACCGATAGAAAAAGTATATTAACTATTATAATATTATTTTTTGCAAAAACAATCATGTACATACATATGTACACATATTTTAACTCTTAAAATCTCTTCAATTTAGCAAAAGTATATTTTTACATGAATAGTAACATAGAATATATTTCTACTGCTAGCTACATCAGCCATCTTATTCCCCTTGTGTAAAGCAGATGATTCAGCACGGTTATACCTTCCGGGTTCTAATCTCGCACAAAGGAAATAAGAAATTGCAACTGGTTGCCGTTGGATGTTAGCTGGTGGTATTAGGAGCCCATGGTGGAAGGAAATTCTTCCGGGATTGCAATGCCCTACACGTAGCTGTTCACCCCTGAACTATGTGTAGTATTGTCTCTCCTTGACCAATATGTCGAATATTATCGCAGTTAGCTCCCTGGCATGTCTGCGTGTACCTAAGCGTGACATTCCTGTTATAAATCAGGAAAGCTTACCGTCCTCTGGCATATGTGACGGATGAAACGTCTTCCATAGCCCAGCATAAAATCCTGTCATTCAGCGTTATTTTAACAGATTGACAGCAGATTTACAGCATTAGCTGCACCATAAATTACACTATTTTTCCGTATATCAGCCTGTACCTGTTGCTGCCATACTGATTAAAAAATGTGTGCTTCGCTCACATGACGTTATCTATGCATTCCGAAACAAACTGGTCATATAAAAGGTTATTCTTCTCTCTACTGCATGTTGATTGAGATAAACATTAGCATAATTTGTTTATGTACTTAGTTCCTTCTAAATAAAAGGAGAATAACGGAATATACCAGGCTAAAGCGATACCCAGTTATTCTAAAACCTGTATCATATACCGGGTGGTTCATCTGTCCCTTATTATTTTTGGAGATAGCAACACTTCATACTCTGAAAACAATAAGGTCGAAATTACCGTGATTGTCGACCATTTGGTAAGCATGCAAATCTAACCGTCTTTTCATAGGAAAATAGACCTTAGCAGCAATAGTTACGTCCATTCCAAAAGCATGCGTTTAATAACTCCTGCTACAGTATATGTTATATCAATAGGATTGTTGTCATACATTCTGCAACATAAATTCCAATGTATGGAGGTTAAACGAACGGATTATGCTAAAAAGGTAGTCACAAAACAGATATAAAGAAATCAGAAGCCCAGCGGAAGACATGTGTGATAATATACCTACTATACCTTTTGACGAAAAAAGCGGGGGCAGTGATTGTAGCTCAACTGGTTAATTTCATTTTCCCGTATCACCTCAGAGCGTGTCAGCGGTTCGAGTCCGACAGTCTGCGTGCACTTTCTTCTTCTTTGCGTATTAGCCATCAAGTTGCATAATTAGTTAGTGTTTCTCACTAATAAATTTAGGTGTAATCAAAAGATTTACGAATTAGAACAAACAGTTTTCTATCTTTAATTTTCATCTTAATTGTTTTGAATAAGAAATTTCACTAGACTATAAATAATACTGGACTGATAAAACTAGAATAAACATGAATAAAGTTCTGATATTCCATTTAGCTTTGTGACAAATCAGAAAGAAAGAAAGCGGGAGAATAATTGTCAACGTTTTGGAAGAGTCGAACCTCAATCGAGCATCTTGAAACTCAAACTAAAGCGGGATAACCATATATATATATATATGTGTGTGTGTTTGTGTGTGTAACTTGAAATAAAATATTCTTTTACTCCAATAGCATTTTACTATTATTTGTTTACCAATTCTCTATTAATTTATTACCTTAATTTTAATTATTATTCTAAACATCTATAAGAAATTTTAGAAAACAGATTAACTTTAAATGTTTGTGATGTCAAGAAGGGAGTTTCACTGTCATTTACATTTCCTGTGCAGTAAGTTTTGTCTAGCTTCTACAGTTACCTGTTATCCAAAATGTATATAAAATGAAGAGAGCTTCAGAAACTATTCTCAGAATATCCATATATATACATTATATTTGTTATGAAAATAGTTTAAAACATGGTATTTCAATAAAAGCGTAAGAGGCATTTTTAGAAAATCAAAAATTGTAAAAACATTGCATATGAAGAGTAGTGTGGGGAGGGGAATTTTCTTAAAAATTGTTGTGTTCCCTACTTGAAACATTGGTCTTTAACATACTTATATTTTTGAGTTATGCTGTTCACAAACTTACAAAGGTTTTTAAAAAATATTATTATTTTGGATTAAGGGACCTCAAAACATACATTTCCAATGAAATATCAACATCGATTTTTGGGTATAATAAAACACCCTCTATACTTACTATGTTCATAGTACTGGTAGAGAAAGTAAGACCGAATTAAGTAGACAGGTGTGCATCAAAAGCATCCACCAGCTGATGTGAATAGTATACGCTCTGGCATTAAAAGATAGAAGATATTACAATATAGGAAATGCTGTGTTAAATATCGCTGTTTGCGATAGAATCCTTTATACCCTTAGCGCAAAACATCTGTATTGAATTCTGTATGTTCCCTTACTGTCCTATAATAAGGAAAGAGTTTTTGCGTCATATATTTATTCCAGCGCTGTCGATAATCGGCTTATTTAAAGCCTTTACTGTGGTTACCAGCTCTTGTTGAAGTATGAATTGAGCTTTGATCGTTTTTATCATTACATGTTTAAGCTCATTACATTTTTGTTGTTCGTCTCTTGTAGCTTCAGAAGAATTTTTTTATAAACCGCATTTCAAAATTCTATAGCTTCTTTTAAGAGTATGCATTGCATTAAATACCCTTAAGAGGCTGTGTGCTATAAAAGACGAAGCTTTAATTTTGGAAACAAAGAGATGTAATGGCTGCACTCCCAATCAGCTTATAATAAGGATTATGGCCTCAAACGAAGTGGTGTGGTTGAAACGGTATATTAAGAGTGTTTACTGCTTGAGATGCCTCTTAGAAGTTAAAAATCTCAAGTGACTTTCTCTACATCTCTGCAACAAATTATTGTTAAAAAGCTTATGCTTCTATTTACTTCATGCTAATAGAGAAAAAAAATAATCGAGAAAAAAAGTAATCGAGAAAATAGCAAAAATTGTCTTATTATTTGCTTCCTTGTAAGTAGAAGCGAAACAAGGGAGTACCATAGGTTAAAGTGATAGTCAAAAACTGGTTAGTATGTGACTGAAGTTCCTTTGTTTGAATGGACACGAGTTAACAAACTCATGTGTGAGAAAGGTCTAATTTTTATAGCTGAAACCAAAAACAAGGAGTATCTCAAAAACGTCCAACTCCATGAAAAAAATGCCTTTAACATAAATTGTGTGCTTTAAACGCTCTACGTGTTTTGTGTGGTAAGTTTTTGTCCACCTCTTACGGTTTAGCAGATATCCAAAATTCCAAAAATTCGTCCAGAATAAAGTAATCTTCAAAATTTTTGGAAAAATGTCCATGTAAAGCGTAGTTTGGGATGGGGGGATTTTTCTCAAAATCTTCGTGTCGCATCTCTGGAAGATACTAAACTTAAATACCAAGTTTGGTATTTTACCGACTTTTCGTTTTTGAGTTATCGTGTTCACAGACACACGGACACACACACACATACACACAGGGACCTAATTGTGAAAATGCTTTTTTTTCTTTTATTGGATACAGGAGAATCTAAAACATATATTTCCAGTGAAATCTCGGTATCGAATTTTTGGGTTGAGTAAAATACCTTCTCTATACACAATGCACATAGTACGTGTAGAGAAAGTTAAAAATTTGTGTCTATTAACAGCATAACTCAAAACTCGAAAAGTCGGTTAGGTGCTTATATAAAGTTTAGTATCTTTCAAGAATGAGATACAACATTTTCAGGAGAATCCCGCACCTCAAGCTAACCTTTACATGTAATAGTCAAATAAATGTTCAATTTTCTCAAAAATCCTGCAATGGCTTTGATTAAAATACCATATACTAAATATATTAATAGAAAATAAATTAATTTTCTGGGTACAGTCTTTGAAGCCTT
This sequence comes from Hymenopus coronatus, assembly GCA_030762935.1. Lineage (NCBI taxonomy): Eukaryota > Metazoa > Arthropoda > Insecta > Mantodea > Hymenopodidae > Hymenopus > Hymenopus coronatus. The sequence continues at coordinate 60,356,055 of CM060891.1, forward strand.
TGCAGACCTCTGAGGACATTTTAATAATAGAATAAATCCACGCAGTTGCGCATAAGTTACTTAATTACATACATTTGTTTTATCACACCTTGTCCATCGCATTTCCAGTGTTCACATTGTTTATTATTTAAAAGTTCTACTAGTGATGTTACTCTGTTTTACTTTCTCTACATGTACTATGTACATAGTGTATAGAAAAGGTATTGTTATGCACCCAAAACTTTGATACCGAGATTTTTCCAGAAATACATGTTTTGAGACCCCCTGAATCCAAAAAAAGAATTTTAGAAAAATATCCGTGTGTGTGTGTCTGTCTGTGTGTGTATGTGTGGGCAGCACAGCTCAAAAACCAATTGACCGTTAAAAACCAAACTTGCTATTTAGGTTTTGTATTTTGCAAGGATGCGACAGGAAGACTTTCAACAAAATCCCCCACCCCCAACTATCCTTTATATGGAACTTTTTTAGAAAATTTTGATTTTCTCAAAAATGGTTGTAACGATTTTGATTAAACTGTCAAATATTAAAGATACTTACAAGGCAATAAAATGTGTATCTTAAAATTTTTTGAGAATAGCCTCTGAAGGTTACTTTATTATGGATGAATTTTATAGAATTTTGCATAACTGCTATACCGTAAGAGATGGAGACAAATTACCACACAAAAATGTAGAGCCGTTAAAACGCAATTTTCTTAAATACATTTTTTCGTGGAGTTGATCGTTTTTGAGATATTCCTTGTTTTATATTTCAGCTTTGAAAAACTTACTTTTCTCATACCGGAATTTGTCAACTCGTGCCCATACAAATAAAGGAACTTCATTTACGTAGCAACCAGGTTTTGACTATCATTTTAACCTATTTCGCTTCCACTTACAAGGAAGCAGGTAATAAGACTATTTCTGCTACTTTTGTCTCGATTAGCATAAAGTAAATATAAGCATTAGCTTATTGACAACAAGTTGTTGCAGAGGGGTAGAGAAACTCATGTGCATGCAACATATCACATTTTTTTACAGTTGGTCGCATGGTAACGGTCACAGAGTTGGTCACATATACAGTTGTTTCCGGGGTCGTGTAAACTCCTGCTTTTGCATAATATGTCAGATGTATTTTTGTGTAGTTATATTCCTTGATATTGGTTTTAATTTTAAAATACTTATACTTTTTTCTTTTCTAAAAAGGCAAGTCGTTATTCATTTTCCTTTTGTTTTTATATCTGGCCATGAAAAGAAAACCGAATTTCAATAGCGTCACACATAGCGACAGCTTTTAAAAGATTTTACTATCGCTTTTGCATTGCGTATTCCCTTATTTGCTTTCTACTTAAAAAGCATTAAGTAATAATAATTCTCCTTTTGTTTGTTTTTTCCTCTCTCTTTTATATAGCCCCTTTTAACATCTAAGATCATATCGGGGGCTTTCCACTTGAAACAACTCGTTGTCTGTAGGTTCTTTTACGTTGGTTTTTAAATACTTTTGTTTTACTCAAACAAGCACATATTCACACTCACATACAAACTTCCAGACTCTGTGGGGGATAGGGAATAATTCTGGCTAGAGAAAACTTCCCCGCCCCAGCCAGGAATCGAACCCGGGACCCCCGGGTGTGAAGTCAGCCCGCTGACCACTCGAAATAATAATGTTGTAGTTCTCTGCTAGAGGTTATTATGGTTAAAGTGAAGTAGATAGAAGAATGATGTTTTGTAAAAATAGTTGTTTACAGAATAGTTAGAGAAAGTCGTGCTTTTGCTGTTATTGTTGATACGCAGTTCAGAAAAGATAAATAACTTAGTCTTCTTTGATGTAGTTACATTTCTTCGTCAACCAAGTAAAAGGTTCTCCATACATGCCATCAAATCGTGATGTATTTGCTTTATACTTGAATTTACTTTGTACACTATATGTACCTTGTTACGCAACAATATGGTACCACAGCTGTTTACTCCATCTTATAAATGTTTTTCCGTGTTTACGTATTAGGCTACACGTATATATAGTTTAGAATTATAGGTTATTTGGCGTATAAAGTATGATTTGAAATCTTGAATAATTATAACATTCTGTATTGCAGGCTTTCTCAATTTCCAGCTCAATGGTTAAGCTTTTTGTGGTGTTTGCCGTTCTTTGATTATATTTAATTATACATATCTGTATCATTAACCGCGTTATCGTGATTTGTTTAATTATCTACCCATGTTAGTTCTAGCCAGCTTAATGTAATTAACTACTGCTGTGTTTGCTCACCTCGCAAATTTGGTATCGCATTTATTGAACGGTTTACTTTTTGAAACATCGCATCACTGATTCTGTTTCAATGCGATGTTTTCCCTGAGTTAAGGTTTAATGCGACTATAACCACAGCTTTTGTGTAATGTCACGAGAACTAACTGCTCCTAGGAATGAAGCTAGAGCGTATTATTCCCCTATATAACATTTTTACTTTCTCTATACGAACTATGTACATAGTGTATAGAGAAGGTATTGCATTGCACCCAAAAATTCGATACCGAGATTTCATCGGAAATATATTTTGAGACTCCCTGAATATAAAAAAACATTTTTAGAAAAATGTGCGTGCGTGTGTGTGTGTGTGTCTGTCTGTGTGTATATGTGTGTGTGTCTGTGTGACTATGGGCAGCATAGCTCAAAAACGAAAAGACCGTTAAAGCCCAAACTTGGTATTTAAGTTTGGTATTTTCCAAGGATGGGACAGGAAGATTTTCAAGAAAATCCCCCCACCCCAAACTACCCTTTACATGGACAAAATTTTGAAAGTTCTGATTTTCTTAAAACTGGCTCTAACGATTTTGATTAAAATATCGTATATTAAAGATACTTACCTGACAAATAAAATGCCTGCAGACTACTTTATTCTGAATGAATTTTACGGAATTGTGCATAACTGCTAAACCGTAAGAGATGGGGGGGAAAACTTACTTCTCAGAAAATGTAGCTCACGATAAAATACGCAATTTATGTCATATATATTTTTTTCGTGGAGTTGATCATTTTTAAGTTATTCTTGGTTTTTCATTTTAGGTTTGAAAAACTTATACGATTCTCATACAGGTATTTCTTAACTCCTATCCATACAAACAAAGGAACTTCAGTTACATAGCAACCAGCTTTTGGCTAACAGTTTAACCTATGGAACTCCCTCATTTCACTCCTACTTACAAGGAAGCAAGTAATAAGACTATTTATGCTAATTAGTATGAAGTAAATAAAAGCATATGCTTTTTAACCACAATCTGTTGCAGAGATGTAGAGAAAGTCATGTGAAGGTTCGCGCAAAGACATTAAAAGACTCCTAAAACACTTATCGTAACAGGGGTTCATTTGTTTGACCCCGCTCGTGTCCTTCAGCTATTTGATATACTCTTAAAAACGTATTAGATAGCCCACATTACCGAAGGGATATTTAAGTTTGGTATCTTCCAGGGATGTGACACGAAAATTTTGAGAAGAATTCTAAACCCTAAACTACCCATTACAAGTAAAAAATTAGAAAATTTCGATTTTCTCAAAAATGGCTTTATTGATTTTTGATTAAAACACCACAGGGTAAATATCTCTAGCATTCTATATTTTAATCTAAGTGGTTTGAGCCATTTTTCAGAAAATTAAAATGGTCGAAGTTTTTTCCTGTAAAGGCAGTCTGGGGTGGGGGGGGGAGGCGTGTCGTATCCTTGGAAGTTACTAAACTTTAACACCAAGTTTGTTACTTTACGACTTCAAGTTTTTCAGTTATCATCATCACAGATACAGGAACACACACTTTTTTCTAAAAATATTTATTTTTATACAAGGGACCCTAAAACGTGTATTCCGGTGAAAGCTTGTTTTAGGGTCCCCCTATATCAACAAAAAAAAGTATTTTCAGAAAATTTCCGTGTGTGTGTCCGTGGGTCTGTGAACACGATAACTCAAAAACGAAAAGTCAATAAAATACCAAACTTGGTATTTAAGTTTAGTATCTTCCAGGGATGCGACATGGATATTTTGAGAAAAATCTTCCCCAAACTACCCTTTACATGGAATTTTTTTCGAAAATTTATATTTAGATAAAATGGCTTTAATGGTTTTGATTAAAATGTCGTATATTAAATATATTTACCTAACTAATAAAATGTATATCTTCAATTTTCTGGGAATAACCTCTGAAGCTTACTTTATTCTGGATGAAATTTATGGAATTTGCATAACTGCCAAACCGTAAGAGATAGATAAAAACTTACTACACAAAAAATGTAGAGCACATTAAGACACAGCATTTATGTTATATACATTTTTTTCGTGGAGTTCATCGTTTTTTAGACATTCCTTGTTTTTGGTTTCTGCTTTAAAAAACATAATTTTCTCATACAGAAATTTATCAACTCCTGTCCACACAAACAAAGGAACTGCAGTTACCTAGCAACTAGCTTCTGACTATCAGTTTAACCTATGGTACTCTCTTATTTCGCTTCTACTTTTAAGGAAGTATGCTATAAGACTATTTCTACTATTTTTTTCTCGATTAGCATGAAGTAAATAGATGCATAAGCTTTCTAACAATAAATTGTTGCAGAGATATAGAGAAAGTAATGTGAATGGAACATGTCAGATTTTTTCTTAAGGTATGCTTTAAAAATGTGTGTGTTTTTTGTTTCCTTTTTGTATTATTTTGTTTGGCACTGAAGTATAGACTGTATTATATTCAGTCATGTACTTGTGTGAGGAAAGTGAATTGAGGGGCATAAAGGCTATATTCTGTAGTAAAGTAATACAGTAAATCAATGTAATGTTTATTTGTTTAATTTGACAAACTATTTACTTATTTTATGGCTTTTTACTTTAGAGAAGGTATTATATTCCAGCCAAAAATCTATAGCAACATTTTGCCGAAAATGCATGTTTTGAAACCTCTAAAAGCAGTTTTGGAAAAATATCAGTACGTGTATGATTGTGTGTGTGAGTATCTGTGTGCATGTGGACAGCATAGCTCAAAAACGAAAATACCGTAAGAGATAGACAAAGATTCAAAAAGCTCAGTTACGTCAAAACACACAATTTATGTCATATACCTTTTTGGTAGAGCTGACCGTTTCTAGGATATTCCTTGTTATTGATTTTTAGCTTATAAATACTTTCATACAAAGAAATAAAATTCAATCAGGTAGCAACTAGCTTTTAAACGCATTGACTGCCTCTTTAGCCAGTGTATTTCCTTATTTCTCTTCTACTTAAAAGAAAGCAGATCATATCTCCTAATTATATCTCGATTAGCCAAAGTAGAAAGAAGAATAAGCTTTTTACCAATTATTTATTACAGAGATGTTGAGAAAGTCATGTGAATGCAACACATCAGTATTTTTGTTTTATTTTCCACAATTTCTATATGCTAAAAAACATCATATAGAAATGTTTGTTCGGTTATTTGTTCTACTTATTCACAAGTTACATTTCTAATTTCATAACCATAATAATTTGAGGCTAGGCGCTCTATACAGTCAGAAAACCGATTCTCGAAACTATATGATGTGCTTCCTTCAGCTTCTGAGCGGTTCGTACCAAGGTGAGCGCATGCTAGCTAAAGATAATCAGCAAACGGTATTCAGCTTTGATGCACCGGAGTGAATGAGTTTTAAATTGCTCTACATTTTTTGTGCGGTAATTTTTTCTCCATCTCTTATGGCTTAGCAGTTACGCAAAATTCCGTAAATTTCATCCAGAATAAAGTTGTCTTCAGAGGCTATTTCCAGAAAATTCAGTATATGCATTTTATTTGTCAGGTAAATATATTTAATATATGATATTTTAATCAAAATCGTTAGAACCATTTCTAAGAAAATGAAAATTTTCGAAAAAAGTTCCATGTAAAGCGTAGTATGGCGTGGGGGAATTTTCTTAAAATCTTTGTATTGCATCCCTGGAAAACACTAAACTTAAATACCAAGTTTGGTATTTTACTGACTTTTCGTTTTTGAGTTATCGTGTTCACAGACACATGGACACACACACACACACACACACACACACACACTCACACGGACCATTTTCCAGAAATGCTTTTTTTTTTTGGATTCAGGGGGACCTTAAACATATATTTCCAGTGAATTCTCGGTATCGAATTTTTGGGTGAATTACAATTCCTTCCTTCTCTGTAGACTATATACATAGAACGTGTAGAGAATGTAAAAATGTATAGGTTATAATATAAACTACAGGATTTAACTTCTTTCTACTAAAATTTACAATTTGGGGTTGTGAATATATCTGGATATAAAATTTATAATTTCGACTCCAAAAATTGCGCACTTTAAAAAGTGGTTACAATGCTGTTACAATCCAACTTCTTTAGTGTTTGATTTCAGTATCTGTTCGATAAGCGATACCTCTGCACACTGTTGCATTCTGCCCAAAATTTCAGAACCTAGATTTTACTACACTGCAAGTTTTAAGATTCCTTGAATAATAAGAAAATAGAAAGCGGTCCGTGCTAGTGCATGTATGTATGTGCGTTTGTAAAAGCATTTCGAGATATGTTTGTAAAAAGCATAGCTCAAAACAGAGCGTCGGTTAAGTTTCGAAGTTTATATTTAAGTCCAGAATTTTCTAAGGATGCAACACGCAGGTTTTCATGAAAATACCTCATACTCCAAATTATATGGAAGAACTTTAGAAAGGTTTGATTTTCTAAAACATGACTCAAACGAATTAGATTAAAATACTATCTATAATTAAGATATTTTCAAAAAAATTAAACGCACACCTTGATGGATTACTGGAAGAGCCTCTTACATCCTCTTCATTCTGAATACATTTTGCGTAACCAGCTAATCATAGGAGATAAAAAAAAACTCGCTACTCAAAGATGTAGAACTTGTTAAAATACACATAATATTTGAATGCTATTTTATTTGTTTTTTGGCTTCAATTTTTAAATACGTTAATTTTCTCGAAAGTGAAGTCGTATTGGTTTGTTATCCTGGTAAAGCAAGAGAATGAGTTTTGAACACATCGTGTAGCGAACAGCTCTCATAAGATTTTACTATCACTACTCACATTGCATCCACAAGAAGATATGTAATAAAAATATCTGCTAATATTTATCACAATTGCAATGAAGTAAATGAAAGCATAAGCGTCTGTAAAATTAATTTATTGCAGAACAGCAGAGAAACTCGGTTATCTTTTTTAAAAAATCTTATGTGTTCCATTCACATAACTTTCTCTACATCTCCGCAACAAATTATTGTTAAAAAGCTTGTTTTTCAATTTACTTAATGCTAATCAAGAAAAAATTAGCAAAAATACTCCTATTACTTGCGTCCTTGCAAGTAGAAGTGAAATAAGGGAGTACAATAGGTTAAAGTGATGTTCAAAGGCTGGTTGCTATGTGACTGAAGTTCCTATGTTTGTATGGACAGGAGCTGACAAATTCTGTATGAGAAAAATATAAGCCTTTAAACGTGAAATAAAAAACAAGGAATACCAAAAAAAAAAACGATCTTCTCCACAAAAGACATTTATATAACATAAATTGTGAGTTTTAACGTGCTTTACATTTTTTGTGTTGTAAGTTTTTGTCCATCTCTCGCGGTTTAGCAGTTATGTAAAATTCCGTAAAATTCATCCAGAATAAAGTAGTCTTCATAGGCTATTCCCAAAAAATTCAAGATATACATTTTATTTGTCAGATAAATATATTTAATATACGATATTTTTATCAAAATCGTTAGAAATATTTTTGAAAAAAATCAAAATTTTCGAAAAAAGTTCATTTAGGGTAGTTTGCGGTGGGGGGATTTTTCTCAAAATCTTCGTGTCGCAACCTTAGAAGATACTAAACTTAAATACCAAGCTTGGTATTTCACCACTCTTCGTTTCTGAGTTCTCGTGTTCACAGACGGACACGGATATTTTTGTGAAAATGTTTTTTTTACTTTCTCTACACGTACTATGAACATTGTGTATAGAGAAGGTATATATTGTATTCGATACCGAGATTTTACCGAAAATATATGTTTTTGGGTTCCCCTAAATCCAAAAAAAGCATTTTTGGAAAAAGGTCCGTGTGGGTGCAAGAGTTGTGTCTGTGTGTGTGTGTCAATGTGTGTGTGTGTGTCTGTGGACAGCATAGCTCAAAAACAAAAAGACCGTTGAATACCAAACTTAGTATTTAAGTTTGGTGTTTTCCAAGGATGCGACACGAAGATTTTAAAGATAATCCCCCAGCCCCAACTACCCTTTACATGGAACTTTTTTCGACAATTTTTATTTTCTTAAAAATGTTTATTTTCCACCCGAGCAATGTTCCAGAATCAGGCACTGTCCATAGTTTAATATAGTGGTATCGATCTGTTTGCAAATGGTTTTACACAACAATGATGGGAACCATTATTGGCACTATCTTGGCTGTAAGGTTTTGATTAAAATATCGTATATTAAACATATTTACCAGAAAAATAAAATGTATATCTTGAATTTTTTGGGAATAGCTTCTGAAGACTTTATTCTGAATCAATTTTACGGAATTTTGCATAACTGCTAAACCGTAAGAGATGGACAAAAACTTACAATACAAAAATGTAGAACACCTTAAAACACACAATTTATGTAACATAAATTTTTTCCTGAAATTGATAGTTTTTTAGATATTCCTTGTTTTTGGTTTCAGATTTGAAAAAATTGTATTTTTCTCATACAGGAATTTTCGATTCCTGTCCATACAAACAATGGAACTTCAGTCACATAGTAACCATCTTTTGACTATCACTTTAACCTATGGTACTCGCTTATTTCGCTTCTACTTACAAGGAAGCAAGTAATAAGACTATTTCTGTTAATTTTTTTTTCGATTAGCATGAAGTAAATAGACGCATAAGCTTTTTAACAATGATTTGTTGCAGAGATGTAGAGAAAGTTATGTGAATGGAACACATCAAATTTTTTTGGATACAGGGAACCCTAAAACATATACTTCCCGTGAAATCTCGGTATCGAATTTTTGGGTGGAGTGAAATACCTTCTCTATACACTATATACATAGTACGTATAGAGAAATTAAAACGCGTTGCAGAATCAAATAAGTCCAGTATAATCGAAAATAACAATAAAAAATAACTGCCAATATTTTAACCAAAGACGACTTTTCCTGCTGAAGTGGAATTGTTTGGTGACCTTTAAGAATAAGAAGAGGGTTGTGGGGTTGCTGGCTTTTCGCCCACCCGCGGCACTCAAGTTTGCTTTTGAAACATTTTTATTCTGCTTGGAGTTCGCTTGTAAACACCAACGACAAAAGTTTGCAGGCTTTCTCTTTCAGGAAGAAGTTTTAACAAGAAATAGAATTGCCATTCCTTTTAGTAACATCAGAATCAATACACTTTCCTGCTTTTATTTGAACGCTAAATCCTTTATGTCATTATGCTACCAAAATAAAATTTTATTTCTAAACAACTAGACCAGATGTCACCAACTAGTTTCTGTTTGAGTAAAACAACGAGAACAATCTTGCTCACCTTCTGTGCACTGTGTGACCTTAAACTGCACGTAAATTCACTCTGTGCAGTGGCGGTAAGCAACATTTTAGGTTTGGAATGTATAAACTACTGTTCATATATGAACATACCTATGACCAGGTGCATCAAAACTCCAAGCAGAATAAAAATGTTTCAAAAGCAAACTTGAGTGCCGCGGGTGGGCGAAAAGCCAGCAACCCCACAACCCTCTTCTTATTCTTAAAGGTCACCAAACAATTCCACTTCAGCAGGAAAAGTCGTCTTTGGTTAAAATATTGGCAGTTATTTTTTATTGTTATTTTCGATTATACTGGACTTATTTGATTCTGCAACGCGTTTTAATTTCTCTATACGTACTATGTATATAGTGTATAGAGAAGGTATTTCACTCCACCCAAAAATTCGATACCGAGATTTCACGGGAAGTATATGTTTTAGGGTTCCCTGTATCCAAAAAAATCTGATGTGTTCCATTCACATAACTTTCTCTACATCTCTGCAACAAATCATTGTTAAAAAGCTTATGCGTCTATTTACTTCATGCTAATCGAAAAATTATATAATAATGTAATAGTTATAAAACATATTCAATTTGCATAGTTAGCCATTTGCTAACCACTATTTTTACTTTTTCAAGCGCTAAGTACAATGTGCATAGTGGTTGTATAAGATATACAAGTTGTGTTCCACCTAAAAATTCTGTACCAACATTTTAGCTGAAATACATGTTTTGAGATCCCTGAATAAAAAAAAATTGAAAAATGTCCATTCGTATGTGTCTGTCTATCTGTATGTATGCATTTATGCATGTAAGTATATATGTATCTATGTGTCTGTGGACAGTACAACTCAAAAAAGAAAAGTCGCTTAAATAACAAAGTTGGTATTCAGGTTCAGTATCTTACAAGGATGCAATACGAAGAATTTTAGGAAAGTCCCCCCAACGCCAATAATTAACCAATAACCTTCTACGTTGAACATGTTTCTAAAATTTTGAGTTTATCAATTTTGATTTTATCTAACGATTTGATTAAGTTGTTTTAAACATATTTTCATAACAAACGAAATGTATATCTTGAATTTTCTGGAAATAGTTTCTGAAAACCTCTTAATTCTGGATGGAATATAAACGTAAACCGTAAAAAGGTATATCTCATTAAAACACTCTATTTATGTCTCATAGTTTTTTGTAGAGCTAACCATGTCCGAATATTCCCTCTTATTGGCTTATGTTTTAAACCACTAAACATTTTCTCAAGAGGATAATCAACATCTCTTTTGTTTTACTCCCGGGACAGCAAAGGATAACCGAATTTCTATTGTTTCACATAGCGATAGATTTTAAAATATTTAACTGCCGCTTTAGTCTAGTGCTGTCTTCTACTTACAAGGAAGCAAGTAATAAGACCATTTCTGCTAATGTTTATTTGAATTAGCATTGCATTGTAAAAGGTTAGTTTTTTGTAAAGAAAGTTTGTTTGTGGAACAGCTAGAGAAAATCATTTTAATGACACCTATCGGATGTTTAATAAGTTTGGCTACTACATTTGTTAGCGTGGTTTTCTATCTAAAGATTCGATGTCAAGATTACACTGGAAATATATGCTCTGATATCTCCTGAATCCCGCTGCCCATAAAAAATTTGAAACAGATCCAATGTGAAGTATAACTACTTTAAACTTAAAAGAAATAACCAGGAATATTCGGAAATAGTTAACTCCTCAAAAATTATAGGACATTAATTGTTTGTTTTAACCAGATCACATTCTTTGTGTTGTAATATTTTGTCTATTTCTTATGGCTATACAAAAGTCGTGCAGAATGAAGAGACTTCAGAGCTTATTCCAACAATATTCGTTTATTCATTAAAATATCTTAAACGTGTGGTATTTTAATCAAAATATTTTGACCCATTTTTGAGAAAATAAAGTTTTGAATAAAGTCCATTGTAAACGATTTTATGTAGTGGAGGTATTTAATTAAAACTTTTCGTATCGAGTCTTTGAAAACGGTGAACCAGAATACCAAGTTTGGTATTTATTGGACTTTTCGCTTTTAATTGTGCTGTTCACAGACATACACAGACTTTTTCCTAAAAATCCTTATTTTTTGTACTCATGTGTACTTACTCCCAAAATGAGTACTTCCTGTGAAATATCGATATGGAATTTTTGAATGGGATACAATACCTTCTCTACCTACTATGTATGAACTAGAGTAAGTAAAAACATTTGTAAATATTCTTAATTTGAACAAATCTCAGCTTATAGAAGCATTAATCACTGGACTTTTATTATTATTATTATTATTATTATTATTATTATTATTATTATTATTTTATTATTTCCCGAGATCTTATTTCTCGCAGACCGGAGATTTATAATAAATATTTTATATTTGATTATGTAGATATCAAAAGGTGCTATAGCGAGTACTGGTGCTATTTTAATATCAAAAACTAGGCTTTAGGTGGGGTAAAGAAATATACATTTTAGAATTGGGTAAGGAACAGAGGACGGGAATAGCGTGGCTTAGACTGGGAGGGTAGAAAGCTTCTAAAGGAGTTGTGGTGGCGGTGGTGGTGGTGGTTGTGGTGATGGTGGTTACGGTTGTTACAGGAACAGGAACACTGGACGCATATTTTGGCAGATTGCGTGCAGATGGAGGCTATTAGGAAAACATTATTACGCAAGTATTTTTAGGCTCAAACAGACGAAGAACAGCATGCTGGAATTTGATTATAAATAGCCAAAATTGGGCAAGACTGGCATATATTTACGTACACTAAGAGATAAAGTATTTAAGTAAATAGTTAAATATTGTACAGTAAATATTGTATTAGATGTGGGTGTGAGTGGAGTGTGTCTATATGTGATATATTGCTATTTCTTTTATTGGTTTGTTGTTCTGTTGTAGTGCTTGCGTATATGTTGTGTTGTGTGTGTGTTATTATAATTCCAGTGTAGCGAAGGTATGTAAAATAGAAGTAGGTAATATTTTAAATACAAGTATTTTTAGACAGCGTGTACGGTCATACGATCTATGTGACTATGTGGCGCAATTGAGTATTATTTTGCAATTAATACTACTACTAAGATATATAAACTTAATACTAAATATACAGGGTGCTAATGAGCTACACCGAAATAATATGCAAGATTGTGCACGTGACTAATGTAAGTAATTTGAGATCGGCGATGCATGTTCCCCGGATAAACATAACGCAGCTACATAGCGTTAAACGTGTTGGTATCAGGTGCTGATAGGTCGGTGTTAAAGCAAAGCAGGGTAAAAATGGCTTAGAATGTCTTTAAAACTACTGCTCGAGTATAGAAATGTCGATTTTTAGTAGCTCGATACTAGCGTTCTCAAGATTTAATGTCGTAAACAATCTATAAAATCTCAAACTAATCACACTTGACAGTGCGACACTGAGCATTCATTAACTACGTACTAGAGTTATGTAGCGTACTCTTGAGGCGCTTTTTCAACTGCTCTGGTGGCTTAATGAATAACGCGAGAAGCTGCTATCTCAAAGATCATGAGTTCGATTCCTGTCATAGAGTAAATGTTTTTTATTATTATTATTATTTCATTCCAGACGAAGTGCCGCAATAGGTGGCGTACTGGCACTTCAGAAACTTATAGCCGTTACTTCTAAATTTAAATAAACAGGCTATAAGTCTCCTATCTCAAATTACTTATTCAAGCAATCTACATATTCTGTGAACATATTTCGGTATAGTTCATTAACACCCTGTATAACCTTTCCTATACTTTATTGTACCAAATGGCAAATAAAGTAAACTATCACCAATTTCCATAAAGATGGAAAACAATGTTTCTACTATCACTAATAGTGCTAGTAGCCAAGTCTATAAATTCAGCACATTCGTGTACCACACTAATTTAAACCCCGCCGTTATCCAAACGCCTTGGTTAGCTGCAACAATCAACGCAGCGAAACCCACATCTGCAGTCCTGGTAGATGAGCTCATTACGGCAGAAGACGGTTTTGCTAACATTAATCTGCTCCATAATGTTGCTGCTCAGGTGCCTTCAGCTTCGCCAGTAAATTAATAGCAGTTTTAAAAATTTATGTAGTTCCTCGTTCTTTATTCACTCTGCTTGATTATAAAATCTTGTACATGAGGAAGTTGTTCTGCCGGAGCGTGATTTATCGATCGCTGCGCCCCGACCCGTAAACCTGGTGGAATCATTAGTCTCGCTCTTGTGTTTTTATGGGACGCTATACATCTTACAAAATGGACGCCGGCTCTTAGGTACCACAAAAAGCTTGTAGTAACCATACGACTTAGTTTACAAAACACATGTTAAACAAACTCGCGCTTCCGGAGAAGAAATCATTTGGCGATGGCAGCTGTTTTAAAGGCGATGAACTACAATCCAAGCTTAAAGTTACTTCACCATCACAAAAGGGAAAGTTGGTGATATATCGTAATGGCTTGCTGCTAAATCATGGATACATTTAAACAGCTTCCATTTCCTCGGATTTCTCTGGCTCTAGGTAAGCTCTTAGATAAAACGTGAAGCAGAATGTGTACACGACTTAAATAGTTGCGGAAAAGTTTGTGTGCAGTGCAGAAGTATGCTCTTTTGAAACTTTTTATCCTTCTGTAAAAGTGGCTATAAGAATATTTACTAATGTCTTCTTTCCGTTTCTTGTTTGAATAAATACAGTAAATCACGAGTTGGATGCTGCAGAGCAGCTGTTGGCATTTCACCAAGCACGAAATTATTCATCAGCTGGTGCAGATAGCATGTATACTCCACAAAAAGATAAAAATGGAGCGTTGAAACCCAGTGCAATTATCTTATTCCTAGCGCAATTCTATGTTTGTTTGAGTGTTAAACCTTTACCCAGTCTGGTAATGATTATATACAATCTCTGAGCTCTCTACAGACGGAACATTGTTATTATGAGAGATGGCGCCACATCTTGCGCCACTGAATTGTTTGCCATCTACACGGACGTGTGTAAAAGCAGCTCAATTTTTACTTTCTCTACACGTACTATGTATATAATGCATAGATGAAGTATTGTATTCCACCCAAAAATTCGATACCGAGATTTCACCGGAAATGCCTGTTTTAGGACCCCCTAAATACAAAAAAAGCATTGTTACAAAAAGGTCCGTGTGTGTGTGTGTGTCTGTCTGTCTGTCTGTGTGATTTTGTGGACAGCATAGCTCAAAAACGAAAAGACTGTTGAATAACAAACTTGGTATTTAAGTTTCATATCTGAAAAAATAAATACCAACTTTTAAGAAAGGAATAATTTTATAGACATGTGTGTATTTTACCTATTATATCAAAGGTTTTTGATATTCTGGTTAATAGACAGAATAGTGGTTATTTTGAGGGTTCTTTATTATTCTCTGAATGTCAGTTCGGCTTCAGAGCCAATCGCAGCACAATTGATACCGTAATTTCACTCATAAAAAGAAGTTTTTATCATCTGGGGAAAAGGCAATATTGTTCATAGTCAGTTTTTTGATTTCTCTAAAGCCTTGGAAACTATTTCTCTTAGATTCTTTTACAGAAACTTCAATTTTATGGTTTTAATGACAACAGTTTATATGTTGTTAGATCATATTTGTCATATAGGCATCAAGCTATTTTTGTAAATGATCAACAGACGAAAAAGAAATTAGTGAAGCATGGTGTCCCAAAAGGTTTTGTTCTTTATTATTTACATTAATGATCTTCCCATGTACCTTGAAGTTGAATGCCTTGAAACGTATTTATTTGCAGATTATCTTACTCCTGCAGTGTTAGTGCAATTTTAGATATTAATCTTCAAAATGAATCAAATAAAATTATAAAATCATGTGAAGCATATAAATTAGCTATTAATAAAGTAAAGACAGTAGATTTAACTTTTAATGTAAGGCATTCTAATATTGATAAACATGTTAAATTTCTAGGCATTCATCTTTAAAGTAACTTGACATCACATTGCCTATATTTCACATAAGACTTAATTTGCTTTAAGAATTTTAAAGCATTATCTTCCGTTAGAATTTTATTAAGTGTTTATTATGCACAGGTACACTGTCATTTTACACATAGCACTCTATTGTGAGGCAACCATTCTTCAGCAAATAAATGATTAATTCTGCAGAAAAAAGCTTTAAGGACTATGTGTGGAACTCCAAAAGGAACTCACTGTAAACTACCAATTATAAAATTGAATATTTTAACCATGACATCAATGTTCATTTTCGACTGTTTACTGCCTATCAAGAGAAATATTAACAATTATTTATTATGCACAACGCTCATAATTACAGCACTAGTAGCTGCTCTAACATTTATGTGCATAAAACAAGTTTTCTAAAATTAAGAATAGTTTTAAAATTCAGTTTATAAACTTGTTCAATATTTTAACAAATAATGTAAAAGATCTTTCTTTTTAGCTTTTAAGAGAACTATAAAATCAATATTGTTATTTAATCTGTTTATAGTCTTAAAGTATTTTACGACAGCAAAATATTTAAATATTTTATGTAATATATTGTAATTTTAGTGTATTGTTTCGACGTTGCTATACAATTTTATTTTCCTGGAAAATAAAGAGATCCATCCATGCATCCATGCATCCATCCATCTATGTACACACGGCATCATTTCGGTGATAATATGTTAGGCAACAATCTGATGTGTTCCATTCACATGATTTTCTCTACATCTCAACTACAAATTATTGTTAAAAGGATTATTCTAATATCTACTTCGTGCCAGTCAAGATAAATATTGGCAAAAATGGACTTGTTACCTGCTCCCATGTAAATAGATGTGAAATAATGAAGTACCACGGGCTAAAGCGATACTCAAATATTTTAAAAGCTGGTTTATATGTGCGTGAAATTCTTTGTTTGAGTATTTTGAACCTGAAACCAATAACAAAGAATATTTCTACAAAAAGACACAAACGCTTACCGTGTATGGAAGTTAAAAATACTACAGCTATTGCAATTGTTCCTTCTGCAATTTGTTGACGTGGCAAAAAAGTCTTATGTGTTGCATTCACATAATTTTTCTACCTGTTATGAAAACAAAATATCCTTACAAAAGATTACTCTTATCCACATCATGCTAATCAAGATAAACAATAGTATAAATAGTCTTATCACTTGCTTCCCTGTAAGTGGATGGAAAAAAAGGTAATACACTTGGCTAACGCTCGTAACTATGTGATAAATAAACTGAAATTCGGTTGTTTTGCATGACCAAGAATAAAACAAGTGATATATGAAACAAATGACTTCTCTCGTTTGATAAATTTAAATATTTTAAAATTTAAGCAACTAACATAAATTGTGTCTTTTAACTAATCTCAGTTTTGTGGGTTAAGTTTTTGTTTATCTCTTTCGGTTTATCAGTACTGTAAAAGACATTCAAAATGAAAAGGACTTCAGATTCTATTACAGGAAAAATACAATGTATACATTTTCCTTGTCATTTAAACATATTTTATATACGGTATTTTAATCAAAATCTTTAAAAACACTTTTTTATAAAATAAAAAAAATTCCAGGGAATTTTCTTGAAAATATATGTGTCGCAACCTTGGAAGATATAAAACTTTTCGTTTCTGAGTTATGCTGCCCATAGACTAACACACATGCACACAGACACACACTGACTTTTTCTAAAATGCTCTTTCAAAATATATATTTACGGTGAAATCTGTATCGAGTTTTCGGTGGAATACAATACCTGTTCTAACTACAATGTGCGAGAGATAATAAAAGAGGATTATATTCTCTATTATATTGATATTTAGCATGCATCTGTAATTTTACTTGGATTGTTTCGACTATATCAGTATCCAGCGGAAATGCTTCATTTCAATATTTAATTACTATTTTTAGAAACTCAAATCAAATTTGGCACTCAAACAATAGTCAAAAGCTTGACTTAGACTTGCCCAATGACTGTAATTGCACTTGCACCATTGAAGAGTTTGGTGGAAGTTGTAGCAGAATCTTAAAGACTTACATTTCCTGACAGTTGTTACTTTGCCTTTGAAATGTAACTACCATCCGAAAATAGCACATAAATACCTTTGCCTACCTAGTGCACGTTTATTTCGGTCGCCTTCATCAATAAATACATTCCAACTCCGAAGTTTGTATGCAATGTCTTTTCAGCCAACTGATACAAATGGAAATCCCTCGGCTGAATGTGCTCTAGCTGAAAAAACTTGCAAGAACTGTAGAGTTTGTGGAAGAGTCGAGAACAGGGAAATCCGACGTAATAAAATCGACTTTACGAAATTCCTTTGCAAGAACTCTTCTCTGTGGGTTATCTGTAGTCAGGAGGAAGTCAATAAATGCACGAAAGGAAGGAAATTGGGTGAAACAGAGCAACTGCGGAGAAGGCTAGTTCGTCTTCATGCACAATTCTCTTTCTCTGTTCTGCATAAAACTTAAAGAGAACTTATGTTTCCTTGACTGCAGTGTTTCTAACGCACGATTTCACAGATATCTGTCTTAAAGACACCTCGACGTGATCAATGTATTTCAGTCTATATGGACTGATCTACCATTCTTGTATGGTAGTCGTTTAAAGTCGTTTAAAGTAGCTCCCTAGATTAATAGGCCACCACTTATGCACAGATACTATTTTTCGGTTTAAAAAGTCATCAAGAAAGAAAGTAAAAATATTTTGTGTTAATTTCACATAAAATTCTCTGCCTGTTCTAAAAACAAGCTTCTTACAAAGTTGATTCTTCCTTCTACTTCATGCTAATCGAGATAAACTTTAGCATATAACTTAGTCCCTTATACGTAGGAGAGAAATAAGGGAATACAATAGGTTAAAGCGAGTCAAATATTTTAAAATCGGTTACTATATGATTGAAATTGAATTCCCTTTTCAGGCCAGCAGTAAAACGAAAGAAAAAGGAATGAAACATTTATGCTTAAGAAAAGTTTAACATTTTAAAATTGAACTCGATGACAAGGAATATTTCGGAAGTGGTTAATTCCTAAAACTATATGCCATAGGCTGTGTGTTTTAACCAGATCAATATTTTTGTAGTACTTTTGTCTATCTCATAAGGTTTACCAGCTATGTTAAACCCATTCAGAATGAAGAGCATACAAGATATATATTTTTTGATGCAAGTATTTTACTATAAGGTATTTTAATCACAACTGTTATTTCTGAAAACATCAACATTTTCATAAATTTTCTATGTAAAGGGTAGTTTGTACTGTGAATATTCATGAAAATCTTCGTATCACATCCATGGAAGATGTAAACTTATATATAAGTTTGGCATTTAACCAAATTTTCATTTTTCATTTATGTTCCAGACACACGGACATACACGTCCGCGCGCGGATCTTTTCCTAATTATGCTTTTTTGGATAGAAGGGACCCTAAGACATTTATTTCCTATAAAATCTCGGTATTCATTTTTGGGTGGAATATCTTCTCTGCGTGTTGCCCGTCCAGGCTAAGAACAAGCTTATTTTCAAGAACTAAGAATTTGCTTACTGGCAATACAGAACTAATATAAAACTGTATATTTTGCAAACTGCCATCCTGCCAGAAACTTGCCATGACTAGATTGTACTCAGTAATGACTTTACATCCGGGGAGTGGAGTGGATTGAATAAGAAAGGCTACTTCCTGTAAATAAGTTTAAGACTTACAGACATTATGTTATGACGAGGTAAAGAAAGTGAAAAAGAAGTATTGGCCGTTCATTGTTCAGGTGATTTGATAGTATCTCTTGATCGAAAACCGGCTAATTCTTATCCATGAATGTTGAAGAAGAAAAATACTAAACAATGAACAATAAATACATAAATGTTAAGCAATTTTTACTTTCTCTACACGTACTATGTACATAGTGTATAGAGAAGATATTATTTTCAGAAAAAGGTTTATGTGTGCGTGTATGTCCGTGTGTCAGTGTGTCCGTGTATCCGTGAACACGATAACTCAAAAACAAAAAGTGAGTAAAATACCAAACTTGGTATTTAAGTTAAGTATCTTCCAGGGATGCGACACGAAAATTTTGAGAAAAATCCTCCTACCCCAAACTACCCTTAAATGGAACTTTTTTCGTAAATTTTGATTTTCTCAAAAATGGCTCTAGCGATTGTGATTAAAATATCGTATATAAAAGATATTATTTACCTGACAAATAAAATGTATATCTTGAATTTTCTGGGAAAAGCCTATGAAGACTAATTTATTCTGGATGAATTTTACGGAATTTTGCATAACTGCTAAACCGTAAGAGATGCACAAAAACTTACCACACAAAAAATGTAGAGCACGTTAAAGCACACAATATATACATTTCGTGGAGTTGATCGTATTGTTTTTGGTTTCAGCTTTGAAAAACTTATACTTTTTTCTTATACAGGAATTTGTCAACTCGTGTCCTTACAAACAAAGGAACTTCACTCACATAGCAACCAGCTTTTGACTATCACTTTAACATATGGTACTTCCTTATTTCGCTTTTACTTACAAGGAAGCAAGTAATAAGGTTATTTCTGCTATTTTTTCTCGATTAGAATGAAGTAAATAGAAGCAGTAATTTGTTGCAGAGATGTAGATAAAGTCATGTGAATGGAACACTTCAACTTTTTATGATATACATTACCGGTTCCAGCCTTCTCTGATATACAAAATATGTGTTATTTAAAATATGTTCCTATGCAGCTTACGAGTTGTGATTAACATACATTAATAAAATGAGGATTACTTGAACGTTCAGATGTACTTTCAAAGGGCAATAGTAATGTGCAACTATTACATAGCACATTTTGGGAGGAAAAAATTGATAAAGTATAGCCTCATTTTGAATGTAATAAAAGCTGAGCTGCTTATCTTTACACTTGCGAAAAGGAACATTAAGATCTTCTCTTTCCCTCCCACAGCAGCTTATGAGAATATCAACACAAAAACAAAGTGACATCGTATAAGCTTAGATTAATCGCTGCTTCATTGTGCGATAAAGCTCTCACTGCATGATATTCTCACAAAATGAGTTACTACTCCGCCCGTCACTAGAGGAGCTGGAGTTTAATAAAGCAACCTACACATATTTATAAAGCTTTAAATGGAGAGGTATTCATAACAGATACTTCTCTTAATTAGCGCAGAACTGCAAGTTTCTCATGAGTGATGTCCTTCTCTTGTGCAGAACTCATAAACACGCTGCTGTGATGTATCATAATGGTGCTTTTTGTTCTGTTCTTCCATAAAACCCTTCGCTTTGTTGCGCTGCCTTAATCATGCAAGTAATATATGCATATCTAAATCTAGGAGTATCGTCTATGATTTTCCTCTGTTTTAAGTTACCTCGTTCTAAGGAAACCTCTTGCGAATGGTGTATGATTCTAATGTACAGTCAGCAAATAACATTTCTGGACATGCCTTTGAATTATTTTCAACTTTTGTACATCCTTGATGGTAAAAGGCGCAATGAGCTGCTTTAAATAGATAGTATATGTTTCTTCAACATCGCTGACTGCCTCTTATTACATCACCAGGGTCCGTAAAACATCTTTGGTGTTTATCATAACATTACATAAAGCTACTTGCTACTGTGTGATTTATTTTATTAAAAAGCGTAATTTATTTATTAAAAGTGAGAATCATATAAACTTTTAATATACAGTAATGCCGTAGATGTCTTTCAAACTTATGTGTATCCCTGAGGGGCATAAGGTTATATATGACCAATTATCTTCTATCCTACGTAGTCAGACTGCAGAGTTCAGCCACATCCCTTTATGCTATGCTACTTTGCTCCGTGACCAGCAGATGGGGCTTTGTTGCCATTCAGACTAGTTACTTTAACCCCATGTGTTAGATGGCTGAGTAATTACAGATACCATCTAGTTGCAGTCTTACTATTATTTTAGACTGAAGGTAGAATTTTGTGTGGTGGTATTAAATATCAAATATAAGAGAAAGAACGACAAAAAGATATGTTACATTCACATGACATTCTCTATCTATTCTGTAAACAAATCATTCTTTTATCCACAGCATGCTGATCGAAATAAACTTTAACTGAAATGATCTTATTACTTGTCTCATTTTAAGTAGAAGGAAGTAAGAAATGAATTAGACTAAAATAGTTGTCAGATCCTTTCAAGGTTGCTTGCTATGTGATTATGTGATATAATTGCAATGCTATTCTCTTTGCACGATCAGAAAAAATAAAATAAATCTAAAATAAATAACGACTTTGGCTTGAGAATAATTTTAAGTGTTTAAAAATTAAACAAATGCCAAGGAATATCTCGGAAATGATCAACTCTACTCAAAAAGCATAATAACAAAAATTGTGTAGCTTAAGAAGATTACATTTTTTTTTTTTTTTTTTTTTTTTTTTTTTGTAAAACACATTGTATTTTATTCAAAATCGTTAGAACCATTTTTGAAAAAATCTAAATGTTCTAAAAATATTCCATGTAAAGGGTAGTTTCGGGTTGGAGATTTCCTTGAAAATCTTGGTGTCCTATTCTTGAAAAATGCCAGCTCAAATATCAAATTGGTATTTAATCAACTTTTTGTTTTCGAGCTGTGCTGATCATACATACACACATAAGCACAAACAATACATTCTGAATTATATATCAACTTATATTTATAAAAGCATTTGTCAATTTTATTTATATTAAGATATTAAGAAAGAATTATTTACACTTACATTATTCATATAAATTAATATCTTTATTTATAGAATCATAAACACGGACCATTATTTAAAACGCTTTTTTTACTCAGGTGTACATGTATTTCCGTGATATCGGTATGAAATATATGGGTGGAATACAATACCTTCTCTATCTATTGTGTACATTGCATGATCGGGAAAGTGAAACCAGTCAGATTAATTGACTCAAGGGATTTGAACCCGAGACCTCCTAAATGTAGGCTACAGACGTTACTGCCGGTACCATACCGCTCAGTAAGAAGTCGGTTTTGTTTAAATGACTCGACTATACAGTGATTCAAAACCCATTGTAACCTGTGGAGTTTGCCTTGGGTTGTTTGTTTACGTTTGTCAGATGTGTAATACCTTCTCCCGGCACGTCTTATAGGAGCTATCTATAGGGGCTTCGTTGAGAACAATCTGCCAGAAGATGTGCCCCTCCAAATGAGGTAAGTGGAGATGCACTGGCTGTTATCTACCATGACAGATGGATAGCTAGAGGAGGACCAGTCCCATGGCCTGCGCGTTCCCCCAACCTCAATCCTCTGGATTTTTATCTTGGAGTACTTTTAAAAATTAGTTTATGCAGAAGACCTTGCGACAGTATTTTAGTACGACGCATATATTATTGTTTAATCATTAGTTTATAATATTTAACATAGTAAATATATGCTCAGTGGAAAGCATCATCATGGAGGGTAGAATATCCCTTTTGTATTCGTCAAGGCTACGGGCTTTGTTGAAAACAACAAACATTTTAATGTATTAGGGACATAAGTAAAAGCCCTTAAGAGGAAGCTAGGTTCTTTCCCTTTTGAAATTGGAGAAAGAACATGGTCACGTGTGTGTAAAATAAAGAAAAATCCCCGATAGTCACGTGATGACGCCACTTTACGCGGCCTTTTTCAGCCAATCAAAAAGGAGGGCAAAACTCGGACCTTTTTGTATATAAGTGATGTGCGGATAAGAAGTCGGGACACACACAACGCGTAAGGCACAACACATAACACACAAGGCTCATAAAGTACGACACATCATATAGGAAATCGCGCGCCATACATTGCAGAAAATCAGTGTTTTACAAATTAATTTGACGGGCAATCATTATCATGAATGTTATACGAACCGAGAAACTCCAGACCACAGAGACTAATGTAAAGTTATAATAGCTCTGTAAAACTGGAAGTCAAGTTCGCGATCAGTTGTGTCGGGAGTCGCTAGTAGGATTAGGGGCTCAAATGAACAATAATTCACCAATAAAGGAAGTATGCAGTGAATTAAGAGAACTTTCTCTGTTATTTGAATCTACCAACAGTGTTACATACCCTTGTTATTTTTTCCCCCCTGAGTAAGAGACTCATGATCTACTAGAAGAAGCTTAGCCGGTGCAACCAAGGGAATCTGCAAGGTATGTACACTTAATGTAGAGAAATTCACTAGCATTAACCCGGAACCAACTCCAAGGAGACCCACCTGACAGCGTCATACTGACAACCCAAAAATAATACGACATATTGGCACCCGAACGTTGACGCTACTAAAACAAACTACGACACCATCCTGGTTGATGATCTTAGAGGTGTTGTGTTGAGCAACTTCTAGCAAGCTGATAACGTCAAAAATATAATAATGGGTAATTTTAAAATGTTTCGATAAGTAACATTTTGAACCCCAAAAAACGAAAATGAAGGATAGAGACATGCGCTTATATACAGTTAGAAGTGCCTTTTTTTGAATCACCCTGTATGTCCCCGAGTTCCATCTTCACTCAGCATGACTTCAAGTTATATGTTTTAATTACCATTTTTCCTGACGACTGCTTTTAAGCTGAGATGTAGTACGAACTAGGAATGAAGGAGAAAACGTTAACCGGAATTCTATAACGCGCAAATGCTCATGTAGATGGACTCTCGTAGAATATTATTCTGGGACAGAGGTCAACGTTAATTTATTCCATGGATATGCACGTCCTTATCTTATCTTTTCTCTGTTCGCTGTGACACTTGTTGCGCTCTTCGGCCATTTCTGGTTTGTCATTTTCATTTGCTTTCATTCTATTTATCTGTCCTTAGGGCTTTTCAAAATCTATTCACTCGCTGTAGTTACTAACTCTTAAGTTTTACTGCACGTTTTCGTTAATAGATTCTGCCTCTTTGCATTCTCACTCCACTGTACACGACTAATGCAAACTAAAACATGGATTCCATTTACATGATTTGCTCTACCTATTCTGCAAACTATTCTTACAAAAGATTATTCTTTTATTTACTTCATGATGCTAATCGAGATAAACATTAGTAAAAATTGTCTTATCACTTACTTTCTTGTAAGTAGAAGGTTCATAAGGGAGTACACTAAGCTTTAAAATCTGGTCGCTATATGAAACAATGAATTTCGATTATTTTTGCATGGCCGGAGAAAAAAAATTAAGTATTTTAAAATTGAAAACAATAAAAAAAATATCTTGGAAATGATTAACTGTACAATAAGTGTATATGATAGAAATTGTGTGTTTTAACGAGATCTACATATTTATGTATGAAGTTTTTGTCTATCTCTTATGGTTTTCCAGTTATACAAAAATCGTCTAAAATGAAGAGGTCTTCAGAGGCTACTCCAAAAACAAAATTACACATAAATTGTTTGTTTTAACGAGATCTACATATTTATGTATGAAGTTTTTGTCTATCTCTTATGGTTTTCCAGTTATACAAAAATCGTCTAAAATGAAGAGGTCTTCAGAGGCTACTCCAAAAACAAAATTACACATAAATTGTTTGTTTTAACGAGATCTACATATTTATGTATGAAGTTTTTTATCTAGCTCTTACGATTTACCAGTTATACAAAAGTCATCCAGAATGAAGATATCTTCTGGGACTATTCTAAAAAAGTCAAGAGGATTAATTAATTTGCATTGACAATATATTAATACGTGGTGTCTTAATAAAAATCATTAGAATAATTTTTGAGAAAATCAAAAAAAAGTTACATGTAAAGGGAAGTTGGGATTGGAGGGATTTTCCTGAAAATTTTTAGTGTCGCATCTTTGTAAGATACTGAACTCTAATACCAAGTTTGGTATTTAACCGACTTTTGCGTTTGAGTTATGATATCTACGAGTACAGATACACACGCGTGCTCAAACACACACACACACACACACAGACGTGGATATTTTTCTAAAACTTTTTTTAGGTCTCTCAGCATGTATTTTCGGCGAACTCTGGCGAATTCGATATATTTGTACCTACTATAAACATAGTGTACATGTGCTGGAGAAAATAATAATAAAATGAGTGTATATAAACAACCTCAAAATAATTTCTCTGTTCAACAGAGTAATAGATTACTAGATTAAATCAAGAGGGATGATCCCCAGCATAGCCGAATTAAAAGACACATTTTCCCCTCCAATAGCAATTTCAATCATTTTACTAAGCAACTGAAAAAAGCTAATAAGGTATTAAACTACATCCAAGAGGATATATGATGTACTCAGTAAGTAGTCTAAATAAAATTTATCGTGAACATAAATAAGCTAACTTCAATTTATCTTACTCTCCTACGTACTTAAAGTAAAAATATATAAAGTGTTGTACTCCACTCAAAACTTTAATGCTAACATTTCGCCAGAAATACACGTTTTGAGCCACTCTAAAGCCCAAATTCTTCAAATTCTTTTCTGAAAAAGGCCCTTATATGTGTGCATGAGTGTTTGTGCATGTCTGCAAACAGCATTACGCAAAAAAATAGTTTATATAAATGTGACACAAATTTTGATTTTCTAAAATGGCTCCAACATTTTAATTAATATGCTGTATATTAAACATACTTATATGACAAATCAAATGAATATCTAGGAATCTTTGTAAAGAGACTGTGTACAGATCTTTTCATTCCGAATGACTTTTGCACAACTGTTATAAGTACTATAAGGGATAGACAAAAAGCTACTACATAAAAATTCTTATGCGCTTCATTCGCATGACTTTCTCTACCTGTTCTGCAAATAAACTGTTCTTACAAAATATTATTCATTTATGTATATCATACTAATCAAGATAAACAGAAATTGTCTTCTTACTTAGTTTCTTAAAAGTAAAAGAGAAATACGGGAATGCACTTCCCTAAACTCACAGACAGATGCTTTAAAAGCTGGCTATATGTGAAGCAATTGAATGCACTTCTCTTTTACATAAAGTAAAACAAAAG
Organism: Hymenopus coronatus; assembly: GCA_030762935.1. Taxonomy (NCBI): domain Eukaryota; kingdom Metazoa; phylum Arthropoda; class Insecta; order Mantodea; family Hymenopodidae; genus Hymenopus; species Hymenopus coronatus. The sequence goes on from CM060891.1 coordinate 60,382,497, forward strand.
ATACATTAAATAAAAGATTACTTCCGTTTGAGAAATGTTTTAAGCAGTCTAAACCTGAAACCAATAGCAAGGCACAATTCTTCAGCGGGTAACTATACATATAAATGGTGTGTTTTAATGATATCAATATTTTTGTGATGTAATTTTTTGCCAATTTCGTAAGGTTTACCGTTACACAAAAGTCATCCAGAATGAAGAGGTCTTCAGAGGCTACTCCCAGAAAATTTAGGATACATATTTCGTATATCATGAAAATATTTTAAATATATGATGCTTATAAATCGTCTGAGACATTTTTGAGAAAATAAACATTTAAAGAATAGTTGGGGGAACTTTCTTTTAAATCTTCGTGTCTCATCCTTAGAAGATACTGAACTTAAATGCCAAGTTTGATATTTAACGAACTGTTCGTTTTTGAGTTATGCTACTTAGAGATACAGAGAGAAAGAAAGAAAGAAAGAAAGAAAATAAAAAGAAAGGGATACCACACAGATACACATGGACATATATTTGAAAATGCGTTTTATTTATTCAGTTGATTTCAGAATATATATTTTCAATGAAATCTCAATATAGAATTTTTGAGTGAAATACAATGCCTTCTCTATCCCATATACATTGTATATACATGAGAAAGTAAAAATGTAGATGTAAAAACACACAACTTATGTTATGTGTTTTCTATTTTTATGGAGTTAACGATTTTCGCGATATTCCTTGTTTTGCTTTAAACTATAAAACGGTTATACTTTTCCAAACAGAAAGTCGATGTAAAGGAAACCGAAATTCAAAAATCAATCGTATTGCGACATATTTTAAATTATTTGGCTATCGTCTGGTGTATTCTAGTCCAGTGTATTTACTTATTTCCTTTCTTATAATGTTTATGTTAAATACTATCAAGTAGAGAGAAGATTTATCTTGTGTAAGAATATTGTTCTTGTTTTGTTTTTATGTGTAGGTGTACTATTTAAAGTTTTCTACATTATATGGCCGTATTTTGTGTAATTAACCCTTCGTTAGTTACAAGATATGCAAAACTCAACGGGGCAATTTCAAGTAACACTGGTACGTAGCCCAGTGATGGTGTTAGCAAATAGCATGTGCGATCTTTGCTCTACTTCTCTTGCATCATATCAATAGAAGCGGTGAGGGAATGGCGTTCATTAATAGACAGTTCCCAGGATTGTACTAAAGTCCCTGATGATATACATACAATAATATAGTAGATAGACAAAAAAGGTTCTTAAATGTTTTCCACTTCAGTTAAAGAGCTTCTGTAATAATAATAATAATAATAATAATAATAATAATAATAATAATAATAATAATAATAATAATAATAATAATAATAACAATAATAAAGTGAAATCGTACCTGCTGTCATTCGTGACTTTTGTTATGGTGCGTTGAAGTTTAGATTCAACCCAACAGCGTGTCTAATCTCCAATGTTAAAAAATCGGATGTGTTCCATTCACATACCTTTCTCTGCCTGTTCTAGAAACAAGCTTTTTACAAAATATTCTACTCCATGCTAATCGAGATAAACTTTAGCAGAATGGTCTGATAACTTAGTTCCTTAAACCCCTTGTATATGATCAAACAGTTTTTTTTTTAATTCAAGGGTTTACAAGAAAAAATTTGACTGCCTCCGTGGTCGAGTGGTCAGCGAGCTGGCTTCTCACCCGGGGGTCCTGGGTTCGATTCCTGGCGGGGAATTTTTCTCTAGCCAGAATTATTCCCTATCCCCCACAGAGTCTGGAAGTTTGTATGCAAGTGTAAATATGTGCGTGTTTGAGTAAAACAAAATGGTTTAAGCCAACGTAAAAGAACCTACAGACAACGAATTTTTTCAAATGGAAAGCCCCCGATATGACCTTCGATGTTAAAGGGGTTATATAAATGAAACAATAAAAAAAAAGTAGAGTGCTGAAAAATATTTGACAGTATTGAATAAGGCAAGACTTGAAAATGCCATAAACATATAATTGCACGTTTTGTTTTTCAGAACACTTTGCTGAGAATTTATCACGTGCAAAGCAATTTACTATTAGTTTTACGGTATAACAGTTTACAATGACATATCCTTTACAAAGTTACAAAGCACTTTTGCGTATAACATCAGATTTCGAATGCAGTGGAAATAACACAATTGATAATGTTAGCAAAGCTATATCAGATCGCATTATTGTATACTCTATAAATCTGCCTGGCAGCTTCAGTGCCGTGCCTTCATTTTGTGGTGATCCCGGAGCCCATGAAGTATAGTTCTTCGTATAATTAAAATCTAAACAGCTCGTATACCCAGGTAGTCACTTCAGTCCCTTTCAGCCATGTTGAAGATTTCATGATGCACTTTTGAATACTCTCATCTCAATGGCCAAACCATAAAAACATTATAAAATCTTTGACTGCTTAGAGAATGTTCTTATTTGCTTCCAAAGATTTTTAAAATTATTGGAAGCCGTTTGACAAGAAATCTTGTAAAGCGTTGACAACTCTTGGGTCATTCAATTTGACAATTAATCGTGAACAAAGGGCTTTATAGGTAAAATGGAACTAAGGGAATCACTATGTTTAAGCGATAATCGCTATGCAAATGCCACTGAAATTCGCTTTCTTACATGATTAGGTAAAATAAAAGAAACACGGACGACTTCCTGTTTGGGAAAAGTATAATTATTATAAAATGTAAATCAGTAACGAGAAATATTTCGGAAACGGTTAACTTCACAACAAAAAAGAAAAGACATAAAGTATGTGCTTTGGTGAGATCTATATTTCTGGTAGTAAGTTTTTGTCTGTCTCTTAAGGTTTATAAGTTTGCAAAAGTGGCTGAGAATGAAGAGGCATTTTTGAGAAAATCAAAATGTTAGAAAATTTTTCCATGTAAGGGAAGGGATTGAAAATCTTCGGTCACATCCCTTGTAGGCACTAAACTTAAATACCAAGCTTAGTATTTAACGTTCTTTTCTTTTTGAATTTTGCTATCCACGGGCAGACACACGCATACGGATCTACCTCTAAAACACTTCTTTTGGATTCAGGAGATCTCAAAACCTATAGATATCGGTATCGAAATTTCGGGTGGAATTCAGTACCTTCTCTACCTACAGTGGACATTAAACACACTTGCTAGAGAAATAATAAAAGTAGCATATAGATAATTAAAAAGCTGACTATAAACGGATGCCGATAAGTAAAATAAATTCTATTTAATGATTTTAAATCTAAAAAGGTGACTTTATTCTCTCTAAAATAAAGACTTCAAACTCAAGTAGAAAACATGTTAACCTGTACGATCTGTTGACGCATCTTTTGTATCAACATGGACTCTAGGACAATCTTGAGAACTGCTGCTCAATGAACATGTTTCTCTCATAGTTACCGCTCATATATGAGAGGAGTAGAACGAAGATCCCTCACGCTAACACTGCTACTGACCGGTTGGAGTTCACTTGGAATTTCCGCGTTGAGTTCTACAACACTTTTAACGCAGAAATGATCTGAACACGTGAAATATGCCGCTGTTGATCCACGTGAAGTGGTTTGTGCTTACATGTACTATATATATAAAATCATGTTTATATATTGTTGCAACAGTTATTTTATTATATTTAACATACTTTATTTCAGAGTAAATATTTGGGCTTCAGCACTTCAATTGAGATTGTTTTTTAGTAAAAGCATTAATGCATATTCCAGCTTATAATTACTTTAATATTGTTGATCCGCAGCTTTTAACAAAATATCTTCACCGTAAGAGACAATATATGAACGAATCTTTCAACAACACAATCAGGTCGAGGATTCCAAATAGCACATTTGTGGGGAGAGAAACCTTGCAATTTGGTGAACATGATGCTGTTTTGTTCTTTAATGTAGTTAACATAAGCTAAATTAAAAAACTAGAACACTTTAAAGTGAACAAAATACAGCTAGTTGAAAAAATACAGCAGTGTATCCACAATTGGACCAAGTGCTAATTTCCAAACTTGAAATTGAGATAGAAAAATGTCTAAAAAGGCAAGCTCTCGGAGAAGGAGGAGGAGGAATAAGAAGAAGAAGAAGAAAGAAAAGGATAAGAATAGAACAGAAGAAGTTGGAGAGGACCAGGACCATATTCAAGGCTGATTTTGACATGTCTCTACAAGTAAATGTTTCTCCTAAGTTTTTTGTTCAAACTGATTTTTCTTTAACAAACATGCTCAATCTCTCCATAAGTATGAGGGTAACTTTATGAGAGTTTTAATGCATAAGAACATTCTAGTGATTTTGTGGTATATTCTGATTCAAATCTGAGGAATATCCAAGTTCAGAAGAAAGTCACTGAAATTGTTCATTAAAAATGTATAACTATAAAAACAGCAGAGAATCCTTACTAAAGCGTAGGTAATAGAGAACAAAAGAACACGAAGTCAAGAAATTTAACATTTAACCCTTGGAAGATGACATTATTAGGTGCATCGTGTGCGACAAAATTTGTTTCGGAACACTGATTTTGTTTTATTTATGTACTCACTATGAATGACATTGCTCTCTAATTCATTTAAATCTCACAAAAGGAAACTCACTCTGTGCCCTTTCTGTACCTACATGTTTTCCTCCTTTGTAGGTATGATTCATTAAGCACACAGTTCGTTTTGCTTTCTGAGTTGTCAGGCGCCAACAATGAATAGTTTAGACTAACTTGCTTTGGGAATTCTCTATCTACAACTCTGTGCCTTCACTCATGACATACTGAATAAACCAGCCTTTATGCATCGTCCTTTGAACCATGAAATTAAAGTCTCCGTTGAGTCCTTTTTTATTTACTTTATAGTGTGTATACGACATATAAAATACGCAATGTTGGTTTTAACTTGAAGAGTGAATGATTTTTTCTTCTTTTTTTTTTTCTTTTGGCGTTTTGTAGTTTTAATTGTTCATCTTTTCTCACGTATTAATTGGAAGTCTTTACACTCACTATCCGTTCACGAAATGGTGAGGCTACCGTTCCCCTCAGTCTGGTTTGGTCTCCTCTGTTCAAACACCGATATTGGAAAACAGTGTCTATAGATAAATGTAAATGAATTTCAGTCTTAACTTATCCCAAATGCGCTCTCTGGTTATAAAATTGACCTTATGGAATAAAGTAGGTCATACACCACATAAAATTAGATATAATTTAACAAAATTCGACATATTTAAACATCAAAATAATATGATAATATTTCTAAATTCATAATATATACCAGCCGGCCCATAACCTCTGAAAATTTATAACCGAAAACTTCGAGCATGGAAGGGCTCTGGAATATTAAAAAACTGAAATCGATTGACCCAAAACAGATGGAAATGAGTCGATCCCCAGATCTGGCTCATTTTATTCCATTCTTGCAATTCTAAACTTCACACACATTCACACACATATACACGCAGAAGTATAGAAAGATATTGTATTCCACTCAAAAATTTGATGTCGAGATTTCACTGAAAATAATGTCCGTGTGTTTGTGAACAAAATAACTAAAAAACAAAAAGTCGATTAAATATCAAACTTGGTATTTAAGCTCAGAAGCTTTCAGGAATGCGACACAAAGATTCAAGGAAATTGACCTACACCAAACTACGCTTTACATGGAAACATTTACGACTTTCTTTTTTCTCAAAACGGCTCTAACGATTTTGATTAAAATATTGCAAATGTCGTATTTATAAGGCGAATAAATCGTATATCCTTCATTTCCTAGCAATAGTTTCTGAAGTGCTCGTTATTTTTAATGACTTTTGCATAACTGGTAAACAGTAAGACACCGACAAAAACTTACTGTACAAAAATGTAAATCTCGTCAAACACACAATATATGTGAAATACATAATCATCATAATTGTTGGAATTATTATCATTATTTTATTTTTTTCGCGCTATCCATTTCCGAGATACCTTGTTATGGATTTAAATGTTCCAATACGATTTTCTCAAACGGGAAGTCGCTATTCATATTTTTATCTTGGTCAAGGAATAGAAAGCATTTCGATACCATCATATAGCGATCGGCTTTTAAGAGATTTGTCTATCGCTTTAGGTTAATGCATTTCCTTATTTTTCCTGTACAAGGAAATAATATCGCAAAAATAAAATATTTCTTCTAATATTTACCTTAAGAAACATGTAATAGAGGAATAAAACCTTTTTAAGAATATTTGCTACACCGTAGGCAGAGAAAGTTAGGTGAATGTAGCACATACGTTTGTTGTTTTTTAATGTTTTAATTTTCTGTAAATAGCCTGTAAGTCCACTTTATTTGCTTCAACTCTGTACAATTTTGAACTATAAGCTATAAAGCATAGAAAAAAACTTACTTTAAAAAGTCAAATATGTAGCATCATATTCTCAAATGGCTCTTTTAGCAATTTTAGTTCCCTTTGTAATATTCCATACTGTAACTACACCTTGAAACTGTTATCACGAAAGGCTTAGCTGATTGTTGGCATCCATTATTACACACTGTACTAGTAAACATTGTGATGCGGAAAGTTCTTATGAAATCGTAGCTGTAATTGTTACACACGCGCAAGTGGACTCGTTTTCTTTCGGAAGGTGTTTTTACGTCGAAGCCGCTCATTGTTAAACGTGAGTGAGTTTGTGAGCATCTGCGGTATCGCGCGGCGATTTCTGGTAATTTACATTGACGTGACCAACAGATAAAAAAGGGCAATAAATCCCTGACAAGTTCGCAGTTTGCAGCGGTATTGCATCGCACGCAACAGTTGAGTTTGACGGGAATTTTGTAGTGAGCTATATTGTCGCGTTGACAAGAAACTATATGACAGTAAAGTTACGAAATACAGTATTTATGAGCAAACTGTAATCAGTTTGTGGACAAATAAAGAGTTGTTGAAGAAACAGAGAGTTTTTGTTATAATACTAAGCGATGTCTAAAGTGGCCCATACGTGCATGAGAAGTGACACATATTGGAACGCAACTAATTATGTTGGGAATAAATGGAGTCCCTTCCTCTTCCAGCGCGAGCTACTCTGTTTCTTGAGTATCATTTCTACCCACTGGATTCGTAGGGTGCTTTCACGTCCGCAAAATATGACCGAACTAAAAACAGTAAGATTCCAGTCAACATATTCTCACGATGGGATTTGACTAAGACAAACCTTTGTAGAAGTGCAGCACAAAAATACAAGTTAAGTAACAAAAAATATAAACACGAAAATCTTTTTGCAGACATCTCCATGTCCCATATATAAGCTTTCCCCTACATATCGTTGAGTTTAATGGCACACGCAGATAACGCTCCTTACGCCTTTCAATAAAATACGAATTATGTGTTAGTGTAGCGTTTCAAATTGTAAAAATCGTAGTGAATGTCTTTCATAGAGGTGGAAATCCGAACCATCCCTTCATTTCACATTGATTAAAACTGTATTCGTTGTTGTTTTTAGTGTGTCCCTGAATTGTTTTAGGTTAGACACAAGTGTGCTACCTAATGGTACAAATCTTACGGAGGGAAAAACACTATTGTGATTAAAGGAAATGAAATACGTCTTATGTGCATTAGTGAACATGCTTGAAACTTTTGTAATTAATCCCCCTTTTTCAGCCCAGTCTGCGTCTTGTTACTAAGAAAAATCAATCCATTTTTATGCTGTTCTCCTATGCTCTAATTCGCTTAATTTTAAATCATTCCATGTCATAAAATGTATCGTAACATAATGTGCCTGAAAGAATAATTTTTATATGGATTGTATAATATATAGCTGTTGTATTTGAATGTGTTGTTGTTGGAGAATACTGCATCAATATATCACATCATATTATTATACAGAATGTATTTATTATGTTTATATTCCATCATAACATATTTTTCTTTTTGTTTTTACAGGTGAGTACAAAACGGAAATTTCTTGCAGCGCAGTGGTAAGACATATATATTATATTTAGACTTTATTATATATTAGACTTTATTATATATTACTTCTGGCTACGGCGTGCTATATTTTGTTTTGGTATATATGCCTATATAGATTTATTACCACCATCGTCACTTTTAATAATATACAATTTGTGTTTATTTATATGACACTAAACATTTACGAAAAGTTCATTCTTTACTCAGTTATATACCTACATTCGCTTTTGGGTAAAGTCATAGAGCGAAAGATGATAAAAGAACACTCCAGAAAATGAAATGTATAATGTAATAAACTATCTACTGTCGAAGGAAGAACACGCTAAGGTGCTATTGTATATGATTTGCCTCGGAAGGTCGGGAATTTTTTTTTTACCCGTCCAAATGACTGCGACCACATTCATCTGGTAAACATAGGGAAGAACGTTCAAGGCCAAGCCCCAAAAATCCACAGAACAGTTGAAAGAAACAATAGATAGCACAAGGAATGCAAGGAACACAATTTAATATCGGTCATCTGTCCAATATTACATTGACTACCCATAGGCATTAGCAAATACATGCTATACCACAAATAAGGTCCACCTTGCGATTAAATTAATTGTAAAAGGTATCAGCTAATAAACAGAGGGGACACTTCACGGACTGTGTCCTATAGAGATCCATTGGGCGCTAACACCATCCAGGAGGAAGGGATGAAGTAGAAAACCACATGAGGCCAAAGCCGCAGGCAAACAGATTATAGAGACGCGCGGACGTCCCTATATCTGTGATTAGTGTCGTCAAAGGTCCCACAGCGACCACAATGCTGCCTCAACGCCGAGAACAGCATTTATAACCGCGCCATCTACCAGCGGTTCTACATACCTTGAGCATAGAAGCACCCTTAAATGATGTCAAGGGAATGGCATGAAAACGAAAGATGAAAAGGAAATCTTGGCGAATAAGCATCCCAGCAGTTGCATAAGTGCCAACATTAGAACCACCAACAAATTCAAGTCAGAGTGCGCTGTCGATGGAATCGAACTCGTGTCCACGAGTCGCACACATTATCGCACGTTACCTACCTTGGTAAATTAATACTAAAGATAAATAGCATAGACAAATCTTAATGTAACTAAAGTCATTTTCCAGGAGTCTACTTAAGCAGATGTGAAAATGGGAGGTGGCTGCGCAACTAACGCCATCTGGGCGGTACGCATTGAATGAACTAACACATCAAGAACTTATAAGTAGTCATCTCTACTCATGTGATATAAATGATCTTCTACCTGGAGATGACCAAAGTTTAAAAAATATTTATATTTTTAAGTTTAGTTGTTAAATTCAGAATCGTTATATTAGTTTGCTCGACCCAGCAGGAAGAGAGATGCAATTCTTTAGCAATGTTTACCCGTGAAGCCATAATAAAAATTTATTCTCATTTTTTGACCACCCGGGATCAACATTTTAATTCTCCCAGGATTTGGATAATTCAGATTTAAGCACTCTGAAATATTATTACATAAGCCAAAGGCGTTTTTACTTTCTCTACACGTACTATGTGCATAGTATATAGAGAAGATATTGGAATGCACATAAAAATTCGATGCCGAGATGTCACCGGAAATACATGTTTTGAGACCCCCTGATACCAAAAAAGCATTTGTAGAAAAATGTCCTTGTGTGTCTCTGTGTGTGTGTGTGTGTGTGTGTGTGTGTGTGTGTGTGTGTGTGTAAATGTCTGTGGGCAGCATAGCTCAAAAACGAAAAGCGCGTTAAAAACCAAACTTGATATTTAGGTTTGGTATCTTCCAAGGATGCGACACGAAGATTTTCAAGAAAATTCCCCCACCCCAAACTACCCTTTTACATGAAACCTTTTTCGAAAATTGTGATTTTCTCAAAAATGGCTCTAAAAATTTTATAGAAATGTATATTAAAAATATTTGCGTGACAAATAAAATGTATAGCTTGAATTTTCTGGGAATAGCCTCTGAAAAGTACTTTATTATGGGTGAATTTTACGGAATTTTGCATAACTGCTAAACCGTAAGAGGTGGACAAAAACTTAACCCACAAAAAGTGTAGAGCACGTAAAATCACACAAGCTTTGTTAAATACATTTTTTTCGCGAAGTTGGTCGTTTTTGAGATATTTCTTTTTATTGTTTTCAGCTTTGAAAATTTTACACTATTCTTATACAGGAATTTGTCAACTCCTGTCCATACAAACAAAGGAACTTCAGTCACATAGCAACCAGCTTTTGACTATCACCTTAAGCTATGTTACTCCCTTATTTCGCTTCTTTTTACAAGGAAGCAAGTAATAATACTATATTTGCTTATTTTTCTCAATTAGCATGAAGTAAATAGAAGCATAAGCTTTTTAATAATACTTGCAGAAATGTAGAGAAAGGCATGTGAATGGAACACATAAGATTTTTTATGTTTACGTCTAAAATTTTTACAAGCATGTTTAATTTTTTCCTATAGTCCCCTTGTATATTGTTTCATTGTTAACTATACATTTTGCTCATTATAGTACTTCTAGAAACTATAAAGGTAGTATACAAGAAGTCATACATATAATTCTTATTTTCTTCTTCTTATTATTATTATTATTCAAATGATTATCTTGCTATGTAATGGTTAGTGTACCTCAGACTCAAGGGCAGAGGCTCTAGCCTCTGTTGATATGAATGCCTGAGTGAAGTTTCCTGTCTCCAAAGTCTCGTCTTTTAAACTTCGGATTTGTATGCAGTCATGACTGCTTTAAGGGATATTAGAATGTAAAAACCAATTCTGAGTTTTCCATTCACATGACAGTCCCTACATAATTTTCAACAGTTTTTTTTCTTATAAAAGGTTTTTCTCCTACCTGCTTCGTACTAATCAAGACAAACATTTACAGAAATTGTCTTATTAATCATTTCCTTGTAGGTACAAGGGAAAAGGGAATGCGCTGACTAAAGCGAGTGTCACAACTTTTAATACCTGCTCCCTTTATAATGACATTAAAATGCAGCTATCTTTGTATAGGCAGGAGTAAAAATAAAGGAAAACTGAATGAGAACTTCCCATTTGAAAAATAAGTTTCGGAAAATTTGAACCATTAGCACGGAATATCTCGGAACTGGTAAAATTTCACAAAAATGTATTTGGCGTACAAATGTGTTTTGAGGAGATCTACATTTTTTCGCGAAGACATTTTTTGTCTAACTCTTACAGTTTACTGCTTGTGGAAAAGTTCTCCAGAATGAACGGGGATTCAGAAGCTATTCACAAACAATTCAATATTTAAATTTCATTTAACAAGTAAACATCTCGTATATGGTATTTTAGTCAATATCGTTATAGCCAATCTTAAGAAAATCGAACATTTTGAAAAATATAGCGTGTAAAAAATAGCTTGGAGTGGAGATTTTTGCTGAAAAGCTTCATGTCATATTCTTGGAACGTTCCAAATTTAAGTATTAAGTTACGCAAACACATACACACTCTCCCTTTGCTTTAAATGTTCCTTTTTATTCAAGTGATCACAAAACGATTATTTTTGGTGAAATTTCGGTACCGAATTTTTGGGTAGAATTAAATACCTTTCTACCCACTATGTACATTGTTATATTCTTAGAGAAATTAAAAATAAGGAAATGAAACACAAACGTAAGTAAATGCGTCAACTTTCAGCTTAAAAGTGGTGTATCTATTATTGTCATAAGTGAGTTAATTCTGAAGATATTCAGATCGGAAATGAAACGTAATAATTTAAACGGATAGTCTTTCAGTTTAATATAATAAAGCACTGCAGGAGTCTGTAGACGTAGTTTCTAGTTCCCGCCATAGATAACCACAGCAAATAAATGAGAACTCAATGGCGAAAAGTTGGTCTCTCATTTTGTTTCCGGTATTCTATGCGCTTCCAAATGTTTTCATTCGCAGAGAGGGAAGGGAGTTTAGTGCAAAGTATAAATCGTTTAATGAATTTAATTCGCTTGATTCTCACTAAGCGTTAATAGAATAGCATATTTGTAATGCCTTTTAAGACCAATGCCTGAAATAATTCTTTGCATGCTATTTATAAAAAACGCTAAAAACTACTGGTCTAAAATAAAAAATATCATGTGTTACACTCACATGACTTTCGCTAGTTACTTCTTACAAAAGATTCTTTCAACACCATGCTAATAGAGATAAACATTAGCAAAATTGTATTATTTAGTTCCTTTAAGGAGCCTGGAACTAAAGGAATGCACTAATGCACTAGTGCTAAAGTGATACTCAAATGTTTTAAAATCTGTCGCTAAGCGATTGCCATTGCAAATCGCTTCTTTGAAATTCATTTCTTTGCATTGCCTGGAGTTGATAAATATGCCATATATGCTATTTTATTAGATTTTAAGTTTATCATTTCTAACTTGATATGTTTTCTATACAATTTAGTTTTATCATTGAAAATCATTTTTAAAAATGTTAATTATGTAGTAATACTTTGTCTACATGACATCCCTCTATAGGGTATATAGATATATTTAAAATTACATACGGTAATTATTTTTTTATTATTGGAACCAGTTGAAACATTCAGTGCCACAGCCGGAATTTGAACACGGTTTCTCTTAACCATTGAGCTACTGAGACAGTCGTTCAATTTTCCAAATGATGATATGTTTTTTATCGGATTCAAGCAACCAGTATAGCTCCCTTCAGAGAACTACCTTAATGACCACTTACCATCGTAAGTACTTATTATCCTGGTAATATTAACTAGTTATCCCCAACTATGCAGGCTATTTTTATTACGAGGGTTGGCTGTTAAGTCTCGGGCCTCACAATGAAAATAGTATTTAAATTTATTTTTGCTTTATTTCTCAACATAATCTCCAGAAAGGTTAATACATCTGTTATGTGTTCTAATTTAATTAAACATCTCTATAGTGTGATTTATCAAGGCCCTCAAAATAGCTGTTTACCGCATCAATGACCTCCTCGTTGCTGTGAAATCTTCGTCCTCCAAGAGATTGTTTGAGGTTTGGAAACAGGTGGTAGGCACTGGGTACTAGACCTGGCGAAGAGGGTGCATGTTCAAGCAATTTGAACTTTAATTCGCACATTTTTCCCATTGCAATGACTGCATTGCCAGAGCATTGTCGTGATGAGACAAGATTTTTTTTTTTTTGCCAAATGAGGTCTTTCCTTTTCACCTCATCACTCAAACATTGCAGTAAGCTTACAAAGCAGTCATCAATGATACTTTTACCCTTTACCAAGTAATCAATAAAAATAAATCCCTTTGCATCCCAGAAAACACTCGCCATAACCTTGTTAGCTGATAAAATTGGCTTTGCTTTTTTGGAGTTGGTTCACCTGGCGCTATCCAGTGTTTAACTGTGATTTACTTTCTGGAATGATGTGATGTATCCAAGTTTCATCCATGGAAATAAGCCGTCTCAAAAATTCACTGGGATTTAGAATTTCACATTCTTAACAGAAACAGTTTTTCTTTGCAAATTTTGATCAGGTACAACCCATCTTGTACAGACCTTGCGCAAGCCCAAAACATTACTTAAAATATTACCTGCACGTTCTTTTGATATGTTTCCAGCGTCTGCTATCTCAAACAACTTTAATTTGCGGTCTTCCAGTACTAAACGATGTCACGTTGTAACGTCTACGGGACGTCCAGAGCGAGGCTCATCGCTAGTGCTCGTAAGTCCCATTTTCATCTCTGTAACTCACCTTTAAATCAATGAAATTGATGGGGCAGAGTCAGTCAATGTTTTGTCCATTTCCTTCTTGATTTCTTTAGGTGTTAAGCCTTTCAAATGGAAGTATTTAATCACTACTTGTTTTTCCAAATCCTCCATTTTCGTGAAAACTTTAAAGTTATCTTGTTTAAAATGCTGTCATTCGAAAAGTAAACAATCTATTGACCTGTAACTATAGATACAAGCTAGTCTAGAGTTAAACTATATGACGCTACCGTTTAACTGGCCTAGTGGCGCCATATCTGTGTAAGGCCCCGGACTAATCAGCCGACCCTTGTATAATAGTAATACTCCTTTTTTATATATATTGAAAATTACACAGGGAACCAGTTGAAAATTTCAATTCCGCAGGCGGGATTTGAACACAGTTCTCCCGCTCTCCGTGCGGCTGCTCTAACCATTGAGTTTTAAAATTTGGTATTTTCGTTTTTGAGTTATCGTGTTCACTGTCACACGGATACACTGACACACACGGACCTTTTTCTAAAACTGCTCTTTTTTGGATACAGGAGACCTTAAAATGTGTATTTACGGTGAAATCTTGGTATCCCATTTTTGGGTGTAGTGCAATACCTTCTTTAAATGTGTACGATGTACTAATTAAAGAAAGTAAATGTATTTATGACGTCAGTAAGGTTATACTGTGACTATATTTAGTGAGTTTGACAGTCTCTGAGGTGTAGCGCTCGAGGGTTAGGAAAGAAGGGCCTTGTACAGGAACATCCTGTGTATATAATTGAGAGAACTTCCTGCAGTATGTTAAAGTATTAGTGAGAGACATCTACAGAGTACAAAGTGTAGTAACTCAAGACGAAGGTAGTAGGGAAGTTTGCACTGGAAGTTGTGCCGAACTACGTGGCCGAAGAAAGGAGAGTACAGAAAACCTTTTAGTGGTACGGCGCCCCAATGGGCACTTCTCGACTCCTCCCTCGCCTCCCAACTTCTCCCTCCCGTAATAAGCAGCAACCTGAAAGAGACATCCAAATCCGGGTCTTAGCTTTAACTTTACAGCTAAATCATGCTGCAGGAAACAACCAGAAGACCTACAGAAAGGCAGAAGGGCAAATTTCCGGATTTTCAGGGTTTACAGGAGAATTTACTAAATATATAACTCAAGGTGTTCATATACGTTTAAAATGACATTTTGGCCACGTTTTAAAATAACATTAGGCAGCATGTGTTTATAGTCTTAAAAATGTTATTTTCTATATGTCTACGACAGTTAATTAAGCCTGAAAGGTGGATTTGAAGGGACAGGTGCGCTTGTTCTTATGGATTGAATTCGGCATGGAGCGAGCGCGATGCCAATTTTATTATCTTTTATTTTCTCTTATCTCTCATTTTCAGCAATATTATTATTGAACTTTGGTTCTCTTGATTATAAGGTCATATATTCGTTTCGTAATCTACTTACCCTTATTTTAGGACTGATACCCCCCTAGGACTTAAAAGCCAATGCCTGTCAGGGAGCCAACGGCACGAAACCACAGAATGGAGAACCTTTACGAGGGGTCGGCCCGTAGCCAGACATGAATATAAGGAAGTGGATGATATGAAATGTTAAGCGATATTGATGATTGGAAAGATGATGATGGATCAATTGGTGGAATGAGTGGCGGGGGAAACCGGAGAAAACCCGCCCAGATGCCGCTTTGTCCACCACGAATCTCACATGCGGACTTTTTTTGTTCTACTGGATTTTCTGTTATGATTGCCGTTTTTGCTGTTTTCTACCGATACATACAAACATACAAATTCATTGCACAAATATTTAAACACCTATACCCAAGCCGGGACTCTTCTGCACCACGAAGCACAAAGCGAGACACTTTAGCGAGCGCGGCCATGGGGACCGGCGACGTTTGGGTCGTCTAGATGGGAGGGGAGAGGTCCAACCACTCACTCACGGCGCCGCCTTGTATCATATATGTGGTATAAAAAGTCCAGGGACGAAAGGGATTGCAGGGACGAAAGCGTAACAGAAGTGACTAGGTTATGTTGACGTAGTAATTAAAATGCAGATTCGTTTGACACCATGCACAATAAATAATCGCGCTTTGTGCACAGTCATCCTTACTTCACCGGTAATGTGATGTAGTGTACTGGAGGAGATTCCGCTGTTTGTACGCCAGACCCTGTGAGGAGAGCATGAGATGACAGCAATTAAAGAGAGCAGTCAGAAACAGACTACGACAGGGAGCCATCGTAGAGAGTCCCTAACAGTTTTTCATCTCGAGCGGTGAGCGATAGGAGCTTGCGTCAGATGTGAAGACACGACGATTCTGACGATTCCCAGCATCATGTACCGCCGAGAGCAGAGTTTCCAAAGCGAAATCATCTCCACGAGAGGATGCCACCTCGCGGACTATTACAACCCTGAAAGAAGGCCAGACGGATGAAATGGAGGGACAGGAAAAACTCTCTCCAGCATTCGTCTAGTGACCCGGGAAAACCCAAAAAACTCCTATGGGTCAGAGAGATCGGCCGCGGGTAACCGACCCTACGATCTCCCGAATGCAAGTCCCAGACGACACGCCTGAGCCACCTGGCTTGATACCGCTAATGAAAACAAAAGCAGCAGAACTTGCCAAGGAACAGATATTGTTGAAGCAGGTTTTCAACAAGTGACAGCTGTAGTTGATCGTCCAATTCTTTATGCTGGTGACGAGTCTCAGTGTAACTGAAACAGATCGTTCTTGAACGCAGTGGAACCACTTCTAATCTTCAAATAAGCTCTTCTGCCTAAGTCATTGTACTTTTGCAATATATTAAAGAGTGTGCAGTGTATGCTTTCTTAGGTGTGAATGATAAAATAGGTTAAAGGGATAGGCAAGTATTTTAAAAGCTGGTTATTGCTATGTAGATGAAACACATTTCTTTGTCAGAGCTGCAAATTTCTTTCTGAAATTCTTTTAAGTATTTTGGAACTGAAAGCAATAACAATGAACAGGTAGGAAAAAGTCAGATCTATGAAAAAATGCATATGGCGTAAATTGTGTGTTTTCACGGGATCTACAATTCTTGTTTAGTAAAATTATGTGTAAGGGTTACCTAAGATTTATGTTATGCTAAATTCAACAAAGTTTATATAGAATGAAGGAACTTTAGAGGATATTACTAGAAAACTGTAAATATAAATTTTATTTGCCAATTATATATATATTTTATACGGCATTTTAATCAAAATCGTTACAGCCTTTTGAGAAAATCAACATTTTTAAAAATATTCCTATGTAAAGGGTAGTTTGGGATTGGGAAATTTTCCTAAATATCTTCGCATTCTTGGTATGTGTTTCTTTTCTTTTCTTTTTTTTTTTTTTGAGTTATCGTGATCACAAACACAGGGGCAAACACACACGGTATTTTTCTAAAACTGTTTTATTTTTCTCGATACAGTGGACCCTTACACGTGTATTTCCCACGAAACCACGGTACCGAATTTTTGGGTAGAGTTGCAATACCTTCTCTACTTACGTACCATATACTAATGTAGAGAAAGCAATTTTTATACGGGAAGCCTTAAAACGTGTATTTCAGGTGAAATTTTGGAATTGAATTTTAGAGTGGAGTGCAATACTTTCTCTCTCTACGCACATATATAGAGAAAGTAAAGCATTGAAGTATTTTGGAACTGAAACCAATAAATAGCACGTAATATCTCGGAAATGGTAATTTCTACGAAAAAAATGTATATAGCATAAATTGTGTGTTTTAAAGAGATCTGCATTTTGGTGTAGTAAGTTTTTTCTATCTCTTACGATTTACTGGTTGTGCTAAATCGGCAACGTTGATACAGAGGCCTTTCCCAGAAACTTCAAAATATAAGTTTTATCTGTCTTGTAAATATGTCAATATGCGGAATTTTAATCAAAATTGTTAGAACCATTTTTGAGAAAATCATAATTTTCGAATTTTTTCATGTAAAGGGTAGTTTGAGGTGACGGATTTTCTTGAGAATCTTCGTGGCACATCCTTAAAACATGCTACACTTAAATACCAAGTTTGGTATTTTACCGTTTCTTCGTTTATTATCGTGTTTACAGACACGGACACATGGGCCCACATACCTAATTCTAAGCACCTCATATGTTCCACTTGCATAACCTTTTCTAGCTGTTCCATATACAAACTATGCTTACAATATATTATTATTATTTTTTTCCGCATCATACTAATCGAGATAATCATTAGCAGAATATTCCTTATTACTTGCTTCCCTCTAAGAAGAAGGGAAATATGTTGTTACGTTAGACTAAAGCGATAGTCAAATATTTTAAAAGAAGGTCCCTATGTGAATCAATTGAGATTCACTTTGCTATGCATGGTTACCGGGAAAAGTTAGTTTAAAGTTGAAACCAATAACAACGGATAGGTACCTGGAAACGTAATCTTTAGAAGAAAAAAGTATACGAGATAAATTAAGTGTCTTTGTGGATCTACATTTTTGTGTAACAAGTTTTTTTTTTTTTCTATATTTTACGGTTTAACAGTTATACAAAATTCTGCAAAATACGTCCAGAATAAACAGATCTTCAAAGGCTATTCCCATAAAATTCCAAGCATACATTTTATTTGTGATGTAAATATCTTTAACATGCGGTATTTTAATCAAAATCGTTAGAGGAATTTTAGAGAAAAACAAGATTTTCAAAATATTTTTCCATGTAGTGGTTAGTTTGTGGTCTTTGTCTCTTATCCTTGGAAGATATTAATCATATATACCAAGTTTCTTTTATTGTTAACATACACCAGCTTATGAATCGCTTTTTGAGGGAGGAGGTGAGAAAGGAGAGAGGAAGGTCCAGTAGAAAAGGCGGGACCAAGGGAGGACTATTTGTATTATTATTATTATTATTATTATTAGTAGTAGTAGTAGTAGTAGTAGTAGTAGTAGTAGTAGTAGTAGTAGTATAATTATTATTAATAATGTTATTATTTTGTTTATATTTATTTCATGTCATATTATTTTGTTTATTTCGCATATTGTGGATATTCCTATTTCACGTTTTGAGAAATTTTGGTCTTTGCTGTGGTTGTATTTGTAATTTTTTAGGATGAGTCCTCCGCACAGGAGCAGGAAGCTTAAGTCAAAAATGACAAGCAGCGCGAGAAATTTTTGAGTGAAAGCGAGACCTTTAAAACCTCGCAGCCACCGTAAACTTAAGCATTTAACGACCTTTTCGTTTTTGAGCTATGCTGTCCACAGGTATACACACACGGACCTTTTTCTAAAAATGCTTTTTTCGGACCCAGGGGATATCAAGACATATATCTCCTGTGAAATTGCGGCATCGAAGTTTTAGGTGGTATACAATACCTCCTCTAGTTATTATGGACCTTGTAAGTACATACGAACTTGAAAAGTAAAAACGTATTTTTAAATACAGGAGACCCTGCAACGTGTATTTCCGGTTAAATCTGTATCGCATTTTTTGGTAAAATGCAATACCTCCATCTGTATATCATTTACTACGTAGAGAAGGTAAAATTTATTACGACGAGATACGCGGTTTTACAATCTATAGATCGGGTGCACATTCGTGTTGGAGCATGGACTTCTTATACCCACATAGATGACTGAGAGAAAATGTTGAGGTATTTGTGATCCGTGTGTGGTGATAGGTTCCATTTAAGTTTCTATACGACTTGTACAGAGCTGCAATGTATCATTCAATGGAATGTAATGGAGGCGAAGTAGAAAACAAATTGAAGTTGGCTCTTAAGGATGCTGTCCTGCATTTAATTTCTGCCAACAATTCAGGCCTGAATAAAAAAAAAAATTCTGCAACATGTCCGTGTATGTGTCTTTATATTAAATATTTTTTTTCGAAAATTTATTTTTTTTTTTAAAATGGCTCTAAAGATTATGATTAAAAAGCATATGTTTAACACATTTTGTAAATCGAAATGTATATTTTTAGTGTTTTAGAAATAGCCTCTAAATACCTCTTCATTATGTATGGCTTTTGTAAAACTTCTTATAACTGGTAAAAAAAAACATGAAATATAAATCTTGTTAAAAAAAAACACAATTTATATGTGGTAGATATTTCGTGCTATTAGTTTTAGTGTAAAGCTTAATTTTTTCTTAAACGGGAAGTCCCCTTTCGTTTCAGCTCTCTTTTGTTTTACTTCAGTTATGCATATAAGGACCAGCTTTTGAAAGATTTTACTATCGTTTTAGCTAAGTGTATTCCTTTATTCCTTTGCTTCAAAGAAAGAAAATAATGAGACCGTTACTGGTAATGCTTTTCTCGATTAGCATGATGTAGATGAAGGATAATATTTTGTAAGAATATTTTGCTTGTGGAATAGTTAAAGAAAGTCATGTGAGTGGACACATCAGATTTTTTACTTTTGCTATACGTACTATGTACATAGTGTATAGAACAGGTATTGCACTCCACCCAAAATTTCGATACCGAGATTTCACTGGAAATATATGTTTTAGGATCTCCTGTGTACAAAAAAAAGCATTTTTAGAAAAAGGTCCGTGTGTGTCCGTGTGTTCGTGAACACGACAACTCAAAAACGAAAAGTCGGTAAAATACCAAGCTTGGTATTTTAATTCAGTATCTTCCAGGGATGCGATACGAAGATTTTGAGAAAAATCCCCCCACACTAAACTACCCTTTGCATGGAAAATTGTTTCGAAAATTTTGATTTTCTCAAAAATTGCTCTAACGATTTTGATTAAAATGTCTTATATTAGATATTTAGGTGACAAATAAAATGTATGTCTTGAATTTTCTGAGAATTGTTACTTTATTCTGGTTGAACATTACGAAGTTTTTCCTATCTGCTAAACCTTAAAGGACAGACAAAAGTTTACCACACAACAATGTAGAGTACATTAAAACACACAATTAATATAATATACATTTTTTCGTGGAGTTGATTGCTTTTAAGGTATTCTTTATTTTTGGTTTCAGCTTAAAAAACAAACTTTTATCATACATAAACTTGTCAACTCCTGTCCATACAAACACAGGAACTTCAGTAACATAGCAACCAGTTTTTTACTATCACTTTAACCTATGCACTCCCTTATTTCGTTTCTAATTACAAGGAAGCAAGTAATAAGACCATTTCTGCTAATTTTTTTCTTGATTAGCATGAAGTAAATAGAAGTATGAGCTTTTTAACAATAATTTGTTGCAGAGATGTAGAGAAAGTCATATGATCAGAAGACAGATTTTTTTAGATGGCTTCGAATCTCTTTTACACTGAGAACGGCGAGGTCCTCTCTGTGTGTGTAAAAGTGTTAATGAATGAAAATATTTTTTTCTACATTGCGCCTACCAGGTTGTATAAATTATAAGTAACTAGGGGCGAGTTATATTCAGCCTGCATTACGTTACTGAGGAAACAAAAAAGACTCAATCTGGGGGCATGAACGCATTCTTCATACCACCTGCCATACCATAGGGAGAGACGGTAAGATATATGGTGTATTCCCGGACCACTACAGCGCTGTGAAAGACTGAAACACGGACTAATGAGCCAACTGCTAGATAAGCAAGGCTCGCAACCTACTTAGGGACGTAAAATTAAATTGCTCGAAGGAATACCGAGATAAACTCCGGGTGGGATTCCTGTTTCGTCTGCGACATTTCCCTCTGAGCAGGTTACATTAGAGACCCGGGGGAAATCCTGCAGTTCTGGAGCTTTAGAAACATTTTCAGGGCATTCGCAAAATACCTTTACGTTCGAATTTGCATTTGCTATCTCTCTCCTTCTCGCCAAACCACCTGTCCTGTCTTGCAACTCTTTTCAGCATATTCAATCTAAAGTTTCTCTAATGAGTTCTTCTGGAAGCTGAGTTTTTGCCCTGGTTTTGCTGGCTCCCACTGACAGAAAGAATTGACTGAGAACTTCTACCTCTGAGTAGCTTTGTTATCGATATCTACTAGATAGTCTACTTTCTCGATAAGAAAATAACATTTCAAACACATTCTATGCAATTCATCTTTGAAATTTTCCCAAATATATTTTATAATAAACATATGGTTTGTTGTGTAAACTTACCTCTGAAGCTATTTTCCGAGAAATTATTACTCCACATTCTTAAGAGAACATTGGGGTGCTCGTAAAGGCAATATAATTACACACAATCAAAAAAATTTTAAAGTTTTGGTAACAAAATTTTAAAAAGTTTACTGATTTGCTTTACAAATTATCACACATTAACTCAAAGGGTTCAAAAAACAGTTTCTTGATTAAGAGAACAAATGGACGTCATCGGTCAAAAACACTTCTTTTCAAAAAATATGTTTTTCAAAAAAAAGATCTCTATGTCTTGATATTTCCGAATTTTCATGGCATTACTATAGTTCTAACTTTAATATGCTACGCAATGTTAAAAGTCTGAATCCTTCAAATGTCTTCCGTTTGTAAACTTTAAGTCTTTTCCATCTCATTTTTTATCACTTTGCTGCAATCAAAGCTATCACATGTTACAATTTTTATGCAAAGAGCCTAAAAGATGCACAATATTCAAGAAACTATAACAAATAAATATAATTATTGGAGTTTTACTTTTGCTCTAGCAGGTATGTACAATGCACATAGTGAATAGAGAACGTATTGCGTTTCACCCTAAAACTCTATACCGAAATTTCACCGTACATACGGTCCTCAGAATACATTAAAAAAAACACATTTTATAAGAAGCTTCATGTGTGCCTGTGGAGTGCATAACTCAAAAACAAAAATGCTGTTAAATACCAAACTTAGTATTTAAGTTTAGTGTCTTTCAAGGGTGTGACACGAAGATTTTCAGGAAAATCCCCCCGCCCTTTAGATCGAACATTTAATTGTTTTTTCTGATTTTCTTAAAAAGGACACACGATTTTTTTTATTAAAATTCAAAAGATTTAGATTTTTTTCATGGCAAACTAAATGTAGCCTCTAGATGACTTTTGTTCAACTTTTGTATAACTGGCAAACCGTAAGAGATAGACAAGCTTACAGCTAGAGAAAGTTATGTGAATGGGACTTTTTTTTGGTAGTGTTTAACGCCCGCTTTAACTACTAATGGCACCGCAGGCGGTGACACTGATGATACATGAATGATGATGGAGCACCGGTGGAATGCGATGGCGGGGGAAACCGGAGTACCCGGAGAAAACCCGCCCCAGCGCCGTTTTGTCCACCACAAATCTCACATGCAGTCGCTTGGGATCGAACCCCGACCGTCTAGGTGAGAGTCGAGTGGTCTAACCACTCGGCCACGGCGCGGCCACATGTGTGAATGGGACACATCTGAATTTCTTATCTATTTTTTCTTTTACCTTCATAGATATTTCACTATTTCTTTAATTCTTAACTTTTCCTTGACATTCAACATTTCCTTGCTACCATCTCTCCTAACATATGTACTGTCCCATTTGATTTCCAAATTTCTTTCCTCCAATTTCTTATCTCGCTGCATGCTATTAAACGGTGAACATTACTGTCCTTCTCCCCACATAAAGTTAGTCCAGGTGGCTCAGTCGCTTAGGCGCTGGCCTACTAATCCCAAGGTCGCAGGTTTAAAGCCGGCCCAGACCGATGGTTTTTAAGTGTGTTTAAAAGCGACAGTCCCATGTTAGTATATTTATTGGTATGTTAAAGAGCTCTTGCGGGACAAAATTTGGCACACTGGCGACCCTGATATGATCCTGACAATTGACAGTTTCATTAACAATGTATTGTTCCCCGCATAAAATACAACGTTCTAGATCACTTCTTTCAAAAGTATTACTCATTCACGCTAATCCTTCTCTCTCTTGTTTGTTAATATATTTACACACCTCTCTCTTGATCACTCTTTCTTTATTTTTGTTTAAAGAAAGCAATTTTTTATTTGTACCTGATCCCAAATGACATAATTATGTATATTTCTATCTTATTTCTCACAGGCTTCCAGAAACCTTTTTTTTTATTTTCTTCTCCCTTCCTGCATATGTCTCCCATCTCTCGTGCATTATGAATTATTGCACTTAAACGTTTTACATCTTGTGACTCATACATCGCACGAGTCAAAAAGGCCGTTGTGGAGTAGAGGCTGTGGATCCAAGAGAGAACTCAGGATGGGTGATCAGCCAGGAATGAAGTGAGGAAGTGGATGATATGAAAGGAATGGTGATTGTGTAGCAATTGGTTGAATTAATGCAAATAGGTTTATGTAGGACGAGAACGTTTATCTTCTAAGAAGAGATGTTTAAGTTTCCCAAAGTTAAAGTTTATTTTTTTGGTGTGTGACATGTTTCTCATGAAACTTATTAATAGGAAATAGTGACTTGTGATATAAGCATCTACCGCAAGTAGGTATATGACTAAACTACATGAATGATATGCTAGGCATATTATCTGCACAGTTGAATTTTACATCTGAACTGCATATATAAGATACTAGAAAATATTCAGGTGTTGATGAGCTACACCGAAGTAATTTTCGAGATTCTGCACGTGACTGATATAAGTAATTTGAGATCGACTATGCCAGGATAAACATAACGCAACTACATAGCGTTAAACGTGTGGGTATCAGGTGCTGATAAGTCGGTTTTAAAGCAAACAGGTTGAAAAAATGACTTAGAATGTCTTTAAAACTGCTGCCCAAGATAGAAATATAGATTTTAAGCAGCGGTTACTAGCATTCTCAAGATTTAATGTCTCAAAAATCAGTAAAATCTCGAACTAATCACTTGGCAATGCGTCACTGAGCATTCATTAACTACGTTCTTGAGTTATGTAGCCTACTCTGGAGGCGTTTTTTCAACTGCTCTGGTGGCTTAATGCGTAACGCGGGAAGCTGCTATCCCGAAGGTCATGAGCTCAATTCCTATCATAGAGTAAATGTAAATGCCGTGTTACGTGAACCAGAGCCGAACTCAGAAACTATCTTTCACTTGAAAGCCAGTATCATAACCACTACGCTAGAGAGGTACGCTGTCGTTTGTCGTGTTATGCTCTCGAACGGATGATAAATTAGCCAGTGGCGTACTGGCACTTCAGAAACTTATAGCCGTTACTTCGAAATTTCAATAAACAGGCCATAAGTCTCCTATCTCAAATTACTTATTTAAGTAATCTACATATTCTGCGAAAATATTTCGGTATAGTTCATCAATACATGTACACCACCATTCAGGTAGAAGAAAACGCTGTGTTCAAACATGTATGTTGAAGTGAGACTCTCGCTGCTCCAGAGAAAACCAATAAAGGAAATTCATTAGGTCTTTAAATTCTGTAACTGTTTACCCTGGTCTGCGCGACAAAACTGAAATGCCGAGGCAGATAAACCAACTGATGTAAGCTTTTAGAGTGTAATATTCAAACAAATTTCTTTACCTATTAGCAATTTATAGGTATCTCTTGTTTTTTTTTGTTTTTTTGGGTAGTGTTTAACGCCCGCTTTAACTACTAATGACACCGCAGGCGGTGACACTGATGATACATGAATGATGATGGAGCACCGGTGGAATGCGATGGCGGGGGAAACCGGAGTACCCAGAGGAAACCCGCCCCAGCGCCGCTTTGTCCACCACAAATCTCATATGCGGTCGCTTGGGATCGAACCCCGGCCGTCTAGATGAGAGTATCTCTTGTGTTATACTATTTATACGATAAATGTTAGATAGATACTACCTTAATTGGTGTCAAATTATTAAAATTATTACAAAAATACTTACTGTGTGTGTGTCGTTGACCTTGCATGTATATTTCAGATTCAAGTTAAAGGTGCAAAAAGAAAAAAATAAAGAAAGAGAAAAGCAAAGCAAAATAAAGGGCAAAAGTAGGGATAAATTACTCTAGCTGAACAAATTAGATTTGGCTTCGCGCACTTTAACTAGAAAATTGCATCCAAAAATGATCTAAATTAGCTCTCAAACAAAATCAGAATTCAATAATTCTCAAACAAGTTTTGTGTTACATTTACCTGATTTTCCCTTCTATTCAGGTACAAACTACTTTTACAAAAGCTAATCTTTCTATCTACTTCACGCATATCGATATAAAACATTTGCAGAAATATTCTGCTTTACATACTTCCTTATAGATACTCGGGAATAAAGGAATACAGGGCCTAAAGTGATAGTTAAATCTTTTAAGGATTGGTCGCTATGTGTTGCGTTGAAACTTTGTTCTCTATGCTTGACCAGGAGAAAGAAAACTGAATAGCAATATTCCATTTCAGAAATGTATGAATATTGCTAACCAAACCAAGAGCTAGGAATATATCGGAAAGGATTAACTCTATAAAAATATCTATATATGACATAAATTTTTTTTGATTGTGTAATTTTTGCAGTAGCTTATATTTTGCCTTATCTCTATCTCTTATCATTTACCAGTTATGCAAAAGTCATTCCAAATGAACAGCACTTCTGAGGTTATTCCCAAATTTACTTATTAATCATTTTAATATGACACATTAATATTATAATTTAACTAACTTAGCAAATTTAGGCAGGTCATTCAATTTAATTCGTTGTACCCATTTTTGAGGGAAATTACTTGAAAACCTTGGTGTCATGCCCGTGAAAAATGCTGAACTTAAACATCAAATTTGGTATTTAACCAAATTTTCGTTTTTAAGTTATGCTGTTCACATATACACACGCACAAACTGTTTTTTAATTTCTTTTTAATTTAGCGGGCCTCAAACATGAATTTTCAATGGAATCTCTTTATCGAATTTGAATGATAATTTGAGTTAATGGTACGGATATGGGCCAAAACGATGTCGTTTCCTTCTTAATACATATTCCACAATAAATTTTCCAATTATTTTTTTGTCACTAAGAAACTTTTATATTGTTCCATACCAAATGCCAAGTAATACTAAAACAGACTCATCTTGTTAGGAGTAAAGAGCATCATATTTACTATACTTTTCAAAAATTATAATTGAAATATATGAAACTTTATTGCTCAGGATTCATTATATCATCGCTATTATATCTTATTTTTCTATTTTTATCATGGTAGGTCCTAAGGCCGGTTCCACTCGGAGAGAATCCCTCATCTAGTTCTTTGGTCTTGTGGTGTGTAATTTAAGATATGTTATTATATTATTCTTCATTCATAATAATCATATGATCATGTTCAATTTTATTTGAACCATTTTTTCATTCAAGTGAAATATATTGGCGGCACATGGCGGAGTGGTTAGTTCGCTCACCTTTTACTTAGGCCTAGGGTTCAATCTCAGGTGACTATTAGGAATTTCTGGTGGGCGAAGGGCCACCTTGGCGGTTTATATCCGAGTCCTCCGGCTGCCCTCGCCATTATTTCCTGATCCTGATCCCCTTTCCTATCACTCATTTCACTTTCATGTTATATCCGCTTCCTCGCTTTCATATCAGATATTGTCTGAACCCCCAACCCTGGATCTCTATCAGATTCATAATCCGTTGCTCCTCTATAGGCATCTGACCCTAGGTATTATTAGATTTCAGGCCCTGGGGATGCAAGACCTCCAAAAAGAAGATGTTAAATACATTTAATTTATTTCTGACTTCATTATGATTTACTTTATGAAGCAGTATAAGACTAACAACCCATCTTAAAGTTGTAATTAATTTATTTCAATTTTCCTTCTATCAGATCTATTTAATGTCTAATTTTTACAACTGTACATCAACGTAAGTGCAGTCATCATCTTATAGAATTTGAATTTCTATCAGTTCGCCTTCTGTTTCTTAAATTTCTGTGTGCTGAAAATTTTACGTGTGCTATTACCATATTGTACATCGCACACAAGATAGGTAATCACAACGAGAGACTTGATCTATTGGTTCATTATCTTACAATTATTTTTTATCTGACTGGTTGCTTACTTTAAAAGGTCATACTTTAGTCTTATTACTTAAGTTGAACGTCATTTAGTTCATACAACTTCACAAAAATGTTTCCCTTGATTTTCTTCATGGGATTCAAATAAGGAATTAATTTTAGATGGATAATTACTCTATGCACACATAGAGCATAAAACTGACGCCCTTAAATACGTGAAAGCAAGTTAAGTGAAATTGAGTAAATCGCATTAGTATTTTCGGATTAATTTTTTATATAATTACTGGTAAACTGTTAAAAGGGAGTGGCTGACAATAAATTAAGTAGCCATATAAAGTGTCAAAATCTGTGTAGGTGCACAATTACTTCACACCCTATACTCCACTTTTTCATTTTAGAAACTTCATATGCATAGTCAGTATTTGGGACCCAATGCCATGAGAATATTAAACGTTTCTCTCAGCTACATTTGCATCTTCTCTTTCATATTTCCAAATTCTTCTTTGATGCAATGCAGTGATTCCTCTCTGTGACGCAGATACAGGTAGACATGGGCACAGGAAAAAAATGAAAAAACGCCCAGCATTGTTTTGAAATCTGTTTAACTATTCTCTTTGATCAATATTGCGCATCAGTTTTAGCTCACATACCTGTCATTCTGGCTCTGTATTTAATCAGTCTGTAGCTTTCAAACTTTAAAACAGTTTCCTTTTCCTCGAGTTCTCAATCTTTAATAATCTCCATTCTCTGATGGAGTTTTACACAAAGAATCACCTAGGCTTTTGAGAGAGATTGCAAATGACTGAATACCAGGACTCTGTAGATTTGCCGATTTACAGTACACGGTGATGAAACACAAGGGAATACGAATTCATATTGTACACAACAATATCCCTCAAGGAATAGCGATCATACTGTAACAGCGTTTGAAAAAAATATTATAATGATGAACAGTTTTTTCCAATGTAATTTTCTGCGTCCGTTTTTTGAGTGCAATTGTCGATCTGAGTAATAACGCTCAATCTCGATTATCATTACTAAAAGTAAGAAGAGAAAGAAACAAGGAAGCGGGGCTTTTTAATAACAGTTTTCACAGAAAATTTCACAGAACTGGGCATTTTGTATTCTGTAATTCTTTCTCGAGGGAGATGGTATTTTACATAAATTAAAAACTAAGTAACTTTAGCCAGCTTTATTGTTTACGCTTTGTAATGTTTTCATATATTAGGATTCTTTTATAAAGAGAAGCTCAAAAATATCCTCGGTTTAAGGAAAAAGGTAGCAGCTTAGCAGATCCTGATTTCATAGTGCAGAAAAGTTATGAATTCTGGTAGGAAAAAAATCTGATATATCCTTCTCGCCTCCAAATTTAATATAAGAAAATATCGAGAAAGATTCTGTATAGAAGCAACATTTAAGGAATGAGCGTAACAACGGTCCAATTCTCACTTTTTATAACTGAGAAAAAGAGTTCTGTAGGCATACACACAAAAAATCAAATAAATATATAAGTTGACATTGTGATAAACGGTTTTAGTAGAGGCAGATATTGGGTACTTAAAAATCACTTACAATGATAAATAAAATACCCTTATTATTACGAAAAATTATATCAAATGTATAAAAATCTGATGTGTTACACTCACATGACTTTCTCTAGCTGTTCTACAAACTTCATACATAAGATTCTTCTTCTCTCTGCACCTTGCTAATCGTGGTACTCATTAGCACAATATGCTTATCATTTAGTTCCGTATAAGAAGGAAGAAAATAAGGGAATACACTAGGCTAAACCAATAGTCAAATGTTTTAAAAGCTGACGTTATGCGATTGTCATTACAAATCGCTTCTTTTCTTGGCCAGGAGTAGAACAAAAGAAAAACGGACACTCCCGTCTGAGAAAAGCATAAGTACTTCACAACTGAAACTAATAACAATGAATACCTTGAAAGCGGTAAGCTCCACGAGAAAAATGTATATAACATAACTTGTGTATTTTAACAAGGCATAATTTGTTGTATAGTAAGTTTTTGTCTGTCTTTTACGGTTTACTAGTTATGCCAAATTAAGCAAAATTCATCCAGAATAAACAGGTCTTCAGAAGCTATTCCCAGAAAATTCAAGATATACATTTTATTTGTTAGATAAGTATCTTTAATATACGATATTTTAATCAACATTGTTAGGGCCATTTTTTAGAAATTCAAAATTTTCGAAAAAGGTTCCATGTAAAGGGTAGTTTGGGGTGGGGGGATTTTTCTCAAAATCCTCGTGTCGCATTCCTGAAAGATACTAAACTTAAATACCAAGTTTGGTATTTTACCGACTTTTCGTTTTTGAGTTATCGTGTTCACAGACACACGGACACACACACACACACACACACACACGGGCCTTTTTCTCAAAATGATTTTTTTGGATACAGGGGGTCCTAAAACATGTATTTCCGGTGAAATCTCGGTATCGCATTTTTGTGTGGAATACAATACTTCTCATATGTACATTGTACATATGGGGCCAATGAAAGTAAAAATTGTATTAAAATGTAGCGAGAAAAGAGTAACGTTTATTTTGACACGTTATTTTTATTTTAAAATATGTTTGAACTTGTAATGTTCCAAAAACATTTATATCACAACAAATGTTTCAAAATAAGAAGTTTAGAATCAACACATTACTATACAATTTAATATAATAATATGTAAGTAATCTAATAGTTGTATAATTATTACGTGCTAGGAATATTCACAGTTTGTGTTTGAAGGTTTTCTATGCTCCTTTGCATGTTTTGTATCTAAAAAGGGTATAAACAGCACAATTGCATTAAACTGTAATATCTAATTTATCGAATAAACATAGTAGAATGGTGCAAATTATGTTCCTAGTATTGTAGCCCTATTTCTAGGACAGTTTCAGTTGATTACACATACCTGTGCCTATTGGCTCAGGTGAGGTGAACACAAATATCCGTGCGACCTAACCTATAAGTTTGATCTTGTAACCGTTATATTGAAGAAAAATCCGATGTGTACCATTCACATGACTTTCTGTATATATCTGCAACAAATTATTCTTAAAAAGCTTATACTTCTATTAACTTCATGCTAATCAGTAAAAACGGTCGGGGTTCGATCCCAAGCGACCGCATGTGAGATTTGTGGTGGACAAAACGGCGCTGGGGCGGGTTTTCTCCGGGTACTCCGGTTTCCCCCGCCATCGCATTCCACCGGTGCTCCATCATCATTCATGTATCATCAGTGTCACCGCCTGCGGTGCCATTAGTAGTTAAAGCGGGCGTTAAACACTACCAAAAAAAAATAATCAGTAAAACATTAGCAGAAATAGCCATACTACTTGCTTCCTTGTAGGTAGAGGTGAAATAAGGGAGTACCATAGGTTAAAATGATAATCAAAAGCTGGTTGCTATGTCACTGAAGTTCCTTTGTTTGTATGGACAGCAGTTGACAAATTCCTGTATGAGAAATGTATAAGTTTTTCATAGCAGAAACAAAAAATAAGGAATGTCATAAAAATGACGAACTCCACGAAAAAATGTATATAACATAAATTGTGTGTTTTAACGTGCTCTACATTTTTATGTAGTAAGTTTTTGTCCATCTCTTACGGTTTAGCAGTATTCAAAATTTAGTAAAATTCATCCAAAATAAACTACTCTTCAGAGGCTATTCCCAGAAAATTCAAGATATACATTTTATTTCTCAGATAAATATCTTTAATATACGAAATTTTAATCAAAATCGTTAGAGGCATTTTTGAGAAAATCAAAATTTTCGAAAAAAGTTCCATGTAAAGGGTAGTTGGGGGTGGGGGGATTTTTCTCAAAATCTTTGTGTCGCATCCCTGGAAGATAGTAAACTTAAATACCAAGTTTGGTATTTTACCTACTATTCGTTTTTGAGTTATCGTGTTCACAGACACACGGACACACACACACACACACACACACACGCGGGCCTTTTTCCGAAAATCCTTTTTTTAGATAACGGGGACCCTAAAACATATATTTCCGGTGAAATCTTGGTATCGAATTTTTTGGTGGATTGCAGTACATTCTCTATCCACTATGTACATAGTGCCTATAGAGAAAGTAAAAAAGGGAGAACATCGCTTCTAATTCCTGGAAATGTGACTATTTTATATAAGTACCTCTACTGTTAGTCGCTTTATTCCGCTATGAAAAATATTATAGGTTTTTGTAGTAAATTTAAAATGATCTCAAAATAAGAAAGTAGTAACATCCTAAAGATAACGAATAATATTAAATAATTATTTTCAAGTAAAATCTAAGAAAATGCAAAAAAGTCACATGAAAATCCGTGATTCCGCTTTGCTACAATTTACAATGCATATATATTCCACGGGATTGTTCCTATATGAAAAGTAAAAAGATTACATGCCATCAAATCCACCCCCAAGTTATTATAGTTACGGTTAAAGCATTCCAAAGTCTAAACTATTTTAATTGATTTTTATTGTGGTACTTGATCGTTTGTACTACTTTTGAAAGAAAATTAATAATAGCATTAATATGTCTTGCTCTGTAGAAACCATAATTTAAGTTACATATATTTTCGATAGGTAGAGTCAGACTGAAAAATGCAATCCCATAGTCGGGATTTAAACCACGTATGTCCCGATCTCCAGCCGGTTACTCTGCCACTGAGCTACCATGGACACATGCCGGTATAGTACTGAATTTCTCAACTGACCCCCATGTTTCCCGGTAAACCACAAGGTGTTCTCAAATTATTTTGAGATGACAACCCCAATAGCGCCTTACAATGTTGCAAGTACTTAAGTCCCAAGATTCATAGTATAGCCAACTATTATGGTAAATTGGTATTGGATTAATAATTCATTGTTAAACCGGCATGTTGCCATGTTAGCTCAGTGACAGAGCAACCAGCTAGAGACAGAGAGATTCATGGTTCAAATCCCGCCTATGGCATTGCAATTTTCAGTCTTAGTCTACCTATCCAACATCTGTCTTACACACGGCTTGTGTGAAAAAGCAATTCAATGCTATGCCGGCTGTTATCATGGTAGCTCAGTGGTAGAGCAGCAGTCGGGAGATCCGTGGTTCAAATCCCGGCTATGGTATTGAATTTTTTAGTCTGACTCTACCTATACAACTCCTGTCGTACACACGGCTTGTGTGAAAAAGCAATTAATCCAATACAAAAGTTTTAATTATTTCAAACAAAAACACATTTCATATTAATTTATTTAGATTAGTGTTTATTAGAAATTAATTATAAAAGCTCTTCTCGAAAATTTATGGGTGTTTTTGGCCCATTTCAGACACCAATTAAAAAGCTGGCAAGTCAGTCATGGACATCAGTATTAATCAGAAACGTTTTGGTTTTGAGGTTAGACTGTTTTTACGCACATGCTTTCAATTGCATATGCAGCAACTTCTGGCAATGTAGGGTATCAGAGAATCGTGTGTAGCATGTATAGCAGAGATATGTGTAAAGGAATGGAGGACAGCAGCCGAGTGCGAGGTTTGGGATGCGTTGCCAGTTACATGCGGTGTTGTGAAATTTTACTTTCTCTAACATGAATTTAAAACGTACATAGTAGATAGAGAAGATAGCGGATTTTGATACAGAGATTGAATATAAAATACATGTTTTAGGTCCCCTGAATCCATAAAAACATTTTTAGAAACAGATCAGTGGGTGGGGGGCAGCATAGCTCAAAAATAAAATTCCAAACTTCTGATTCTTTCAAAAATGGTTCTAATAATTTTGATAAAGATATATTATTTACATGAAAAATAATTTATAAATATTTAAAGTCCTGGGAATAACCAATGAAATCCTCTTCATTCTGAACGACTCTTGCATAACTGGTAAATCATAAAAGATAGAAAAAGCTCACCACAAAAAATAATGTAGATCTCGTCAAACCAGACAATTTATGTCCCATATATTTTTACTGTGGAGTTAAGCATTTCCAATACATTCGTTGTCATAGGTTCCCATGTTAAAATATATGTACTATTTTCAAACAAGAAGTACTTCGTCTTTCTTTTGTTTTAATTCTGACCATGCAAAGGAAGCGAATTTCAATTACAATCGTAAAGTGCCAACTTTTAAAACATTTGACTATCACTTTAGCCTGGTGGATTCTCTTGGCTACCTTCTACTCATAAGTAACTAAATAATAAGAACTTTCTTTTAATGATTATCTCAATTATCATGAAGTACAAGGAAGAATAATGTTTTTTAAGAAGTATATTTTAAACAGGTAGAAAAAGTCAAGTGATTTGAGCACATTTCAATTTTATTTCTGATGGGATGTATGTAAACATGGTCATGATATCAAAATTGCGTATACGAGGGTCGGCTGATAATTCGCGGACCACACAGATATGGCGCCACTAGGCCAATTAGACGGAAGATCGTATAGTTCAACTTTAGACTAGCTTGTATCCATAGTTACAGGTCAATAGCTAGTTTAGTTTTCGAATGACAGCATTTTAAACAAGACAAGTTTAAAGTTTTCACGAAAATGGAGGATTTGGAATAACGAGCTGAGATTAAGCACTTCCATTTGAAAGGCTTAACACCTAAAATCACGGAAGAAATGGACGGTATATTGAAAGACTCTGCCCCTTCATATTGAATGATTAGAAGGTGGGTTGAAGAATTTAATACGAGCACTAGTGATGAACGTCGCTCTGGACGCCCTGTAGAAGTGACAACTCCAGAGATCATTGAAAAAATGCATCGTTTAGTACTCGAAGACCGCAGATTAAAGTTGTTTGAGATAGCAGAGGCTGTAAACATATCAAAAGAACGTGCAGGTAATATTTTAAGTAATGTTTTGGGCTTTCATAAAGGTCTATGCAAGATGGTGTCGCATTTGTTGACACTTGATCAAAAGTTGCAAAGAAAAATTGTTTCTGTTAAGAATGTAGAGCTCTACTGTAAAACTCTCAGTGACCTTTTGAGACGGCTTATTACCATTGATGAAACCTGGACACATCACTACACTCCAGAAAGTAAATCACAGTCAAAACAGTGGATTGCACCTGGTGAACCAGCTCCAAAAAAGGCAAAGTCAATTTTGTCAGCCAACAAGGTTATGGCGAGCGTTTTCTGGGATGCACAGGGAATTATTTTTATTGATTACTTGGAAAGCGGTATAAGTATCATGTGACTACTATGCTAGCTTACTGCAACTTTTGAGTATTGAGGTGAAAAGAAAAAGACCTCATTTGGCAAAAGCTTGTTTCATCACGACAATACTCTGGCGATGCAGTCATTGAAACGGGAAAAATGTGCGAATTAAAGTTGGAATTGCTTCAACATCCACCCTATTCACCAAATCTAGCACCCAATGACTACCATTTGTTCCAAACCTCAAAAACTTTCTTGGAGGACGAAGATTTCACAGCAACGAGGAGCTCATTGAAGCGGTAAACAACTTCTTCAAGGACTTTGATAAATCGCACTACAGATATGGTTTAATTAAATTAGAATACCGATATGAAAAATGTATTAGCCTTTCTAGATATTATGTTGAGAAATAAAGCAACAAAGAAAAATTTAAATTCTGTTTTCATTGAGAGGCATGGGACTTATCAGCCGACCCTAGTACAAAAACAATATTTAGAATCCTGAAAATACTCTAAATCTATTACAGCTGTTGCACCTATCGGAACTATAGAAACAAAGAAACAATTTTCGTAGTAGCTTTAGAACATGGATGGAAGCTCACGTTGTTGTGTAAATTCCAGAGAAACGTTTGTTGTCTCTTGGCAGAAAGAAATCATTACACAAGAGCACGATTTTGAATGAAGAGACAAACATCCACAAAGTTTTGCAAGATACATGCAACTGCTTTAAAAATAACACAAACTATGGAAATGTAAATAGACTTCTCTATCCAACAAAATAAGAGTTCATATTCAGAAAGTATATTATTGCAGACTGCTAGTAACAACAATTATCACGTCTAATTGGTAGTAATCTAATGCATACGTAAATATAAAAACAATTTACATGCTGCATTCACGTAAATTTTTCTTCTTATACTGCAAAAAGACTATTCTTACAAAACCGTATCCTTCTATCTACTTCAGGCTTATCAGCATAAACGTGATAGGTACAGCCATACTGAACAGTTCAATACCATAACCGGGATTTTAACCACGGATCTCCCGGTCTCCAGCCGGTCTCCATGGAAACGTGTCGATGGAGCATTAATTCCTCAACGGAATCGCATGTTTCCCGGTAAACCACAAGATAATCTCAAATTAATTTGAAATTACATACCCCAATGACGACTTACAATGTCGTAAGTACTTTTAGTCCCGGGCTTTATAGTTTAACCAAATGTCAAGTCAATCTCAGTTGATTCTTTTATTCGTATTTCCTTGTGCAAGAGGAAGAAAAGAAATTAGCTGAAGCAATAGCTAAATCTTTTAAAATCTGATCGCTATGTGATGGTACTGAAATTGCGTTCTCTTTGCTCGCCCAGGATGAAAAAATATGAATAACGACCTCCCATTTGAGAAAAGTATGAAGTGATAATCTAAACAGGTAACAGTTGGCTCCGCAATTCAGAGCACCTGCCTGCTATGTGAGAAGTATCGGGTCCGACTCTCGGTTGGAGCTGGGAAATTGTCTCCGACCAAGATTATTCCCTATCGTATCCAGTTTGGAAGTGTGAATGTATTTGTGTGGAGAGTGTGTAATAAACGGAGAGAGAGGGGGAGTAGAGATTTTTAATGAACAAAATAAAATAAAAAAAAAAAACACTGAAAAGTACACGAGTTAATACAATTGCCGATAGGCAATATGTTACAAAGAGAGATGCTGCCGATATGACCGTGCAGTTAAAGAGGGGTATAAATGGATCAAACAAAAAACAACTACAGCTAGCAAGCAATATCGCGGAAATTGTTAGCCCCACAAAAAATATGTTTGGCATAAATTGTGTGGTTTGATGAGATCTACATTTTTTGCGGAGAAAGTTTTTGTCTATCTCTAACGTTTTACCAGTTATGCAAAGTTCATTCGGAATAAACAGGACTTCAAATACTATTTCCAGGAAATTCAAGATATATCTTGTCAGGCAAATATATTCAGTAAATGATATTCTGATCGAAATGTTTGAGCCATTGTTGAAAAAATAAAACATTTTCGAAAATGTGCCCTAGTACGGGTTGTTTAGGGTTGTGATTATTCTTGAAAATCTTCATGGGACGTCCTTG
Source organism: Hymenopus coronatus (assembly GCA_030762935.1). Taxonomy (NCBI): domain Eukaryota; kingdom Metazoa; phylum Arthropoda; class Insecta; order Mantodea; family Hymenopodidae; genus Hymenopus; species Hymenopus coronatus. Next base: position 60,419,181 of record CM060891.1, read on the forward strand.
AAAGATGCTGAGCTTTAGAATTAAATTTGGTATTTTAACAACTTTACATTTTTGAGTTCAGCTGTTTACAGACACACACACACATGAACAAGGATTTTTTTCTGAAAAGACTTCTTTTTATTCAGTGAACCTTCGTGGATCCAGTGAAAGCAACGAATATATGGGTTGAATGCAACACCTTATCTACTTATGTAATATGTAGGAACTGGAAAAAATAATTATTAGTGTTATACCTATTTGGTGATAATCCAATTTTAAATGAATATATAATTTTAAAAAATGGAAGAAAACATAAATGTGGTATAGTCCTGATTTTGTTAGTGCAGTACAGCTACATAGCCATATTGTGTTTGTGAACAGCATGGCTCAAAAACGAAAAGTCGGTTAAGTACCAAGCTTTTATGTTTTAGTCTCTAGTATCTATCTTTCAAGGATGTGACAAGTATATTTTCGAGAAAATCCTCAAACCCTAAATTACGTTTTACATGAAATAATTTTCGAAACATTTTATTTTTTCAAAAATGGTTCTAACGATTTGGATTAAAATTACATACATTAAAAAACATTTCCATACGTAAATGTGAAACTCAAATAGCCTTTGAAGTTCTAATCATTATGAATAACTTTCACAGTACTGGTAAACCGAAGACATAGACATCTTTCTACACAAAAATGTCGCCCTCCGTGGTGTAATGGTTACCATGCTAACTTCATATACCCAAGGTTATGGACTCAAACCCGGTGGAGGAAGATGAATTTTTTCGGGTGTAAAATCCTTAGCATGGCTTCCTTCGGAAGGGAAGTAAAGCCGTAGGTCCCGTGTCGTAGATTTACGGCACGTAAAAGAACCTCAAACCTGATAGAGAAGCCCTTGAGCAAAATTAAGGAGTCTTTCACTCCCAATGTAGAATGGGACTCTGAGAACCACAGCTGTTAATGAGTTTTCATAAATAAAACGCCATTTCATTTTCAATTTTTACCCAAAAATTACATTTCGTCAAAACACACATTTATGTAATATATTTGTGGAGCTAACCATTTCCAAGATAGGTTTAAATTTTTCAATTTCTTTTCTCAAATGGGAAGGGGTTGTTTATATTTCTATACTGATCAAGTAAATAGAACGGAATTTCAATAATGTGACAGTGTCACTATCTAATATGATTTTCACGTTACCTTGGTGTGTGAGCCAGAGCATTTGGAGCACTTGGAAACGAGATTTTGCCCAAACAAAAACAGGAAGTGACTGTTACTGGAACCTTTGGGAACACAATTCAATCCTTTTCGAATGGTCAGCTTCTAGAATATTCCAGGATGTTCTGTGACGTAATTTTCAAGCTATAAGGGGATGAAGAATCGCAGTTGTGTCTTGCAGTGAGTTGTACTGAGTCGTGAGTATCTGAAGTGTAGCTCATAATGGTGCGCCAGGATGAAATGGAGCCATAAACGCGTCGAAACGTCGAGTGAATTATTTGTAGCAGTAAATCAAAGATGCATCTGTAAATAAGAAATTTGTTACAATACGGTCACAAAGCTATCGAATTTTAAAAGGTGTTTACTATCGCTTTAGCTTATTGTATTTCCTTAATTCCTTTGTATAAGGCAATAATGTCATGTGAAAGGCATTTCTGCTAATTTTTATCTTGGTACTGGTGAAATAAATTGAAAAATAAGCTTTTGTAAGATGAGTTGTTGCAGCATATATAGTAAAAACGATGTGTTAAGTATATTTTTCCTCACGACCATGCTGAGAGCATAGAATTTCAAAGCCAATACATAACTACACGTCATTTTCTTTCCTTTTCTACGCAGCGCTCAAAAGCCAATGTCTTGGGTCAATAGCCTGTCGAAGAGCAAGCAATTTCTTGATCATACCAAGGAATGTTTCCCAAGTACTTTGAACCCTAAATGTAGCATTTTTAGGGAAATCTGTTTTTGAGTGAATGGGGAGGAAACAATCACTATTAGAAGAAACAAAATTCTGGTTCGTATTAAAATAAGTAATTTTTGTGGAATGTACGACTAAGGCGGTTTAGTTAATCAAAAATAACTCTAACCATTGGGAATCAGATGCCGGATGTTTTAGATATTGACATGAATATATAGTATACATTCAATGTTTTGTAAATATTCTGATCAAATTCTGTGTAAATACAGCATAACAGTTAAACAAAAATCTGATGTGTTCCATATATACATTGCTTTCTCTACCTATTCCACAACAACTATATTTGGAAACGGTTATTCTAACATCTACTTCCTGTTAATCAAACATTGATGAGATAAAAATTATCATAAATTGTGTTATTACTTAGCTTAATTTACTAGGAATTACACATAGTCAAATCCTTTAAATGTTGCTTGTTATGTGATAAAAATTGGGTTCTTTTTGAAAATCCAGATGTAAAACAAAAGAAACAGAATTAGCACATTCCCGTATGAAAAAATTAGTGTTTTAAAACTGAAAACAACAAGGAGGAATATCTCGGAAATGGTTAACTCCACACAAAGCTGTGTATGACATAAATTGTGTCCTTTCACGAGATACATACATATTTTTTATAGTTAAGCATTTTAGAGATGTTATTCGTTCCAGTTTTAAAATACTTACACTTTTCTCAGAAGGGAAGATGCCATTGTTCCATATTTGCTATTCATTTCTATCTCTTTTGGTTAACTCCTAGCCGACGTCATTCTTTACTAACTCATAACCATGGAAAGAGAACCGAATTCAATGACAATCGCATACCAGCACATTTAGCCTAATGTTTATCCTTATTTCTCTTTCGTATAAGAAGCTAAGTAAGATCATTTCTGCTAATATTTATCTTGAAGAGCATTACGTAGATAAACGAATACGCTTTTGTAAGAATAGTTTGTTTGCATATTATGTAAAGTGTGGGGATGGAATACATCAGATATTTTTATGTTATTGTTAACACATATTTCATGCCCACTCTTTACTTAACATGCTCTTTTATATTGAAAGGTCCTCAAAGTATATATATATTTTTAAAATCTGGATAACTGGACGTAATAATTCAACATTTTGTAGGTGCGAGTAGTGGTAGAGAAACTAACAGTTCAATGTGTCTCTTTATTTAATGAGATGGAACTGAAAATGGGAAGGTAAAACTTTACGTATTTGCTCAAATCACCTGTATTTGATGTTTAGTTTTGTCAGATGGCTTAGTTGCATTTCGATTACATATATTTAATCACCTGTCAGCTTTAATCGCGTCCGTCTGATGGATAATTCGTAATATGTTGTAACCTTTCGTCTGAAAAAACAAACGTGCTGATTCATGACAGGCAACGCCGGGAGACATTTATAACAGAGGAAATAAATAAATTAAATTGCAGCTTCTTATTACAGATGGATGGTGAATTTTAATTACTGAAGTCGTTTAGCTCAGAAATAGAAGCGCCAAAAACATATATTTTGTCATAGTCAACGACACTCATTAGCTTTATGGAGATATCTTATTAAGAATTTAAAGGTACGTATATCACATCATTGTGCTGAATGCCCTCCCCACTGCTAAAGAAATACCATTTTTAGGTTAACCAAGCCTAGTTTGAGATAGAAGAAGCCTTCTTGGTGCCTAATATTTTCTCAGAAGAAAAAATTGTGTCCCCTCCCCACAAATTACGTCTGGCTATTTGCATATACACTATTATTCTCTGTATTTTCAAAAACAAGTGGACCTAATGCATTATTTACAGAGCTACTTTCTATAGTTTTCAATAATCTTAGCTTAATTATATCTGTTCTCTTGTAAACATATTATTAAATGTCATTTATAAATGATTTTTATTTTCAAGCTACATAGTGTCAAAGGTGAATGTCATTGCCCTATAGCAAATATTTCGTAGAAATGAAATTTTAAAAATAATAAGTCTTTAAATTTTCTAATCTGCATATCTCATAATAGCACAAAAAAACTGTCACATATTATTTTTTGCTAGGTTAGTTCATTTATTCTTTAAACATTTATAACTTGAAAAAAAATTCACAGCGAAAATGTTTTATATGACAGTGTGGAAGATAGTGAACTAGAAAACTATCTGAAGAAAATGTCCAAGAAATCAAGCCTGAAATGAAAAAAGTCAATTCAAAGTTCTAGATAAACAGCCACAATATCAAAATTGAAAGAAAAACTAGAAATTATAGTCTTGCATAATATAATATTTTTTTATTTTCTCTACTGCGTACATTCCACCCAAAAATTTGATGCCGATATTTCATTTCAAATATATATTTAGAGGTTTCTTGTATAATAGGAACTTCTTAACACAAAAATTTACATGTGCACATAAACATACAATGCTTTGATGAACAATCCAAAGCAAGAATAAAATTCGTATATCAATATTATTCTTCATAATACTTACTATGTTGTACCTCAGTTTCATTTTATTGTTTCTATGCAGTTTTTGTAAAAGTTCCATATGTGCGCACGCGCGTTGTAGTGTGTGTGTGTGTGTGTGTGTGTGTGTGTGTGTGTGTGTGAACAGCATAACTTGCCAACAAAAATGCCGTTAAATGGCAAAATTTAGCATCTTCCAAAGATGCAACATGAAGATTTTCAGCAAATGTCCCCCTCCCCCATGCTAAGCTATTTTTATATGGAAATGTTTTTAAAATGTAATTTTCTCAAAAATGGCTCGAATAATTTTGATACTTTGATTAAAATACCATATGAATAACATATTTTATAGCAAATTATATGTATAATTTAATTTTTGAGAACAGAACTCTAAACTCATCTGCAGTCTACATAGATTGATGTCATTAGTACTTTAAGTCCATAGTTTATTATTGGGTCAATTGATCAATTATTGTGAGTAAATGGTTTCTTCCAACTAGCCGTGTTTAGGATAGGAGTTGGGTAAATTATGAAGCCCGGGACTTAAAAGTACTTACGACACTGTAAATCACCATTGGGGTATGTAGTTTACCGAAAAATTTTCAAGTCTTTTGGAGAATTTAATACTGTTTTGGTATGTTGCCATAACAGCTAAGTGGTTAGAGTAATTGAACGGAAACGTGGCTATTCCCAGAAAATAATATATATATACTGTACCTTCTGTACCTACTATGTATATTGAACCTACACTCTAGAGAAAGTGACAAAGGGAAGAAAACACGGAATCACGGAAAGGCAGACAGAAAAATAAAACTCAGAAGTCACAAGAGAACTCTTTCGTTGTAGAGTTTTAGACAGAAAAGGAACGTGGGTATTAGACACGATGTAGATTGAGAGACGTGTGGGTATAATGATGGCAAATGGTAGGATGTGGAAAGAATATTTGGATAGAACTGCTGACATGGCTATGGCGTACGTCCGTAAAAGAAGTGGCATATTGGAGGAAGAACTGGGTGCAGGAATGGGGTCAATCTAATTTTTAAAGTGAAGTGGAATGTATAAATCTAATACTATACATTCATATAAATGTTTCTGCCAATTTTAGATTTACACATTATTCGTAGGCTATAGACGTGTATGGTATAACTAATTTCAGATCGGAAATGTATGGTCCAGTGCTAAATAGTTGAGAGTATAAGATGTTAAACATATTGGCTTCAAATACAGATAAGTCGATGTTAAGTCAAAGTCAGAAAATAACCTGGCTTAGAATGTCTTAAAAACTAGTAAGCGAGTTTAGAAATATAGATTTTCAGCAATTAGTTATTCACTTTCTCAAGATTTCTTTCAAATCTGCAATATATAACTTGATGGTGCAACACTGTTCATTGATTAATTTCTTCTTGCGTTATGTAGCCTACACTAGAGTCATTTATTTAATTACTCCCGTGACTAAATGTGTAACGTCAAAGGCTGATGACCCGAAGGTAATACGTGCGTTTTCCTTTTTTCTTTTAAGTGCATACGAAGAAGGGCTGATTGGTGGAGAGATTCGAACTTGAAAATAAATACTGCCTATTGTGCGAAAGTAATGTCACTATTATTGCACCAGAAAGGTATGCAACATAATACACAAGTATTTCAACATTTTTCTTGAAAATTCCACAAGCTAAACTACCTTTTAATGACACATTTTTCAAAGGTTTGATTTCAAAAGATTTTGATTCAAATACCGAATATTAAATATATTTACATCACAATAAAATATATATTTTGAATTTACATGGAGTTGCCTCTAAAGTGTTCTTCATCTTGAATGACTTTTACATAACTGGTAAATTGTAAGAGATAGAAAATCTGATGTGTTCCATTCACATGACTTTCTCTACATATCTATAATAACTTATTGTTAAAAAGATTATTCCTCTATATACTTCATGCTAATCGAGATAAACATTATCAGAAATTGTTTTATTGCTTGCTTCGTTATAAGTAAACGGGAAATAAGGTAGTACACTAGGCTAAAGCGATTGTCAACTCTTTTAAAAGATTATTGTTATGTGGTTGAAATGTGTTTCTTTGCATGGCCAGGAGTTGATAAATTCCCGTATGAAAAAATTGTTAATATTTTAAAACTGATACCAATAACAAAGAATATCTCCAAAATAAGTAACTACAAAAATGTATGTTTTAACGAACTCCGTTTTTTCTGTAGTGAGATTTTCTCTATCGCTTACGATTAACCAGATATGCAAAAGTCATCCAGAATAAAGTGGGCTTCAGAAGCTATTTCCAGAAAATTCAAAATATACATTTTATTTATCATGCAAATAACAAAATCGTTATAGCAGTTTTGATAAGAATCAAAATGTTCTAACTGTCCGACTTTTCGTTGTTTAGTTATCGTGTTTAAAGACACACTGATACATCGACACACATACACGCATGGGCCTTTTTCTAATATTCTACAGGGGACTCCAAAACGTGTATTGTCGTTGAAATCTTGGCATAGAATTTTTATTAGAGTACAATACCTTCTATCTACTAAATAGAGAAAGTAAAAAAGCCTACTATACAAAAATGTAGATCTCTTCAAAACAAACAGTTTATATTCTGGACATTTTGTGCTGAAGACAGCCATTTCCTAGGTATTCTTTTTCATTGGTTTCAACTTTGCAATACTAAGCTTTTCTTAAATGGGAAGAATTATTCGATTTATTTATGCTAACCAAACAAAGAGAACAGGGCTTTAATGTCATTACCTTAGTTACCAGCTTTAAACAAGTATATTCCCTTATTTCTACAACGAACTAATTAATAAAATTATTTCTGTTAATATTTAGCTTGATTAGCATGGAGTAAATAGAAGAATTAACTTTTGAAAGCATTTTTGCAGAATATATAGGAAACGTCATGTGAATGGAGTACAAAGGATACTTTTTGCTTCATAGTCGAGATACACACATATAGTAATAATAATAATAATAATAATAATAATAATAACAATAATAATAAAAAGTATGTTAAAATAATGCAATATATTATTCAAACCCTGGGGAGGACGATGGACTTCTTCGGACGTAAAAATCCTTAGCAGGCTTACTTCGGATGGGAAGTAAAGCCACTGGTCCCGTGTCGCAGATTTACGGCACGTAAAAGAACCTCAAGCCTGATAGAGAGGTCTCTGAGTAAAATTAAGAGATCTTTCACGCCCAGTATAGAATGAGATGCTCAGAACCAAAATCAGTTAAAGAGCGTCCATAAATAAAATTGCATTTCTAATGTTGTAATATATTAAAATAATAATAAAAGTAATCTATGTTTTAGATAATCATAAATGTACTGAAAATATTGGTATTTTAATTTTCAGTTCATTTTGTAACCTCCCGTTATTTGTAGGACTAACACTCCCCAGGATTTGCAAGCCAATGCGTAGGGGTCAGAAGCCTGTCGGGGAGCCAACAGCACGAAACCAAAGATGAAGAGCCTGTTACGAGGGGTCAGCCCGTAGCCAGGCATAACATGAGGAGGTGGATGATATGTAAGCTAAATGGATGATAGGAAAGATGTTGATGGAGTAATAGGTAGAATGAGTAGAGAGGAAACCAAAGGTCTCGGAGAAAAATCGTAGCTTCGTCTACCACAAATCCCACATGCGGGCGCTTAGGAACTCGGACCGCCTAGATGGGAGGAGAGCGGTCTAGGCACTCAACCACGGCGCTATGTGTTATTTTAATAAAAGTTAAAACTGTTCTAATATATGAATGGAAGTTTGAAAAATCATGCTTACAAATTAAAAGTAAAAGCAAATAATTTAAATCACTATATAAAAATATAATTCCTAATAACGACAATATATTTTTAAGATAGAATCTCTTGAGCTAGGCGTGTGTTAGCAGGAAAGTATAGTGGGATGCGATAAGATTTTGGGCTGCTAAGGTTGGCAGCTCCCCCATTCAGCGCCCTATATCGAATGAACCTAACATACGGGTTTCGTCAAGAGCATCATTGATATCCGATACAATGAGGTAGCCCCTCAATACCACAGCAAGACAAACAATACAATCTCCCATCTCACCAATCACAACAAACCAGAGGAGATCCAATTTCAGCTTGGACGATTTCAAAGGGACTGGAATCAAAGGAAACGAGTTTTCCGATTGTCTGTTAGATATTGTATGGCTCCCGAGGACCACAGGTACGTTAATTTGTTTCAAGAAAACGCAATATGATAAAAGGATATCCTCCCCCTTTCCTCCTCATTATTGCAGTTCACTGCAATCATTAGAAATCTTATCTCCATGTAAAACATTTTCTTTTGTATAGATGTAAACATCATCTCCATCATTACCTTCGTTTTCTTGCAGGTCTTATGCCCTGGGGTCAACTTTTCCTCTCCGTAAGACACTGATCAGAGTGCCTTTGTTAAAACATTCACCCTCGAAACATGTCTACATCAGATCACTGTCTTGGTGCGCCGTACACGAGAAACAACTCACTGTTTTATGCTTCAGTATTTTATTTTGAAATATTTACTGATTTAATTCGTACCATGATAACACTTTATGAACAGTTATTTTGTTTAGATAGTTTTATTTGATTGACTGTGCATCTGCGAGTTAATTATTAACACATATTTAAAAATGTTATATAACTTTTGTTGTAATAATTCCTCATGGTTTATGTTTTTCTGGTTTATTTTGTTTAACAAATATTAGTTAGAACCTTCATGCAGAAGAAGATTGTTAATAAAGGATTATTAAATGTAATACCAAGAACGGCATTATGCATATTACTTTCTCTAGACGGTATGTATAAAGTACATAGTGAATAGAGAAGGTATTGTAATCCACTCAAAAAGCAATGTCCTAAATAGGTGCTTAGTTTAATATCTCCCAAGCTTACGACACGGATATTTTCAAGAAAATCCTCCAACTCAACTACCATTTACATGGAAAAATTTTTGGAAATTTTTGATTTTCTCAAAAATGGCTCTAACGGTTTTGATTAAAATGACCTATATTAAAGATATTTAGATCACAAATAGTAAGTATATCTTGAATTTTCTGGGAATAGCCTTTGAATACCACAGAATCCGAGTTCTGCTAAATTTTGCATAACTGGTAAATCGTAAGAGATAGACGAAAATTATTACACAGAAAATATTCATATTCTTAAAATATGTAATTTATATCCTTACTTTATTATGTAGAGTTAACATTTTCCTGGATATTGTAATTCATGTCACTTTCAAACTACGTAGATTTTCTTCTCAAACGATGTCACTGTTCCTTTCATCTCTCTTGTTTTCTTATGGCCATACAAAGCGAACCGAATTCCAATTTTACTCACAGTGTCCAGATTTCGAAACCTTGAACATCGATTTGGATTAGATATTCCCTTATTTCCCTTCTAGCTATAAGGAAGCAAGTAATAAGACTAACCCTGCTAATGTTTGTCTCGATTAGCATGTTGTAAGAGTAGTTTGTGTGTGGAACAGCTAGAGAAAGTCATGTGAATGGAACACAACAGATATGTTAAAAGGTCGGTATTATCCCTAAAAGATAAAATATATGTAAATCCAAAGAATAAATTCAAATTTAAAGTACTGCAAAAGAACCTTAGTATTAATTTATGACAATTTCCACTATTAGTCTTCTTTTAAGTATTCTATGTTCGCTGATATTTTACGATGCTCTCTTATTTCTCCAGTTTATAGTGTTTTGTCATGGCTTGCCTAGGAAATGTGTTATGGAACAGACATAATGGACACGCAGATAATCCTTGTTTTTATCCGTATCAATGCAGATTTTTATCTCCTAGTACGTATCTTGTTTGCCGTGCTATAAAAAGAGCTTCTATTCATGTAATGATTTTTTAACTGTTGAATATTCATTGGCCGATGTGTAATCAATTTTTCATTGTGTATGCATAATGATGAGCTGCTATTTAACGACGAACTTTCCCAATCTCGTTGCAATCAGGCAGAATCTAAAATACTTGTCTCTAACAGTAAACTGTGGAAACAGAAAAAACAGCAAAAACACCGTGAAACAATAAGTAATGAATATATTAAAGATAGCTGTTCATACCAAAAACTCCCTGTGATGAATGCAACTATCAGAGAGTAATTTCTAGTTCTAAAGAATATTTATTAAATTTACAAATCTTAACTAAAATTCATTTGACATAATTGTTTATACAAAAATAACCCTATTTACAATATTATCATAATAATTCTATAACTTAGTGTAACTTAACACTATGAAGCTTTCAAAAAATGTTTAATTAATATTAATCTGGGAAATGTTCTCATCCTAAAGCGGAGATATCAATTAAAATTCAATATATTACAAAAAACTTGGATATATTTTACACATAATATGGTATATTTGTGCTATAAATTTAAATAAACTTAGTACATATAGAAATATTAATATAGACATTAACATTCTATTGCAGTGTTCCTTTAGTACAATATGTATTTATCCCGCGACCACGCCGAGATAACAACTGATATTTTCCTATTACTGATGCCGATAGAGGTGAAGATGAACAACACTAATAAAATCTATTCCTGAGACCCCACTCGCTCATATCGCCCTGTCTCAACCTACAAGGAAGTATGTCATAAAACAACTTTTACAAATATTTATCTCGGTTAGCTTTTTAAGAGTATTATTCTTGCAAATAGACGTGAGCAGTCAAGTTGTGCAGTACAAGGAGTAGGGGGAAAGAGGCGGTGACCGGAAGCGATAGCCATATGTATGTAAACGCACGAAGATATCGGCTGCCGGCCGACTGCAGCAATCAGATCATGCCACTGCGCATCATGTTTGCACGGATAATACCTGTTGCAATAGAAAGAAAAAGTTGTGGGGATGTAGCACATAAGGTATTATATACACTTCATATTAATAGAAAAGCACTTTGCAAAAAGAGGCTTAAATATACATTTCGTTGTAAGTGCAAGAAGTATACGATGGTGAATTGAAAATGCATGTTTACTATTTGAAGGACATCACAAAACAAAAGAATCTTGACTGGTGAATTCAATAATGATATTAAATAATATGAAACAAATATATGTTCCATTGACATTTCTTTCTGTACATCTCAGTATAACTCATTGTTAAAAAGCTTAATCTTCTATCTACCTCATGCTAATCTAGATAAGCATTAGTTGAAGTGTTTTTATCAGATAGTCCCTTTAAGTAAAAGGAAAATAAGGGACTGCTCTAGGATAAAGTGATAGTTAAAGATTTTAAAATATGGTTGCTATGTGATTAAAATTTCTTTCCCTGCATAGCCAGGAGTTGACAAATTCCGTAAGAGAAACTTTTGAGTATTTTAAAACTAAAAATAATAACGAGAAATATCATGGAAATGATCAACTCCACGAAAAAAGTATACGACATAAACTGTGTGTTATAACGATATCTACATTTTTTTTAATATTACGTTTTTGTCTATCTGTTACGGTTTATAAGTTTTGTAAAAGTCATCCAGAATGAAGAGGTCTTCATAGGATATTCCAAGAAAATTCAAGATATGGCTTTCTAAATTTTTTTTCATTTAAATACTAACGATTTTGAGTCATTGTATTCGCAGACACCTTTTTCTAAAAGTTTTGAATATGAAACTCTATAACGTGTACTTCTCGGTATCGAATTTTTGGATGGAGTGCAATACCTTCAAACCCGCAGGACGATGGTAAAAATCCTTAGCATGGATTATTTCGGAAGGAAGGGAAGTAATGCCGTTGGTCCCGTGTTGTAGATTTACGGCACGTAAAAGAACCTCAAGCCTGATAGAAAGGCTTCTGAGCAAAATTAAGCGGTCTTTCACACCCAATTTAGAATGGGACGCTGAGAACCACAGTAGTTGTATCAAGTATACAAAATACACAACGTTGATCAAGCCATTCATAGAAAATTCAAGTTATGAATATTATTAGTAATTCAAATACTTTAATATTTGGTTGTTAATCAAATAGTTATTTTTCATAGAAAATACAAATAAAAATGCTTCAGTTAAAAGTTAGTTTAGTGTGGGAGATTTCCATGTCACATCTTTGTCACATGCTGAACTTAAGTAATGTATAAGTTACTCACCTTTTACTTACTTTCACACACAAATACATATGGAAATCGTTTCTCTAACATACCTTTTTTTTATTTCAGGTGACCTCACAAGATGATTTTAATGAAACTTTGGTATAGACATTTTTTGTAAAAGTCAATACTTCACTTATCGATCACTGATGTGTGCTAGTAAAATCATAAATTGTACACTTTAAATGTACAAGTGTAGATCAAAATATTTACATATATTTGCTCATAAAAGACTTGTCAGTGTTTAAACACATGTTTAGTTCTTTTTCTTACAGAAATATTGATCCTAAAGTGAAAAAAAGAAATTCCCTTAGAGCTAAAGACCGAAGTTGCCCATATTTCGACTACTACTGATCATGATCAGATACCTGAATGTATACTTCACCCACCAATTGTGAAATAGAAAGCTCTAACAACGGTCACAAAGTTTTATTGATAAACAAGTAAATAAAACTGATTCAATGTTAATAACCAGGATTCATAAGTAAGCTCATTTGCATTTGCACACCTGACTTGTGCACATCGACGAAACATTCATCAAGAGAAAAATGTTGATACAGCACCCAATTTATAATGTTAAATGGAAACGTTTTATATAGATTTTCTCTTGAAGAATTAATTTAAACTCTTCACGCATGCTCGCTGATTGAACCAACATACGAAATGACAATATATTTCTATATCGACGACACTTCGAAGCTATTGAGGTATGCAGACGTAAAATACTTGAGGCACGGATGCAGACGCTAGATGCTTCCAAGAGAATTGGGCATTCGGGGCGGTTTAGGGTTGAACTGCTGCCGTATAAGACTTCTCAACATGTAAATGAAATCCAACTCCAGCGCGCTTACAGCTGCCAGCATCACAAAAAGATTTTATTACCACCTTTACGGCTTCTTGCGGTTTTTACTTAACCGTATTTTATTCCACTGGTCTCCGGGGAAACCACGTTGCCCCTAGCAAGAACCTTCAGGTCAGGTTAACACAGTTCCTTGAATAGAATGACAGGCCAGCTATTCCTTTTCAGGCTTAAGTTTACCACCTCTAGGCCTAAATTCAGACACCAAAACATTCAGTCAACTCCTTTTGTAAGTTAATGGCAAAGACGTGAGAATGGCAATATCGTATGATATTCAATGGATAAAAATGAATACAAAGCATGTCTAGGTATTTATTATTTTCATACGTAATCCGAATTTGGTACTTTAGTTTGTCTCCATTAGAGTCATTTGCAGCTACTTATGGTCTGTTATATGCTTTTAGGCCCCTTAAGCCAGATAGTCAGGCCCAAGGGGGGACATAAGCCGCTAAGTGTAGGCGAAGGATGTTTTTATAGCGAATTTCAAATCTGAATATATTTCAACATTCTCAAACATGGATCGCCTGTGGTAGTGTCACCCATATCTATAATGATCTCTTTGGTGACGATTAATGTAGTTTAAATTATTAAGATACGAGAGCATTCTGTTCTGATTTAATCCTACAGCGGGTCTCTAATTAAAATAGGAACAGAGTATTACACAATTACAAATCCAGTTATTGGCGGATATTGGTAAGAGAAATAGAAATTTTAATTATTTGTGAATCTAAAAGGTGAAACAATAAAAGATCAGTAATTGAAACTGTAAACATGTTAACTTTCTCCGTGTGTTTATAATGTTCTTGTATATCATCTCTAGTACAACCCCATCCCGATGAGCGCGATTTCTTTACCGTTTACGCTGATATGCAAGAGAAGAACGAAGGTCCCTTTCACTTACAACTCACTGACCGGCGTATGCAGAACCAGAGTTCTGCAATTTTTATAACGCAAGAAGGGTTATCTGTACACGCGAAATACGGCGCTGTTATAACAAATTAGTCTTAAAAAGTTTATTATTTTACCTATTTCATGTTAGATGATGTAAACATATTACTTAGTTCCTTATTAGTAGAAGGGAAATATGGAAATGCAATAGGCTAGAGTGATATTCAAATATTTTAAAACCCCGTTGCTTTGTGATTAAAATTCATTCGCTTTGCCTGGTTAAGAGTTGCAAAATTCTCATTCAAATTAAGTAGATATTTGAAGGTTGAAACCAATAAAAAGGAATGTCTCGGAGATGGATAACTCCACAAAGAAAACAAAAAAACAAAAAAAATTGTATATGAAATAAATGTCATGTTTCAAATAAGTTCTACATATTTTGTGTACTATTTTTTGTGTATCTCTTACGGTTTACCCGTTATGCTAAAGTCATTCAGAATGAAGAGGGTTTCAGAGACCCTTCCCAGAAAATTTAATATATACCTTTGATTTGTTATTTAGGTCTCATTGATATTTTAATCAACACCTTAGAGCCATTTTTTAGAAAATCATTTTTCTTTCACGTAAAGGATATGGGGATTTTCTTAGAAATCTTCGATTGCACCCTTAGAAGATACTGACTTTAAATATCAAGTTTGGTATTTAATCGACTTTTCGTTTTTGAGTTATTGTGTTTACAGACCCACAACATAGAACATATTTACATACACATACGCTCGCGAACCTTTCATTAAAATTACTTATATAGCTAGATCTATATACCTATATAAGTATATATAGTTATATATAATCTAATAAATTTCAAAATCTATCTTCTCTTTCTATATGGAATTTATATTTGATATAACTAGATATGGATATATTTATATAATTAGACAACAAAGAACAACACTACGCGAATGTACAGTGATCGAGTAACGTCATATACGACGTTGCACTGTATTTATTTATCAAATTATTTGAAAGATTTAAACTTATGTGTTGAACCGAGGAGAAATCCTCTGGTGTCTTTTTCTGCATACGCCTCGCTGTTCGCGGGACTGTACTGGGTGTTACAGCTATCAGTTTGGTGACTTTCTGGAGAAGCTGTTGGATATATTGACGTTTGGAGATCAACTCCAAAAATCTCCGTGATTGCTTTTCCGAAGGGTGTAGACTAACAGGACCACTCAAACGAGCTCCTTATATTCTCCTAATTTGTTCAAAAGGTTTTCTAATTTTGTTGAGTATGACAGTCTTAGACCAGCTGAATCATCGTCTCTCCTCTCAAATTTGGTGTTTCCAGACAGAGCAACCGGCTAGAGATCGGGAGATCCGTGGCTCAAATCCCGGCTTTGGCATTGAATTTTTCAGTCTGACTGCCTATTAAAAACAAAGAGTACTTCCTTAGCTGCTATGTCACATTTAATATCAAAGCTCCTTTGTTGGATATCTAAGGTTTTATTTACAAGGCGGAGCTGCTGTAGGTGGGCATGCGCATATTGGAGTTTTTCTTGGTGCCCTCTTTAAGGAAATATGTGTACTACGTGGCGATGGTGATTTACCATCTGGAGACTCTTAAGACCTCTGACTCTATCTATCCAATAGTCTTATTGCTTCTAGTTTCTTTAGTTTAAGACTTTCCTTTAGCCTGTGTATTGGATAAATACAAATATGCTCAAGCCATGATTTAGTTTTTGCGCTCCAATAGAGTTTCCGTTTTCTCTCTATGGATTCTTCCGTAATGCTTTTAGTGATCAAATATTAACAAAACTAAAAGCAAAGTGAAGCTTCCGATTTCGTTTTTATTTCTTCCTACGACTTTAATCATTGATATAGTGCTATTGTAAGATTTGGGACAACGCATTCCTTGTTGAATTGCTTTTAAAGATATTAAATTTCGGTACGCTTATCCAGCCTCTGTAGTGTGAGAGTTGTGTGTCTGCCTCACATTCAAGAGATCCCGAGTTCGAAACTCGGTTAGGGTGAGTTATTTAGGTAAGTGTTACTCCGAGGTTTTCCCTTATCCTGGGAATTTGAACGTCAAGTAAATTTAAGCTCTATTGATCCTGGGCTCATTTCATCGATTTAATTAATCGTCCCCTATGACCTACCAAGTTAAAAGTATTAAGTCAAAACAAAGAATATATATATATTATTTATTATTAAACTGCTATAAAGTAACTACAGTGTGAGATGCGTTATAAATTACAAACAGGGTTAATTCAAAATCTTCTCGGGCTTCTAACCAGGTAAAAACTTGGCTTGGTACCAACGTTTCGAAGAAGTGCATATTCCTCGTTTTCAGGGTGAACTGATGGATTGAGCTTGCGGAGACTGGTATTTATTAGAGCTGCAATGAAGCTAACATCTGATTGGTTTATGTGATATTATGGTTTTTTTCTCATTGATGATGGGGGAAAGGCAACTGACGCCCTAACCTCAGGTAAGCCTGGGAGTGTGAGACTCCCCATCCTGGACTCGAACCAGGGTGGCACTACTCACAAAAAAAACACCGAAAGTAAGAGGCCTATGCCTCTCTGTTGCAGTACCGCATAAAGCACCTGCGCATTTCTGATGATGATGATGATGATGATGAATGCTGCCTGTCAGTGCCAGTAACAGCGTGCGATTCTATGGTTAGCCAGTGGACACACATGACTTACGCTCTGAGTGCCCCTCTGGAGAAGTGATTGGTGAAAATGAGTGGTTATTTCCTGTGATTATTTCTCAGTGACCTGAGAGCCTCTTGCGGTGTCCTTGGAGTTATTGTATATGATGTGCGGTTCTTGAATAGAGCCCCCTCAGCGAATTGGAGCTGCTGATATTCGTGGTGCTGCTGTAGCTGCGCTTGGACGCTGGCTATCCGGTTGGACAGCTCAGCGGTAGAGGACTGTAGAGTGGAGATGGCGGCGGTGGTGGCAGCTTGTAGGTCCTGCAGCTTCTCGGTGATGACGCTGGTGAAAGCCTCTTCCAACGCGACGGTGGTGGTGAGCAGATGCCGGGTGGACAGGTCCCGAGGGACCCCCCGTACCAAGGCACTGAACCGGGGTGGCGGTGTGAAGCTCGGCGGAGACGGTGATGTTGGGCTCGGCAACTGCGGTCGCGGCGAAGCTGTGCTGGCTGCTGGCGGCGAAATGAAGTTTGCCTCAGCCGGCGGAGACGGAGGCACTGCATCCTCGGCGACTGCCGGGGGAGTAGCGATGATTGCTGCCGTAGCAGCGGCGGTTCGGCGCTGTCTCTTCTTCACCATGATGTGTCGAGAGAAGTTTTTTTTTTTTTTTTTACTGTGAAGGGGGAAAATGCATCACGCATTCAACCCCCAGCCGAAGTGCAATGGCTGGGAGGATATGTGGAACTCTCCGCTTCCTCATGCGGCTTACCCACTAAAAAACCCCTCCACGTTATAACAGTAGTTTGTTGTGAATTTCGTGGTTTAGCGTGGGCCCGCTAATGCACCCGCGTTAGTAGAAGAAAGATAGGAAGCTGCCGCACGTTGTTATTTCTAGGCTGACAGCCATGGAACCTGACTGCAGCCTAGGGAATGGAGGTGATATTAGAAAGGAAATAAAAGGTGGAAATTGAGGAGAGAATAGGACGTAGAACTTACGGATTCCTTCTGCTTCTGTAGTGCTCAGCATGACTCCCAGTCATCTTCCAGTTGGTTGACGATCAGTTATCCGCTGGCCGCGGCTGACCTTCAGTCTGGACAGGAGGAAGAGTGGTGTTGGGCTGCTGACGTCTTGACTGGAATAGCTCAGCAGAGTAAGCAGCTTGCTGCAGGAGAACCTGCCTCAGCGGCTGCGTGAGGGCGTTGATCCTGGTGGACAGGTCGGCGGCTGTAGTCTGCTGGATGGTGAATGCTGCGGCGTTAGAAACTTGCAATTCCTGCAGTTTCTGTGTGAGGATGCTGCAGGTCTCTTCCAGGGCAGCTAGTCGAGCGCCGACGTTCAGGATCTCCGCGTGCCCTCAAGCAAAAAGGCCACCGCGACTGCACGGCGGTGAGCAGATGCCGGGAGAAAAGGTCCCGAGGGACCCCGTACCTCGGCACTGAACCAGGGTGGCGGCCAGCTGCGAAGCAGGGCTTGCTGCAGCCGGTGGCGTCGGAGATGCTGCCTCCTCGGCGGCTGCCGGGGGAAGAGGCGATTGTTGCTGCCTTAGCAGCGGCGGCTCTGCGGGGTCTCTTCTTTTCCATGTGTACAGCTCGAAGATCGAGCTCCGAATGCGTTATTAAGATGACTGAGATATGGGCACAGACTTCGTAGAAAATTATTTATAATACCAGGCCATAATATCACACGAACTAATCAGATGTTAGCTTCATTCCAGCTCTTATAAATACCAGTCTGCGCAAGTTCAATCCATCAGTTCACTCTGAAGACGAGGAAGATGCACTTCCTCGAAACGTTATCAAGCCAAGTTTTTTCCTGGTTAGAAGCCCGAGAAGATTTTGAATTAATACGCCGCCAGGAAAGCTTCAGTTCTTATTTTACAAATAGGGTGAATTTGTATACTTTCTCCAGAATTGTGACAACCAAAGGCTCTCAGCTAGAAATATAAAATAAATATAGCACAAATCATGAACAAATTTAACGTATCAAACATATGCTAGGATAAATTAGAATCTTTCAAACAATTAGGCAAAGTGTGAAACTGTAAGTAGAGACGTTTAGTGCATTAAACTTTTTACGCTGTTTACCCTTCTCTTATGGAAAACCTACCAAACCAGTGCCTGGGGCCAGAGCTCTGTTGAGCAGATGGACTCGGAATCAGAACGAGAAGCTAGGATTCAATCTGATGTCTAGAATGCGAGTGAGGAAGAAAATGATGAAAGGAGAGCTATTAACGAGCGATTCTTGAAGAGAGTTGTTGGAATTGATGCCTGTGGGAAACCGGAAATCCGGAGAAAACACGTTCACACTCTGCCTACTACAAATCTATATGCGGTCCGAGGGACTGAACTCGGGCCATCTTGGTGAGAGGCAATTGATTTAGCCGTGGTCGAACGCGGCCGAAATTAAACAAATTTTCTTATAGACCTATATTCGACAATTTTATTGTCCAGTATAAACTCTTTAACTTATAATAAGCAATAAATGTTCCCGCTTATCGCTGATGTGGGCGGTAACCGGAGAGCCTGGATAAACACCTGTCCAGACGCCGCTTCCTTCATCGCAAATCCCAGAGGACTCCTAGGATCGAATTCGGGCATGTTCGATCCTACCTGCTTAATAATGGAATGCTATTTGTAACATAACCTTGTGACAAGGTCAGAAGCGTGACAATGCTACCCTGCTTATCACACATCATCGTGTTGTCATTGTGGATGCCTCCCACCTGCATACCTCCACCCTTAACCAACTATTACAAACCGAAGGCATTTACTTTCTCTACAAGTATTGCGCACTAGTATATAGAGATGGTAGAATATCTTAGGCTATTTTCACGGCCAGTCGTTATACTTAAAAACTGTATTTTCTAGGCTGTTGTGCAGTGGCCGTAGGTTAAAATGTGCACCATACGTTTCGCCGACTTCTACGGTCAGCATCTTCAGTGGCAGTCAGTGTAAATGCGATGCTGGAGAGGAATGCAAGTTATTTATTTTCATCATTTAGGAAGGGGGGGGAGTGATAGGTAACGTAGATGTGTGTCCAGCCGGTGTATGAAGATCAACCAGCTGTTTGTTTACTAATACCGGTTTCCAGGTCATACTTATCCGGTAACCGCCGTCTTTATTTGTTATTTGGATGCTGTACCATTTCAAATGCTTCTCTCCTGAGAAAATTAAGATATCCTCTTGTTTTTGCCAACACCACCGTGTCTTGAAATTTGATTCAATGGCCCTCTGTGTTGTATTCCATCCAATAACTCGATGTCGATATTTCGCCGGAAAAATATGTCTTGAAGAAGTCCCCTGAATCCAAAAAAATTAGCATTTTAGAGACCGTTAAATTCATAACTTGGCTTTTAAATTTAGCATCTAGAAATTTATTGCACAAACATGTGAATCTCGTTAAAACATACCATTTTTGTTGTAAAGTTGACCATTTCCGAGATATTCCTTGTTGTTGGTTTCAATTTTAAACTACATAATTTTTCTGTACTGCTTTCATTCCTTGTTTCTTTTGTTTTACTAGCAATGCAAAGCGAACAGAAAAATGTTCACACATCGACCAGTTTTTATTAAAGATTCTACTAGCGCTTTAGGTTAGTGCATTTCCTTATTTCTCTTCTACTTACAAGGGAGCAAGCTATTAGACAATTTATCCCGATTGGCATTGTGTATATATAAGATAATATTCTGTAGGAATGGTGCTTCAATATTTTTATTTGTATTTATTTCCACATTGGACAAAACGAAAAGAATTAACAAACTGTTAATCTCGTAGAAAAGAAATATAAAAATGTGATGTGTTCCATTCACATGACTTTCTGTATATCTCTGGGACAGAGTATTGTTAAAAAGCTTATGCTTCTATTTATTACATGTTAATTGAGAAAAATTAGCAGAAATAGTCTTATTCCTTGCTTCCTTGTAAATAGAATCGAAATAAAGGAGTACGGCAGGTTAAAGTGATAGTCAAATCTGGTTTCTAAGGGACTGAAGTTTCTTTGTTTGTGTGGACAGGAGTTAACAAATTCCTGTATGAGAAAAGTATAAGCTTTTTAAAGCTAAAACCAATAACAAGGAATATCTCAAAACCGATCAACTACATGAAAAAATGTATACAACATAAATTATATTTTGTCGTGATCTACACTTTTTCTGTAGTAAGTTTTTGTCTATCTCTTACGGTTTACCAGCTATGGAAAATTCAATAAAAATCATCTAGAATAAAGAGGTATTTTAAGGCTATTCCCAGAAAATTCAAGATATACATTTTATTTGACAAGTTAAATATTAAATTAGAGATTTTAATTAAAATCGTTAGAGCCATTTTTGAGAAAATCAAAACGTTCGAATTTTTTTTGCACGTAAAGGGTAGTTTGGGTAGGGAGATTTTCTTGAAAAGCTTAGTGTCGCATCCTTGGAATATAACAAACTTAAATACAAAGTTTGGTTTTTAACCTCTTTTTGTTTATGAGCTATGCTGCCCACAGACACACACACGGATATTTTTTTTAAAATGTTTATTTTGGAATTTCTTATCGAATTTTTGGATGCAATACAATACCTTCTCTATACTCTACTGTATAGAGAAAGTAAAAAGGGCATAAATATATTCAAATTTCTTAAAGAAGCTACTTCTAAAATTATATCCTTAGAATAAATACTTTGTTTGCAGAACAAATAGAGGGAGTTGTTTGAATGGAACGCATCGGATTCTTTTTAGCCTTTCCTAATATTGGTTTGTGTTGGAGTATAGAGGTTTCTAAGCAGAAGTTTTCCCATAATACGCCCGGAGTCTGACACTAACTTACCCAACATCCTGTATGCTTGACTTTTCCAAAAAGAGATGAGATCATGACAGGTCTGCAGGTCTTGCATTTCTATTACCTCTGTGCATGTTTGCAACCATCATGCGCTTGTTTTCCCCCTACGTGTTTAACACTCCATGCACATTTATCATGTAATAAGATGCATGCTTTACATAAATATGAATATGTTCATATGCAGTGACGCATTTCAACGACGTGATATTCAAATGAGGTAGAAAATAAAGTTGGCAGGAATGACAGGCATTTTCATGACGTTGCAATGTCGCGTTGGTCGAGCGGATACTTGCACAGTAGTTTGTTCTCTCTAAAGAGATTTCCATTACTGAAGTTGCATTGGTAATTAATTTAAAAGTTTCTGTTTCAGAACTTAAACTGCTTTTCCGTTAAGTGTGACGGCAGGTGTTTAATTGCTCTTGCACAGTTAATCGAGCATTTAACTGACGTTTCTCTACCTTCATGGAAGTTTCTGAAACCATAGTTTTCGGCAAGAGCTTCGTCTAGAGTGTTGCCACTATTATTTGTGTTACTATTATTATATGTTTATTATTACTTTTATTTATTGCAATTTAACGTCCTTTAATCTGTTTGGTCATATCTAACAACGAATGAAATTGGTAAATGATGCTAAAAATGACCTCTGGGATATGGACTTAAAGTTACTCGACGTTTGTCTTCTCAGGAAAACCTGGAACAAAACCTTTATGCAGGTAACTACTCTAAGCACGCAACCCCCATACTACAAATAACATTATTATTATTATTATTATTATTATTATTGTTATTATTTTCATTAGTAGTAGTATTTCGTTTCTGATTAACTAAGGGCATTTTTCATATACTGTGCCACGTGGCCCAACTACCCGTATTTGACGTGTGCAGATAACCTTTGGTGCATTAAAAGTGTTGCAGTGTTAATAGTAAGACCTGTCAGTACCCCACTGTCAGCTTGAAATAGCACCGTTGAGTTCTACATCTTTATATATATAATTCTTCTGTGCGTGTGTATGTGACTGAACTCCTCCTAAACGACTGGACCGATTTTAATGAAATTTTTTGTGTGTGTTCCAGTGGATTCGAAAATGGTTTAGATTCTCAGTTCAGTTCAATGGAAATTGTTTATTTAATTAATTTTTATTTATAAATTGTTGTTGATTTTGGAATGTTTTAGATTGGATCCGGTAGACTGCGCTACAATCGCAGTATCGAATATTCAATAATATTTTATTCCAATTCCAGTTTTTCCCGACAGGTGGTGCTACGATCAAATTCAGGAAAATATGTTATAACTTCGTGTTATTATTGTGTTACAAAAAAAAGTGTGCTAATTGAAATATTACAATAAGATTCAATTAATGTTTCAAGAGCTTTAAAGTGTGCATAAAACACTATACATTTTGCAAATTCAGTGTGGAATTGATGTGAGTGCTTTGTATAATTTTGTATCAAATTTACACGTGCGTTAATTAACAGCCACCCTAACCTATAAAAAAGTTTTAAATGTTCGAATTAAAGACGTGACTACAGGACAACGTCTGTCGGGTCCACTAGTCTCTTCAAGGGATATCTGAGCACATCAAATACGAGGAACAGTTGGAATATCAAGAATGATTTCTTATTTCAAGAAATGTTATTCACTGTATGTGACGTAATCCTGGCGAGGAGAAGCAGTATCATTATCAGATAGTTATGCTTATTTCGTCTTTAGTCTCCAGTTAAAAAAAATCTCAGTTTTAAGATTGGGATAAGGATGATGCATTTAATTAATTTTATACATAAAGTCCTTCTTCCAGAAAAACTGCATCTTTATTCTACTAAAATAACCATGTTATCTTTTGTTTTAAGGTTAGCCTGTGATTAAGAATTATATTATAAAATTTAGCATTTGATAATAATGGTAAAATACACCGTGATTGTGATTGGCCATAATCATATTTGTGTATATTTTGTAATATTGATATTTTCATAATATTTTACTCATGGTAAATACTACTCAACTTCGACGGCATACCCTCCCACTATGCGCGCACTTTTTCTTGGATATTCGACTCCTGTTTCATTCAGAAGATATCGCGCAAGTTCGGAAGTAGAGAATAGTGATAGCATTAAGAGAATATACACTATCCACTTCAATATCTATTGGCTTCAATGCTGAAGTTTCATACTGTCTGTAGATCCCAGAGTTTACGCATACATGCGTATGTTTTTTCGTTGTGGTAATTCAGATAACCTATTCACTTTAATGGCTGAAGGCCTCAAAGGAAGAAACTTTCGTTGACTGACAACACTGCGGAAAGACAGGCGAACAATTTCTCTCTCCTTCCCCCAGGCAGTAAAACGTGCTCGCATAGCACACCCCCCTGTACTTTCATGTGCGTGCAGGGTCAGAAGCATAGTATATACTTCAAAAGTTTTATTCAGTAATCTATAACATTTTATGATTCTCAATATCCGTTGAAATACTCAATGTTATTAAAAGTTTCTCTTAGAGAAGGGTCCAGGCCGGATAACACGCTCTGATAGCAAGAGTACACTCGGGCAGGATCGTTGGCGGTGTTCAGCTCTCCTCTATTAGATTAAGCGACGGGAGCTGTCTATTACTTTCTCTATACGTACCATACCGAGATTTCACCGGAAATATATGTTTTAGGGTTATTCAAAAAAAAAAGCATTTTTACAAAAAAGGTCCGTGTATGTGTGTGTCCGTGTGTCTCTGAGCACAATAACACAAAAACGAAAAGTCGGTAAAATACCAAACTTGGTATTTAAGTATCTTCCAGGATGCGACACGAAGATATTGAGAAAAATCCCCCACCTCAAATTACGCTTTACATGGAACTTTTTTCAAAAATTTTTATTTTCTTAAAAATATCTGTAACAATTTTGATTAAAATATTGTATATTAAAGATATTTACCTGATAAATAAAATGTATATCTTCAATTTTCAGCAAATAGCCTCGGAATCTTACTTTATTCTGGATGAAATTTATAGAATTTTGCATAGATCCTAAACCGTAAGAGATAGATAAAAGCTTACTATACAAAAAATGTAGAGCACGTCAAAACGCACAATTTATGTTATATGCATTTTTTATGGAGTTGCGCGTTGACCGTTTTCTAGATATTGCTTGTTTTTTAGTTTCAGCTTTAAAAACAAGCTTCTCTCATACAGGAATTTGTCAACTTCTGTCCACACAAACAAAGGCATTTCAGTGACATAGCAACCAGATTTTGACTATCACTTTAATCTATGGTATTCCCTTATTTCGCTTCTACTTTTAAGGAATCAAGTTATAAGACTATTTCTGCTAATTTTTTTCTCAATTAGCATAAAGTAAATAGAAGTACATGCTTACTAACAATAATTTGTTGCAGAGATATAGAGAAAGTTATGTGAATGGAACACATCAGATTTTTTTTAATGACTTCCAACCGTTTCATTTTCAAAATAAATACTCTTAAGTGCTTACGCATAACCGTAGCAGCACTGATCCAATGTGAGTTGACTTGCTTGAATCGGTTTCTTTCGTCAGCCGTGATTCCTTGTTCAGAAATTGGAAGCCTATGCTCTCTCCCTCCATGCACGAGTGATTCGTAATGTACCCTCAGAAACAATGCATTCATAAGCCAATAATGATGTTTTTTCTCTCTCTCTCAGATTAAAGGAATTCACATTCAACATCGCCAACATCATTATCATTAATCACCATAGCAACTATGATGCATCAGTTTACATCACGCTGATGATTATGGAGGAAGTAGCCCATATTGTACCAATTCATAATTTGTGTTGCATTTGCACAATTTGTGTATTTTGTAGCATTCGGCATCTATTGTTGGCATCTAAAACTCGCAATTAGGCTCTATAACCTAAAATAAAAGCTCAAACCATTAAGAATGATTCTCTAGGTAACTGCTAACGACTGAGTCATTTTATTTCACATAAATTGTGTATTTTAACGAGCTCTATATGCATTATTTATCTTAAATATTCTAATCAAAAGTATTATTAATTTTAAGAAAATGAAGCATAACGAAACGTTTTCCATGTATAGGGTAGTCTGGAACAGGGATTTTCTTGTATATCTCTTACCACCTTGAAACATACCGAAATTAAACACAAGCTTGGTATTTATTCGCTGTTTCGTGTATCCACACACACACAGACGAACCTTCTCTATCTCTTTGCTAAGGGTGTGAAGTCTAAACATCGAATTTTTAGCTGGAATGTGCCTTTACTTACTGAAGGTATGTAGTGGAAAAATTTAAAAATAATTACTGCACTATTATAAAGGACATGTTGCAGCAAATCATATAACCTATACCCTGCCTTCTAATGAATTAAATTGCTGAAGTTTAAATACTCTATACCTACGCTTTGAAACGGGATGTATATTTTAATAATAGTACGGCTGATTGAAGATTTTTATGAATTAATGACTACTTCTTCATCCACTGTAAGGTTAGGCTATAAAGCCTGTACCACCAAATCCTCCAGCTCCTGGGTGATTCAATCGAACGTTGACCTTATGGTTTGTATTGGAATGCTCGTTTTGTAATCTTATCCATCTTTTTATAAGTTGTAACCATTGCTATTTCACGTTGTTAATATGATCTTATAATATACTTACCTTCAGTTCTTCTCGTATTTTTACATTTGGGATATAATCCTTCCATGTATATCCTGATATACATCTGAAAAATTGCATTTCGGGTGTTTCTGTTTTGTTTGTTTTTTTGAGGGCTCTATTGGGGATCCAATTTTTGCTTCCTTATAACAATAAAGAGACTGCCAATACATTTTAAAATTTAATGATCAATTCTTTTCTTGTGTTTCCCTTTAGAATTCTCTGGGTAGATCGTATATGTGTTAAATTGATTCAGCTTTTGATCAGGACGTGCTCCAGATCAGCGGTCATTGCAATGGCAGGAATTGTGGCGTCAAGGAATGCAACCCATTATTCACATGACGCATGAAACGGGGGACATATCAAGTTGCAGTGGTGATAGGCCTTCTCTAACACACGGTTAACCTTATTTTTGCTCAATGCATAGGTGTATACACATTGAGAAAGCTTTTACATTATTTTTTCATCATATTCTTCACTTCAAAAGAAGCGTTACAGCTTTGCATACGTCTAACGTTTAATTCACAATTAATGTTCCAATATTCTTTATTATTATTTGAATTCTAACTTGATTTTGGTGAAATCTTCTTACTTTACAGGTTTATTAATAAACTTATTCAGAAATACTTTAACAAACTTCCAATAAGTGGTTTCTTTATGTCTAATGCAACGACATACCTAGCTAGAAATTGTTCGTTTCACTGCTTTTGTTTCATCTTCGGCCGCAAATGTATTACTGAACTTTCGGCTTTCTGCTGCTGCAAGTCCTAAAAGTCAAATGTGTAATATTACTCACTGCTGTATACTTATAGTTATTTATGACTCTAAGGTTTTGTAAAATGTACTTTCTAAACTACTTCTTCACTACACTATGAAGCGTCATTGAATATTTAAGTTTTATTGTTACATTTATGGACAAATGCTTCTTTTGCAACATTATTTTAAAATATCTATCAATACCCTTCCTGTAATTAATTGGGTGTTTGTAACAACGTTCTTAATTATAGCTAGAAGAATTTTCCGGGCTGAGAAGTCATGGTCTCCGGAGTTTTCAGGTTCAGACATTTCGTTCACCACTACGGTAACCATCTTCAGTGGCGTGGTCTGTCTTCTCTGTGAGGGTTTGGTCGCAACTGACTCGTTCGCTGAAATAGCGGCAGTATTTATACTCAGTCTGCTCTCACCGAGAAGACTTAGACCACGCCTCTGTAGACGTTTACCGCAGTCGTGAACGAAACGTTTGGACCTGAAACTCCAGCAGACCACGGCTTCTCAGCCCGGGAAATTCTTCTAGTTATAATTTGGACTCGGCCGTGAAAGCTTACAACTACTAACGTTCTTAATCTACTTAATGTGTCATTTATAAACACCAATATAGACCTTGCAACACAACAGACATTTCATATTTTCACTATTAGCACAGCGAAAATATTGTTCCTTCCCCCACTGTTAGAATTAGGCTTCCTTTCCATTTTCCTGGTTTCAAAAGAACTATGTTGCACGGATGCTGTATACTCCAGTGCTTGTTTACGTTTGAAGCGTGTTGATTGAAAGAGGGAGTGTTGAAGTTGGCCGACATATTCGTTTGCCCCTGACGGTGGTATTACGTCATAACAGTGGCCCGTATAGAAGTGCTTACCCCTGGTCAAGATCAGAGCATTCCAGCACTCTAGATACTTAAAACAGCTTATCTGTACTATTATTTTGTGACTCAACAATTTTGAACTGTTTGGATATTTATCCTCAAAAGACATATAACTTATGACTAGTTTTTAGATCTTTATAATATCTCTTGTAGTTAGTTTGGTGCTCTTTGAAGCTCATCTTTAGAAGCTAAAAGAATGATTTACTTATCAACAAATAAGACGATTTTTATAATTATATCTCTAATTTAAAACGAATGCTTAGCTACATTCCTATTCTGTACCAACAACATCAATATACACGTTACATAAAATATTTTTTGTCAATTAAATGTAATGGATATCACCATATCCTCATTATTATTTCTCTACACGTACTATCTGCATGGTATAGAAAAGGTATTGCATTCCACCCAAAAATTAGATACCGAGATTTCAAAGAAAAAAAAAACGTTTTAGGTCCCCCTGTACCCGAAAAAGAAAGCATTTTTAGAATTATGTCCGTGTGTGTATGTTTGTGTGTGTGTATGTTTGTGTGTGTGTGTGTGTGTGTGTGTGTGTGTGTGTCCGTATGTCCGCGAACACGATAACTCAAAAACCAAAAGTAGGTAACCTACAAAATTTGATATTTAAGTTTAGCATCTTTCAAAGAACGACACAAATATTTTGAGCTAAAATTCCCCACCCCAAAGTAGCCTTTACATGGACAAAAAATTAAAAATATGGTTTTTCTCAAAAATATGTAATTATTTTGATTAAAATACAAAATACTAAAGATATCTACATGACAAATAAAATATACATTTTGTATTTGCCTAACTAGTAAACCATAACAGATAAATAAAAACGTACTGCCCAAAAAAATATAGATCTCGTTAAAACATAAAATGTATGTTATATATATATTTCGCTTGAGGTATTACTTGTTATTGGTTTCAGTTTAAAAATACTTCTTTTTACTTTCCCTACACGTAGTATGTACATAGTGTATAGAGAAGGTATTGTAATGCACCCAAAATCTCGATACCGAGATTTTACCAGAAATGCAAGCTTTGGGTCCCCTTGAATCCAAAATATGCATTTTGTGTGTGAGTGTGTGTGTGCCTGTGGACAGCATAGCTCCAAAACGAAAAGACCGTTATATACCAAACTTAGTATTTAGTATCTCCCAAGGATGCAAGAAAATCCCCCCACCCCAACTAATTTTTACAGAGAACTTTTTTCGAAATTTTTGGTTTTCTCAAAAATGGCTCCAACGATTTCGATTAAAATATCGTATATTAAATATATTTACAGGACAAATGAAATGTATATCTTGAATTTCCTGGGAATTGGCTCTGAAGACTAATTTACTCTGGGTGAATTTTACGGAATTTTGCATAACTGCTAAACTATAAGAGGTGGACAAAAAGTTACTACAGAAAAGCGTGCATTTAAATCACAATTTATGCCATATACATCTCTTTTTGTTGAGTTAACCGTTTTAGAAATGTTCCTAGTTATTGGTTTCAATTTTAAGGTACTTACAATTTTCACAAAAGGGAGATATCTTTGTTTTCGTTTCTCAAGCAAAGAGAACCGAATTTCAATAGTTTCGCTTAGTGGCCGGCTTTTAAAAGGTTTGACTATCGCTTTGGCCTAATGAAATGGAAATAGAATTTTATTTATGGACGCTCCTTAACTGCTCTAGTTCTCAGGTCCCATTCTATATTAGGTGTGAAAGATCGCTTAATTTTCTCAGAGGCATCTTTATTTGGTTTGAGGTTCTTTTACTTACAAAGAATTAAGTAATAAGACCAGTTCCAGTAATGTTTATCTTAATTAGCATGACGTATATAAAAGAATATTTTATAAGGAACGTATTTTAATAAAACAGCTAGAGAACCTCATATGAGTGAAACACACCAGATTCTTTCCCTTTTACTTACAAGGAAGCAAGTTTTAAGACCATGTCTGCTAATAGATTAGCTTGAGGTAGATATAGAGAAGACGCTTTTTGGCAATAATTCGCCACAGGGATGTAGAGAAAGTCATGTGAATGGAGCACATCATATTTATTTTCATGATTCAAAGGCCTTCGTTTAACCAACAAATACGATGTGGGTTTAAGAGTTATGTTCGCTTTTAGTTTCTCTGGCGCGTTTGTACGATGTACATAAAGATAGAGAAGGTATTGTATTCCACCCAAAAACTGGATACCGAGATTTCACCGGAAATACATATTTCAAGTTCCTCTGAGTCCAAAAAACATCTTTAGCCAAAGCTAATGTTTGTGTGTGTGTGTGTGTGTGTGTGTGTGTGTGTGTGTATGTCGAAAACGAAAACTCAGTAACTTGGTATTTAAGTTCAGTATCTTCCTAGAATGCGACACGAAGATTTTCAGGAAAATCCCCAATCATATATACCCTTTGCGTGGAGCATATTTCGAAAATTTTGGTTTTTACAAAAAATGGCTCTAACGAATTTGATTAAAATTCAATATGTTTAAGACATTTTAATTAAAAACAAAATGTACATCCTGAATTTTTTGGGAATAGCATAATTCAGATTATAAATTGATTAATTGGGTAATATTGTAATCCTTGTGAGTTAAAAGTAAACCTGTTATGATTTGAATTCCTAAAAATAAACCTAAGAGAGAACCAAAAAGATAGAGATAGACAAAAACTTACTGTACAAAAAAATGTAGATCTTGTTAAAACAGACAATTTGTGTCATATAGTTTTGTAGAGTTAATCGTTTGCCGTATATTTAGTATTATTGGTTCCAACTTTAAGATACTTAAAATGTTCAAACGGGTGGTCATATTTCTTTTCGTCTGTTTTATTTACTTCTGGCAAGCAGAGGGAACGGAATTTCAATTGTTTCATCTACCGTCCAAATTTTAAAGGATTTGAGTGTGGCTTTAGCCTAGTGTATTCCTTATTTCCCTTCAACTTAAAGAAGCAAGTAATAGGAACTGTTAATACTCATCTGAATTAGCACGACGTAGATAAAAGAATAATCCTTTGAAGAAATTTGTTTGCGAAACAGCTAGAGAAAGTCATGGGAATGGGACACAAATTGTTTGGTTTAAAATAAATAGACAACGGAAAAAAATCTTTCTCTTCTGATTCCATTTAAATTAATTAAATTATTTTTGGAGGCTACCAGTGAAACTTTTTGAAACCGTCTGAAGTACAACCGCTTTTATAAACAAAAGCGTCGCATTGTACAAGAGAAATGGCAAATAAAACAAAGGAAGGCATATTCGTTCTATACTCTAGTGAGTGGCGCCACATACCCTATCTCACTTTTGCCTTTAGCAAAATTGCATTCAGTCTCCCAATAACATTATGAAAGGAAAATGTTAACGAAAATGATTTTTTTGTGAAATTAGATCCGGAAATGTTCCTGTCATTTGTAGGTATAGTATATATGGACGACTATTTAGACAAAACGTATCTTTTATTTTTGTTTAAAATGTGAACTATTTTCCTAAGTCCCACGTTAGGTGTTTAAAATCTCTTTTTCATTTACTTAATTGTCACTGACACATTTCCTAGTTTTAGATTTACGAGCTGCAGCTTTTTACCAGTTCTATATGTAACTTGATACAGTTTTATAATATTGACTTCAGAAGCAAATTGCCGCATTTCTTGCTTGTAACTTTATTTTAATTTTAACTGAACTCAAAAACTATTATAGCATCTTAAACTTAGTAAATTTTACCATTATTTAGCGGATAAGTTAGGTAAAAATGTGAAAATCAGGGAATAAATATTATCCAAGTAACACTCCCTACACAAAATTTGAACTCGGCATCTCAAGAGACTTAGTTTGTGGGAATTAGCAATGCAAAATATTGTTTCTTTATTTTTTCTCAGTGTTAACTCGTTTCTATTAACTACAGTTACTATGATGAACGGAAAAATAAATGCCTCATAATGCGACCTGAAAAACGTGGTGGTTTTCTCTCATTCTTTCTTTTGGCAGCGCAAAGATCTTAGAAAGACACCCAAGAGGATTCTCACCAACTAAAAGAAACTCTGCAAGCCAATATTAACCTCTTCTTGGAACCTGGTGGATTATTTCAAGATTTGGTTTGTAAAGACTGCTGACTAGTGTATCAATAGTGTCTTTATATTCCAGTATTTACCATTCATACTGTTTCTGGTCATTTAGTTTGCATATTCCCCCAATTCTTGGCCAGCATTTGATTTTCTAATTAATTTCTCTCTGTACCATTTACCCATACAAAAAGGCATCTTCTCCGGAATTCTTATGACCATAGTACAAGTATTCATCTGTTTTGCAACATAGGAAAATCAAATTCTTAAGACATTGAAGCCCAGGCGTTTCTTTAGTTGAAGGGCCAAGAAACCCAGGGTTTTACACCTACTTTGAGTAATTATTTACAGTACATTGATCAAATCTGTCAAATAGTAATCTAAAATTATGGTTTTCAAGGATTTCTCAACAAGTAAGAAAATAGTCATCACTTCCGTATTAATATTTTATTTTAAATTTGCAACAAGTATCAAATATGAGTTTGAAAGTTCGATAAACTCTACCTAGAATCGGAGTTTTCCAGAACTGAATTTCACTTTCAGTTCACAGAATTCGAGGAAAATGCAGCATTTTACCATTTAAGAACACAAAACATAGCAAATAGATCACCACCTTCAAGGAAAATTGCGGAACTACCAATATTACTAACTCTCCTAAATGTCCTAATAGCTGACTAAAGCAAGGACAGATAGCGCAAATCAGACGCTGCTGCATAGCCCAAAGCCGAGTTAAGGTCGTGGAATTGCATTAAAAGCATTAGAACTACCTGCCCGAGCTATATTCGGCCTCATGAACAATTCACAAGGCCTGAGCTATACTCGGGCTTGGGCTTCAATGTGTTAAAGATATAAAACTTTAACTAGAGATATACATATACTCTGATTTTAAAATTTAAAATTTTCGGGCTGTTTTGCCGTGGTCTGTAGGTTAAAATATGTTCAGTTAAAATATTTCTACCTAACGTTTCGTCCCTGTCTGTGGGGGACATCTTCAGAGGCACTGCACTCACGTCGCTGACTCGGAAAGAATTACATCAGTGCGGGTTACAGCCAGTATATATACTCGGGCACAGGTGGGCGGGGTCAAGTGGACAGGTTCTGGTTTGTTTATTTGGCCTGGAGGTTGCGGAGCTGGGAAAGTATAGGGAACCAGGCGGAGTTTAATTTAAGTCCTTCGTCTTTATTGAAGTTGTTTGTGTTTTTATAAATCTCAATGGCCTCTCTGTATAAACGGGGAAAATAATTTTTAGTCGTAGCTATGACCTCTACCTTATCATATTGCATACGGTGGTCATCCAAAGATAAAACATGTTGTGCCACGGCTGATTTTTCTGTTTGTCCGAGGCGGCAGTTTCTTTCTTTTATGTTCTGTAATGCGTGTGTTAATGCTACGCTTTGTAGTGCCTCAAATCAGCTAAAGACCGACTCGATCCACTTTCAAAATCTGGTGTTTACAAAATCCCGTGCACATGTGGCCAAGTTTACATCGGCACTTATATTTTTGAGCTATGCTGTCCACAGTCGGACTTTTTCTAAAAATAATTTTTATTCAGTGGTCCACAAACATTTATTTACGGTAAAATGTCGGTATATAATTTTCGGCGGAATGCAAATTCTTCTCTTCCTACTATGTGCGTACATAGTTATCCAAAGAGAAGGTATAAAAGTATGCCTACCCAGACTCTTTCTGTCCTCATTCTCTCGCACAGAAAGATAGAGAGCATACTATTATGTGCATTTGTATTACTAATAATTTTAGCTGTTTAAACTTAGTTTTAATAAACAATATCATTTTAGGAGTTGGGTCCAATATCGTTTTAAATGTTCAAATGACGTACCCTACTCATTTTTCCTACTTATTTTATAAAGCATTCGTTTAACAGTTTATTTCTTCACAAACATTTACTATTTTTAAATGCCTTTCAGTAAGTTAATTGGGTAATATGCATTACACCATAAATTACGGCAGATAGTACGATAGTTGAGCCATAAAAAAGCACTCAAAATTAGGGTCTTCTTATACGGCAAATATAAAACATATATCGAAAATTTTAAGCCGATTACACTTACAGTATAAACCTACAACGATACTTGTTATGGTCCATAAGAGTTCGTTATTCCGCACGTATTTCTACAGGAAAAACCGTAACAATACTGAAGGAGGCTTTTGCTTTATGACGTGTGCAACAGTACCAATTGTTTAATATAGAGCGGGTATGTCCGCAAATTTGAATTGATGACACACGTTATGAAGATGGAGCACCAGTAGAATCGCGATGACAGGAGAAACCGGAGAATCCGGAGAAAACCCGCCCCTACGCCGCTTTGTCCACCATAAACCTCACATACAGCCGCCTAAGATCGAACCTAGACCACCTTAGTGAGAGGTGAGTGGTCTAACCACTCAGCGAAAGCACGGCCGAGTTTGAGAATCGTTTTATAGGACGGAAAAACAATAACACTATGTATCTTCGTTTAATCCACCGAAATATTAGGTTTGTGAAACAGTAAATTGTTTACATAGCAAGTCAGAGATGCTATACCATTACATATTGCCAGCTTAGAATTTATAGATTGACACTTAATATATCAGGGTTTAAAGGTAATAGAATTCTAACGAATAGTGATAGTGATAATAATAATAGTAGTAATAATAATAATAATAATAATAATAATAATTGGTACGAATTTACGCGCCATGATTGTAAAATTAAATCACAAAGGAATTTTAAAAAGCTATACATATAGTACTCTAAAAATTAATTTTTGCAAACGATATCGAGCTATTATTTCTAAACTTCTTGATATTTTAAGAAAATCTAGTGAATTCTAAAATGTTTAGTTATGCATTAATTTAAAATATTACGAACTCGTTGAGCATTCAAAGTGACCATAAGTTATATTCTTCTATAATCTCATGGCATAATTTTTAGGCCTAAAAGTTAACCTATTGAGCTATTATTTCCTAACCTTTTTTGAAATTTTAAGCAAATCTACTAAATTCTAGCTGTTCACTTACATAGTATTACCTTAAAATCCTACGAACTTGTCTGCGTTACCATAAGTTATATATTCTATAATCTTTATTTTAGCCGTAAAGTTAAGCTAAGAAGTAAAAGGATTTACTGTGTGTATAAGTACAGACACTGGAATATAGTCTATATCACTGGCACCAAATGACTACTATTAATCTCCGTGAAGGTGCTAAGTTCCCCATTCGTGTATATTTAATGGTTTTGCCCACGATGCTGCGGTCTTCCAAAGTACACTAACCCCTAGGATTAATTCCCAAGGGGAGCTGATACATCTTCCTATTCGGTTGAACTCTTGCTTCTCGCTGGGTGTTCCTAAACCACCTACTCATGAAATATTTCGTTAAGCATTATTGTTAGGCTAGTTGTAACTAGTCTGCAACTTAAGAAATCCACACAAATGGCTCTGGAATTGCATACAAGAATTTAGGAGCACATTCCTCTCATGTATGAACATGTCCGCAACCGCTTCATTTTATGGCAAAGGATCCCTGCAATTCCACTTAAATTTTGTGCTGTAAATTATGTTTTATTACACGATAGATGGTGCTACAATTATCGTGTAACAGCAGCCCCAAACCGAAGCAGTTGAGAAATTATTTCACAAAAATTCAGATTTTCATAATTACAACACAAGAAACTCATATGTATTATCCATTGAAAATCATAAACTCGCAAAATATGAAAAATCACCTTATAGTCTGGCATTATGCTTTTTAGTAAGTTACCGTTAAATATACAAAAATTGCCTTACAACAGGTTTAAGCAAAATCTAAAATGACTTTTAATGAATCAATGTTTCTATTCCGTGAAAATGTTTTTAAGTTACAAGTTTATAAATGTTATTAATTATGTATTTTACCATTTTATCAGTTATGTATTTTACTGTGTTTTACTTATTATGCTGACGTGTAAAGCCATGTACTATTGGCATGTTACAAATAAATTTCAATTCAATTTAATTCAATACAACAAGTATGAAGAAAAACTGCTCCAAACAACACCACCTAATCAGAAAGTCATACGCTGACGTCACACCTTTGGGCTCTTAGCGAGTCCCCATAACCAGTACTGTAACCGAAAGTTAATGTTTTATAAACAATAGATACTTTTAAAACATTTGTTTCAGTTTTTATTGCTAGAACTAATAAGAAGTTTAAGTTTTAATTCTCAGTGCAATACTGTCATTAATGACGGTTATTAAAAGAAACTGACAAGGTACTAAGAAGGCAGAGCACCTCAGTAAATGCGGAATTACTTTATTACGCGTAACTATTCTACAATAATATGCAATAATTCCTAAGTTTATTAATTATACCTTCAACTTCTGTTTCAAACAGGACAGCAGAAATATACAACCTCGTATATAATGCATAATATTCTAGCATCATATTTCACTGATGCTATGTACATAGTGTATAGAGGAAGTATTCCACTCAAAAAGTCGATACAGAGATTTCACCGGATATATATGTTTGGAGAGCATAGCTCAAAAACTAAAATACCTTTAAATACCAAGTTTAGTACCTTCCAAAGATGGTCGTCTTCCTAGCGCGGTGATAGAGCGGCTGCTTGCCAAGCGGGTGATCTGGGTTCGATTCCCGGTACCGACGTGGGGATACCTGGTCCGGGGTGCACTCAGCCTCCTGAAATCCCTGAAGGGCCAATTGGGGAGCTACTTAATTGGGAAGCATTGGCTCCATATCGAGAAGACAACATTAACAGGCCGGGAGGGACTTGAGATGCTGATCACGTCTTATCTTCCAGTACTGCACCCCATTCAAGGTGCCTTCGGGCCGAGATAGGGGATGCAGCGGCCGGGCGGTAGACCAAAGTCCCTTATGGGCTGTCGTGTCATAGAGTTACGGTTTACCTTCCAAATGCGACACGAAGATTTAAAAAAAAAAAAAAAAAATCCCTTCCACCCCAAACTGCACTTTACATAGAAAACATTTTTGAAAATGTTGTTTTTATCAAAAATGGCTCTAATGATTTTGATTAAAATAGAGTACCATATTAAAGCTATTTACATCACAAAATAAAATGTATATCCTGAATTTTCTGGGACTAGCTTCTGAAGAGCTGTACATTCTGGATGAATGTTGCTGAATTTTGGATACCTGGTAAACCGTAAAAGATACACTAAACTTTAATACTCAGAAAATGTAATCTCGTTAAAACACACAATTTATGTCTTATGCATTTTATGTTACTGAGTTAACCCTTTCAGACACATTTTTTGTAATTGGTTTCAATTTTAAACTACGCACTTTCTCAAACGGGGTCAGCTTTCGTTTCATCTCCCTTTTGTTTTCCTGGAAATGCAAAGTGAAAGGAACTTAAATTGTTCACATATCGATCGGCTTTTTAAAAAAAATGAATTGTCGTTTTAGCCTGGTATATTCCTTTATCTCCTTTCTGCTTTTAATATAATAGTAAGACCAATTGTGTTAATATTTATCTCGTTAAGCAGGATATAAATAGAAGAATAGTCTTTTCTAAGAATAGTTTGTTTGCAGAATAGGTACATGTGGATGCAACACAACAGATTGTTTATTTCCTGAATGATAATGTTTTTAATTGTTTTCCCAGTAAAATACATTTTAGCGCGTTTAAAACAGAGGTCATTCCCCTGACCTGCTTTACTACAATGAAACTGCAGATTTAATGGAACAATAGCTTTCCGTAAGTAAGGAACAAACAAAACACTTCATGTCATTGTTTGTGGCTAGGCAAGTGTTACTAAACTCAATTTCAAAGTTGTTCAAATTTAGATAAACAGTTATAATCTAGATTTCATGCACTCTAAAGTGCAATTCAAAAACCTACAACATATTGAATGGAAAGAGAATTACCACAAGAAGAGGCTATTTGCAGCACATTCCAATAATTTACTTAATGACTCAATATTTAGAAAATGCTGAACAGCTATGAACGTATAATAGTGTTAAAATATGTTACTCATATGTTACACATAAGTTACAAAATTCTTCCTCTGAATAGCTCTTATCCATTTCGATTTCAAGTCATATTCAGGAAAGGAAAACGTTACTACTACAATTTAGTGCACTACACTACTGGGTCTGGGATATAATTTAAAACCATTAATATGAAAATATTTCCGCACTTATTGTATATAATAAAAAATCTGATGTGTTCCATTCTCATGATCTTCTCCACAGCTCTGCAACAAAGTATTGTTAAAATGCTTAGGATTTTATTTACTTCATGCTAATCGAGATTAAATTACTTGTTTCCTTGTAAGTAGAAGCGAAATAAGGGAGTACAATAGGTTAAAGTGATAGTCAAAAGCTGGTTGCTATGTCACTGATGTTCCTTTGCTTCTATGGAGAGGAGCTGACACATTTCTGTATGAGAAAAGTATAAGTTTTTCAACAAGGAATATTTAAAAAACAATCAACTCCACGAAAAAGGTATATATACAACATAAATTGTGTGTTTTAACGTGCTCTACATTTTTTGTGTGGGAAATTTTTGTGCATCTCTTACGGTATAACAGTTATGTCAAATTCCTTAAAATTCATCCAGAATAAAGTAGTCTTCAGAGGCTATTCCCAGAAATTCAACATATGCATTTTATTTACCAGGTAACTATCTTTAATATACGATATTTTAATCAAAATCGTTAGAGCCATTTTTAGAACATCAACATTTTCGAAAAAAAGTTCCATGTAAAGGGTAGTTTGGGTTAGGGGGATTTTTCTCAAAATCTTCGTGTCGCATCCCTGGAAGATACTAAACTTAAATACCAAGCTTGGTATTTTACCGACTTTTTGTTTTTGAGTTATCATGTTCACAGACACACACACACGGACCTTTTTCTGAAAATACTTTTTTTGGATACAGGGGACCCTAAACCGTATATTTCCGGTGAATCTCGGTATCGAATTTTCGGGTGGAGTGCAATACCTTCTCTATACACTATGTACATAGTACGTGTAGGTAGAGAAAGTAAAAATAGGCTTACTAATTTCAACGCCCAATGGTATGACTTTACGCTATGTTTGATGCAATGGTTTCTCTTTTGGTGGTGTTGCTCCAAAGCACCACTGCCGTCCTTGCCTCACTTCATCCCCCATTCTCTCCCCTTCTTCAACCGTATCCTTTCACAAGTGCTTTGGATCGCCTCATTCAGTGGCGGATGTGATATTGAACCCGGACGCCAGTTTCAGGATGAGTGTTATGAGAATTTAGTGTGACTTACAAAAGCAAGAAAGTCTGGTGTCATACTGCAACAAGACTATTCTTTATTACTCAGACAACACTTTATTTGTGTCAAAGTCTTTGGGGAAGGCCGCGTTTTGGCTAAAAACTGATGCTGACGTTTCGCCTCACTGTGTGAGGCTTCCTCTGGACTTCTCACTTCACGCCGGTGTTGGATACACGAAGATCAGTTGGGAGGCTGGGAGCATCCCGATGGTATGTTAGACGTGTACCCATTCTTGCTATAATTTAATCACGTTCTGACGAGATGTGAGGTTTGTAAGATGGCGGAAGTAAATGAGGTTGGAGAGTGAAAGGAGGTAGCAAGATTGCTCCTTAACGGTTGCCAGTAATGGTGCAATGGCTCTTGTACACCTCTGGTGTAATTTGTTTTATTTTGGGATTTGAAATTTGTATGTCCAAGCAATTCTTAAAAGGATTGAATAGAAGCTTAGCCATAGCAGCTGTTGGAGATGTTCTTTGGTTACCGGAGATGCGAGCAAGTGACAGAGCCTAGTGAAGGCGGACGGGAACCGGCTCCTCTCGCTTCTATTGTTGATGATGTGCCAATCCCCGCGTTCCTAATTAGAGTCTGTCAGATAATGTTCAGATGTCTGCCGTTGTCTCGGTTTACGGTGTTCTATTGTTTATAAAATTCGATGCTTTCCCTTGCCATCCTATGCAAGAAATGGTCAGAGTAAGCCAATAGCTTGGGCGAAGTCTATGTGGGGTCCCGTGGATATAGCATGTTCTGCAAGTGCTGATTTTTCTGGTTGGTTCAATTTTAAACTCCTGGTATGTTCTTGTCATCTTGCTGTCACCGATCTGCCTGTTTGTCCTACATATGATGCCCACAAGCGCAATCTATCTTGTACACTTCTGGATTAAGCAGGAAGTCATGTGCGTCTTTAACGGGACATAAAAGTTATTGTAGTTTCTTGAAGGACTTGAATATTGTGAATATATCGCTATCTTGTTGGCGGTTCCTTCTATGTATGGCAACCAAGCAATGGATTTATTGTTGTCTCTTTCTTTTCTTGTGGAACTGTTCCTCTTTGTTTGTAAGTTTTCAATTAAACCTATTTGATTATCCATTAACTACCAGTACATGCTGTAAGACCTAAGTACAATGGACACCAGCCGCCGGAGCTTACGCAATGAACACTATTTATTGAAACTGGCTACAATCGAATGTCTGTTTGCAGATAAAGTATTTATTCGATGCTTTAGCAACAATTCTGCCATAAGGTTCTCTTTCGATGCTCGCTCTGGCTGTGAGTACCTCTGCAGCTCCAAGCTTCCCGTCCAAGCTTGACTGGCCGATAATTCGTTCTCTCCTTTTTATACATGTCGATGACGTCAACCGAAACTTTCAGAAGCAGTGCTTACTGTCATATGCACAAACCACTGCAGGTGTCACAATATCACACACAGGTCGATACTCGAAACTTGATGTAAGTACTCTCCGAATGTTTATGTGTTCACTCACACAGGTGTAACAATGCATTAACTAATGGAAGGAAGCCAGCGGGTGCACGGCAACAATTAGCTGTGACTTTGAAACAAGCTGCTTACATACAATATTTTTCTGAATGTGATAATCCTGCGACTTTAAAGTTTGGGATTACGAATGTGTGGCTCAAAACCAACTTCGTAGTTGCAGGCTTCCACTTACTGATCCATTAACATGTTGTGTAGCAACTCACCAGCTTGGACAAGCACTAACACGAAACTGACTTCCTACAGAGTCTACAGGAAACAGAAATTTCTCTATGTTGCCTCTCACCCGTAATAAAAGATCTTTTGTTTCCTAACGGTTTTCTAATGGTTATAGCTCAGTGGCAGGGGAGACCGGTTAGTTTGAGAGCTATCATGTTCTGGAGAAAACAGTAAGGAGGAGATTACGACCGGCAAGGCGCTCTTACTTTCTCTACACGTACTATGTACATAGTGTATAGAGAAGACATTGTATACCACCCAAAATTTTGATACCAAGATTTCACCGGAAATAGACGTGTTATGGTCTACTGTATTAAAAAAAAAAAAAAAAAAAAAAAAAAAAAAAAAAAAAAAAAAAAAAGCTTTTTTATAAAAAGGTCCGTGAGTCTGTAAACACGATAACTCAAAAACGAAAAGTCGGTAAAGTACCAAATTTAGCATTTACGTTTTATATTTTCCAAGGATTGTGACACGAAGATTTTGAGGAAAATCCCCCACACCAAACTAAATTTTGATTTTCTCAAAAATGGCTCTAACGAATTTGATTAAAGTACAGTATAGTATAGCCATTTATATGACAAATAAAATCTATTGTTTTAGCCTAGTGTGTTCCATTATTTCCCTTCTACGTACAAGAGAGCATGTTTATCTCGATTAGCATGAAGTAGATAGAAGCAAAAGGTTTTTAATAATAATTTGTTACATAGATGTAGAGAAGGTCTTGTAAATGGAACACATCAGAGTTTTCACTTCATAACTGGATTACGTTAAAATGGCTGACGAATGTAAAATGCTTTAAAATGGTGCTTTACGATAAATCTCGAAGTATGTCAAAGATACAGGATATCTGCTTCCTGGAGCATAAATATCAATAAGAGCTGAAGAGAGTAATTAGACGTGCTGTATTCTAGAACTTCGGGAATTTGTGTATTCAAAAGCCTGAAATCATGAAAGGAAATGGCTTTGACACAACCATCAAAGGGAGGATGTACAAGAGAACGGCGGATAACAGAAGAGTTACAAACGAAAAGTCTTCGTCTTTCTTGTTTTATTCTGTTGTTAGAACAGTGCTAGTGCTTCAAAGTGTCGTTATTTGATACTGTCTTCCTGCAAAAAAGTAAAAGAAAAGCTGCCCTTGTCTCGACGAGGATCTAGATGGGATATATTGTATTAGGTTGTGTGGGCTTGATGTTATTCTTTGACTACAGAGCTGTGCCCAGGGGCACTACTTCATGATCTCAGGCGTTCTGTTATACGATCGGTAATGTCATAAATGATAACAGCAGTCCTGAAACAGCTCTTTTGCGGTGATCTATTTCACATTACCCGCAAGAAGAACTGTTCTTAAACTGATAATCTGTGAAATTTCACTAAAAATCGTGAAAAATCAAAACATTTTTACTTTTCTACAGGTACTATTATACATAGTGCATACAGAAGGTACTATTGTATTGTAATAAAAAATTCGCTACCGAGATTTAAGCGGAAATATATGTTTTGAAACCCACTGAATCCAAAAAAGGTTTTTAGAAAAATGTACCTATGTGTATGTCTCTGTCTGTCAGTATGTGTGTGTGTGTGTGCGCGCGCGCGTCCATGATCAGCATAGCTCAAAAACGAAAAGCCCGTTAAATATCAAACTTGGTATTTAATTTCAGTATCTTTCAAGAAAATCCTTCCATCCCCAACTACTCTTTACATTAAACAAGTTTAGAACATTTAGTTTTTTCAAAAATCGCTTTAACGATATTGATTAAAGTGTCGTATATTAAATAGATTTACATGGGACTCTGAAGACATCTTTATTCTGGGTGAATTTTGCTGGATTTTGCATAATTATTCGACCATAACAGATAGACAAAAACATACTACATAAATAATGTCGTAGATCTCATTAAAACACACAATTTATGTCATATACGTGTTTTTCGTGGAATTGGCAATTTCTGAGGTATTTCAAGTAATTTGATTCAGATTTAAAATATTTAAAACTTTTCTCACACTCTTGGCCATGGATAAAAACGGATTTCAACCACATGACAACCAGCTTTTAAAAGAGTTGACTATCACTTTAGCCCAGTGTATTCCCTTCTTTTTCTTTTACTTACAAGGAAATAATTAATTAAGAAATGTTCTGCTGATGTTAATCTCCATTATCATATAGTATATAGAAGAGTATGCTGTTTAACAATAATGTGTTATAGTGATGCAGAGAAAAACATGTAAATGGAACACATCAAGACTTTTTGTAGTGGAATTATGAGTTCTAAACTTCAAATTTCTCCACTTAGCGCACCTCAATTACCAAATAACTGAAGCTATATATGGTCTTGCGCATACCGATTAATAGATATTTCAGCCTTAAACCTTTTTTTCACAAAAACTTTTTCCAACATTTTTTCCATACTCAAAATGCTTCACAAGACACAATGTATTATTGCATTGTTTAAAAAATGTTGTACTGCCTCTAAAAAATGCACCAAAGAAAATTATCAAATACGTTTTCGGAACTAATGCTCCAATTTTGAGAAATAAATGATTATATTTTGAAAAATGAACAGTTTTGGAGGGCTCAAAGGTAATAATTTTACTATAGTTAGGTTTAATGTAAAATATCTGATTATTCCATTCACATGACTTTCTCTGCAACAAACTATTGTTAAAAAGCTTATGCTTATATTTACTTCATGTTAATCGAGAAAAAATTAGCAGAAATAGTCTTATTACTTGCTTGTAAGTAGAAGGGAAATAAGGAAGTACCATAGGTTAAAATGACTGGTTGCTATGTAACTGAAGTTCCTTTGTTTGTATGGACAAGAGTTGAAAAATCCCTTCTGAGAAAAAAATATTTTTTAAAGCTGAAACCAGTAACATGGAATATCTCAAAAAAACGATCAAATCCACGAAAAAAATGTATATGACATATATTGTGTATTTTATCGTGATCTACATTTTTGTGCAGTAATTTTTTTGTCTATCTCTAACGGTTTATGCCAAATGCAATAAAAATCATCCACAATATAAAGAGGTATTTAGAGGCTATTCCCCGAAAATAAAAGATATATTATTTGGAATGTAAATATCTTAAATATAAGATATTTTAATCAAAATCATTAGAGGCATTTTTGAGCAAATCAAAATTTTGGAAATTTTCTCCATGCAAAGGGTAGTTTGCGGTGGCACAATTTTCTTGAAAATCTTCGTGTCGTATCCTTGAAGATACCAAACCCAAATACCAAGTCTTTTAGTTTTTGAGCCATGCTGCCCACAGACACACACACACATACACACATAGACACACACATACACGCACACACTCGGACATTTTTCCAAAAATGCTTTTATTTGAATTCAGGGAAACCTAAAACATGTATTTCCGGGGATATCTTGGTATCGAATTTTTGGGTGCAATACAATACCTTTTCTATACACTAGGTACATAGTAGAAGAAAGAAAGAAAATAAAAATATAATATGACAGATCTACTTGTAAACTCATGCACTGTAAAACTTGAATGTTTATATACATATTTTAAAATGTATCGCATGGCTCAGTTTTGCATATATATATCCATGCAGACCAAAATCGTAATACATTGCAAAAATTACTATTGATTTAAAATTGATAAAAGTCGATAAGATATCCATACTGTTGATCTTCAAAATTCATAGATGCATAATTTTAATGGAAAAAAAGGATTAATGATGAATAGAAGAAGATACTAAACTTAAATTACCAACTTTAACTTTTTTGTTTTTGAGGTATCGTGTTCACAGTCACACATACACATACGCACACGATCATTTTTCTATTTTTTTTTTTTT
Organism: Hymenopus coronatus; assembly: GCA_030762935.1. Classification (NCBI taxonomy): domain Eukaryota; kingdom Metazoa; phylum Arthropoda; class Insecta; order Mantodea; family Hymenopodidae; genus Hymenopus; species Hymenopus coronatus. Next base: position 60,464,008 of record CM060891.1, read on the forward strand.
TTTGGATACTGTGGACCCTAAAACGTATATTTCTCGGTAACAAATTTTTGGGCGGAATGCAATACTTTCTCTATACACTAGGTACTTAGTATGTGCAGAGAAAGTAAAGATAAAAGAAATAAATAAACAAAGAACCTGTGCACAAGTTCACGTTATTGTTCTCAAACCAAATTCAATAACTGCGCCTAAGGCACTAGCCTTCCCTCGCTCATGCCTGTCCATCTTCCTTTCACTCAGAAGTAAAATCTTGAGCAATTTCACAAATTTACAATTTTCAACTCACGTAATGTAAAGTCTATTGTGCAAGTAAATTACACCATTTTGTAAATGTCATAACATCGGCTATGATGATGTTATTTAAATAAGAAACAGCCATAAAATTGGTGTAAAATACAGAACTTTGGCAAATGCTAGCCGGATATTTATGGATTCAGTTTTCTTGAAGAGGACAATAGACATTTTAAAATAATTATAGAAGGAATATTTAAAAAAATTTAGATAATTTTTTTAGCATAGTTTCATTTAATTTGTACGAAGTGCCAGAAGGAAACACGAAATGTGGCTGAGCATATGAAGTGAGCTATATATATATATATATATATATATATATATATATATATATATATATATGTAGTTTATTTTTTTTTAGAGGCTGTATAGCATCTTCACTAAAAATTTCACACCAAGATTTTCCGGAAATACACGTATTGAGACTCCACGGATAAAAAAGAATTTGTGTGTATATGTATGTAAACAACACAACTCATAAACGAAAGCTCTGTTAAAATACAAAATTTGGCATTCAAATTCTGCTCGCAAGCCTGTGACACGCAAGTTTTAAAGAAAATTCCCAACTTCATACTTCTACACATGTACAATTTTTATCTAACAGAAATGACGCCGGTTTTTATTAAAATGCGATTTGTTTTATATTTTTCTTGGCAAATAAAGTACCTTAATTTTTTTGGAAATAACATCTGAAGTTCTGTTTAAAATCATTTCTTTTTTTAATTGATAAACCATAAGAGTTGTTCAAAGTCTTTCTAAATAAAAATGTATTTCTGGTCAAACAGCAAACTTTGTCATACTTTTATGGGCTGATTGTTTCGGCATATGCCTTGATATTGGTTTGGGTTTTCCAATACTTATACAAGTTCTCCCTTCCTCTCGTCATCATGCTAAGAGCATGGAATTTCAAATCCGTTACATAGCGACACGCTGTTTAAAAATCTGTCGCTTTACCTAACGTATCCAACGAAATATGTAACTCTGAATTGAAAGGTTATTCAGATTAACAAGAAATAAATAAAATAAATCCTTTAAGGATATGGTTGTAGACAAGTGAATCAAGCAAGTGCCTGTGTTATTTGCTTTGTGAACTAATATGATGCTATCATGTGAGTCTACTTGGAGTTGGTCGAGGGTTAATGCTCATGAAATTCTCTACATTAAGCGTGTACATACCTTGCAGATTCCATTTGTTGCTCTGGCTAAGCTCGTTCTTGTAGACCATGAGTTGTCTCTTGCTCTGGAGGGAAAGAATAACAGAGGTGAGTAACACATAGCAGACTCAAATAAAAGAGAAAGTTCACTTAATTTCACTGATGACTTCCTTTATTGATTATCTGTTGCTGGTTTGAGGCACTAACCCTGCGAGCGACTCCCGACATAAACGATCGCGAACTTGATGACATAATCTTTATAAGTGCTAGTTCCACTCTTACTGAGTTATTATAGTTTTACAACCGTCACTGTAATCTTAAGCTTCACAGTCCGTATAACATTTACGGTAATAGTTGCCCGTCAGATTCACGTTTACTCTAATACTTCACACTCACATCTAATGCGTTGTTCTTACTATTCATCGCCGTCAGACTTCAAGCCGATTTCTTACACTGAGCGCCGCGTGATTTCTTACATTGTGTGTCGTCCTAATATTGCCCTCCTTTTTTATTGGCTGGAAAGAGGCGCGAAAAGTAGCGTTGTCACGTGACTGTCTGGGATTCTTCTTTATATTCCACCCACGTGACCCTTCTCTACAATGAAAAAGTCCCTCTCTTTAGATTATAAGGGAAAAGACCTTCCTTTAAACTTGGTGTTGTTACTTGTGTCCCTCATGCTCTAAAGTTCTTGTTATTTTTAACAAAGCAAGTAACCTTGAGAAATACAATGCGAGCTTATACAGCCTAAGGTTCTGAGTTCTACTGAAGCAGATATTTCTTATATTAAGTATGTACAAATCTAATGATTGAATTAGTAATACATGCGCCGTACTAATATACTGTCGCACAAGATATGTGAATGTAACACTTCAGCTTTGTACTATTTTATAAGTAATTTTTGTCAGAGCTTTAAAGGAACAACAGTAGTTGAATAAGTCATGTAATTATTCATGATTATTTTCCAGAATGTTCTTAAAATATTTTAGCAATGGCTAATATAATTTTTCTCCCTTTAAAAACACAGCACACTAATTTGTTAATTAGTTACAATAAAGCATAAAAGATGTAATTTTATATCTTATTAAGAATTTATATTTATTTAAATATATTTTTTGTAATTGTGGTTTAGAACAGCACAAGAGACAGTGGAATTACTTTTATGTTGATTTTAACCGAGGAAGTGCTAAGAAAAGAAGATGCTACATGGGCAGTAGATAGGATGCTGACTTTTCAAGAGCCCTGTACCATCTTGGGGTAGCGAACAGCGTTTCTGTCTCCATTTTCAAGCAGTCACGTATCTGGTCTCGCCGGAAAAGACAAATGGTTCGTTCACTATTGGAAAAACGTGTCAATAGCGTGAGGTACCTACAAGGAAATGGCTTCTAATCATTTGTTGCTGCAAACACTCCCGCAATACAGTACCCAATAATACACTTATCGATAAACCTTCGGGAAAATCCTTCAAGAGAGCAAGGGAACCTTGGAAGCAAAGTTTCTCGCAAATATGCAGGGAGAGAATGTTGACTTTTATTTTATAGCTAAGGCTCGTAAACTGTTTTCGAGTGTCCGACCAACGTTATATATGTCCATTATGATTCAACGTAGCATAAAAAGATTGTGTTCCATTCGCATCACATAGCAACAGGCTATTCCTATTAAAAGCTTATTCTTCTGCTTCATGTTAAACATGAGCAGAAATTGATATTTTACATACTTCCTTCTAGTTAGGCACAAGGAAAATAAGCTAAAGCGATAGTCAAAAATTTTAAAAGCTATTCGCTCTATGATAACATTAAAAGTCTGTTTTCTTTGCATAGCCTGTGTAAAAAAGGTATGACGACCTTCCATTTTGAGAAAGTTCAGCATTGGAAAATTTAGACCAATAAAAGCAATATACATGATATTGCTAATGTATATAGTAAATTGTTTTTAATCACATCTATATTTTTACTTTCTCTATAGGTATTATATAAGTGCATAGTGTATAGAAACGGTATATTTTATTCCACCCAAAAATTCGATACCAATATTTCACCGAAAATAAATGTTTTGAAACTCCCAGAATTCAAAAGAGCAGTTTAAGTAAAAATTCAATGTGTGTCTGTATGTGTGTGCGTGGACAGCATAGCTCAAAAACGAAAAAAACTATTAAATTTGGCATTTAAGTTTAGCATGTTCCATGGATGCGACACGAAGATTTTGAGGAAAGGTATACAGACTCCTCTCTGTAGTGTGGTAGTAGGTGGCTACCTCACATTCAAGGTCTCGAGTTCGAATCCCGGTTAGGGCAAGTTACTCGGATAAGGTTTTTTCGGAGTTTTCCCTTGTTCTGAGAACACGAATGTTGAATTACTCCAAGTGCTATGGACCTCAAGCTCATTTGCGCATTGTTTCCATTTCATTCATCCTTCGAAATGATTTACCTACCAGTTAAAGGACTTTAAACTATATAAAAAATAATCGTTGAGATAATTTTGAGAACATTAAAATTTTCGATGTTTTTTTCAATTAAATGTTAGTTTGTAGCGGGTTATTTTCTTAAAAATCCTCGCACTCTATTCATGCAGGATGCTGAACTGAAATTTAATGTTGGTATTTAATGGAAGTTTCGTTTTTGAGATTTTCTGTTCGCAAACACATACACACAAACACACACACACATGCACACGCACACACACACTCTCACGCTCGTCTTTTTCTAGAAATGTTATTTTTTATTTAGGAAATCCCAAACGTGTGTTTTAGAGAGAAATCTCGATATAGCATTTTTGGTGGAATACAATACCGTCTCTAACTACTATGTACCTGGATGACAAAAGTAAAAGTTGTGTATTTTATGCATCTTTTTTGCCGTTTTCGCTTTTTTATTGTTCATATTTGTTTAGTGTTTTTAAGTCTTAATGTTTGTTTGTTGTTTTTTTTTCTCTTTTTCATTCTTTCTACTACATATGTACTGTTATTTCTCAATTTGAACAGAAAATAATGCAGTATTTTCACCAACAACGAATGTACGGATGTGTTATGAGCTTATGAGCTTAGACTCGAAGGCTGCTTTATATAGGTATGTCGACTTGGCATCTGCTTTGGATAAAACGTCATTTAACCAGTTTATTTGGTTCCTAGGCACGTTGGGCAGTTTTATTTGCAGATTCTCAAGAATAGAGAAATGTTGACACACCTTCCAGAAGATCAACTGGTTTGAGCACAGAGGTAACTGTACCCTTATTGTAGAGGAGTCGAAAATCTCAACAATGTGTGCCCCGTTCAGTAGTGGCTGCATTTGATCGACAGTAAGATATTTCTATGGATTGTTTTTCTTTTCTCATGAGGTTATGTCAAAGTCAGGGTTTACAAAACGGAACCAGAAGTTCCAGAAATGATAAAGAAAGCATGTTTCAATATTACAAAAAGTAAAAGATTGTGAGAGGTGCTTATACCAATTCATCAGGCAAGGAGAATTAATATCCGCGGTCTAGGGATAGCAGTAACCTCTAGTTCCTAAGATCACGGGTTCACATCCGGCGGAGGGCGATTGATTTTTTCGGGCGTAAAAATACTTAGCATGGCTTCCCTCGGAAGGAAAGCAAAGCCAGTAGTCCCGTGTCTTAAATGGCACCAGAAGGTTCTAACGTTTAAGGCTATAAATGTTGGTTCACCTCATTTCTTGCTTAATAAACTTCAAACTAATGTGAATGAGGTCTGTAGCTTAAATACTTTCTATTTAAAACGTTAAAAATGTTGAAAAATTTAGTTGGACAAATATTGAAATTAAATTTCAACAATGTCCTCAGAATGATGTGTAGGATGTACAAAATGCTAACATAGAAATCACATATTAAACTTTTCATTTTTGAAAGCTAGAAAGTATGTGATATTTGATACAAAAATCCAAAAATTGAAAACTTTTACAGCATGTAAATATACCATATCACCTATGCTCTGAGTTCTTCAGTGGCAGTGCTGAATTTCTCCCTAGAACGAATTGGTTATTACTTAATCCATAAGGCACATACACACACAAGCACACTGATATGCAACCACAACATCCTAGTCTACCTTGAAAAGTTCTTGATGAAAGAATACATTCTTGAGCCCAGCCTGGAATCGAATCGGGATCCATGTCTCAGCAGGCAGGTTTCTAAACTATGGAAGCAGTCATAGCAGTCAGTGTTTGTTTTCAAGCATTGGTCTTTCATTTAGCTAGGCCTCCTCTCTGTCAGTAAGAGGCCCTCTGATACAACTCTGCTTTGGCAAACCTTTTGGCATCCGCGTTATCCAGAATAATTTAATTTCATTGTGGGGCAACCTGGTGTTTGCTAGTTTAACACTCTGCACTGTGGTAAGCTTTGTATGAGCCAGCGATCAGCAGGTTACCTGCTCTGTGACGTCATTCTGCCGAGCAGTATTTCTCTTTTCTCAGTAGACATGCTTCTACGGACGATGTGTCAGTCGGACATAAACCTTTCACAGAACGGTGGGGGCCTTTGCACTTGTACATAATTGCGTTTAGTGTGTAAACCAGTAGTGCAACTAGGGTTTGTTACCTTGGTTGGGGAACTTAAAATTGCTTAATTTATTTAGTTATGCCGATGGAATATTCTTTTCTGCTATCCGAAACATGACAATAAGTAAAAAAATGTTGTTAAAAACATTCAATAAGCATACTAAACATAATATTGTAGCTTCTCTCTAAGAGAACCACACTGCATCGCTGGATCAATCTTCAGCTGAAGTGTTTGTATGTACAGGGTTACTACAAAAGAAATAGACAACTTCAACTGCCTGTAAAACAAAAACTATTAGAGATAGCAACCTAATTATTTTGAAGATATATTGAGAAACTTTCAAAGTTTCGTTTGTTACTATTGGTAACGCTGTAGTGTTTTGTTTGTTGTTGCAGAAGCTGAAATGGCGGAAAATCCTGTGGAAAAGGCATATTGCGTGTTGGAATTTGCTAGAACGCAATCAGCAACTGTTGTCCAACGACATTTTAGAACACGTTACCACAAAAATGAAATGATGTGCTCACAAAAACCAGCATCGTCTTCATCATGTCGCAACATGTCGATGCAAAAGTCACGCCGTATGACCTTCTTCACTCAGAAACTGCAACATCTTTAATCTGTAAGGCATCATGTGCAGTCGCTTCCGCAAGATTTTCCATACAGTTTGCTGTGGAATTTGTAATTGCATGCTTGCCCTAGATGTCGATTTCTGTGGGCTTCTTATGTAGGCAGCACGAACACGTTCAACGTTTTCTTCCGAAACTCTTGGTCTTCCCGAGCTCTTCCCTTTGCACAAACATCCCGCTGTCTCGAATTTTCTATACCAGTCGTAGATTGACTGTCTAGTCGGTGGCGTTTTGTGGTAACGTGTTCTAAAATGTCGTTGGACAACAGATGCTGATTGCGTTCTAGCAAATTCCAACATGCAATATGCCTTTTCCACAGGATTTTCCGCCATTTCAGCTTCTGCAACAACAAACAAAACACTACAGCGTAACCAATAGTAACAAACAAAACTTTGAGAGTTTCTCAACATATCTCCAAAATATTTAGGTTTCTATCTCTAATAGTTTTTGTTTTACAGGCAGTTGAAGTTGTCTATTTCTTTTGTAGTAACCCTGTATTATTAACAAAAGTAATATCAATTGTGATTCATCAAAACTAATATTTCTAGAATTAGATTACTCTTAGCGACAATTAAAACAACTGAATTTCACAATCAATTAATGTGAAGTAAATATAACAAAACATTCCAGCCATACTTTTACTAGAAATACTCCCTTGAGTGTAAATGGCAAGTGCAGTACATACTATAAATAAAGCTTTCAGCCAATAAGCTAACACTTGACACAATGAAACACTACACGAGCCGCAGCGGTCTTGTTTGTTCTTACCGCTGCTTGATGTTCACTACACCTTACACAGTGGCCCTGTTGGCGATCATCTGCTCCACGTCACAAGTCCAGCAATTGCCGACCGCTGGTATAAGAAAGAGCCTTTAGTTGAAGGAGGCAAAACTTCTAGACAACTTTCTCATTAAAGGCGAGGTATGAATGGAAGAAAATCTTCCTCTAATATTTGTACGTACTAACAGAAAAGTCTGTGGTAGTCATTCAAAAAGGCAATAGCTCTTACTATTGAATTTCGTGAAACTGCGCAGTGTCTTGTTTGTTTGTTTGTTTGTTTTTTTTTTTTTTTTTTTTTTTTTTTTTTTTTGCCAAAGCAGCAACCGCCTTATATGAGCATCTTCGTATTATGCGCAGAACGTGTCAAATGAGCGATTATCAGCTGTTAGTTATCCCAGTCGTTGTTTTATCTTCATGTTTTGGAAATACGTGTGCTGTGTGTGGTTTCTTTGGGAATGGTATTCTCTTAATAGTCCACGGAAATCCAGCGAACAAATTCACGCTGAACAGCGTGTTTTTATTCAAAGTACATACGTGAAAACTTAATCAACTAGGCAGATGTACTAATTTCAAAATAATTTACTTACAGATATTGACACTTTGAGATTAGGTCAATAAATTTAGAACAACAAGATCGCGGAACGATGCGTGTGAATGCTCCTTTCATCTGATGATGTCAATTCGCGCAAATAGCCACCAACTTCAAAAACACCTATAACAAGCTTAGTATTTGTTACATAAATGATACATTTAAGAGTAATCTGAGAGTCACCGAACGGAAAATCTTGCGGCGTAGTAGACTGTGTGCGGAGCGCATATTCGCAACATCTGCGCCCTTGAATAAAAAGAAGGCACTGTATATAAAAATGTATAGTCCTTATTTTCTTTTCAAACTCATTTACAAAACGAGGTTTTAAATACTGCCAATCTGGACCTGTACACTATTATAATATATAGATGGCGTTATACATTAGCTGTTTAGGAGTTTCGAAAGGGCAAAACGAAAAGAATATCTCACACTGCAGTTCTAAAGAAGGGCGACAGAAGAAAGAACGGTGGAGTGGGAAGACGAAGGGGAGCGAAGCGGCAGAGGGAATGGGGAAAGGGGCCGAATTGTAAGGGAAGAATCTTCGTAGTTAACACAATTACGCGAAAGGGGTTGCGGGTTTCTCTAGCAGTTTCGGAAATATTTGTAGATCGGCTTCCGCATTGAAGATATAATACCTTTAGTATTCCCAGGCGTATGACGATATAGTGTGTGTGCGTGGGAGGGGAGGTTTATAGCCGTTAGCTGAAATATTGTTAAAGGAAGGACTAGTTGAGAAATTCAGAGTATTTGCCGTTCCAAAAAATAGGCCAAGGCTGGCCGGCAAGCTAACCCTGTCTGGACAAGGTAGTTTTAAAAATCTCTGTTCTGGAAACATACTATTCTTCTATACACTTCAAGCTAATTAAGTTAAACATTAGTAAAAATTAGCTTATTACTTAGTTCCTGGTAAGTAGAAGGGAAATAATTGAACACACTAAGCTAAAGCAATAGTCAAATTTATTAAAAGTTATTGTTTTGCGACTGACTTTGAACATCGGTTCCTTTTGTCTGATAAACGGAGGTCAACTTCCCGTTTTAGAAACGTATAGGTGTTTAAAAATGAATCTAACAGCAAGGAATACCATGACATAAATTGTTCTTGTAAAAAAAAAAAAGTATTGTGTATTAACCGTATCAGATAAACAAAATACTTCAGAAGCTATTTCCATAAAAATCAAAATATATATTTTAATTGTCATGTAAATATCTTTAATAAACGGTATTTTAGGTAAACTTGTTGCAGCCATTTTTCGAAAAATTCAAATTTCTTATTCTTCTAAATAAAAAGAAATTTGGAGTGCGGCAATTGTGTGTGTGTGTGTGTGTGTGTGTGTGTGTGTGTGTGTGTGTGTGTGGACAGCATAGCTCAAAAACGAAAAGATCGTTGAATGCCAAACGTGATATTTATGTTTAGTACCACGGCTGGACCGTTTTCGAGATATTCCTTGTTATTGGTTTCAATTTTAAGCTGCCAACTTTTCTCAAGCGGGAACAAACGAACCGAACCTCAATTGTTTCACGCAGCGACCAGGGTTTAAAAGATTTGATTATCGCTTTAGCCTAAATATGTCCTTATTTCCCTTATACTTACAAGGAAGCACACAATAAGACCAATTCTGCTAATATTTATTCCGATTAACATGATGTAGATAAAAGAATAAACATTTGTTAAAGTTTCTGTATGTAACAGCTAGAGAAAGTTATGTGAATGGAACACATACGATTTTTTTCTCCCATTTTTCATTAAAATTAAACCAGATGTTTCGTACTTAGTTGGTTCATTTAGTATTAAACACCTTTCTAGAAATTCTACAACGAATTGTCTTGAATGCTGAGCAAAAACCAAAAAGTTCAATAGGGATCTCATTACGTAGCAACAACTTTGCAGGATTATAAGAGCAAGTAACCTACTTCTGAGACGGGAATGGTCTCTCCCCTTGATTTTCCCACCCTCCTGCTAAGGGAAAGCGTTGTTGCCAAACGTTGCTGCATTTCAAGGGACATGCCTTCCCTATCTTAAGCAATTAACACCTTTGATGCATCTTTTCTGAAAAATGGCCATTTTTGTCACAAAATATTACAATCCATTATGAAAAAACACGGTGTATATATTACACTGTTTAACTGAATAAACTTTGTTTAGTAAAATGCAATGCTTTTAAATAATAAATTCGCTATGATTAGGATATCAGTTTTTTTAATTATTAAACATTTAAATAAAACGTGTCCAAATATTCTTGACCACAGTTTACGTCTCTATTTTTTATAGTTTCTGAGAACAGGTACATTGAAGTTCAGTTTAAAGAATTATTATTATTATTATTATTATTATTATTATTATATTTGCTGACTGTCAGTTATCAGAATCTATTAGTACAGCCGGTGTGCCGGAATTTCTCCCCGTAGGAGTTCTTTTGCATACCAACATATCTACTGGCAAGGGGGGCTGACCCTTTAGACATATTTTAAAGCATAGGTCTGGACGCCTAACGACTGAGGCATCCAGACTGATATTCTTTGTAGTGTTTTCCCAGAACGTATGTCACTTTATCCTGCATATCATAAAATAATAATTTATAAAATGTTTTATACAAGTTTACATTAATAATTGCATTGAAAATTAATATGTCACACTGTTACGTTTCACTTTTATATACTCCATCAATATGACACCTTTTTAGAAAAAGAATATGCTTCTTTGTTTAATTTGCTGCACCTTCATATTATCATCTAAAGATTAAAGAACTTCCCTCTGGGATAGTAATAACTTTCCTCTTGCCAACATGTGTCCTTTAAAAGAAACTTTTCCTCAATTTCTGCAATATACGTGAATACATAAGAAGGTAAATAAAGCAACAAGCTAAATCAAAGCCATTAAAAATAAATTCTTTTGGTAAATCTGTTTACACAGGACTGCCACTCACAGGATAACTGCTACTGTCTGACGAAAGAATGCAGATGTTAGGGGAGGTTACTGGTGTAGCATGGCTTGGTTTAGAAAAGGCTGGCATACAGCTGGAGTATAGTGCATACAGTCCCACCATCAAAACATCAGTATACCATATGTAAACAGGAATAAACTAAACGATACACAACAGATTAAACTTGGTATCTTCTTTATCACTACTAAATATTAATTATCTACTTTGTGAGGGAACCCGTCCACCGTAAGAGACTCACCTGCTGCATTCAGGGCATGCACCGGGAGTGATGACGTAATACCGCTTATATGTTTGTGTTTACGCAAGCTTCCACTCGTGGCCATCTGCATTCATTCATCAGACACGTAATAGCGCGCAAAATATTTTCACTGCTTCTCAACTTGAAATCTCAAACTTAAACAAATTTTTAGGCGTCCTATTAATCATGATTATAGCCAGAGTGACTATCCCCAAAATTGGCTGAAGTGTACACATTCTGTTTAAAGACTTTTGGTTGTTTTAATTTCATTTCAAAATGATCAAGAAACTCTATTCTATTTTAAATCAAATAAAAGGAATATTTTTCTGATATTCTCTTAAAAATAGTTGAAAGACTTAAAAGCTGCATTCGTTAAGATCTATCTGTGGTTTAAAGAACAACGTACGTATTATTACTCCTGGTACTCGTATACACTAGATGTGATTTTATTTTTAAAAATTCGAACGTTATTTCTTTTTTTTTTAAAAAAAAAACTTGTGGTTTTAAGCTTTATAAACAATTCTCATGGACCATTGAAATACATTTTTATGGAATACAATAGTTCCTCTGCTTACTGTATGTAGCATAGGAAGCAAAAATTAAAGTACATTTCATAATCTTATCGAATGTGCTCATACTCTTTTAATATTGAGTTTTGTAAACTATTTTTATGTAAAGACACTTAAACATTTAAATTAGAAGCTGTAAGTATACGTTATTTTCACTTTCTCTACCAAGTATATTGTATATCATCTAAAACTTCAATTATAATATTTGACACGAATGCATGTTTTGAGGTCCTCTTAATTAAAATATACATTGCAGAGTACTTATATCGCTTTGTCTCCGTTTGTGCGCGCGTGTGTATGTGTGAACAGAATAGCTGAATACCAAAATTCGGTTAAATAACCAACTTGATATTTAAGTTCAGCATTCTTCGAGAATGCCACACGATGTTCAAAATATTCCCACACCCGAAACACCCTTTATATGGAACATATTTCCAAGAATGTTGATTTTCTTAAAATTGACTCCAGCGATTTTGATAGAAATGTTATTTGTTTAAGGTACTATTATGCTAACTGAAATGTATATCCTGAATTTTCATGAATAGCTGTAAAGTTTGGTTTATTCTGGATGATTTTGCAAAACTCTAAAGCACAACAGATACAGAAAATATTATTACAAACATATAGGTATGCGTAAGCCACACAATTTATGTCAGATACATTTTTACCTACTCTAGCATGTTTGTACAATACACATAGTAAGGAAGCGAAAGTATTGTATTCTACTCAAAAATTCCATACCGGAATTCCATACGAGATTTACCGGATTTTAGAAAAATACCCGTGTATGTGGATGTGTTCTAATCCATGTCTGCGCTCAAAAATGAAAAATACGTTAAATACCAAACTTGGTATTTAAGTTCAGCATACTACAAGAATATTTACAGGAAAATGTCCCACTCCAAATTACCCTTTATATGGAACAGTTTTTGAAACTTTCTTTTTTCTCTGAAGCAATGTTTCCAACGTTTTGATAGAAATAGCATATATTAAAGAAATAAAATCCTACCCTGAAATCTATAGGAATAATCCCTGAAGTCCTCATCATTCGCAATGACTTTCATAACTGGTAAACCGTAAAAGCTAGACAAAGCTTACAACACAAAAATGTAGATCTCGTTAAAACACACAATTTCCGCAATATAAGTTTCAATTTTAAAATGATTAAACCTTTCTCAAAAAGAAAGCCCTTGGCCGCTTCATTTCTTTTGTTTTATTCTGCCCGTGTTAAGAGAACGACAATTACATAGTCATTGCTTTTAACAGATTCCACTATCGCTTTAGCCTAGTGCATTTTCTTGTTTTCTTTCTGCTGATATGGAAATAAATAATAAGAACACTTCTTGTACTCTTTTTTCATGATTAGCGTGAAGTAAATAAAAATAATCTTTTATAAGAATAGTTGTTTGCACAAAATATAAAGTCATGTGAAGGAACGCACCAGAATTTATTTATTTATTCATTTGTAGTATCTGAACCCTTCCTAAGGTATTCCTAGTTACTGATTTCAATTTTAAAATATTTATACATTTCTCAAATGGAAAATCGTTAGTCATTTTTATTTCTCAGTGCATCACATAGCGATTAACTCTTGAAAGATATGACTATAGCTTTAGCCTAGTGTATCCCCTTATTCCCGCGTATCTACAAGAAAGTATGTAATAGCAGTGCATTTATACTGTTAGAAAAAAAGTTGTTCCAGAATTGGATGAGAATGCCATATGAATTTAACACATCAGATTTTATCTGCGATTATGTTCAATTCTATATTGTCGAGCACAGCTTAAAACTAAGGAGGTTAACTTGATTGCATGTATGAATATGCGATTAAAACTTTAAACTCTTTTAATGGCATTATTTTAACTTCATGATATTTTCATATCTTTGGGTTTTATATTTCTCAAATAGTGCTCAACTGCTTCGTTATTTATAATCTAATTAGCTTAATTACAATGAATGATTATTTTATACGGATACAATAATTTTCATTATGATAGTTAATCTGTGGAACTTCAGAAATTCAAACACTAAAGAGCAAAAGAATACTTTCATTTAGCTTTTAGTAAAAGTATCTCAACTTTGCGCTTACTACGAAATCGCCATCTTGATTGCAATACGCCCACATGTACCTTAACTATGTGTAGATGGAAAGCTAGTGGGAGATTCATTTAAAACTCCATTTCGCAGTGATTTATAGTAATTTTGATGCCTATTTCTTGATGTAGAGCAAGAAAATGCACTCTAATGATATGAAATATGCACTGCAATCCAAGTGAAACCCGTCTTTCCCAGCCTTGATGGTGCGGATAACGCTTTAGAGGAGCAAGGAATCGATCCCCGGTCTCCTGCGCGGCAAGGAAAGCCAACCGCTGCGCAAGAATAGCAGCAGGATATGACGTAAGGCCTGGCAACATCTACTTTAACTTTTATACATACCTAAAAAGCGAATTACTATCGTATTATGTTTGTATATCAGATTTTACAAAAGAAAAACAATTAGATATCGTTTGTTAAGTTTGTCTTGACATCTTAGCAAATGGACATATTCAATACAGCTGACACGATTCACAAAAGTGTATATTTGGGACTATTGGCTTTGGCGATACAGTAATTAAACAGGGGTCTTGTTAGAGAATTGAAATGAAAGTTTAAGGTAATACATCTTGAGCAAACAGTTGTGAAAAATTAAAAAAAAAATACTTTTTTCACAATAAAATAATATGAAAACATATTATTTAGAGAGCTTTAACTATCGATTAAATGAAGTTTAAATGTACCGGAGCCTATTAATTAAAACATTCCTAAACCTTGTATTTTCGCAAACGTTTTTCCAACCTTTTTGCATACTCAAAATACTCCACACTATGCAATGTTTTACTAATTTGTTTAAAACATTTTATACTGTCTGTCACAAGTACATAAAACAAAGTGTTCATATACCTATTTGAAATAATGCTCAAATTTGAAAAATAAATTATTAAATTATCAAAAATAATTTTGTAGAGTACGAAAGATAAAAATATTTTACTATAATTAGGGTTAACAAAAAAATAATATGATAGATTTATTTGTAAACCCATTTACTGTAGAAAATGAATATTTTATGAGAATAGTGGTTCATTTTTATTATAACAATGGTTAAGACAGTAAAAGAATATCATTTAAATAACCATGCCAGCTGTAATTTTGGTAGGTGGCAAAAGTACCATATTACTGTGTACAATGTTATAATTTTCAATAAGATATCTTGCATACTGGGATTTTCCAAATTTCCAGATGCATCAACGTAAAGATAGCAAAATTCAGATGTATTTATATTATTGAAAAACAAAACTTCCAAAAGCCTTTCAAAATTCAAGTTATTAAAGCGCAACCTTCGTCATCACACAGAGGAAAAGCTCAGTACACAACATTAGAGTAAGGTAAAATATATTAGTGTTGCATATATTAGTGCTTCATATATTCATAGAGTTTGTGTCTTAATATTGTTAGAATGTTGAAAGGCACACTTGAGTCATTATATTGCCTAATTTGTTGTTATCGATTGCAACGATTATCGTTAAAGCGAATACCTATTAGCTGAATAGATAACACTGAGGACTTTGTCTTCTAAATCTTACTCTCAGAAAGGACCTTCCAAATTGTGGCATGAGAAATTTTCTCCGGGACTCTTTCGAGGTGCTGGGAGTACAGAATATTAATTGAACAATTATGTTTTTACTTTTTCTACACGTACCTACTTTGTATATAGTAGGTAGAAAAGGTATTATTTTGCACCCAAAAATTCGATACTGACATTTCATTTTCTCTACTTGTACATAGGTCATAGGTAGAGAAGGTATGGCATTCCGCCCAAAATTACGTTCCGAGACTTCAACGGAAATAACCTTTTAGAGATTTTTTTGCAAAAAATAAGTGTGTGTGTGCGTGCGTGTGTGTGTGTGTGTGTGTGTGTGTGTGTGTTTCCGTGTGTCTGGGAACACGATAACTCAAAAACTATTTTGATAAAATACCATATATTAAAGACATTTAATGGCAAGTAGAATACTATTCTTTAATTTTTTTGGAAATAGCCTCAGAAAACCTCTTCAATATGCATGTTTTTGCACAATTGATAAGTCATAAGAGATGAACATAAACTTACTACTAGATCACGATAAAATATACAACTTATGTCATATATATTTTTTCGTGCAGTTAACCATTTCCAATTTCAATTTTAAAACACCCAAACTCTTCTCATACGGGAACTTGTCAACTCCTGGCCGTACAAAAGCAGCGGATTTCTTTCACATAGCAATCCGGTTTTTAAATATTTGACAATCGCATTATCCTGATGTACTTTATAATTTACTTTAAATTACTTTATAATTTAGCATTGTAATTTTTTTTAAAAATGTTAATTGTATAGTTATACTTTGTCTACATGGCAGCCCTCAATTGAGGAAAGTAATAAAATAAAAAAAAAATCCTACTACTTATAAGGAAACAAACATATGTTTAAAAAAGGTACATGTGTGTTTGTGTGTGTGCGTGGCTCAGCAAAACTAAAAATGAAAACTTCACTGTAACGATTTTTATTAAAATATCAGTTGTATAAGATATTTTCATTACAAACGAATTTTATATTTTCTGGGAATAGCCTCTGAAGACCTCTTTATTCTGGATAGATTTTGTATAACTAGTGAAGATAAACAAGACGTACTTTAAAAAATGCAGTATACAATTGATGTTATATGCATTTTTTTAGAGTAAAGATATATTTTGTTATTGGCGTTAACTATTTATAACTTTTCTCAGACAGTAAGTTGTCTTTCTTTTTATCTCTCTTTGTTTTACTCCTGACTTTAAATAGTCGAATTTCCATTGTTTCAAACATCCAGCTTTTAAAAGATTTGACTGTCGTTTAGCCTACTGCTTTTGATATTTCCCTTCAATTTACTAGGACACAACTAATAATACCATTTCTCGTTTGGCATTATTTATATAAAAGAATTACCTTTTGTAAGATTAGTTTGTTAGCGAAACGGATAGAAACAACCATGTGAATGGAACACATCATAGTTTTATATAATATTCTGGTCACTTCAGTAGTTTAGTAATTTTTAGCTGGTCGATAATGCATGTCCAAGAGTAAACCAAAAGAGAAACGAGAGAAAAGTTTATGTATAACCTAGAAGTATCCAAAAATTTTTGGTTCTACAAAAAGTGTGTGCCTTTTACATTTTTGTATAACAATATTTAGTCTATCTACCAGTTATTTAAAAGTCATCCAGAATGAAGAAGATTTCAGAGGCATTCCCATAAAATGCAAGATATAGTTACATTTTATTATTCATGAAAACATTTAAAATCCTTATATTAATCGACATCGTTATATCCAATTTTAGAAAATATTTCATGTAAAGGATAGTTTAGCTTGGGGAGATTTTCTTGAAAATTTTGTGTCACATCCTTGAAAGATGCATAACTTAAAGATCAAGTTTTATATCAAGGGATATTTAAGCGAATTTTCGTTTTTGAATTATGCTGTTCACAGACACACACGGACCCACACAGACCTTTTTTTAATAATTATTTTGATGAATTCAGAGGACCTTAAAACAGTGTTTCTGGTGAAATTTTGGTAGCGAATTTTAGGGTTAATTACAATACGTTTTCTATCCACATGTACACTGTACAAGCACATATTAGTAGAGAAAGTAAACATGTTTTTGAAAATGTTTCTCAATATTCATTGAGAGGCACTATAACGCCAGATGTATGATTCAATTTAAAATTCTGAATTAATTCCCCGGGTTCACATGGCTGCCCATGAGAGAGTTTGATGTGTCCCTTCCACCAGTAAGATTCTGAAGACTAAACGCTCGATTTTATTTAGTTAGTTAAGAGATAATCGCTTATAACAGTTTATATGCACTACCCTATATGCCGGAGGGAGCAGAGTTAAGTATAAATATTTGTATCAACGATTGAGAACGTTGTGATGATACAGTATTTGAAGTTTTTTCGCTATTTTCTAAAGCTATATGATCTCCTCTGCCCTTTTGTCTGCTCAAATATATGTGGTGTGATAAGAGGGAAGAATAATAATCGCTCTGAAACTTCAACCTACGTAACCGTAATTTTTTCTAAAATCTACTTAATATTTTATTTCTAAGACATTTAATGTTCCTAATGTCAAAAGAAATCAGATTTTTAAAAAAATAAACACTATCTGATTAGGATTCACAATGTATTCAGGGTTAAACTTAAAAGTATTAGTCACATAATATCGTTATACGTTATTTGAATTTGATTTTATTGTTCAATAATTCATTCAAACCAATAAAAAAGCATTCTAACTTACATTTTTTAAATTTCAGAATCGCTCCCATTGCTCTTACAAAGGGGAAAAACTAAAATTAAAAAACTTTCAAATCAGGAATTAAGAGAACTCACGTAACAGATCCTTTGATATACTGCAGTTAACGTTCGTCTTTTAGGAAGATGACGATACAGTCCCTCGCAGCATTGGTAGATTACCGAGTTGTGACATACATTAAATGAATATCTGCTAATTCAGCAAATGTAAAGTCATTCCTTTTTTAAAGCAAAATTTGCGACTGAGTCTATCCCTCGTTCTCTCACTGTAAGCCATACGAATGTAGGTCGACAGTGTGCGAGTTGTACTAAACACAGGGGCTAGGCGTTGACTGATATATGTAAACTCTGAGGAAACCTAACACAGAACCGCTCAGAACATATTAAACCCTAACATTTATGCTTCATTTATGACAATGCCATTATTTATCGGACAAAATAAGGATTTTTTATACTCATTGTATTAAATATAAAATTATTTGCATTTATTCATCTTTCTCTTTTCTGTTCTTTGGGTACAACACGAAACAACAAGAATTTAAGTACTTTAGAAACTAGCACTATAGTAGCACTATAATTGAATATTCAACTTCTGTTCTTATCCACGCAATGTAATAAACTGTTGCAATCCAGCTCACTTAGAATCTTTAACTTCCTCTAAAAGAGATAATGAATGCATTGTTCTAAGGAATAAGCACTACAGCTGTAATAAAGACACTAATTTATCCAGCTTTGCAATCGAAAAACAAGCGCAAAGTTCCTAATCTTCCTTTGCTTTCGTAAACATCTCCAATTAAATACTCGGCAAAAAGCGACTTCTGAATTTCGGTTGTTAATGTTCGTGATAAAACTACTCTTCCTTAAGTTATGTTCGTGATAAAAGTGTTTCTTTCTAACTTCCTCAAAGATAACATTCTAATTAATAGCTCGAAACCAGTTTCATCCAATTAAGGGCAAGAAAATACAACCCTCCCTTGCATTCATAAACAACGTTTTCCCTAGCTCAGGAATCTCAGATTTATTTTATTGTCCTGTTATAATCTGATGCTTTAGTTAATATCTTCTTACTTATATATAAACACATTAAAATAAGTTTTAAATATGTATTGAATGAACCATATAAAATTAATAAATCAATAAAATTAATAAAGAAAACTCAAAAAGTCACCAATTCACGTTATTTAGGAAGAGCTGTTCTCCTTTTTTTTTTTTTTTTTTTTTTTTATTATTCATTTTCTTGCAAAAACATACAAGTAATAAAATGTAAGAACAATCTTAATTCCGAATTAATTATGGAAAGGTAGAGTATAATAAATAGTGTACATAGTATCCGAACCACCAATCCTCGTTTTCCTGTACCATTACTCTGTTTTTCAGCTATGAGAATGAATTTAGTGATTATGAAAATGTTTATGTGACTTGATGTCATTTAAAACAAACGTCGACTTGCATACTTTGATTTTCTGATTCTGACTTCACCTTCTTACGAAAGAACAGTTTATAAAACTGATTTGATTGTGTTTTTTAACTGTTCTGGAACATATTATGTGCCAACTCGCAAATATGATATACCAATCAACTTGGTCAGCTAGAACCGCATGCAACCAAGAATGTGGGAGGAGCTGTTTTATTTATCCCTTACCAACTTAAATAGCGGCACTTTTTTCTCTCGATTACATAACCTCTTTTGTAGGTAATCGCTTCGTTGGCCACTATATTAGTTCAACTGTTCAACACCCTCTTGCGATGAAGCTGTTATTTACGTTTACATTTGTCGATGTGAATGCAACCTATTGCATTAAGTATATTTAGAATTTATACGTCGTTATTTTAACGTTTTCATTGTGAATGGCCCCTATATCGCGTTAAGTATATGTCTATGTTTTACGTTGTGATGTTAATGCTTAATTTGCATTTTGAATGGCCCATAACATTTCAATAGTACACAGCTTGTAATAAGGGAAGGTTGAATTCAAAAGGAGGAAATATTTTCGAAGGTACTAAAGCTACATAAAGTATGTGTCACTCAAATTTTGAACTAATATTGTCGCACCGATATTAAAATTTATAAAATTCAATATGAATGAAGACGACTTAGCGGGCTACTCACAGGAAATTAAAAACCTACAGTTCATCTGGTAATCAAATATATAGTGCTAAAGAATATTTGGTTAGGGATTTTTTTTTAAATCTTCACTTGGTTGCTTAAAAGATGTGTAGCTTAATAATGAAATTTGGTATTCTAATTGTTATTAATGCTTCTCTTTCTCTGGCTACCTTTCTTGTCTGTCTCTCTCTCACTCTTTCTCTCTCTCTCCAAATTTTATCTAAACATTTTAATGGGGGTTCAGGGGATATCCAAAATGCATTTCAGCTTGAATTTCGATAACGAATTCTTGAATTGTAAAAAACGTTATTGCGCCTCCATAGAAAAAGGTAAAGAAACGAATATTTTTGTGATAGCTGAAATACAAGATAGATTAAACACCCAATATTTCACAAAAAGAAGATTTCGTATTTTATTAACGTTTAGCAATTTCTTCTTAACGCATATTATATGTTACATTTGAAAACCTATGAATACACAGACATCATTGTGAACTGTTAAATGCATTACTGAAGCCAAAAAGTTTTAATTCACCAAAAATCCTAAATATTCCATTGCAAATCACCCTTTCAAATTATAACAATTCTTTGAGAAACTACAAAAAAAAAAAAAAAAAAAATGAACTAGTAAACCCTGGATCAGAAATTGTACGCTCCTTTCTTTGTGTCAATGAAGCGTCCATTGTTATAATAATGGAGAGGAGCGCACAAACTGTGCAGAATACAATACATGAGCTTAACAATACATGAAGTTGTCCTTGCTATTAATAAGGATAGATTTACATCGTTTTTACACTTTAGTATATGGTACGAGTACATTTCGCATTTCTCTGAGCACAAAACAGATGCAGGTTCTTGGAGCACACCTTGTGGTGGAAACCATGCTGTCACATGACGCATTTCATAGTTTGCATGTGTGCATCCTCTTGCATCGCACATGTTGCATAGAGCTCCATTGCTATGTTCTTTTCCTTTTCTCGCAATTCGTGTAGAAGTACATTGTAAGCCTCACTAGAGGACAGTAGCAGTGTCGTTCGCAGATCCTCTGTTGGAAGGTTTCTCCATATCATACTCTGTGATACTCCTAGAACTTTCTTAAGGATCTGGCTTATATTATTGTAACTATGAATATTTTTGTAAATTATGTAACTTACAATCTTGTAAATAAAATGCTTGTCTGTGAATAAAATACAATTAAAATTTTAAAAATTGTAATTGTATTTATGTACTTCCCAGTAAAACATAAGGGCATGAATTTAAAATTATTCTGCATTTATCTTCATTTAACTCTCTCCGTAAGTAGATTTATGCATAACACCAATCACAATTATTTTTGCTGGCAAGATTGCTGCTGTGAATGGCAAACATTATTGCTAACTTGCTTGAGAATCCTTTAGTTAGCTTTAATTAACCCTGGAGACAGCACTGTTATAAATATCCTTGTTTAAAATATTCAATTTACTCTTCCATAAAATAAGTAGCTTCTAAATTTAATTACTATTCATATGTTCAAACCTCGGATGCAAATTCCGACTTTAGACAGTGTTAAGCATTGTTTATGCACTGTATAACCATAGTTGCTGCAGAGAGTCTATAAGAAGCTTGGAGAAATCTCAACTAGAATTTTCCACTCGTCTTGAGAGCATGCAGCACGAATTTATGACCTCTTATATATATTAACCCTTTTTGTCGTACCTTTCTTATATAGAATGGATCATTCTCTTTCGAAAACAATTTATTTCAGAATTGGTAGCACGTACAACTAGGGCGCGTGATAGAAAACAGTTTGACTGGAATTATAGGAGAGGTTCTTTGCAGTTTTCTTTTCCTTTTTTGAGGGATTTGAGGGAAGCAGGGGATAATTTACAGCCTATCGATCCAGAACCTCATTTCGCTTTATAGCTCATTCGTTGTTTCATCCTTCCCTCACGTTGGACTGAACAAACAACCAAGAAATCTCGCTCGCAAGGTAGACGCTAAAATCCTCGGTTGATGAATTACGAGCTAACTTTTAGAGATTTTAATTTTAGCACGGAAATAAAACTTCCCATTATAACAGTACTAAATTAGGTTTAGCATTGCTTACGCTAATTACCAATTAAGAAAATAATAATCATTAGCTTAGAAACTCAGAGGACACGAGTATTAATTAACTGAAATGAGGATAGCAACAACACGCATCTCTGAGTTACAGCCTTCACCTGGTCACTGTTTCGACAGAATTAAATTGGCTGCCTTGTATCTTTCAATTTTGTTGGTTTCGTTTTTATTTTGCGTAAAAGCTGGCATATTGAAGTACGACCTTAAAAAAAGGGGCTTCACGCACAGAAAAAAAGGCAAGCAGCGTGTATGAAATTAAATTAGTGCACGCTGGTGGCATTGCAGTGCGCCTCGAAACTGTTTTTTCTCATTCCTTTCGGTTGAGTTTCATCCATTGCTGCAAGATCCGAAGGAACAGCGTAAGGAATAAATTATATTTCAAGCGTTCTCGCTCTAAGAAAAAGCATCACCCTACATTTAACGTAACTGAAGCGCAAGTTTTGCCTTCAAATAATTTCGGCTGCTATATATAAAAAAGCTTCAACTACCCATACTTCTGCACACATAACGCTCAATGTAGTGTAAACATTGGTCACATGTTAAGCTGAAGTAAAATGCTCCCTCATTATTTCATTATTTCAAAATAATCCAGCACAATATAAATAAGGGGTAGAATATAATTACTATACATATAACACAACCCTCAACCCCAGCATCGATATTGTTTTAACAATAACAGCGGTATAACTCTCATCTGTATAATGTGTGTAATAATGTAGTTTTTTCATAATAATAATAATAATAATAATAATAATAATAGTAATAATAATAAACTTTTCCAAATAATGGAGAACGAAAAGAAATATAAATTTTAAATGGGAAAATTAAAGAGAGTAAATAAATTCAAATATCTCTGGTCAATTTCATAATCAGGCGGTAAAAGTTATTGTGAAATTGAAAAAGAATAAGTGAGGGAAGGGAAACAATTACCAATGATGTAAGAACATTATAGATAAGACTAAGATATTATTTTTCAAACTTTTGTTATAAAGGTCATGTTATATGGGATACAGACACACTAGGTGAAATTAAGCAGATACATTTCCAGCAATAGAGAGACTTTTGTTGGACTAGGCACGGAAGTAAGGAATGGGAAAAAATAAAAACCAGAAAATTATATAAATAATGAATAATATTATTGACACAATTTAAGAAAAAAGTTTCGATGGTTTGAGCACGTAAAGATGATGGAAGGCAGCAGAATTTGAAAAATCTGATGTGATCCATTCACGTGATTTTTTCTACATCTTTGCAGCAAATTATTGTAAAAAAAGCTTTTTCTTCTAATTACTTCATGCTATTCGAGAGAAAAATTAGCAGCAATGGTCTTATTACTTGCCTCTTTGTAAGAAACAGAGAAATAAGGGAGTAACATAGGCTAAAGTGATAGTCAAACGCTGGTTGCCATGTGATTGAAGTTCCATTCTATGAATAGGAGTTGACAGATTCCCGTATTCTAAAGCTGAAACTAACAATAAAGAATATCTCAAAAAACGACTAACACTACGAAAAAATGTAAATGTATATAACATAAATTGTATGCTTTAACGAGTTATACATTTCCTGCTATGTAAGTTTTTGCCTATCTCTTTCGGTTTACTAGTTACACAAAATTCAGCATAATTATTCCGGATAAAGAGGTATTCAGAGAATATTCCCAGAAAATTAAAGATATACGTTTTACATATCACATAAATATCTTTAATATAGGATATTTTAATCAAAACCGTAAGAGCTATTTTTGAGAAAATCAAAATTTTCAAAAATTATTCCATGTAAAATGTAGTTTGGAATGTGGGATTTTTCTCAAAATCTTCACGTCACATCCCTGGAAGATACGAAATTTAAATACCAAGTTTGATATTTTAGCGACTTTTCGTTTTTGAGTTATCGTGTTCACAGGCACGTGGACACATCGACACACGGACCAACGGACACACACGGACCTTTTTTTAAAAATACTTTTTCCTTGGATACTATTTCTAGTTAAATCTCGATATCGATTTTGGGTGGAATGCAATACCTTGTCTATACACTATGTATATAGTAAGTGTAGAGAAAGTAAAAATGCTGCTGGAGTGGAAGGTCAAGGGAGGAAAGGAGAAGGAAAGGGAAGCCCAGGGAACCTTGAGATGCAGTAAGAAGATATATAAACAGAAAGAGCTTACAGTAGAGTAATAACATTTCTTTGGGTTGAAGGATAATTGATGTATAGCAGAAAAATTAATAAAATGAATTTAAATATGTTTAATAGCGTGAAAACCTACCTCCTAAATTTGAGAGTTGAGCTGTAGATTACTATTGAAAATTGCTGAAATAAATAACAAAATCATTCGGAAATTATGATAAGAAACCTAATAACCATCAGGGTATAGGAAGTTGAAGTGGACTGTAAAACTATGCCTTGCCTAATAATATTTAGTTAGGATAAAGAGGCTCATATAAATAATCTATAAAGAAAGAAAACGTCAATTAGAATGGTTTAAACTAGGAGGACCGCGTGAAATGGCTCAGCAGTAACGTGTGAGGCTGCCAATTGGTACGACTATGGTTAGATCCCCATCGAATGCCCTTTATGACCATAAGTATTTCGTCCGTAAACGAATGCTGATGTGGCTTCTTATCAACCTGGTTTCCTTTCCATAATTTCTGCTTCAATCCGTTTCCTTATCATCGTTCAGGCGTGCCTCTAGGTTCTGTGGGTATGGTGTACTAGAGGGACGCTTGGTCGATGGGTCGTTCTTCGCCCTTTCAAATACTTCGAGCCTGGAATTATCAGGGACATCCGCGCGTCTCTGCGGCAAGTCTACTTGGAGCCTGTAACCTCCCATAGTTCCCAAAATTCATCTTTTTTTCCAGGAGGTGATAACCGAAACAGATCTATGTAGGTCTAGATAGCGGAATGTCCCCCTTCGTGACATAAACCAAACCCTAGACCTGAAGGCTGAGAGGCGCAAAAATAATTGACGTTTCTAGCAGGAGAATCTGTCTGCTTCTGCAAACAAACATTATTGTCTATCAAGAAGGAGATTGGCAGTTTAGGATCCACTAGCTGATCAGAGGAATTAAAAAAAACTGGGAAATTCCCTAGGTAAAGTGCTTCAAACCAGATCAAATTTTATCCGCTAGTATTTTTACTTTCTTTATGTACATAGTACGTAAAAATGTTAAATATTCCACGAAACAATTATATTTTGCAATTTCACCAGAAATACATTTACAATTTTCACCTGAGTCTAAAAAAGCGTTTTAAGAAAAAGTTCGGTGATTGTGTTTATGTATGTGTGTGTGTATCTGTGTGTGTGTGTGTGTGTGTGTGTGTGTGTGTGTGTGTGGTGTCCCTGCGAACAGTATAATTCAAAAACGAAAACTCAAAAATCAAACTTGGTTTGAGTTCAGCATCTTTCAAGAATACCACATGAAGATTTTAAAGAAAATCCCCACACGAAACTACCTTTTACATCGATTATTTTTCGATAATTTTTATTTTCTCAAGAATGGCTAACGATTAAGATTAAAATTTCATATACTAGGGCTGGCTGATAAGTCCTGGGCCTCTCAATGTAAAGAGCATTTAAAAACATGTTATTTTTGCTTTACTTCTCAAAAGGCTAATATATTTGTCATGTCGGTGTTCAAATTTAATCTCTGTAGTGCGATTTATCAAGGTCCAAAAAATAGCTATTTACCGCATCAATGACTTCCTCGTTGCTATGAAATTTTCGTCCTCCAAGAAATTTTTTCAGGTTTGGGAAACATGTGGTGATCACTGAGTTTCAGATCTGGCGAATAGAGTGGATGTTGAAACAATTCCAACTTTAATTCGCACATTTTTTCAATTGCAATAACCTCGATGGGCCGGAGCCTTGTCGTGATGAGACAAGACCTTCTTTTTTTTTTCCAAACGAGGTAATTTTCTTTTCACCTCATCACTCATACGTTGCATTAAGCTTACATAGTAGTCACAAGTGATACTTTTATCCTTTTCCAAGTAATCAATAAAAATAAATCACTGTGCATCCCAGAAAACACTCGCCATAATCTTGTTTGCTGACAAAATTAACTCTACCTTTTTTGGAGTTGGTTCACCTGGTGCAATCCACAGTTTAACTGTGATTTACTTTCTGGAGTGTAGTGATGTATCCAAGTTTCATCCATGGTAATAAGCCGTCTCAAAAATTCACTGTTTTTTTTTTTTGTTTTTTTTTTTTTGTTTACGGTAGAACTCCACATTCTTCACAGAAACAACTTTTCTTTGCAACTTTTGATCAGGTGTCAACAAACGCCGCACCCATCTTGCACAGACCTTGTGAAAGCCCAAAACATTACTTAAAATATTACCTGCATGTTATTTTGGTATGTTTACAGCCTCTGCTATCTCAAAAAACTTTAATCTGCGGTCTTAGTACTAAACGATGAACTTTTTCAATGATCTCTGGAGTTGTCAGTTTTACAGGGCCTCCAGAGCGAAGCTCATCACTCCTGCTCGTACGTCCCATTTTAAACTCTGCAACCCACCTTTTAATCATTGAATATGAATGGGCAGCGTCTTTAAATGTACGTCCACTTTCTCCTTGATTTCTTTAGGCATTAAGCCTTTCAAATCGAAGTATTTAATCACTGCTCGATTTTTCAAATCTTCCATTTTCATGATAACTCTAAAGTTGTCTTGTTTAAAATTCTGTCATTCGAAAACCAAACAAGCTATTGACCTGTAACTATGGCTACAAGCTAGTCTAGAGTTAAACTATACGATGCTAGCATCTAACTGGCCTTGTGGCGCCATTCCTAGTGCGTCTTATCAGCTGACCCTCTTATTAAAGATATTAAATGTCAAATAAAATGTTTATGTTGAATTTTGTGAGCCTAAATGAGGAGGCCTGAAGATCTCGTTAAAACACACAATTTATCTGCTATACATTTTTTGTGGAGTTAATAATTTCCTAGACATTCCTATAAATTGGTTTCAATTTTAAAATACTTAATAGTTATCTCAAACTGGAGTTCCTCAATCCTTTCAAACCTGTTTTGTTTTACTCCTGCCCAAGTGAAGGTAACCAAATTTCAATTTCTACGCTTTTTTTTTTTCATCGCAGCTCATTTCTTTAGGCTATTTCTGCCTATGTTTATCTCAATTAGTATGATGTACATAGAAGAATAATCATTTATAATAGCAGTCACATCAGGTTCTTTTACGTGTCATTTTCTTTATTTTGTCACCTTTATCTTGCGGTCTAAGCATGCATGTACGGTTAATGAAGCCTGCTCTAAGTGTTTCTGTAATATATTTAATAGGCCTCAATAGAGAGGGTTTCTGCATCTATTAACCAACTTTTGGTGTTTTTCCCATGGCGAGACCGTCTACGAACATAATGAACTGGCACTGACATATACCCAGAATGGTTTCCTAACTATTTTAAAATATTCCATATGATAAAGTTCGCAGCAGCAGGTGCTGAAGCTTGTTACCACCAATGTTCATATATTTTGATAACTTAAAAACTGCCCTCTCTAATTTAATAGTGTTGGATATTTCCATTGTTCCATAGGGACTTGCTCCAGCAAACAGCAAAGTATTACGTCTCACAGGAATCTGTTTGCAGCATGCAACACAACTTGACACTGTGCTAAGCTATTGTAAACGGTGAATAAATTATTGTATAATGATTCTGTATTTTCCATATGCTCGTCGAAACAGCCCTTTTAACATACAAGACAGCGCGGTAAACTTTCGACTCTCTCCGGGTTGATATACTGACTCATGAGAAAAGACAACCTCGAGACTGGCAGGCAACGCAAACTCTTGCGGTATGACCGTCCAGTGACTTATTGACCATCACGCTTCACCCTCCAGCCTCATACTTAGCTTACCAGAGCTGTAACAGCCATGCTAGTGAATATTTTGTAGGTATATTATTTTTTCTAGAACATTTCTGGTTAACCTATACAAAGTGTTTTTTAATTCACCCATAGATAAGAGTCTCAACCTGTTGGGGACCGGGGATCGAGCAAGTTCATTTGTTTAAATGTCTTTCATTCAAATGTTCGTTCTGCGGCGCCATGAATGCTCGTCTCTCACCTGGACGGCCCGGGTTCAGCCGCGAAGGGTGTCTGGGCGGGTATTTCAGGTCCCCCACCACTAATTCCACCAATTGCTCCAATGCCACATGTCCAATCATTCATTTCGTCTGTATTTCATAAATTCTCTTTGCTCACGTTCATGACATGAATTGGGCTAGTCCGCTATCCCTAGATACTTGACCAGATCTGCCCGTCCGCCCCTCAGCAGACATCTGACTTCAGGTGTCCACTTGTAGGTTCTTGGAAGGTGTAAATCCTCCATATATTTCTCATCTCCGAGCCGGGAATCGAACTACGGAACCTCACATCCACAAACAAAAAAACACTGATACATCCCGGTAGCCTGTATAGAATATCTTAGCATCAGGGTTATTTATTGTAGCTGAGTGTGAATAGCCACGTAAATTGCATATACATAAAATAGTGTAACAAACTGACACTCACTTTTTACTTTCTCTACACGTACTATGTACATAGTGTATAGAGAAGGTATTTGATTCCAAGATTTCACCGGAAAATATATGTTTTAGGGTCCCCTGTATAAAAAAAGCATGTTCACAAAAAGGTCCGTGTGTGTGTGTGTGTGTGTGTGTGTGTGTGTGTGTGTGACTGTTTGTCCACGTGTCTGTGAACATCAAAACTCAAAAACGAAAAGTCGGTAAAATACCAAATTTGGTATTTAAGTTTATTATCTTCCAGGGATACGACACGAAGATTTTCAGAAAAATCCCCCACCCCAAACTACCCTTCACATGGAACCTCTTTTGAAATTTTTGATTTTTTTTAAAAATGGCTCTGACGATTTTGATTAAAATAGCGTATATTAAAGATATTTACCTGACAAATAAAATATATATCTTGAATTTTCTGAGAATCGCCTCTAAAGATTACTTTATTCTGGATGAATTTTACGGAATTCTACATAACTGCTAAACCGTAAGAGATGGACAAAAGCTCAAAACATAAAAACTGTAGAGCATGTTAAAACACACAATGTATGTCATATACATTTTTTTCGTGGAGTTGATCGTTTTCAGATATTCCTTGTTATTGGGTTCAGCTTTCAAAATCTTATACTTATCTCATACAGGAATTTCTCAACTCCTAACCATACAAACAAAGGAACTTCAGTCACAGATTTTGGTTATTATTGTAACCTATGGTACTCCCTTATTTTGCTTCTACTTACAAGGAAGCAAGTAAAAAGACTATTTGTGCCAATTCTTTCTCGATTAGCATTAACAATAATTTGTTGCAGAGCTGAGGAGAAAGTCATGTGAGTTTAACACATCAGATCTTTATCTTTAGAAGGAAGAAAGTCTTGTTATTAAATACGGTTTAGAAAAAAATATGTTGGGTCTACCTTCTACTTAGATTCTGGAAGGTTCTACGAAAAAGAAAAAAAAAATACCTACGTAGAAACAGCAACTGCCAGTCTGTATGAAGTCACAAAAGAACACTGTATGCAAGATCTTTACAAAACCCTGTAGTTTTACATAAGATACGTACTCTCAGTGCCATTATATGGAAAGGGAATGTTGTATGTAGGAAATGAAACGTATGCAGAGTGTTTGTAAAGATAGCTAAAATGCGAAATGAATGGAAAACGGAAGCATATGTTCGTGACTAGAAGAAAATAAAAAGATCTGATGGGTTCCATTCACATGACTTTCCCTACATCTCTGTAACAAAGTATTATTAAAACGCTTACTCTTCTATCCGCTTCACGCTAATCTAGATAAACATTAGCAGAAATGGCCTCATTACTGCTTCCTTGTATGTAGATGGAAAATAAGCGAATACACTATAGTAAATAGTCAAATCCTGTAAAAACGGGTTGTCATTTGGTTGAAATCCGCTTCTTTGCACAGCAAAGAGTTGACAAATTCCCGTAAGAAAATATATTACGTATTTTGAAACTGAAAGCAATAACAATAAATATTTTAAAAATGGTTAACTGCACGCAAAAATGTATAAGGGATAAATTTTGTGTTTTAAAGAGATCTACATTTTTTGAGCAATAAGTTTTTCCTATCTCTTTCAGTTTACCAGTTTTGCAAAACTCAACAATATCCATCCAGAATGAAGAGGTTATTTCCAGAAAATTCAAAATATACAGTTTATATTTCATGTAAATATCTTTAATTTACGGCATTTTAATCGACATCGTTAGAGCATTTTTTTTTTAAAAAATCAAAACTTTCGAAAATGTTTCCAAGTAAAGATAGTTTGGGGTGGAGGAATGTTCTTCAAAATCTTTGTGTCGCATCCTTAGAAGATACTAAACTTAAATACCAAGCATGGCTTTTTACCTATTTTCGTTTCTGAGTTCCGTGTTTACAGACAAACGTACGCACTACACATTGACACACACTTAAAGCCCTCTAAGAGGAAAATAATGTTTAATTAATGCTGAATATTCTACAGCCAAAATAATAATGACATATATGAAGTCCAATATGTAAATAAATTCAAATAAAGATTATAGAAGCACCTAATTTTCATCTTTATTCCTTTAGTTTATTACAATGTTATGTTATATTTTAAATTTAATTACTTTATATACAACGTACTACGTAATACATAGTATTCTTGGCAGAGAAGGTATTTTATTCCAAAAAAAATGCAATGTCGAAGTTTCTCCGGAAATAAATATATTGAGGTCACGGAATAAAAAAATATTTTAGAAAAAGATCTGTGTGTGTCTGTGTGTTAGCCGCATAACTTAAAAAAATTCTCAAAATTGACTAACAGTGTTAATTATAATATCAGGCACTTTAAGTTATTTTCACCACAAATTAAAACGTATATCTTGAATTTTTCGGAAATAATACTTTTACAAAGCATTTCATAAATTATAGTCTAAATCTTACTGCAGAAAATGTACATTTCGTTAAAATACACAATTTATGTGATATAAATTTTTTCTGGAGTTAGCCACTTCCGAGATACTCCTTGTTGCTTATTGTATAATTTCCAATACTTAGACTTTTATCTAATGGCAATGTTTTTCATTCTAGTCATATAAAAAGAATGGAATTTCAATTGCATCACACAGTGACCAGGTTTTAAACGTTTTGAATATCGTTTTAGCCTAGTGCATTCTCTACTTCATTTGGAATTACAAAGAATTAGGTAATAAGATTATTTCTGCTAGTATTTATCTCGATTACTATGAGGTAAGTAGAAGAATAAGCTTTAGCAACAGAAGTGTGTTGCAGAATAGGTGTAGAAAGTTATGTGATCAGATTATATTTTTTAATTAAGGGAGCTTTAAAACTGTTTTCTGAGTTATCTCGGTATCGAATTTTAAGTGAAACGTAACACTTTCTCTGCTTACTATAGAAAGACCGAGCGTCATGAATACACGGTAACGCGCCGCGAGACATGCGTTTAAGACTCCCCAGGTTCCATTTCCGCCGTTCTGATCAGGAATTTTCTGACCATTTCTTATCAACCTTTTCAGGATTGTAGGATCAAGCGACGCGTCCAAAACGTAGGGTATGAACGCTTCGAAAAGGTTTCTTCATGGCGTTGATTGGACTGTAATTGTCTTGAATTGTGGAGTCATCCTAGGGCCTTACTGAGCTCTGGGGGATTTTTAAATAAGTATACTAATTAATCAAGGACATAAGGGTTAAGATAAGCTCGGGAATTGTGAGCAGGGTTGATCGGCGTCCGGAAGCGCTCTATAGAGATCCATAGTGATTCCTAACAGTTGCCTTACTTCGTGGCCACTCCATCACTTTGTTGCCACTTCTTTACATCCATGTCAGTCGCTTGGCAGGGGCTCTTCTCTTAAATCATGGTCATCGTCAACTTCGGCTTCATCATTACTTCTAAAGTCAGTCACTGCCATTATCATTACTTATATTTACAATTACACTGGGATTACTCGGCGTCAACTGAAACTGCATTGAGGAATGTTTGTTACATCTTGCAACAACATTGCTTCCGTAACATCAATCTATTGGCAGAGAGGCAGACATACCTCTTATCAGCTGAGACAGCGCGCTGGCTGACAGGGATCACTCCGGATCTCCGCGAGATAGTTTCGTCACGGGTGCCGTTCTTGCTTTTTTCCCCATTTTCCCAACATTTCCTTTCTTTATTTGGTTACCATTTTGCCTCTAAACACACACATATATACACATTTACAAACACAGAAACATCTATGCCCAAGGCGGAATTCGAACCAGCGATCCCCTGCGCCACGAAAGCAAGGCGTGAGCGCGGGTACATCGTCGTCCAGATCTCGTAGCTCTTCGGATTCCCCCTCAAACCCCTCACAATAGAAGCAAAAACGGTATTTCTGATCTACTTGATGTGCTCTGTCGCGGTTTTAGAAAGAACACCTGACGTGTTACTTTCACATGAAGTTCTCCCTGTGCCGCGATCTATTCTTTAAAAATATCCTCTAATCTAAATAATACTATTCGCGATATAAATTAGCATAAATTACCTTAATACTTGCTTCCTTGTTAGTTGAAGGGAATTAAGGGAATGCACTAAGCTAAAGCCATATGATAGTTATGTGAAACAAATAAAATTCGTTACTCTTTCATGTCTAGGAGTAAAACAAAAGAAGTGTGAAACGGATGACTTCTGTTTTGAGAAAAGTTTAAGTAGTTTATAACTAACCAACAACAAAGAATAAATTAATTCTTCCAAAAATGGGTTTTGGTTCGTTTGATTATAATGAGCTATATTTTTTGTGTAGTAAAATTTTGTGTACCTCTTACATTTACTAGTTAATAAAACGTCATCAAGAATGAAGAGATCTTCAGAGACTATTCCCAGAAAACTCAGCATATATATTTTTTTCATAAAAATGTCTTAATCATTTTAATAAAAATTGTTAAAGCTATTTTTGAGAAAATCAAAACTTTTCAAAAATGTTCCATAAAATGGTAGTTTGGGGTGTGAGGATTTTACTGAAAATCTTCGATCGCATCCTTGGAAGATACTGAACCTAAACACTAAATTTAGCATTTATTTATTTTAAGTTTTGGAAGTCCACAGACACACATACACACAAGGGACCCTAAAACATGTATTTCCGGTTAAAATTTCGATTTCGAATTTTTGTATGCAATAAAATACATTCTCTACATATTTACATTGAGTATATGTGCTAAAGAAAGTAAAAATAAATCTTACAATTATAGAAATATGCAATTTTCAAGTCGGTGCTGTTGATCTGACAAAGGCCATTTGCGAAATCCAACTGTATCTCTTGGCAATGCAGGATGACCTGAATTGTGTGCTTAGTTTAGAAGGCCCAAATGGAGCGTTCCAAGCCGCAATTTTACCTTCGGGCAATTACTGTCTTACGATCTATTACGTTGAAAGCATTTACCTGAATCTATTCCATGCACAATTTGCCGCTAGCTTTGTCTTGTCAGAAACGTTTAATATGACATGACTGATGTGGTTAGCAAATATGAGAGGGTTGTTCAGTATAATGAAATCTGGGACCATTATTAAAGGTTCTTTTTATGATCATCGATTCTCATGGTAATTAAATCACCGGATGTTCTCAATTATGCCTTCACTAAATTAATATCAGCATTAATTTGCATAAAACTAGAAGTTTAAACCTGTATTGAATAAACGGACTTGTATATACAGATTTTTGTATGGGAGAAGATCTTATTCAAGGATTTTGTCATAGTCGCACTTCAAAAACCACTCTTACTAATTCCAATGCTTGATTTTATTGGTACATAGAAGTTTAAATAGAATTCACACAAAGATGTTAGTTCTACTTTTTGACCACGTATACACAATGCACAGAGTAGGTATATCCATATTTCACCGGAAATATAGCTTTTTATATCTCCTGAATCCAAAAAAAAGAAGTTGTTTTTTTTATAAAAAGGTTCATTTGTAAGTGTACATATGCGTGTGTGCGTGATCAGCGAACTCAAAATACATTAAATATCATATTTGATATTTATTTTCAACATCTTCCAAGAATGTGATATGAAGATTTTCAAGAAAATCGCCACCCCAAACTACTTTTACAAGGACTGTATTTTAAAAAAAATAATGTTATCAAAAATAATTAACTATTTTTATTAAAATACATTTTAAGCGTCTTGAATGGCAAATGAAATGTATATCATGAATATTCTGGGAAAAGCCTTTGAAGACATCTTCATTGAGGATGACTTTTGTATAACTGGTAAACCTTAAGAGATGGGCGAAAACTTACTGCAAAAACATGCAGATCTCGTTGTAATACATCATTTATGTCATATACATTTTTTTTTTCTTTTTTCTTAGAGTAAACCATTTCCGAGATATTCCTTGTTATTCATCTTAATTTTAAAATACTTAATTTTTTCTCAAGCGGGAAGTTGTCAGTTGTTTCCTGTGTCTTTTGTTTTGATTCTGGTCATACAAGGGGAACCGAATTCCAATTGTATCACATAACAATCAACCAACTTGAAAAGAGTTTACAGCTCTTTAGTCTATTGCATTCCCTCATTTCCCTTCTACTGACCATTTCTGCTGATGTTTATCTCGATTCTCATGGTGTAGATTATTAATATATTTTATAAGAATAGTTTGGTTCTAGAACAAGTAGAGAAAGTCACGTAAATGGAATAATGAGATTTTTAGTCCCCTCAAATGCCATGGTCATATCGAGGCCTTTGAATATCTTTTATTTTTATTTTTAAAAACTGTCGGTATGCGAAATTGAAATTCGGTTCGCAAGGATAAAACAAAAGAAATATGAAACGGATGAGGAGTTACCGTTTGAGAAAAGTTAAATATTTTAAAATTGAAACCAATAATTCTGTGTAGTGTGTTTTTGTCTATCTCTTACGATTTAACAGTTATGCAACATTTATTCAGAAAGAAGAACATTTCAGAGGTTATTTCCAAGAAATTCAGATATATATGTGTTTTACGTTCTTCAGTATGTGTCATTTAGTCAAAATCGTTACAGCCATATTTTAGAAAACAAAATTTCGAAAAATGTTCCATGTAAAGGATAGTTTGGGGTGATTAATTTTTCTGAGAGTCTTTGTGTCGTATCCCTGGACGATACTATACATAAATACCAAGTTTGGTATCTAATTGAATTTTTGTTTTTGAGTCATAACCTTCACAAATTTTTCTTAAAATGATTGTTTGGATTCAGGAATCTCAAAACAAGTATTTTCGGGGTAATCTCTGTATCGAACTTTTGGGTGGAGTACAATATCTATCTACTATGCACATTGTACATGCGTACTAGAGAAAGTAAAACATCGCTGACACAATCTGTTGTAGTGTGCATACGTTTTTGTGACTGTCGCTGCGTTGCAGTCTATAATGAATACACAAAGTCACATCAGATTTTTAATGAGCTGCTACATAATTTTGCATTAACATGTTCCATGTACCTAATAAGGCCATCACACTGTCAATGCTTGCATTAATCTGCATCTAAATAACCTAATCACCATTGCACTTATTACAATAACAGTTATAAATGTCACCAACATGGATAGCTGAGGTCGTTAAGGTACAGACTCGGGGATGGGAGTCTGCAGTAACGTTCTCTCTGAGTGAGATGTTTACAGGTTTTTCTCGGTCCTCATAACTGGCAAAGCTAAGGTTTAGATTGGATTCTTTTTTCAAACTAAGATTTAATTTCATTTAAGGAGTTATCACGGCCAAAGAGTTGCAGAACTCAACAGGATTACTTCAAGTTAAACCCGGCCAGTCGGGAACTGCTTGAGCGACCTCCGTTTTACACTTCCAGTCTCCGCTGATAAGCAAGATGGATAAAACGAAGGTCATTCAACCAGTTCATCACTTATCAGATTTAACTTGAGATTGCCCCCTTGAGTTCTTATGACGCACACTCAAATATGGTATTTTTGGCTATTTGATAATGCCGTATCAAGTACGAACGGAATTAATCTATTTAGCGGGATTAACTACTAAAAAGTACGTATTGCATTCTCATTGTTTTCACTAGTCACACATCTACAAATTATTGTGGCAAACGCTTGTCATTATATCTGCCTCTTATTTTTTTTTTAAATACAGTACCGGAGTCTGATCGGGACTCCGGAACTGTATACCCTAATTTTATTTACCTAATTTTTTACTTTGATTACTGGATTGCTGTTTACTTCTTTTACAACACACACATATACACAAACATATAACAACCATGCCCAAGGCGGGACTCGAACCCACGATCCCCAGCGCTACGAACCACCAAAGCGAGACACCTCAGCGAGCGCGGCCATGGGTTAAAAAAGTAAGGCACAAACCGCTGAAATGAGGCTATTCGTGATCAGTAAAGTGTTATACGAGAGAAGAACGTATTAGAAATGAGACAGTCAGAGAAGAAGACCTGGGAGCACAACCATTCAGATTTTTAAACAGCGTATCGCTATGTGATGCTTTGAAGTTACATGCTCTTTGCATGACACGAGAAAAAAAATCTACTGTGTTACATTCACACGACTTTCTGTACACTCATTAAATAGTGGCGTAAACAAACTATTATTAGAAAGATTATACGAGGGCCGTTCAGAAAGTAGCCTCCGATCGGTCACAGTGCGGGTAGTGGGGGGAGTAGCGACGCCATCTGTGCATTCACGCACTCAGCAGGTCAGTCGGCATCAAGTCGTGGTCGAGTGAAAGTCGTACCTGCGCTAGTTTAGTGTTTGTGGCCGTTTGAAATGTGTACTGCAATAGAAAACCCCGCCAAATGTGAAGTGCGTGCTGTTATAAGGTTTTTTACAGCCAAAGGATATTCTGCAGCAGCTATTCATCGTGAGCTTTGTGCCGTGTACGGACCAAGAGTTATGAGTGAAGGAGTGGTCCGTGAATGGGTACGTTTATTTAAAAGTGGACGAGAAAACGTTCATGATGAAGAGAGGAGTGGTAGACCATCATTGGTTACGGACGAACTCGTTCAGACAGTTGATGCAAAAGTTCGTGAAAACCGACGTTTCACAATGTCGGAGTTGTCTACTGATTTTCCACAGATTTCTAAGACTCTCTTGTACGAGATAGTGACAGCAAGATTGGGTTACCGTAAGTTCTGTGCACGATGGGTGCCCAAAATTCTTACCGACCACCACAAAACTCAAAGAATGGCCTCTGCATTAGACTTTCTGTCACGTTATGAGGCCGAAGGTGAACCATTGTTAAACAGAATCGTGACCGGGGACGAAACCTGGATTAAGTACGTGAACCCTGAGGCAAAAGAACAATCAAAGATGTGGGCACATTCAAATTCGCCTACCAAACCAATAAAAGCCCGGCAAGATTTTTCTGCCCGAAAATTGATGGCAACGGTGTTTTGGGATGCAAAAGGGGTGTTGTTGGTTGAATTCATGGAACGTGGGACGACCATTAATCAAGACGTGTACTGTGAAACACTAAAACAATTACGACGGGCTATACAGAACAAACGCCGTGGTATGCTGACTTCCGGTATCGTTTTTTTGCACGATAAACGCCCGTCCTCACTCTGCTCGCAGAACAACAGCCCTTCTTGAGTCCTTCAAGTGGGACGTTGTCAACCATCCACCTTACAGCCCAGATCTGGCGCCAAGCGATTATCACCTCTTCATGCATATGAAGAAATGGCTCGGGTCCCAGCGGTTTGATGACGACGAAGAGCTCAAAGATGCGGTCACAGGCTGGCTCCAGGCACAAGCGGGTGATTTTTATGCAGAAGGAATTTCAAAGCTTGTGAACAGATACGATAAGTGCCTCAATCGTTATGGAAACTATGTAGAAAAATAGTGCAAAGATGTAGTTGTAAGATGTATATATTAAAATAGTTTTATTTAACTTGGTGAATTTCTTGCAATCAACCGGAGGCTACTTTCTGAACGGCCCTCGTATTTCAATTTATATCACTCCAATTGAGATAAAGTTTGCATAAATAGCCACAGTACCCATTTCAATAGCAAAGTCAAATGTTTAAGAATTGAATCCTAAATTCTCATTTTAAAATGCATGCAATTGCATGGAACAGCTTATTATTGATGGGACTTCAAAATAATAATGTACATCTCGGATAGGATTTATATACCAAAAAGAATTTCTAGGATAAATTGTGTTTTACATAGATCTAGATTTTTCATGTAGTGCTCTTCCTCTGTCGTTTTGCATTTACCAATTATACAAGATTATACAAAATGTGTTCCAAATTAAGAGGACTTCACAGGCTGTTGCCAGAAAATTCAAGTTAAACATTTTATTTTTCATGTAAATAAGTTTAATTTATGCGAGCGATGTTAGCACTTTATGAAAATTTCCACGCCACTTGAACGTTTCCGGTAGAATACAAGACGCTCTCAACTGCTTTTGAGACAATATCCTCCAGCGCCAATTAATATGCCTTTTACTTTCTGACTTGACATTCCAACGGAAAGTTAGTTCAATTTTTGAGAAAATCGAAATCTTCGAAAAACATTCTATGTAAAGAACATTTTCGGGGTGGTGGGATTTTGATAAAAGTGTTTGTGTTGCATCTTTGAAAGCTCCTGATCTTAAATTCCAAGCTTGGTATTTAACCGGCTGTTCGTTTTTCGTTATGTTGTTCATATACACACAGACACAATCACATCGAATATTTTCTAAAAATATATCTTTAGATTCAGGGAGTCTCAAAACGTGTATTTCTATAAAAGATCGGTATCCCATTATTTGGCATGAATTTGTGTCATAGTTAGATATAAATTTATGTAATAAGATTTTTTCTGAATGTTACAGTCTAACAATTATGCAAAATCTCATCCAGAATGAAATTCAATACGAGGAATGTTCAAAGAAAAAGATAGAAAAACAAATTATATTTTTCAACATAATTTCCTTTTAGCTCCACACGCTTTTTACAGCGTTTCTCCAACTGTTTTAAGTCTTTCAAAAATTAGGATTTTGGAAGGTCCTCAAAATAGGCATTTGTTTGTGAAATGACCCTTCGTTAGGACCTTGTGAATCGTTTTCCGTCGAGAAATCGGAAATTTAAAAAAAAAAAAAAAAAAAAAAAAAAAAGCACTGGGGGCCAAAACTGGTGAATACGTGGATGTTGTAGTAATTCGAATCTTAATTATACAATTTTCCCATGGAAACTGCGAAGGTATACATTATTTTGACGGAAGGGAATATCTTTCTTTTCCAGATGAGGACATTTTTTCTCGAAATTTTCGATCAACCGGTGCAATAACGATGCATAATACTCTCCATTTATCGTTCTTTCCTATTGCAAGTAATCAATGTAGATGATTTCTCGTGCATCCCAAAAACCAAGGCCATCATCTCATCTGCAGATTTACCACCTTCGCCTTCTTCGGAGGCAGTTCGCCTTATAAACCCACTGTTTAGATTCTAATTTTGTATCTGGAGTGTAGCGTATCCATGTTTCATTCACAGTTATGTATCTACGTTGAAAATTTACAGCATTGCGATGGAAAAGTGCCAAACCAGCTTCCGAATCGAGCACACGATTGCATTTTATCTCAGACCTAATTATTGGTGCAAAATTGAGAACTATGTACCTTGCGATATGCCTGTGGGCTCTTATATTTCGAAAATTTGATTTGTCGATCACTCAAAATCATATTATGAATTTTGGAATCATTTCGATGGAATTCACTTCTAATGGACGTCCGGAATGACGCCCATGATTTGTGGATGTACGGTCACGTTTAAACGAATTTAAACAATTGTTAATTGTTGCAGGACCAAATGTCCGTGAACTTTATCCAACTCGGCTTTTATCTCTTTCGGTGTTAAGCCTTTTAAATAGAAATGTTCAATCACTGCACGAAATTAGATTTTTTCGTGTTTCTATAGAAACACTAGATTGTTGATTCAATCACCTATGGCAACGAAAATACGTGATAGACATACCTGAAACTTTAACTGCCATCAAGTAAGAGATGACGGTTACTAAATACCAACGTTTTTCGATGCTACGAGTGTAATTCCTTAGGTTTTCTAAGGACTTATTGAAGGCCTTGTATATTTGTTTTATTTGCAATGTAAATATCTTTAATATGTGATATTTTAATCAAGAACATGCAATTCATTTTTGTAAAAATCCTAAAAATGCTGGAAAACTGTGTTATTAGATGTTAAAAAATCCGAATTTTGGAAAAATGTTCCACATAAAGGATAGTTCTGTATTTAACCGACTTTTCGTTTTTGAGCTATGCTCACGGACAAGACAGACACACATTAGAAACTTTAAAATTCATGAATGTACACATAGATTAATACATTAAAGAGCAATTTTAAGCAAGAATATTACTCTTTATTATTATTATTATTATTATTATTATTATTATTATTAGTATTCAGCAGCAAGATTACAACTTATATTTCCAGTGAAACATCGACATCAAAATATTGAGTGAAATGAAATACTTTTTTTTGCTTACTATACAGAGTAGAGAAATTAAAAGGAACTTATAAAAATGTCCTATTATTTGGAATAATAAGATCTAAAACAGTTGTGTAGTAGGAGTTTGTCTATTTCTTTTAGTTTACCAGCAAACGCCATTCAGAATAAAGAATACCTCATATGCTCTTTCCAGGATATTCAATATATATGTACATTTTGCGATTAACATATCCTACTATTGTTATATTTTAATAGAAATCCTTGGAGCCAGTTTTCAGAAAATCGGGGTTTTGAAAACGGAGTGAGGGATTTGCTTGAAAACCTTTTTGTCGCGTTCTTGGAAGATGCTCAGTATAAATACCACGTATAGCATTTAATCGAATTTTTATTTTTGTGATTTGTTGCATTCATCGTACACACATTTCTTTTGTTAATTATGCACCGGAAAGTAGATCCAGAAATCTGGGAATCGAATTTTGATGTGAAATGTAGCACTTCCTCTACTTATTATAGGTAAGTAGTAGAGAAAATGAAACTTGACCATATTCAAGTAACTCGCAAGATAAGGATGAATACAGCACAATTAACTCTTGCTGGCTTTTCTGAGCGTTTACGCACGTAGATTCTGCTGCCAAGGTCATTTTAAAAGAGGAGTTCGGCTTGTGAACTTAAATTTATTTGGTTTTGGTCTCCGCGCATAAAAACACTTGTTGAATCTGAAATATTCGAAGTGTGCCATGGGAACAAGGCACAGAATGTTTTCGCATGCAGACACAACTCTTGTCAACTTCGACCGGAAAGGCTGACTACCACAGTCGGAGGTGTAAACGGCGCCATCTGTTGCACCAGCAGCACAGTCCCACAAATGGAGCTCTAAAGAAACTCGTAGTATAAACCAGCAGCCTGGAAGTCTGTTGTCTGGTACTGAACACCACCCTGTTCTACGCAGTTTCATTGTTTCCTTCTCTCAGGATCTAATTCCTTCTGATCCTTCTCCTCAAAACTCTTGCTCTTCCTTCTGTTATGCGGATGGCGTACCTAAAACCACCACCTCCTGGCTGACAAACATTTCAGACTTTTTTACTTTCTCTAGGTACGTAAGTAGAGATAATATTGCACTCTACCCAAAAATTCGACACCGGAATCCAATTGAAAGACACGTTTTAGGTCCCTGTATAAAAGAAGCATTTTTAGAAAAAAAGTCATTGTGTGTGTGTGTGCATGTTTGTCTGCAAATACGATAACTCAAAAACAAAAAATAGGTAAATTACGAAAATTGATATTAAAATTTAGTATCTTCCAAGCATGCGACACGCAAATTTTGATGAAAATACCCCCACCTCAAAACACCCTTCATATGGAAAAAAACTTCGCAAAACTCGTTCTAAAGAATTTTATTAAAATGCCGATATTAAGGATATATAGGTTTATATATTTACTTTCTCTTCACTTACTACTTATATAGTGTATAAAGAAGGTATGGCATTTTTTCCAAAAATTCTATACCGAGATTTCACCGGAAATACACGTTTTAGGGTCCCTATATCCAAAAAAGGTATTTTCAGAAAAGGGTCCATGTGTGTCCTTGTGTCTGTGAACACGATAACTCAA
This sequence comes from Hymenopus coronatus, assembly GCA_030762935.1. NCBI lineage: Eukaryota > Metazoa > Arthropoda > Insecta > Mantodea > Hymenopodidae > Hymenopus > Hymenopus coronatus. The sequence continues at coordinate 60,506,336 of CM060891.1, forward strand.
AAACGAAAACTCGGTAAAATACCAAACTTGGTATTTAAGTTTAGTATCTTCCAGGGATGCGACATGAAGATTTTGAGAAAAATTCCCTACCCCAAACTACACTTTATAAGGAAAAATTTCGAAAATTTTTATTTTTTAAAAATGACTGTAATGATTTTGATTAAAATTACATATTTTAAAGATATTTATATGGTAAATAAAATGTATATCTTGAATTTTCTAGGAATAGACTCTGAAGACTACTTTATTCTGGACGACTTTTACGGAATTATGCACTACTGCTAAACCGTAAGAGATGGAAAAAACGTACCACACAAAAGCTCTTTAAAACACACAATTTATGTTATATGCATTTTTTCCATGGGGTTGATCGTTTTTGAGATATTCTTTGTTTTTAGTTTCAGCTTTAAAAAATTATACTTTTCTCACGCAGGAATTTGGCAACCATACAAACAAAGAAACTTCAGTTACCAGCTTTTGACTATCACTTTAACCTATGGTACGCCTTTATTTCACTTAGACTTACAAGGAAACAAGTAATAAGACTTCTTCTGTTAATTTTTTTGATCAGCATTAAGTAAATAGAAGACTAAGTTTTTAACAATAATTTGTTGCAGAGATGTAGAGAAAGTCATGTGAATGGAACACATCAGCTATTTACTTTCTCTAGGTACGTAAGTAGAGATGATATTGCATTCTACCCAAAAGTTTGACACCGGAACAATGAAAAATACATATTATAGGTATAAAATAGCATTTTAGAAATAGGTCAGTGTCTGTGTGTGCCCACAAACACGATAGTTCAAAAACGAAGAGTCGGTAAATTACGAAACTTAATATTTAAATTTAGTGTCTTCCAAGCATGCGACACATTTTGAGGAAGATACCCCCATCCTAAATTACCCTTCATATGGAAAAAAAACTTCGAAAATGTTTAGTTTCTAAAAACTTATTCTAATGAAGTTTATTAAAATGCCGATATTAAGTATATATAAAAGTATATTTTTACTTTCTCTACACGTACTATTTACATAGTGTATAGAGAAGGTATAGCATTCCACCCAAAAATTCGATACCGGGATTTCACCTGAAATACACGTTTTAGGGTCCCCTGTATCCAAAAATAAGTATTTTCAGAAAAGGATCTGTGTGTCTGTGCACACGATAGCTAAAAACGAAAAATCGGTAAAATACTAATCCTAGCATTTAAGTTTAATATCTTCCAGGGATGCAGCATGAAGATTTTGAGAAAAATCCTCACACTCTAAACTACTCTTTACATGGACAAATTTCGAAAATTTTGATTTTCTAAAAAATGGCTCTAACGATTTTGATTAAAATGACATATATTAAAGCAATTTATATGGTAAATAAAATTATACCTTAAATTTTCTGGAAATAGCCTCTAAAGAGTTATTCTAAATGAAATTTGCTAAATTTTGCGTAACAGGTAAACTGTAAGAGCTAGACAAAAGCTGACTACACAAAAAAATGTAAATCACGTTAAAATACACGATTTATGTCATATGTATACGTTAACCGTTTCCGAGTATTTCTTGTTATTGATTTTAATTTTAAACTACTTAAACCTTGCTCATGCAGAGAATCGTCTTTCGTTTCATATGTGTCTCTTTTGTTTTACTCTTGGTTTTTCAAAGACAGCCTAATTTCTATGTATTGCAAATCGACCTGTTTTTAAAGGATACGACTATTAGCTTTGGCCTAGTGTATTCCCAATTTCTCTTCTGATTACAAGTAAGCAGGTAATAAACCTATTTTTGCTAATGTTTATCTTTATTAACATGATTTAGATAAAAGAATAAATAAGAGTAGTTTGTTTGCATAACAGGTAGAGAAATGCATACAAATAGAACAAATCACTTTTTTATTTCTCTGGAATCGCAAACACGAATACTTAAACACTGCGAAAACGTTCATGTTCATGTTAATGAAAATCATTTTCAACGGCCCCATTTATTAACCTGCTCACAAGCAGAGCCATACCTCCTCCCCCACAAATCCCTTTTTACTTTCTCTACACGTTCTATGTACATATTGTATAGAGAAGGTATCGTATTGCACCCAAAAATTCGATACCAAGATTTTACTGGAAATACATAGTTTGTGCCCCCTGAATCCAAAAAAAGCATTTTTAGAAAAAAGACCATGTGTATGTCTGTGAGTGTGTGTCTGTGTGTGAGTTATGGGTGTGTCTGTGGGCAGATTGGCTCAAAAACGAAAAGAACTTAAATACCAAACTTAACATTTAAGTTCAGTTTCTCACAAGTTTCAAGAAAATCCCCCACCCCCAACTACCCTTAACATGGAAAAAATATCGAAAGTTTTCATTTTCTTAAAAATGGCTCTAACGATTTTGATTAAAATCTCTTATAGTTAAGATATTTACATGACAAATAAAACATATATATTGAATGCTCTGGGAATAGCATCTAAAGACCTCTTTATTTTAAATAAGTTTCTTTGAATTTTACATAACTAGTAAACCGTAAGAGATAGACAAAAACTTACAACATAAAAATATCGAGCTCATTAAAATACACAATTTATGTTATATATATTTTTTTCGTGGACTTGGCCGTTTTTTAAATATTCCTTGCTGTAGGATTCAGTTTTAAAATACTTAAAATGTTCTCATACAGAAACTTGTCAACTCCTGGCCACGTAAAGCAACGAATTTTAATTCCATAGAAACCACATTTTAAAATATGAGGCTGTCGGTTTAGCCAAGAGTATTCCCTTATTTCCCTTCTATTTATAAGAAACCAAATAATAAGACCGTTTCTACTATGTTGATCTGGATTAGCATGAAGAATAAACTTTTTAACAATAATTTGTACAGAGATGTAGAGAAAGTCATGTGAATGGAGCACATCTGATTTTTAAATAATGCAGGATATTCTGATATTATGCATCTTTCAGCAGTTTCAGCGCTGACGTTAGCGCTATCGGCACATGTCAATGGATTCGCGAATATCTGCTAAAGATTCCCGTTAAAATCATGCGATATACCCTTGCTGAAATGATATGCCAGAATTTCTGCTTAAATAATTGAATTCTATACTAAACATCTCGATCCTTATAAAATAATATTTATCATAATATGAGAAAACTGCTTCTAAAAATGTCACGGTGTTTTCCTTTCCCTGTGAAATAACTTCAAGTAATTTTTATTATTTTCTCTAAAACGTATGCACAATGTGCATAGCAGAAAGAGAAGGTATTGCATTCTAGCCAAAAATTCGATACCGAGATTTCTAAGGAACTATATGTTTTGAGACCCAGTGGATCCAAAAAAGCATTTTTGGGAAAATGTGGGTGGATGGCTGTAATATGTCTTTGGCAGCAAACTGAGAAACAAAAATTCGGTTAAATCCCATATTTGGAATTTAAGTTCGGTATCTTCCAATATATGACACGAAGATTTCCCTGAAAATTTCTTCGCCCCCAAGTACTCTGTATATAGAAATTTTTCCGAAAAGTTTGATTTCTTAAAAATGGCACTAACGATTTTCATTAAAATACCCTATGTTTAAGATATTTTCATGACAAACGAAATATAGATATATATCTTGAATTTTCTGGGAGTAGCCTCTGAAGATCTCTTCATTGTCGTTGACGTTATATAACTCGTAAATCATAAGAGATAGCCAAAACTTTGCAAACAAAAAATGTAGATCTCATTAAAAGAAAACACGATTTATGGCATATACATTTTCCTAGATATGCCATTTATCGTCTTCAATTTTAAACTACTTTAACTTTTTTCAAGCGGAAATTCAACTTCCTTTCATCTCTTTTGCTTTACCCCCGGGAAAGCAAAAGCGTATCAATTTTCAATTATTTCACTTAACGTTAGTTTCTAAAATATATTATTATGACTTTAGCCTAGTGCACTTCCTTATTTACCTTCTACTTGCAAGGAAGCAAGTAATAAGACCAATTCTGGTAATGTTTACCTCGATTAACATGGCAAGATATAAGAATAATCTCTTGTAAGGAAAGTTAGTTTGCGGTACAGCTAGAGAAATTCATGCGAATGGTACACATCAGATTTTATTTTCAGAATTTTTCTTTTAGGAAGACACAAGTAAGTGCATTCTACAAGTATGGGAGTTAGACATCCTCTTTGATACTGAATAGGAAATAAAATAATTTTCTGAGCAACACCAATAACAAAACAAACGAAATTATAGTCTCAGTCTAGAAAACGATATCCTAAAGTATCGCACCAGAACTGCAAAAAGATAACATTTAAATTCTGTTCCAACACGATGGTGCTCTACCTCATTGGGTAAAAAATGTCCGTAATTATTTGTTTATTTGATAACAATTAGTAGATTATGTGATTTCCAAATTCTCTTTATGCACCTGAATAATTTATATAATGAAGAATGTCTTGTGCCATAAAACCTGGATAGTCAAAACCTTTCTTATATTACATCTGAGACACTGCATCGCACATGGGAGAAATTAAGTCCCTATGAAATGTGGCACATGCCTAATGCTGAAAACGTTATAATATCATTGAACCCTTTGAAAATATATTTACAAATTAAATAATAACTTAGATTATAATCCCATAAAATTATTATTTTATACATCTCTAAATTCGTCATTATTTTGATTTCTGTACTAGCAGTGTTCGAAAGAGTTAATCGTTGATATTTCAATTGCGATTTAATGGAAATATTTCCGATAGTGAGATAACGCAAGCCTAAGTGCTAATTCTGCTGCTTGTCCGAAAAATAGCGTCCTCGTTCCTCTGCTGATTAAGCAATTACCTCTAGCGAAGACCAAAAATCCATCTCGCTGAAAGTCCGCTAATAGGTCATTACACGAAGGGTGGAACAGTTCATCATATTTTAAATATTATGGGAGAAGATGAGATTTTTTTTCTGTTATTCTCTATGCTGTTTAAAGGGAATGTTTCGCTTATGGAACTGAAAATGAGCACATAATATTTACTGTAAGCAAAGATAAGAATAACATAACTAAAATGTTTCATAGTTATCCATTTACCTAGCGAGTTGGCCTAGGTGATAATGTCTCTGGTCTACATATTGGAGGTCCTGGATCCAAATCATACACCGACTAATCAAGAAGGCTTTTATTTCTTTTTCGGAAAGCGGGGGGAGGAGCTTCCCTGAATCGACTCCTTATATCTAAAACAACAGTGGAAATGAAAAAAAAGTAAATGTTATCTATTCATGATGTGATAATAAGTTTTATTAATATTATGGTTATTATTGTTTTTGTTGTTATTTAATGAAATGCTGCATTATTACATAAGAATATTAGATCGCCTCCAAAATTTGGCCCTGGCCACTTTTCAGAAGCGCAGCCCTCTTAAGTAACAATTTACTAATGCAATAATATTTAATTCTTATATTTATCATTAGGAATTATGCTTTCTTTCTTTCTGTTACATCTGTCTCCATTTGTTTTTATTCTCTCCAAATATGCTCTATGTTTATACATGTTTGTCTAAAATGTGTTTTATATAAATAAAATCTATTGTCACTAGACAATATACCTTTGTTTTCGACAAATTGCAGTTTCCCTTCATTCTAATAAAATGTTTTGTATATATTCCTTTCCTTCCAGCAAGTGGACATTCATCTAGTCATTTCCCTACCCTTAACCATGCTGTTCCCCACTTTCTGCCTTATTGGATTCATATATAAAGAAATCAGATAGACTGGATGGCACTCTGATGTCATCTGTCGGCATATCAAGAAGCATAAATACAGTCATCTAGCTCTAAGGCATCAGAGTCAGACTCTACCACAGAGTAACCGGCTAGAGACCGGGAGATCCGCGGTTCAAATCCTGGCTATAGCATTGAATTCTTCATTCTGACTCTACCTATCCGACTCCTGTCCTAGATACGGTTTCTGTGAGAAAACATTTCAACCTCACAATTGTCCATAATAGTTGGCTATACTATGAATCCTGGGTCTTAAAGTACTTGCAACATTGTAAATCGCCATTGGGGTATATCATTTCAAAATAATTTGAGATCACCTTGTGGTTTGCCGGGAAACATGCGAGTCAGTTGAGAAATTCAATGCTAAGCCGGTGTATTGCCATGGTAGCTCAGTGATAGAACAACCGGCTAGAGACCGGGAGATCCGTGGTTCAAATCCCGGCTATGGCATTGAATTTTTCAGTCTGACTCTACCTATTCACCTCCTGTCCTACAATTAAACCAACAATAATATTGGTTTTTCATGGCCTGCTATAACCGTACCATCACTGATATACAATGTTTCTCCTCACAGATCCGCAGAGACAAGTGGTTAAAGCTGCGAAAAATAAATACTGAAAAAATATGTGTTGCATTCACTTAACTTTCTCTACCTGTTCCACAAACAAACTATTCCTAAAAATATATTATTCCTTAATTACATACTGCTAATCAAGATAAATATTACCGGAAATAGTCTTATTACTTAGTTCCATATAAGTATAGGGAAAATAAGGGAATGCACTAGGCTAAAGCAATAATCAAATCTCTTAAAAGCTGTCGCTAAATAAAATATTGATATACAGTTCTCTTTGCGTGGCCAGGAGTAAAACAAAAGAAGAGATGATACGATAGATGACTTTCCATTTGAGAAAAGGTGTATATTTTAAAATTTAAACCAATAACATGGAATACCTCATGCATTGTTTCTACAGAAAAAAATATGTATGAAATAAATTGTATGCTTACATGAGATCAGCATTTCTGTGTAGAAGTTTTCGTCTCTTAGAATTTAGCAGTTATATAAAACTCATCCAAAATGAAGAGAGCTTCAGAGGGTATTCGCAAGAAATTGAATATATATATATATATAGTTTATTTGCCACGTAAGTATATTTAATTTACGGTATTTTAATTAAAATCATTAGAGAGGTTTTAGAGAAAATCGAAATTTTCAAAAAAAAACCTTCCAAGAAAAGAATGCTTTGGAATGAGGGGAGGGGGTCCTAAAAAACCTTCGTGTCACATCCTTGGAGGATAGTAATCTTAAATACTAAGTTGAATATTTAACGAACGTTCATGTTTTGAGTTATATTACCCATAGACTCAAACACGGATAGCTTTATAATTTGTTTTAATTCAGGGGTCCTCAAAACATCTATTTCAGGTAAAAAATCGGTATCAAATTTTGGTCTCTACCACGATGCATAGTACTCGGTAGAGAAATTAAAAATAGATATTCTTTCACACTAGTCATGAGAAGGCTTGTGAAGGCTTGTGGAAAGTTGAATTAGTTTTGAAGATTTAGTTTATTGGGCGAGCCATGGTTTCTCGTGCCCCAAGTCTTTGCTCTTACCACTGAGTTACCATGCAGAAATGGTAATAGCTTCTTAACTAAGTCATTTATCCTGATAATTATTCAAGGCGATTTCATGTACTCGAAAATGTTTTGTTTTAATAACCAATCTGGATTCTAGAGCCCAAATTATTCAAATATCAAATATCCAAAAATGTAATAATTTTAAAATAATTATTTTATTAGATAGGTAGAATCATAATGAAGAATTCAATGGCATAGCCGGAATTTGAACCTCGGATCTCCCGGTCTCTAGCCGGTTGATCTACCACTGAGTTACCATGGCATTGAATTTCTCAACTGACTCACAAGTTTCCCGGCAAACCACAAGGTGATCTCAAATTACTTTGAAATGACACACCCCTATGGCAATTTACAATGTTGCAAGTATTTAAGACTCAGGATTAATGGACAATTGTGATAATTTAATTGTTTTCTCACAGAAACCGTGAGTAGGACAGGAGTCGGATAGGTAGAGTCAGAATGAAGAATTCAATGCCATAGCCAGGATTTGAACCGAGGATTTCCCGGTCTCTAGCCGGTTGCTCTGTGGTAGAATCTTCTTTCTGACTCTACCTATCCAACTCCTGTCATACACATGGTTTCTGTGGGAAAACAATTAATTATTTTGTTGTCTTTCCTGTTTAACTATGGCAGATAGAGGAAGATATATGTTCGCATTCAAAACAAGCATCAATATTCCTCTAGAAATACATTTTAAGGACCATAAAACACCAAATGCCCTACTACTTACCTATAATAAGTAGATGCAGCCCTAAAATATTATATCGATATTTTACCTGAAATGCACCTTTTGAGGCCGCTGAATAAATTAACTTGGGTGCGTATGAGTATATTTGAAAGAGTGAGAATGAGTAAAGAAATGCCAAAAATTACCAAATTGATATTCAATTATGAATCTTCCTAAGGTCTTCCAGTGATAGTTCTGAAATTCCGCTCAATTTGCATGACCAAGATAAAATAAAGTAGGACTTCTAATTTGAGTTAAATATTTCACGTATTCGGAAATTAGTAAAAAGAAGCAAGAAATATCTTGGAAATGGTTACGACACAAAAAAAGTGTTTAACAAAATTATGTATTTTAATGATATCTATATTTCTACATATTATGTGCAATAATATATTTTGTCTGGCTCTAATAGTTTACCAATCATGCAAATGTCATTCAGAATGAAGAAAGCTTCAGATTCGATTAATTTAGCATCAGCATATCTTAAACATATAACATTTTACTTGTAATCAAAATCAATAGAGTCATTTGAGAATGTGTTTTTGTGTGTGGACAACATAACCCAGAAACGATTGAATACAAAATTGACATCTAATTTCAGCATTTTCCAAGCATGCGATACAAAGATTTTAAAGAAAATTCCCCGCCCCAAATTATCGCTTACGTGAAAAGCCTTTCGAAATGTTTTATTTTAAAAAATGGCTCTAATGACTTCGATTAACGTACGGTATATTAAATATATATATGTATTGCAAATAAAATGTGTCTCTTGAATTTTTGGGGATAGCCTCTGATGTCCTCTTTATTCTGAATGACTTTTCCATACCTCTATAGCGTAAGAATTTGCCAAAGCTTATACACAAAAATGTAGATGTACATCCTTGTTATTTGTTTCTGTTTAAAACCTCATATTTTTCTCACACAGGAAATCCTCATACATTTTCATTTTGTTTTTCTCCTTGCCATGCAAGGCAAGCCTACTTACAAAGGCAATCGCATGCTTTTATAAAAGTAACTATCGTTAGTGTAACCTCTTAGTTTTCTCTTATTTTCAATGAACTGGTAAGTAATAAGACCATTTCTGCTATTATTTATCTTTTATTTTGGTAAAATTAGTGATTTACAGAACAGGTAGGAAAATTCATGTGATTGGAACACATCAGAATTGTTTATACTACCGCCTTAATTATTTTTGAAACATTATTACATTGTGTACTCTTGAATTTTCAAAACTAAAAGTGTTATTTCTCAAAATTTGAGCTTTATTTATAAAAATTAAGTGATATTTTTGTAATGTTCATTTTGGGGTAACAAAACTTTTGTAACAAATTATTAAAAAAATTGCATTGTGTGGAGAAGTGCTGGAAAAGTTTTGAGAGAAAACAAGGTTTTCAAGTATACGCCTGCCCGTTTATAGCTTCAGTTAACTGATAATTCAAACATACCAGGGGGGAAAACAATTTATTTCGTTAAAGTTTGTAATTAATATTATTTCACTGTAACAACATTATTTTTTCTCCAAATTTCCAGATGGTTACCTCTAACCAGGCATCACCAAATCGCTTGATTTTGTGTTGCAGAATGTCTGCTTATTCCGTCCATGCAGTGAGTAAACACGTGATAGCAGGCATTGTCTCTCTCCTACCTCTATTATGCCAATTTATAATACCTGGCACATAAAAATGACCCAACACGCAAGCCATCGACTCCTACCTTTATGCCTGCCTAAGAGGAACTTTCGTTTATGGAAACTAGTGGAATAATTGTCTATTTTTCAGAAAAGTTCTGCACTCAAAAAATTCAATTTTTAGCATCATTACGCATCCCATTCAAGTGCATACGAATACTTACTAAGTAGAAGAGCGTTTCTTTTGAATTGTGTTCGATTCCAATTAATTACCAAGATGCATTTTAATATCACTGCTATAAATGTGCAAATTGTTCGTTACTCTATAATTACCACACTGTTGACATTATAATGCGATCATTGTCGTTTTATTATGTTGCCTGTCGTTTTATTATGTTAATACTTTCATGGTTAACTTTTTGTTTTCAACTGTATATGTTCATATCAGAATATAAGCACAAATGCAAGAGACATAATAGAGCAAGTGTTCTAATAATCATAAACGTGTAATAGGTGTATTAATGTGGCGGTGCCGTGGCCGAGGCGGCCCGAGTTCGAGCCCAGGCGACCGCACGTGGGTTTTTGTGGTGTAAAAAGCGGCGCAAGGGTTGGTTTTCTCCGGGTTCTCCAGTTTCCCCCTCCAACGCATGTATCGTCGTATCATCGCCTGTGGTGCCATATGTAGTAAAAGCGGGCGTTAAACACTATAAAATATACTTTTGGAGTTAGAATGTGATTCCAGTGGTATTAACCAACTTAAGAACCTTATTTTATTACGTTAATACTAAATAATTGCAGTTATTTATGTTAAGACTCCCAGTTACCACCAAACCTGTTTATTTGTGTGTGACTGCGTGTGTGTTCCTATCCGAAGTATAAAATATAGTGATGCAAGAGTCATTGTTCTACTATAATAGATGCAATGACCTATGAAAGGCGGAGTACGTATTTGAAACACAAAATGTTACATTTTGCTACAGCACTAATGGAATTATTTGATTTTGCTTTCCGCGCAGTTGTTCATAGTAGGCGATTCGCAGGAAATTCGAGGAAAGCTGCTTTCTCTGTTTTACCTGAAGGGCAATCAATCTGTTGGTGACGCCTGCCTTAAACCATAGTAAAGAGAAAGTGGTGTTGGTGATGGTGCTGTTTGGAGTCTAGTGTCTGTGTCTTCACATTTTAACTTAAATTTTAAGAGGCGAGAGTCGCTTGTGTTCTTGGAACTGACATGACAGCATAGCATGGTCGTTACTGGAAAATTAAGCTCGATAGGAAGATGGGTGCTAGAAGATTGCATGTCGAGGAATGTCATTGCTTTTCCCTTCACTTGCAGTGGAAAGTCAAGAGCGGGGAGCCGGGATATCCACTTACATCCCCTATCCCTCCCGGTTTGTGTACACTACATCATCCGGCAGTTTTGAGCCCCTCCCCAACAACGGGCATCGACTGCATGCATTAAGTACCGCACTTCTGAAAAGGGGAAACGCACGAGCACGTGCCCTTTTACATGGCCTTTCTTCTGGGAAATAGTACAGGTACGTATCAGAAGTAACGCTATTCAGAAAGTGTTCGGAGAAATTACCTCTCTTCAAGTCCTAACTGCAGTATCCAGTTGAAGCAGGGGGCAGATCCATCTTTGTTCTTGGGTGAAGCCGGAAGTGCACAAAGTGCCTGTGTTTTGATATTTACCACGGAAAAGCCACTCTAAGTACCAACAGACCATTCTAGTCAATGAATAAAAGCCACGCTTGGCGTTAAGGGCTTTCTCAGAGAAGAAGAAAACAGTTTCAGAGCGTTAAAAAGCGAGGAATATCTTTGTGATAACGTTCAACAACTTTGCCTTGGCATTGTTGTTAAGAAAAGAAAGATGTCAAGGCATCACCTATCGAAGTGGTTACGCATTTCAAACAATGAAGCAATAACAATATTTTGGAAACAGCTTTCTCTGCCAAATCACTTCAGCTACGGACATTTTAAGTCACGGTGCATGTTTATGGCGAATGAGTAAGCCACCAACGTCACGGTTTAATGAGAGAACTGCTCTGTCTTCTTGAAGAATAGTCAGCTATCGTCACCTCTGATATGGACGTCTATCTCTTCTTTTCCAGCTTGGGTTCTTCTCATAGTATTTTTTTCCCGAGTCTTCCTTTCTAAGTAAAAGTCCTATTTTATTTTTTATTTATGGTTTTTATTTAGTTAACTTTTTTGTGTGCACTCCAGTTCCATTTATATGCCGCTTTTAACATCTTGGTCACATCTTCGGTTTTGTCCTTTGGAACAATCGTTCATGGCAATAGTGTTTACTGTTTGTCCTATCTTTAGATTTACACGCACACATTCTCTCTCATTCATACTTCAGACCTTGGGAGGACAGAGAATAATTGGGCTAGAGAAAAATTCCCACATCCAGTCGAGAATCGAACCAGGAAGGTGTTCTACCGACAGAATTACGGGACAGGCACTCTTTGCAATTATTTACTATCTCCGTGGTCGAGTGGTGTGCAAACTAACTTCTTACCCAGAGGTCCCGGGTTCGATTCCCGGCTGGGGGGAATTTATCTTTTACCAGAATTATTTCCTATCCCCCACAGAGTCTGTATGTATGTGAGAGTGAATGTGCGTGTGTTTGAGAAAAATAAAATGATTTAAACCAAACGTAAAAGAACCTATAGATAACGTGTTGTTTCAAGTGCAAAACCCCCGATGTGACCTTAGATTTTAAAGGGGGCTATATAAATGAAACAATCAAAAAGAAATTATTTCCTTTTTTTATAATTTTCCTTTCAAACTGTACATTTTAACCCTTCTTTAATGTTTGTGTTTCTCTTTTTATCCAACATTGGAATATCCTCCAACTTCTCTTAGGACTCTCACTTTGACTAATCCACATTTAGGGGAGGGGAGAGACTAGTGCACATACCTATGCATGATATAGAAATATTAGCACCACCATCACTTTGTAGAATTTCCTTTATGCCTCTTTTCTTGGATTTTTTATTTAGGTTCCTTATTATGGAACTCATTTGTTTAAATCGATTTAATTTAATTCCAAATTCTGATTTCCTCTGAATGTGCTATTCAACTTACATTAATGAAGAGCGTAACTGATGTAGGTGTTAAATATAGATTGCAACAAAAGGACTACATCTACATTTCGTAAATAAAGAAATTAGGACTTAAATCGCAATGCTAGAACGTAGTTTTGTCAATCGGCTCATTAGGGAAGCACCCTGTGAACATTGACCAAAATTATTGAAAATACATTAATCTTTCTACCAGAGAACCATAATATCAGATAAATAAAAATTACCGAATTAATTGTCTAAATAAAATTAATTATGAATCTGTATTTACAACGTTTATTAACCTACAAATATAATGAAAAAAGTATGAACGAATAATTATTTATCATACCTTCTCCTGTAGTAATATTTATTTAATTTGAAACCCATCCGATAATATAGATTTGGACTATAAATTGAATTGTAATTCATTTTGTAAAGAATCCTAGAAATGGAAGTAATCCAGCTTTATGAAGTGATATTCCTTGGAATGTAAATATAAAGTTTTGTGTTAACATTTTTAAAAGCGCAAGGAGATTTTTGGTAGAACAGTTATATAAACCAAAAATATATTTTCTCAAAAACTACTTGATTCATTTGTCTCAACATTTTTTAATTAGTTACACATCACAATACAGGTATGTGGTACAAATAAAAGTAGTTGCTTAAGAAACAATGAATTCGAAAGTTTCATACATTGATCTCCTTAATATTTTGGGAATTCAGTCTCATCTGGATGTAAGAATATCATAACAGATAGTTACAAAATGATATTTTGATCTCTAGTTGAAAAATGTCTCCATTAATCTTCCAGATCGCTATTGACACCCTGCAGATCTATTGATTAGTTTATTATGCTATAAAAAGTAACCTATATGTGGTAATTTAAAATCTATGGCGTTTTAAACCTATCATGCGCTCCTCTAAATGTGACATAAGACGTGTCGTTAATACATCTTGAACTTCGCACTTTTTAAGGAACTTCTGTGCATGACAAATACATAGGGTAGTATGAAGCTTTTCTCGCTCTCTATTTCCACACTATCACTAAAATTTTACGTAAATACCAAAGTAGGTAACGCATACAAACACAGAAATTTCTATTTCTCCTTACCAGTATCTGCCGGTCCCCATGGCCACGCTCGCTAAAACGTCTCGCTTTGGAGCTTCGTGGGCAGGGGGTGGTGGGTTCGAGTCCCGCCTTGGGCATGGGTGTTATATGTTTGTGCAATGTGTATATGTTTGTAAAAGAAACAGTAAACCAGTAAACCAGTAAGCAGTACAACCTACGGGGGGAAATGTAAATAGGGATACAGTACCGGAGTCTTGATCAGACTCCGTTACTGTTTAAAAAAAAAAGTATTCAACTACAATTGAATAACTAACCAGGCGTGCTTAAAAGGACCGTCGCCCTCCATGGTGTAATGGTTACCATGCTAGCTTCATATACCCAAGGTCGCGGGTTCAAACCCGGCGTAGGACGATGGATTTTTTCGGGTGTAAAAATCCTTAGCATGGCTTCCTTCGGAAGGGAAGTAAAGCCGTTGGTCCCGTGTCGTAGATTTGCGGCACGTAAAAGAACCTCAAGCCTGATAAGAGAGGGCTCTGAGCAACATTAAGCGGTCTTTCACGCCCAATATAGAATGGGACGCGAGAACCACAGCAGTTAAAGAGCGTCCATAAATAACACACCATTTCCTTTTCCTTAAAAGGACCAACCTACGAAAATTGACCAAAATTCTTGAAAATGTTGATTTTTTGTATTTTAGTAGATTACTATACCTTGGTATCTGTAGATTAATATGCCGAAGTTATTTTTAACCATTTGCAATTTAACTCTTTCGCTTGATATCTTGAATCGAAGTTTTAATGGTAACACATAATACTTAAAATATCAAAAGGCGTGCTTTTCTAAATGTTAAAATGCTCTTTGTGGTGCGCATTTCAACCATCAGTTGGATTTGTCTACCACAGAACCTTAATATTATGATAAATAAAAATTATCGAATTAATTTTCTAAGTAAACAAAATTAATAATATATTAGTATTAGCAAAGTTAATTAATCCACAAAATAATGAGAAAAGTATGAACGAGTAACTTATCATACCTTTTCCTGCAGTAATATTTAATTAATCTGACACTCATCGGATGATTTTTTAAGATTGTTATTCTGAAAACTGAAGCGCAACAAATATATTTTTCTCTAAAATTGCTTCATACATTGATCTCAAAATTTCTGAATTAGTTACACATAACAATAGACGTAAAATAATAAACGTTATTGCTTAAGAAATATTGAATTTAAATTGTCCCAGGTTGGCCCCCCTGGTAATGTTCACAACAATCAACATCTACCAAAAGCTAATTTTTCGTGAGTCAGGTTATGAATTATTACTCGTATTATTATTGTTAGTATTGTTGCTGTTGTTCTTTGAAGCGGTTACAGATTATCAATTTATTCGTAATCATGACTAGTATGCAGCACATACTATTTCATATTTTCAGGGTTGTATGACTCACCCAAAATAACTATTCACGCAGGCGCTATGAAATTAACAAGTATTTAGGTACTGAAAATTAGCTTAAGGAAAACTTTCAGGCTGGATGTAACCCGTTAATTTGAATCAGGTTTTTAGAACTAATATTTATGCACAATATTTGAATTTACTTACTAATTCTCCCCTCTAGCACCTAGTTTTAGTAGATTCAACTTCCCCCGAAAATTCAATATCGAGGCTACATTGGAAATATGTTTTTAGATGTCTGCAGCTCAAAACAGGTAAGTTAGAAAAATATGATTCCGCGTGTGAGTGGGAATGTGTATATAATAAGGCGGATAAATGTCAGTTAAATATCACATGTTAATATTTGCGTTCAACCGATTTCATGATTCAAAGATTTTCAAGGAAAAAATTCACCCACAAAAAACTACCCCTAAAAGTGTTACTGTTTTGGCCTTTTGTAAAAAACGGTGATGAATGTTTGATAAAAATATGACGTGTTCCAGTCATATGACTTTCTCTACATATCTGTAACAAATTATTCTTAAAATCTTATTTTTCTACTTTCTTTATGCTAATCCAGATAAACGTTAACAGAAATAATCCTATTACTCACTTCCTTCTAAGTAGAAGGGAAATAAGGGGATACAATAGGCTAAAGCTATATTCAAATAATTTAAAAGTTGGTTGCTATGTAATTGATATCCATTTCTTTTCATGGCCAGGAAGTTCCAAGGCTCAGTATGAGAAAAGTTTAAGTATTTTAAAACTGAAACCAATACCAAGGAATATTTTGGTGACGGTCAATTTCACAAAAAAGTTCTGTGTTTTAACGAGAGCTATATTTTCTTCTGCAGTAAAGTTTTGTCTCTCTTATGGTTTACCAATTATGCAAAAGTCGAGCAGAATGAAGAGCTCTTCAGAGGCTAATCTCAAAAAATTCAAGATATACATTTTATTTGTCTTGTAGGCATTTAATCTTCAATATATGATATTTTAATCAAAACCATTAGTCATTTTTGAGAAAATCAAAATTTTCTATTTTTTTTCAATTAAACAGCAGTTGGGGTTGGAGAGGCATTTTTGGAAATGTTTGTGTCACACATTTGAAAGATACTAACTTAAATACCAAGTTTGATATTTAACGATCTTTTCCTTTATGAGATATACTGCCTACAGACCCACACACAAACATATACAAACACACACGACATTTTTCTAAAAAAATTTTTAGGATTCAGGATGTCTTAAATCGTATATTTCCGGTGAAATTTTGGTATCAAATTTTAGATGCAATACAATACCTATCTATAAACTGTACATAATGCATGTAGCGAAAGTAAAAATGGCAAATATTTAAATAAATATTTATATTAAAATTACAACATATACAGGATGTTAATGAACTGTACCGAAATATTTTCACAGAATATGTAGATTACTTAAATAAGTAATTTGAGATAGGAGACTTAAGGCCTGTTTATTGAAATTTCGAAGTAACAGCTATAAGTTTCTGAAGTGTGAGTACGCCACGTATCGTGGCACTTCGTCTGGAATGAAAAAATAATAATAAAAATCATTTACTCTATGACAGGAATCGAACTCATGACCTTAGGGACAGCAACTTCCCGGTTACGCATTAAGTTACCAGAGCAGTTGACAAGATGTATCCAGAGTAGACTACATAACTCAAGAATGTAGTTAATGACTGCTCAGTGTCGCACAGCAAGTGATTAGTTCGAGATTTTACAGATTTTTGCGACATTAAATCTTGAGAACGCTAGTAACAAGCTGCTAATAATCGATATTTCTATACTCAGGCAGCAGTTTTAAAGACATGCTAAGCCATTTTTTCAGCCTGCTTTGCTTTAACACCGACTTGTCAGCACGTGATACCCACACGTTTATCGCTATGTAGCTGCGTTTTGTTTATCTTGGTACCATGCATCGCCGATTTCAAATTACTTATAACAGTCACGTGCACAATCTAGCAAATTATTTCGGTGTAGTTCATTAACACCCTATATATTTTTTTGTAAATAGCTTATTAAGGCCTTACTCTGAATTTCATATAATTTGATAAACTATTAAACCACAACAGGTAGATAAAGTTTATTATAGAAAATATTTAAATGTTAGAAAAGACTATTCAAGTCTAATAAATATTTTGACATTGATCGTTTTCGAGATATTTGCTCTGATTTGAAATTTCCAGTACTCACACATTATGGACTTTCATGTATTTGTAAAGTATTTCATCTGAATTAAAATGAAATAACAAAAATAGTAGTAAAATAGGCTGTCCTAAAAATAGTTTTATACTAACTAATATGTAATAGCAGAGAATCTTTTGAAGTTAACACATATGATGCTTTTTATTGGGTTCTTTCCTTTCTATATTTAAGTAATCCAACATGGTCCTTATAAAACGCTAATGTGTAGATGATAGGTAGCATAAACATGACCATGGCTACAAATCTTGGCATTTTATTTATAAAATTTAGAATATACCTGGTTTGACAGTATAATACGCAAGTATGCAGACCCTCTCGCACTATCTTCTCAAATCTTCAGAATTTGGCGAGCCATGACGTGACTTTGCATAATTATTTTCCTCCTTTTTCCATGAAACTGTAGCAACAAAGTGCACTCGGAAATATTCCCCTCTGGACTTGAAGGAACTCCCTTGTGGATACTTTCAGTAGAGTGCACAAATTGCTATATATGCACCTCAACAGCCTCGTAATAAAGAAGTCATTTCCACCGCTTCATGTTTCGTGCAGTATTATCAGGAGTAATTGACTATACGCTCTTTGGCTAATTACATGTTCTAAATAGTACATTGGTTACAGAATACCTCTCTGGACAATTCTATATGTCTGCCTCATATTCAAGAGGTCCCGAGTTTGAATCTCGGCTTGGATGAGTTCTACAGATTAGGCATTTTTCAGGTTTTCCGATTTCTTGAGAAGACAAATGCTCAGTAATTGATTTGATCGTTTCACCCATTATATTAATTTATCATTGTATATTACCTACCAGATTAAATGGCATTTAACACGAAAATTTTCAGAATATTCGTTTTATAGGGAGTTAATTAATTTTTATACCCTTAACTTCCCATGTTTTATAGTCTCTAATTGTGCTTTATGTTGAATACTCTTTTTAGCAGGTTTTTATTTTAAGGACATAATTTTAGAAGTGGTTTCTTTAAAAAACTTAAAAAAACAAAAATAAAAGTATTTACAGCTTCAGTTTTAATTTCTTAGTTAGGACATATTATATAAGTAGAGAAGGTATTGCGTTCCTCCCTTAAATGTTATACCGCTATTTCCTGTAAATGCAGGTTTTAGGTTATATTTATACATAAAAAGCATGTTTAGAGAAATATCAGTGTGTGTATGTGTGTGTCTGTCTGCTGTCTGTGGACAGCATAACTCAAAACAAAAAGTGCTTGGTATTTAAGTTTAGTATCTTCCAAGGATGCGACACGAAGATTTTGAGGTAACTCTCCACACTCTAAATTACACTTTACATAGAAAACATTTGGTAAATTTTGAATATCTCAGTAATTGCTCTAAAGATTTTAATTAAAATGCCGAATATTAAAGATATTTACATGAGAAATAAAATGTATATCTTGAATTTTCTGGGAATAGCCTCTGAAGATCTCTTCATTCTAGATGACTCTTGCATAACTTGCAAACCTTAAGAAATAGACAAAAACTTACTACACAAAAAATGTATATCCCGTTAAAACGCATAATTTATGTTATACACACTTTTTTTCGTAGAGTTAACCATTTCCGTGATATTTCAATCTTAAAAATACTTTTCTCATACGGAGGTATATAAACTCCTGAACATTCATAGAAACGAATTTTAATCTCATATTAACAGCTTTTAAAAGATTTGACTACCGCTTTAGCGTAGTGCACTCACTTACTTCCCTTCCCAAGGTTGCTAAATGACAGCATTGTTACTTCTTTTCATAAGGATTAATCTGGTTTGAGGCAGGTTTGTTTGCATTCACTAAATTTATAGAATACCAATCATGCATAGTCAGGAATTGCTACTACCATTGTAAGATGAATTTAAAAAAAGTTTATGCTGCCGTCCAGAGGCAGTTTGAATACTGTCCCTCTAGCGGCAAGTGTCCATACTGGATAGTTCGGAGTTATAGATATGGCATCTATGTAAAGAAATAAATCATATTCGTATAAATGATAACACAGCCACAGTCTCGTGTCTATATTCAGATTGTCAACAAAGAACAGAGCAACCTTTGAATGTTATGCATTACTGCTTGTATTAGCAGCGCAACCGCTCTTTTTCTTACGCAAACCATCACCGCACTTTCGCTGTGACCACTTTCTCTTCTGCAAACCATGACAGCCATATACAGGTAGAGATCGCTGTGACAGCTTTCTATTCCACAAACCTACTCAGTAAAGGGCGCTATGACTTCGCCGCGCCTGGCCGAGTGATTAGACCACTCGCCTCTCTCCAAGATGGTCCGGGATCGATCCGAGGCGACCGCATGTGGGATTTGTGGTGGACAAAGCGGAACATGGGTGGGTTTTCTCCGGATTTACGGTTGCCCTCGCCATCGCATTCCAACGGTGCTCCATCTTCGTTCCATGAATCATCAGTGTCATTGACTGTGGTGCTATATATAGAATAAGCGGGATTTAAACACTACAAAATGACTTCAATATAGTCTCACCAGTCAACTATGGCATCATTGTTGTTCAAATGTGGCGCGGGAAATTACGGGTAAAAATGAATACCTAATGTATTTCGCTATATATCAATGTTAAGTACCTATTGTATCTGTTTTATGTGTAACTGAATAAAAATGCAGTAACTGCATCTGTGGGCTTCTTAAATGTCCATATGTTATAGTAATGAAATTGTTTAGAAACATTTAAATCGTGTTACCCGACATTTAAACTTATTAAAGTAGATATTCCAGTATTTCTATTTTGTGACCCAATTACAGTCACTTTTGGGGAAAGTAATTAAGCAAATTTACTGACATGTAAAAGAATTGCTGCGGGGACAAAATTCAGGCGCTCATACATTTGTTAGCGTTGTTAACAAAAACATATTTTTACATACATATATAAGCCCTATACTTTAGATTTATTACTTATTCATCCAAAATGAAGATTTTCAAAACATTTTTGTTACAGCTGTAACATAGGTATGATTAGAACCATTCTCCCACAGAAACCTCAATTGTATGGAATAATCACTTTCTATATGAATACTAAGGTATATATTGATATGAATTTCTGATGGGTAAATAAAGGCTTTTGAGAATAACACATACGTTTGTTTGTTTCTTTCTTTTGCTTGGCCTGATATTATTCCTGTGATTTCTATGGTTTGTTCCTTAGCTCATATTGCTGGTGATTTTAATAAAAGTGTCCATATTTGTGTGTGAATGTACGTGAGTATGTGATTGTGAGAAGTTTTTGTCCTGACTCAGTAACGAAAAGTCACATAAAAACAAAACTTAACATTTACGTTCAGTATCTTCCAAGGATGCAAGTTGCTTAGTCATACGGGACGATGAGTGATGAAAGAAACAATAAAACTAGCTCAAATGAATCCCTTATCCATGGAGCTTAAATTATTTGATATTCAACTTATCAGGATAAATGAAACCCCCGAATAAAAATAAGCTTATCCAACGTAATCGAGATTCAAACTTGGGACTTTTTGAATGAGAGACAGACAAACCTAAGGCTTAAATCATTTAAGGGAAGCTCTAAAGCTAGAAATTAAAAAGAAAATGGATTTATTTTTATTGTTTTATTTAAGAAAATATGGATAATTATACTGAATGTTGTGCTTAAGTCACTAAAATATGTACTGTTATAATAAAATTTGTAAATATATGCGTGTATTTAGGTTTAATAGAAACAATTTTTCAGCATTTAACAAAATATCTCAGGAACTATTTAATTTAAAATCTGCGGTTAAGCTTACCTTGCAGTAAAATTAATATTTTGCTAAAAGTGTTTTCAATACAGCTAAAGCACAAAGCGGAAAAAAGGTTTGAATTTATAAATAAGTGTTAGAATTTGGTGTTGAGGATGTGTTTATACACACTGTGATTTTCACAGTGACTAAACTGATGGGCTTTTTTAAGAAAATAAAATATATGTGTAGCAAAAATTGAAAATAATAGCAAATAATCTGATGTGTTCCATTTACATTTCTTCGTCTCCATAACAAAGTATTGTTAACAAGCTTATTCTTTCACCTATTTTGTACTAATCGAGATAAACATTAATAGAAATCGTAGGTACTTCCTTGTAAGTAGAAGGGCACTAAGGGAATATACTGGGCTAAAGCGATAGTCAAATCATTTAAAAGCAGGTTGCCATGTGAATGAAATCCGTTTCTTTGCATGAAGGGGTTGTAATATTCCCGTTTGTGAAAAGTTTAAATATTTTCAAACTGAAACCAATAACAGGGAAAGTCTTAATCATGCTTAACTTCACGAAAAAATGTGAGACATAAATTGTCTGTTTTAACGAGATGTTCAATGTTTATGTAGTAATCTCTTACAGTTCACCTGTAATGCAAAATTCAGCCAAATCCATCCAGGCTAAAGAGGTCTTTATAGGCTATTTCGAAAAAAATCAAGATATACATTTTATTTGTGATATTAATATATTTAATATACAGCGTTTAATTAAAATCGTTAGACATTTTTGAGAAAACCAAAAGCTTCAGAATTTGTTCCATGTAAAGGAAAGTTTGAGTTAGGGGATTTTTCTTAAAATCTTCGTGACGCACCCTTGGAAGATACTAAACTTAGATACCAAGTTTGTATTTTACTGATATTTTATTGTTGAGTTATCTTGTTCACAGACACATGGTCACACACAGCCGGAACTTTTTCTAAAAATGATTTTTTTTGGGGTTTAGGGGACCCTAAAATGTGTATTTTCAGTGAAATATTTGTTTAGAACTTTTGGAAGAAATGCAATGTCTTCTCTATACACTATGTACATAGTACGTGTAGAGAAAGTAAAAACGGTGCAGATGAGGTTAATGCCGAACAAAGTTTTGAGTTTTTTTCTATGATTAAATACGTTTTTTGAACAATTTAAAATGAGAATTACCCAAAATATCATTTATCACATAAATGAGCAAACTATATTTGTTGAATTGCTAAATAGTTTACGCTACAGATCAAGCAATTCAATGATCATGTGGAATTGCTTTAGTTGAAGCTGCTCATATGCCATGTGGCACAACTGCCCATATTTGGTATGTGCAGATATCCAAGTTGCAGAACTCAGCTGATCTATTTCAAGTTAAAACCTGTCAGCGGAAAACTGGCGAGAGTGACGTTCACTTTACACGTCTTGCTATCAGCGGAGACTGTGAGCGTATTATGCTCATTGAGAGAGGTAAAACAATAGTCGCTCTCAATCAGTCCTCCACTGGCGAGTTTTAACTTGAAGTTCTGAAACACGTTTTACGCAGCACTAGATAGAGTTTTATCCTTTAAACAAAACTTCATAAATGTTATTGAAAAATACAGAGGTTTACAAAAATACTATAATTTTTCTAGTCTGTATTTTTGTATAAATTGAATAGATGGATGATTCAGAAGAAATGAATAACTAAAATGAGAAAGTCTCATATTTTTATGTCAAGAATGCTGTGAGAAACGGAATATTTCGTAGAAGTACCGCTTTAATAGGAATACTTTATCGTGCAAAAAAAATGTAAATGTTTAATGGAAAGAGAAGGTCGCTTGATAGTTTCAAATTATATTTTATGTTGTTCAAGTGTCTTTCGCTCAAAATTGACAGCAAGCTCTGTATGCAGCTGATAAACTCCACAATAAAATCACCCTACCTGTAATAAAATACATCGCTCGCAATCTGTTATTTATGATTCATCTGGGCTGCTAATTTTAATATGATATGCCTGTGCCGTATTTATTTGCAATTAATACAATATTTTTAGAGGAAATTCCATGACGAGACCAAATAAACCGTACATCAATAAATACACAATTTTATTATGGTGCATAATCCAGGCACCACGAGAGCATAACCTGTTCTTTGTTAGATGAAACGAAACTGGTAGACTGCGATAACGCGGCATATTAACGACGTCCATGTGAACGAGGGTAAAAAGGTTTTAGTTACACAAAATATAACGTCATGAACTGTATCAGATAAAACCTAAGCCCGATTTCCCCTATGAAACACCTGCTGCACTATGGCAACGGATAAACTTTTCAGGGATTGCAGACCCTGTAAATAAATAATGCTTCAAACTTTTGAATGCGGTAGGAAAAAAAAAAAAAAAAAAAAAAAAAAGAGGCTAGTGACGCAAAGAGCTCCAGGTGGTGAAGTAGATGGTCTGTTGGTACAACGTGGTGCATAACTCATCTGGACGTTAACATGGCTTTCAGAGAATGTTGCTCGAAAGATATATTGCTGTATAGAATCGCCTCTGGTTTAGTTAAGGCAGTTTGGCGAAAATGTAGGAAAGTTGGCGTAGCAGAGTCATATGAACAAATAGGACCGGAGTTCATAAACACTAATGCTCCTAAAAGCCTGTCAAATATATTTCCATAAAGTTCCCTTACAACACTGTTGCTCGTATTTCAGTTGAGACGTAGAACTAGCATGCTGAAAATTCCTCTAATGGGCAATTCACACGCAAATATTTACTTCATGCGTTAGATAGATGGAAGTAGGCGGCCCTTCCGGGAATTTGTCTTGCCGGAAAATAAATGGATATTCTCCACAACGGCTAAGGATACCAGCTTTCAGTCAGGACTGACGTTACCACACAGTAAGGTAATGCCTTTGTTTGGGAACGGCACTTTTCACTACTGTGTAAGGAATTCACAAGTGACAGCGCCACAACCTGAAGCCACTGTATTCTAAAAGGTGTCTTAGAGAGCATTTATATAACATTACGTCACTCTCCATAGGACAGAAACCATCCTAGTGTGAAGGAACACTGTGGAGGAGCGAGTTGTCACTAGCACGAACTATTATTTTTATTTAATTTTTTTCTCCGTTTGTAGAACGCTTGGCCTTATTATGTTTAGTTGTTCTCCAACGTGGCACGTACATAAAAGGTAGAGAAATTCAATGACGAAATTTAACCAAAAATATGTTTTGAGGTCCCCTAACTCCAAGATCCATATTCAGAAAAAGATCCGCATGTGTGTGTGTGTAAGTGTGGACAGCATAACTCAAAGCGAAATGTTTAGTATTTATGTCTGGTATCTCCCAAAAATGCGACACGGAAATTTTCAAGAAAATTCCCCCTCCCTAAGCTACTCTTTACATGGAAAAATTTTCGAAAATTTTTATTTTCTCAAAAATGGTTCTAAAGATTTTGATTAATTTGTCGTACATTAAAGATATTTACATGTCAAATAAAATGTATATCTTGAATTTCCTGGGAATATCTTCTGAAATTCTCTTCATTTTGAATGACTTTTACATAATTGACAAACCGTAACATATACAAAAACTCACTAGGTATACATAAAAAGTAAATATTGTCAAAACACACAGTGTATATCCTTACATTTTTGTTGTGGATTTAACCGTTTTCAGGAACTCCTTGTTGTTGGTTTCACTTTTAAAATATTTATACTTTTCTCAGACAGGAAGTCGTCCGTGTTTCTCTTGTTTTACTTCTGGCCGTACAAAGCAGCGAATTTCAATGAAAATCGTATAGAGACAGATTTTAAAACACCTGAACCTCTCTCAATTAGCTTGGAGTAGAAAGAATAATCTTTTGAAAGACTTTTCTTTTCTTTTTTTTTTTTTTTTTTTTTGTAGAGCAGCTGGAGGTCTTGTGAAGGAACACATCAATCTTTTTTCTTATTTAGGAATGCTTAAAGCATATATTTCCAGTGAAATCTCTATACGAAGTTTTGGGTGGAATGCAATGCCATCTCTATCTACGATGTACACTGTAAATGGTAGAGAAAGTAAAAATAGTAAGTTCATGGCATTATATTTTTATGAACTTATCTTTATTTTCGTTGTTCTGAACACCGATCTACATTGCATCCTTACAGACTGAGTAGGTTTTTAATGCCTTGTGTACAAAATCTTGGAGATAGAAGTGATTTTTGGGGAAGACTGTATAGAGCAGGCCCTATTTTTACATTTCCTCGCTACTCGCCTTGAGATCTTCCTCTTTTTGTTAACATCTCTGGTGGACAAAGCACTCTTGGATCTGAGCGTATTATGAAAATCCCATTTCGCTCAATGGCCGCATCTTGTAATACGCTAAGTACAAACTAAATCCTGTTTCATACGCTTTCCAGGGATTTTAGAACGCGGACCGGTTGTTCCACTTCCCATTCCCCACCACACCAAAGGACTTTTCTTTACACAAGCACGGGCATAATTCAAAGTGAGGAGAAATGTCTTATCTTAAAGCGAGCGGACTGCACTCAACAAACTTGAGGATGGAAAGTGTCTATATGAACAAGGGACTAAAGTGTACAACAGGGCCACTGTTAATATTCCCGTCGGAAGGAATGCCAACTCTATTATTTCCTGCTCATCACTCTCCCCTTCTTGGAGGGTTGTGAATAATGATAACCCGTTTCATCCCACGAGCGTCAAGTTTTTACGATTTCACGGCTACCGGCTCTTGCCAACAGCAAATAATGCACGGCTAATGTAGCTTTATATTACATTTAGGTTGGGGAGTAGAGCTTTCATAAAGTCATTTTAAAGAGCTTAGAAACAACATTAAGCATTAGTAACAGGTTTCTGGAGGGAGTGCGTGCTTCGTGAATGAAAAGTAACAAGCACACGACAATAACAACCCATTAAGGACTGCCTCCGTGGTCGAGAGGTCAGCGAGCTGACTTTTCACCCGGAGGTCCTGGGTTCTTTTCCCGGCTGGGGCCGAGAATTTTTCTTTAACCAGAATTATTCCCTATCCCCCATAGAGTCTGTAAGTATGCATGTGTGTTTCAGGAAAATAAAACGATTTAAACCCATCGTAAAGAACCTAATGCAAAGCCCCGATAAGATCTTAGATGCTAAACAGTAAAAGAAAACAACCCATTAAATCTAATGTCTTCAGTTGTTCGTAATAACTAGTAGATTGCTATAAAAGCGTTACCTCAAGCAATGTCACTAACCTAAGGTTTTTTACTTTCTCTAGAAAATATGTACATTGTAGACAGAGAAAGTATTATATTCCACGAAAAAATTTGGTATCGAAATTTCACAGAAATATATTTCTTGAGGTCCCCAGAGACAGAAAAAAGCATTTTTAGAAAAAGGTCGTGTGTGTGTTTTTGGGCAGCATAGCTCAAAAACGAAAAGTCTGTTAAAGACTAAACCTAGTAATGTAAGTTCAGCACCTTCCGTGGATGTGACAAGAAGATTTTACAGAAAAATCACCCATCTTCAACTACCTTTAATTTTCTTAAAAATGGCTCTAACCAGTTTTATTAAAATTTAATGTTTAAGATATTTTCATGACAAACGAAATGTATATTTTGAATGTTCTGGGAATAGCTTCTGAAGACCGCTTCATTCTTGATGCCTTTTGCATACCGTTGGTGTATCTAGTAAACTATCGTTATTCAGATATTCGGAGTTATTGATTTCAGTTTTAAGGTACTTAAACTTTTCTCAAATGGGAAACATCCTTATTTCCGTCTCTCTTTGGTTTACTTCTAGCAAGCAAAAGGAACCGAATTTCAATTGTTTCACTTAGCGACCGGCTTATAAACATCTTACTATATATTTAGCCTAGTGTATTCCCTTATACCCTTCTATTTATCAAAAAGCAAGTAATAAAAATAGTTCTGGCAATGATTATCTTGAATAGCATGCAGTAGATAAAACAGTATCTCTTGTAAGGAAAGTTTGTGAAACAGCTAGAGAAATTAGTGTGAATGGAACACAACAGATATTCAGAAAAAGGTCCGTGTGTGAGTGTGTATGTGTGTATGTGACTGTGAACACGATAACTCAAAAAAGGAAAGTCGGTAAAATACCGAACTTGGTATTTGAGTTTAGTATCTTCCAAGGATGCGACACAAAGATTTTCAGATAAGTCCCATACCCCAAGATACCCTTTACATGAAAAAAAAAATTCGAAGTTTTAATTTTCTCATAAATGGCTCTAATTATTTTGATTAAAATGCCGTATGTTAAAGATATTTATATGATAAATAAAATGTGTATCCTGAAGTTTCTGGAAATAGTCTTGAAGACCTCTTTATTCTGGATGAATATTGCAGAATTTTGTATAATTGGTAAACCGTGAGAGATAAACAAAAACTTGCTGTACAAAAGTGCCTATCTCCATAAAAGATATAATTTATGTGAAATATCTACATATTTTTCTTGCAGTTGTCCATTTCCAAGATATTCGTATTATAGGTAGTTTCAGTTTCAAAATATTTAAACTTTTCTCATACGGGAATTGTCAACGCCATGCAAAGAAATGGACTTCAACCACATTGTAACCAGCTTTTAAAAAAGTTGCCTATCGCTTTAGCATAGTGTACTCCCTTATTTCTCTACAAGTAATAAAAGGAATTTCTGGCAATGTTTATCTCATTTATCATGAACTAGACAAAAGAATAAAATTTTTAACAGGAATTTGTTACAGATTTTTTTTTTTTAACTTTTCTAACACGTATGTACAACGTACATAGTAGGTAGACAAGTAGTTATATTTCAACCAAAATCGATACGAAGATTTCACTGGATATACATGTTTTGAGAACCCTGTATCCTCCCAAAAACATTTAAGAAAGAACTCTGTGTGTATGCTTGTCTGTGTTCGTGTTAATTTTTGTCTGTATAAGCATAACTTACAAAACAAAAGTCGGTATTACGTATTTACCGAACTTAGTATTTACGTTAACTTCCAAAGATGGGTTACAAAGATTAAAAAAACTCTCCAACCCAAACTAACCTTAGATGGAAGATTTCTCTAATAATAGATTTTTTTCAAAAAAGGTTGTATCGATTTTTTAAATGCCAAAGCTAAACAAATTATTTTGTAAATACAAGGTATATATTATATTTTCTGAAAAAAAGCCTACCAAGCCCTCTTCGACCACTTCGATAGTGTTGGGGTAGCCCGTCTCACATTCAAGAGGTTGCGAGTTCGATTTTCACTTAGATTGGTTACACGGATAAGGTTTATTTCGAAGTTTTCCGTTATACTGGGAGGTCGAATATGGAATACCTTGAAGCACAATTGACCCCAAGATGATCTGAGCATCATTTCAGCGATTTCACTCGTCGTCCTCTATTACCAAGTAGTCAAAGCATGTTAAGCTTCAAAAACAGGAAGAAAAAAAGAAGAAAAATAAAAATAAAGTTGCCTTCATTCGGAATGAATTTTACATAATATTCTATAGCTGGTAATTGTTGAGCTCTAGACAAAAACGCACTTTAAAATACATAATTTATCCCAAGTAGGTCTTTTGTGCAAGCTATTTTCGAAATATTTATCATTAATGGTTCGCACTGTTCATACTTCGTCATTCTTTCAAAATCTTTTCGCTATTCAGGTGTTTCTTGCGCTTGCCTGCAATTTATCAAATTAAAAGCCACTATGTAGAGTCCAGTTTAAATATTTGACTAT
The DNA here is from genome assembly GCA_030762935.1 of Hymenopus coronatus. Taxonomy (NCBI): domain Eukaryota; kingdom Metazoa; phylum Arthropoda; class Insecta; order Mantodea; family Hymenopodidae; genus Hymenopus; species Hymenopus coronatus. The sequence goes on from CM060891.1 coordinate 60,535,265, forward strand.
CGTATGCCTTTTTAATTAAAGCGAAATGTTTAATGTAACATTTTATGTCAGTTTTAATAAAATAGATATATTTTGTATGAATAGTTCCTATATCCACATAAAAAGGAGACGATCGGGAAAAGTACGTGAATGTAACACAACAGATTTTTAGTCTATATTACAAGAGTTAAGGGACAGGGATCAAAGGACATTTTCTTGCAAGTGAATTATTTAATACATTAAAATGAAGTTCTATTCATACACATCCAAAAACAAATGTGTTAAATCACATATGTTGCTCTAGCACTGTTCTAAAACGTCAAAATATATACATTTACATATAGACTAATGATTAAGTGAACAATCCAAAGCAGGTATAAAACTCATAATTCGGTTTGTGAAGAATGATCGGTTTTTGAGGGATGTGCTGGAGGTTTGTGAGGATATTCATTCACACAAAATATTTTCCTTGTATTTACTTCTTTTAAATGGAGATAAACATTTGTAGAAATGCATTGTCCACACATTTCGTTTGATGCAAGAGAGATTCAAGTTTGGAGCGAGTTGTTATATTGTGACTTTGAAAATCCGCCTTTACAATATTTCAGGACTATATCACATTACTTTCTCTGCACATTTATGAACAAACCATTCTCACAAAGATCATTCTTCCTTAATATTAATCTAGAAAAGGACATGCAGATTTGTGAACAAAATTTTGTTGTGACTTTTAATTTTATAAATGTCAACAGTGTATTAAAATATGAAACCCCAACTCCAACCTAATAGCTTCACTTATTTATGCACTCATTTATAGAAGGCTTGACTCATTTTAGCCTGCGGATTTGGCCCTGAGTTGCCATGGGTACTTGTGAACCTTTTTCGTTTATCAGATGTGTGATACATTCCCCCAGCACCCCTCACAAGTACTGTTTACAAGGACTTCATTCAGAACACTCTCCCAGACTTATTAGAAAATTGCCTCAGCCAAAAGGAATAAGCATTTGGTTTACACATTTCAGTTTTATTTTTCGAGATCTGGTATCTATCATTAAAATGAATAGGTAGAGGGGGACCAGTTCCATGGCCTGCAAGTTCTCCGCAACCTCAATCCTTTGGATTTTTATCTTTTGGGAACACCTTAAACCATTGGTTTAGCAGCAGGCATCCCTGAAGAAGAAACTCTTAATCTGTCGTGGAAACCTGCGAAATCATACTACACCGTCCGGGAGTATTTGACATCCCATGCTTCGACGGGTACATGCGTGTCTAGACGCAAGATTGGATCATTTTCTATAAGTGGGGTTGTGTAGAACACTTCCTAACAAGCTGAAAACGTCACTTTAAAATATTTTTATTATTTTGAACCTTAATAAATCGAGAACGAAGGGTTTTGAGACATGTGTTTATATTAACATTTTTTCCTTGTTTTGATGTAAGGAACCCGTCCCCAAACTTTGTGAACGTAGTTTTGAATCATTCTGAATAATTTTGTTCGCTGCTTGAATACAGAGTCGAAATAAAGTATTGTATTTTGAGTACAGTAATAGAAAAAATATGCTTAAATAAGGAGCAACGTATATTTATATTAATAATAAATAATTAATATGGAAAAGTCAGAAGCTTCAAATAGTTTTTTTTTTCAAAAACAGCTTCAATTTTAAACTGTAATAAATATTATAACATTTGAAATATAAAAAAATTCACATACTGGGTAAACAATGGAGTTTTGTAAAACATGGGAAGATGTCTTACGATCTCTTGTTCAACGTACACTATTCTTTCTGCTACTCCATGCATAGCATTTTACAGATGATGTCTTGCAATATTAAAATTTTCGTGCGAGATATATCTTTCAATTGCTATCGGGTTGTTGGATGTGTTAAGAAAACTCGTTCAAAAAGGTAAGCCGACAACCAAAAATTGGTCTTATTGAGATCTGGAGATCGAAACGGCCAGTTTGTTGGAAAGTGTCTACAGATGACGCGATCACCAAAGATCTTAGTAATTAATTTATTTTGCAAGGATGTAGATATGGGGCGGAGCCCCATCTTGGATGAAGATAATGTTTTCCATATCGTAATTTCTCAGTCCAGGAATGACAAAGTTCGGTAGCATGCTATAGTAGTGCTCACCATTTACAGTAACAGTCTGCCTTATTCCATTGTTGCCTTCTTCGAAGAAATAAAGGCCAAATCTGAATTGAATCCACAACATACAGTATTTTTAAATCAGGAAGATACTTTTATATTCTAATAGAACCAAATCCTTATAGCATTACAAATCAAAATATTAGCGTTCACTTTAAGAACTAGTGTTTTCTACAGGAAAAGATTTAACATTTTGTGATCTCAGATTCTGCATTGAAGTAATATTCTGGAGCACGTTTCAACCATATCTGATCAATATGTTATATAAATTGTACACATTTCTACCTTCAAGAAAATTTTCGTCATCATCATCATACAAACAGGTTTTGGATCATGATAGATCTGTTCCGACTCCTAACTAAAGTTACTCTATCCATTTTCTTCGACTTTGTCGTTCTATTCGCTATAATTTAATGCTCTTTGGGGAATTCTATCATATTCCAATCTGCAGACATGGTTATACCATCTTTCCTGTAGTCTGCTATTTTTTCGGGTAGTTTGAATATTCCCAATTGCTCTCGGATATCTACAGTCTTCTCTATGTCCATTAAAGTGTCACCTGCCAGAAACCTAAAATATTTCATTTCCGCCACTTCACTCAGTCTCAAAGCTTCATTATTTAGAGTCCAACAGACCCGTATCAAGACAAGACTTTAGAAAATGTCAATAAAGTTGGTTTGCAAACTTTCTTTAACAAAGTTCTTCTAACTGTTCCACAAATGTATTGCAATAGATTTAGTATTTTAATTATATCTTTTGTTTTATCCTTGCCAATAAAGCTTCTAAATAATTAAAATCCATCACTTGATCAACAGGTGCATTATGGATTACAATTTTTGCCTCGATATGATCTTTTCCATAAAATGTCATTATTTTTGTTTTTCTGCTGAAATTTTCAAATTCTATTCAGTAGCCTCTCTACTTTGTATACCGTATAAAACTGTAACCGTGGTAACGGCGAATGAAAAAAGCAAAAGAAAACCACACTCCATTGCTTGCCCAGAACATGAGTTATGTTGTTTTTATCCTCTCAAGTATTTTAATATTTATTGCGCTTTAAAGTTTGAAGTGAAATTTGAGAGCTACTTCACAAAACGATTACCACGTTAATTTCCAGAGCCAAGCTACAGATGATTTTGTTATGAGTTTTAAGATTACCTGAACTAATAGAAACTAAGATATAGAACATCGTATATGTGCTTAAACGATAAACCATTCCGATTTTAGATTTTGTTTTTGCTTTACCTAGGTTTTACCGTTTTCTGCTTGAAATATTCGCGTTCCGTGTTTTAAGACTAAACTAATTACATGAACGAAATTCGTGGGAGTTTGAAAGCCGGCGGATTTCAGGTTCAAAAGGACAGTTTTACCTGTGATGTATAGTTCTGTGTTAGAAACCAGCTGAGTTCGTGCATAAAGGCTTCATTCCGTCATGGTTCAAAGGCTATACTCTGCGTTTTCCAAACGATTCGCTGAGTAACAAATCAAATGGGGCTTCTCTGCTTTCCAAAGATGTGTAGTTAAGGACAATAGCACCCCATACCACCCTCTCTCTCCTTTCCGTCCTTAAGGTTTACTTTACAGTAATCATGAAAGGTTTTATCGCACCCTAATTAGCCATTCTCCATTTCTGCTTAACTTATATGAAATGTCTTTTGTTTGCGCAGAAGGTAATTTGCGGTAGTTATTAATGGAACCTTTAAGTATGTTTTCTAGCTATAACATTTATAAAATACCTCAGTTAGAGACGTGTAAAAAGCACATAGTTTTTCAGAAACATTAGTGTATGGCATCTGACTATTCAACCATTAATTTATAATATATCACATTTCTCAGTAATCGTTTTTGCTAACATTTCTTTCAATTCCACTTATTTATATTTAAGAGATAAACTGTATTGAGTTTAGTATTTACGTATCACTTTTAGATGTATGGGATAACATCTGGAATCACAATCAAAATTAAAATTTTCCAGTCTATAGCGGTAACTCTGCAATGAACAAATTTGGAAAATGTGTCTTCTTAGCTTCCGGAGAAGGCCGCGTTATCTTGCATTGGAGTGCCGACGTTTCGCTCATCTTGCCGTGAGCTTCTTCTGGGCTCTTGTGCGGTGGTTGTTTTTTTTTTGGGGGGGGGGGGAACAGGAATAAAGGTTATAAGGATAACAGGTATATAGGGTATTTAGGAAAGAAATAAGGAAAGGGGAGAAAGGATTTTATACTGTGGTGTCACTATTTATTGGGGCATCAGTGGTGTCATGGGGCCCGGTACCGCCGAAGCAAACCGAGTGATTGCGGGTAACTGTGTTGAGAAGCGTGGGGTGTAGGGTCAAACGACATGGCGCAATGCCCTGACGTCGACCTACAAAAATTGAGGTGCATAATTTTACCTAGAAGGCATGTTATTGGGGTGATGAAGCTCTTCCCAGGTGAGTTCTGGGTAACGTAGCCATAGCTCCAAAACTTAGCGCGTTCGGTCGTTGATGTATTGCTGAGGTTAGTTGCTGTGTCATATCTTGCAGTCTTATTGTCAGTCCTCGAGTCTGTTGTTGAAGCAGCTCGTTGAGTTGCTTGTGGACCTTGTAGATTCGCGAGTTGTTGATATAGTCCACCACCTTCTCGAGGCTCCTGTTGAAGTGGTCTCGCAAGGCGGCGTTCTCCCGGTGTACTTCCCGAGGTGTAGACTGAAGGTTGCCTGAAGCTCCGCCAGAGAGCGGGTCAGTGCTTCCTCCCATATGGCGATGCGTTCGGTTATGGTGTTGACTGCAAGACGGAGATTTTGGAGTTCGGCTGTGTTGGTCGCAAGGTCATTTTGGAGCTGGATGAGTGTGGAGGTCTGCGGTGGCTGTTCTGTCTGTGAGGGGATGATGATGGGCGCTGGCGGGTAAGATGTTGGCTGTGGTGGTGCTGCGTGCGGCTTATGAGAGGCTGGTTGTGGTGGCGCGGCGTGCGGCTGGTGAATGGCTGGGATCTGTCTGCGTGGGTGTTTGGGGCACACAGCTTGACCCGTGTAGTGACCTGCGCTGTTGCAAGTAGCACAGTACACGGGCCGGCGTCTCAAATCATGGTAGGTGCAGGCGGAGGTGAGACATCCGGCGCCACAGTAGTGGCAACGGGCGGAGGCTGTGCAGGCGTCTGAGGAGTGCCCGTACTGGCAGCACCGGCGACAGGGGAAGACACGGACGCTTCGTCCGGGCTCAACTGCGAGCACCTGCCCCGAGAGCAGGCAACCCATCAGCTAAGGCGGCGCGGTAGTCCGCCTCTTTCCAGAATTCCAGCCTGACTAGTGGTGACGGGTCTCTTTCAGTGTGTATTCTCGTGGCTTTCATGAGTGAAGGCCAACGAAGACGGCTAGCGTTGAGTACTAGACCGTCCGGTAACTGCCGGTGAACTCCACGCACCACTGCGCAGAAGCGCGGCAGAGAGGAGAGGTCTAGTAGTGCGGGGGACGTACGTGGTGTAGGCGGTGTGTTGTCGGTTGTGATGTTCAGCGGGGATTGTGAGGCTTCGACGACGGAAAATGCGGCGTGAGTTCCCGTGATGGCAGGTTCAGGCTCGGCGGAGGTTGTAGGCAGGGAGACTGGGTCGGCGTTGGCGGTGACGGTCTCCGGCGGCTTCTCAATTGGCTCTTGGGCGACTGCGGCAGGCTTACGGCGTTTCCCTCCCATGCTTACTCTGTGAAGGCAGAGAGCGAAGTGTGTTTTTTTTTTTTTTTTTTAATTTTCGAATGGAGGGGGAAAATCCACCTTATTGACTAACCCGGGCGAGCCCGGAGTGTCGGGGTCTCCCACGTGGACCTACCGACTAAAAAACCCCTCCGCCGGTATTAGAAGGAGGAAAGGACAGGCGGTACCGCATGATTGCACCCGCGGATTCAAGGCGATAATGTAACTGACTGCAGGGTGCAGTCAGAGGGGTGAAATGAAGCCCGGGAGACAGACTTGACCGAGGCCCAGACTGCCACCGCGGAGTATTCGGGGAGAGGAATGAAGGAATTTTAGGGTGAAGGATTGGAGTTAGTGCTGGTTGACTCTGTTGAGCCAGTCGTTGTATCTTGGGACGTTTTCGAGCCTAAGCCCTTGGCGTCTACTCTGGATGTTGAACTTGGAAGTTTGAGGTGCCGACTTCTCCAGGAGAGCTCTCACCTCCTCCCTGAAGATGAGTCGGATATCGGTGACTGCTGTTGCTATTGCTTGGTGAAGTTCTGTGTGTGAAGTGGTGCTGTCTTGTTCCTGAAGCCTGTCCTCCAAGGCCGTCAGCTTAGCCGTAAGAATCAGGACCTCCGCGTGGAGGTCCTGAATGGCCTCACTTAGGCCCTGGATTTCCAGCTGCAGGATGGTTGGTGTTGGTTGTTCAGTCTGCGGAGATGGTTGCGTAGATGATGGTGTCCGGGCTGGTTTAGGCGATGAGTGCCTGCTCTTTGGGTAGCTGGGGCACTGGGCTTGCCCGGTGAAATGTCCCGTACCACCACAGGTGGCACAGAACCGGCGACGGCGGCGGAGGTCGTGCCCAGTGCACTCCGAAGTGTATGCGTTGGTGCCACAGTAGTGGCACTTCGGCGGCGAAGAGCAGTCTTCTTGGCTGTGCCCACTCACGGGCACAGCAGCGACGGCAGGGCCGGTGTCTTTCCTGTCTGCTTGCCTCAACGTGCAGAAGTCGCCCTAATAAGGGCAACCCTGACGCCAAGGCAGCCTCTAGGTCTGATCGGTCCTGTAGCTCCACCCTAACTAGTGATGTCGGACCCCGGTCACAGATAATTCTAGTGGCCCTCGAACATGAAGGCCATCTAGATTGTGCAGCGGCGAGGAGGTGCCGGGTGGAGAGATCCCGAGGGACCCCCCTAACCACGGCACTGTAACGGGGCGGCGGCGGCGGCGGCGGCGTGGAGCTCAGCGGTGGCGGCAATGTAGTGTTGGCTGCCGGTGAAGCGGCGGCGGCGGCGGTCGGCGGCACTGGTGATGGTGAGCGCGGCAAAGGTGCAGCGCTCACTGCCGGCGTAACGGCAGGTGGCGGAGATGCCGGTGAGCGCTTCCTACCGGCAGTTGCCGGAGAAGCGGTGGCTGCTGTAGGAGCTGCTGGTCTGCGTTCTTGCTTCCTCTTCGGCATCTCGAAGCGAAGTGCCTCTGTGTGGTTGCTTATTTGCTCTCGCTTATATAGTGGCAGTGCGGTGGAGGTTGCTACGCCCTCTCTCTTCTGGTTGGCTACTTGCCTGCCAATTGGCGTGGATGCTGGCGCCGCTCTTTCCTGGTGATGTTGGAGTTGCTTTGCGCTTTCTTTTTCCAGGTTTTTGTTTCCTTTTTGTCTTATTTCTTGTTCTAGACTGTGGTTTGGATCTTCTTTTAGTAAATGCTGCCGTGGATTGCCGTCCGTTTCTAGAATGCCGCATGTCTCCGCCCCTTGCCTCTCTTTGGCTGGAGGCCGGCCTATTATGGCTCTCCTTGTGAGCAGAGTTTTCCAGATGTTGTGGAGATGTTTTCCGCAGTCCCTGTTGATGTTCTTCTTTTCTTTGAAAATCTCTATGCTTTCACGGGTCATTCTGTGATGAAAATTGCTTCAGGTGGCTATGAGCTCTGTGTTGTCAAAGTCGATGTGGTGGCCGGTTGATATTACGTGTTCAGCTAGTGCGGATTTTTCGGGTTGGTTGAGTTTTAGACTGCGTACGTGTTCTTTTCTGCGTGTTACTATGGACCGTCCTGTTTGGCCAATGTAGGCACTTCCACAGTCGCATCTAATTCTATATATGCCCGGGTTTAGGAGCGGGTTGCTGGTATCTTTGGCTGGTAGTAGGAACGATCTGAGCTTTCTTGTTGAGGTGAAGCGAGTTCTGATGTCGTGGTTTTTAAGGACTTTGGAAATCCTGTCTGTGACGCCTCGGATGTTTGGCACACTGATCCATTTTTGGTTGTTTTTTCTAGTCCTGATCGTCGTCCTTTTGGGGGTTTCTTCGGTTGGTGTTCCTTTGTATTTCCCGTATTTCTTTGTGTGCGTAACCATTAGCCCTGAGAATGCTGTTCAGGTGTCTCATTTCCTCTCTGACGAGCTCTGGGTCGCATATGCGAATGGCGCGGAGGAATAGTGCGTTTATCATTCCTCGTTTTATGGCGGGTGGATGGTGAGAAGACGCATCTAAATATCTATTGGTGTGAGTGGGTTTTCTGAAGACGAAGATGAGCGAAACGTCGGCATTCCCATGCAAGATAACGCGGCCTTCTCCGGAAGCTAAGAAGACACATCAAGACACCGGTCGTGGAGGCCTACGCATCCATTTAAATTTGGAAAATCTTTTGAGGTACCTAATTAGGAATTTTGGGAGCGATCCGGTCTTTCTGTGAAGGTGAAAGTAGGTACAAAATCCTCAAAGAGGTCTTTAGGCAATACTTTATCATGCAATAGTGAATGTAATTATTTGAATGTTTCAACTCCCATGTTGCGGCTCAAGTAAATTCTGCACACAGTTGGAAAAAGTTTGAGCCAGTTTGGCAGAACAGCTTAAAACAGAAATTATGTGTTGTATTCATACGACTTTTTATTTTTACTCTCTCTCAGAATGCACAGCGTGCATAGTAGAGTGTGTATTGTATTCTATTCAAAAATTCGATACCGTCATTTCACCGAAAATACATACCCTAAATTAAAAAAAGGAACTTTAAAAACACGTACGTGGTGGGTCTGTGGACAACATGGCTCAAAACCGAAAAATCCGTTAAATACTAAACTAGGTATTTAAGTTCAGTATCTTCCAAGGATATGACACCAAGATTTGTAAGAAAATTCCCCACCCCGACTAACGTTTAGATGAAAAAACTTCGAAAATTGTTACCTTCTTCAAAATGATTCCAACGGTTTTGATTAAAATATCGTATATTAAAAATATTTACATGAAAAATAACATTTATAGTTTGAATTTTCTGGAAATAGCCTCTGAAGAGTTCTTCATCCTGGGTGTCTGTTGTGCAGCTGGTAATCAGTAAGAGATAGACAAAGACTTAATATACAAAAAATACAGATTTCATTAAAATACACAATTTAAGTCATACTGTTTGTTCAGCAGTGTTATAGTAAGTGGGTTGGGGTGGCTTATCACTCAAGAAACACTTAAACGTGTAGGACGGGTACCATATACTGAACTCGTTCTGCGCGTGGCAAAACAGTCAACAGTGTTACAATACTTTACTCGGAGTCGGATGACGAGTCTTCAAAATCTACAGGAATCAGACAATATATAGTGAACATACAAACATTATCGGCAGTGCTTCTTTCTTCCACTCTGTCACGCGCCTTTACTCCTCGCTTGCTTCAACACTACCTCCTTCCACTTGCTATACCCCTACCTGCTTGGAAGATCACCCCATTCCACTAGTTAAAACACCGCCGAACAATAGTTTACAATTTATGCAAGGTTAACTGTTTCTAAGATATTCTTTAATATTGGCTTCAATTTTATACCACTTAAACTTTTCTCAAGCGGAAAGTAACTTTCGCTTCATCTCTTTTGTTGTATTTCTGAAATACAACATTTCAATTGCTTCACATAGCAATAGCCTTTAAAAGATTTGACTGTCGCTTTAGCCTTGTGTATTTCCTTATCCCTCTTCTACTTACAAGGAGCCAAGTAAGAAGATAATTTCTGCTAATTCTTATCTCGATTAATATTACGTAGATAAAAGAACAATATTTTGTAAGAAAAGTTGTTTGCGGAACAGCTGGAGAAAGACATATAAATGGAACATATCAGATTTTTATGTATGTTTCTTCTACAGAGTAATCTTGTAAATGCTTATTCTTCTCTCTTATTTGGATTCAGTTAATTGAGATAAACGGTTTAAAAATTGCTTTATTACAGATTTTTATAGGTATAAAGCCCAACCAAAGAAAAACTTTTAAAAGTATGATGTGTTCCATTCACATAGCTTCTCTGTCTATACTGCAACAAAATATTCTTGCAAAAGTGTATTTTTCTATCTTTTATGTTAACCAACATTAGAGATATAATCATTCGCAGAAATGGTATGATTAGTAGCTCCTTATAATTACAAGGAACATAAGGGAAAAAGCAAGACTGAAGTGATTGTCAATTTTTAAAAACTGTCGCTATGTAATGCAATTGGAATTCCGTTTCTTTTCAGAACCAGGCTAAAAAAAAAGTAAATAACGACCCCCTATTTGAGAAAAGTCTAAGTTTTAGAAATTTAAAAACCAATAACAAGGTACATCTAGTAAACGGTCATCTCCACAACATGTATCTAACATGAAGAGTGATATCTGCTCAATTATTATATTATCTAGTTCTATTTTTGATCTAATTGGATTCTTTCCTCTGAAAGCCATGTATTCCTCATAATGTGAAATCTCGACAGCAATTTTTGGGTGCAACGCAATATTTGCGGTACTTATTATGCGCAGCAGAGAATGTAAACATCTGATGTGTTACACTCACATGACTTTCTCTAGCTGTTCTACAAACTTCTTACATAACATTATTCTTCTTTGTGCTCCTTGCTAATCGAGGAACTCATTAGTACAATGTTCTTATTACGTAGTTCCGTATAAGTAGGAAGAAAATAAGGGAATACACTAGGTTAAACCTATATTCAAATGTTATAAAAGCTGTCATTATGCGATTGTCATTACAAATCACTTCTTTTCTTGGCCAGAGTAAAACAAGAGAAAAACGGACACTCCCGTCTGAGAAAAGTACAAGTACTTCACAACAGAAACTAATAACAATGAATACCTCAAAAACGGTAAGCTCCACGAGAAAAATGTATGACATAACTTGTGTATTTTAACAAGACCTAAATTTTTTGTATAGTAAGTTTTTGTCTATCTCTTGCGGTTTACTAGTTATGCCAAATTAAGCAAAATTCATCCAGAATAAACAGGTCTTTAGAAGCTATTCCCAGAAAATTCAAGATATACATTTTATTTGTCAGGTAGATATCTTTAATATACGATATTTTAATCAAAATCGTTAGAGCCATTTTTAAGAAAATCAAAATTTTCTAAAAAAGTTCCATGTAAAGGGTAGTTTGGGGTTAGAGGATCCTTGGAAGATACTATACTTAAATACCAAGTTTGGTATTTTAGCTACTTTTCGTTTTTGAGTTACCGTGTTCACAGACACACGGACACACACACACACGGACCTTTTTCTCATAATGCTTTTTTTGGATACAGGGGGTCCTAAAACATGTATTTCCGGTGAAATCTCGGTATCGAATTTTTGGGTGGAATGCAATACTTCTCTAACCCTATGTACATTGTACATACGGGGCTAGAGAAAGTAAAAATTAATCGATATATTAAGTGCATACGATCTTTATGGAAAGATATACCCACACACGCTGTAACCTTACAAAGAATTAGTAGGCAGCAGTTATTCAAACACATCACACGAGTGAGGTATTGAATGTGGCATTAAGTATGAAATCGCTGCTAGTATTCCAGTGTATAGTCCATGCTTTTGCTGTAAATTCATTAGCGCACGAAATTGTTTCTGGTGTGTAACAGTAATAAAGCCGCGGCTTTCTACTAACCACTGCCTTCCTGGTTTCTCAGAGAACCATCCAACATGCACAAAGCTAACCAGTAACAGCTAACACTTTAGCTCACTCTGGCTACCTATAACTATTGGATTTCTCAGCAAAGGCAGATAAGTTTGCATCCGGACTATTTCACTTGCACTCGGTTTGTTAGCGTTAATGGGTGTACACTAACGGGCATAGAAAGCGGTGCATTCCCCTTGATCGCAATAGTATTTTTCCCTCCGTAAGGTTTGCAACAACCTGACTTCACCCAGCCGGTATCTGTTCTCCATATGACTGACTAAAATAATCCAGAGACGCAAAACTGAACAATATTGATATCAAAGTCTAATGAGGGGGTGATTTCGGATACCTCCACTGTGAAAGAGTTTTGCTAAGAATGGTACAAAAGGTAATGATAATCAAATTCTACATAATGGTATTTAATTTGTTCTTTTATACAAGATGTGTGTGGGGCAGGTTTGGAAGTATAGAATTAATTCCATAATCAGTATTTGAACCACGGATCACCTGATTCCTGTCTCGTAGCGTTAATCAATTGAGACACCGTAGCAGTATGTCACGACATTAAATTGCCATCAGTTGGAGAATTTAATGTCCTGTCAGCATGCTGTCATTGTAGCTAATTTGATTAAAGTAACCAGACGGAAACCGGCAGATCCGTGGTTCAAATTTCCACTATGGCATTGCATTTTTCAGTTCGATTCTATCGTTGCAATACGACCTCTAACCAAAATTAAGCGGTGTTTTACACTCAGTATAGAATGGAACGCTTCATAATTAAAAAGCGTGCATAAATTAAACTTAACTTTATTTTATTTTCAATAGGTTATGTGTAATTCAATTGAGGTAGAATTAAACATTCTATAAATGGATAATGTGTAAGTTAGTAAAACTGTTTATGTTTATAGAAAAATAGCATTGTGTGTGCATGTGTGTAAACAGCTTAGCTCAAAAACTATATAAATACCAAATTGCTAATTGAACTCATATCTTCCAAAACTGAAACATGAAGATATTCAAGAAAATCCCACTGACCTAAACTACCATTTAATGCAAATGGTTTTTTAACATTTATTTTCTCAAATCGTGAATGTATGTCTTAAATTTTATAGTGATGGAATGTAAATTTCCCTTTATTCCGAATTAATTCAGCATAAGAAGAAAACCATCACAGATTAAAAAATACGTTTTGCTAAAAAATTGTAGATTTGTTAAAATTTATGTCAAATACATTTTTTGTGAACTTAACCTACATAGATTCTTTTTATTGGTTTGCGTACGAAATTTTTTGTTACCAATTGTACATTTTCTCAGATAGAAGTCGTTCTATCTTTCTTTTTCCCTTTCTTGGTTGTGCAAAGACAACGGAATTTCAAAACCATTAGCACATAGCGAACCGCTCAGAAGAATTATGACTATCACTTTCCTACTCCCCTTGAACCTTCAAGGAAATATCTAATAAGACAATTTCTGCAAGAATACCAAGGACATTCGTAAAGTGAAGGTAAATATGCGTAAAAAATCTTAAGTATGGCTATCAGAATTGTATTGTACTGCCTACATCAATCGAGATAAACTTTCATTGCCCATTTACAAATTTAAAACTCCTCCTCTGACTAAATCGATAGCCAAATTTTTAAAAAGAAGATCGGATTCCAATGACCTTGAAATTCCCTGCTCTTTGCATAACCAGGAGAAAAATCTGATTTGTTTCATGACTTTCTTTACCTATTCTACAAAAAGACTATCTTGTAAACGAATACGCTTCAGTCTACTTCAGATAATCTAGATACATAAGTGGAAATTGCCGTATTCGTCAGTTCCTTATAAGTAATGGGAGATAAGGGAATGCACTAGGCTAAAGAGGCAGTCAAATCTTTTAAAAGCTGTCACTATACGGAAACATTAAAATTAGGTTAGTTTTCCAGAGCCAGGAGTAAACGAAACAAAATCAAATGAATATTTCCCGTTAAGAAATAAATATATACACTAAAATTGAAACCAATAATAACGAATATCTCGGACATGGTTAAAACACAAAAATGTATTTTCTATAAATTGTACACTTTAACGCACAATATTTTGTGTAATAAGATTTGTAATACTTCTTACAGTTTATAATTTATGCAAAATTCACCTAGAATAAAGAGAATTTTAGAGGATATTCAAAGAAAATTCAAGATATGCATTTTGTTTGCTTGAAAATATCTTAAATATATGGTATTTTAATCAAAATAATTATGGTATGTTGAGTAATAAAGTTTTCAAAAGGTGCTCCATAACAAAGGTAGTTTGGTGTGGGGGCAATTTATTGAAAATTTTATCTCGTATTCTTGGAAAATTCTGAAATTGAATATCAAGTTATTTATCAGACATTTTATATTGGAGTTCTGCTGTTTACAATCACTCAGACACACCGACCCATCACTATTTTTTTATTTTTTTTTTTTATTTTTAATGAAGGGTATCCCTTGTATTTTTTTGAACTTTCAGTTTCAATTTTTTGGGTGGAATGCAGCATTTCCCACTACTTATTGCACGTAATAGAGAAATCAAAAATATATGTAAGTTTTAGAAAACCCACGCTAAAAGCAATGAATGTCTCATTGATGAAAATGCTATGAATCATTTCAAATTAACCGTATATTTTTACAAGACTTCCATATTTTCTTCTAATATACCCCTATGTGTTATGGTTTGCCAGCTATATATAATTACACAAAATTCATTAAAAGTATCTAAAGCAAGAAATAGTACGATACAAGGAGAAATCACCTCTGGTTAAGTAGCTTAAATGGACAGCTAAGACGAAAAACTAATCTTTTCTTCAGTTTGTTTTCTAATCTCATGTAAGTATTTCCTATCAAAGGTTTGTTGAAGAATAATAATAATAAATAATAATAATAATAATAATAATAATAATAATACTTCTTGCTAATAAAGATATACATTAGCAGAAAATTGTCTTATTTCCTCATTCTTTATAAGTAGATGGGAAATAACCAGTACACTATGCCAAAGCGACAGTCAAATCTTTTGAAAGCTGGTTGCTATTTGATTGAAGTTTGTTCTCTTTGCATGTTTAAGAATCTTAAAATTGAAATCAATAAGAAGGAATATCTCGGAAATGGTTAACTTCACAAAAAAAAAAGTTGTATGTGACATAAATTGAGTGTTTGTTTGTCTAGTAAAATTTTTTGTCCAGTAACTTTTGCTATTCTACAAGATATACTCGTATATTTTATCTGCTATTTAAGTATCTTTAATATACGTTATTTTAATAAAATTAGTTATTTTTGAGAAAATCAAATTTTTCCATTTTTCCATGTAAAGGGTAATTTGAAGTGGGAGATTTTCTTGAAAATCTTAGTGTCGCATTCTTGAAATATGTTAAATCTAAATATCAATTGACGTAATTGACTTGGGTTTCGAGTTACGTTCAAAGACACGCACACGAATCGTTTTCTAAAAATGCTTATTTTGGATACAGTGAAAAACTGGTATCGAATTTTGGATGGAATGCAATACTCTCATTATCTTTGAGTACTAAGTAGAGAGAATAATAAAAATACGGAAAATATTCTTTTTAAGTGCAGATTGGTGTAGAGAAATTTCTTGATATCTTCTGTTACATATTATTTAAAACTTTATATTTGCGGAAGATTCTATACTCAATAAGGCTTTCTCTCTATATCCTAAAGGTTGAAATCCTGAGATATATCGATTAGCAAAATTTCTAATATATCGATTAGCAACATTTCTGATACAACCATATAAAAGCGCTAATTTGAATCTGCGTAAGACTGACTCGTCAGATGTTACGAGCGGTGTTTCATTTTAAAGAACTTCCTCGGAGATCAAGCGTAGTAATTACTGATTTAATTTATTGCCGCTCTTAGACACAGAATAGATAATTACGTTGGAATAAAGGGCACAATTATTCGCTGCAATGGATCTTATTCGTTTCTGCAACCGCGCGCACCGCGAGCGAGATCGACAGGGAATCCGCGACAGTGGAAGGCAAATATACACAGCTCAGCCTCGCTGCCACGGAAACGCGTTAAATTATTCCAGTCTTCCGACATGGAACGAGTCACACGAGCCATTAGCGCGGCAGGCAGGTACACTTAACCGCCATAGAGCACACAAATTAGGAGAGGATGGAGGCCACGACCAGGGCATATTTCCAACGGAGATAAAAGAGTTCACTGTTGGAACGTCCCAGTTCTTCCAGTTGTGGCAGGCATGCTTCAGAAACAGAGGGTAGTTACTGCATTCACAACGCAACAAAAAATATTATGGCTTATCAAACCTCGAGAATCACAACCTCGATAATTCGTACTCTACAGAGTTAGTTACAACAAAAAATGAAATGGCGTTTTATTTATGGACGCTCTTTAACTGCTGTGGTTCTCAGCGTTCCATTCTATACTGGGCGTGAAATACCGCTTAATTTTGCTCAGAGGCTTTTCTATCACGCTTGAGGTTCTTTTACGAGCCGTAAATCACAGGACCAATGGCATTACTTCCCTTCCAAAAGAAGCCATGCTAAGGATTTTTACGCCCGACAAAATCCATCGTCCTCCGCCGGTTTGAACACGCGACCTTGGGTATATGAATCTAGCATCGTAACTATTACACCACGGAGAGCGAAGAGTTACAACCTTTTCCAGCAGCTAAACACAAACGTGTTATAAAATTACGAGTGATAAGTTATTTTCTTGGGGGCTTTATCGAGTTATTTAAAATCATATAGACAGGCTGTTCCAATATCCGTGAGCGCTAAAAAAGCAGCGAGTAACTCGCGAATAACAGGGAATCTGCCTACAACAAGTAATACACCGTAGCATTGAGGGAAAGCTGTTATCAGGCTAATTCAAGTGTTGGAAATGAAATGACGGGACTCAAGTACTGTGGTACCGGCTACCATGCTCCCCCTCCATGCTCCGAGCTTTGTGGTTGAGTACGCGCATATACTCTTACTCAGACGAGTTAATTTTAAAGAGCTTGATTTAGATATAACATAGATTAAGAGAAAAGTTGCGTATTTTCTATTTTAGCTGCGCTTCTTACCGTGATACATCTATCATTAGGTTTAAATAATGTCAGTTTTTGCTTTCTGGACTGTGTATAAAGTAAGCAGAGGATTCCATTGAAAAATTTGATATAGAAATATCATAGGAAATATATGTCTTGGGGTCCTCTAAATCCAAAAATATATAATTTTGAAGCAGGTTTGCATGTCTGTTAATAGCATGAATTATAAACGAAAAGTCCGTAAAATAACAAACCTAACGTTTAACTCCATTAACTTTCAAGGATTATCCACGAAGATTTTGAAGAAACCTACCTCAAACTGCGCTTTACTAGAATATTTTTCAAAAATGTTGATATTTTCAAAAATGACTATAACGAGATTGGTTAGAATACCAATTTTTTAAGATATTTTAATGAAAATGAAAAGTATATCTTGAATTTTCTGAAAAAATTCTCTGAAGTTTTCTTTATTCTGAATGTGTTTTCATATCTGGCAAACCGTAATAGATAGATAAAGTCTTACTCCAAAAAGCACGTACATTTCTTTAAAGCAGATGGCTTGTGACTCATACCTTTTTCGTGCTGTTAACGATTTTCAGGATATTCCTTGTTATTAGTTTGAATTGTCCAATACTTACAGTTTTCTTGAAAGGATAATAAAATTTTTAAGAGCTTTTAGAAGGTTTAACTATCGATTTACGCTTTAGTATTTTCCCGCGTTCCATTGTATATGCAATAAAACCTAAAATAAACCCATTTATGTTAATGTTTATCCCAATTAGCTTGAAGTACATAAAAGAATAAGCTTCTGTAAGAAAGATTTTGTTACAGGATAAAAACATCACAAGGTTTAATGACGGATGGAAGTAGTAACAAACCTTTGAGAATCAAATAAATAAATATTTCCAAAGCGACCGCGATAGAACTTACTTCAGAAATCTTTGATGTTTTTGTAAGGGAATGAATGTAAACGAAAAATATGGCAAGAGGAACCGAGATTTGAATTTCGGATCTCTTGATCTTCTGCTACACTACAGAGGCGGACCCAAAATAGGTATATAATACGTAGATGAAGAGACATTTATATCTTATTGTAAACGAGAAAGAGTGTTACATTTCGCTTGATTGATCGGTCAGATGTTGTGCGGCCTATTCTGAACCTTTGATCTGTTTCTGTTGCTTCAGTATAAACAAAAGTTCACCTTTCACCAGGAAACTTTGTGAGACAAGCTATATCTTTCGATAAAAACAATATCGTCTTCAGAAGTCTAGTACAAGAAGCTAACTTTCACTCTCTCCTGAGATTGAAATCCTACAGCTAGGCATCAGAAGTAGCAGCAGGGTTTTACTTGGTTGATCTGGGCTCAGCAGGGGATCTTATTAAATCACAGCAAACTCCGTCCTCGAGTTGGCTTCAGTTGCAGCGGAAACATTCCATAACTGGGCCTGGCGCGGTTCCTTGCGGTACGACTCGACCTTACGTCACGTAATGGACTGTGCAACATAATGTAGCGTAAGCTCATCAATTACTCCCGCTCCCTCGCTTGTGAATTCGATTCCAAGATGAATCTCCAGTTCTCCTGTGTTTTAAACGGATCACATGCATTATATACGACCCACTGCTCCACTAGGTCATGTTTATCATTATAACTCTCATCCCTATTCTTCTACAAATATATTCCAACCTCTTAACTTACCACGGCTAAGCCAAAGAAAGTTGAAAGGCCACAGAACATGGGACGTTTATTTGAATCTCTCCCTTTTGAGAAAAGCCATCTACTGCGTTACATGCACTGCATATCATTACCCAATAGCATTTATGTTATATAGCTTCTACAAACGAATCATATGCAAGCTTATTTTTGATTTTTATTTGTTTTAAATTCTTCTCCTGAAGACAGAAGTGACCGTAGATAAAAATATATCAGCTAAAACAAAACTACATTAACAATAATATCACAGCTTAGAAAAAACAGCAAATAACATGCAGTTACATAGCAAAATAATAAATATTTAAAAGGTAAAATAACAAAAAGTTCCACATAATATGTTTGTGTTAATAAGAATTATATAAATGATGTCTTAATATTTTAAACGATTCTATCAATGCCTGAAGAGTACCTAATCTCTCTGAAAAGTTGATTTTTTTTATTCCGAAAGTTGGTATAAGGTTGGTATAAGGTTTCATAGTACGGTATGCTGGATTCGTACACACACACACACACACACACACACACACACACACAACACACACTGGGATTTCTTTCTGAAAATGTTTTAATACAGGAGACCTCAAAGCGGTATTAACTATGTATCGAATTTTATGGCATGCGATACCTTTTATATTATGTATGTGGTAGTTTTTCTTTTATTAAAGAATAATAACAAATATCTTTTCACATTTATAAGATGTTTTGTGTTTGTCTTCCACTTTAAAAACTACTATACGCATGTTTATTTAGTTAAAATGTTACAAATTGGAAATAAAACATACAACTTTATGCTAGAGTGCATATTTAGCCCTACCTGTGACCATAATTATAATTGCGTCTACATTTCATATGTTTTTGTTATGTCTTTGAGCATTTTAACACAATCATTGAAATTAAATATATTGCAAGATTTATAGCCTATTGTAATAGGGCATATTTATCCTTGGTTTATTTTCCATGTAACCTAAATAATTTTGTGCTCCTAGGGTTAAGTAACATATGCTCCAAACATAGTTTATAGTTATATCACTGCCCACATTTTATTAATAAACTGATTTTACAGTGGAAACATTATCACTTAAAATGAGAGGTAAATAAGGGCAATTAATTTTATATTTAGAAAAGAACAAACATACAGTAATTAAATATATCTCATTTTGTTCACTTATAAGCTCTGAGCTATGTCTCTCCTGTATTACATACATTACTATACCGTTAGTCGAGCAAGGAAAAGGACAAAGGGTAGAGGGAAGAGGAGGGTCAACCGTGTGACCTGTTACGTAAACAACTGAACGTCTGAGAAAGAGAATAATAGTCATCCTAAAAACATCGTCAAATGTTTCTCATTTTGTCTTTGGTTAATGGTCCTAGGTTTAGGAAACTATGTGCATCATGTGTACTCTAAATAACAAGAGAATAAATGTTTTGTTACAGAATCTGGGCGCCATGGGTGAACGATGAGGTGCGGCGATCAGCTTCGCTGGTGCTGGAGTTCGCTCCTTTTACCGGCTGGTGAGTCAATTAACTATTGTACTATGTGTCTGATTTTGGAAAGTTTTACCATATAAACATTACTAGAATGTAATATTTATTAAAGTTTATGTATAAAACGATTAAACGTTCTGTGTTACGAAAGTATTTTTTCATAAGTGAAACAAAGCAATAGGCATTCTAAGGTATGTTTTATATTTCTGCTTAATCAACATAGGAATGTGCTTTGGTGTAATTTCTTAATTCCACACTATTTAATTACTTCATCATAATACCATTAGAGTGAACCTCTTTATAACAACGTGTTTTCTGCTGGTTTAGGTTTACCTAGCCTTCAGTTTATTAAGTCCATATCGAACCTTTCTGGACTTAGCTTACGTTTCAGTATACAGAGTGATTTATGTAGAACTGACACATTTCTTTCTTTAATTATTCCGTTGGAAATGCATTCAATGACCCAATTTTAGCACCAAATTAAGCAGAATGTTCAGGAGTTTCGATTACTTGTCACTAGATGCACAGATGTTTATGTTTTATTCTTAATTGCATTGTTGGCAGCTGTTTCGACATTTTGTTCTTGTAGTCAGCGTGAAAATGCAGTACGATGTAGAGCTGAGTCAAGGATATTTTCAGCAACATGGCGCTACATGCCATACATCAAATGAATCCATGAACCTAATTGCAAGTTTCCTTGACGACCGGATAATTTCCAGGAGCGCATTTCCTAATGAGAGCTCCAACTTGTATCTTATTAAATACAACTTTTATTTAATAAGGCTATTTCGTGAATAAAGGAACAAGATTAGCCTATATGGACACCAAGAATAATATTCCTAAAATTCCATTTGTCTTGGCGTATATTTACACCGAAATCATGGCAACTTGATATCCATATCATAAACCATGACCTCGTTGCTTACAGAATTCGTTGAACTGGTTCCACACACACTCTCTTTGTTATTTTTAGTATTCTGTGGCCTTGAGTTTTCAATTTTCAATTTCCACAAAATGTATATATATTGTTTTTTTGTTTAACGTCCTTTAACCTGGTTTGGTCATATCGGACGATGAATGCAATTGATGATATGATGCTCAAATGATCTTGGGGCCCATGGAGCTTAAAGTTACTCGACATTCGTCTTCTCAGGATAAGGGAAAACCCCGATTACAAACCTTACCCGGGTAACTCACCCTAAGCGAGATTCGAACTCACGACCTTTTGAACGTGAGGCAGACATGCTACCACCACGCGGGCCAAAATGTATATTATGTATGGAATATCACTGCACAGTGATACTATTATTATGAGACGAACATTAGTTTAGCGAGAAAACAAATGCAAGCGGATGTGACAAAAAACTATTAAAATGTAGATATAATGAGTTTCGATTGGTTGGATTTTATGGGTCAATGTACTGAATTGGCCACTTCCTACGATAAACGTGTCATGAACGAAATAGTCCCAGTAACTCACCCGAGATTCGAACCCGCAAGCTCCTGAATGTGAGACAGACACGTTACCCCCACACTTGCATTTATTGGCGTTTAAAGAGCATAAAACTAGAACTTACAAAAATGAGTAATTTTTAATTCTTGAGCTTTACTACCCATTACTGAGGAAAAATTAAACATCTGAGGGTAATATTCTCTTCCCTAAATGAACTCTTGTTTTTAAGTTATTTTTAGGGCAATCTTATTTGTTGCCATCGTCGGCCAAAGTTCATCATCAGCTGTTGGCTTACTACCGCTCAGCTGATCGTTAAGCAGAAGACAGTGCTAAAAATCAGCCTTTACAGTTTAAACATTTATAGCAAGGCCCTATGAGAGAGAAAACCAAGCCACAGGTAGTTTTACGAATAACTTTCACTACAAAAAATCCTAGCTGAATCTGTAGTAGCATTAATGTGACAATAGACTGTCGTTAATCTGAGAATTTGTTTTTTATAAGCACAAGCGCGCATGGTGGCACTGATTCTGATCAGCTTTAGCAGGAGCAACATTAGATATAACACGAAAAAGATTGTATAGCTTGCAATTTCATGTTCTGCCATGTTGTATGGTTTACACCCTTTTACTTATATTTTATGTGGGTTTCATACAAAACTAATAACCGGCTAAAAAAATGCCAAGCCGGCTGTTGTTTCTTTTTTTATATTATGTAATTAAATACAAAATTAAAAACATGCAACAAAACGTTCACTTTATCTACTACACGTAATAACAGGCCTCTATGGTGAGTGAACATTACAAATCTAGGAATAATAAATCGATATTAATTCTGGTATTGTAATTATTCTAGATTTTGAATACTACAGTTTATTTTTAAAGTTAAAGCTATATGAAATCATTTAGTTAAGAATTAACGTTTAACTCAAGATGGGGCATAGCAGAATGTCTCTGAGACCATTTGGGCCTAACCCACTAGCCCCAAGCCCGCGGGGATTTCCCAAAGAGAGCCTAGCTTGAAGTACCTGAAAACGGTTCCCATTAGAGTGGTTCTGTGACGACACCAGGGATAAACCTCCAGTGTGCAAGCCATCGAACACCGTCGCCTGGTCAAAAACAGATGGCAAGGAAGCAGTGAGAACAGGAAATGTTGGAAAAAAATTTGGGGGATGTAATCAACCTTCTGGGACCCACGAAAAAATCCGAAAATACCATGGGTCAGAGAGACCAATCAGCGGAATCCAACCCACGTCGTCCCGATTGCCGGTCTCTCTCGATACCAGGGCGTAACCTCAATCCGAAATCGTTGAGATATTTTATTTCAATACATATTCTATTTCGCTCCGTTTCTGCACACTTGACCGCAAGACACACCAGGTCTCAAGTTTCGAGTGTTAAGCATGATCTTCTGTTAAATTATAGGAATACACATCGTGAACTAGTTTTCAAATCGGTAAATAACCACAATGTGCGTACTTTTTCTTTGGTGCTAAGACTCTCTAGTCTTCATTCGGTAGGTTTCGCTAATTTTTTAAGCAGAGGACAGTGACAACAGATATGAA
Source organism: Hymenopus coronatus (assembly GCA_030762935.1). Taxonomy (NCBI): domain Eukaryota; kingdom Metazoa; phylum Arthropoda; class Insecta; order Mantodea; family Hymenopodidae; genus Hymenopus; species Hymenopus coronatus. The sequence continues at coordinate 60,558,189 of CM060891.1, forward strand.
GTACGCTATACGCTCTGATTCTAGCTGCTTTTAAGCAGGTTTCATTCTATCTGTAGATTCCATAATTTACGCACATACTCTGCGTTATGTTTCGTTTAATAGTTCAGCTAGTAAACAAGAAGTCCGAGGACCTCAAAGAAAGAAACTTTATTTGGTTGACGACATTGCGGAAAAGCGGACCTAGAGCGACCGCATGTGGGATTTGTGGTGGATAAAGCGGCGCAGGGCGAGATTCTCCGGTTTCTCCGCCATCGCATTCCACCGGTGCTCCATCTACATTTCATGTATCATCAGTGTCGTCGCCTGCGGTGGCATGTGTGGTAAAGGCGACCGTTAAACACCATCAATAAAACAAAAAAACAAAAAACAAAATGAAAGAAATACAGGCAGTGAGCTCTCTTTTTCCTTCTGTCCTTCGATCCACCGTAAAGTTAGCACTCGAGAAAATGTGCGCGATCAGTATATATGAACATCTCACGTGTTCAATAGACGTTCTGGAATCATGTATTATGGCTAGAGCAAACGAAGCTTACGCTGAGCATGTCTTAAGTAAGCTTTGGTTTAGTTTGCTAACAATGCATGTTGTAAATCACCATTGCTGTCCCCTGAACAGAGTTGTAAATATTGTGAAGTTCATAGAAAAATAATCTGGTGTGTTCCATGCATATGACTTTCTCTAGCTATTCCGCAAATATAACCTTTCTTACAAAACATAATTTTTTCTACATCATTTTAATCGGGATAAACATTAGCAGCGTTGCTTATTTCTTTGTAAGCAGAAGGAAAATAAAGAAAGGCATTATTTTAAAACAATAATCGAGGATTTTAAAAGCTGGTCACTATGTTAAACAATTGAGGTTCGATTTGTTTTGCATGGCCCGTTTGAGAAACGTTAGGTAGTTTAAAACTGAAATGAACAACAAGGTTTATAAATATAAAACGGTCAACTCGACAAGAAAACATATATGACACAAATCATGTGTTTTAATGAGATGTACAGTTTCGTATATAACGTTTTTGTCTATCTCTTGTGGTTTAACCGTTATACAAAATTCTGCAAATCTCATCCAAAATACAGGTGTTCAGAGGCTGTTCCCAGAAATTTAAAGTATACATTTTATTTGTGATTTATTTTAATATACGATGTTTTAATCAAAATCGTATAGCTATTTTTGAGAAACATAACATTTTCAAAAAACGTTTCAAGTGAAGAGTAATTTGTGGTGGGGGATTTTTTTTTTTGGCAACCTTAGGAAATACTAAATATAAATACCAAGTTTAGGTTTTAACTTTTCTTTTCGTTTTTGTGCTATGCTTTCAACAGACACACACGGACCTTTTTCTAAAATTACTTTTTTCGCACCCAGAGATTTGAAAACATATATTCCCAGTGAAATCTCGATATCGAATTCTTGGGTGCAATACAATACCTTCTCTAGCTACATAGCAAGTTACATCGCGCTAAAGAAAATAAAAAATATGAAGGGATTTATGAAAAAATCACGTCGTCATAAAAGTAATTATAAGAAATTTAGAAGCAAAAAATTGTAGTAATTTCATGAAGTTAGGGAGAGAAAGCGATTGGCAAACATTTCAATTAATTTTAAAACTTGAACCAGTGGTAGGCATATATTTGTTCGTTTTCAATTTCAGAACGACTCTTGTGTTGATTTAGCGCTTCTAAATTACCAGAGGGCTCTCTCAGACTCCAGGGAGAGAGCAAACAAGCAATAATAATTATTATTATCGAAGTACTCACTGCTCACATCATCTTGACGCTGCGAGATTTATCGTACCCACCCTACTTTAAATGCGAATGCAGTGGAATTAAGACTCGCTGTTAATTTGAACGGTTCACTGAAACACGAAGCATCTAACCTTTCCCCCGCAAATGCAGAGAAAAAGTCTCTGCAGCAAGAACAGAGTTCGAAACGGAGCAAAAAAAACAGAAATGCAGCAAGCACTTGAAATCATTTCCATTTCTGCTGTTAATTATCTCTTACCAATGAGATCACTCGACCATTTCATAATGTATTTGTTTTGGCATAGACCGTATATTCTGGAAATGCTCAAAAGTTTAATCTTCAAACGCTGTACTTCGATGTTTAATTACCTTCTTTAAAATGTATTTTCCTTGTGAAATTGAAGTGTTTTTGGTTCTTGCTTACTATTTGTGTTAACAATTTTGTTACAGAACATTCTCATTCAAGCCTGAGCTAACCAGTTGGAAGATAAACTTGCTATGGGAATCCTTCCGCTACATAGACTGAGCAGTCGGATTAGTAACGCTTTTGACATTGCGATTAATTGTTTATTAAATTTTATGTGTAAACATCTATAGCAGATATGGCATAAGGTAACAATGAGCTCTTGACCTCAGAACTTATTTCCTTGGACTCTAATCTAGGTAAGGCAATGTTGGTGAGTTGCACATACTGCCATATATGCTCGGTAGCAAGTGTGTTGCTTTTAAGCAAACATAAACAGAATGCCAGCTTCGAAATGCGGGAAATATCATTCCGCACGAACTGCAATTGGAATTACTTGCTTCACAAAGTTGTTCGAGCATGAATGTTCAGAAGTAAGTGGTTGGAAATAACTTAAATCATTGTCTAAGAATTCATTTTCAGATTGCGAATATTTGCATAACATTTAATGGAAATGCTTGGTTCCATAGTGAGCAAGACTCCACTAAAATGATTTATACTAAAAGCCAGCATCACCATAAACTACAAGACGATCATTTGATACATTTATTAAGGCTCTGTACATCATTCTTTGTAGAAGATATTAAAGGTGTCTAATATTAGCCAAACAAAAGAAACCTGAAGAACACAAACCATGAGCAATTATTAAAACAAAATTTATATAAAATCCTGAAATATTCTCATCCATAGTAAAACATATCACCAAAGCAAAACAAAAAACTGAAAAAAAAAATCCTTGTATTTACAAACATTCCATTGCGTCATAGTAGTAGCATGCCTGAATTCTTCACAAGGAGAGGAATGTGTTACTACGCTTTCCCCTCTGTTCCTTTAATTTGGACATGACTGATATATAGTATAATTTTTGTTGTTTCCAAACTCCCCATGTGTTATGAAATTCGGTTAACTTGTTCCTCCAAGCCATGAAAGGCCCATTTTAATAGCTGGAAGCATCCAGCAGGTGGTTTTCGTTACCTTCTGTGGTAGGCTAAGAGAAAGGCGATGGAATGGGGGGACCTATACATTTTAGACTTTAAAATGCTTAAGATCAGAGATTTGTGTCTTGATTATCCTATACTATAGATAATGAAGCTAAAATAAATGTTAAGCGTAACTCAAGGCTTTGCGGTATTGCATTATTTAAGATAAATTTTCGACAACTTTTTAATGTTTTAAGGTAACCTATATATAGTTTTTACAAAGTTCTATAAAATAATTTACAATATTTGGAACATATGGGTTACACAATGCAGATATTCTCAATAAGATCTTGAAAATATGGAATGGCAGTCATAAGATGAAGGTAACCAATCATTTTCTTTAGGTCCTACAGAATTAGGGTTCCCAACTCTCCCGAAATGGCCGGGAGTCTCCTGGAATTGAATGGGATCTCCCGGCTTCCGGAACTGAAATTAAATCGCCAGGGATTATGTGATATATTCTTGTTCCTTTTATTATTATTATTATTATTATTATTATTATACTATTATAATTAGTAGTAGTAGTATTGTGCTACACTTATATAAAATACGAGTAATTCGCCTGTTATATGCAAGAGTTGGCAGTGCGTAGAAGGAAATGGGTTTTGATTTATTTACCGGCAGTGTAGAAGGAAGAAGCGAAACCAATTGTTGGTCAACATCAAGTCACTAGTCTTGCTACATTTAGAAATAGAAATCTCAAAATCAGTAATTATTATATGCAGTTTGAGGTCTTTGAGTCGAGAACTTTGACAGTGGTCGTAATCATAAGTTGATTATTTTAATGGCTGGTTCATCAGGAGTAGAAATGAAAAAAAAATACTATTGCACATTTAACGATGCCTTGAAAAGTTCATATGACTTGGTTTTTATCAATAAATAGCTTTACTGTTATATCTGATTTTGTACTAGAATCCAGAAGTTGGTAAGCCTATAAAGATTACGTGTACAGACGTTTGTCCAAATAGGCGCAAGAGTGCTCATTCGTATGATATGGGCTAAACATAGAGATAGAAATAAGAATAGCAGGTGCGTTTAGGCATTTATATTATAGGTCATCATTTTTTTCAAGTTGTAACACCGAAGTGTTCCATGTTTTGTCCAAACCACTTGCAAAAGTTTATTAAATACCCTAATTTTAAAACATTTTAAGTCTTGTCATTCATTCATTTTGTCCGGAACCCTTTGGCTCTCCACCTTCTCTTTCTGTAATGTGCATTGTACATACGTTCTAGGAAATTAAAAAAGTATAACGTTACCACACTGTTAATACAAATTTATGGTTCAGAAACATACCAAAGAAAACAGCAAAGGGTTAGTCGCCAGACATACGGAAAGTCTGCGAATGAAAGGAATCCTGAGTGAATTATATACATGGGTTGTTACAGAATTTAATCAAGATACTTCCATAGGTTACAGAAGAGTGTTACATGAGCACTTCAATATGAACTTGTGGTTTTTGATTTCATGGTTTGAAATAGATCAAGCTTGGAACTTCCCTAACATACTACTGCGTGCAGTAAATTTGGCCAAGCATTTCACGTGCACCTCCGTAACACACTTTCTTTTATTTATTTCGCAAAGTTAAATATATTTTACAATTATTAGTTATTACATTGAGTATGCAGTTTTATAATATAGTCCTTGCAATGTTTGAATGTAACATTTTCTACTAAAAATGTTAAGCAATGAAGTTGTCAAGTTTCTGTTTCAATGGTTTAAATGAAGTAGTCAACACTATTTTCTGTGTCCACCTAAGACAGTAAATATTTCTTTGTTTCCTCATTTCTCCAAGGGCAGCCGGGATCCCTTTCTAGATAATATGAAATCGTAATATATACCGAATTAATGTACACCAAATTAATGTACCAGAAACAAAATGGGTCAATTATTTAAATTTTAAAAGAAATGCGAGAACTTCAACTAAGGTTCATCCGAAGGTAATGAAATTTATGTTTGAAAAAAATTGCTGAACCAATTGTAGGGATTTTAAGCCCAGCACCACTTAATAGATAGTGGCATAAGCTGTCACTCACTATAGCTATCTGTCGTATGGTTCTCTGATATACATGAAAGAGGAGGTATCATGTTGTCTGAGTATGTTTTCACAAAAACCAAACTCATAATTTGAAAATACAGCAATAGTAACCATTTTCTAGCATGTGTAAGAGAAATTAACTGTTTTATTTCTGTATTAAATCTTTATTTATTTGCATTTATCACTAATAATATTCAAATGAAGAATCATTACGTATCCTGAAATATTGTCGACACAGGTCATACCTGACCTCTATAAAGGTGTGTCTATAGATTAAAAAAACTCAGAAAGTTTGTTGATTGAATTTTATAATAGTCTATGTACAGCTGAAACGAATGAATTAAAAACAGTATATTTTGCTAAAACCAACAGAGAAACAAAGCTCAAGCTTTATATACCTATTATAGACAAAGAGGACTAGTAGAACATAAAGAACAACATTAAGAAAATCACGCTATCGTCATGCACTAACTCCGTTGGAGTAGTTAATATCACATTTCGTACTATTGACGCTATTTAATGTCATATTTATTGTAATAGTAATTATTATTCACAGTGTTTTCTTAATAGTTGTATTTTTATTTAAACAAAATTAGTTAAGTACATAAAATTCAGTCACAGGATTTCGAATCCTAGTTGCCGGCTTCTGCTTATTTACAAACAATACTAAAGGTGCAACATGTTTAACTTACAACTACTGCCTTGCTTTGAATAAGGACTGGTGTCTATTGTTAAATATTTTCATACGTAGGAATGTGGATTGGTCTGTTGCTGCAATTAAAATAGCATTCGATGGCTTGAATGCCACTATCCAATGTATGTTTATTAGTTATCTAACGAAATATTACAGAATGTATTTATAAATAAGGTTTAATAAATCGTAAAAGAAGATATATGACTACTGTTAAATCTGAATGTCAAATGTACAGAGTTGTGAAGAATAAATAAAGTATAATTAACAGGTGAAAATTATGGGATTTCAAAATAACTTAACAGACTAGTGGCATCTCCTACCAAAGAGTCTAGTTGACGCATTGATAGTGCTGCGATTATAGTGTTATAGTTACTTTGTTAAGTTGGTAACGTAATAGGAGGACTAGTAAAAAGGGGGAGGGGGAGGATACAGCTGATATAAATAGTGGCGGACAGGAGGAAAGTTATCATTTGCATATAGGTGTCACATCCCACCTCAACGCCAGGCATGATGTAGCTTTTTGGGTACAGCATGGTATTCTCAAGTTTAACACTAATTCCCTTTATTGTAGTTTAGGTTATTCCTTTACTATTATAAGCCAGGGCTTCTTATCCCCTCCGATGTGTTCCATTTAAGGTGTGTCCTGTGTCATAATAACCAGAATTGGTTGCTAAATTTTAACACCTTATAATGTAATATTGAGCACTTTTCGGACTTTTACTTTCCTCGTAGTGACAATATACAAGTTTGCCAGTAAATCGCCAATTCGGAACTAAAGTCTGACCATTGTGCAATGTATCTATTGTTAAATACTGTTATTTAGTACATTTTCTTTCACAAAAGTAAAAATTATTATGATCATAAATATACATAAATAAAATAAATAATTTGCTTTTTAATTTGTCATAAGAAGCATTGATGTTAATTACGCGATCTGAGGTGACTATTTTATATATTTTATAATATGTTAACAACAAGCTTGTACAGATATAGACTTCATTTAACTCAAAAACCGAAGCTTCCAGCTAAGGCACCACCTATGACTTTTAGTTCGTGTAAGGTAATAACAACATTTGCACATAACTCTGTAGGTTTTCGAAGCGTTTATAAGAAGCAAAAGAACGTCACACAGCGAATACGCGCGATTGCTTTCGTAGATCCTGCTCCACTCTTCTAAACCCACTCCAGCACCCACCTTATACATTTTAATGAACCTTCCAGCTTCCTGCCCTTAAATATTCTCCAGATCCGCCCTTATGTCTACTTTTTTGTGTGCGAAACTCTTCAATGATACATGTTCAACGTCTGGGTAGCGAAGCGACCGCAAAGTTGGTGCTGGAATGACTAAATCATTAGGATTTTTGTATGAAAAAGGGTGACGCTAAAGATGAAGAGCACATAAGCATTACGACCGTCTTGCCACATTTACCTCCAACGGATCGGCAGGCACGGCAGGTATTTTACCAAGTGCTCCGAGAACAATGCCCTGGTTTCGTGTACCTTCACATATGCGTCGTAAGTAGCTACATCTTTTGTCTCTGCGCCATTTTTTTCGAGAGGATGGTGGGGGCTTAATGCACGCTTCGCCTGCGAAGTGGAAACAGAGATGGTACACAGCATCCTCCGCTAGCAAGTTCCCGTTAAAACATTTCGTCCTCCGGAGTATTCTAATTCTGCTACTCATTATGTAATAGCAGGAACATTTCCTGGTTTCATAAATGAAATGTGTCATGTTGTCATATTACGGAGTTTGGTGGGGGTAGAGGCGTGGCGGTAGGGGGAGGGAGGGAGATGGCCTAGCTTACAGCTCATGCATACTGTAGTTGGTTCGATAAATTTAAAGAGGCACCTCTGCGGTAAAGATTGGGGCTGTGTCGTGCTGGTACGGAAATACTCTCTCACTTCTATGGTCGGTCGCATCAAGGAACTAAATCAAAGCTTCCCCAGAAGTAGTTCTTATAGACCCCGCTGACACCACCATCGTAGAGCGTATGTGTGTGTGTGTGTACACATGTGTTGTAGTAGTAGTACTAGCAGCGGGGGAGGGACCGTGGGCCAATCCCCCACCAGTTTCAGCCACATGCGCTCAACTGCCGCTTCATGATGCGATGTTCAGATTGATTCTCGTTTGGAAATCTGGACCACCGCCTGCGGCATTGATTCACTCTTGTTGCGGCTACGTGACTTGGATGACTCCATCGGACCGCCGCGACTTTTATAAATGAATGGCAGTAGAAAAGAATCGCATTTACAACCACGGTGCAACTCCTTTTATTCTCTTTCCAGCCGTGTGATGTCACAGATAATAAACCGATTGTACTCTTTGGGAATTCTTCGCTCCCTCACGTTGCTGGAGAGAAGAAAGAGTAGGGTTTTTTTCTTTCCGGTCTGTTGAGAAGTGATAGGATGGGACAAGTACGGGATTCTTCTATAGTAAATCAACTCCATTCTTTGGGAAATTATACAGCACGCTAGGGGCCCATGCTGCTCTTCCACACTCCAATTCCCCCATAAACAGCAGAAGTACTACAATGCGAAACCTGCAATCTCTCCTCCGGGCGAACGATAGAAGTGGGGATACAAGACTTTCACTGTTCCTCGACCTTATCGTCTTTCATTCTTTCTCCTGCTAAAGCATTACCAGCAGAAAATATTTCCCAAGGGCAAAAGAACGAAGAGAATTTTTATGATGAATATTTTTTGGAATGCCAGCTTTAAATGCTGAGTGTGAAATGCTTGGTTTAACAAAAGGGAATTATGGAATTTTCCGATCCTGAGGGAACACTCTCTGGGGATTAGAAAAATCGTTTATGATTGAAATGAGTCAATGTGAGCTTCTCAAACCTCTGCAGCTACATGCAAAATATAAATTTATAGAATAAATGTTCTACCTGTGCAAAAGTTGGGTAAATTTACTTTATCTACCATCTACATACGTAGGGAAAGTGCTCTATTCATCCTAAAAATTCGATATCGAGACTTAACCGGAAATATATGTCTTGCTGCTCTGCGAATCCAAAAAATTGTATTTTTAGAAATAGGTTCGTATGTGTGTGAATAGCATAATTCAAAAACGAAAAGTCTGTTAAATACCAGATTTGTTATTGAAGTCCATCATCCAAATAAAATCGTTCAGAGATCCCCCACCTCCAACTTCCCTTTGCACATAAAATACCTAGAAATGTTTTATTTTGTGGAAAATGGCTCTAATGATTCTGATATTAAAATATCTTACATTTTAGACGTTTGCACAGAATATTAATGTATATCTTGAATTTTCTGGATAATAGACTCCGAAAACTTCGTCACTCTGGATGACATTTACAAAACTGGTAAACCGTAAGAGATAGACAAAAACTGCAGATGTTAAAACACACACTTTATGTGTTCTTTAAATTTTCGAATGCTTATACGTTTGTCGTTTGTCTTTTTGTTTTCATTTTTGTTTGTTTTTTATTTTACTCCTGTCATGTAAAGATAATTTAAATTCAATACGACCCCTTAGGGAACAATTTTTACTTTCTCTACACTTACTATGTACATAGTGTATAGAGAACGTATTGTAATGTACCCAAAAATTAGATATAGAGATTTCACCAAAAACACATGTTTTTGGGTCCCCCTGAATCCAAAAAAAGCATTTTTGGAAAAAGATGTGTCTGTGTGTGTTTGTGGACAGCATAGCTCAAAAACGAAAAGACCGTTAAATACCAAACTTGTTATTTAAGTTTGGTATCTTCCAAGGATGCGACACAAAGATTTTCAAGAAAATCCCCCCCCCAACTATCCTTTACATGGAACTTTTTTCGAAAAATTCTATTTTCTCAAAAATGGCTCTAACGATTTTGATTAAAATATCGTATAATAAAGATATTTACCTGACAAATAAAATGTATATCTTGAATTTTCTGGGAATAGCCTCTGAAGACTACTTTATTCTGGATCAATTTTGCATAGCTGCTAAACCGTAAGAGATGGACAAAAATTTACTACACAGAAAATGTAGAGCACATTAAAGCACACAATTTATGTTATACACTTTTTTTCGTGGAATTGTACGTTTTTAAGATATTTCTTGTTTTTAGTTTCAGCTTTGAAAAACATATACTTTTCTCATACATGAATTTGTCAACTCGTGTCCATACAAACAAAAGAACTTCAGTCACATAGCAACCAGCTTTTGACTATCACATTAATCTATGTTACTCCCTTATTTCGCTTCTACTTACAGGTAGCAAGTAGTAATACCATTTCTGTCAATTTTTCTCGATTATCATGAAGTAAATAGAAGTTTAAACATTTTAGCAACAAGTTGTTGCAGAGATGTAGAGAAAGTTATGTGAATAGAACACATCAGATTTTTAAAATATCTGACTATCGCTTTAGCATATTGCATATCCTTATTCCCCTTGTTCCAAATGTACAATTAAACAGTTTTATCTTAATGTTTATTTCGATTTGCATAAAACAAATGGAAGCTTAATCTTTTATAAAAGTTGCCTATTTCAAAATAGGTAGAGAAATGCAATCAGTGTGATATATCAGATTTTGATCCCTTCAGCTAAAGCAACACTACTGAGGATGGAGATAACGAAGTGTAATTAAAGGATTTACGTTCTTGCTTCATTTTCTTATTCACTTATTTATTTGCAACTAATCTATGGACCTAGCGATAGAATATATATTAAGTAGCTCATTTCTGAATCAAGGTATAATCAATAATAATAGTAGATAATTCACATAAGCATAGCAAAAGAAGCCTTTTTTCGGGTTCTACTTTTCGATTTGAAAAGGACAGACAGCAACTCATCCAAATTAATGACAAAAATGTTTTATTTTACTCTGTTTATCTCTCAGTAAGTGATAACAACTCTGTCAATAATAGCAAGCATAATTTTAGTTCACAATTTCCCTAACTTAAGAATTGAAATTTAGTATCAAACATTTAAAATTTAGATAAGCAATTTATGGGAATCTTTATTTGTTGAAATACCATACCTTACCATAAACGCTCCTTTTATTTATGTTTATTCATTGAAAGCCCTGTTGTTATTGTTTTATTACATTTGTTCACCTAGTGAAAATTTTACAACATTAATGTTCTTACATATTATGTATTTTATCTTTGTGGTCAGATGAAAGCCAGTCAAATACTTCAAACATATTGGAGTAATTTAAAAATGCTTTTATGAAGGTTTATTTATTTACATTTTTCCATTTCTAACACTTGTATAAACAAGGGAATAAAATATCATGCTACCTCCTGAAAATTAATTACAGACACTTCATTGAAAATGTGTCTTAAGACATAAAACATCTGATATGCTACATTTATATGACTTTCTTTACCCACTCTTCAAAAACTAATATTTGTATTCTTTCAATTTCTTCAGATTAATTCAGATAAACGTTTGCATAAAATTCTTTAATTCATATTACCTTTTGAATACAAAGATACACTAGGCTAAAGCATATGCAATTCCTTTAAACGCTAATTTCCGTGTGATGCTGTTACTTTTTGCTTTATCAGGATCAAGAAAACTGAATATTGACGTGCCATTTGAGGAATTTTTAAGTATTTTAAAATTGAACCCAATAACAACAAATTTCTCAGAAATCATAAAATCCGCAAATTCTCACATGAATTGTGTACCTTAACGAGCTGTATAGTTTTTGTGTTCTAAGTTCTCATACAGTTCCCAAGCTATGCAAACTCCATCCTGATTTACGAGAGTTTTTTTAGGCTATTTTCAGAAAAGTCAATATATAAATGCTATGTTTCATCTATATACCGTTAATGTTATTTATGTTTACACAAATGATTAGAATAATACTTGAAAAAATTGAAAATTTGGAAAAAAAATCCCTGTAATGGACAATTTTTGAATGGGGTTATTTTCCTCAAAATATTCGTGTCGCATCCTTGAAAAATGCTGAACTTAAATGCGAAATTTATTATTTAACCAATACACACCTAAATACAAGCACACGGTCCTTTTCCTGAAAATGCTGTTTTAGTAATCAGGGGGATACCCAAAACATGTACTTCCGGAGAAAACTCTACATGGAGTTTTTGGGTGGAATACGATAGCTTCTCCACCTACTATGTACATTGTACATGGTAGAGGAAATAAAAAAAATAGAATAAAACGACAGGTGAGTGGGTGGGTGCATGGGGAGGTGTGTATGGGTGTATATATGTGTGTGTGTGTGTATGAAACAGCCTTAGTCAATAACGATATATCGGATAAAAACCAAATTGCTACACATTTAAGTTTAGTATCTTCCAAAGTACGCAGCTCGAAAATCCCTCTGCCTAAATGACTTATTTTCTTAAAATGTCTCTTATGGATTGGCATATTTGTGTAACAAACAAGGTGTTTATTTTGAATTTTCTGAAAATAACCTGTTCACTAACTCTGAATCAAAGTCGCATACAAATGTATAACTGAGTAAAACAATAGACAGAGTTTCATATCTAGAAAGGTATATCCATTATAACACATTACTTACACCTAATAGATTTTTTGTGGCATTAACCATTCCCTAGTTATTCAGTTTCTACCTTATGGTCACGCAAAGAATGGAACTTTAAACCCAAACCAGTCACCCCATTTTTTGAGATTTGACAATCGCTTCAGCCCACTGTATCCCTCTTGTTTCACTTAATATACATTGGAGAAAAAATAATTTTCCTATTGAGAATTTATAGAAGAGCAAACAGAGAAATGAATGTGAATGTAAAACATCAGAAATTCATGAATAAATCACTCTGTCCTTTAGCTCAGCAAACAGTAGCATACAGAAATACTCGGTAATATTCTAAGCTATTACCCAGGGTATTAAGGGACGCGGAAGAGATTAAGAGGAAGCGCATATAGTTTTGCTCCGGTAATACTACGAGTATAAAAAAAGCTTGTAGAAAGCACGCTAAAAGTTTTTAATTGTTATAATTCTTTGTTTTAATTAATAGTTACATACCTGAGTCAATATCTATATCATTATACTTTAATAAAAACGAATACTCCTTCATTTAGCCCTCTTCACTTCATCTGTTATAGAGTGAACGTATCATGGCTGCTACTAGTACACATGTAATAAAATATACATTGCTGCACAGTTCCAAACTATGCCACATCATATGCCAAGGGCAACATATATGATGCTTTTTATTCCTCATTAATTTTATGGTAGTAGATTGAGAGGGTAGTTTCTGAAATACAGAGGGTAAAAAATATCTTTGTCGAGTAATTAAAAAATGTCTGATGTGTTATATTCACAAAGCCTTTTCTACCTACTGGCAATAACTTGTTCTTACAAAATTTTATTCTTCTATCTGCTTCGTGCTAATGCAGATAAATATTAGCAGAGATTGTTTTATTGCTTGCTTTATTGTAAGCAGAACGAAATATGGGAATAAATTAGGCTGAAGCGATACTCAAATCCTATAAAACCTATTACTATGAGGTTCTCTTTGTATAGCGAGAAGTATAACAAAAGTGATATGAAACAATTATGATTTTCAGTTTGATAAAAGTGTAAGTATTTTGAAACTAAAACAATACCAGGAATATTTCGGCAATACTAAACTTCAGAAAAGAAATGTGCAGGACAAATTTTGTGTAGTAAGATTTTGTCTATCTCTTATGATTAATTAATTACGCAAAAGTCCTCCAGAATGAAGATCTTCAAATTCTATTCCCAGAAAATTCTAGATTTACCTTTCATATGTCATTAAAGTATCTTAAACAAATTACCATTTTAATAAAAATCACTAGAGCCATTTTTGAGAAAATAAAGGTTGCCGAAAAGTATTCCATGTAAAGGGTAGATTGGGATGAGAGATTTTCCTAAAAATCTCGTATCGCGCGCGCGCCCTCGCGAACCTTTCCCTCGTATTTCTACATCTATGAATAACGACACCAGTGTCCATACACATCCCCCATACATATGTTTCATTGTTTGCATAACATTTGTTTTTGTACATACATTATACTTTACCTACTCGCTATAAACATTTGACCAGAATTAGTCGAAAGATGCGCAAGCAACACTCAGACGATCGAAAAGAGTTCAAAACATGTTCTCATCAAAGTAAACTTCCAGCTCATAAAGTTTGGGCACTCAAGAAGCATTTTAAATCCGGCTAATGATATAAAATGTCGATTCACAAAACACTTTTAAGAAGCTTGAACATTTTCTGATGTAAGTTTTTGTCTCTTGCTTTCAATATGGCTAATTGATAAAATTGGAAGAAGTTTACGAGGAGGAATTCGATTAATATCACCAACAACATAAATGACAGAGACTTTCGTGGAGGTTCTCGTTCATAATTAAAGCTTTTTTTAACTGTCCTCTCAATGTTATCTAATGAATAAGTTTTCGAAGGCATTACAATCCCCATATCATTGTGCATTGCGCATATAAACTCCAATCATTATGCGAATCAGAATTAGGAGAACTTTAGACTACATTGTAAGGGTATACGACATATATGCTTTTTACATACCAATACATCCAACTTATAGTATAATATTACTTATTACAGAAAATCTGGTTGTTCCACATTCATGACCTGTTCTACAAACTATTCTTTAAAAAAATCTTCTATCTACTTCATTCTAATCGAGATTAATGTTATCAGAAATGGCCTTATTACTTAGTAAGTAGAAGAGGAATAAGGGAATACACTAAGCTAAAGCGATAATCAAATCTTTCAACAGTTGTCGTAATGATTGACTTTGAATTTCGGTTCCCTTTGCATGACCAGGAGTAAAACAAATTAAAACAACTTTTTGTTAAGAAATACTTAAGTATGTTAAAATTGAAACCAGTAACAAGGAATATTTCGGAAATTATTAACTATAGAAATAGGTATATGACACAAATGATGTAGTTTAATGAGATCTACGTGTTTTGTGTCGTAAGTTTTTATCTACCTCTTACGGTTTACTAGTTATGCAAAAGTCTTTCCGAATGAAGAGTACTTCAAAGGCTATTCCTAGAACATTTTAGATATATATTCTATTTTTTATGAAAATATCTTAAAATTTTAATCAAAACCCTTATAGACATTTTGATAAAGCTGAAACTCTTGAAAAATGTACCACATAAAGGGCAGTTTGCGTGGGAGGATTTTCCTGAATGAAGTAGATAGTGGAATCAGATTTCTTAGCTATATGTCCACAGACACACATAGATGCTCATTTGATTCAGAGATCCTCAAAATATGCATTTGCAGTGAAATCTCAACATCAAACTTTTAGTGGAATGCCTTGCCTTCTCTCAATGCTAAATATATATTACATAGGTGCTAGAGAAAGTAAAAGTTGCAAACGTTCTAGACTTGTATGGGATGTAATGTATTATTTGTACGTTACGCCTAGCATACTTATATGCAGAGTTACTCTTTCTGCGAATTTTTGTTTTTGTCAAAAGATTCAGTAAAATGCTGCTCAAGTATTTCTGGGATATCGAAAAAGGAACAAATATATACTTTCTTCTATTTAAAGCAAGCGTTTACAGTCCAGTATAAGAGCAGCTTCGTTAAAAACACTTGCAGCTGCTTGTTAAAACTCAAATTGGACTCTAATCCCTGGAACAGCTTATGATTCTGTTTGAGCTAATTCGCTTTAACTGTGTAAGGTTACTGGGAATACTCCAAGCAATGAATGGCTGATGACTGGCGAAGTGGGTTCTAAGAATTTCTTTGTTACAGCCCAAGCTATATATAATATACAAGCTATTCATTCAAAACTGGAATTCCTGGAAACATAAGAATACTGAAAATCCACTTATGGATGCATTTACTCTTAACCCTCTCGTGGAGGATTCGCAAAACCATATCATAGATTAGATTAGATTAGAAAGCGTTCTGTAGGTTCATTGTGGCATGGAAGCCACGGAATATAGAAGTTTTCAAGGCATATATATGTATACATATGTTTATACACTACAAAAAAAGTGTACAAAGCTCTAGTGATAAAAACACGGGTTGCAAAACAGCAGAATAAACAGATAATCATATAATTTGGCTTTTGAGGCCTTTACGTCACTATATTTAATGTGCTCCATAAAAGCATATGTACTTACGCATTTGCATGTTCATATAAATAAAGGATATCAAAAATTAAAATTTATAAATAAGCATAATTTCATTATTTAACACTAATGTAATGCCAGATGATAGTTTTCTAATTATCAATATAATAATTACTACTAGTAATTACATAAAACTAAAACATGAATAAGTCTTTAATTGAAGATGTATGCATTTAAAATTTAAGTAAGATCATATGGAAAAAAACACTAATGTGTTCCATTCTCATGACTTTCTCTAGCTATCCCACAAACCAACTTCACTTACAAAAGATTATTCCTTTATCTACGTCACTCTAATCGAGATAAACTTCAGCATAAATGGTATTTTTACTCGTACATAGTAAGTAGGTAGAGAATGTAATTGTATTGAGGTTATGGTTTCCGGTGTAGACCGCGTCATTTCACATACTGCTCTCTGCCGACGCTTTCCTGCAACTTATGTTGAGCTTCTTCCATGGGCCGCTGGCCCAACATAAGTTGCAGCGAAACGTCGGCAGAGAGCAGTATAAGAAATGGCGCCGCCTACACCGGAAACCATAACCTCAATGGACTACGGCCGTGGAAGCCTGCAGATATATCTAAGGTAATGGTATTCCATCCAAATAGTCGATGCCGAGATTTGACTGGAAATTCACGTTTTAGGGTCTCCTGTATCCAGTAAAGCATTTCTGCTTTCTGTCTACGTATACACAATATACACAGTAGCTAGAGGAGATATTGTATCCCACTCAAGATTTTGATGCCCTAAAATCTTTTCATATTAGTTAAAAACTATTTTTTTTTTCAGAAAGAAAGGTATCACTGACTCTATGCCGTACTAAAACGACAAGGAATATAACAAGAGGCTGCCCGCAAGGATCTAACTGCAGCCCAGGCTTTTGATCATCCTCTATGACGACATTTTGAAGCAACGCCTGCCCAACGGATGCACTTTATAGTTTACGCTGATGAGTTACTGCTAGTAAGATCGGATAATCCGATGAATTTAGCTCGAAATACAAACATAGCTCTTAACTCCCTATAGCAATGGGGATCCGAAAAATAGATTTAATTTAATCTATCCAAAACATTGCTCTGTTTGACTCACGGTAACGTAATTTGTAGATCCAAACATTTATATAAATAACAAACGCATTCAAATCACCAAAACCGTGTCATATTTAGCAGTCATATTAGACATAAAACTAACATTTCGAGCTCATTCTATGTAATTTGCTTCAAATATAAGCAATTAATTTGCTAACTGGACTCTCAAATGTTTCCCGCCCTTCCTAGGGGCTAAACTCAGATATACTAAACTCTATCTACAGAAGCCCAGCTGAACCAATGATATATTGTATTTCAACCTTTCATAAAATATTAACCAGGAGGTGGGCTCATAAGAAACTTTCCTTGAAGATTGCAAGGGCCTATTAAATTGTATCTACTGATGCTGCATTATTTCTGATTGGAATTGAACCTCTTCATTTAAACAGTATATATTAAACAAAATTAGTTAACATCGTAAAGGGCCGGCTACTCTTTAACGCAGATAGCACCAATAAAGTTGAAATGTTTGCTTTGGACTTGAGTATTATGCTGTCCAAAAGACTTTCCTAAGAAACACGAGTTTCATATTTATACTGATGGTTCTAGTTTTAGTGTCAAAGAAACACAAAATATGATGATAAAAACTCAGAACTAGTAGAATTATTTGCACTTAAGAAAGCAGTTGATTGGAGACTACAGGGTTCATGTAGTAAACGTATATTTTGTGATTCATAAGCAGCACTTTCAGCCATTGCGGATAAATATAATCTTCATCCAGCTGTCGTTGATATTAGGACGTCTATCTAAGAACACAATCAACATATATGTCTAGAAAACGTATGGGAATGAAGGTAACTAGAGAGCAGAACTGTCTGCAAAAGCAGACGCACAATACAGACTATTCTTAAGCTCTTTGATCTATAACATTCATATAAAATATTTAAAGGAGCAGATGCTTAAAGAATGGAATATATTGAGGACGACATTTTTAATGTCCAGCTTTGTAGGACATCACATAAAAAAATCATATCCTAAAGCTTGGCATAATCATTTCTTCATATACATATCGCACTCATTTTTAAAATGCTTTATATTTTAGCAAAGGGAAATTGAAGTTAGACTTAAAGTTAAACATTATGAACTTTCTCTCCAATTAACTCAATTTATGACTGGAAATGAAACGTTGAGCGTTGTACTTTGAACGTTTTAAAATAATTCAGGTGAAGCATTATGTTCTTGTTTAAATTCATGTAAAAATCTCCAACATTTACTTTTTGATTGTCCAACATATGGTATAAAGAGATTTAATTTAGATCAACAACTTATCTTCTACCAAATGTCTTTCACATCATCTATAACCCCGATATTAAACAAACAAAAAAATACTGCTTTCATACGTTAAATCAATTTATTAGTAATATTTTTAAAAGATTGTATTGTAATTATTGTTTATAAATTTATTTATTTTATATTTTTACATGAATTCTAAATATTTGTTATAATGTTATAAAGCACTAGCATGCTTTTGTAAATGAAGGCTAAAGTTTTAGAGAATAAATAAATAAATTAATTAATAAAATGCATATACGTTGTACATATGCGCTAGAAAAAGTAAAAAATGTCTGAATAGTTTGTAGAACATTTATGAAAATAAATCATAAATGGTAGGAAATACTTTATCATTATTACACAATGCATTTGAATTTAAAGAAATTCATGTAATTCGATGAAGGTTGCCTAATTAGAAAGGGAGATACTAAGTTTGTTGCAAATTTAACGTTGCAACCTCAAAATAGGAGCTGTCCCTTAATGTGATAGGTCGAGGCGGCTGATTCTAAATGTGTCTTCCGTCGTGAAATATTTATATATTAGATATTGATCTGATCCGGTTGAGCTACCTGACCCCGCAGGAGAGACAAAAGGTTGTAAAACTCCTGCTGAGCCCAGCGCTCTGCTTAATCTCTTCAGCTTTACCAATGTTTCAAACAACCATAATGCCATTAATGCTTAACAGCAATCACATAAGCAGTATGGCAATAATATGTTATCTTTCGATATTATGCTTTCCATTTTTACTTTCACTAGCCCGTAAGCACCCCCCGCCCAACAGCATCTATAGAAACATGCCCGTGTTTATGTGTGTGTGTGTCTATGGGCAGCATAATTAAAAAAAATCTGATGTGTTCCATTCACATGACTTTCTCTGTATATCTGCAACAAAATATTGTTAAAAAGCTTATGCTTCTATTTACTTCATCCCAAAGCAGAAAAAATTAGCAGAAATAGCCTTATTACTTGTTTCCTTGTAAGTAGAAGGGAAATAAAGGAGTACTATAGGTTAAAGTAATAGTAAAATCTAATTGCTATGTGACTGAAGCTCCTATGTTTGTATGGATAGGAGTTGACAAATTCCTGTGTGAGAAAAGTATGTTTTAAAGATGAAATCGAAAACCAAGAATAACTCAAAAACGATTAATTCCACAAGAAAAATATATATAACATAAATGTTGTGTTTTAAAGTGCTCACATTTTTGTGTGATAAGTTTTTGTCCGTCTCTTACGGTTTAGCAGTTATGCAAAATTCCGTAAAATTCATCCAGAATAAAGTAGTTTTCAGAAATTATTCCCAGAAAATTCAAGAAATAGATTTCATTTGTCAGGTAAATATCTTTAGTATACAATATTTTAATCAAAATCGTTAGAGCCATTTTTGAGAAAATCAAAATTTTCGAAAAAAGTTCCATGTAAAGGGTAGTTTGGAGTGGAGGGATTTTTCTCAAACTATTCATGTCGCATCCCTGGAAGATACTAAACTTAAATACCAAGTTTGGTATTTTACCGACTTTTCGTTTGTAAGTTATCGTGTTCATAGACACACTGACATACGGACCTTTTTCTGAATTTTTTTTTATACATGGGACACTAAAACATATATTTCCGGTGAAATCACGGTATCGAATTTTTGGGTGGAGTGCAATACCTTCTCTATACATTATGTACAAATTGCGTATAGAGAAACTAAAAAGTCGGTTTAATACTAAACTTGATTTTTAAGTTCAGTACCTTCCACATAAACAACACGAATAAAATTCTCCCAATCCAAACTACGCTTTATCTGAAACATGTTTCAAAAACTTTGTTTTTCTCAAAAATGGTCATAGTGACTTTTTATTAAAATATCATGTGTTTAAGATATTTTCATGAAAAAATAAATGTATATCTTGAATTTTCTGATAATAGCCTCTAAAACCCACCTGTGTAGTGTGGTGGTAGTGTGTCTGCCTCATATTCGACGGGTCATTCAACACTGTTAGGATAGAGCACTGACCCGAAGGGGGTGAGAGGACACTGCCCGAGGAGATCATAACGGGAAAAGAGAAAACAATGCTCCCGCTGGTCAAGGGGACACTTTTTGAGGCACTTTGCGTAAACATCTGTAGAGCAAAGATGTGATATTTAGGGTCCGTGGTGGAGCCAACTAGGCTACCTTAAATTGTGAGGGAATAGTTATTGTAATAGGAAATTAACATTAATGGGGCAATTTTTTGAATTGATAAAATAATAAAACAGTTTATTCAGGAAAGTCCTTAGTAATATATCCTACATTTCACAAAGATTTAACTCACTAAACCATAAAAAAATCATCAAATTTACATTCTTTATTTCAATACCAGAGTGCGGACGATATCACTGCATCAAAATTAATAAGTAACAATAATCGCGGTCGAGTAAAGTATGTTTCACAGGAAAAAATAAAGAGGAATGCGCGTGTGTTCGACGGCGGAAAGATGCCGAATTGACTAAATAAAGCACTTGTGTCGTACCCAACACTGAAAGAGTTTCCATGATAGCAAAATCTGAGCTAGGGCACCCACAAATCCACACCATTCCAAACACCTTAAACCTGAACCCGGGGAACGAACCGGTAACCACGTTACCGCCCCAAAGATTAGTAAATAGCTTGTATACTGTGTTACCGAAGAAGGACCTAAGTATCCAATACGAATATGTCCCTATTGGTAAAGCGCACAGTTTCGAATCCCCTTTAGTGCCAATGGGCATTCTTTGTCATGCTTGTTTTAAGATGAAACACAAATATTCAGGGTTTAGAGCATCGCCCCTCTGCTAGAGCACCGTCCATTGTTTTACGCTCTTCCATGGGAAGACTTTGTTTAAAACTCGCCGTTAGATCCTTTCTGGACAACGCGATGAAGCATTTAATCATGTTCTAGGACCTGTCGTTTTCTCTTGCACAATCAGTTATGTATAGAAGACTGGATGCGAGGAGGCACAATGCCGTCGCTTTGATACAGTGTACCTACAGCGTCTATATTGAAAACGGAGAGAAAGGCTCTTGTGGCATTATTGACGAGTATAGTTATGAGCTTCCCCGAACAGGATTTCCGTTACACCAGCAATATCCTTCTCTACCGCTTCCTCTCCCCCCGTGCAGGCGCATACACAGAAACTGATCTCGCAGATTTATAAATTGGTGCAGCGGAATTAAAATACATGTTCCTGTATTAAATTGACTTGATAGCAAAGGCGATCATCTTTCGCGTTTCCATTAAGCCAGCCAACCAGCGTCGGGAAATGATGACTGCAATAGAACATGTTATACATAAGCTCATTTCAAACAAAGCCTTTTGTTGTTTTCTGTTTGTATAACGGATCAGCTAATTTTCGAAACAAAAGTTCCCCATTTTCAAAGAGATACTAAGCCGAGAGACGATACAGCAGATATTCATGTAGGAATTATAGACTAGCCAGGCGGCTTGACAAAGCTAGTTTGAGGCTTGTCTTTCTTTTCCCTTCCCATGAATCTAACCAATCAGAAAACACATACTCTAATACCTTATATAATACAAAACATGCCGGCATGAACTTAAATATTTCATTCACATGATTTTTATTACCAGCTATGGTTATTTGCATATTGCCTCTTCTTCTATTTCCATTTCAAATTAAAATTTTGAAAACCTCAAACCCATAACAACGAATACATAAAACATTTCGAAAAAGTTTTCACAAAGAACTACTTTGCGGTAAGGAATTTTATGACAATTTTATATCTGGAAGATAATGAATAAAAGTAATATTTTGGTATTTATTTGACATTAATTGTCTCTCTTTTGATTTAGATGCTCTTAAAAAGTGTATTTCTAGTGAAATTTCAACATCAAAATTTTAGGTGCAATACACATATAATACTTCCTCTGCTTAATATGCACGGTAGAGAAAGTAAACCTAATATTTTAGTCGTTTATATCTTTAGCTTAAATTACATTATGTGGTTATGGATTCATTTAATTTGTGACCTGCATCTGTATATAATATTCTGAGCCTGATAACATGGTAATCGATATGTAAAGCACTAATATGTGTTATTTAAAATGAAATGCGCAGTATTTTAACTTTTCTCTTGACTCGTCGTTAAATAAAATTGGCGATAACGAACGGCTTTGTCTGAGTTTTGTGTTGCAAGATTTTTAGGAAAGCCTCCTTTACATTTTCCATAATTTTCTATTAATGTCATGAAGATATTTTTAGAACCTATAAAAAGCATGAAGTGTATATATATATAAAATGTATAAAATGTATGTGTGTATATATACAAATTTTCGAATGATCTTCAATTAATTGTGCACGATCGTGTATATCCCATGTCTTTCCGATGATATTTACATAGGAGAAGGTTTATAATTTCAGCACAAATTCGTTTCCAAGGAAAATCACATCATTTCATATAGGTATACCTGGGGAAATACCAATTAAACTACCCCCACTTAAACTATCTAAGTATTATTTCTTCAGTTTTACTCACAGCAATATACAAATACACGGCTTACGGAATTTATCAAGTGCAGTTTTGGTCCTTTAGTTTAATAAAATACGGGATTTATATTGAAATATAATAAAAGTACTTCGTTTTCTTTGGTTTCATACAACATTATTCATTATTTCCCTGGCTATCAGCAGGTAGCAATCAAATTGTTCATATCATAGTTGTATTTCATATCATAGTTGGCGTCCATATCGCAAAATTCATAACTACCAGAATTTGAATACAACTCGTCACGAGCCATTAATAATTGTAGAACCACAAAGAAGCGAGTACACGCTGTGTGGTCTAGATTAGTGTGTGTTTGTGTGTAAATAAACAAAATTTCTTATACTTTGGTTTTAATAATTTCTGTTGGTTTCATCAAAGCATGCGAGCGAAGCGAGTTATAATTTATATACTTTTAACAACTTACAATGCAGCGTACGCTTCCAACTTTCTATATTATTTCAAACATTGTCGTGAACTAATTAACTGAAATTAAAGGTGAATGTACATTTCATACTTTATCCACGATTTTTCAGGAACCAATGTTGAACCAATATACGTGTCTTAATAATTAACATTTTCGATTTGAAATTCTTTTTAAAATACTGAATATATTAATTCATATTTATGTTTTCAAAAAACTCACTTTGATTTGTGGCATCAGCCATCAAGCATTTGATTCAAAGCTTTCGAATTGTAATAGCTATTGATTTGGCAGCATTGCGTTACCAAAATTTTGAGATTACACTTGGTGAATACATTAGAAACTGATTTTGTTAATAAATCAAGAAAATATTCGGCTTTATTTCATATTTCCAAAGTATTTGTAGCAAATAATTTTCCATCCTTATATCACAATATACTGGTTTGCTATACATTCATGTTTATGCAAGAGTTTTTTTTTTTCTTGCTTAATACTTATTTGTTCATTATGTAACAAAATATATCTTATTTACACAGTTTTCCACAGTGTAATACATAATATGTTAGCATCTTGTATATTTTATGTATTGCATTAACGTCTCTCTCTCTCTTTCTCTCTCTCTCTCTCTCTCTCTCTCTCTCTACTTTCCTTTACTTCGACATCCCCTTAGTGTAAAGTAAGGTTGTAGGAGTTTCTCATCTACACTTCTAAAGACAGAACATGGTGTTACACCAAACTATGTGCTGCACAATTGAACGAGTTTGTACCCTTTGTCAGCATTAAGGTGAAATACCAACCTTCAACAATTTTTTCTTTTGAGCTGAAACCCTTCTCTTGTTAGAACTGTTACTCGTGGGACATGAAAGAGATTCTTCTTTGGAGTCTATGTTATTTGCGGTCGATTTCATGCGGTCAAGCGTTTAATACGAATCATTTGCGGTCACATAGTCAGAAGGACAATAAAAGGTTAGTTGCTGCATCTGTGGTTACGCTCCTGTGGTTTCATATGTAAAGGCGCACAGATTACTAAGGCCTCTATACCTTTCTTAAGGCAGCGAAGAAAATTCAATTCCGAGATTTCACCATGAATAGTGCGTTTTGAGGCACCCATATTTTCATAACAGTATCAAAATTTCGTGTGTGTGCATGAGTCATAACCAGAGCTGAGATTTTTAGGACCTCTTCGAGAAATACCAGTTTGTTGCGACGTGCCGTAATACCACTACGTCATTCGTCAGGGTCCCTGCCGTTATTATCACGCAGGGTGTGTGCGGAGGCTGAGTTTTGCTGTGTGGTCGAGACAATTGCAACATTGATATAACAGAAGATATAGAGGAGATGGATAGGTAGAGTCAGACTGAACATTTCAATGAATATCCGTGGTTCAAATCATAGCTATTGCATTGAATTTTTCAGTCTGACTCTTACCTATCCAACTCCGTCCTACACACGGTTTCTGTGAGAAAACAATTAAAATTATCACAGAAATTATATGTTTAAAAACTCCAGACAGAAAACAAAAATTTAAACAACTGTCTTTGCCTCTTCAAAATATTACAACTCCTGGTTAATTGCGATTCTGTATTATGCGGATCTTCACAACATAGTTTCCGAAATTCTAAGCGTTTTGGACAATGATCATACTTAGGCAGCACGAGCCGCTGAATTCCTCATTTCAAACACATTACATGAAGATTTTCTGTTCATTAAAAATACCTTTTGGACTTGTTTAAAGCAACAATAATGTAATAATGCAACAATAAAATTAAAATTGTCCATGAGAAAATCTAATGTATTTGAAGATGATAAATAATAAACATGATACAAGTCCTTCACAAAATGGCGCTTACAAAAGCTTGACCCTATAACATGTTTTCAAACAACAAACATTAGTTAAATAACAGAGGAAGTTGCTTCAAATTTCAAAGGTTTAAAATTTTGTTCTATGTATTGCATACGAATATTTTTAAGTTATTGTTCGTTCGTAATCGGATTACCCTCCCCGTATTTAGGAATTGGCAGTCCTCTAGGATTTCCTAGCGGATGTCTAGGGATCGGAAATCTGTCGGGGAGCCAAAGTCACAAAACCACAGAATGGAGAACCTGGAGCGAGTGGTCGGTCCCATAGCCAGGGACGAAAAAGTGAATAATATGAAATGCAAGGGATGATAGGAAAGGTGATGATGAAACAATTGGTGAAACGAATGGCGAGTGGAAACCGAAGGACTTGAAGAAAACCCACCCAGACACCGCTTCGTCCACCACAAATCCCCCATGCAGGCCGTTAGGATTAAACACGGGCCGCCTAGATGGAAGGCGAGTGGTTAACATTCGGCCATGGCGCAGTCGAAATTATTGTATAATATTAATCATTTTATATACACCATATTATGAAAACATTTTGAACGCCCATTTGCATTCCCTGTGACGTGCGGTTTTGTTTACTATTGGAGTTAATCACATCCTTTTCCTATGCTTACTGCGTGCACACATTGTAAGAAGTCCTAAAAGTCCTAGCTCCGGTCAGCACTCAAAACGGAAATTAGCAAAGACGCCAAATATAGTTCTAAAAAGTAATCTTAGAGACAACGAGGGTAAAATAAACTTCCCCGAATTATAAAAAGCTTGATATATCTGGAGATTATTACAACACCACTAATTACTTTCTCTAAGGTGCTGTGTGCATAGCGTGTAGAGAAGATATTGCATTCCATCTAAAATTCGTTGCCGAGATTTCACCGGAAATACACGTTTTGAGGTCATCCGTATAAATATTTTAAGAAATAAGAGAAAGGTCCGTTTGGTAAGTGTGTGTCCGTGTGACTGTAAATACAATAATTCAAACACGAAAAGTTGGTAAAACATCAAACCTGGTGTTTAAGTTTAGTATCTTCTAAGATTTTGAGGAAAATCCCCCTACACAAAGCCATTTTATATGAAAAAATTTCAATTTTTTTTTTATTTTCTCAAGAAATGGCTAGCAATTTTAATTAAAATATCGGATACAACATATATTTACATGGCAAATAAAAGTTATATTTTGAATAGCCTCTAAAGAGCCCTTTATCCCGAATTTTGCATAACGGGTAAGCCGTAAGAGATAAGCAAAAACGTACTACACAAAAAATGTAGATCTCGTTAAAACACACAATTTGTATGATATTTTTTTTCGTGGATTTGATCATTTTTAAAATATTCCTTGTTATTGGTTTTAATTTTAGAAAACTTTTCTCAGACGGTTATTTGTGAACTTCTGGCGACGTAAAGATATTAATTTCAACCACATGGCAACCAAGTTTTAAATTAAGTCAATTTCTGCCAATGTTTATCTCCATTAGCATGAAGTAAATAAAAGAATAAGATTTTTAATAATAGTTTTTACAGAGATGTAGAGAAATTCCTATGAATGGAACACATCAGATTTGTTATTAAAATTGTGTAAGCTTCGTGTAACGATGTGAAAGAGAATGTACAACTTTCTAGAATTTTAATAAAATGCCGTATATATTTGAAGATAATGCTAATTTTTAAAATGTAATACGTTATTAATTTTTACAGGGAAAGGAATGTATTTCATCTGAAAATTTTACATGAAATTCATGGAAAGGCAAATTTGCCTTTGACGTCCTCTGAAGCCAGAACGTAGAAATGTTCTGTGTGTGTATGTGAGAGATAGAGATACAGAGAAAGAGGGGGAAGAGCAGTAGAACTTATACGAAAATAAATTGCGTGTATAAAAAGGTTTGTATCTCAGATGCAAACTGAGATTTTAATAAAACTTCTCTTGCTACAACGCGGTTTTATAGCTAAATGTGTCCTTATTTTTAATTTCTAAAAAACTTGTTGTAGGGCACAATTGTCTTCACGAGAAAAATATTTGACCTTGGAATTCTATCAGGCAATTAGGCAGCTGTCGAATACCCTGTTATGGATCATACTTGCCACATATTATTGGATACTGTTAAATGGAGACGCGGCACATTTACTGACTTCCAGTTTATGTCCGTAAGGAACACTGCACCCCTTTGGATCTCCCACATTTAAGGAGATTCTAGATGCCGAAATCTGACATGGTCTGCAATAGCCCCCTGAAAATAATAAATAAAATAATAAAAAAGAGCGAAATTGTTATTAAGAAACAAAAACCCGGCTGAAACATACGGTTAGATTAAAATATATATTTCATATATTGACTTGAATAAAACGTTATATTGAATTCTATATGTATATCCTGTGAAGAACTTTTTCTTCTGATCAGATACTGTGTATCTTTTCAACACGGAAATCCAATGAGATAAGTATCAACCTAGAACAGGTATACTCTTATGAAATAAAAATGTTTGTGTTATTAGGTATATACAAGAATTTTCCAATATATTCAGACACAACCTTTTGAAGAGAATAAGAAAAGAGTTATGGGATCGAGGTACTCAAAATGAAAGCTATAGAGAAGATTTTATAAAGAATATCAAATATTTTAAAGTATAAAATACTTTAATTGAAGGAAAATACGAAAATAAAGGCTAAAATGGTAAATCCAAAGCTATAAACCCAACTTTATTGGTTCTAAAGCCTATTCTTGGATGGATAGAAGAGAAATATATTTATATTCTTTGTTTCTTCGTGAGGATGTGCAAAGAGAATGTACTTCAATATATTTAACTAAATCGTTTTAGCATTTGATTGCTGGCTCAGCTATCTAATTACCACTGTTTATCTACAACAAAAAGTGAAGTAAGCCATGTTGACCAATCTTGTGAACGGTTAGTGCAATATAAGATATACCAGGTGTTCATTTTAGAGTTGTATGACATGCGCTGTTACTTCTCTAGCCGATGAGCCTAGAATTCAATCCGCCTATTACCTCCATAAAGCCGTATGACTCCTGTGTCGGAGAAGTGGCCCTTCAAACAAAGCGTTCTTCTTGAACTTAGAGAATCTTCCTCTTCGTATTAACAGCCGACGGTCTGCACTGCACAGTGTGAGTCCTACCAACGCCTCTTTCAACAGTGATTTGTGTATTCGATATAGAAGGTCGGTGAAAAGTATAATAAACGGAATATTTGTCATCGACGATAGCGTAGGGCAACATGATTCAACCAGTGTGTTGTGGCTTCTCTCCGCAAAAGTAAAGAAAATATTAGCTGTACGAAATGAATTGGCGTGTATGCGATTATTTAAGAAACCCGTTTTAAGTATTTTATTTTTATTTCTCGGTTTTGCGTGAGACACGTTATTTGGTCTAGGTTTTATATTTAATGTCGTTACCGTATTTGTATCTTACTTAAGAAACGCCGTGCTTTTAGGCAACTTCTCCGGCACGGCTGTACTATGTAGCGTCCTTCCCTTTGGAGCTTATGACTCCGTGTCACAGCTTACTAAGAGCCTTGGCCTACGCCCAGGCGCTGCGACCCCTATCTCGGACCATGACAGACGTCTTGGATGGGATTCAGTATTGGGGGGTGATACGTGGTCAGCGTTTTCAACCTCCCCGGCCAGTTAATGCGGTCTTCACGACCTGGAGCTGCTACCTCTCTATCAAGTAGCTCCTCAATTAGCCCCCCAGGGACCTCACGAGGCTGAGTGCTACCCGGTCCAGTCTCCCAGCGGGAGAAAAATCCCCACGTCGGTACTGGGAATCCAACCCAGGTCTCCCGCTTGGCAAGCAGCAACACTACCACCCCGCTAAGGAGTTTTTGGAGCTCATAGTCGCTTCAAAAGTTTCACTCACATCAATCGCGTACTTTGAAAAGAACCTTCAGTAGAACCTCCTTTTCCTACTCGACTCGTCTGATCAAAGTATTAGCGCGACCACAGACTTTGGGGCTGGCGGGGACGGGCGTGATAGCCAGTATGCCATTAGTTGAAAGTCATAGCGCAATACTTGCACTTCAAAAAGTTCATTCAGCGGTAACACAGTGCAGTATCTTGATGCTATTTAGAGGCGCATTCTAGCTGAAACAGCCTGCATTTCAGGGTAGAGAACATCGTGTTACTGAGAATGTAATATATCACAGTTTCCTTTTTTATAAACTTACATGAGTCATTAACCCTACTCATATGTTAATATTTTCAATTTACTTAAAAATACTAATCCTACTTTTTGTTTCAAAAGATCTCATTGGATGACGTATTTTGCCTGCTTTACCTCAGTACTAATTGACTTATCTGCCGTACATATTAAGCTTTATAAATTAAAATTGCGAATTAATGGATTTAATTTACCTTCAGCTATTCTATATAAAATTAGTATTCAGTGGTTCAGAGAATGTTTATAGCTAACCCTCACCTTTACGTCATATAATTGTAATTCGTATCTCGTCTAAAAATACATGAAAACTCCCCTGATATTCACATAAAAGAATGTGAAATGTACTTAAGGGCACCCCTTTGGAGTGTAATATGCATCTGTGGAATGAGGAGTACTTTTTGAATGAATGAATAAATGTGTTTATTTAAATACCAGAATACATACATTGATCTTCATCAAACACACCCGTTCACAGACCATACGTGCTGTTGCAATACACAAAATACTAAGGAATATTAAAAACAAAAAATGAAAAGGGTGTACACGAAAATAAAAAAGACAAACATATGTAAATACAGCATCTCAAATTTACAACTCAGATCTCAGCAATCTTGCCTTAAGTAGAAATTTGTTTATCCCCACCGCGTCTTCTAAGCATTCCAATAGCGTCCAACATTCTCTTAACTCTCCATTCGCGGCGGTAAGGATCGAGGTAAATACTTTTCCCTCCATTCCTCCATACCCTTACATCTTACCAAGATGTGAGTCCACGTTCTTCTTCCTCAAATGATTCTCATGATTCTTAGTATGTGATTCTCATACCATTCTCGTCAGTAATTTTATATCGTCTGCCATGTTCCTAGACCATCCATTGTCTAATAAGGGAGTACCTTATAAGTTTGGTACCTGTTTTGATGCATTGCTCGATACCCCACTCCGATTTTAGCCCAGACTGAACTTCTAAGAAACCTTCTCCTTACATTGGCTTTTGTATGGCAGAGAGAATGACGTAGAGTAGGATAAAATAAAGAAAGCGAATAATGAAAGGGTAAGGCGATTGACCAAAATATGGCAATATGTTTGGCATTAACGTAATGTACGATATGAAAGGACGTTGGTATACTTGACAAGAAAATAAACGTTTTTACCCATTTGGATACGGGTACCACAGATAGAACATTGCTTTATGTATGAAAGAAACAATGGTTTCACAAAAAATATTCAATAAAGTTACACTTACATGATTATAGTATCTTAATGTTGGCGCCTTTGAGCGGTGGAATGCTGGCAGGCATGCGCTCCCTTTGGCATTCACTACTAGCCTGCTTCAATGCTAAACACAAACCAGGCGACCGTGCGCAATTTATAAGGTAATTCCCCTCGACAAAACAGCTTGCATAATCACCTCCCAACTATTACCAACCCCACTATATAAAAGTATCAAGCTATATGCCACAACATAAGTTAAAACTCTCGCCAGTGATACCCGCGACGGTATGTCGTAATTGTAAACTTTTGTATCTTCTCTTTGGTGCCAACTTTTCACATAGTGCAGAAACCATTAACATACACAATGAAGTAAAGACATCAAGTTCATCTCTTTGGAAAAGAGACATTGTCTACGACTATCGAGAAAAACATCAGCCGAGGTGTGTGCAAATAAAATGATCATTTGAACACTTGCAACAATACTTACTTGTGTTCTGAAAATCCCAATTTTAATATTAGCAACCTAGGTATGGTATACAATTATTTAGCATCCTACAAATTAATTTGATTACCAGCGCAAATAGAGTAATACAAACATTTCTTACATGAGGTTTATTAAAAATATTTGGTATTCACATATATCAACATATACATATATACGCACACATATACACAATTAGAATAGAGGCTATTTAGAAGTACACACTATTTAACATTTATACACAGGATTGATTATCGCTTTTTAAGTTCTGAAGTTCTTTTGTTTAAGTATAATACCACGGCCGTCTAGGTAAATATCCTGGAACAATATGTGCAATTTTTACTTTCTCTATACGTACTATTGTACATAGTGTATACAGAAGGTATTGCACTCCACCAAAAAATTCGATACCGTGATTTCACCGGAAATACATGTTTTAGTGTCCCATGTATAAAAAAAACATTTTCAGAAAAAGGTCCGTGTGTCCGTGTGTCAGTGTGTCTGTGAACACGATAACTCAAAAACGAAAAGCAGCTAAAATACCAAACTTGGTATTTAAGTTTAGTATCTTCCAGGGATGCGACACAAGATTTTGAGAAAAATCCCCCCACCCCAAACTACCCTTTACATAAAACTTTTTTCGAAAATGTTGATTTTCTAAAAAATGGCTCTAATGATTTTGATTAATATATCGTATATTAAAGATATTTACCTGTAAAATAAAATGTATATCTTGAATTTTCTGGGAACAGCCTCTGAAGACAATTTTACTCTGGGTAAATTTTACGGAATTTTGCATAACTGCTAAACCGTAAGAGATGGAAAAAAAACTTACCGTACAAAAAATGTAGACGACTTTAAAACACACAATTTATCTTATATGCATTTTTTCGTGGAGTTCATTGTTTTAATATTCCTTGTTTTAGGTTTCAGCTATAAAAAAACATACTTTTCTCATATAGGACTTTGTGAACTCGTGTCCATACAAACAAAGGAACTTCAGTCACTTAGCAACCAGCTTTTGACTATCACTTTAACCTATGGTACTTCCTTATTTCACTTCTACTTACAAGGAAGCAAGTAATACGGCTATTTATGCTAATCTTTTCTCGATTAGCAGGAAGTAAATAGAAGCATAAGCTTTTTAAAAATAATTTATTGTAGAGATGTAGAGAGAGTCATGTGAATGGAACACATCAGATTTTTACTGTTATATTCCTTCACTGCGAAATTTAGGAACTACAACTTTTTTACACGCCCACTCTCTGCGGAGTACAGCAACTAACCAGCTTCTCTCTCTCTCTCTCTCTCTCTCTCTCTCTCTCTCTCTCTCTCTCTCTCTCTCTCTCTCTGTCTCTCTCTCTGTTTTCTACACGCATTTTCTATGAAGTAGAGCAACTATCCGGCTGTTGTTTCTACGTAATTTTGCGGAGTACGGCAACTAACTGGATTTTATTTCTACACACATTCTCTGGAGATATAGCAAATGACCGGCTTTTGTTTCTATATGCATTCTCTGGGGATACAGCAAATAACCGGCACTAGTTTCTACGCGTATTGTGCAGTAAATAATTAATCGGATTTTCTTATTACACGTATATCTGCGGAGTGCAGCAAATAATTATCTGACTTTTGTTTCTACACGTATTCTGTATAGAGTATAGCAACTAATTGGTTTTGTTTCTACGTCAGCAACTAAGTGGAATTTGTTTCTACAAATATACTCTGCAGAGTACAGCAACTAACCGGTTTTTGTTTCTACACGCATTCTCTGAGGATACAGAAAACGACCGGTTTTTGTTTCTACACATATTTTCTGTATAGTACAGTAACATTTCCCTATTCTATTGCATTCTCAGCCAAGGCCTTGTAAATGTTTTTAGTTTTACAGTTCTTTACCAATTGGAATTAGAAAGTGTTTTATTTTACAACCCTTTCTCATCACAAAAAGAACTATCAACATTGGTTTGTGGTTTTTGAGATTATGTGCATTCATATCGCCCACACTCACTTGTAAACATACACATACGCTCATACATGCATATACACATATACCCACATACATTAATTTATTCATACAATACACATAATTTTCTCTCTTAATAATATTAGTAAAAGCTAGCATATAAGGTATTATTTTAGTTTTTCAATATGAATAAACAGATTTTGATTACAGAAAATAATGCTCCGATATGATTTCAAATGAAATCTATTAATTACTGACACCTAGAAACGTATTCGAGTGCGTTTTAATATGGAATCCCAATGTGGTGTAATTTTAAATAAACTGGATGTAAGAATGACGCTCCGCAATGTTCTACATCCGTGCGTGTAGAACAGAATATATTGAGGATAAGAGGCTCATACGAAAGCAGCCCACGTCGCTCTGTCTGCCAATAGTCACGCCTCTTCGGAATCAATGGAGAAAGATTAATAAGGGTTTTGAAAGTTATTAAAGCTCCATCCTTAAAATCTACAGGTAGTTTAAATGTGTTTCATCGTGAACCGAGCTCTCTTTAATTTCATACCTTCGATGGAAACAGACGAAAGTTATTTTATACACATTTCGGCTTAGATTCATTTCCATTCAGACTTCACAATTATGTGGACTTGTTGATCCTTCCTTTTTACTTTCTCTAGTTCATACACAGCACATAGGTAGATAGGATATTGCTTCCACCCAAAAAGTTGGTGCTCAGATTGCACCGTAAATACACGTTTTAGGGTACCCAATAATCAACAAAGTATTTTTAGGAAAAGGTTCCTGTGTGTGTGCCTGTCCGTGTGTCGGCGAACACGATAACTCAAAAACGAAAAGTCGTTAAATACAAAACTTGATATTTAATTCAGCTCCTTTCTAGCAAGCTTCACGAAACTTTTCAGAAAACCTTCCTGACCCCAAACTCACCGCCATAATGCGAAGATCTTCCTATGTTGACCCGTTCGCCCAGTCTTGTTGACGTTTCTGACTATTGTGTGCTATCTGACTGTGATCTCTGCAGTCGCTTCTCGCGCGCTCACAATTGCAAGGGGCGTCCTTCCTGGCGCACATGTGCTTCTTGGACACAGAATACAGCTCACTCTGGAGAATGTCCAACGGGCTTCTCAAAGTCCCCTCAGCAGACCCTCTCCTGCAGGGTTGCCCAATCGGTGAGGAACAAGGTGGAGCTATTAATTGAACTCCTCCGGTGGAGACGAATGACCAGCAACACGCCGAGGAGGCAGAGAGTGTGGAACGGGACTTCCTCGCCCAGCAATACCCTGTGGAGACGATGAGCCCGACATCAGTAGAGCAGGTAGGGGAACTTCTGCCCTCCATCACTATTAGGCAGCTGGTGTGGACAATCTTCCATACGCCGCCTTCAAATGCTACCGCTGCCGTAGCGCACCTCTTCAACAGCTTGCTCCATTGGATCCACCAGCTTGCTCCATTAATCCACTTCCCGGTGGCGTGAAAGCATGCCAAAGTCATTTACCTTCCGAAACCCGGGAAGAACCCAGCGCTACCAACCAGCTACTGGCCCATCAGCCTTCTGTCAACCAGCAGCAAGCTGTTTGAGAAGGTGCT
Source organism: Hymenopus coronatus (assembly GCA_030762935.1). Classification (NCBI taxonomy): domain Eukaryota; kingdom Metazoa; phylum Arthropoda; class Insecta; order Mantodea; family Hymenopodidae; genus Hymenopus; species Hymenopus coronatus. Next base: position 60,592,781 of record CM060891.1, read on the forward strand.
CCCACATCGTCTCGGAGATGTGCTGGACAGAAAAACGTGCTCCGCCAGGACAAGTTTGGGTTTTGCCGCCAGCACTCCACCACACTCCAGCTGCTTCAACTAGTGGACGAGGTGACATGTAGCCAGTACCAGGGTGGACGACACAGCAATCACTTCAACTTCCACGAGGTAGCGTTGCGCAGGATCCATGACTATATAGATATATTGTGAGCATAGTTCGACGTGTGGCGGCTGTATAGACAGGCGACATCCACAGGAAGATCTAACCTCTGGTTGACCGGAGAAGCCATCCACTGGCCGAAAGAGGCTCGACTTGCGCCTCAAGTGGAAACCACAACGAAGCAGGTCAACCGGAGAATGGTGATGCTCCATCCCATCTACAATCTACAAGCAGGTCTTCCGACCTCCCGTAGCCTACGCCTGCCAAGTTTCAGCTACACGCCTCCAGATTCTTCAAAACCGTTACCTTTGGACGGCAGCTGCTGGCAAATGGTACATCCCCAATGATAATATCCACTTACACCTCACCTTCCCTATCCTTACAGACTACATCCTCAGTCTCTCCCATTGCTTCTACGTCAGCATCCCTCCAACTCCTATCCCTATGCTAGCAAAGGGTAATGACCTGACATGGTAACAGGAGAGACTCACTTTCAACGACAATGCTCTGCCGTATTCCCGACGCAGTTTTAAGGGAATGTAGCCTCTTCCACTTGAGTGGATCAGATGTTGTCCAATGTGTTTTAACCTTTAGAAACAAGAGCTTACATACCTATTATCGATTACAAAACTAGATCTTTTCCGCATATTTTTAAAATATGTTTCAAAAACTAAATGTCAATGGAGCGCTGTTTCTTCAGGTATTATTAAAAGAAAACAATTAATTATGTGGATGAAGCGCAGTATAATATTATATAACGTGCACAATATAAAGCAAATCTGAATTAATTGATGTTTATAATTTCTTAATCACAGTATGTGGATGTAATAATTGTGTATAAAACATGTGCGTAATATAAAGGGAGTAAAGAAATAATTATAAAAACCTGAAAATTATAATTTTCTTGAACACTTGAAATACCAGTGGAGAAAGCAATAGCTCCCAAAGCGCGGAATGGCACAAATCCCCACTGTACCGGACGGCGTAGCAAACAAGTGCGTTCGTTACTCGTCGTCCTCAACAGCAGAATGTAGAGTGAGGAAGGCACTTACCCCTCCTGGACTATTACATCCGACTTGTAATATAAAATGGCCACAAACTTAAAAGACTTGCCGTTCACATGAAGCTGGACATCTCACAAAGGTTTGATTTGCTCTGACTTCACTTTTTAAGACTGTCGTACTTTTAAATGCTAGAATAGATCGGATTAACATAATCAGACTTTATTCTGATATTTTTTCGAGTTCTTCCAATGTGTCAGGATTTGTTTTGTAGGCTTTGTTGTTCAGGCTCATCCACAAATAAAATCGCTCGCTGTTCTACCTCCGAAGCTAAAGGCAATACTAAAAATGTCCAAAGTTTACTCAAATAATTTGCCTTCTATTTAAAATTGGATCCAGATTATATTTAAGCATTTTCGTTTACTATCTACTCTAAAAATCGGTCCGTTTCCGTATTGGCAATTCCTGCCAAAAGAGGACGGCTAACTGTTCATTCTGTTCCAGCTCATCTTTCAATTGTTCTTCAAATAACTATTATTATTAATACTAGGAATTCATTAACTTTTCAGATTCTTTAATGAAACACATATATTCTTGGGAATACTAATTTTAACTTTAACTAATATGAATTAATGGATGTTTTTGTTGTTTTTTAGTGTTTAACGCCCGCTTTTACTGCTCTGGCACTGCAGGCGATGTCATTGATGATACATGAAGATGGAGCCCCGGTGGAATGTAATGGTGGGGGAAACCGGAGAACCCGGAGAAAACCCGCCCCTGCGCCGCTTTGTCCACCACAAATTTCACATGCGGCCCGGCCCGTCTCTGCCTGACCACTCGGCACGGCGCGGCACAATAGAGGATGTACTAAACAATTAAGAGAAAATATACAAAATTGGAGTTCAGGATGCAAAATAAAGTGTGATATGAGTGCACTACCATTTTTTTTGGTACGCACCTCATCTGAAATGTATCCAGAGATGGAAATAGTAACTTATCACTTGAAAAGTACTGCATTATGTCTTTTCTGGAAGAGCTAAATTAATTCTCATCATGATTAATTATTAACTGGATGATTGAAATACACAGAAATTTTAATTAAAAGCTGTGTGCAGCTTTAATCGATTTGGAGAAAGCGTTTGACAGAATCTTAAAAGAAAGCAATCTCCAACAACTTATTAAAACAATAAAATGTTTCTTTTCCACATTATTATTTCTATGATTTCCGTACAAATATTAAATGTATTCCTAAGTTGTTCAACAAGGGCGTGCTATAATAAAATTAAAACAAAAATGGAAATCCTGGATACGTATATATTATGTGCTTTTATTTTTCTATGAATATTTTATTATTCAAACCAATGAACCTATAATCAAAAAGTGGAACAACTAGACCATATTAGATACTCTGTAAATATTACATTAATTATAATAATCAAGGTATTTGAAGAAACAAAAGGGATAGGGAGAATTAGGAGCGTTTGTGTGACAGAGAGCGAGAGAGAGAGAGAGAGAGAGAGAGAGAGAGAGAGAAACGTAGCACTATTGCTTATTTAAAGTAAAACTCTGTTTTATATTAATTCTGCTTCTGTAAGAGAATTTTTAAATATAGTCATTAGATGTATTGCTTATATTTGAAGCGTTCGAACATAAAATGTCTGTCTTTGCTACTTCATATTCACAAGGTCCCAAGTTCGAATCTCGGTTAGGGGGATTTACCTGGATAAGATATTTTTCCGGGGTTTGCTTATCCTGAGAAGATAAATGTCGAGTAACTCTTAAGTTCTATGGACACTTGGCTCATTTGAGCATTATTTCACTTATTTCATCCATCGTCCGGTATGACCTACGGGATTAAGAACGTTAAACCACCAAAAAAAAAATATACACATAAGTGGCCCACATCTTACCATAGATCATCAACCACCTGAGAACATTTATTTTCAAAGAGGTTGTTTTATAATGGATGCGGTATGTCCCATGAATATACATAAAAACTTCAGCATATGATCCTCATATTCTAATCTGTGATGGAATTTCGTGGTTTTTGCAGTACAAAAAAGGATATAGCTCCAGATAACGTTACTTGAGGCTGAGTACTGTGTATTTACGTACATACGTAGTAGGTAGGGATGGTATTGTATTCCACGCAAAATTCTATATTGGATTTCACCATAAAACATGTTTTGAGGTCCCCGAATATAAAAAGCATTATTCGTAAAAGGTCTGTGTGCGTGGACAGCATAACCCAAAACTAAAATTTCGCAAAATTGAAATTTTGTGCTTAAGTTTAGTATTTTCCAAGAATGCAATATGAAGATTTTCATAAAATACCCTCCACCAACATTTTACATGTAGTATTTTTCGTATTTTTTTATTTTCTCAAGAATTGCTTTAAAGTTTTTATTAAATTGACGAATATCAAATATATCTATAAGTAAAAAAAGCACATAACTTTCTCTAGGTGCTCAACAAACCTCCTACAAAACATTATTCTTCTTTGTACACAATGCTAATCGAGATAAATATTAGCAGAATGTTATTACTTAGTTCCGTAGAAGATAATAAGGGAATGCGCTATGCTAAAAGAATTGTCAAATGTTTTAAAAGCTATCGGTATGCAATTGTCATTGCAAATCACTTCTTTGCTTGGCCAGGAGTAGAACAAAAGAAAAGCGGACACTTCCTGTCTGAGAAAAGTTTAAGTACTTCACAATTGAAACCAATAACAAGGAATTTCTCAGAAACGGTTACCTCCACAACAAAAACGTATAGGACATAAATTGTGTGTTTTGTAGTGATGTACTTTTTTGTGTAGTGAGTTTTTTTCTTAAACTTCTGGAGAATAGCCCTTGAAGGACTCTTCATTCGAATGATTGCTACATAGCTCGTAAACAGTATGAAATAGACAAAAACTTACTACACAAAAAATGTAGATCTCGTCAAAACATACAATTTATGGATGTCCTATATATTTTTGTTGCGAAGCTAATCATTTTTAGATATTCTTTGTTATTGGCTACAATTTTAAAATGCTTATAGTTTTTTCTCAAACACCAAGTCGCCATCCGTGTCTCGTTTTTACTTCTGGCTATGCAAAGAGAAACGAATCTCAATGCCAATCGCATAGCGACAGCTTTTTAAAATGTTGGCTATCGTGCTAGCCTAGCATATTTCCTTATTTCCCTTCTATTGTAAGAAACTAAGTATTAAGATCACTTCTAATGTTTATCTCAATTAGCCTGAAGTATACAGAAGAAGAATATTTTGTTTATAGAAAAGGCAGAGAAATGCATGTGAATCGAGCGCATCAGATACATTTTGGGATACAAAGTGAGAGGCGACGGAATTTACGATAAGCCTGTAGGTTTTAAGTCCTAAATAGAATAAATCTCTAAGGAGTTTAAAGTTATTCATGTACCCCTCTCTCCCCCTTCGCCCTACATCGCTCCCATATATCTCTCTCTCTCTCTCTCTCTCTCTCTCTCTCTCTCTCTCTCTCTCTCTCTTCCTCTACCTCTCTACTTAGCCTTTCTAAAAGCAGTCTGTCAACAATTCGTTGTCAAATTGGATGTTTTATCTTTTGTATGTGTCGTATACTTACCAAAGTTTGCTTTCCCCGAACGGATGTGTGTCCCATGAAAGGATCCCGTTTGTTAGAAAATTTCAGGCTGAACCTTCTCTTTAATCTTAGTGCTGTAAAGAAAGCTCAGAAATCGTTGGATATCTGATAGGACGCGAGCTCTTCTCGTCTTTCAGTGGGCGAAACTTTACCGTGGACCTCTTTCTTTTCATTAGCGTGGTGCTTTTACGCTACAGTGCACAGAATTTTCATTCCTTCTTTCCAAGAATTCTTGGCTTTTTATTTTAAGAGGATATTTTAAACTCCTTGGAGTAATTTTGCCTCGTTTGCAGAGGAGAATTATTTTCGTCTCCCACAGAATAAATTTTCACTACAAGTGAGCTTTGAGGGCATTTTATAAGCATTTCATTCACCATTCTCTATAGCCATGAAAATAATTTATAAAAAGTTTAATATGAGGAATATTTATAATTAGAGTTCTACTACAAACTATGTATAGCCACTCCGCGATATACTGCTATATTGAAAACACACCCTATAGAGATTTAGATTCTCAGTAGTAGTGCGGTGGTGGTGGTGGTGGGGATGGGGGTGACGGCAGTGGTGGTAGTAGTAGTAGTAGTGGTGGTGGTGGTGGTGTTGGTGGTGGTGGGGGTGGTGGTAATAGTGGTAGTAGTGATGGTGATAATAGTGGTAGTAGTGGTGGTGGTAATAGTGGTAGTAGTGGTGGTGGTGGTAATAGTGGTGGTAAGAGTGGTAGTAGTGGTGGTGGTAATAATGGTAATAGGGGTGGTGGTAATAGTGGTAGTAGTGGCGGTGATGGTGGTAATAATGGTAGTAGTGGTGGTGGTAATAGTGGTAGTACTGGTGGTAATAATGGTAATAGGGGTGGTGGTAATAGTGGTAGTAGTGGCGGTGGTGGTAATAGTGGTAGTAGTGGTGGAGGTGGTAATAGTGGTGGTAATAGTGGTAGTAGTGGTGGTGGTGGTAATAATGGTAATAGTGGTGGTGGTAATAGTGGTAGTAGTGGTGGTGGTAATAGTGGTAGTAGTGGTGGTGGTGGTAATAATGGTAATAGTGGTGGTAATAGTGGTAGTAGTGGTGGTGGTAATAGTGGTAGTAGTGGTGGTGGTGGTAATAATGGTAATAGTGGTGGTGATAATAGTGGGAGCAGTAGTGGTGATGGTAATAGTGGTAGTCGTGGTGGTGGTAATAGTGGTAGTAGTGGTGGTGGTACTAATGGTAATAGTGGTGGTGATAATAGTGGGAGCAGTAGTGGTGATGGTAATAGTGGTAGTCGTGGTGGTGGTAATAGTGGTAGTAGTGGTGGTGGTACTAATGGTAATAGTGGTGGTGATAATAGTGGGAGCAGTAGTGGTGATGGTAATAGTGGTAGTCGTGGTGGTGGTAATAGTGGTAGTAGTGGTGGTGGTACTAATGGTAATAGTGGTGGTGATAATAGTGGGAGCAGTAGCGGTGATGGTAATAGTGGTAGTCGTGATGATGGTAATAGTGGTGGTGGTAATAATGGTAGTGGTGGTGGTAATAGTGTTAGCAGTGGTATTGGTGGTGGTAATAATGGTAGTGGTGGTGGTAATAGTGTTAGCAGTGGTGTTGGTGGTGGTAATAATGGCGGTAGTGGTTGTGGTACTAGTAGTGGTAGTGATGGTGGTAATAGTGGTAGTAGTGTTGGTGGTGGTACTAGTAGTGGTAGTGGTGGTAATAGTGGTAGTAGTGGTGGTGGAGCTAATAGTGGTAGTGGTGGTAATAGTGGTAGTGGTGGTGGTAATAGTGGTAGTAGTGTTGATGGTGGTACTAGTAGTGGAAGTGGTGGTAATAGTGGTAGCAGTGGTGGTGGTGCTAGTAGTGGTAGTGGTGGTAATAGTGGTAGTGATGGTGGTGGTGGTAATAGTGGTAGTAGTGTTGGTGGTGGTAATAATGGCGGTAGTGGTGGTGGTACTAGTAGTGGTAGTGATGGTGGTAATAGTGGTAGTAGTGTTGGTGGTGGTACTAGTAGTGGTAGTGGTGGTAATAGTGGTAGTGGTGGTGGTAATAGTGGTAGTAGTGGTGGTGGTAATAATGGAGGTAGTGGTGGTGGTACTAGTAGTGGTAGTAGTGGTTGTGGTAGTAGTAGTGGTAATAGTAGTAGTAGTAGTAGTAGTAGTAGTAGTAATAATAATAGTAGTAGTAGTAGTAGTAGTAGTAATAGTAGTAGTAGTAGTAGCAGTAGTAGTAGTAGTAGTAGTAGTAGTAGTAGTAGTAGTAGTAGTAGTAGTAGTGGTAGTAGGTGGATGTGGAGGTCTCAATAGAAGTGGTAGTAGTGGTGGTGTTGGTGGTGGTGGTAGAGTAGTAGTAGTAGTAATAGTAGTAGTGGTGGTAGTAGTAGTAATAGTAGTAGTAGTAGTAGCAGTAGTAGTAGTAGTAGTAGTAGTAGTAGTAGTAGCAGTAGTAGTAGTAGTAGTAGTAGTAGTGGTAGTAGTAGTAGTAGTAGTAGTAGTAGTAGTAGTAGTAGTAGTAGCAGTAGTAGTAGTAGTAGTAGTAGTAGTAGTAGTAGTAGTAGTAGTAGTAGTAGTAGTAGTAGGTGGATGTGGAGGTCTCAATAGAAGTGGTAGTAGTGGTGGTGTTGGTGGTGGTGGTAGAGTAGTAGTAGTAGTAGTAGTAATAGTAGTAGTGGTGGTAGTAGTAGTAATGGTAGCAGTAGTAGTAGTAGTAGTAGTAGTAGTAGTAGTAGTTGTAGTAGTGGTAGCGGTGGTGATTGTGGTGGTGGTGGTGGTAGAAGCAGTAGTATTATTTATTATGTGTTTGATAATGCATTAATTGCATCACGCCGCCGCACGGGTCAGAAGATTGTACAGATTGGAAAAATATTGTAATTGGAAACCTTAACCACCCAAATTGTATGTTAACAACAGTGTAAAGAAACACACACAACAAAATAACCTCTTAACCGTAGACTAGGGTAATTTGATAAGCCTGTTAAATTTCCATGAAACAATTGAACTTTATTTGGAGCTTCATAAATGATAAGCGTGGTTATTCAAAAGATCGTATAAAAATGTCAATAATATACAGCGTACTGTTCATTGGTGACAGCTGTCTTCATTAGTCATTGTGTTGACCGCGAGTGAAAATGGAGAAAATCAAGTTTGGTCCTGTTATCAAACACTTTCATTTGAAGGGTTGAGCCGTACAAATCAAAGCATAAGAATGAAGTTAACGCGGACTGTATACATCACTGAAGACCATTGGATTAATGCAGTTCAACAGAGTCGGACAAACACCGATGATGAAACGCGCTCTGACCGTCCATACAGGAAACCATTGTCAAAATATGTGATTTGGTAATGCAAGTTCGCCAATTAAAAATTCCTGATTCCTGAGGCTGTACACATCTCAACTGAGTATGTAATATCCTGCGTGGAGAGTTGGCTATGAAGAAGCTGTTTGTGAAGAGGTGGGTGCCATGATTGCTCTCAAACAATGCATCCGGAGCAACATTTCAACAGAACATCTGGCGAAGTTTAATTGCAATCCACCGATTTGCTCCAATTTTGTGACTGTTGGTTAAACCTGGATACATCATTCCACAGAGAGTCAAAACGGCAGTCACAACATCGACAAAGACTAATGAAAGGGCACCGAAGAACGCAAAGAACATTTTGTCAGTTGGTAAGGTGGTGGACACTGTTTTTTGAGATTCCCAAGGAATAATCTTCATAGATTGTTTGGGAAAAGGCAGAGCCTAACTTGACCTATTATGCTTCAGTTTTGGAGCGTCTGGAGCCTGAGTTAGCTGATAATATACTAAGGTTGTCAAACAAAAAAATGTTCTTTCAACAGAATAATGCACAGGACCAACAATGGCGAAAGTGAATGGTTTGGATTTGAAGTGTTTTCTTATCCACCTTATTCACCAGATTTAGCATCAAGTGACTACTCCCCAGTCCCTAACTTATAACTTTGACTTGATGGGAAAAAATGATCATAAAATGATGAAGTTTCTCACGAATACAGTATGGAATAATTAGCCCAATGTACAAAGTCCAGTTCTTAAACATTAATTTCACTACCGCCTTCTAGGTGTATGTGTAACAAAACGTATAGGTAATATAAATATTTCTGAAAAGATTTGTTTCCATTAAAATGAAGTAGATCGAAAAATAAATTTTCGTAAGGATATTTTGTGTATGCGCTAATATGCCATAGAGTTTCCCACTATATTTAATTTTACTTTCGATAAACATTGGCAGAAATTACAGGTTTGCACGTTTTGTTATACGCTAACTACGCACGAATTGTTGCCCTACTTGAGCAGATACAAAAATAAATAGATAGACATATAATAATTTGATAATAAGGAACTAACAGATAAGCACAGATCAGTATTTACCGAATTGGTCTTGTATTTTACATTGCATTACATTAAATATTAAAAATGACCTCCTTGTGCTTCTTCTGCGTGCGCTCTAACATATGCACTTTGTGCAACTCTGCCGCATCATTCTCAAAATATTATAACGAATATTGTCCTTCAAGTCCTCTAATGTTTTTGGATTAATTGCGTGTAGTTTTCCCTTTACACTGCTCTACACATAAAAGGTACAAGTGGTTAGGTTTGGTGAACGTGGTGGCGACAGTAATTTGCTGACAGTCCACTCTTCTGTGAACCTTTAATGAGATTGACTCGTGAAATGTTACAAGTCTTTCCATCCTGTTGAAAGACAGCATAAGTACGTTCAATTGTGCGTAAACTTCCTCAAATATTTGCATATACGCATACTGTTGTTTCAAAATATACCTATGAGACCCACAATCAGATTTGTTGAATTTTCACCGTGATTAGGTTCTTATTTAACTGTACAAGGGTTGTTGGTTGACCAGAATTTGGTGTTCTTGGAATTCGATGGAACTATACTTCATCAGTCATGAAATGGAGCAGCGGATCCAACACTGCACTCTCAACTGTTTAGCATAGCCATGTACAGTTATTCAAACGTTTTGATTTATCTTCCTCGTTCAGTTCTTCGACAAGTGCCATTTTGCAGGGCTTCATTCTTAACAAGTCCTACTGAAACGTTCACTTGCGACAATTTACGTGTCGATTCTCTAAACTGTGGCCATTTTTTTATTTTATTTTTTTTTTTTTTAATTTTTTTAAATACGGTACCGCAGTCTGATCGGGACTCCGGCACTGTATACCCTACTTTTATTTACCTATTTTTTTACCTTGTTTTTCTGTATTATTACTGAATTTCTGTTTTCTTACTTTTACAACACACACATAAACACAAACATATAACACCCATGCCCAAGGCGGGACTCGAACCCACGATCCCAGGCGTTACGAAGCACCAAAGCCTTGTCGAGCGCGGCCATGGGGACCGGCGCCATTCGTGCTCGAATAGTTGCGATTATGGAAGGTGTACGAACCGGTGAAGCTAGATTCTTTTTACTTTCTCTATACGCACTATGTACAAATTGTATAGAGAAGGTATTGTATTGTACCCAAAACTTCGATACCGAGATTTCACCGTAAATATATGTTTGAGAACCCCTGAATACAATAAAAGTATTTTTAGAAAAATGTCCAGGTGTGTGTCTGTCTGTCTGTATGACTTTCTGTGTGTATATGTGTGTGTGTCTGTGGGCAGCATAGTTCTAAAATGAAAAGACTGTTAAAAACCAAACTTGGTATTTAAGTTTGCTATCTTCCAAGGATGCGACACGAAGATTTTCAAGAAAATGCCCCCACCCCAAACTACTCTTTGAATGGAAAAAATTTTGAAAATTTTGATTTTTTTTAAAAATGGCTCTAACGAGTTTGATTAAAATCTCGTATATTAAAGATATTATCTTGACAAATAAAATGTATATCTTGAATTTTCTGGGAATAGCCTCTGTGGACTACTTTATTCTGGATGAATTTTACGGATTTTTGGATGACTGCTAAACCGTAAGAGGTGGACAAAAACTTACCTCATAGAAAATGTAGAGCACATTGAAACACCCAATTTATGTTATATAAATTTTTGTCGTAGAGTTGAACGTTTTTTAACATATTCCCTGTTTTATGTTTCAGCTGTGAAAAACATACCTTTCTCATATAGGAATTTGTCAGCTCCTGTCCATACAAACAAAGGAACTTCAGTCACTTAGCAACCAGCTTTAGACTATCACTTTAACCTATCATACTCCATTGTTTCACTACTACTTTCAAGGAAGCAAGTAATAAGACCATTTTGCTAATGTATTCTCAATTAGCATAAAGTAAATAGAAGCCTAAGCTATTTAACAATATTTTTTTGCAGAGATGGAGAGAAAGTCATGTGAATGGAACACATCAGATTTTTTTTTTTGTGCGTTTGAAACTGTAGTATGCCAATTTGTCACCCATTCCTGTATATCGCTCTTTACTGGTATAGAAATGCCAGGAAATGTCTTTGCAAAAATGTCCCGCTTTTCCTTAAATGGGCCGGTAGACAGAAGGCCTCCACCATTGCAATACTTTTCTGTAGAGGATACATTTCGCGGAGATAATTACTCGAAACATCTTAACCAAGTCTACAATGAGCAGTCTAGTACTCGGAACAGATTTTCCGTACGCCATTCAGTAGATACAAAGGGAACAGTAATTGTCAAATGTTTAAGAGCTGGACTGTATATGCTGGTGTTTAAAATTCATGCTGTTTCCACGTAATCGCAAAAGAAAAGGAAAAAGGTTCATTGAGAAAAGAATAGTAAATTATTGAACAACTCGAACCATTAATATCGGATAGCTTTTAAATACTTATGGCATAAAAGTTTATTTGGAATAAATTGCGTATTTTAAAGAAATCTACATGTTTGTACAGTATATTTTCGTCTGTTTTTAAAAGATCCTATTGATATAATATTATAAAAAAGTTGTTACAAATTTTACATAATTTAAAATTGCACAAAAAATTAAGAGATATGATATTAGTTGCCACATAATTATCTTTAATATATGGAATTTGAATACAAATTGTTAGAGACATTTTAAAGAAAACCGAAAATTTGGAAAAATGTTCCTCGTAAAAGGTAGATTGGAATAGGTTCCAAATTGTCACTATTTGCAAGATACTGAGTATCAAGTTTTTTTTAGTTATGCTGCTCACACACATACAAAAACTTATATTCTTCTAAGAAAAAATATTGCGTTTCAGAGAGACACTCAAAACGCGTATTTCCGATGAAATCTGTGCACAGAATGTTTTAGAGAATGCAATAGTTTCGCTTCTTATTATAGGTAGGCAGAACAGAAAGTAAAACACACAGTATAATTAATTATATAATAAGAACAATATTGAAAATTCACGTATGAAGTATTAATGTACAATCAGTATGCAGTCGACATCACTAAACACTAATTCAAAAACACAAGAGAAATCAATAAAGTGACTGCCAGCGTACCCAAGCTAGCAGAATTTTACCTGACACCGCAACAATAATTTACACAAGGAAAGATAATTAAACTGTGCACATTTAATTACAGTATGATTGGTTATTGCTAAATTAACAGTAATTAATACTGAAATAAAACACAGTAATTGCGCTGCTTAAAAGCAGGGTGATTGAAAAAATAATGAACCTGAAAGTGTTCGGAAAAGAACGAATATGCAATATAGCAGAATAACGTGGTGATGCTTCAGATATCCTATGGGGTTTATTCATTAATTTAATGCTGGCAGTATACACTTTTCAGCTGTGTTCCACATCTACCCGACCTCTTATTGTGTTGAACAAAGTGAGTGGTGAAAGGGAGAGGCTGAGTGGCTGGAAGGCACTTGCTAGCCGTGTCCGTCTCCTATGGGACTACATCAAATGTCTGACACTCAAACTCTAACGAATGAACAGAGGTCAGTTCTCCGGTCAGGGGTGTAGGAAAAGGGGTCGTTAGGCAAAAATTATATGGAGCGGTTGCATGAAATTGCCTTGTAAATATTGTTGTCATTATAAGTCATATGAAAGGCACAACAGACATGGACACAAACCGAAAATTATTGTCGTCGTTGTGAAAGAATGTAACGTTGCTGGCAATATGAAGTATATCAAAGAGCAGCATCAAACTGTTGAAATAAATACCACGAATGTGTTTGCTGGAAAATTTTGGTATTATAAACAAAACAAAGAAAATGGTAAGGAACTAGTTATACACAAGTGAATTACGTAAAACGAAGAAGTATTACAAATCAGTCACAATTTTTCATTACTTGAAAAGAGTTGGCAACTTCATTATACTGTTATTATAACTCAGATAGTAAACTTTATAAATTTAATACCGGCATAGTTTTGGAAAGTAGAATCAAAATAAAAATGCAATGGCATGGTCGGGATCCAAACTTGGTTCCCTTACTGCCCTCTCACATCTGAGGTAAAAAAACCTGTATTAGTAAACTATAAAACGTATCATAAGACCTGAATTTTCCCGGTAAAAAAAAATAATTCTCAGCTTGTGTTGTGAAAACATACTCCGTTTTCGAATTACACACCTTTTAATTCTCATTCCATCTTTATAACTTACGACAGAACAATTAATAAAATTGAATTCATTATGTTTTCTCAACAAATCTAGTTGTCTTGGATCCAGCCTCTGGTACACATCCGCCATCACGAAAAACAATATGTCAATCGACATTTTGGTCAGAATGTGGAGCTATGAATATGGGAGAAGGTGCACTAATAAATCTTTACCAACTTAACACACTGTTTATCATCGGCACAATGTTTTTCTTCTTGAGTGAAGATACATAAATTCGATGACCTTCTCAGCTGTTCCACAAACATGTTATTTTCACAAATGATTATTTTTTCATCTATATTATGCTAATCAAGATAACGTTATCAGAACTGGTCTTATTACTTCCTTCTTTGTAAGTTGAAGGGAAATAAGAATAAGCACAGGCTAAGGCAATATTCAGATCATTTAAAAGCCGTTCAGATATTTTAAAAGTGAAGCAATTGAAAATGGCTCTCTTTGCTTCCTAGAAGTAAACAACAGAGAGGCGAAAAAACAGATGTCTCCCGTTTGAGAAAAGTTTAAGCAATGACAGGATTCCTAGAGCTCTTCACGGCCGGACAGTCCCCGCATAGAGCCCAACATCCCCGCCAGGAGTGGTCCTGATCCCAGCAATCAGCCGAAGTCGGAGGTCATTTGAATACCTTTTACCCTGTCGCGGCGCACCGTGAATCATTGTCGACACGTCGCCTTCCGTGATGTAGTGGTTACCATGCTAGTCTCTTATTCCCAAGGTCGCTGGTTCAAACCAGGCGGAGGGTGATCGATTTTTTCGGGCGTAAACTCCTTAGCATGGCTCCTAAAGTCGTTTGGTCCCGTGTGGTAGATCTATGGTACGTAAAAGAACTTTAAGTCTGGTAAAGAGGCCTCTGAGCCAAATTAAACGGTATTTCACGCCCAACATAATATAGGACGCTGAGAAGCACAGCAGTCCATTTCTATCACCAACACTTCCAACCCTGAAAGAGGATGAATTAAATGAAATGGAAACGGTATGGAGAGACCGAAAATTCAGGGGATGAAAGAAATTTACCTACCATTCGTTTGGCGATCCGGGGAACCCATGGGCACTGGAAGCGAATCCGCGACGTCCCGAATGTGTGCCAAAGATAAAACCGCCTTGGATATCCCACTTTCTAAACAATATGTTACTATAATCAATTTAAGGTACAGAATGTTTTAACATAGTGCATATATATAAAAATCACATAGAAGGTACATTGGCAACATCTTTAAGAATTCTAATTCGAACTGAATTAGGACAATCTGGATCTTTAATTGGAGGTGATCAAATGTATAACGCTATTGTAACCACTCACGCTTTCATTATAATTCTGTTTATAGTTACACCTATTACTGACTGACTATAAATAATGAAAAATAACAATTATTGAGGTACGCTGCTTAGATATTTGACAGTCTCCTCAGACTGTGTATTACCTTACACAGGAAGCACAGGAAACCCTTTTGTCAACTATTATTTTCATTTACGTGAATAAAGATTTTGTACGAATAACAATATGAAAATGAATAATATTGAGTAGACAACAGAGTGTCAGATTTTATGTACTAAGTGGTCGTAGCTAAGTAGTAATATTATTTTTACTATCTCTACACTTATATAGTGTATTAAGAATGTACTGTAATGCATCCAAAAATTCAATACCAAGATTTCACTGAAAGTACATGTTTTGGGAAACTCCAAATCCAAAAAAAACATTTTTAGAAAAAGGTCCGTGAGTGTGTCTTTGCACAGCGTAGCTCAGAAACGAAAAGATGTTTAAATGCCAAACTTGGTATTTAAGATTTGTGTCTTCCAACAATGCGACACGAAGATTTTTAAGAAAATCCCCCACCCTAAACCATCCTTTACATGGAACATTTTATGAAAATGTTTATTTTCCCAAAAAATAGTTCTAACGATTTTGATTAAAATACCTTATGTACAAGATATTTTTATGGCAAACGAAATGTATGTCTTGAACTTTCTGGGAATAGCTTCTGAAGACCTCTTTAATCTGGATGTCTTTTATATACCTGGCAAACCGTAAGAGATATACAAAAACGTGCTGCACAAAAAATGTAGATTTCATTAAAGCACACAATTTATATCATATACATTTTTTATAGGGTGAACCGTTTTCGAGATATTGCGGATTATTGGTTTCAATTTTAAGCCACTTTAACTTCTCTCAAACGTGAAGATATCTTTCTTTTCATTTCTCATTTATATACTTCTGGCAAACAAAGAGATTGGAAGTTGAATTGTTTCATATAGCGGCTTTTTAAGTACGTGACTATCACTTTAGCCTGTGCATTTTCTTATTTCCCTTCTACTTACAAGGAAGCAGTAATTCTACTTATATTTATCTTGATTAGCATGATGTAGATAACAGATTAATGTTTTGAGTAAAAAGTTTGTTTACCGAACAGCTAGAGAACATCGTGTGAATGGAACCCATTAGAGGATTTCCTTCTACTTACAAGGAAGCAAGTAATAAGAACAATTTCTGCTAATGTTTACCTCGATTATCATGATTTAGATAGAAAAATAAGTTTTTAACAACAATTTATTTAGAAAAAGTCATGTGTATGGATCACATCAGATTTTTAATATTGACACTGCAACGCTTATGATCTGCATTACGTAAAAACAGTTTTTGTAGCTTAATACTATATATAGTAAATGTAGACACCACACCTTCAACGTAATGTTTTATTCTTGCTGTACACCGTCTCACGTCAAGCTGATGATCTTGTCAACTAAAGTTACTTTCAGAAGAGTTTAAGCATATGCAGAGCGTAAGAGTGGTGAAATGAAGAAAATGGGAAAGCGGAGAAATTCTATATACCCTCGTTTTGCGTTTGACACGTACACGATGGAGATAATAAAACGGCTACTTCAGAACCGTTCGCGGTGTTTTAAAAGTTTCACCTCCCTCTACAGAAGCTGAAACTGCGATCCTCTTTAAATGCTGCCTGCATTAGCGAAATGCTGGCTGGCTTAATAGAGGATTATGGCTCTACCATGTTGCGTCTTTGAAAAGTAAAAAGGATACTTTTAACTATAGCTGCGTAACAGAAAACATTCAAGGCTTTAAGGTTATTGATTATAAGTAAAACATCTGATGTGTCCCATTCGCATAATTTTCTCCACATCTCTTTAACAAATCATTGTCAAAAAGCGTATTCTTCTATCTACTTCATCTACTTTTAAGGAATTGTTTCTGCAATTTTTATCTCGATTAGCATGAAGTAGGTAGGAGAATAAGCTTATGAACAATAATTTATTACAGAGAATTAGAGAACGTCATGTGAATGGAACACATTAGGTTTTTCTTTTCGGAATCACAACATTAAATCTAAGATTCATCACCATTAATGACATTCCAAATAAAATTTGACTTGCCACTTTGGAGTTTCTCAATGTTTTTCAACGTCTTTCTTGCAGCTGATATAAAACGTTTTGGATTCAATGCCCAATTTCGCCCGAGTATATTCATGGTCCTCAATTTTCTTCAAGCAGTGCTGCAACAGCGACAATATTTTCGTCAATAACAAGATGCAGCATTCTTCCAGAAATTAATCATTAAGAAATAATGAATTTCTTTGGAATTATAAATTGTGGTTGAGCAATCTTCGTTTTATCGGTCTTGATTATCGCAGAGAGGATGAAAGAAGGTGTCTTTCGGTAGTTCCTCACTGGCCAGTTTTAACTTGAAATAGTCCCGTTGAATTCGGCAACTTGTAGGAGCACATACCATAAGTTCACAAAACATATAAAAAAGAAATTGTATTTAATATTATAAGCTTATAGGAAGCAATGTAAAATATTTGTGAATATTTAAGGATAGAAATATGCATAAATGCAAGTTGTTGTAACTAGGTAGGTAAGGCAAGGCGAGCTAGCTTAATTCCAGGTAACAGTTCACCAATCACTACTTGCTAATGAGCACAGGGTTTAGGGAAATGAATGTAAGATAAAAAAAGAACAGACATAGAAAGAAGTGAGACAGGAATAGTGACCTGTCTTCCAAATAGCACAAGAAATTGTAGAAACAGACAAAGCAAACATAAAGTTAAAATGAGAAGGAACCAGTGGGTTTTTCCAAACGCGTCATATGCACGCTATGACGTAAAAACTTGTGAGGTGATGCTAACTAATAACCAATAAGAGATACGGTTACAGTTTATGGCGCGAAAGTTGGCGTCAACCAGGTTTAGTCTATAAGACAACGCAGATATTTTATGTGGTTACTCTTACTGTAACTCTCTTGATCGTCTGCTCACGTCACATTCTGTTGCGCGCACGTGCTTAGGTAGTGGGGGAGCGATGTGCAGATGGTTAGATTAGTCTCCTGATTAATAATTTAAGAGGTGGGATGGTATTTATTTATAAAACATTTTGTAAGGAAGCAAGCTAGCCGCCCGTTAAATCTGTGATACAATAAATTCAAGTCGTAAGAGAAAATGCACTGTTTTTAATATTAGCCTCGCCCACAAACCCCTAAGATAATTTTAATTAGAAGATTAGGAGTGGAATCTTCATTAACGACGAAGATGAGGACACTGTTGAACGAGACACCGACTTCCGGCGACAAACTCTTTTAACATACGCCTGATGCGGGGCAGTTTGGCCACCTGGCATGGCACTACAAGCGGTGGACATTAATGACACATAAAATAAAATGATAATTGGGAAATTAATTTTGGGAAGGATATATTCCAGCTCTAAGTTTAGAGTACGCCCTTCCCCGGATTTACTGGTTATTAGGACTGTAAGGAAAATATCAAAACATCAGTCAGGGAGGTCTGTTCTGGAGGGATTTGAAGTGCAGACCTCCCGATTAGAGCCTCATCGCCCTGAAATTATCTCGCTGGGTAAACAAGGGTCTGCCAACCACCTTCTAAATGAGCTATAATTGGCCCCTATACAATCGATCCTAAAGTCGATTCTTATCTTTAATATAACAGGAAAGTTACCTACCTTTAATGAAATTTGTTTTGGAGTTAGTTTCGCCTCTTGGAAAGCCGGTTGGGGGAAAATTTCTAAACCAAAGTGTACTAAATCCCTAAGCTTAAAAGTTTTAAGGCAGTCCAATACAAATTGCATGATAGATCGCACCTCCTAAACAACCGATGCGAGGAATTGCACCGAATATGGATCACTTGGTTTTCATGATTCTAAAGGAAGTAAATGCTAATAGAACTGACAACGCATGTGATTTATGCTCTATGGATACATTAACAGCTTTAAAGCTCTGAGGTCGGTTACTATTTCACACGATAAATCTTTGGTTTTGCGGTCTGGCTCTCCTGAGAATCGTTCGATTAAATGTTAACTGCTGAAAAAGCTATAACCGTCAGTGCCCAGTGAACAGAAGCTCCCTGCACCTAGGGAAATATTAAATATTTTATTATTGGTCTTCGTTGTATCCAAGAAAGAAATGCTACAGTAAAAAGTACAACAGAACTCATGAGATCAACTCACATGAACTTCTTTATTCACTGTACAGGTAGTCAGTCATTCTTACAAAAACGTATTTCATTGATAATAGCGTTATAAGGAATAATGTGGTTCCATGTATAATAATAAGAAGAAGAAGAAATAAGAGAATCTTAGAACAGGTATCCCATTTCAATTATCTAGGGTACTATATTAGATATGGGTACCTTAGGTGAAATTTCAAAAGTAAATATTAATGGACATGTGTTTTTTATATTAATAATGCAAGT
Source organism: Hymenopus coronatus (assembly GCA_030762935.1). NCBI lineage: Eukaryota > Metazoa > Arthropoda > Insecta > Mantodea > Hymenopodidae > Hymenopus > Hymenopus coronatus. The sequence continues at coordinate 60,611,797 of CM060891.1, forward strand.
AAGATAACAAATCATAAGCACGTATACACATTTTCATTGCAATATTTCTATTGGATTTTAAGTTATTGATTGCTTAATTGATTGTTTTAATAGTAAATGAAAATACTCCACACGAAAAATTTAGAAACTTACTGATATATATATGTACTTTGACTCTACGAAATATTTAAGAACAAATGTTAGGAAAAAATATATTGGTGTATTAGTTTTTTAGAAACATACTATAAACTTATGAGAAACAATGATTTTCACTGGTTTTAGTGTATTAATTAGATATTCTAATTAATAATCTTCAAATGATAACCGATAAAGCAAAATCACTCCCAATATTTTAATACAATAACTTTAGGTGTAACCTTGTAAAACTTGAATAAAATTGAACTAAAATTTTGAACGAGTAAAATGTAGAAAATACAGAAAACGAGAAAAAGTTTTGGAATTCTGTGCGACGAAACTTTTAAAAACTCGTGTAAAAATGTTTCTAATTGTCTGTGTGTGTTTTTTTTTTTGTTTTTTGTTTTTTTTGTAGTGTTTAACGCCCGCTTTAACTACTTACGGAACCGCCGGCGGTGACACTGATAATACCTGAATGAAGATGGAGCACCGGTGGAATGCGATGTCGGAGGAAACCGGAGAACCCGGAGAAAACCCGCCCCAGCGCCGCTTTGTCCACTACAACATGTGATCGCTTGGGATCGAATCCGGGCCGTCTAGGTGAGAGGCGAGTGGTCTAACCACTCGGCAACGGCGCGGCCTAGTTGTCAGTAATAGGCATCAGATATGAATTATGGAACTAGATGATCCATTCTTAATAATAGACATATAAACATAAAAAATTGACTTTTTGTAGGATTTCACTCAATTCTTACCTATCGGTACCTTTACGTATGACATTGAGAAGAAGCTTAATACATTTCAAGGTCTCTGTAAAATAACTGAAAGAACTTTGGAAAGAAAAACAAAAAAGGAAACAAAAATGAAATTTTATAAATTTATGGCTGTGTATGGTTCCGAATTATGGACAATAGCAAAAAAGTAACAGAAAACAAAAAAGTGAGATCACACATGCAGGCAACAGAGACGAAGTTCATGAGATGTGTAAGGACATGTACCAGAAGGATAAAATAAGGAATTAAACAATAAGATCAGATTTAAAAATCTGATACTTAGAAAATGGAAGGATTCTTCATGACACTTATTATGTTTTGGCTCGTTTTCACCATGTTCTAGTTGTAGATTTGCTTTATTGGAATAAAGGGTTTAGGTTATATCTATCCTCATAAAGCTCCAAATAAGTGTGTATTTGTGGGGATTTTGAAACCGTCTAATCATGCTGTGAAAATGTTTTGTAAGGAGCACATACATTATGTTGACAAAAGGATATAAAATAGATTTACCCCCAAATAATAATAATAATAATAATAGTAATAATAATAAAATGAAAGAGAAACCTAGATATACCTTGTAAGAGGTGAGTGCTAACGATAATGACAATGATGAGGAGGATGATGAGAATAATGATGATGATGATGTATTTAAGGGTGCTTGACACAGAATCATTAGTCAGGGGAAACAAAAACTAATAACGACTTCTCATTTGACAATTATATTTTTACATATGTACAATTTACATAGTAGATAAAGAGTAAATTATTCCACCCAATCCGCCTGCGGTGCCATTAGTAGTTAAAGCGGGCGTTAAACACTACCAAAAAAAAAAAAAAAAAATTCCACCCAAAAATTTGATACCGACGTTGCACCGGAAACACATGTTCTGAGGACTCTGAATCAAAAAACAAAATGTTAAGAAAAGGTCCGCATGCTTGTGACTTTGAATAAGCGTGTGTGTGTGTGTGTGTGTGTGTGTGTGTGTGTGTATGTGTGCGCGCGCGCGTCTGTGTGTGTGTCTGTGAACAGCGTAACTCAAAAATCAGTATTTAAATTCATTATCTTCTAAGGATGCAACACGAAGATTTTCAGGAAAATGTCACAGCGCCAAACTACACTTTATGTGGAAAATTTCAACATGTTTCAACTTTCTAATGACTCGCTATTATGGGTTTTATTGAATGCCGTAAATTAAAGATATTTACATGGCAAAAAAAAACGCATATCCTGATTTTCTTGGGAATAGTCCCTGAAATTCCTCTCCTTTCTGAACAACTTTTGCGTAACTGTAAGTAAATTGTAAGATACAAAAAGTTCCTACACACAATTTATGTCATATACTGTTTTTAGAGCCGATAATTTTGGAGACATTCTCTGTTATTAGTTTCAGTTTTAAAATGATTAAACCTTTCGCAAACGGGAAGTCCTCCTCCGTATCATATCTCTTTTGTTTTACAATCTCATAAAAGATTTGACTATCGCTTTTGCCTATGTATTCCCTTACTTCTCTTCTACTTACAAGGACCTAAGTAATAATACAATTTCTGATAATGTTTAACTTGATTAGATGACGTATATAAAAGAATATTCTTTTGTGAGAATAGTTTGTTTACAGAAAGATAGAGAAGTACATGTGAATGAAAAAGACACCAGATTTGTATTCTGTGTATTATAACACACATACAGTCTGTTGGATTTCTGGAATTGTAGTTAATTAATATCTGCATACTTTAAACACTATTTCATTCAATTAGTTGAAAACCAAGCTTTCAACAAAATGATCACACACGCCTTGTGAACCTCCTTTGTGGAATAAGAATGAGAGTTAGAAGACCACTCTTTAATCTTCCTTATCAAAAAGCTTAGACAGTCTTGCTCCGTGGTCGTAGGTTCATACCCGGCGGAGGGCCGTGGATTTTTTCGGTCGTAAAAAACCTTAGCATGACTTTCTTCGGAAGGGAATTAAAGCTATTAGTCCCGTGCCCTACATCTATGGCTCGGAAAAGAATCTCAAGCCTGATAAAGAGGCCTTTGAGCAAGATTAAACGCCTAATGTAGATTAGGAGGCTAAGTACCGCAGCAGTTAAAGAGCGTCCACAAATAAAATTAAATTTTAATTTTCTTAGACAGCAAGTTACTCTGGTAAATTCGCGCTTCTTCTTTAAATGGACCGATGTTTAATTCTTAGCGTTGCTCATCATACACCATACATACGGATGCAGACAATATTATCTAAAACGGATAGCCAAGTTGCGAGCATTGTCAGTTGGAAAAGAACGCATAAAGCCCTTCCGGGACTAAAATCGAACTTTGGGAAGGGGCATTCATCACCGGAGCTTGGATCCATTCACTGGCTCCAGCGCTACCATAGATAGGAAATGATGTTTGGTTCATTGTCATGGTTGTTAGCTTTCCCAAGTGGTTTCTAGAACATTACGTGAGAGGGTTGAGTTCGGCCCTAGTCGTAACTCCACCCAGCGGTCACTGCATGCTGGTGCGGAGGGGTGGTTATCGAGAAAAAAAATAGTGATGGACGACCTCACCGCATGCACATAGTCACTGCTGTGCGAAAATTTGTCCGCAATACATAACACTGCTGACCTATTGTTAGAGCCTCGGCTGGAAAAATGTTGCACGGTGTACCTGTGCAGAATTCCACGGCCCTTCTAAATACTTCACCAGTTTTTGTGTCGCGCTACGTCCTCTTTATGCGCGCGCCTTCCTCGTGCGAATTACAGCAGCAGTTGCTGCTCGTAAACCTTAACGATTACGTTCTTCCACAGAGATGTTAAATCTGTTGCATTTTCTGGTAATTATGTACATCTGTCTGTAGCTGCACATTTTCTCGGCTTAGAGCCAGGTAAATGTATGATTTAAGACCGGCATTTCAAGGTGTACATCGTCTTCATCTTCAGGATAAACTATCGAAATGGAAGTCCAGATTTCCATATTTATAGTGCCAGAATGAAGTTGAAATCTGATTGGTTTGCATCATTTTCTTGGACAGTCAACTTCTTTTTTTAATGAAAGAAGTATGAGCATTAGTCTGGTAGAAAACTTTTATGCCACGCTTTTACTTTCTTTACTTAGTATATGTATGCTACATAGGTGTATAAGGTACTGCATTCCACCCCAAAATTTAATACCCAGATTTCACTAAAAGTATATGTTTTAGAGTGTCCTGTATAACATCATTTTAGTAAAAGTGCTATATATCTGTGTGTCCGTGAATACGACGATAACTCAAAAACGAATACTCAGTCAACTATCGAACTTGATATTTAGGTTCAGCATCTTCCAATGATGTGACAAGTTTTCAAGAAAATTCCTCTACCCCAAACTATACATGGAAAGATTGTCTAAAAAAATATTTTCTCAAAATTGCTTTAAAGTTTTTGAATACCCTATACTACAGATAACATGAAAAATAATCTGATGTAATCCATTCACATGACTTTCTCTATATCTCTGCAACAATTGTTTGTTAAAAAGTTTATGCTTCTATTTACTTCATGCTAAGTTAGAAAAAATTAGCAGAAATAGTCTTATTACTTGCTTCCCTGTAAGTAGAAGCGATATAAGGGAGTAACATAGGTTAAAGTGATAGCAAAAGATGGTTGATATGTGACTGAAGTTCCTTTGTTTGTATGGACAGGAGTTGACAAATTCCTGTATGAGAAAAGTATGTTTTTTAAGGCTGAAACAAAAAACAAGAAATATCTAAAAGGACGATCAAATCCACGAGAAAAATGTATATAACATAAATTGTGTGTTTTAATGTGCTCTGCATTTTTTGTCTATTTTTTGTGGTAAGTTTTTGTCTATCTCTTACGGTTCACTAGTTACACAAAATTCCGTAAAATTCATCCAGAATAAAGTAGTCTTCAAAGGCTTTTCCCAGAAAATTCAAGATATACATATGATTTGTCAAGTGTATATCTTTAATAAATTATATTTTTATCAAAATCGTTAGTCATTTTTTAGAAAATCAAAATTTTCGAAAATGTTTCCATGTGAAAGGTAGTTGGGGTGGGGGATATTCTTGAAAATCTTCGTGTCGCATCCTTGAAAGATACTGAACTTAAATACTAAGTTTGGTATTTAACAGCCTTTTCGTTTTTGGGCTATGCTGCCCACAGTCACACACGGACATTTTTGGGTGCAATACAATACCTTCTCTATACACTATGTACATAGTTCATATAGAGAAAGTAATAACACATATTATATATTATATATATATATATATATATAATTTTCTGGAATAGTCTGAAATACTCTTAATTCTGAACCACTTTTTCATAGCAGGTGAACCCTAAGAAATAGACAGGAATTTACCACACAAAAAGTGTAACAATTAACGTCATATATTTTTCTGCAGTTAACGATTTCTCAAATATTCTCTATTATTAGTATCACTTTTAAAATACCTAACGTATCTCGTACAGGAAGTCCTCATCTGTTTCGTTATCTTTTTACTTCTACCAATGGAAAGAACCAGATTGCAATGTCAATCCCATAGTGATATCTTTTAAGGTATTTGATTATTGCTTTAGTCTAATGTATTCGCTTATTTCCCTTCTACTTAAAAGGAAGCAAATAATAAAACCAGTTTTGCTAGTGTTTATCTTGATCAAAGTAATAAATAAGAAGTCTTCTGAAAACAGAGAAGTCCATGTGAATGGTACACATCAAATGTTTTGTGTTGCGCTACGTTCTTTGTACGAGTTGCAGCTCGTAAACCTTAATGAATATACAGGGTTACTACAAAAGAAATAGACAACTTCAACTGCCTGTAAAACAAAAACTATTAGAGATAGCAACCTAATTATTTTGGAGGTATGTTGAGAAACTCTCAAAGTTTCGTTTGTTACTATTGGTAACACTGTAGTGTTTTGTTTGTTGTTGCAGAAGCTGAAATGGCGGAAAATCCTGTGGAAAAGGCATATTGCGTATTGGAATTTGCTAGAACGTAATTAGCAACTGTTGTCCAACGACATTTTAGAACACGTTACCACAAAACGCCACCGACTAGACAGTCAATCTACGACTGGTATAGAAAATTCGAGACAACGGGATGTTTGTGCAAAGGGAAGAACTCGGGAAGACCAAGAGTTTCGGAAGAAAACGTTGAACGTGTTCGTTCTGCCTACATAAGAAGCCCACAGAAATCGACGTCTAGGGCAAGCATGCAATTACAAATTCTACAGCAAACTGTATGGAAAATCTTGCGGAAGCGACTGCAGTTTCTGAGTGAAGAAGATAAGGTCATACGGCGTAATTTTGCATCGACATATTGCGACATGATGAAGACGATGCTGGTTTTTGTGGGCACATCATTTCATTTTTGTGGTAACGTGTTCTAAAATGTCGTTGGACAACAGTTGCTGATTGCGTTCTAGCAAATTCCAACACGTAACATGCTTTTTCCACAGGATTTTCCGCCATTTCAGCTTCTGCAACAACAAACAAAACACTACAGCGTTACCAATAGTAACAAACAAAACTTTGAGAGCTTCTCAACATACCTCCAAAATAATTAGGTTGCTATCTCTAATAGTTTTTGTTTTACAGGCAGTTGAAGTTGTCTATTTTTTTTGTAGTAACCCTATATTCTTTCACAGGGATGTTAAATATGTTGAATTTGCTGTTTATTACGTGCATCTGACTATAGCTCTACATTTTCTCGGCTTAGGCCAGGTAAATTAATGGCTTCAAAGGTACTCATCGGCTTCAACTTCAGGATAAACTGATAGAAAATGCAATCGGATCTCCATATATAGGTATAGTGCCGGAATGAAGCTGAAATTTTGATTGGTTCGCATGATGTTCTTGGTATTGAAAAACTTCGATTTATACTGATATAGGTATGCACATATCACGTTTTTATTTTCTCTACTTCATACAGAGTACATAGGCATAGAAGTGACTGCATTTCACCCAAAAATTCGATACCTTAATTTCATGACAATACATGTTTATAAAGTCCCATGTGTGTGTGTGTATATATATATATATATATATATATATAATTTAGAAAAGATTCTTTGTTTATGTGTGTGTGTATTCGTGTATTCTTGAACACGAAAATTCAAAAATGAAAAGTCGGTTTCAATACTAAAGTTGACATTTAAGTTCATAATCTTTCAAGGATGGGACACGACTATTTTAAAGAAAGTTCCTCCATCCCAAACTACGCTTTACATTAAAAAATTCTAAAAAAATTTATTTTCTCAAAAATGGCTCTAGCCATGTTGTTTAAAATGCCGTAGATATATTACCGATAATTGCATAACAAATAAAACATATGTGCACAAAGAATTGACTTATATTACATATTTTAACGAGATCTATATTTGTTGTGTACTAAGAATGTGTCTATCTGTTATGGTCTACCGGTTATGCAAAAATTATCCAAAATGAAGAGGACTTCAGAGACTATTTCCAGAAAATTCGAGAGACACATTTTGATATCATTAGAGATATTTTTGAAGAAATCAAAATGTTCGTTTTTGAGTTATGGTGGTCATTGACTCATAAATATGGCCCTTTTCTGTATCAGGTGCCCTTAAAACATGTATTTCATGTGAAAAATCGGTCTAGAATGTTTTGATTGAATGCAATATCTACCTTATTTATACGCATGGTGTACATGCGTGGTAGAGAAATTAATAAAAGAGCAACAACACAATAACACAAGTATAACAATATGTTTATGTAAAGTACCTTTTATCAGAGGCGGCGCCATGGTCGAGTGGGTTAGACGGCACACCTCTCATCTAGGCGGCCTGGGTTCGATCCGCAAATGGGATTTGTGGTGGACGAATCGGCGTCTGGGCGAGTATTCTCCGGATCCTCCGGTTTCCCCCGCCACTCATTTCACCTATTGCTCTTTTATCACCTTCCCAATCATTCATTTCGCTTGCATTTCGTATTATCCACTTCCTCACGCTCATGCCTGGCTACCACTCGTTCTAGGTCCTCCATTCTGTGGTTTCGTGCCGTTGGCTCCCCGATAAGCTTCTGACCTTAGGCATTCGATTGTAAGTCCAAGGGAGGTGTCAGTCCTAGAAATATGGGGAGGGTAAACCGAATACAAAACCTTTTATTCAATTTTACAATGTTTATGTATAATTTCTTTGGTATCTGGTAACCTTAGCTGATCCTAAGTTAATACATTTCCAAAAATTGTTGCAAATTTACATTTAAATAAGAAGAAAAATAGTTGTTTTCCTGTCTTTTAATTCAATAATCGTTTTAAAGTGTCCTAAACAGGAAAAGCCCTTCCTCTCACTTTATTAAAGCGCACAGTAAAAGCAAGGGATGCACTAATGGCACTCTGTGTAGTGAATTTCCTCTCTTAACCCTTTCTGTAGCGCTTTACCACTTAAGAATGCCGGTTTTATAAAGGTTGACATTTTTATACATTTAACTACTCGGCAAAATTTAAACCGAATTACGAATGTAAATGAAGGCCCAACGTGGCAAAACGCTTTCTGAACGTTAATGGTTGCCAGCACGTTACAAAAAGGTTGCATTTAAAATTTTAGTGCATCATGACAGAAAAAGGAAAAAGACACACACATTATTTCGTGACGTACGAGAGCATGGCATAAAGCTCTCCTAGAATGTATTAAGTTTTTCTTTGAACCGTGTTATTTTCTAATGCTGTTAACATCTCAGGGTTTCTAATTCATTTAAACAGCCTGATGTGTTGTATTATATGACCTTTATCCTTCTACAAACAAACATTCTGTTTAATGCTAATCGACATGAACATTATCAGACATATTCTTACCACTTGGCTCCTTATGAGTAGAAGTAAAATAAGGGAATACACTATCCTCCGTCCAGCCTTACTTCATTGGCAATTTAAACAAAAGCAACAGGTTGCAATGGTTGCTGAACGTTTACTGATTTTCTCAATCATGAAATAGTTTTTCTTAAATAGCCTAGTGAGTACAGAAATATCGTATTACACTATGCAATGTAATCTAAATAATATAGTATGAATGATTAAGCAACAAAAGTTAATGATCATTTGATCATTATTTCTTTAAGTATCAATGCGCATCCATTATGCAGTTCGTTTCTAACAGTTGCTACTAGTCAGCAAGTAATGGTGAAAACATATAATACTAGTGTAGTGAAACATAAGTAAGTAAAGAAGTATTCCTTGTCTATATATACAATTTGTGAAAAATACCTTCTCTTTTCAATAACCAATGTTCTTAGCTTACTGGTGTTTCCGAAAGCAACATAAAGTGTGCAAAACTTTTAAATTAGCCGAGTTTGAAAGTATTCCATTTTTTTTTCTTTAAGAAACATATTTTACAATAAATAGGCAAATTTTGGTAACGAAGTGCTCTAGCAAGGTTTGCTAAGGAAGCGTAGCTTTTCAGCGAATGCAAAATTTTATTAGAAATTATGAACACTATTTGTGTATGGTCATCTACTCAGCAATGTGGTAGTGCGGCTGCTTGTCAAGCGTGAGATCTGGGTTCGATTCCCGATACCGACGTGGGGAATTTTCTCCCGCTGGGACACCTGGTCCGGGGTGCACTCAGCCTTGTGAAGCAGCGCTCCAGATCGAGAAGACCTCATCAACCAGACGGGAGGACTCAGAGTAGTTAATATCCCAGATTAAGCAATGGATTAACGTTAATCCTGCCGCTAGGGGCGCTAGTGTCGCTGTTAATCCGCGGATTAAGGCGGATTAAGAGCGCTGTTGGGAGGTTTGAGAACTAGCACCAAGAGCGGAAGGATTATCGCTAAATCCAATGGCTTAATCTGGGATGTGAGTGTGGGTAATCCGAAAGTGGATTAACGTGTGGAAGTGATGATGACGGGAGCTGGGGATGAAAAGAGGGAATGGTGTGAAATGCAGAAGTAAAAATGGCATGCGGAAGTGACGTGTAGTGATTTGATTGGAGAAAATAAGGTGCGATGTGAATGGTGGATGGGTAGGAAAGAATGGCGGGGATTGGTGGAAATAAAACGCTTGGTGATAGGTTGGCGTGAATAGGAGAAGATAAAGGTATAAAAGGGGAGGTGGTGGATGGAAAATGGAGATTGAAAGGATGATTGTAATAGCGTTGATGGTGGTGGCAGTTGCCGGCGCGGAGAGGAGCTGCGTTAGTTTTGGGAGGTGTGGGTTCGAGTTGAATGGCGAGACGGGACATTTGGAAAATGTGACAAGATGTGATAAGGATTATGAATTGTTGCCTAACTGTACATGCGTATACCGGAAAGGCAGTGGGTGTAGGTTTGGTTCTGACTTTATTAACCTAGGTACACTTAAAAATGTGTATAATTGTTTAAAACCGATAACGAGATGTCAGAGGGGGCGGAGATGTTCAGGGATGATGTACGGGAAAGTGAAGTTTGGACAGCTTGAATGTCCAGAGGGGTATGTTGGAACAGGAAGATGCGGGTGTGAAAAGGGAGAAGGTAAGGATGAAGCCGGGTGTGAATTTTATAAAACACCGGTGAGAATGTATGCTAGCGACAACAGTTCGATTCTTGTTGAGATGGTAGATTGTAGTTTGTTGATGGAAACGATAGATTTGCCGGAAGGGTTGGAATTGGATTGGAAATTGACTCCGGAGGAAAGCGAACTTGTGATGGCGTATAGTGTGGTAAATGAGATGAATTCCTACTTTTCTGAAAATTTTGTGTATATGTTTGGGAAATGTGGCGATGGTGAGTGGCAGCTGAACTTAGGTGGTGGGAGGAAAGTAAGTGGAAGGGTGAAGAGGGCGTCTAGGTGGTCTGCGGAGGGGAGCTTGAAGGTAAATTCGGAATGTAATGGGAATGGTGGGGATGTAGGAAGGGTGTCGGTGAATAGTATAAGAAAAGCGGCATCACAGAGGTGCAAAAAGGAAATAAATGCGATGAAACAAAAAATAAAAAAGGAATGCGAAAATAAATTGAAGGAAGTAAAGAAGGAGAATGAGGGGGTGAATAAGGAGAAACAAGAGTGTGAAGAGAGGGTAAGACAAATGCGAGGGATGATGGAAAGAATGAGAAAAGAACTGGAGGAGAAACATGAGAATGTGACGAGGCAACAGACATTGGTAAACAGAATAAAAGGAAATGTAGCTAAACTTTTTGAGGAATTTGAGGGGCTAAAGCATATGATTGGGAAATTGGAAAACGCGTGCACTGGCGGGGTGGAGAATTTTCCCAATTATGAAACATCTTACGACGAAGAGGAGGAAGGTGAGGAAGATGGAGGAGGCGGTGAGGAAGAGGGGAACGAAGAACAAGAGATGGAATACGATGATAATTGATGAGGAAGCTGAAATGGAATACATTCAATATTTGCAGCATATTTACATATTTCGTTTTACACTGTACTTGTTGATATGTTAGTTTTTGTGACAGCTATGAGAAATACCTGGATCGGGATAGGAACCCTAGCTAGGAGAGACACGATATCGGGTAAATTGAATACACAAGAAATGTAGTGGTTAAAATGAATATATTATGAGTACGCAGTCGTAAAAACAGTGCTTATTATTTTTTTTTTTTGTTGGCTACAATACAATTAAAGTAACATATCTGAGAAATGGATGACAAAGAAATGAATACGGGTAAAACATTGTTTAAAAATGAGCATGGTGGAAGGAATATTTACAAAAATTGCAAAACATAAAATGGCATGTGCAAAGGAGATCAAAGTTACATATTAAAAAAAAAAAAGTGTATGCAAAATGCTTACAGGCAGAATGTAAATACCATGGTACATACCTCAATGAAAATATATAGTGAAAAAACACATGACACAAAATTACATTATTACGCACACCGTGGGCATTCATAAAGGGAAACATACTGTTTGCTTATATGATTGTAAGGCAAACTTTTATTGTGAAAGATACATGCGCGCAGCGCTAAACACTTTAAACACCTCGCATTATATACATCAGATTCTTGGTTGGTAGACAACCATACCGTGAAATGTTTAGTAATACACATTACCCGATGCTGCTCTGAGTACTTGCAATACCCGCACTTTACACAAGTGAAACCAGGCATTGTGGTGATACAGTTTATTTGATTTATGCCAAGTAATGTCTTAACACTCGAGGTTTACACTTACAAGTGAAAGTATGTAAATGAGCATATGGTGTACTATAATTAAGTATCACGCACATGCGGTACGCCTGGCAAAATAAACAAGCAGGTTGGTAGACCGTATTAGGTGTACCTATGATGTCTAGGAATTGAGAATCGTGACCACGGTGAATAAAATAATTTAACAGGTCGTCATTGGTAACAAAAGGCAATCTGCTAATAATGTATTCCTTAGGATCTCTTTGCTCGCTAATTTTTAAAAACGGACAACAACAGGCCATTAGAGGAATCAAAACTAAAACTAAACAAAAAAAAATTACATTTTTTAAACACTTTTTTTTTATGACACACAAAATTGAAACACAAAAGAAAATTATAACGCACTGTTTTTATTTCACTACATACACACAGTTCTATCGCACTTAGGAAAGAAGGCGCCTCTTCTTTATATGTGCGTAGTGCACTCTCGGTGGCGATGGAGACAAAGGCACAAGGGGCCGTATTGGCTGTGCACTTACCTTACGCTTTAGCGCAAGGCGCTTTCTGACGTCTGCTGTGATGGGCAGCGGCAGTGGAACGGCAAGCCGACTCACGTCGTCTTCGTCGTCGTGGGACGGCACATCGATCCCCAGAAATTGGATGTCGAAGCCGTCGTCGCCTTTGGAGGTGGCGTCCAGACACCAGTCAGTGCTACGGCGGGATGAGAACCCGGGCGTGCATGCCGAGTTAAATGCTGGTAATAAGTTTTTTTTGGATGCCGGGAATGTGCCCGACAACAAAGGCACTAGAGCATGGAGGGGGGACAATGGGGGAGGGGAAGGGGATCTAGGACAGAAAGTCGTTTGGGTGAGGGGGTGACAGGATATGTCGCTGAAGGAAACCGGTGTAGAGGTTCGAATGTTGGCAAAGGAGGGAGGGAAAGAAACAGTGGAGGAAGATGGTGATAGTATGTAGGAGGAGGAAGGGAAATCAGAAGAGGTGTCGGCGGGGGCGTCGCTGTCTGACGAAATCTCAATCACCGAAGGCGACGGCGGCTGGGGCGACGGCGGCTGGGGCGTCAGCGGCTGAGGCGACGGCGGCTGGGGCGACGGCGGCTGGGGCGTCAGCGGCTGAGGCGACAGCGGCTGGGGCGACGGCGGCTGGGGCGTCAGCGGCTGGGGCGACGACGGCGGAGACGGCGTGGCGTCTGAATTCTCGCTCTCGGATACTATGACGACGCTGGGCTGATCAGTATACGAAGCCGGAGTGTCGAACACCGTAGGCGCTGGCGACACCTGGGTGCCGCGAGGAGTCGCAGCAGGAGCGTCGATCACCTGGGAGGCGTCTGATTTCTCTGAGATGGTGCCGCCTGGAGTCGAAGCAGGACTGCTTACGGGAGAAAACAGCTGCTCAGCCGTCAGCTCGGTAATACGAGCCACGTCAGATGAGTTTACACTGACGTGCAGCGACGATGATGGTGACTGGTGCGGTACCTCAATTTCAGCACCATCTATGTCGTCTGGTTCAGCGTAATGCACTGATGTTGTTGTGGTGGTGACTAATGATTGCTCCTGTGTGATCACTTGTCTGTACAGACGCCTAGTGTTCGGAGAACGAAAAAAAAAAACTTCGCTGGACAGCAGGACCTTGGAGATATGCTGAGTCTGCATAGTAGTAGCACGTTGTACAGTAGCACGTTCGCAAGCGAGCGAGAGACTGGAAGTAAACGCAGGAAGGCAGAGCTCCCATATTTAAAAGGACATTGGAACGTGCGTCACACAATATGGCCGACGCGATAACAAGTTGTTAAAGAGCGTGTGAACTTTAAAAAATGCTGTGAGAACGGAAGCTCATTAGCACGAAAAACTTTAAATGTGGTTTTGTGGTGAATGGTAGGAAAATTTGGGTTTTATCGAAAGCGGATGTTGCGGTGGTTCGACGGTGGGACCGGAATTACTCCGGAAAAAACACCCGATTAAAATTCTGGAAATTGTGGCGAGATAAGCCACCGGGTGATTTAATGAGCTCTTTAACTGAACGCGCAGACGGAAGTTGCGGCGATGATAAGGGTCCTTTAAATACACGTGTCGATAAGGCGCTCGCAACAGTGAGAAAGTGCTTTAAAGATTTAAAAGAATATCGATTTTAGGTTTTCGAGGGATTTATGCGTAATTGTGTGTGATAAGTTACGATTGTAATAGAAACAGGAAAGGTATTGGTTGTGTGCGCGGTAATAGGTAGTTGTGTATATTAAAAATAATATAAAACTGAGATACTTTTGACTTGCGGAGTGTTTACATATAATTTAAAAGAAGCAGGTAAAGAAAAAAATGGCCAGGACCAGAGTGTGGTTTCGTACAATGGAGCACGAATGGACGGACAGCGAGGAAGTCGAAATTAAGCAGCCGAGGTTCGAAATTATTTCGCATAGGGAGCGAAGCATGAAAAGGCTTTTCTCTGGCTATACAGAGACCGAAATTGTTGTGAACTCGGGACACAAAGATGCAAATTCTGTGCAGTGGGTGACAGACCTCTTTAACGACATTGTAAAGTTTGCTAAAGAGACCCTGCTGGATAACGAACCCGGTTTCTTAGGAATATCGATATCGAACGATAGCGAACCATCCAAACCGTTCAATATGAGTGTGAGACGCATCGATCAAGTGAATGCCGATGTTGTTATTAAATCCATTGAAAAGGTCATGCAGAGCAATAAACAATTTCTGCTAGCAGGACCTCTAAACATTACATTTGTTTGGACAAAGCAGGTGTCGGGATCGTGCTATAAACCGTGCAATGCCTGTAGCGGTAATAAGGGGATAATAGAAATAATTAACAAAGACCAGTTGTGCTTGCCGAGAGCCATTGTTGTTAGCAAAGCGAAAGCCGACAATGACGTCAATTATCAAACCATGAGACGCAGTGAGTTCTTGCAAAAGCAGAGGGCCATTGCCCTTTGCGAAAAAGTGGGAAAATTAAATGGCGCATTTACTATAGATGACGTCAGACATTTCGACGCTGAGTTAAAGGACTATAAGGTGACTGTTTTCGGAGATCATTCGGGCAAGAACGTGCTATATGCGTCTGCAAAGAATGTAAACAAACATATTGACGTCATTTATCACGAGGGGCATTTTAACGCCGTAGTAAACCTACACATGTGTTTTAAGTGTAAGTGGTATTGTCGCCAATGTAATTACCCTTCGGCAAACAAAAAAGAATTTCACAGGTGCGAGGAAAAGTGTACCAAGTGTCACCAGCAGTGCGAAAAGAGCTATTTAGCTTACATACACTGTGCCGCGTGTAACCGAGATTTTAAGGGTCCTACATGTTTTCAAAATCACATTAAAAAAGGGGCTTTCTACCCAAAGGCACTTTCCGTGTGTGATGTAGAGAAGGTGTGTACGACCTGCCAAAAGATGGTTAATCTCAGGCATAGAAAGATACCTCATCAGTGTGGGGAGAAGTATTGCAGCAACTGTAAGACGCACGTGAGCGACGGGCACTTGTGTTTCATACAGCCGTACGTTTCTCCCAACAAAAGAAACAGGTTCGTGTTCATGTTCATCGACTTTGAATGTACACAGGACAGTGCTTATGTCGGCAAACCATTAACGTACGAGCATGTACCAAACCTGTGCGTGCTATACCAAGGCTGTCCGTTATGCATAGACGAGACCACTAAAATGGCGTATTGTACAGAGTGTGGCATTAAAGAGTGGGTCTTTATGCACGATCCGGTAAAACAATTGTTTTGTCACATTACCCAGGAGAGGTTCGAAGCCTGGGACGTGATCGTGGTGGCCCATAACCTCAGAAGCTACGACGGGCAATTTTTATTAAAGTACATGGTACAGAATTTGAACTGGACGCCTGAGCTTATAATGAACGGGAACAAAATATACCGCATGCGCCACGGTGACGTCACGTTCATTGATTCGCTCAACTTTATACCCATGCCACTGGCTCGCTTTTCAAAGACCTTCGCATTGAAAGATAGCAAGGGCTACTTTCCATACTTATTTAACACCAAGGAAAACCAGAACTACGTGGGTTCGATTCCCGATAAAAGATATTACTGTCCACGGGGTATGTCGGTGGAGGGGCGAAGAGCCTTCGAGCTGTGGCACGACGAAAAGGTGGTCTCCAACTACGTCTTCGACATGAAGGCGGAAATGGTGATGTATTGTAAAATGGACGTGCTTTTGTTAAGCCAGGGAGTAGCAAAATTTAGAAGGCAGTTTTTGGACGAGAACGGCATTGACCCGTTCAGAGAATGCGTCACCATTGCGCAAGCTTGCATGTGCGTGTATAGAAATCGCTTCATGCCGCCGAAAAAGCTAGGGCTCTTGCCCGTCGGAGGATACCGCCTAGCCGACAGGCAGTCTCGCATAGCGTGCATATGGCTTACTTGGTTAGAATTACAAAATAACTTTGTTATACTGCACGCTATGAGAGGCCGCGAGGTTAAAATTTTAGGCCACAAAGTGGACGGGTACAGAGAAGAAGGACCTGCAAAGTACGTGTACTTCTTCCACGGTTGTTTTTACCACGGGTGCAGGCGTTGTTTTCACAACCGCCATGCCCCGGTGTACAGCACGGGAAAAGAAACCATGGCCTCCAGGTTCGAAAGCACCGAAAAGCTCACCCGGCAGATCAGGGAGGCCGGCTATACGGTGGTGGAAATGTGGGGTTGCGAGTTCGACGCCTTGATGAAGGCGAACGAAGACCTAGTGCGCCATGCGAAGAACTTCCCGGTACCCGAACCCCTAAACCCCAGAGACGCCTTCTACGGAGGCCGCACAAACTGTACAAAGACGTACTGCGAGGCGGTCGGGGACCGGAAGATTTTGTATTATGACGTGTGTAGCCTGTACCCGTTCGTGAACAAGACAAAGCCGTACCCCGTGGGTCACCCCAAGATCCACGTAGATCGCTTTCCTCGCCTAGAAGACGTGCGAGGAGGCCTTGTAAAGTGCCGAGTTCTACCCCCGCAAACTCTGTACCACCCGGTGCTGCCGGCGCGCATCTGCGGCAAGCTGATGTTCCCGCTATGCCGGGCATGTGCAGAGACGGAGAACCAGGGCGAATGCCGGCACGGGGACGACGAGAGGGCCTTGTCGGGCACCTGGGTTGTCGACGAGATGAAGGTAGCCTTGGAGGAGGGGTACCGGCTCCTCCAGGTCTACGAAATTTGGGAGTACGCCGTGGCACAGTACGACCCGCGCACCGGGTCCAAGGGGCTGTTCGAGGACTACGTCAATCAGTTCCTCAAGATCAAGACCGAAGCCTCCGGCTGGCCCTCGGGTTGCGACACGACAGAAGCCAAGCAGGAGTACGTGAAGCAGTTCTTCGAACACGAAGGCGTCGTTCTCGATCCCGAGGTCATCGCGTCCAACCCCGGCAGGCGGGAATTGGCCAAGCTGATGATGAACTCGTTCTGGGGTAAACTAGGTCAGAAAAGTAACATGTCCACGTGCGAGCTAGTGGGCCGGTACGACCGCCTTCTGGACCTGCTCAATGACCCGGGCATCGAAGTGCAGACCTACGTACCCGTGTCGAGTGAGGTCACTTACGTGGTGTGGAAGTACTGCGAGCAGAGTCCGAGAGTGAACTCCGCCTCCAACGCCGTGCTTGCAGCTTACACCACGGCGCATGCGCGTCTGGTGTTATACTCGTACCTGAAGCGCCTCGGAGAGCGGGTGTGCTACTTCGACACCGACTCCGTCGTCACCACCGCGTTACCGGGGGAGTGGACCCCCTCCGCGGGACGCCTCCTGGGGGACATGACGGACGAGCTGGAGAAGTACGGTCGAGGTGCGTACATGACCCGTTTCGCCTCCACGGGCCCGAAGAGCTATTGCATGGAGATCAAGTGCCCGGAGACGGACAAGACCGTCTCGGTATGTAAGGTGAAGGGCATTACACTCCATTGGGGCAATCTACAGCACGTGAACGCCGATGTGATGCGCGACATGGTGCTGACGGATCGAAGCAAGACGGTGACTCTGGAGGGGACTCAGATTTCTAGAAAACCGTTTTGGACGGTGGTCACCGAACCGAGCACGAAGACCTTCAGAATGGTCGTCAACAAGCGCGTTTACACCGAGGATTTTGACTCGCATCCCTACGGGTACAAGAGAAAAACATAAATGAAACGCCAAGCGCAGGCGAAGCTCATTTCGAACCAGGGACCCCTGGGGACGCGATGCCCAGATCTCGGCACCTTAGGCGATTCAATTTTCCCAGCACGATGCTCGTGGCAGGGCCTTCGCGCTGCGGAAAGTCCACCTTTGTGAAAAACCTGATTCGCCACGCCGACGACATGTTCGACGAGCGCCCCAAAAAGGTGCTGTGGTGCCACCCTCCGGAGTATTCGCCCAGACTCGAAGCCTTGCCCCTGCGGTGTGAGACTCACGCGGGGATCCCCGAACTTGCCTCGGTGGGCGAGAAGTATCTCGTCATTTTGGACGATCTCATGGTCGAGGGTGGCGGGAAGGACGTGTCTAATTTTTTCACCAGAGACTCCCACCACAAGCGCTTCGGCATCGTGTACATTCTGCAAAACGTGTTTCCTCAGGGGCAGAAATATCGCAACATCTCTCTCAATGCAAACTACATCGTGGTGTTCAAAAACAACCGCGACAAGATGCAGATCGAAAGGCTGTGTCAGCAAATCGAACCCAGGAACTCAAAGTTTCTCTTGGAGGCTTTCGAAAAGGCCACCGAACACCCGCATGGGTATCTGGTGCTGGATTGCACTCAATATACGCCTAACCGATACAGGTATCGAACCGGCGTGCTGCCGGACGAGAAGCTCTCGTATTTCGTACCCAACTGAGGGCGATGATTATTTGCTTTGTTTGAGCCGAGATTTGCACCTACCAAAAAGAAGAAGTCCCGGGTTCGATGCACACTTTACATTGTATCGAGGGTTTTTTTACGCCACTGGAACCGCTGATGTTAAATAACGCTCCATTTTCGGTGCGGTCGTCATTACCGTGCCAACATGGCTAGGGGCAGGTTAAGCCTTGCAAAATTAAGCAGTGCCCGCATAGCGAGGCAGCACGCGAATTTGACAGCTCTGGCCAAGGCAAAGGCCCCTTTGCGGAAAAAGTTGATAAAAAATGCCGATGGCGATCTCGTTAAGGCCATTTGCGAATGTATGCTCAATGTGTGCAGAGGTCACGTGCAGCTACCGAAAAAGTGCTTGAGTCGCTTAAAGAGGCACAAAGGGTCTTGGAGGAAACTCGTCGACAAGCGAGTCCCCCTGAAGAAAAAGAAGCAAATCTTGGTACAAAAGGGAGGCTTTCTGCCGGCATTTCTACTACCCGTGTTAGCCACGTTGGGTAGTGCCCTGGTGTCAAAATTGACAGGATGAAGTACGGCAAGCAGATCCTCGTTGCCCCCGAACCAAAGACCGTGCAGAAGCTTCACGTCATCGACCACACTATTTCCAGGCTGGCTAAAGAAATCGAGAAGGTACAGCGATCAAAACTCTCGCCTGACGAAAAGTGGCGCCTCGTAAAATATAAATTGGGCCACTATCTCGATCTCGTGACACAAGTCAGACGACCCTACCTTAGCCATAACAAAGACGATGATGATGATGTTGATGATGACGCTTACGAAGACGTTAATGAGACGGTGAAGCTGGAGGTCGAACCCAGATCCGTAAAAATCAACCCCTTTTCGCCTCGCAAAGAAAAAAAGAAATCGCCTGCCGCGAGATATCATTTTCGCAGACGCCTCTGGCAACCCCTGTACAAGTAAAGCATGAAGGAATGGAAGGCACTAAGACGGTACTACGAAAAGCCGGAGCACTATGCCGGTTTGGGCACGGTGAAGGCCCTGCAAAAGGCCACGGGAGCATCAAAGGCGAACATCGAGTCCTTCCTTCAAACCCAGGACAGCTACACCTTGCACAAACCGGCGAGAAAGAGGTACCCCACCAAATACTATCACGTGACCAATATGGACGATCTTTGGGAAGCCGATCTTAACGTCATGAACAGCGTGAAAGAGCACAACAAACCTTACGTCTACATTCTCACCGTTATAGACGTGTTTTCAAAATACGGTTGGGCTGTTGCTCTAAAATCGAAGCTGGGTACCGAGGTTGCGCAAGCTTTTCGCTCCATATTCTCCGAGCGCGTCCCCAAGGTCCTGCAAACGGACAAGGGAACGGAGTTTACCAACAAAACATTTCGCGCTTTTCTAAAGAAGCACGATGTGCAACATTACACCACGAAAAATAACGTGAAAGCCAGCGTTGTAGAACGCTTTAATCGCACCTTAAAAACGAAGATGTGGAAATATTTCACGCTTAAAAACAGCTATAGATACGTGGAAGTTCTTCCAGCTCTCATGCAGTCGTACAATAGTTCGTATCACAGGTCGATAAAGATGGCGCCAAGGGACGTGAACGAGACTAACATTTTACAGGTTTACCACAATCTGTACGGAAACAGGCCCGAGCCACGAACGAGGGCGCCCCGATATTCCGTTGGCGATCACGTGCGCATCTCCAAAGAAAAAATGAAATTCGATAAGGGGTACGAACAGAACTGGACCGACGAAATATTTAAGATAGCCGAGGTCGTGCGCGGAAAGCCCGTGGTATATAAGTTGCAGGATCTGACCGGGGAATCCATTGACGGCATATTTTACACAGAGGAGTTACAAAAGGTCGCTCTTCCGGAGACTTTCAAAATCGAACGCATAGTGCAAAGCAAGGGTAGGGGACGCAACAAACAGCTGCTGGTCAAGTGGAAGGGGTATCCTCCCAAGTTTAACTCGTGGGTCCTGGCTTCGACGATCGATTCGGTATGATTAAGACGAAGCCGTTCTCCATCACCCTAGTGAGCAATGCTTCCATGGATCACTTCACCGATAACACCACGGCGAGATTTTCAAACATCTTGCCCGAGAGAATAGTTCTGCAGGGAGAATGGGAAGTGGCCCTGCAAAAGGTTAGGTATCCGGTAAAATTTTATAACGTTTCCCGAGACGATGCCCACATCGTGGGCACCAAGTACACCATGACGCGCCTGCCTACGCATTCCAAATTCAGTTTAGAAATGCCTCAAGGCATCGTGCACAATCCAAAAGACCTTGTCAATCTCGTCAACGCACTCATTCTGCAACACCTACAGGTGGAAAACTTTTTCCTCTTCGACGAGCGCAAAATCACGGTAAGCGTGAATGCGGCCGTCACGCATCCCGAGCGATTACCCGACACTCCATTTTCTGGGTATATAGAAAACGTCGTGCGCACTGCTAAACCGTACATCATAACACAATCCGCCGTTTTGAACGACGCCCCCCACTACAAGCCAAAGCCAAAACCGAAACCAAAGCCGAAACCTACGGGGCAGCAAAAACCCGTCCAGGGGGCGTCTCGCCCGACAAAACCTACCATCGCGACACCTTCAGGTACAAAACCCGAAGGTGCATCATCGTCCGATGCGTCTTTGGACCCAAAGCCCGACGGCGCATCAACTTCCAATCAGGGAGGCGAGGGTTCGCAGCCAGACAAAGGTGAATCCGAAGAGGAGGATGCGAACCCTGGCAGTGCCGATCCGGAGAACAACCCATCCGACCCCCTTCATCGCATTCACAGTTTGCTCTTAACACCCGCTATGGCCAAGATGCTTGGCTTCGAACCCTTTACCAACGTGATCCTTCAGAAAGGCCCTAAACACCCTGTAGACCCCTATATGGGGTTTCCTTACGAAATGTTCATCTATTGCAATCCAGTGGCCCCGCAAGTGGTGGGCGACACCTTTGTTCAGGTGATAGAGAGCGTGGCGGTGGAATACGAAAGGAGCAACAACACTTACATGAGCGACGAAAAGACCTTCTACCCCCAAAATTGGGTGCCCTTGACACAGCAGGACTTCAAAACGGTAAACATAGATTTAAGGAACGGTTATGGCGATCTGCTGCCATTTGCTGACGGATTTTCTTCTACTATAGTTCTCGCCTTCCGACCCAAACCGCAATAATGGATGTGCACGACGTCACGCAGTACTACCTCAATCAGGCAGGAGGCGCATACGACGATCGCGACTTCGTCGTTTACAGGGGCAGCCGCTACCAAAAAGGGAGCGGACTATTTTCTGCCCTTGGAGGCCTCTTTAGAAGGGTGCTGCCATTTTTGAAAAGCGGAGCGAAAGCGGTAGGAAAAGAGGCACTCAAGGTGGGTGCGCACGTGCTCTCCGATGTGACCACCGCGGGAAAATCGCCCAAGGAAGCCTTCAAATACAGGCTCAGGGAGGCCGGATCCAATTTAAAACGAAAGGCCAACGAAAAGCTCGACGCGATGCTCGGTTCCGGCATCAAGAGAATAAAACGCACCAAACCCAAAAAGAACAAACAGTCCAAGCTGAAACGTCCTAGGCGCAAGGTACAAGACGTCTTCTCGTAATGGCAGACACAACCGTGCACATGAGTTCCGAACTCGACCTCTTTAAAGAGGTGCCCGTTCAGATGAACATCGAGGAGTCCAGGTTCCTATATCTAAACCCTCAAAATACCCTCATGAAAAATGCCCCCATCACCTTTCATTATTCCGGAAATGCGGACGATTACCTAGATTTGACCTACGTGGTGCTCGAACTCATGGTCCGCATCGTCGATGACAAGGGAGCCGTTCTAAAGGATGATCTTACAGCCACTTTGGTGAACAATGCCTTAAATTCCCTGTTTCAGCAGGTAGAGGTCTCCCTCAATAACGTCATCGTATCCATGCCGCAAGCTGGGTACCCCTACAGAACCTACATCGAGACGCTTTTAAATTACTCCGAAGATGCCATGAACACTAAACTACAATCCTCCCTCTGGAGAAAGGACACGGCCGGCATCATGGAAGTTTTTGTGGCCAACGCGGGGTTTCAGTGGCGTCAGGGGTTTACCAAAGCTAGCAACGTGGTTCAACTCATCGCCCCTCTTTCCAATGCTCTTTTCAGACAGGAGAAGCTGCTTTTGAATAACGTCAGCATGACCATTAAACTCACCCCTGCCTCTCCCCAATTTTACCTGTTTTCCGACCAGCCCACCTTCAAGGGCTACGCCGACATCTTGTCAGCCACGTTACGTTTAAAATCCGTACGACCCTCGCCCACCATCAAACTTGCACACCAGGCCGTGCTCTCAAAAAGCAATGCCAAGTACCATCTCAAGGATGTCAGCTTTCACGCCCTCAGCATCCCCAAAGAGTCCAGAGCAATGACGTTTAGCGACGTCTTCATAGGGCAAGTCCCCAGAAGAGTGGTCGTGGCTATGGTCACCGACAAGGCTTATTCGGGAAATTTTAACGCGAATCCGTACAATTTACAACACTTTAAAATGAACTTCTTTCAACTCTATGTGAACGGTCAGCCCGTACCCTCCCAACCGCTTCAACCCGACTTTTCAAAAGGCCACTACATGGAATGCTTTCAAACCCTGCAGGACGGGTTAGGGATTCATTTCAAGGACGAAGGACACTCCATCTCTAGAGAAGCCTACCCGCAAGGGTATACCGTCATGGCTTTCGATCTCACTGCAGACATGAGCGCCAACGAGTCTCACATCTCCGGCCAGCGCCACGGTAGCGTGTCTATAAACATCGGTTTTGCCGACAAATTGACAGAACCCGTCATTCTGCTGGTGATGGCGGAAATACATCGCACCGTCGAAATTGACGCTAACAGATCCATTTTGGTATCATGAACACCTTCCAAATTCAACAATTTCTATCCACCTGCCCCTCTACGCGCCCCCACTTTTTAGGCGTCTACCCCTGCGATAGCCTACCCGCACTTCACCGTCCTCAAACGCTTCCCGTGGCCCTTGTGGCTAACACCGATCCCAGCACCAAATCTGGTCAACACTGGGTTTGCATCTTTGTGGATAAACAAGCACAGGGGGAATATTTTGACAGTTACGGCATAGGGCCCCTTTCCCCCTATTTTCTTCGGTTCTTAAATTCAATCTGCGGAACGCGCTGGTCAACCAACGCCAGAAGACTGCAAGGTTTTGACAGCACCACTTGCGGTCATTACGTCATCGATTACCTCGCTCACCGCTGTTCCGGTCTCCCTAAGCATACGTTCTTTTCCAAATTTCACGTCAGCAATTACGCTCATAACGATGACGTCATTCGCAAAACCTACAAAGACGTATGTCGCACAAAGTGCTCTAACGCTCAGCAAACCTGCCAACCGTTACAGGTAAGTTCATGGATGTACCTCATCGTCACTATCCGTCTCATATTGCTTTTTTCTTTTTTTTTTAACATTGTCTCGCGCATGTGCTTTCAGAACACGCTCCTGCTGATATAAAAGGTCCGCCCCACCATCGCTCGTCTTACAGAGCCATGCAGAGCGCCGAGGCCATCACGCCACACAGGTTTGTGCATACCTCTTTTTTTTCACACTTGTCTTTGCCACGTGGCTGTTGGTGTATAGCACTCACATGCTATTCTCTCTCTATTGTTTCAGTGGGACACCGAAGGCACCGAAAATCGTCCGAGCAAAAAGAAAGATTTGCCTCAACGATGTCGATCTGCAACCCTGCATCCCTCCTACCCATCCTAGCACCTTTGTAGGCCCTCTATCAGACATTTATTTCCTCAACACCAAACACACCAAATTTGTGTGTGTCGGGTTTTCGCCCTTGTCCCCGCACCAGCTGGTGGTAGCCATTGCCAAATGCGGACAGCGAAGCGCTGTGGTCCTGGGTTCCACAGAGTGGAATCAACTCGTCGACGCCATTCCCATCATTCACCGACGCCTGGATCATCCGGAGGGTCGTTTACAGGAATATGGATTCAGCGACACCGTCACCGTCCTCTTTAAGAACGTGTTCGGGAAACTAAAAATTGTCTTCAGAGATCCTCACGGTACCTCAGTCACGCTCAACCGCGAAGAGTGGAACACCTTGCACAGCCTGCAGCGCATCATCACCGACATCATGTATCACAAGAAGAAAGAAGAAATGGACGTGCAAAACCAAATTATGGCATACTACAAGTACATGCTTCACTGCCACGCCGCCGGCACCCCTTTCGAAAACATGAATTTCACCCAATTTACCAAGTACATCCGGTGCGCCAATTTCAGAACATTCCTAGAGGCCGATCTCTTTCTCAAACCCCATTTTGCTCTATCCATTTCGCAAAACACGCCTTAGTGCGCATGCTCCAACATGTCCTCTGCTCTACTCTTACCGTACCCAGTTCCAGTTGGTGCCGCTGCTCGTTCAGCATGGGTTACAGAAATTATATCTCTGTGTACTGCGAAGCATCTAAAGTGTTTAAAAACTACGAAGTGGAAAATCATCCCAAGAAGAATGTCCCTTATGCACTGCGTTTCATCGATCATACCTACGACGGAAAATCCATCACCGTCAAAGTTCACAGCTGCGAAAATAAAATCCATTACGTCCTCTCCAACACCAATTTCACCGACATCCAGTTCACATCAGACGAGTGGCCAGACGAGGAACGGCAGGACCAACGATTCCAATTTGTGCCTACAAGAGGTTTATACATCATTTTCTACGAACAACAATACATCTCCACAGCTAAAATGCAGCACTGGATCGACCAAGATCGCATATGCTACGGTACATGCTTAGCGGTGTATTTGGATCACACCAGTTTCTTCATCTCACCCGATCACATCCACGGTGATTGGATATTCAGCGTCCATCAAAACCGTCTTCTCAGGAAACAGGAGGCGTCACAAAGGATTTGAAAAAATTTGAATCCCCAACGGACTTTCCCACCAACGGTCCCAACGGTCACTGGTTTCCTGTGATATTTCATATCCCAATAAGTTCCCACACCAGCGTTTCCGCCTTACACGGTGCGGATGTGATAACATCCAATTAGCACTTCCCGGAACTGCGGTTTCTCAAATCCCTATAAATTCCCACTCCAATGCTTCCGCCTTACACAGTGTGGATCCAGCGTTCGGGAATGCCAGTCGCAAAGCCACTCCGCTGCAAACATTGTTGCTGTCAAATCTCCAGTCCAAGCAATACAAACCTGTGCTCCAGGTGTGAAGCGGTGTTCTTCCAACAACTCGCCAAGCTCCGAGACCAAATCGACAACTTTCGCGACAGATACTTCAACAACAGGCGCTGCTCATGACCTGTGGCTGCTTCGCCGTGCTCGTCAAGTACCTGGACAACCAGAGGCGCATCGAGGCACTTCTTCCTCAGGAACGACAAGTTCTTCTAGAAAACTGTAGCGCCATCTTCAACCGCTACCCACCTGAAGACGTGGACGTCGTGTGGAAATACATTCCTACTCACATCCAACACACTTGTGCCCCATACCAACGGTGCAAAAACCACTATAACCTCCCGTCACAAAGAACACAGTTCGACGGACCACCGCCGTTTATAAAAAACTGTCACTGGTGCAACAAGTGAACCATGGGCCAAGACCCCCTCCGTCTACTCGAAGACCTGTCCAACAACACAGACATTCTCAGCGTTTCTCAGCTACAACAAAACGTGCCATACTCAGTGCAAGCCGTCAGATCCCTCGGCACAAAATACGGACCCAGGACCGTCGTAAAAATCGACGAAGAAACCGAAGTCTTCCTACCTGCAAGATTTGGTAAGGCTACTCCTGAACTCATCCAAAACCTCTCTAACACCAAGTTTACCCTCACCTACCAAGGCGAAGAAAAACTCTCAAACGGATTCAAAAAATATCTAGTGAAGTTCGATCCACAATGAACCCCTGCGAAATCGATCCCGTGCACGTAGGAAATAACCTACTCCTAAAACTCCTATTTCTACCCCAGCTCGCCGCTAATGGACAATATTCCCAAGTTGCCCTACTCTCCACTGAAACCACCTTCTTCGGCAATCAAAAACAAATCATCGTCAAACTCATCACCGAAAATTCCCAAGCCATCCATGTCAAGTGCCTCCCTTCCAAAGCTAATCCTCACGGATCAAATGCTCAGCTATCCATATACCTGTGCCACAACAAGATTCCCAACCTCGACATCAACGCCACATCGGATGGGTGCTTCTCCACCAGCTTCTCCAACGAGTTCGTGGTGGCCATACCAACCATAGAAACACACAACAACTTTCATCATCTTCTTCTCACCTGCATCACCAAACCTATGCAAGATCGCACCATTTTCAGGATCGACAGCGACAGCAGTGATTCCGAAGACACCGACCATCTCTCCATCACCACAAACTTTAAAATTATTTTGTGTGAAAAAGTGAAAACCGAAAAAAACAATTGAACAGTACAGTAGTATTAAAAAAAAAAATGTGCTCCATCACCACAAACTTTAAATCTATTTTGTGTGAACAGTGCATTAGTATTAAAATAGTGTGTATCGTGTAATTCTATCATCATGTATTTTGTAAATTGCTAAGTAGTGTAATAGTGTGTGTATCATCATATAGTGTTAAAATAAATAGGACGTAATAATGCCTCAATTCTGCTCACATTGTATAATACAATTTCTTCAATAAATATTATGTATCATACTGTATCAAAAAAAAGAAAAAAATAAATAAAAATAATCCCAGATTAAGCAGTGGATTTATCGATAATCCTTCCGCTCTTGGTGCTAGTTTTCAAATCTCACAACAGCGCTCTTAATCCGCCTTAATCCGCGGATTAACAGCGCCACTAGCGCCCCTAGCGGCAGGATTAACGTTAATCCATTGCTTAATCTCGGAAAATAAAAATAATCCCAGATTAAGCAGTGGATTTATCGATAATCCTTCCGCTCTTGGTGCTAGTTTTCAAATCTCACAACAGCGCTCTTAATCCGCCTTAATCCGCGGATTAACAGCGCCACTAGCGCCCCTAGCGGCAGGATTAACGTTAATCCATTGCTTAATCTGGGATATTAACTACTACTCAGGCGCTGATCACGTCTCACCCTCCAGCACTGCACCCTATTCATGACACCTTCGGGCCGAGATGGGGCATGCATCGGCTAGGCGGTACACCAAGGTTCCTTTTGGACTGCCATGCCAGGGAGTTACGTTTTCTTGTTGTGTACAAAAGTTCAAAGATAAAGGTATTAACAAAATTACTTTCTCTACTATATTATGTACATAGATACATTCTATTGTATTACACCCAAATTCTATACCTACAGAGATTTCACCATAAATGCATGTTTTGAGTACCTTTGAATAAAATAACATTTTAGAAAAACGTCCGTGCATATGTGTATAGACAACATAACTCAATAAAGAAAAGTTAGTTCAATACCAAATTTGAAATTTAATTTTAATATCTTCCAAGGATGCAACACAAAGATGTTCAGGAAAATCCGAAACAGAAGGCTCCCTTTACATGGGAGACAGCTTTTAAAACATTTGATTACGGCTTTACAATAGTGTATTTCCTTAATTCCCTTCTACTTACAGGGAACTAAGTATTAAGAAATTATGCTAATGTTTATTTGATTAGCATAAAGTAGACAGAAGTATAATATTTTGTAAGAAATTTGTTTGCAGAATGGTTAGAGAAAGTCATGTGAATAGAGCACATCAGATTTGTTTTATAATAAATGTTTGTAATAACTATAGCAGACAGGGGAATTGCAAAACCTCTAAAGATAATCGCCTGTTGGCAAATTTTGCTAATAACTGGTTTAATCAAGTTGCGAATAAGCCGTGAATTAAGTTGCAAGTACAGAGAGGGAACGGATTCAAACCTTGCGGATGTTAGTTCTTTAGAATTGGGAATAGGACTATGAATGGAGAACCCAGGAGACTGGTGCACAGCACAAGACGTGCCCTTTGTGCCTCGTTGCCTTTTACGTGATCCCAAGGAGTGAGAGAGGCAGGGATGAGGGGTGCGATCGTGAATTAATGGAGTGCGTTACGTCCTGACCACGTATATTTTCGTATTTTCTGATATTTAGAAAGCTTTTCTTCCAATGCAGACATGACGGACATTTCCAAATTCAGATGATACCATCATGGCTACTAGATGCACCAGATGTGGATGTTCTCCCAGGTTTCCAACTCCCAACATAATAGTCCAGAGGCATCTACTGTAAAAGCAGATAATCACGACACCCGGAGTTGAAAAGTTGATAATGGAAGCAATGGTACTTCCAAAACATGTCCTTAATAATAAAATGTTCACCAACAAGAGACCAGAAATTTAAAAGGAATGGAACCAGACAGTTCAAAAATTGAACTGGCAGCTGTGGCTGGATGTGCACCTCAGGAACAGGAGGAATTGAAGTAGATGGTTTAAAAAAAAAAAAAAAGTGGCCAGATCCGGATGATGACAGACGCAAGCATGGACCTAATGGTTACACAGTTGAAACGCCTTCAACGCCGACCAAGACCCTGCTCACGGGCCCAGAGCCTTCTCCAGAGGGAGTCCCAAACACGATGCTGGATCTCCACCAAGTGGCCAGATCCGAATGATGACAGACGCAAGCATGGACCTAATGGTTACACAGTTGAAACGCCTTCAACGCCGACCAAGACCCTGCTCACGGGCCCAGAGCCTTCTCCAGAGGGAGTCCCAAACACGATCCTGGATCTCCACCAAGTGGCCAGATCCGAATGATGACAGGCACAAGCATGGACCTAATGGTTACACCGTTGAAACGCCTTCAACGCCGACCAAGACCCTGCTCACGGGCCCAGAGCCTTCTCCAGAGGGAGTCCCAAACACGATGCTGGATCTCCACCAAGTGGCCAGATCCGAATGATGACAGACGCAAGCATGGACCTAATGGTTACACCGTTGAAACGCCTTCAACGCCGACCAAGACCCTGCTCACGGGCCCAGAGCCTTCTCCATAGGGAGTCCCAAACACGATGCTGGATCTCCACCAAGTGGCCAGATCCGAATGATGACAGACGCAAGCATGGACCTAATGGTTACACAGTTGAAACGCCTTCAACGCCGACCAAGACCCTGCTCACGGGCCCAGAGCCTTCTCCAGAGGGAGTCCCAAACACGATGCTGGATCTCCACCAAGTGGCCAGATCCGAATGATGACAGACGCAAGCATGGACCTAATGGTTACACAGTTGAAACGCCTTCAACGCCGACCAAGACCCTGCTCACGGGCCCAGAGCCTTCTCCAGAGGTAGTCCCAAACACCAAGTGCTTTCTATGGCGACACAATTTACAGTACGCAACAAATACCGTCGCCTGGTCCTTCAATCCTAAAAGAGAGATGATTAGGAAATGATAGGAACAGGAAACTGTGAACCAGAAAATTAGGGGAGTGTAATGAAGCTACCCAGCATTCACCTGGTGACCTGGGGAAACCTCCGGAATAAACCCATGGGTCAAGTAGGCCGGCCGGGATTGAACTCCCTACTCCCGAATGGGGACCACAAATGAACACGCCTGAGCCATCCCAAGGTTAGTTCTGTAGGATATTTCAACAAATATATATATATATATATATATTGTTTAGAATATATAAATCATCGTTTGTGTTGGAAGACGAGTATTTTACATCCACGGCATCCCATTGGCCATAGTTCGTGTACTCGGAGCATAAATAGGAGTTACATCTCTTTTATTTTTCTCGCCATCAGTTTTCGCAGCGATGAAATAGAAGTTATGGTGACAGCGTTGCCCATAGTTGGCGCTATAGTGAGGTCATAAAACAGTCGAAATTCATATTATCCGAGCGCACTGCATCCCTAGCACAGATGTAGTGCATAAGCTGACAGAACACAATCACTTTAACAACTCCATACTTTAATTACGCAAATGAAACTGTCAACAGCTAGAAAGGTATCATATATATGCAGTATGGCTTGTCAAGTTGACCATTTCTATGAATCTGTCAACACAAATTTAGTTAAAAAGAGCAAATGCACAATACTGGACCTTTTAAATTAATTTTATGGTACATCTACTTCGGGCCAGATGCACAAAAATTACAACTTTGGATTATCAACTGAACTCTGGTTCTCTGATAGTCACACCTTGAGTAAATATTTAGTATACAAAACGGGTCGCAACTTTGCATTAGAAAGCTGACCTGTGCTATTTACTTATCTGAGAAAATAAGTTATATTTTAGAATTATATAAGGTATCCATTATTCCCATGCACTAACAGCATCGCGTTCTGCGAAAAAAAAAATCGATATAAAAATATTAGGGTATTCTATACTGAAATGTCTAATTTTTATAAATGCTTACTAGTCTGTCTGAAATATTTCCCACAAGTTTATACATGGCTATATGAAAATTAATTTAGAGTTCTAACGTCCCTCATGATAATAATTCGAAAACTGAAATAATAGTAATATATGACATCAATTTGATGATTTTTAATTTTTTAAAATTATTTTCCAACATAGTAATTTACAATAAAATAATACGTGTTCTATAACATTAAAGTCGTCCTCCATTGTGTAATGGTTACCATGCTAACTTCATATACCCAAGGTCGCGGGTTCAAATCCGGCGGAGGACGATGGATTTTTTCGGGTGTAAAAATCCTTAGCATGGCTTCCTTCGGAAGGGAAGTAAAGCCGTTGGTCCCGTGTCGTAGATTTACGGCACGGAAAAGAACCTCAAGCCTGATAGAGAGGCCTCTGAGCAAAATTAAGTGGTCTTTCATGCCCAGTTTAAAATGGGACGCTGAGAACCACAGCAGTTAAAGAGCGTCCATAAATAGCACGCCATTTCCATTTATGACATTAAGACCTTTATTTTCAATAATGATTGCAGCTTAAGTCAATATTGTTTTATATTAACAACAGCTATAACAACATTAGGTCGTTTGACCTGTTCTGACTCAAAAGACATCTATTCGTTTCCGAAGAGATCTACCAATATTGCTTGAGTAGAAGCAGTAGACCAGGTCATGAGGACCGCATTAACCGGCCGGGAGGGACTCGAGGCGCTGACCACGTCTCACCCTCCAATACTGCACCCCATCCATGACGTCTGAAGTGGACCGAGATGGGGGAGGCAGCGGACGGGCGGTAGGCCAAGGTTCCCCGTGAGCTGTCGTGCCATGGAGTTAGGAGTTAGAAGCAGTAGAACCTTTCTGAATCCGTCTCTTTTATTCTTTGTATATGTTCCTGTCTCTTGTTGGGAGGAAGATTCTTATGTCTTCATTTGTACAATGCTTCATGAAAGTGAAACCAGGCAGCAATCTGAGAATTCTCATTATCTGTCAGATTCCTTGAGTTTTGTCAGTATAGAAGGTGTCCCTTGGCCACAATACGAGCTCTGCGCAAGGTAACACTACTAAATTATTAAGATGCTCAGTCAAAAGCTATGCTTGATATATAGATAATGTTTTTAGATCTCTCCATTCACCTCCAAAAAAAAATACTTAAAACATGAAAAAAACTGAAACGTTGCCTCATAAATAATACTTTAAATTGAAAAAACTAATAGTATAAATAAATTATTTTTTTTAAATTTCAACTTCTATCTGCAGAAGTCTGCACCTCAAACTAAACACCGCATTTACCTATTTCAAGGATGAGATGGGCAAAAACGATATTGGGTCCTGATCTATTCTAGGTTTTTTTTTTTTTTTTTTTTTTTGAAAACTTCTAAAAGTAACTTACTTCGAATATTATCGAAAGTTCGCAATAAGTGTTTTTAAATATCTTAGCATCTAATTGTAATGTCCCTAAAAGTCCATGCTAAGATAAATAAGGGGCTGTGGGACAAAGCAGCATATTGATTTTAGCACTTAAAGAGATCTGGATGAAACATCAGCTACAAGCTGAGAAGTAGCTAACACAAGAGAATGAATACATGCTTTCTTGTTGGTTAGAATTATGGAGTTATAAAGAGATCTAAAGTTGCCAAGTAATGTATGAAGTTTATTAATGGGCTTAAAACTCACCCTGTAGAGAGTCGACCAAGATTGTTATTATACCAATTCATGTAAAACCCCATTTTAAATAAAAAGGGATTGGATCTACAGGATAGAGATATTCTTATTATACTCACAATCCCATAACGTTTAATATCTTTGAAATATGCTGCAAAAACTGAAGTGCCAAGTGCACATACCTTACTTGGTTTCATACGTTTGTGGGTCTCCTGTAAGCTCTTAATTTTCTGAGTAAATTTAATTGTATATATATATATATATATATATATGTGTGTGTGTGTGTGTGTGTGTATTGCGTTTTGTATTACATCGTGGTACCTTATTGATATTTGTAAGCCAGCAACTTCACGTTTTCGAAGGCAAATATTAAAATATAACAATTATTTTTAAAAAAGCGCATACAATTTCATAATATTTAAAATGTGATATTTTATTTTTTATACACGTGAAATTTACGTAAACAGGTATTGTATTCTACTCAAAAATGTTATGGCGAAATTTCACCGAAAATATATATTTTGAGGTACCTTGAATTAAAAAAAAATATTTTTAGAAAAAGGTCGGTACGTGTGTGCGTGTGTGTCTGTCTGTGAACAGCAAAACTCAAAAACGAAAAGTAGGTCAAATATCAAACTTGACGTTTTAGTTCAGCAACTTCCAAGGTTGCGACACGAAAGTTTTCAAGAACATTTCCCATGCTCTTAAATTGAAGATGCTTCGAAAAATTTTATTTTATAAAAAATGGTTATAACAATTTTTAATAAAATAGTGCATGTTTAAGATATTTTCATGATACATGAAATGTATATTTTAAATTGCCTTGAAATTGAATAACTGGTAAACCATAAGTGATAGAGAAAAATTACTACACAAAAAAGTATATCTCGTGAAAACACAAAATGTATGTAATATACATTGCGGATGAATTTGAAAGGAGGAAAGTGACATGATGAATAGAAAATACAATCGCTTCTGAGGTAGAAATTTCTATCTTGTAGATCCATAATACTTTTCTTCAGATACGCAGGTACATTATGGGCTATTTTCAAAGTAGGGCCAGATTTCTTTGTGCTAATTTAGGAATTTAACAATGCTTAAAAAGGATAATACTATGATAACTGATTTCTCAGCTTATATTATGGATATAGAGTGTAAGAAAAGTCTGTTAATTCAAGTGATCCCTAAAAGCTCACATATGAACAGAATTTTTACACTCTCTACATGTAATAAGTATATAGTGTATAGAAAGGATATTGCATTCCACTCCAAAATTCGATGTTGATATTTCACCGGAAAGGTTTAAAGCTCGAAGACCAAAAACTGAGACTAATAAAACAAAGAATATTGCATTAATTATTTTTTCACACAAGCCGTGTGTAGGACAGGAATTCGATAGGTAGAGTCAGACTGTAAAATTCAATTCCATAGCCGGGATTTTAACCACGGATCTCCCGGTCTCTAGCCCGTTGCACTTCTACTGAGCTACCTTGGTATCATACCGGCATAGCATTGAATTTCTCAACTGACTCGTATGTTTCCCGGTAATGTGGTGTTCTCAAATTATTTTGAGATGACAGCCCCAATGGCGACTTACAATGTTGCAAGTACTTAAGACCCAGGATTCATAGTATAGCCAACTATTATGATCAATTGGTATTGGCCAACTATCCAATTCCTGTCCTACATAGGGCTTGTGTGAAAAAACAATTAATCCAATGATCAATAATAATTTGAGAACACTTTACCGGGAAACCTCTACTATCCAATTCCTGCCCCACACACGGCTTGTGTGAAAAAACAATTAATCCAATGATCAATAATAATTTGAGAACACTTTACCGGGAAACCTCTACTTTCCAATTCCTGCCCTACACACGGCTTGTGTGAAAAAACAATTAATCCAATGATCAATAATAATTTGCTGGGAAACATGCTAGTCAGTTGAGAAATTCAATGCTATGCCGGCATGTTGCCATGGTAGCTCAGTGGCAGAGCAACCGGCTAGAGATCAGGAGATCCGTGGTTCAAATTCCGGCTATGGCAATGAATTTTTCAGTCTGACTCTACCCATTCAAAACGAAGAGTACTTCCTTAGTTACTATATCACATTTAATATCAAAGCTCCTTTGTTGGATATCTAGGGTTTTATTTACTGTTGGTGGGCATACATAAGCAGGAGTTTTTCTTGGTGCCCTCTCTAAAGGAATATATGTACTACGTGGCGATGTGATTCACCATCTGAAGACTCTTAAGGACCTCTTTCGTCTGCATTGGCATTACTAATTTGGTTGGCAGCATTCTAAACCCCTCCCTTCATCCCCCCCCCCAAGTGGCAGGCGTATATCATCACTAATCAACAAGCATACATGTGTTAGTGTTCTTCTAACTCAGGCTCAAGCTGCAGAAAACCAAATGTTCAAGACTAATCATCAAAACAACTCGCTACTCTTTTATAAAAGAAAAACTCGTTACTTTTGGGTTATTTTCACAAGTTGCATAGTTAGTTGCTGATTTCTGTTCTATCGAATCTAAGAGACATAGAAAGCTATCAGCCCACTCTTCCTGTGTTATCCGTTTCCGAGAACCGGCCAGTCGTTCAAAGAAGAATAGCACATAATAAAGTAAAACATTGCAGTGGTATGAGATTATCAAGAAAGGTCAAGACAGAGTTTTTTAATTAGTTTCCTAACCTCACAATGTTGCTGTTCAGCTATTAACGCTATTCGTATCTGCATGTTGGAATTATAATTAGGTAATTTCACATTCTATTTTTTATAAAATAAAATATTGGGTTGGTTTATATCTTTAATTTTATTAAATATCTAGTACGAGATGACATATATTTGCATGTGTGCTACGTTTGAGTTCCACAAACTTGACTCTTAAATAGACAAAATAATGCCGAACAAAACTAATGCTGACTGTCTCCGTGGTCGAGTGGTCAGCGAGCTGACTTCTCACCCGGAGGTTTTGGGTTCGATTCACGCCTGGGACGGGGAATTTTTTTTTAACCAGAATTACTCTCTATCCCCCAATGAGTCTGGAAGAATGAATGAGGGAAATAAACGATTTAAACCCAATGTAAAGAACCTATATACAACAAGTATTATTAATGCTTGTGAATACTGCAATACTGGTTGTTCCAGCGACTTTAGGCTTCTTTTGTAAATGTTGTCAATTTGATGTAAGAAAATTATTCGCCTTCTGTATATTTTATTCGTGAGTTATCCCATGGAGTTAATCCTAAAATAAAAATATTATCATTTTATTAATATAAATTTATTTTAAAGAATTAAGTATATTTGCAATAATTAGCTTTAGAGTGTAATGACAAAACCCTTAAATCATGTTGTATTCAGGTCCCCCACCTCACGCCTTGAGCCTCATTTTGTAAAGTGTGCAAATTCACATAAACCAACAGAACCGGAAAAGAGCGGTGGTGATGGAGTAAATGCTCGATTGCATTCCTCTTCCCCATGCCGTCCTAAAGCCTTAAATTTAAAAGTGAGCAGAAAATAACAGTTTATACAATTCACCACAGGAATATTACACCCACTTTTAAAATTATTTACATTTTAACAAATGTTGTTTTGTTGATATTATGGATAAAAGCTAGAAGATGCAGCTCCAGTTGATACCACAGTGTCATCTGTTGCGGAGTACAGATGTCTCTGGAATTCGTTAAGGTGACAAAACGGATACACCAATTTGGATTACATATTTTTGAATGCCACAAATTGCAGACAGGTAGAAGCTCTAGGCCTCACATTTCTTTCTTCGGAAAGAACACTGAAAAATGGAATAATTAACCCACAGTACTTTCCCGCAATTGTTAAGGTTCTAGGAGCCAAAATATGTCCTTCAGTGGACGATAGAGTTGGGAAAAATAACAAAACCTTATTAAATACCTTGATTCTATGTTTAATAACTATTCTCAAGTTGGAACAATAATTGTTTACACCACACAAATTTGAACAATACGATTAAAAAGATTTATGATTTTGAAGCCTATCGCGTTGCTGATTTCATTGGAAGTAAAACAATCTGATATGTTACACTCACATGACTTTCTCCACCTCCTCTGTAGCAAACCTTTCCCAAAAAAACTTTTCTTTGTATCACTTCACGTACATCAATATAAACATCTGAGGAACATTTCTATTCTATACTTCCTTGTAGATATGTGGGAGTTAGGATATATATCAAGCTAAAGTAATGGCCTAAATTTTCAAGAGTTGATCGCTATGTGAGGTATTCACATTCCGTTTTCTCTATACCAGAATAGGAGAAATAAAAATGAATAATGATTTATCATTTGATAAATGTATAAGTATTTTAAATTTACATCAATAGTTACGAATATCTTCAAAATGGTTAAATCCACAAAAATATAGATATTTCACACACATTGTGTGTTTAGATGAGATCTACACTTTGTGAACGATAAAATTGTATCTATATCTTACGGTTTACTAGTTATACAGAAGTCATCCAGAATGAAGAGGACTTCAGGGGCTATTCCCAGAAGATTAAAGATATACATTTCTTTTCATATACAGGCTGTTTCAAAACGACACCAAACGAAGATAGCAGTCGATTAGCTTACACTATGGCTTGTCCGAAACTTGATGTCGCAACTTTCAAGCACTTCTATTTAAAGTTTTATGTGTTTAAAAACCGCACACCTTTGGGATTAGACAGCGAAGGATCAACAGTTGTCGTTCGCCACGAAAACAACTTCAGAACGGGTTATACGAAACATAACAAAACCCACAAGCTACGTTTTCCATTACTAAAGTGATATGTGCTGCGCCGGCGTGTCTATCAAACCACGCCTACACCACGTGACTGGGACCTTCGCTACCAACCGCCATCTCTCTTAGAGTGGTCCAGACACGTGTCATTTGGTTATGTACGACTGCCTAATCCATGGTGATTTTATCGCAGTTTTTGTATATGCCGAATTTAGAGCTAAAAATTATATTCACGTATCACGTACTGCATGACCAAGAAGGTCCACATCTTCGTTTGGTGTCGTTTTGAAACACTCTGTATATGTCCTTAAATATATTCACAAAAACCATAGTACATTTCCTTTGTACCTGGCCCGGGGTGCACTCAGCCTCGTAAGGTCCCTGGGGGGCCAATTGAGGAGCTACTTGATGGAGAAGTAGCGGCTCCAGGTCATGAGGACCGCATTAACCGGCCGGGAGGGACTCGAGGCGCTGACCACGTCTCACCCTCCAATACTGCACCCCAACCATGACGTCTGTAGTGGATCGAGATGGGGGACGCAGCGGCCGGGCGGTAGGCCAAGGTTCCCCGTGAGCTGTCGTGAGCTGCCATGGAGTTACATTTCCTTTGTATTACATACTTATAAAACTTAACTATTTGACCTGATGTGTAATTTTGGTACAAAGGTATACAACAGATTGATACAAGTATGTTCAAGTTTATAGCACTGTAACAGTTTCAAATTCAAAAAGAATTTGTAAAGCAAATATTTTTAAATAACTTAAATACCTTTTATTCCATATTAGTTTGTTACTATGCTAATGTGTTTCTTTTCGGATAAACAATTGGAATATTTGTTTTTATTCATATGCTGGTATTCTGAATTATACAATTGGTAGATTGGAATCCCCCCCCCTGAGCACAAGATTGTCTCTTTCAGGGACGGTACTAGAATATAGATTTTATACCATGTTTAATAATAAATATAAATAAATTAACTGGTCATAAAATATCTTAAACAAATGTTGTTTTTGTGAAAATAGTTACAGCCATTTTATTTAAAATCAAAATTTTCTAAAAATCTTTCAATTAAAAGAGGGGTGGAGGGCTTTTTCTTGAAAATTTTAGTGTCACATCCTTGGTAAACACAGAGCTTAAACACCAGGTTAATGTCCAAGTTTTTCAGTTAATGCTGTTGACAGATAGACACACATTCACCTATTTCTAATGTTTTTTCTTAACTAATTTTTAATTACTCAAAGCGTACATTTCTGGTCAAATCTTGATATCAAATTTGTTGATGGAATGTAACACTTTCTCTTCCTACTATAAAGGGGAGACCGGAGCAAGTTGACGATGTCAACAGTTGATCATGTTATGTTCATTTTTCGAGGTAATTTTGTTTTCTTTGTGCGTATTATTAGAATAGTCTAAATTTTTAAAATTTTATTTTATTATGATCAAAATTATTTCACTATTTTTAAAAATGAATTTACAAATGTCATCTTGACCCGGTACTGGGGCAATATGATTTTAACCACGTGGCAAGCTGAC
This sequence comes from Hymenopus coronatus, assembly GCA_030762935.1. NCBI lineage: Eukaryota > Metazoa > Arthropoda > Insecta > Mantodea > Hymenopodidae > Hymenopus > Hymenopus coronatus. The sequence continues at coordinate 60,650,869 of CM060891.1, forward strand.
AACTGTAACAAAAGTTGAATATAATTTTATTTCCCTCATGAATAGTTCTATTGACACTCTATCCAATCTTCTCGTGGAGAATCAACAAAAATCACATTACAAGAGTGACGTGGCACTATACCTTCTTTGGAAGTTTGATTACATCATAAGTGTCTGCAGCCGAACTTCTTTTACGGGGACCAAACTTCTGTTTATTAGTAAAACTTCCTTTTTTACAGCAGGAGACTCTTGGTTTTGTTGATTTAAATATTTATTGCCACCTTCTGAGCCAGATCTTTCATAGGTGAGCTTGTTAATAAGACGTTTGCACATTGCATATGACGCTCCTGTTTTTTCACATAAAGGTTGCTATGGTTTTAAATCCAAAGTAATTCGGCACAGATTTGGCTTAACGAGAACAACATTTATTGAAATTCCTGATTCTTCATTTCATTCTAGCTTTTCCATTTTTATAATACTTCACCGTATCTGATATTTAACCTGGCAGCATTAATGAAGTAGCTCAAAAGAAAAAAGTATGGAACAACGCGCGTTATGGAACAATTTGAACATCACGTAGCTCAGAAAATTCCAAAACAAAATAAAAAGGTACATATTATAAGCACAAAAATAGTAAAAATGCACCCGGGGCAGTTAATGATGTCGTTAACATACCCCAGTCAAGTTGCACCAATCGAGAACTTTGATGTTAGTAGAAGGGTTAACAACAATGAGATATAAGTAAATAGTGTTGTGAAAAACATATTGTCTAAAGTAATCATGTGTAGCAAAGAATAACCAGATATTTTATCTGTTAGTCCACTAGGATTATTTCGAAGTTCTCGGAAATTACAACACGTTAGACACAATATGAAGTAATCTAACAGAAAACCTGGGTGACGCCGTGGCCGAGTGGTTAGACCACTCTCAGCTAGACGGCCCGGGTTCGATCCCAAGCGACCGCATGTGAGATTTGTTGTGGACAAAGCGGCGCAGAGGTTCTCCGGGATCTTCGGTTTCCCCCGCATTCCCCGATGTTCTATCTTCATTACATGTTTCACCAGTGGCATTGCCTGCGGTGCCACAAGTAGCTAAAGCGGGCGTTACACACCACCAAAAAAAGATTACAAAAAAAAACACTTTACGAGTTTTTGGTGTCTAGCCGTGTGAAGAGCTCCGCTCGTCAACTTGTCCCGGTCTAGAGAAGTAGAGAAACCATTGCAAGGTAAAAATAAAAACTCAGAGAGAAAGTAAGTAAATTTAAGCTAGACCACAAATAGAGTCAATCTCTGTTTTCTAATGCCCAATAACTATACAAAAATTCTAAGTTTAAGAACATTAATTAGAGGTGTATTAACTTCATTATATACTATAAAACTCTGAAGTGTTCCATTCACATGACTTTCTCTATATCTCTGTAACAAAGTATTGCTAATAAGCTTATCTTTTATTTATTTCATGCTAATCGAGAAAAATTAGCAGAAATAGTCTTATTTCTTGCTTTATTGTAAGTAGAAGCGAAATAAGGGAGTACCATAGGTTAAAGTGAAAGCCAAAAGCTGGTTGCTATGTGACTGATGTTCCTTTGTTTGTATGGACTGGAGTTGACAAATTCCTGAATGAGAAATGTATGTTTTTCAAAGCTGAAACCAAGAAAAATGAATATCTCAAAAACGATCAACTCCACGAAAAAAATGTTTATAACATAAATTATGTGTTTTAACGTGCTCTACATTTTTTGTGTGTTAAGTTTTTGTCCATCTCTTACGGTTTAGTAGTTATGCAAAATTCATCCAGAATAAAGTAATCTTCAGAGGCTATTCCCAGAAAATTCAAAGTATACAGTTTATTTGTCAGGTAAATATCTTTCATATACGATGTTTTAATCGAAATCGTTAGAGCCATTTTTTAGAATTTTCGAAAAAAGTCCCACGTAAAGGGTAGCTTGGGGTGGGGGGATTTTTCTCAAAATCTTCGTGTGGCATCCCTGGATGATACTAAACTTAAATATCAAGTTTGGTATTTTACCGACTTTTCTTTTTTGAGTTATCGTGTTCACAGACACACGGACACACGGACACACACGGACCTTTTTCTGAAAATACTTTTTTTGATACAGGGGACCCTAAAGCATATATTTCCAGTGAAATCTCGGTATCGAATTTTTTGGTGGAGTGCAATACCTTCTCTATACACTACGTACATAGTACGTATAGAGAAAGTAAAAATGATAAGATTCAACATTTTGCTGCTGAGTAGCTGTTCTTATATAGCACTCTGTTGTAATGCACCACATGAGAGACACAGTTTTCACGGTTGGTGCACGTATTCTCTTGAAGAGGGCAGTGTGTATCATTTGTGCTAGATGAAATTCCTGTGAAAATTGTGGTGTGCCAACAGCGGTAGCGTGCCAGGGATATTTTCTTCCGTGTTGAGTCCTTTGTGGCCCTTGAATGACCTCCAGTAAGGGAAACGTGAGCATTAGTGTCACCCGTTGCTGCTCCCACAACGACTCGTCTCTATTATCTGGATGGAGCCCATCGTCACGCACTGAGTACGGTACGGTGTCGAGTCTTGTGCAATTGCCATTGGGAGATCCCTACTTCCACACCCAAGTGCGTGAAGCCATTAACTTCCACACGTGTGTGGAGTGCAACTCCAAAACTTCATCAACTTAAACTTGAAATATTTCACTCTTTTGTACTACACATACCTTCCTTCCATCGTGCAGGACGGATGAGCTGCAAGTGGTGAATCTAGAGAGGCATTGAAAAAAAACTGATGTGTTTTATTCACCTTTCTATACGTCTCTATAACGAGTTGTTAAAAAGTTTATTCTTCTAGCTACTTCATGCTAATCCAGATAAATTTTAGCGGAAATGGCCTTATCATTTGCTTCCTTGTAAGCAGAAAGCTAAGACAGTACATTAGGTAAAGAGATAGTCAAATCTTTTAAAAGCTGGTTGTTATGTGATTGAAATTATTTCCTTTGCATGACCAAGAGTTGGCAAATTCTCGGATGAGAATATTTCTAAGTATTTTAAGCAATAAAAAGGAATATCTCGGAATATTCCAAGAAAAAATGTAAATCACAAAATTGTGTGTTTTGAGGAACGTACTTTTTTTTTTTTTTTTTTTCTTTTTTTAGCTTAACGTTAGTCATATCGGACGATGAATGAAATTGCTGAAATGTTGCTCTAATGATATCGGGGTCCATGGAGCTTAAAGCTACTCGACATTCGTCTTCTCAGGATAAGGGAAAACTCCGAAAAAAAAACCTTACCTAGGTAACTCACCCTAAGCGAGATTCGAACTCGCACTGTTGAATATGAGGCAGGCACGCTACACAGGTGGGCTGTACATATTTGTACGTTTAGTAAGTTTTGTCTATCTCTTACGGTTTAAGTTATGCATTAGTCATCCAGAATGAAGAGGTTTTCCGAAGCTAATCCCAGAAAATTAAAGATATATATTTTGTCATACAAATATCTTTAATATACAGTATTTCAATAAAAACCGTTTGAGCCATTTTGAGAAAATCAAAAATGTTGACATATTCATGTAAAAGGTAGTTTGGTGTGGGGATTTCCTTAAAAATCTTCGTGTCGTATATTTGGAAGTTAGTAAATTTAGATATCAAGTTTTGTATTTAACGGTCTTTTCATTTTTGAGTTGCGCTGTTCCACACATACACTCACGGGCCTTTTTCTAAAGATACCTTTTTGTATACTGTGAACCTTAAAACATATATTTGAAATTGAAGTTTTGAGTAGAATATAATATCTTTTCTACTTTATTGTATTTATAATACGTGCAGAGAAAGTACAACTACTTTAATATAATAGAGTGCGTTTTCTATTCCAACCAAAAAGTGATGTTAAGATATACTTTATATTTAGCCTTTTTAATCCCTTTAGTTTTGTAAATTCAGCATAATATTTAATTCAGAATTTAATATTTTTGCTTCTTTAATATTGAATTAATATTGATTGTTTTATTGAAGAGGATTAAAATACATAAATGCACATAATAGTCCTCTTGCCACCAAATATATTAGTACATAATTTATACATGATTAGTCTTCGTCATTTTTTCGTAAGAGCACAACACAAAAAGAAAAGCAGTTGTCAAATGTTTCTTTCGCTGCCATGCAATAATGTATATAGTGTGTTATATTTCACCTATAATTTCGATACCAAGATTTTATCTTACATAGTACATCGGCAGAGAAGGTCTTACATTCCACATAATACTTGAACCCGGGATTTCACTGAAAATACACGTTTGAGAGCTCACTGTATCCAAATAATGCACCTTAAGAAAAAAGTTCATGTGTGTGAATAGCGTAACTCAGAAACGAAAAGCCTGTTAAATACCAAACTGAAAATTTAAATTCATAATTTTTCAAGAATACGTCATAAAAATGTTCAAGAAAATCCGCCACTCAAAACTTTAACTTTTCAAAAAATTGATTTTATGAAAAAGACAATAACGATTTTGATTAATATCATATTTGTAAGATATTTATACTAAATGAGATTCATATCTTGAATAGCCTCTGGGAATAGCCTCTGTTGATTCTGGATGACTTGCATAACTGGTAAGCACGAGAAAGAGTGTCTATGTCTCAGAGAGAGAGAGAGAGGGGGGGGAGGAATCTAACTAGACAAAAATTTAGATGGCATTAAAACAATTTATGTCAAATACACATGTAATTTAGCCGTTTCCGATATAATCATAATTTTTGGTGTCAGAATTAAAACTCCTATTATTATTACTCCTAAAATGTAAAATTTTATAGGTACATTTTCTTTCTCTTGGTCAAGCAAAGATGCATCTCATAGCGACGAGCTCTTGAAAGATTTAACTATTGATTTGGCCTATCTATAAGGAATATGAAATAAAAGTATTTCTGTAAATCTTTATATTGATAAACCTGAAGTAGAAAAAATAAGTTTTTGTAAGAATTGTTTGTTACAGAATAAATAGAGAAAGTCATGTGAATGTAACACATCGATTTTTTTAATGGGTCCGTTTGTGATGGCTTTGCATGACCACGAGAAAAAGTGAATTGCAACTTACCATTTCAAAAATGAATTATAACTTTAAATCAATTTGAGATAGAAAAAAAGAAGTTACATGCTGGGCAAGCAATTAGGTTTGGTTTTCTTTCTTTTTCTTTTTTTTTTTTTTTCTTTTCAGTTCACGGTTACCATTGATACAGTTTTGTTAAATAAACATTTTATTCATACTGCTACAAGAATTCGTAAATATTTAACCGACTTTTCGGTTTTGAGTTATCGTGTTCACAGACACACGGAAACACACTCACTAACACACACACACACATTCACACAAATGAACCTGTATCCAATAAAAGTTTTTTTCATTTTTCGAAAATGTTTTTTTGGATGCAGGTAACTCTGAAATGTATATTTTCAGTGAAATCTCGGCATAGAATCTTTACTGGAATGCAATACCTATGTACTAAATATAGAAGTACAAAAATGTTGGAGAAAATCACCCAGCCCCAAACTACCGTTTCTATGGGAAATGTATCGGAAATTGATTTTCTCAAAAATAGCCTTAAGGATTTTTCATAAAACACTAGATATTTAAGATATTTTCACCACAAAAAGTGTATATCTCGAATTTTCTGGGAATAGCCGCTGAAAATATATTCATTCGGTATGACTTTTGCATAACTGGTAAACCGTAAGAGATAGAAAAAATTGTCTACACAAAATGTAGATTTTGTTAAAACACAAAGTTTATGTCATATAAAGTTTTGTACATGGCATTAACCATTTCCAAAATATTCCTTCGTATTGGTTATAAAATTTCCGATATTTACTTTTCTCAAATGGGAACTCATTATTCACCTTTTTCACCCAGGTTATGGAGCTAAGGGGAATTAAAGTATAATCAAGTAGCGATAAAGCTTTGAAAGTTTGGCTATCCCTTTAGCCTAGCATATCCCTTATGTCCCTTCTACTTACAAGGAACTAAGTAATGAAACTAATTCAGCTAATGTTTATCGTGATTAGCATGAAGTAGGGAGAAGAATAGGTGTCACAATACTATATGTTGCATAATTGCTGTAAAAGGAACGTGAATGGAACACTTCAGATTTTTTTTTTATTAATCTACAACAAATATAAAAATCTCACCGAAATCTACAAGTGACTATTTGAATCTAAACTATAAATATCAGAATATTAAATTAAAGTACTATATAGAGTGCTGAGTGGTCGGCAAGCTGACTTTTCACCCGGAAGTAGCTGGAGCGGGAAACTTTTCATAAATTAGAATCATTCCCTGTCCCCCACAGAGTCTGCAAGTATGTACGTGAGAGTGAATGTGTGTGTTTGAAGAAAATAAAAAAAAATGATAAAAAATCTAACCTTAAAGATCCTACAGTCCTTGATTTGACTTTAGATGTTAAAGGGGACTTATATCGTAAATGAGACAATTGAAAATATTATATAAAATAAAAGTATAGTTCTACTAAAAACGATAAAAAGAAACTAATGCAAAAAACGAAATAAATAAATATAAAAATGAATGCAGGCATAAAACATAGTCTAATTATATAATTCGTTATGAATAATACTTAAAGTCTCGTTAAAAATGCTAAGGCACATTTGGTAATCTTCATTTATTTTTATTTTCGGCCTAGCTCGTTCGTTCAGACAAGGATAAAACCATTACGAAACAAAGCAGTGTAAAATGCGCTTTGGACTCCTAGAAAACCGGACTGATACTAAAATACCGGCTTCTAACTGGGAAGAAACGCAATTCGCAACCCAAAATGCACATCACGTAGCCTGAGGCGTTGGTGATTTTTATCTTAATTTCCACGCACCTGTCGCCATAACGCGTTTAGTGAATCGTGAAAAGTTTAGTAGCCGGTTTCGTGCACAGCGGGACCTGCCCACGACCCAAAGGGGAAGTAAACTGCAGGCTCTATCTAGATCTCCTTGTTGTTTTAATTTAGATAAAAGCCCAGCACACGCTACTCAGATGTGATCTGCAGAGTGAGTAACATACACGTCATTATACGAACCACTGCGTGGCAAAACATGGCGTTGCCAGAAGCTGCGCATATGGGGTACGCCATTTCAAATCCAGGCTCTCATTACGCTGTAAAATTGGCATGGGAGGAAATGGAGGATGAGGAATGCGCCTCTACTGGTCCGCTAGATGTCACTATGCATTACATTATTTAAAGAGAGGGATTAAATAGTGAAAATTGCCACAAATAAAGTTTTTAGAGTTTATGTAGTGTTGTAAATTTTTAATTTAATGTCACTCTTAGCACAATACTATATTTAAAACATATAGAACTTTCTCTATCACATATGTACAATGCACAGTAGATAGAGAAGATATTGTACTCCACCCAAAAACTGAAACCGATATTTCAGCGGAAATACATGTTTTGAGGACCCTCGAAAAACTTTTATAAAAATATCTGGGTGTGATTGTGTATGGATTCTGTGTGAATGCATATAGTGTGTGTCTGTGTCTGTGGATAGCATCACTCAAAGACTAAAATTCGGTTAAATACTAAACTTGGGTGTTTTCAGGAAAATTCCCTATCTCCAAATAACCTTTGTCGAACATTTTCCGCAATTTTTTATTTTGTCAAAATAGGCTCTAATGCTTTTAATTAAAATATCATCGTTTTAGATATTTTATTATAAACATAATGGGTATCTTGAATACTTTTTCGCAGTGGTGATCGTTTTTGAGATATTCCTTGTTTCTGGTTTCAGCTTTAAAAAACTTATACTTTTCACATAAAGAAATTTGTCAACTCCTGTTCATACAAACAAAGGAACTTCAATCACATAGCAACCAGAATTTAACTAGCACTTTAACCTATGGAACTGTCTTATTTCGCTTCTGCTTACAAGAAAGCAAGTAATAAGACTATTTCTGCTATTTTTTTATTAGCATGAAGTAAATAGAAGCATGGGTTTTTTAACAATGAAATGGCACCTTGTAGAGATGTAGAGAAAGGCACGTGAATGGAACACATCAGATTTTTACTTAACAGTTTAAGAATATTTCTAAATAATTCCAAGTGGTAGCTGTCCCACTATGGCAGGCTCTATATCACTAGCTGTTGCAGAACAGCCCCTTTTCAGACGCTTTATTATGGTTTAATTACACCCAGAATGTTCATGTCTCAGTAAAAGGTCATGTGGCATGCTACGATGTCCCTTGTGTTACTAAAACAGATGACACTACTGCAGAAGGTAATTTATCTACTCAGATACACCTGGGATTCGTGTATCATTTATTCCTGAGCCAGGGGCTGCTGGAAGCTATAAAGCAAATTGCCATACCATTCTTAATCGCCTATGCTTTTAGAAAAACATTCCTTCTGATTGTGTGGAAGCAATTCTCAGGAGAAGCTTCAGCTTAAAGTAAATGCAAAATATAAGGTGACATTTCTTATTTTCTCTTCCACGTACTAAGTACACATTACAGATACGATATTATACTCCACCCAAAATTTCGAGGTTGTACTGAGCTATATGTTCGGAGTCCCCTGAATACAAAAAAGAGAGAGAGATTGTAAACAAATTAATTTAAAAACCTAAGTGTATTAAATACAAACTTAGTTTTTAAGTTCCGCAAACTCCAAGGAAGCGACACGATAATTATGCAGATATTCCTCCACCCTAAACTAATCAAAATTTTTGATTTTCTCAAAAATTCTTCTTAACGATGTTTTAAGCTACGGTATGTTTAAACTATTTTCATGATAAATTAAATGTATATCTTGAATTTCTGGGGAATTGCCCCTGAAAATTTGTTTATTCTGGATGACATTTATTAAATGGTAAGCCGTAAGATATGTGCAGAAACTTAGTGCATGTAGATCTCGTTAAAACACAGAAGTTATATCATATATATTTGAAATCTAAAGATATACCTTATTATGGGTTCCCAAACGGAAAGTCCTCAATTGTTACATATCTGTTTTGTTTTACTCCAGCCGTGTAAAGAGTACCGAATTTTAATTTCTCATATTTCTCCCTTCTATTACATGGTAGCATGTAATAAGACAATTTCTACTAATGTATATCTCGATTAGCATCATGGATAAACGAATAATTTTTTTGTAATAAAGTTTGTTTGTACAGCAGTTAGTTAGTCATGTGAATGGAACACATCAAATATTTACAAAAAGGTCCATATGTATGTGGGCGGGTGAGTGTCTCTTTTATAGTGTACCTCCCACTTTTACTACAAACACACATTAAGCGATAACACTAATGATGCATAGAATGAAGATGGAGCACCGGTAGAATTCGATGGTGGGGAAAAAGAATGACCCGGAGAAAACCCATTCCTGCGCCGCTTTGTCCACAACAAATCCCACAAGCGGTCACCTGGGAGCGAACCGAATCGCTTTGGTGAGAGGCGAATGGTCTAACCTAACTCGGACACGCGCGGCCAATTGGGTGAGAGTGTCTGTATGTGTGTGTGTGTCTATGAACAGAGTAACTCAAAAATGAAAAGCACTATAAACACCAAACTTGGTATTTAAATTTGGCATCTGTGAAGGATGCCACATGAACTTTTTCAAGAAAAACCCTACACCAAACTACACTTTATGAAACTTTTGCAAACAAATGTTATTTTCTTAAAAATGGTTGTAATATTTGCAGAAATGATTTTGTTGCATATTTCCTTGTAGATGTAGTTGAAATAAAGGAATACATAGGTTTATACATCAGGCAAGTCGCTTAAGAGCTGGTTGTTAAGTGATCACTTTGAAATGTTATCTTTGTTTTACCAGGAAAAATCAATAAAACCGTATAACGAATTCCGGTTTGAGAAAAAAAGAAGTGTTTTAAAACTGAGGCCAATAATAAGGAATATCTCTGAATGGTTAAATCCACAAAACAGTAAGCCACATACCTCTAAATGTTATGTGTAGTAAGATTCTGTCTAATTTACGGTGCACATGGCTATATAAAACTTACTCAGAAAGAAGGGGACTTCAGAGGCTATTCCCAGAAAATTCGAGGTGTATTCCATTTTTCATGAAAATATCTAAAACACTCGTATTTTAATTTAGTTAGCGTAATTTTCGATAAAACCAAATTATTGTAAAATTACCATGTAAAGGGTAGTTTGGGGCGGGAGAATTTTTTTGAAAATCTTGATTTCACATCCTTGGAATATACTGAACCTAATACTAGCGCTGGCCTTCTGATCTCAAGGTCCCGAGTTCAAATTTGGCCCAGACCGATGTTTTTAAGTGTGCTTAAATGCGATAGTGACATGTTAGTAGATTTAATGACATGTAAAATAACTTCTGCTTAATCATATTTCGACCCATCGGTGGCGCTGATATGATCCTGGCAAAGACAAGCAAAATAATTTAATTTAATAGTCATGCGTTGATCTTTTTCTAAAAATAATTAGTTTTTTTTAATTCGGGGTCGTAAAAACATATCTTTACAGTAAAATATCAATATCGAATTGTTGATTGAAATGCAATACCTACTTACTATACACAGTAGACAAATAGTAATGATTTTTTTGGGTTCAGGAGCTTCAAACATATACTTGCGGTTAAGCCTCAAGTTCGAATTTGAAATATAATACTTCCTCTACTTGAAATACGCAATAGAGAATAATAATAACAATAATGATAATGATAATAATAATAATAATAATAATAATAATAATAATAATAATAATAATAATAATAATAATAATAATTCTTTTTGGTGTCGTATTGCTGCAAAAACAAACAAGTCATATCTAAATAATTGCTACTATTAGAATTTCTCCAAAACTTTAAACAATACACTTCGAAATTTTATGTCAACATTTTAGTATTTCATAATACATTTTACAAAGATTAATACCAAAGCTAATATTAATTTCAAAGTTTCTAGTAAACCTACGCGGCGTTTTAACAGTTGACTGACATCTCAGCCCATCTGTTCCTTTCTATCTGCAATGTATGCATTTAAGTAAATCCTGCGAATACTCACCAAGATTAACAATAGATATGCACAACTTCAATATAGATATAATTTGTAGAATGGTTGTGGAAACAAATTACAATGGGATGTGACAGAGAGAGAGAATTGTTTTATTGCAGACAGCTGTTCACAGAAATATAATTCACCTAAATAGATCCAACATATAAATTTTGGAGAAATGATTACTAAACGTACATTATTGGTTTAACATATGGTGTAAAAATGTCAGCAGAATTATTAAGGCAGTATGAATATATTATTAGCCAACCAAACATACAAAAGATTGTGAAAAATATAATAGAGTTTTCATAACGGACAGATAGATTGGCACTGAATTGTTTAGCATTATCAACACAATTCTTAAAACAGTATAATTCTAATTATTTTGAAATACACTTAGATTATCACACGAGTTTCACACAGATCATTACATTTGTGAAGTCCACTCAGAAATTAAATACACCCACCCGTTAATGCGTTCTTCTCTAAAGGATACCAAATCAGAACAGAGCTTTGGTTGCTTAATACAAGGGTCAGTCAATAATTAACGACAAAATTACTGTGGGTAGCAATGCTGCCAGCTTTGTAGTTGGCAATACTGTTAGAGTATCTCCTAATGCTGCTGTTGATACAGCTGGCTTTGGTTACTGCCAACGGTTGATTGTTTTAGGTTACGGCAAAATGGAAGCCGTGTTATCTGATTGCACCAAAGAAGCACAGTACTGTTATTTGATTTCTATAGCTCCATCAGCAGAAATTTGCCACACAGTGAAAATGCATATCTAATTGCGTAGCAATGAGAAACGTGCTGGGGCCAGAACCGTAATTTAACCGAATAATAAGTACAATATTTACCAAAACCGTTGATGTGATACTCACTTGAGTTGTTTTCTAAGCTTTGTCAGCTTCTTTTCAGATCTAAGCTAAATATTTATTACACAAAAATACTAGCTTGTTCAGTACTCACCCAAATAGTAAATAAACAAAGTATAGTATTCCATCCAAAAATTCGATGTATAGGTCTCATTGGAAATACATGTTTGATATCCTTAAATTTAAAAGAAAATACATTTTTGGAATAAAATGTTTCTTCTGTCTCTGACCCACTCTCACTTTCTCTAATATATATATATATATATATATATATATATATATATATAAAACCTTTTTGTATGAGAAAGATATCAGCATATAAAAGCGACAAACTACTTAACTTAGTAGGCTTACTCTCCCCGTATGGAGGACTTACATCCCCTAGGACTTACTCGCGGGTGCCTAGGTTCAGAAGCCTGTCGAGGAACCAACGAACATTTAATTACATGATGAAGAACCCGGATCGAGGGATCGGCCTCATGCCAGGCATGAGAGAGCCACATCTCCGCTATCGTTCTAATGCTGCAGCTGTTACTTATATTACTAGCCTACTCTAATTTTGTATACGTTATAAGTTCTACATTCAGATAATTGCTAAGTTTTAATTATTACATCTTAGAATAGTAAATTAAAAATGAGTATCTGCAATGCCCTAAATAAAAAAATATCTGATGTGCTACATTTACATAACTTTACAAGTTTGTTACTTCAAGCTAATCGAAATAAACATTTATAAAACTGGTTTTATTATACATTTCCTAGTACGTAGATAGAAAGAAAATAAACTAATACTGCAGTAATAGTCAAATCTTTTAAGAGCTAGTCACTATATAACGGATTTGAAATTCAGTTCTATTTTATTACTAGAAGAAAAGCAATCCTAATAAAAATGTAAATTAGAAAATTTAAGCCATAACAGAGAATATCTCAGGAATATCTCGGAGGATTAACAAAATCAAGATGTATTCGTCAAATTATATGTTTTAACATCATCTAATTTTTGTTATTAATAATTTATATCTCTCTTACGGTTCATTAGCTATGCAAAATTCATCCAAAATGTACAGGATTTTTAATAAAAATCCTTAACCAGACAATCAATTGCAAATTCGAGCTTTGGGAGCTAATGTGCGGTGTTTTTGTTGTGATTACTAAAGCAAACTTTCTTTCCCTTTAAAGTTGGGTTAATTTTTATATTATATAGCAATCTTAAATATCCAAAGAGCCATTTAAGCATGAGAATACACAGCATTTCTGATGTTGAGCACTTCCTTATTTCCTCTAATTCTCAAAAAAAAAATCTTTTACTTTCTCTATACCATACGTAGTACGGAAAGTCGGTTAAATGGCAAACTTGAAGATTTAAAAAAAGACACTTCAAGATATTTACATCATGAATAAAATGTATGTATTGAATTTTCAGGGAATAGCCTCTTAAGATACTTTATTCTGGATGAATCGCTTTAGCCTATCCTTATTTCTCTTCTACTTATAAGGAATTATGTAATAAAATAATTTTTGGTGATACTCATATTAATTAGCATGACAAAGATAGAAGAAGTAGTTTTTGTAAGAATAGTTTTTAGAAGAGGTAGAGAAAATCATATGAATGGAACACATCAATGTTTACGTTTAAAAAGTCTCATTTGGAGCAAGTAGACCGGGTCAATATGAAGTTCAGAATAAAAGCTCTTTAGGTACTTTGTTTCAATTTGGTCTATGTTTAATATAGAAATAAATATTAAAAATATAATTTTTAAAACAAAAACCACAAACTATAGATACAAAACATTCTTGTGCTTTTTGCTATAATTAAATGCAGACCGAACTTCATTTGCTTATTCATTAGTCACAAATATTATACATCAAGTATGAAAAACGTTGCTCAAGGAGAGTTTGATATCAAACTATTAAAGTCTTAATTCATAATTTCATGATGTTGATACTAATTGGAGTAGATGATTAAAATTTTGCAAATAGATCACTAAAATAACAGAAGTAACTATACAAACTTTGAAAGCTATATGCTTCGGAATATGTAATTTCGAATTTTTACTTTCCTGTCCCCTTAAAGCTATTTTTGAGAAAACCAACATTTTTCATGTAAAGAATAGTTTATGGAGGGGGAGGTGACAGCAGCAAATCTTCCTTTTACTGGTGCAGCAAAATGTGTCCAGTTCAGAAGATCTGGCCACAGTGCGTTTTAGGTGAATGCATCTTTTTTACAAACAAACAGCATATGGAACTGAATAATATTTTGTTTCACGATCTTTTAGTGCTTCCTCATAATACTCTAGCGAGAACAGAGGATATGTATTTTAAAGTTGGTACTCCTGCCTTAAGCGTCGAAGTGGCTGCTATCACGCTGTACATGGAATTGTTTATGATCCGCTGATTCATGAGCTGGTGAATGATATGAAATGAAGATGAAATGATAGTAGATGTAATGGGCAATTGGTAGAATGAATGGCGGGGAAAACTGAGAACCTAAGGAACCCAATGATATCACAAGCTATCCCGTGGGATTCAACCCGGGTCGCCTTGTTAAGAGGCAAATGGTCTAACCAATCGTCCACGGCGCTGCCATTTCCTCAAAATTCACTAGCATATTTTTTTAAAAAGAAAAAGCTTATCACGTTTACATGTTTAATAATAATAATAATAATAATAATAATATATATATATATCTGAAAATAGCTTGTGAAGCCACATTTAATTCTGAATATTTTGTTTAATTTTGTGCCATTTGAAAGCCATGATCACAATTTACGACACTTCTTTTTGTTTTTTCGTTAAATATTTCCGAGATATTCGTTCCGTTTGATTATAATTTCCCAAATTTATACACGTTGACTCAAAAGTCACTTGACATTTTGCTAATATCGTTAATTTATGCATTTGTGTTATAGGTAGTTGGAAACTATGTTTACAATAGAGGAAATATTAGCTGTCATTTTCACTTGTATGCAAGGATTGACTTACTAGTAGGTCCAAGAAGAGCTCACTAGAAACTAGGTCCTAGCAGGCAGGCTATTAAGATCTGGTACTGAAACTGAAACGGACGGAATTTGATGCCGATGATGCGATCATTCTTCGTGACCATCTCCACGAAGTTCTGCTTAATAAGTTGAACGGTGGATCTGACACCACTAGACTTCTTTTTCTGCGGTTGAGAAACCGAATCACTGTGTATTTCGATATACACAACAAATATGGAGTATGTGCCGTGACTTAGAGGCCACCATATTGAAGTGTACTGGATTTATCATCCAGAAGTCATTACTTTCCATAATATAATAAAAAGCTTGACATAAAACATTCTTTTGACTAAAATATCAAGACACTTTTGAATCACCCTGTATATCTTTTGAAATATCAATTACTATTTTTTAGATCTCGCGATGTTATGCAAAAGGTACGGAATTATATTATTTCAGCCAGCATTTAGCGACCTGATTTATAAACGTCTGTCACTTCAAGTTCCTGCAGCCCGAAATTACTATTTTAATTAAAAATGTGTGTTAGCATATATCTCAATTAATATGAATTAAGTGACAAAATATTTGTTGGGGAAAAAGAAATACAATTTAACCACATCAAATGTGTTTGCATTTACTTCCTGTTCATCGTAATAAGAACTAACAAAATGGTTTAAATTATGTAGTGGTTGATTTAATTAGCTCAATTTAAATACATAGTAACCTGAAAGAGCCTTTAACAGCTAAACTGGCAGGTCAAGCAACTGGTAATGATGAACCGTTAGTTCATTTAAAATGTTTCAAATTTCACTGTTTAACGTGTGAAATTTTAAAAAAAATAACAAGTGAATAATGCCAGAAATGATATCTGTTAAATATTAAAGGAACATGTAGCTATGCTAAACAGGGATTAATTGGACACATTGAAAGGTTATAGAAGATTATAAAAGATATCAAACTGAAATGTTGAAGAAAATATTAAATACTTGAATTTTGTGAGCTTCCTAAGTCTATTTGAATTATTTTTGATTTTATGAATATACTAACACATTCATATTCTATTTTTCGCAAATTGATATTTTCATATGTAGTAGCTCTTTTTTTTAAGGATGATCAGACCTATATCCTTGAATTCGTTCACGAAGTTCAATCTCATAGATATCTTCAACTGGTAGATATATGTTAGATATATAAGGTAGACTGTTTATACATGTAAATTTAAATCTATCTATTACAAGTCAAACGAATTTGGAAAAAAAATTATAAGAGTTTTAATTCGAAGGAAACCTATTTTTAACTTAGCCAATAATCTTTAAAGAAAGTAAATTTTATCACAGTACTGAGAGGCAGAATAAAAAATACAGTGCCATAGTCAAAATTTGAACCACAGATCTCCTGGTTCCTGATTAGTTTCTCTAACCATTGAGCTACCATGACAATATCCCGGCGGCACCAAAGTCTTCAACTACCTCGCGTTTCTTTCTGATAAACCATCTTATCTCAAATTGTGTTGAAATATTAATGTTTCTCAAACAAGCGGTGTGTAGGACACAAGACGGATAGTTATGAATCCATAAGTACTTCTGTCCTACAGGAATGATGTTGATAAAACTATTAATTCACGTTTTTCACAGTATGTTGATGATAATGTTCTAAATATATTATATTTTAAGGTATTTGAATATATTAACAAAAGTATTTTAAAAGTAGAATATATAAGGAAGTCAAAATGTGCAGTATTCTAATAGCCTAATTCAAATCTGAGCCTCCTGAATAGTAACTCGCTAATTAGAACAATAAAAATGGTGAGAATACGTGTGGGGGGAAAATTTTGGCACATAGACGCCTGAAATCTGGATAACAAGCATGATGGAACTAAATAAATTAAGAAAAATGAAAATTAAATATTGAGAAAATACCTAATAAAGGATCATTATGTTTGGGGAATAAGATAAAAGGTCAAAATAATGATATAAAAGAAATAGTTGGATTAATCAAAGCACGAGGTCCATAATGTCTATAATGTTGCATGACAAATAGCTATAGAAATTGGAATAATTGTTTGTTTGTTTTTCACACAAGCCGTGTGTAGGACAGGAGTTGGATATCCAGATAAAGAAATATTCTTTATCCCCTATAGAATGCTAGAGACAGCATTTATTCAGTAGGGAGTGGTGCTGGGAAACCTAGATTAGTATGACTCCGTTGGTTTTTTTTCTGCTAGGTCACCTCTGTAAAAAGAATATTTTACTTGGAATGAGTTTTACAGAAATTAATTCTTGTAGCTGACAAATTGGAGTTGGAATAAAATATCTGTAAAATTTTCGTCTAGCTATAGCTCTAGAATTGAACTATAACTCGCCATAATCATCTTATTTTACTTTCTGAAGTATTAGCTAAAACGAAGCATATACAAAAAAAACCGGCTCCTTTTCACAAAATGTGTTTACTTCTTGAGTCCTAGAAGTGTACATTTGCATTTTTTGTTCTATGCAGACTTTATACTCGAGTCAAGCTGTCGTAAACGTAAAATAAATAGAGAAAGTAGTAAAGATACTCTAATTTGATGTTAAATTATTAATAACAAGAGAAAGAAAACTGAATTAATTTGGTTAGTTTATACTGTCTTGACCATTTACCTAGTAGGTAGAGGAAGTATTGCATTCCATTAAAAAATTCGGTAACTAAAGGTTGTCTTATGTGCATTTTTGAGGACCCATGTATCAATAAAATAAGGATTTTTATACAGTGAGTGTATGGGTATGTAGACAGCATAACTTAAAATAGAGAATTAAATGAATACCAAACTTGAAATTTAAGTTAATACCTAACAAAAACAGGCACGATAGTTTTCAAAAATATTATCCCTATTGCCCTTAATTTGAAAAACTATAATTTTGCACAACACTGGTTCTAACAATTTGTATTAAAACACCTTACATTTAAAGATGGACATTTTGATTTTTCTGGAAATAGCCTGTGAAAGAAGAAGATTAGGAAGGAATTTTGTAATGAAGATTAGGAAGGAATTTTGTAAGATTTTATACATGAAAGTATAGATACAAATATTTCGATTGATAATTTAATCAGTATGTACTTTAGTGTGTAATTTATTTATTTCTTTCTCTCTTCACCAATCATTTAACTTACTACCTATGTGTTTTGCATGATATTAGCTGCATGAAAAATGAACAACACCTCCAGTATAGATTATTCATTTTGCTTCCACATTTTCATATACAATCGGCTGGCCTAGATAGTGTGGTATCATTGGCCTTGCAAAAACATTCGAACTCAGTTCCGATACAGCATTCATTATAGGAAAACCCACCCACTAAAGGTTACGCCATCCGCTCATAGTCTCATAGAAAATGAACACGTATTTCTTGTATGTATTACTCCTAGCTATTATTCAATCTTATGTATTTGCAGTCTTAAGAACATCATATTCTAGAAAAGTTAACTAAAAATGTCAATACATACTAACCATCCTTACCATTTAGTCACGTATAGACCTTGACCAACTTGGAGGTACTATCTAACCAAGTACAAGTTTATGTAATGTTGTTCATTGCCATTTTCTTAGTTACCAATACAAATATAAGCGCTTATAACCGTAACAGCATTATAATGGATAATTTTCAGAGGCAGACAAAAGCTTGCTACACAAAAATCTACCTACATTCAAATCACATGATTTATTCGTTAGGAACGGAGATTTTCTCATTATTTGTGCGATCTATTCAAAGTTTAATTATTCAGTTGTTTTTCCTGATGTCATGGAAAGCATATAGTCTTCAAAGCAGTGTATTGCGTTCAGCTTTTAAACATTTCAATACCACTATCTCCTTTGTACCTATAATATATATTGATACGTTATGCAAAAGTTTATCCCATTTAAATTGAAGTAGATAATAGAATAAACTTTTTCAGTAATTGGGTTGTAGATTTTATAAAATTAAACAACAGTGGGTAGAGAAACGGATGTGAATGTAACAGATTTTTATTCCTTTCTTTAACATTACAATTGCTTCTTTGGGAGTCAAATTAACGATAAAGACCTTCAAGAGATTTTAAATTCACTTATAAATCAAGTGGCTTTAAAGAAGTCAAAGTGTTTCATTTTTATGATTGCAAACCAGAAAGTAAAGTATAGTAGAAATACAAAGAGCACTATTTTGAATTTGGCTCTCCTAGAAGCCTTATTCCTGAACATTTTTGTTAAAGATGTTGCATGTATTTTGCTCATCCATCTTCATCTCCACTTAAATGTGCGTATGAAAAACGCTACACTTTGACAAGTTCTCTGTAATCCACTTCACGAAAATGAAAGAGCGTCGCAAAGGAAGCAAAAAATGCTTTATCATCATGTTTGAAAGCAGAAATGAAAAAAATCATGCAAAGTAATACCTTTTAAACTTGGATATCGTTGAAATACAAACGTGCAGGACGCAGCAAGGCTCGTTTTTTGAAGCTGAGTATTCTAGGAGAAAAGAACTGCCTAGTTACTTCACCTCAACTGCTCCATTCACTGTCGTTCAAGTGTCAGCTTAAACTGCCTCGCTTGACGAGGCAGTGATTACGAGATATTAATCCAAGGATTAAGTCTAGCGTTTCACCGTCTTCTTTGCTGCAGCAGAGGAAATAATCTCCTGCTCTTTGGTTTTCATGAAAGAGAAGATTCCAAACGCTGAGCAGCAGCTCGTGATAAATTGCTATTACCATTAGCCACAAGATGGCGCTTTTGTATCGAAAATGAGGATGCCAAGAAAATACTTTCACTGAACAATCTAGTGCATAAGTCTCCATTGAAAGTTTATGTTTTCTGAAATTATAATCGCTTTAAGGTACCAGATCACGATATAATTCCCTTCCATTAACACGATTAGATGTATGCCATAACATCCCGTTTCACATACACAGGTGTCGAATGAATTTAAACATCCTTGCTTCAATGCAGGCTCGAAAGAGATGTTTGATATTTTCTCAGTTTACTATGTTATTTACTAGTTCGACATACAGTCCCATGGTATCTATTTGTTTATATTTTGCTAAAAGAAGTACATTTTACCACTGCCCCCAGTTTTGAATCTTTGTAACCTCCTGAGGAAAAGATAAGCAAAGGGATTACGGAAAGTTGCCAGGTCTGGTGGGAACGAGCATGACCAACGATAGTCCCTAACGTTTCCAGAACCGGATAAGCTAGGTCAGGAGGTTCCTGTCGTGGTAAACTTGGTATTTCGTGTATCTCCTTTCCTACAAAAATCCTTTTTGGGGGCTTAGGGTGTCTCAAAACATATATTTCAGATGAAATCATGGGATCGAATTTGTTAGTAGAATACATCGCTTCATCTACTTATTATGCATATTAAGCACAGTAAAAATAACGTTTAAGCAGTTAACAATTTTCCCAGAAACTTCTCATGCTGAGATCTTTAAATGCGTACACATAGGTATAAACGATATTTGCCAAAAGTATAAAAATTAGAACATAGTTCATATTGCACTGTAGTTAGGTTAACAAAAATCTTATGCGTTTCATTCACATGACTTAACTATACTATAACAAACTAATCTAAAAAAAGCTTATTCTTCCATCCACATTATGATAGTCAAATAAATATTAGCAAAACTGGTCTTATTTATTTCCATATAAGTAGAATGGAAATAAAGGAGTACTTTAGGCTAAAGAAATAGTCAACATTTTTAACAGGTGGTGGTTATATGATTACAATTTGGTTCTCTTTCCATGGTCAGAAGTAAAGCAAAAGAAAAATAAACACAAATTCCCATTTGACAAAATAGGTATTTTAAAATAAAACCAATAATAAGGAATATATCGGGAATAGTTAGTCCCACAAAAATGTATATGATATAAACTGTGTCTTTTAACGAGCTCTATACTATTTAAAGGATAAGTTTTTTTCTATCTTTTACGGTTTACCAATTTTGAAAAATTCAGCCAGAATGAAGAGGTCTTCAGAAGAGATTCCCAGAAAAGCCAATATATACATGTTATCCGTCATGTAAACTAGCATATGCTGTATTAATTAAAATCGTTACAGCCATTTTTGAGAAACTCAAAATTTTCGAAGATGTTCCATGTAAAGAGTAGTTTAGGATGCGGAATTTTTTTTAAATCTTCGTGTCGCATCCTCGGAGGATTCTAAACTTAATTATAAAGTTCTGTATTTAGCTTTTCGTTTTTGAGTTATGTTGTACACAAACACATGGACAAACACGGTTCTTTTTTAAAAGTGATATTTTACTTTCTCTACGTGTACTATGTACATAGTGTATAAAGAAGGAATTGTTATGCACCCAAAACTTCGATACTGAGATTTCACCGGAAATACATGTTTTGAGTCCCCTGAATCCAAAAAAGGTCCGTATGTGTGTGTGTGTGTCTGTGGACAGCATAGCTTAAAATCGAAACGGTTAAATACCAAAATTGGTATTTAATTTTGGTATCTTCCAAGGATGCGACACGAGATTTTCAAGAGAATACCCTCTACCCCAACTATCCTTAATATGGAAAAAGTTTCGAGAATTTTTATTTTCTCATAAATGATTAACGAATTTGATTAAAATGCTTTATGTTTAAGATATATCCATGACAAACGAAATGTATATCTTGACTTTTCTGGGAATAACCTCTGAAGACCCCTTCATTCTTGATGACTTTTGTATAACTGACAAACCGGAAGAGATATTACACAAAAAAATGTAGATCTCATTAAAACACACAATTCATGTTATATAGTTTTTTTTTTTTTTTTTTTTTTTTTTTTTTTTTTGCAGAGTTAACCGTTTTCGAGATATTCCGGATTATTGGTTTCAATTTCAAGCCACTTAAACCTTTCTAAAACAGGAAGACACCTTTATTCTCGTTTCTCGTTTGTTTATTCCTGACAAGCAAAGAGATAGGAATTTCAATTGTTTCTCACAGCGACCGGCTTTTAAAGGACGAGACTATCGATTTAGTTTGTGTATTTTCTTATTTCCCCTTCTGCTTACAAGGAAGTGTAATTACAGCAATTCTGCTTATGTTTATCTTGATTAGCATGATGTAAATAACAGATTAGTGTTTTGAATAAAACACTTGTTTATCGAACATCGTGTGAATGGATTAGATTTTTTCCCTCCTACTTTTAAGGAAGCAAGTAATAAGTACAATTTCTGCTAATGTTTTTCTCGACTATCATGAAGTAGATAGAATAATAAGTTTTTAATAATAATAATAATATGCTACAGAAATGTAGAGAAAGTCATGTAAATATAACACATCAGATTTTTTGGGGGGTTGCAGGGGACTCTAAAACGAATACTTTCAGTGAAATCCCTGCATCGAATTTTTGGGCACAAACCAATATGTCCGAAGTAGAGAAAACAAAAATGCAGTACTGTGTTGTTTGGATTTGTTCTACAAAGTAAGTAGTCTCTCCTTCTGCTTCCAAATTAAACTGATGGTGTTTTTCTTAAAGTAGTTTTAAATAATTTAGCACAGTTGGAGAACAAATTCAACCATTTCGGGTGTAAAAATCCTTAGCATGGCTTCCTTCGGAAGGGAAGTAAAGCCGTTGGTCGTAGATTTATGGCACGTAAAAGAACCTCAAGCCTAATAGAGAGGCCTCTGAGCAAATTAAGCGGTCTTTCATGCCCAATTTAGAATAGGACGCTGAGAACCACAGTAGTTAAAGAGCGTCCATAAATAACACGCCATTTACATTTTTTTTAGCCCTTTCTTTTATTTCTTTCTCGTTTAATAGTGTTTATCGTCTGTTCCAAGTATATATCACTAAAGCGATGAATACAAATGCTACATGAAAAGAAATGAGTCAGTTTGCGAAGGAAGTGTTCGAGGCGTAAGTTTAGGATGCTCCCCTAGCATTTACCATTTAGAAGGTAAAGCACTCGCACTTTGGTTTGGTCCATTATCGGGTATTTTTAAGGGGTCCTTCTGCTTCTTCCTTCTTCATGAATGTTTAAACTGACTTGCAGGTATTAAGTCCTCTGATTCTCTCCCTACGTCGCATTCGTTGGTGAAAGTCAGTTGGCCGGTAGTTCAGTTTTAAGCAATGCACAGCGCTTTTGAGAAGACAGCGGATAGCGTTACCTCATAGTGGGGAATTTACTAAATCGCACGTGGTACAATACTGTAGCAAATCACGCAGCAAAGTAATGCCAACCTTATAATGTACATTTCAGAATTAATGTATTACTCTTTCTAGCACTATGTCTATACAAAAAATAACAAAAAATAAATAAAATCAGAAATACAGCATCATGGCATCTAGTTCCCTATACCAGGATGTATATTGCAAACTTTATAATTTATTTCCCACTTTTAATTATTGTTACTAATGTTAATAATTATTAATTATTGGGAAACTATAAACTAAGTAAATTATGCTGGTTACCAGTGTACACTCTTCTGGGTACCAGTAGTGTGGGATTAGTTTTGTTATTGTTAATAACTTACTGCATAGTTTTACAGGCAAATAACTGGTTACCAATTAATTGTGTCACTGGATTCCAGTAATTAATAATAGGTGATTTAGTGTGAATGAAGCTTGTTTTATGATTGGAATTTACTTTACTTACTTTATTTTATATTGTTTTGTTTCATTTTATGTTAAGTTTTAATTATTAGTATATATATATATATATATATAATATTTCAAAAATAATGTTTTATAATGTAGGTACATACAATGTATATAGTAATTAGAGAAATATTATGTCGAGATTTCACTGGAAATACATGTTTTGAGGTTTCCTGAGTCCATTAAAGCAATGTTGGGGAAAAGGTTCACCTGTACCTATGTGTGTGCCTGTGTACGTGTGTGTGTGTGTGTGTGTGTATGTGTCTGTGGACAGCATAGCTCAAAAACGAAAAGACCGTTAAAAACCAAACATGGTATTTATGTTTAGTATTCTCCAAGGATGCGACACTACAAACAACCCTTTAGATCAATTTTTTAAAAATTATTATTTTTACTTTCTCTATACGTACTATACATTGAGAAGGTGTTGTATTGTACCCAAAAATTCTATACCGAGATTTCATCTGAAATACTTCTTTTGAGACCCCCTGAATCCAAAAAGCATGTTTATAATAATGTCCGTATGAGTGTCTGTGGGCAGCATAGCTCAAAAACTAAAAGCTCATTATATACCAAACTTCATATTTAAGTTCATTATCTTCCATGGATAAAGCATGAAATTTCTCAAGAAAATCCCACCACCCCCCAACTACCCTTTACATGGAAAAAGTTCAAAATATTTTATTTTCTCAAAAATGGTTGTAAATATTTTGATTAAAATCTCTAATATGTAATATATTTACACGGCAAATAAAATGTGTATCTTGAATTTTTTGGGAATAGCCTCTGAAGACCCCATTATTCTTAATGATTTTTTTTAAATTTCGCATACTGAGTAAACTGTAAGAAATAGACAAAATCGTACTACACAAATAATGTAGATCTCCTTAAAATACATAATATATGTCATATATAAATTTCTTCATGAAGTTGATCATTTTCGATATATTACTTGTTGTTGGCTTTAGTTTTAAATTACTTAAAACTTTTTTCATACGGGAACTTGTCAACTCCCGGCCACGCAAATAAGGGGATTTCAATTTTAAAATATTTTAGCTTAGTGTATGCTCTTATTTCCCTGCTACTCATAACTAAGTAATAATACTGCTTCTGCTAATATTTATCTCGATTAGCATGAAGTAGATAGAAGAATATGCTTATCAACAATAATTTGTTACATTGATGTGCAGAAAATCAAGTGAATGGAAAACATCAACATTTTTATAAAACCATCAGAAAAGCACAATAAACTGTATATTTTAAATTTTCTTGGAATATCTCTAAAATTCTCTTTATTTTGGATGTGTTTTGCATAAATTTTCATAACGGTTAAACCGTAAAAAACAACAAAAACGTAATAAGCAAAAAATGCACATGTGATATACACCCTCTGCCAGGTTTGAACCTGCAATCTTGGGTTTTTAAGAGCAACGTTTGTTCTTTAGGACTATTTATATAAATCTCTACGAATTTAATCCAAATATTCATACCAGCACTGCTACTTCCTGGGAAACACTAGAAAAACGTAGGAGACGAGTAAGGCTATGTGCAATTTTAGAGCTCATAAGGGGGAACCTGAATCGAAAGACATATCCAAACGATCATTAAAGCTGTGGGAGGAATGATCACTCGGAAAAATTAAGAAATAGGGAACAGAAAATAGACATAGGTAAATTTCCCTTCGCAAATAGAACAATAAACGAATGGAACAAAATACCTGCAGATTTACTGGAGAGTTTGCCTCAAAGTGTAAGTAGTTTTAAAAAGAGACTAAAGAAGAGTGATTTATAGTCAGGATACTAAATAAAAATATTGCGTTATTATTACTGTTGTTACCATTATGTATATATTAGTATACTATGATGCCATTGGCATTTTAACAGGTTATTTCCCACATTATTGTTTATTTAATTCAGTTGTATTGTACATTGCATTATTACATTGACAGCGCTGCCACCGGGCCACGCCCTAAGCAGTGAAATAACTGTCTGTCTGTCTGCCTGCCTGTCTGTCTGTCTGTCTGTATGTATGTATGTATGTATGTCTGTCTGTCTATTTGAGATCTATATTAACCACCGAAATATGTGCCTTATTAATGCTTTAATCAAAAGCGTTATAGGCAAGTATTTTTAAGCAAAGTTTAGCAAACAATGTTATGTCTAAGGAATATTTTAGGTAGGGATTTTCTCTAACATCTTGCGAAATTTGGTATTTATTATCTCATAGCTGTGTTTTGTTCATATTTTCACATCCATAATTTTTTTTTAAAAATGATATTGTTGGATTTCCTATGCCATAAATGTTATGATGTATTTTTTGTGAAATTCAGAAACAAAGTTTTGTGCAGAATTTAATACTTACGCTACTTATTCAGACAAGTTGTATATGCCGACTGTGTCATGCATTAGTATTATATGCGCACCTTTGCGTTCGGCTATCTAGCCTTCATTCGGTAGGTTTCGCGGAATTTCGGAAACAGTCTACAGTGACAACATTGATACATGAAGTACAGTAATTTACAGAACATGATGGCCCTGCCCCACCCATTTTCCAAATTAGGCCTGGCTTTAAAGTTTGCGGTTAGGAAGTTTGCGGTTGGAAACTACCCTCGCTGTTACCAAATCTTCTCCTTACTGGAACCTTAACTGAGGCGTGATTCTCGTCTTGCAAGCAGTATCTCGGGAAACTACCCATAATACAGGTTCGTATTTTGTTTATTGTGGTTATTGCCCAGTGTTAAGGGGGAGCGGTACCGCTTGAGATTCATCATGTTTTTGAGAAAAACTATAAGGTAAAACATCTATTCCATTCACACAATTTTCCTAGATGTTCCATATTTAAAGTATTCACACAACAAATTATTCCTTTATCTACATCAGACTAATGGGGGGATTTTCTGGAAAATCGTCGTTCGCATCCTTGGAAAAACCAAACTTAAATATCAAGTTTGGTATTTAGCGGTCTTTTCGTTTTTGAGCTATGCTGTCCACAGACACACACACACACACACAATCACGCACTCTAAAAATGATTTTTTTGGATTCAGGGGGACCCAAAACATGTATTTCTAGTGAAATCTCGTATCGAATTTTTGGATGCAATACAGTACATTCTCTATACACGTAGAGAAAGTAAAAATTGCAGCTCGCCTGGTACTGTGGGGGTAGCGTGTCTGCCTCACATATAACAGGTCTTAAGTTCGAATCTTGCTTAGAGTGTGTTATCCGGATAAGGTATATTGGGGGGGAGGGGTTTCCTTTTTTTTTTTTTTTTTTTTTTTTTTTTAAATACAGTTTCGGAGGCTCGTCAGGACTCCGGCGCTGTATTCCTTTTTTCACCATTTTTTCCAGTTTCCTATATTTCCTTAGTAGACCTTATTATTCTTAACGTTTTCCTTTTACATATACATACAAAAACATAGACACAAATACAAACACAGAAACACCCATGCCCAAGGCGGGACTCGAACCCACGATCCTGCGCACCACGAAGCGCCAAAGCGAGACACTTTAGCGAGCGCGGCCACCGGGATCGGCATCTAATCTGAGAAGAGGACTGTCAGCCGGTCCCCATGGCCGCGCTCGCCAAAGCGTCTCGATTTGGTGTTTCCCAGCGCAGGGGATCGTGGGTTCGAGTCCCGCCTTGGGCATGGGTGTTATATGTGTGTGTAAAAAGTAAAACAGAAATACAGTAATCAAAGTAAACGAATTAGGTAAATAAAAAGTAGGGTATACAGCGCCGGAGTCCCGACCTGACTCCGGAGCTGTACTTTTAAAAAAAAAAAAAAAAAAAAAAAATGTCGAGTAACTTTAAGTTCCATGGACCCCAAGATCATTTGAGCAACATTTCATTCATCGTCCGATATGACCAACCAGGTTAAAGAACGGTAGGCATGAGGGGAAAGCAACAGTGTTTCTTAACAAAACTGAAGTTTGAAGTTTTGTTTAACTTACTCTAACAATGGTTGGCTACAAATTATTTCAAATGAAGGCGCTTAATTTTGCTATGTATAAGCAAGACATCTGTTTTAGCAGATTGCATAACTTTACTAGAGCTTACCTATGAAAGGAAAGGGAAATATATATTATATTCGAGAGCAAGTTTTCACTGGCTCTTGATACATTTTCGGAAAATTTGTCTCTATGAATAAACAGCTAAATAAGAAAGCAAAAAACGCTATATTTAAGCTTTGTGTCTTCCAAAATGATTTCTAAAACTTCCATTAACCCCAAACTACCCTTTGCGCGGAAAATTTTTGATTATTTTTTAAAAACGATTCGAGAAATTTTTACTCTCCCTAGAAGCGTATGTAGTTTCTGTATAGTAGGTAGAATATTTTTTTAGAAAAAGGTCTGTATAACTATGTCTCTGAACAGCATGATCTAAATCGAAAAGTCGGGCAGACACTAAATTTGGTATTAAGTTCAGTATTTTCCAAAGATACGACGTAACTATTTTCAAGAAAATCTCCCCAACCCTACTACTCTTTCTATGAACATTTTTCGTAATTTTCGAATTTCTCGAAAATGGCTGCAATGAATTTGATTAAAATACCATATATTAAAAATGGTTTAAGTGGAATAAAATGTATATCTTGAATTCTCTAGGAATAGCCTCTGAAGACCGGGGGAAGGGGATGTGGATTTCAAACTGTTGCTCTCTTAACTTCGTGAGAACAGTGAGAAGCTGAAATAGGGCAGGAATCCCAGCCGTGATAGCCAACATTATTTTTATTATTATTATTATTATTATTATTATTATTATTATTATTATTATTATTATTATTATTAGATATTCTTCTTCTCATTATTATTATTATTATTATTAGATATTCTTCTTCTCATTATTATTATTATTATTAGATATTCTTCTTCTCATTATTATTATTATTATTATTATTAGTAGTAGTAGTAGTAGTAGAGGCGGCGTCGTAGCCGAGTGGTTAGACCGCTCGCCTCCTACCAAGGTGACCCAGGTTTGGTCCCAAGCGCCGCATGTGGGATTTGTGGTGGACGAATCGGAATCTGGGCAGGTTTTCTCCGAGTATTCCGCCCCCCCCCCTGCCACTCATTGCACCAATTGCTCCTAACCTTCATTAACATCCATTTCCTTGCATTTCATATCATACACTTCCTCGCGCTCATGCCGACCTCTTGTTCCAAGTTTTCTATTCTGTGGCTTCTGACCATTTTGCGTCGACTTATAAGCCCTAGAGGGGTGTCAGTCCTAAATAGGAGGATGGTAAGCCAACTACGAAAAAAGTATTACCATTATTATTTATTATTATTATAATGGCCTTGGCCGTGGCCCTAAAAATAGAAAACTATTTTGGTTGGCAACACTACGGAAAGACAGGCGGGCGGGTTCTCTCTTTTTCTCCCCTGCCCTCGTTCTCTGTAAAATCAGTGCCTAAGGAGAGGTGAGCGCATAGTAATTACTGTGCATTGGCTCGGTCAAACAGGAAGCAATATTAGTAATATCTACTAAACTCAGGGTCGAATTTCGTATGGTGAATTCGAAAACAAGTAAAGTTGCATTATTTAATAGAAAATGTTCAACGTTTGACTACAATTATGTTCACATTAAGAGACTCCAGGCAAATCATACAGGAATCCTGACTGCGGGATCAAATACCTAAGGGCTACTTTCAGTAAATTTCAAATTACATTATTAACTCTCAGTTCTGTTTGTTTCATTCCGTCCTGCTCCAATATGTACATCGAATATAACATGAAATCTGAATAAAATATTCATAATGAAGGTTCATTAGGTGATTTCGGTTTTACTCCACGGTATAATCATTCTGGATTCTGAATGTAGCATGATATTTGAGACTATATCGATTATTATCGAGTAGTATTAGCAGAGCGATGGGCTATCGACGTTTCTAAGCGTTTTCTTTCAGTTTAATGTGTTATATCTAATGGAACATGACATATCCATCAGTTAGGTAAGTATGCTAAGGAACATCCAACCCAACTAAGTGAAAATTTCAGGGAATACAATATAAGGAGGCGGCGGTGTTGAGTGATTAGACCTCTCGCCGATCACCAAGTCGGTTCGGGTTCGTCCTATACGTGGGACTTTTTGTGGACAAAGTGGGCTTCCACCATAAACAGATTTATTTTCCTTCTTTTCTGCGTAATTTCATATCACTTTCTTCGTCATTCTTATACCGACATAAGGTTGGTCCATCCTGACTGCTCTATGTGATCCAGAATCCGTATCCTCAACAAGCGTTTGAGTCGCCCTCCGCGGTGTAATGATTATGTGACCTATTGTGAAGAAGTCTAACATGGGAAAGCAATGTCGAAGATTTTAATATAAATACAAGCGTCTCTCTAAGATCATCGAAGAAAGGAATTAGTTAAGAGGGCAAATAGGTGTCAGTTTGTATTTTTCCGGCCTAAAATCACTTTTTGTAAAAATAAAGTCTTTCAATTTTGGTTTACGTATTGCCAAAGTTTTGCGGCATTAACGAACATAAACTTTATACATTAATCGAGATAAGTTAACGCAATTTTTAAAAGCCTGCGCCATTTAAACGTCCTCCGCATCTTCTCTTACGATTTTTTATGAAAAGTGACTGAAAAATTGCACTGAATGTTCAAGACACTATAACAAGAAACAAATTATTGGATTTTTTCATACATTGGATGGTTCATGAAGTGCAAAATAAAGCACATACATGAGAGCAAAAAAGAAAAAAAAATATTTTTGTCATACCACCAAATTTTATTTTATTCTGCTCAAGAAGCAAATGTCAAAAAATCTGAAACTTAATCTTATTAATCACAGTTTCAAGAGCAATATTTTCAGCTTCAATTTCATTAAAATAATTTGTAGGGGCACTTTGAAATCAGTGTTTTCAACTCCGTGGCACGACAGTTCACAAGGAGCCTTAGCCTACCGCCCGGTCGCTGCGTGCCCCATCTCGGTCCATGACAGACGTCGTGGATGGGGTACAGTATTGGAGGGTGAGACGTGGTTAATGCGGTCCTCATGACTTGCACTGTTTTAAACACTGAAACATAAAAAAATAAAATTAAAGTTACAAAGTTGAAACTTCAAGGACTTTATACATATTCCATGTAGTATATGTGTACATAAAGCAACAAATAATTATAATACAATTTTACACAGTAAAACATGGTTAACAAGAAGGCAAAAAAATGTTTTTCTATTACGAGTTCAGAACGGTTTAAGGTGTCCATGGCTCATTACCAACAGCTGATTGTTGCAGAAGCGAAAGTGTATCATTTTCAGAACAAATTTCATCTAATCTATTTTTCTTGCAGAGATTAGCCGAAGATAAAAATTGAAAGGTTACGATAAACTTTCTGTTCAGCTCAATTAGTCTATACCGCAAGACAGCGTGTGCCTCTGCACACCACTATATTAAGGAGGTAGAACATGATTACAGTGCTGAATGAGAGAGTGCTTTAGATATGACGATGACGTCACTGCAAACTAGTGAACGCAGGCAAAGTTCACACGTGTTTTGCATAATGACCTCACGCAGGTAGTAGGTTTCAACCTTGCAGAACTCTGTTTACATTAGAGGTTCGCGCTTGACCTTCGTTTTCCCCACCTCTAACGATTTTGATTAAAATACCGTATACTAAAGATATTTAAATGACAAATAAAATGTATATCTTGAACATTTTGAGAATAGCCTCTATAGACCACTTCATTTTGGATGAATTTAGCATAACTGGTAAACCGTAAGAGATAGACAAATACCTACTGCACAAAAAATGTAGATCTCGTTTAAACACACATTTATGCGATACACATTTTTTCGTAGAGTTGACCATTTCTGAGATATTGTTATTGGTTTCATATTTAAACTACTTAAACTTTTCTCATACTGGAATTTGTCAAATCTGGCCATACAAAGAAACGAATTTCAATCATATAGCAACCAGATTTTAAAAGATCTGATTATCGATTCAGCCTAGTATAGGTACTTCATTATTTCACTCCTACTTAACAAGGAAGTAAGTAATAAGATCGTTCCAGCTAATGTAAATCCCGATAAGCATGAAGCAGATAGAAGAATAAGCTTTTCAACAATAATTTGATTTAGAGATATAGAAAAAGTCATGTGAATGGAACGCATAGATTTTTGTTTTAGAACCGCAATTAATAACGTATTCTTTGAGTTCTTACCTGATCGAGATTAACTTAGTGGTAGCAGAAGTACATTAATATATGCTTTTTCAGACTCTGTTCCATTATGGCGCTTTCTTACATATTCCAACAAAAAATATCAGATGTTTTACGCTCACATGACCTTCTACACTTATTTTGTACCAAGTTGTACTTAAAATAGCTAAACATTCCATATTTTTCATTTAAATCGAGATAAACATCAACAGAAATGGTTTTATTATAGGTATATTTCCTATAAGGAGAATAAGCAAATATATTACGCTAAATTATAATTGAATCTTTCACCTTGTCCATAAGGAAATTAGGTTCTCTTTGTATAACCAGGAATTAAAAAAAGAAAAGAAAACAAATGGCAATATCCCAGTTGAGAAAATTTCAAGTATTGCAAAAATGTAAACCAAAATACAAAGAATATATTGGAAATGGAATACTCCACAAAAATGTGTATAACATAAGTTATAACACGATCTACATTTTATGTGGTAAGTTTCTGTCTATCTCTTACGGTTTACCAGTAATGCAAAATCATCACTTATGAATAGGTCTTCAGACGCTTACAAAACAAAAGAAAACAAAACAAAACAAAAAAACAGCCAAGATGTGTCTTTCATTTGGCTTGATCAGGAATAAAAAAAAAACAAAAGAAAACGAATGAGACATTCCAGTTGATAAATGCATAGTATTTGGAAATTTACATCAATAGCAAGGAGGAATATCTCGGAAATGGTTGTCCACGAAAAAGTCATAACATAAATTTTGTACTTTAACAGGACCTACACTTTTGTGTGGTAAGTTTTAGTCTAACGCTTACAGTTTACAAGTTATGCATCCGAAGGTGTAAATCTTCAGAGGCTATTCTCAGAAATCCCAAGACATACGTTTCAGTTTGCATGAAAATATCTTAAACATATTGTATTTTAGTCAAAATCATTAAAAGCATTTTTGAGAAAATCATAATTTTTGGAAAATGTTCCCTGTAAAGGATGTGGAACAGAGTATTTTTTTAAAATCATAGTGTCCCTTTTCGTTTTCGCTTTTGAGTTAATGGTGTTCACATATGGTCAGCGTCAGTGTACCTTTTTTATTTTTTTTAATTCAGGGCTATAAACATGTATTTCCGGTGTATCTCTATATCAAATTTTTGGATGGTATACCATAGCCTCTCTACCTACTATGCATATTTTACGAAAATGGTAAAGAAAGTTAACATTGATTGCCTCGTATTTCATACTAATCTAGGTATAAAGAGATTAGAATTGCTCGCATGTAAAATCACGTTGCTAATCATGCATTCACCACATGTACTCTCGGCCACCGGCAAAAGCCTCAGGATATGCGTCACATATTGAAATGAAATGTCATGTTGGGGTAAATCACGAAGTCCATGGATAACTTGTCTGTCCTCCGGAATTACCATGTAACTATATGTGCAGCCAAGATTCCAATCTCATTGGTCAGTGAGTCAACCATCCTAACCACTCTGGATAGCCAGTGCTTAGAGAAAGTCAGGATATGGTGGAAACAGTAAAGTGTAAACAATATGAGAATTTTGAAAATGTATTAACCCAATAGTATGCGGGTAACGATGACGGTTTTCAGCTAACGAAAGTCTGGTAACTAAGATCAATGGATTCAGGGTTAACTCGTGTATCAGTTTACTCTTTAAGAGGCATTAAACCGCAAAAAAAACCTATAAAAATCTGATGTGTTCCTTTCACATGACTTTATCTGTTCTGCAACAAACTATTCTTACAAAATATTATGCGTTTGTCTACACCATGCTAATTAAGATAGACAGGTCTTATTAATTAGTTCCTTATAAGTAGAAGGAAAATAAGGGAACACTAGGCTAAAGCGATAGCCAAAGCTTTTAAAAGCTGTCACTGTGCAATGGACATTGAAGTTTGGACTCTTTCCATAGCCAGGAAACAAATGAGATATGAAACGGATGAGGAGTTCCCGTTTGCGAAAAGTTTAAGTGTTTTATAATTAAAGACAATAACAGCGAATATCTTGTAAATACACTAAATACCGTGCGTTTTCACGAAATCAACATTTTTTTTGTAGTAAGCTTTTATCCATTTTCCAGGAAATGGAACATTTCGAAAAATGATCCCTGAAAAATGTACTTTGTGATGGGGTGACTTTTTACTTTCTCTATACTAACTATGCACATAGTGTATAGAGAAGGTATTGCACTCCACCAAAAAATTCATACCGAGATTTCACCGGAAATATATGTTTTAGGGTCCCCTTTATCTAAAAAAAGTATTTTCAGAAAAAGGTCCGTGTGTGTCCGTGTGTCCGTGTGTCCGCGTGTCTATGAGCACGATAACTCAAAAACGAAAAATCGGTAAAATACCAAACTTGGTATTTAAGTTTACAATCTTCCAGGGATGCAACACGAAGACTGAGAAAATCCCCCACCCCAAACTACCCTTTACATGGAACTCTTTTCGAAAAGTTTGATTTTCTAAAAAATGGCTCTAATGATTCTGATTAAAATATCGTATATTAAAGATATTTACCTGACAAATAAAATGTATATTTTGAATTTTCTCGGAATAGCTTCTGAAGATTACTTTGTTCTGAGTGAATTTTCCGGAATTTGGTATAACTTCTAAACCGTAACAGACAGACAAAAACTTACCGCACAAAAAGTGTAGAGCACATTAAAACACACAATTTATGTTGTATACATTTTTTTCATGGAGCTGATCGTTTTTTAGATATTCCTTGTTTTTCTTTTCAGGGTCGAAAATCTTAACTTTTCTCATATAGGAATTTGTCAACTCATGTCCATACAAAAAAAGGAACAGTCACATAGTAACCAGCTTTTAACTGTCGCATTAACCTATGCTACTCCCTTATTTCCTCTCTACTTACAAGGAAGAAAGTAATAAGACTATTTCTGCTAATTTTTCTAGATTAGCATGAAGTAAATAGGAGCGCAAGCTTTTTAAGAATAATTTGTTGCAGGGATATAGAGAAAGTCATGTGAATGGTGCACATCAGATTTTTTAAATATCTTCGTGACACATCCGTGGAAGATACAGAACTTAAATACCAAGTTTGGTATTTAACGGACTTTTCGTTTTGGTTATGCTGTCCAAAGACACATACACGCGCGCGCGAACCTTTAACGACAAATATGATTTTTAATTAGGGCTCCCAAAAAATGAATCTCCGGTAAAATTTCGGTATCGAATTTTTGGGTAGAATACAAATATCTTCTCTAAGTACATTGCTAGAGAAAGTAATTAAACGCCTGTATGATCTCACCTGTGATCGTGAATAATTCGTCCGTAAAGTAAGAAAGGAAATAAAGCTTAAATGTTATAACACAATAACGATAGCCTTTAAAGAAAGATAAAATCAGGATACAATCATCCTAAATGCCAACAAGGACCGGAATAAGCTAGAAGGCACCGACATTCAACTGACTCCCTCTCATGCAAAAGTGAATGCCCTGATGTTGACTGGATGGGTCCAAGCACACATTGGAATACAAGGCAATGAAATCGTACACTAACTTTAAATGAAGAAGAATATTGATATGATTGAATTCCGAAGAGCACCATTAGGAAAGAAATTAAGATTTGAAAGTTTACAAAACTGGTGAAGGCGATGACAAAGAACAATTAAAGACCAGGAGATAAAAATATTTCTTACCGTTTCAGAAAAAATCTGATGTGTACCATTCACATGACCTCTACACCTCTGCAACAAATTATTCAGAAAAAAATTAGCAGAAATAGTCTTATTACTTGCGTCCTTGTAAGTAGAAGCGAAATAAGGGACTACTATAGGTTAAAGTGATAGTCAAAAGCTGGTTGTTATGTCACTGAAGTTCCTTTGTTTGTATGGACATCAGTTGATAAATTCCTGTATGAGAAAAGTATAAGTTTTTCATAGCAGAAACCAAAAGCAAGGAATGTCTGAAAAACGATTAACTCCACGAAAAAAATGTACATAACATAACTTGTGTGTTTTAACGTGCTCTACATTTTTGTGTAGTAAGTTTTTGTCTATCTCTTACGTTTAGCAGTTATTCAAAATTCCGTAAAATTCATCCAGAATAAAGTACTCTTCAGAAGCTATTCCCAGAAAATTCAAGATATACACTTTATTTCTCAGCTAAATAGCTTTAATATACGATATTTTAATCAAAATCGTTAGAGCCACTTTTGAGAAAATAAAATTTTTCGAAAAAAGTTCCATGTAAAGCGTAATTGGGGGAAGGGGGATTTTTCTCAAAATCTTCGTGTCGCATCCCTGGAAGATATAAAACTTAAATATCAAGTTTGGTATTTTATCAACTTTTCGTTTTTGAGTTATCGTGTTCACAGACACATGGACAAATGCACACACACGGAATTTTTTTCCGAAAATGCCTTTTTAGATAAAGGGGACCTTAAAACATATATTTCCGGTGAAATCTCGGTATCGAAATTTTGGGTGTAGTGCAATACCTTCTCTATACACTATGTACATAGTACGTATAGAGAAAGTAAAAATGAAACTAATTATTAATTTAACGTCAAATCTTAATGCTCATAGGAAGGCTAAAATCATATTATTAAAAATGTCATATATCAGAAATCTAAACTGCCCATGCAGCGGAGGAGAACAAATATCAAACCACATATTATGTGACTAGCAATTTTAAGGAATAAAGGAAGACATTAAAAATAAAAATACTTCAAAGAAGAGGAAAATGTTCACCATCTAAAATAGAAATTGCAACTTTTTTTTAAAGAATATGCATATTTTAAATACTTTTGATTTAAGAAAGTAGAATCAAAATACTGTGTAAATTGACTAGCAATGTAAGTATTACAATTTAAAGATTCAAATATTTTAATAAATCATTATCATGGAAGAAAAAACCAAATATGTAGTAATACTACACTAAAAAATGGAACATGTGAATCAATAAAGGCTTAAGAAAGGGGGTCATCAACTGTAACATTAGAGAAACCAATGTATTTGTATGCAGCATTATTTGCGCAATGGTTATAACCGAACTGAAATTCTTTACTGGGTTAAATGTCCACTGTTACTTACACAGTAATGTAAGCAATAGTTTGTGTATATAGATTCACGGATACCTAACATAATACGAAATAAAAGTATTATTATTGCTACAAAATGTAATTACTAAATGCAAAACACAAGAAGCATATTGTTATTTAAATACTCTCTATTGAAAGTACATTTACTCACGCATGTGAAATTTGCTGCGATTTGTGCAGTATTCTGCATTCAACCAGCTTTTCAATATATGGGATTATGTCTGTATACACCAAATTGTAAATAAGCTGGGAATCGTTAATTGGCTCCTATGACCTGATTTTGTAAGCTTATAATTTTACTTTCTCTATATATTGCATGGTGCGTAGATAGAAAAGATATTGCATTCCATCCAAAAATTCTATACCGATATTTCATCGGAAAAACACGTTTTTGGATCTCCTATAATCAAAATAATAAAAACCATTTAATACAAACGTGCGTTTGTGAGCGTGTATGATCTGTGAACACGATAATTTATGTATGTTGCTGTGTTAGGTAATACTTCATAAATCAAAAGTAAGATAATTAGAGTTATGCTCATGATGCGAAGATCTTACAGACATTTCATCCAGCTCCTATTTGTCAACTCCAGGATTTTAAATTAAAACGTATTCCAATGGGTGAGGGTAGGTGGTCAAAAATCTTTTTAGAACACCTGGCCCTAGAAGGAAGTGGAGCAGGCCAATAGTAACTTGGAGAGAAGAAATCCCTAGATTGATGAATGATCGTTGTGCTGAAAATTAGAGAAGTGAAACGTAAGTAAACCTCACTGAAGTCATACTAATTTGGGCTTCCCTGTTGAATAGATGCCGCCTTTGGCATTCTCTTGGGCATATGGGATATTTCGTTCTCTATTTATCATCACAGTCCTATTCTTAGCGCGGTGATAGCGCGGCAGATTGCTGTTCGATTCCCGGTACCAGCGTGGAATTTTCCTCCGCTGAGAAACCTGGTCCGGGGTACACTCAGCCTCGTCACGTCCTTGGGACGCCAATTGAGTAGCTATTTGATTGAGAAGTAGCGGCTCCACATTGAAAAATTACATCAACCCGGCGATCACGTCTCAACCTTCAACACTACACCCCATTCGTGATGACTTCGGGCGAGATGGGGGATGCAGCGGCCCGAAGTCATGGAGTTACATTCATTTATGGTAGTAAAACCAATCATCGTTCCATTAGTCAAACTATACCTATTTCTTCTATAATTTGAATTTTAATAATGGAAAAGGTAATTCAAGAAGACACGAGTAACATCCTTAAATGTGTATGGAAATGTGAAATAATATTTCAAGAGTTATTGTAAAAAGAAATCTCAATTTAACAACTTCAAAGTTGAGATTATTGGAAACCTTTATATAAAAGTTTCATATACTTAGACATATATATTTTATATACTTAGAGCTGGCATTTTAAACAGTACCTTATCTTGGGCAGTGAAAGGCTTAAATTTGATTCTTTTGCTACGTAAGCAGAATTTACAGTAAATATAGTATAGCAGAAACACAACAGTTGGCAGAGATTTTTGTGGGTTGTTAGCCATCACATTTTTGTAAGCCATTTTACCTCCAGCTTTTCGTGTGTAAAACACCCTTTAAATTTTGCGTCTAGTTTAAGGGAAAAGCAGTTAGCGCTTTTAAGCCATAAATACTATTTGACGCGACAACATTGAGCTCAGAGTTAAGCTGAGATGTTTTATCTAAAACGAAGTGAAATTAATTAACATGGGCCCAGGCTTGTCTTTGCCTGTATTATCTGCGTGCCGCCCACTCTGTGTAGCGCTGTCTCCGGTCGTCTGTAAACGTTGATTCTGTGTAACCATGGAGACTTGCTTGCCGGTACCGCGTTTAAAAATCTTACTCACTCTCACAGCATTGCCACACCTTGATAAAAAGTACGTTTTGCTTTCATGCATATTTCTCTACCAAACACCGTTTACTATTGCATAGATTCTACAAACGAATCTTACAAAAGCGTATTTCTTTCTCTGTCTACTGAGTACATAAAATTCCACCCATAGATTACAAAATACAAACGCGTATTGCTTTCTCTACCTACTAAGTACATGATATTGCACCCATAAATTACAAAATACAAACTGTGTTACTTATTCTGCCTACTGAGTACATGACATTCTACCCATAGGTTACAAAATATAAACGTTATTACTTTCTCTACTACTGAGTACATGACATTCCAACCATAGATTACAAAATACAAACTGTGTTACTTATTCTGCCTACTGAGTACATGACATTCTACCCATAGATTACAAAATATAAACGTTATTACTTTCTCTACTACTGAGTACATGACATTCCAACCATAGATTACAAAATACAAACTGTGTTACTTATTCTGCCTACTGAGTACATGACATTCTACCCATAGATTACAAAATATAAACGTTATTACTTTCTCTACTACTGAGTACATGACATTCCAACCATAGACTACAAAATACAAACTGTGTTACTTATTCTGCCTACTGAGTACATGACATTCTACCCATAGATTACAAAATATAAACGTTATTACTTTCTCTACTACTGAGTACATGACTTTCCAACCATAGATTACAAAACACAAACTGTGTTACTTATTCTGCCTACTGAGTACATGACATTCTACCCATAGATTACAAAATATAAACGTTATTACTTTCTCTACTACTGAGTACATGACATTCCAACCATAGATTACAAAATACAAACTGTGTTACTTATTCTGCCTACTGAGTACATGACATTCTACCCATAGATTACAAAATATAAACGTTATTACTTTCTCTACTACTGAGTACATGACATTCCAACCATAGATTACAACATTCAAAAGGTATTACTTTCTCTACCTACTGAGTACATGAATTCCGCCCATGGATTACAATATACAAACAAATGTTGCTTTCTCTACCTACTGAGTACATGAAATTCCACCCATAATTTGAATGTCGAGGTTTCAGCGAGATTTCAACGACAATGCATGTTTTAATGAGTCCATTAAATGAATCAGTGAATCCCCCACAAAAAGGCATTTTAGAAAATAAATATATATGTTGTAAAGTCAGATAAGTATCAAACTTAATATTTAAGATCAAAAACCTCTAAGGATGCGATTCGAAAATCTTCAGGAAAATCCACCTACCCCGAACTACCACTTACATGGAAGATTTTTTGAAATGTTTAATTTCTTAAAAAATGTTTCTAACGATGTTTAATAAAATGCCATACACTACATGAAAAATAAAACATATATATTAAATTTTATGGGATAGCCTTTGAGGATGACTTTTGCATAACTGGTAAATTTAAAGAGATAGACAAAATCTTACTACACAAAAAAATTAGATCTCTTTAAAGTACACAATTTATATCAAATATATTCTTTAAGTAGAGTTAGCAATTTATTTGTTTTAGTTTTAATTTCCCAAAACTTTAAGACCTTTCTGAGATGAGAATTTATCACTCCTTTTGCTTTTTTTAACCTGGGAATGAAAATACATCAGAATTTTAAGGATATAATTTAGAGACAACATGTTGTATCGCTTTAACCTAGTGTATTCCCTAGAGCCTTTAAGAAAATAAGTAGGAAAACTATCTTAGAGAATGTCTACCTTGAATAGCATAAACGAGATAGAAGAATAAGCTTTTTTATAACCAGATTGTTGCAGAATAGATAGAGAACGTCGTGCGAATGTAATGCATCCCATTTTTTTTTCTGTGTGCTTCATGTTAATCCGAATGAACCTTTGTAGATATATTTCTATTACATATTTCCTTTTAGATACCATATTCAATCAACAGTAGAATGTTTAAAACCGAAATATTATACGCTTGTCTTGAAATAACCTACTCTTTTTATTAGTTGGGGAGAAATCACTGAAGAGCAACATCACCTTAAAGAACGATAAATTATAACGTAATAAAACTGGCACAAACTGGCCTTTAAAGTGTGTAGGTATTTTACAGAGATCTGCATTGATGTGCAGTATATATTTTGCTATCTCGTATGGTTTTTCTTGTGTACAACAGTGTATAAAATTCTTTCCAAATGAAGAGATATTCGCAGATTTTAGTCAGAAAATTCACGACAAGAACTTAGTTTGTCATGTAAATATCTTAAGTATGTAGTATTTCAATCTAAATCGATCGGACGAATGTTAGAAAACTAAAAATATCGCACATTTTCCATGTAAAGTAGTTTAGGATGCAGGGTTTTCTTAAAAATCTTCCTCAGATTCTGAACTTAAATTTGGTATTTGTGTGAAACTTTTTAGAATTATGCTGCTCTCAGACACAGAGAGAGGAAAGTCTGACAGGTATTTTTACTTTCTCTAGCGCAATGTACAATGTACATAGTAGAAGGAGAAGGTATTGTGTTCCACCAATAATTCGATACAGAGATTCCACCAGAAATACACTTTTTGAGACACCGTAATAAAAAATTATAAAAAGGTTAGTGTGTGTATGTGCAAAATTCATTCAATAAAGAGGTCTTCAGAAGCTATAGTCAGAAAATTCAAGATATACATTTTATTTTTCATGCAATTATCTTTAATGTACGGAAGTTTGATCATAATCGTTAGAGCCTTTTTGAGATAATCCAAATTTTTTAAATTTTTCTCAGTAAAGTGTAGTTTGGGGTGAGGGATTTTCCTTAAAATCTCCGTGCCGTATTCCTGGAAGATATTGATCGAATCAAAATTTTTCCATGTAAAGGGTAATGAGAGGTAGAAGGGATTTTTCTCAACACCGTCGCATTCTTGGAAGATCGTAAATTAAAATACCAAACCTTGTATTTAAATTTCATATCCCCCAAGAATGCGACACGAAGATGTTGAGGAAAATCCCCCCCACCCCACATTACCCTTTATTTGGAAACTTTTCGATTCGATTAAGTACCGAGTTTTGGTATTTTACCGACCTTTAGTTTTTGAGTTACCGTGTTCACAGACACGGAAATCTCGGTATCGAAATTTTGGGTGGAGTACATTGCATTCCTTACCTACGTACCATATACTATGTAGAGAAAGTATAACATTATTACAATAATCTTATATTTTGTTGGGTGAAAAATAATGACATTTTAAAAGCTGAATTGCATTTATATAAATTTCTTTACTTGCATTTCTGCAAACTATTCTTACAAAAACTTAATCTTTTACTTCTTGTTAATACAAGCAAATTTTCATTAATTACTTACACATTTCTTTGCAAGCATAAAGAGAATAGAGTAAGCTAAAGCCATTTTCAAATCCTTTCAAAAATTGTCCCTATGAGACCATTGAAATTCGATTGATTCTCTTTTGATGGTCAGAGTAAAACGGAAGAGACTTCCTGTTTGAGAAAATTAAAGTATTTTAATTAATTTGAAACAAAATATCTCATAAATGGTTAGCACCACAACTTAAATGTACAGGATATAAATTATGCGAAAAGTTTATTCCTCTATCTACTTCACGCTAATCAAGTCAAGCATTATCAGAAATGTTATTACTCGCTCCCATGTAACTAGAATTGAAATAAGGGAGTTCACTAGACTAAAGAGCTCCACATTTTTTGTGTAGTAAGTTTTCGTCTATTTTTTACGGTTTACCAATTATACAAAACACAAAACGAATGGTGATGAATTCAGAGGCTCTTCTCAGAGAATTAAGGATATACATGTTATTTGTAATGCAAATATCTTTAATTTATGGTAGTTCAATCAAAATATTTAGAAAATCAGAATTTCTAAAACCTTTTCATGTAAAGTGGAATTTAAAAGTGAAATCTTAAAGTGGAAGTGGTTGTGGAAGATGCTGAATATAAATATAAAGTTTCCTATTTGAGTCATCCGGTTCATGGACAAGCATGCTCCCACACATACACACAAAACAATGACCTTTTTCTAAAATCTATTTTATTGGATTCAGCGAATCCTAAAGCGTGTGTTTACGGTATTGCATTTTTTATGGAATGTAATATCTCGTCTACCCATGCACCAATTACGAAGTAAAGGAAGTAAAAATGCATTTTTTCATATATTCCTATTTAACATCCACATCGGATGTTGGTTTAGAATCCAATACTAAAGTATTTCCCCCACTTAATCGGCGTTTTAGAGAAAGTAAAAAGTAGTTAAGACTCTTCATAATCTATGCTGTTTTTATGATTTCTTGAACAACACATTATCGATTGCTTAGGACCTTGGAAGTACTAGCTAAAAGTTCGGAAAATTCATATGAACAACAACAAATATTTAGGAAATGGGGATAAAATCAAAGATGACATGGACATAAAAATTTGCACCTTATGAGATTAAACAAGCCCTAAAACTTTTACCCTGTTGTTGATATTACTTCTAATGTACATTTTTCGCCGAAATTGCGAGAGCTAATTATTAGGTGGAAATAAATAGTTTCTATAGAAGTATAGAAATTAAAGACATTATTTGAATAAATTAAAATCACTTAATTTACATCCCTTTTGTAATAATCACATCATAGGATTATTAACTTGAATAATTTTAGCGGTGTACCCTTATATGTACAAGGTATATAATGCAATATTTAACCGAGAAGTTCAAAGAGACTAGCGCTACGCTCTAAAACAAGCAAATACGGAATATAAAGATCATAAGGTTTAATTTATAGTTTTAATTAACCAACATTCAATATCATTAATTCTAATGGATATAAGCTATTTTGCATCAACTTGTTATTTTATTGGGAAGTGTAAAGAGCTATATTTCTTCAACATGTACTTGTTTTGCATGAATTATTATTCCAAAACTCTGGATCCTCTTTCTTTAGAAAGTAACGAGTGGTAGAAATGTTTACAAAAGAAACCTTAAAACAATCTCGTCTACACCGTTTGAATTTATTTGCATTCGAATGAGAGGGAATGGATCCGGTAACCTGCTGGGATTTCTGTATCAAAGAAGTGTTTTACTGAAGTAGCAAATAATTAATAACTGTTTTCCAGGGGGAAATTTTAGCTTGCATTTCCACCTCGTTGCATCCATGTGCCACTGAGACACTCCCTTTCTGAACACGCCATAACTGCTATGCATAACACTGCGAGAAGGTTCAAGGTCAAATGATATCGCGTGGTATTGACAACTGCAGCAGTAGAGGGCAGGATGCGATGAGGTGGCGTAAATCCTTTAAAGGCGATACATGAGCAGTAAATGAGGAAAACCTTAGCAAAAATTATGCTTTAATACACGAATATGTAAAATATAGTCTCACTGAAAACATTTTTGAATCGAGTACTTATTCAAAAATCTAATGTGTTCCATTCACATGACTTTCTCTACATCTCTGTAACAAATTATTGTTAAAAAGCTTATGCTTCTATTTACTTCATGCTAAACGAGAAAAAAATAGCAGAAATAGTCTTATTACTTGTTTCCTTGTAAGTAGAAGCGAAATAAGCGAGTAGCATAGGTTAAAGTGATAAGCTGGTTGCTATGTTACTGAAGTGCCTTTGTTTGTATGGACAAGAATTGACACATTCCTGTATGAGAAAAGTATAAGTTTTTCAAAACTGAAACCAAAAACAAGGAATATCTAAAAAAAAAAACATCAGCTCCAGGAAAGAAATGTATATTACATAAAGTTTGTGTTTTTAACGTGCTCTACATTTTTAGTGTGGTAAGTTTTTGTCCATCTTTTACGGTTTAGCAATTATGCAAAATTCCGTAAAATTGATCCAGAATAAAGTAATCTTCAAAGACTATTCCCAGAAAATTCAAGATATACATT
This sequence comes from Hymenopus coronatus, assembly GCA_030762935.1. NCBI lineage: Eukaryota > Metazoa > Arthropoda > Insecta > Mantodea > Hymenopodidae > Hymenopus > Hymenopus coronatus. The sequence continues at coordinate 60,695,323 of CM060891.1, forward strand.
TTATTTGTTAGGTGAATATCTTTAATATACGATATTTCAATCAAAATCGTTAGTGCCATTTTTAAGAAAATCAAAAGTTTCGAAAAAAGTTCCATGTAAAGTGTAGTTGGAGGTGGGGTGATTTTCTTGAAAATCTTTGTGTCGCATCCTTGGAAGATACCAAACTTAACGGTCTTTTCGATTTTAAGCGATGCTGTCCACAGATACATACACACGCACACACGGATCTTTTTCTGAAAATTCTTTTTTTAGATTCAAGGGGACCCAAAACATATACTTCTGGTGAAATCTCGGTGTTGAATTTTGGGTGAAATGCAATACTTTCTCTATACACTGTGTACATAGTACGTGTAGAGAAAGTAAAAATATTATAAAATAGCATAAAAGTCTCATCAGAAAATGTTTAGAACTTCTATCCCAGGATATACAATTAATTGATAACTGTGTTGTTGTATAATATAATAATATTTCTTTTTCCTTTTGTCTTTTAGCCTTCTGAAAGTATTTCCAGATTTCTATAAGCCGTGTACTAGATACCAACATAACGACAATACATCGTGCTTTAATCATTCATAGCATCAGCAATATCATACTTGATGAAAATAAAGTTTATAGCATTTCGAAATAATGAAACGCCACTTATTTCTTTATCTTGTGAAAAAGACGTTTGGAAATATACAATAATGTGCGATTATAATTTTTAATTTATCTGCCACTAACCAATAACATCTATGAGGTAGTATGGTGTTCGATCCAAAAATTCTCTTACATAATTTGAGACTCCCTGAATTCAAGAGAATAATAAGTGCGTATGTACATTAGTGTATTTATGAATGTAACTATGCATTAATGTGTGTATTTATTGTAATGTGTGGCATTTAAAATCAAATAAACACAAAATCTATTTTTCAAATCAACAAGTTTAACGGTAACAAGTGTAACATGAATAATAAATATTCAAGATCAAATTGACCAAAATTCTATTTTTAAGAAAATTTTAAAACATGATTTATTTAGTATACTTCTAGTATTATTTTATTATTACACAGATTCTATTTTGTTTTTCTTCTTTACTAAACGAAATTTGTATGTATATGTGCGTGAGTAGAATAATTCCAAGTATAACATTCGGTTTGATGCCAAGTTTGGTTTTAATTTCGGTATCTTCCAAGGTTGTAACAAAATATCTTCAAACAAACATCCCCAACTTAAGCTACCATTTACACGGAAAGATATATTTAATCTTTATTTTCAATTATGACAAAATTTCTATACGATTTTGCTTAAAATTTTACATGTTTAAGATATTTGTATCAAAATTAAATTAGATCTTGAATTTTCTAGGGATAGTCTGTGAAGTCCCCTTCAAAATTAATGAATTTTTACTATTGATAAATCGCAATATATGGACAAAATCTGCCGTTAAATACTATAATTTATGTCAAATAAATTGTTTTTGTTGAGATACTACTTTCTGAGATATTTCGGCTATTAGTTTGAATTTTAAATGCTGATACTTCTCTCAGATTTTAAGCTGTTATTCGTTTATTTTCTGAGAGTTGGGCAAAGAGAATGGATTGTTAATTTTCACTTATTTACACGCTCTTTAGAAAAATGACTAGGCGTTACTTACTGAATCCTGTAACAAAATGTGTAAATGAATAATGATAATTTATCTAGATTAATAATAACTAGATAGAATAACCTTTATGAGAACAGTTCATAGAAATGTAAGTTTGAGAGGGTATATAAATACATCAAAGTTTTTTCTTTCTTTTTAAAATTACATTCAATTTCAGTTATAAATAAAGATCGAGACGAGCATGAAATATTTTAGAAGAAGCCAGAATCTTTCGAGATTAGCAGAAGAGAGTGAGCTTACAAAAGCAATTCTGCAACAAACTATTCTTAATAAGCTTAGGATTCTAACTGCTTCGTGCTAATCAAGATAAACATTAGCAGGAATGGTTTTACTCCATATTTTCTTCAGGTTCAAGGGAATAAGGGATTGCAGTTGGCTATAGTGATATTCAATTTTTTTTTTATTTTGGTCGCTATGTGATAGCTTTGAATTTCCATTCTATTTGAATGACCAGTCTGAAAAATAAAGACAACGAATGACACTTCTAATTTGATAAAAGCCTAAGTATTAGGAAATTTAAACAAAAAACAAGGAATATTTTACAAATAGTTAACTCTACAAAAGAAATCTATTTTCCATAAATAGTGAGCTTGAACGAAATTTACAGATTTGTACGGTAAGATTTTCTTTCTTATTGTTTATCAGATATACAAAAGCGGTTCAGAATATCAGTTATCCTTTGTTCCCATTTGCTATTGTTCACGACCAATGCAGTTATCCTCTTCCAGACACCGAACACTCGTTAATCTATGAATCTCTCCTCACCGAGTTGTTCCTGGCTTGCCCCGCTTCCTTCTACCACCAGGTAACTATTTTAAAATGGTTTTAGCCACCTATATTCATCCATTCTTCTAACAGGCCATATTACTGAAGAGCTCGCCCTGCGGTGCGTTCCATCACTGTCTCTTCCATATTGATCATCTAGCTCCCTCTTCATTTCTATTTTTCTAACCTGCAAACCATGGCAGATCGTCTTATTTCGTTTATCACAGCTGTCAATATCTTAGATTTTTGACCTCATACCGAAGTCGATCTCTCAGTTCCATAAGTAATTATGCTTTCCATAATAGGTTTCAAAATCTCCTGGTTAGACGTGTAGTATTTTCTTAAAAAAGTTTCGTGTAGCAACCTTTGAAGATGTGAACTCATAAAGTTTTGTGTTTAACCTTCCATTTGAGCTATGACCCACACGCGTACATGCACATGCATACATGCAATACTTACAATGCATACAATGCTTGCCATACATGCAATACATACTATACCTGCCTGCCTGCCTACAGTACGCGGACCTTATAAAATGATTTGTTGGGTTCTGGGAGCTTCAAAATAAATATTTCCGATGAAATCTCAACCTCGAATTTTTCGGTGGAGTGCAGCTTTTCCCCGAACAGAGAGCGTAATAGACAAATAGGAAACCATGTCCTTGCTGGTGCATGAACATTCGCTATTGAGAGGTAGATTAACTAGGTTGCTCCTCAGTAACACATACGGTGTATTTTCGAAGCCAACAACAAATACATTACATCATCACGATATGCAATTAGCTTTTGTTAGATGTATTAAACTCAGAACATTAAAGATTTGCATCATTGCAGAAGTAAATCAAATGAGCAAAACGCACCAGTTTTAAATTTAAATGAGGGAACGAAAGAAAAGCAGTTTAAGCATTTGCTTATCTGCACATAAAGTATAAAATAAAACAGTTGCTTTTAATTTTTAGAGACAAAAATATTCAAAACTTCTCTGTAAAGATAAAACCATAATTGGTAATTTTACTTGACAATTTAAAGCGATGTAACAAAACACTAATCGTTTTATTCAGACACATAACTGAATGGACGAGTGGATGAAAGCGCTAGAGCTGCACAGAGATGGCGATGAACGACCTATGGGCCAGGCAGCCCTCTAGTGTCTACGGGGAACACTTTTTCCTTTGAATATGTTTCTGCGCCATCTGTTCGGCATCACCATACGCCAGCCACGGAATTAAGGAGAAATGATGGAAATGGAATCGTTGTAGATGAATTATCATCCCAGCATTCGTCTACGGACCCCGGGACACCACAAAAGTATTCAAGGATCAGAGTAGGCTTGCCGAAGATTGGCGGTAACCGGAAGATAATACAAATGCCTTAACTTAGCCTACTTACCATCCCCGTATGGAGGACTTAACGACCCTCTAGGACTTACGCATGGGTTCTTAGGGTCAAAAGCTATCGAGAACCAACGAACAACGGATCGAAACAGCTATCTAACAGATAATCTTCGGTCTGATACATGACAGACGAAATGGATTATTATCTTCTTCTATTACTTAAGTGTAAGCTTCGATTCAAACCCTGGGAATTACTAATTAAATCCAAAATCCTGAGTATTGCCTTTGTTGGAAGTCACCGGATAGGTATTTGAGAAATATATTATTTCTTAAGTTCTAAAAGCGTTCACAATTATACGTTGCAGTGGAATGTTTATGAACTGAAACAATACATTCCTGCCAATTGCATTTATTACCGATGATAATAAAACATGGACAATCAAATCCAGGGCATCACAGATAACGGTTCACCTCACTGCTGCTCCCTCGGCACTTCCTGGAGGCATGAGCACCAGATGTCTGTCGGATTTTGCCCGTGGGACTAACCCCTGGCGTTTAGTTTCAGCGGCTGAGTGCACTGAAGACCTCGGGGCAAACATTACGTGCTGGAGAAGCAGAAGCCGTCCTAAGATGTCTTAAGTGCAGAACTTGCGATACGAAAATACTTTAAAATTAGAAAGTTCTTCCTTGCTTGCACAGCTAATGATAGAATCGATTTTAAAGCACAAGAAATATTTTAATTCATTAGCATATTCACACTGTGCTTTCTTCATTATATGTATTACCTTAGAAAGCTTCTTTGAGTTAACTTGTAGCCCTGCCTCCAAACTCAACGATATTTCGTGAACCTATTTTCATCTTCTTCTTCTCTTCATCCAGGTGGCTATCAGTTGATCACCACTTTGGACTATCACTCCTGTATATAGTATGGTAAACACTAATCCTTGAAGTCTGTTGGATGTTCAGTCTATCAATGAATAAATATTTTCGTAACATCTGTCTCTTAATTAAAATGTTTAATAATGCCTCAGTAGATCTACTAACATTTAATTATGATGAAATCTTGACATTCAGAAATATTTCCTTCCTACTTTTTGTATTATTATCTCATTAAATTCCTAGACAGAAATCCATTTGCATAATATTAAACCTTTTTATGTCAACGTCCAGACTCTAACACCATCGTTTTAAGCCAGTTGAGTGTTGGCATTATGAGAAAGGATATAATCTAGTACTCATGTGCGGAGAAGCTGCCTTGCAAATATGACTTTCAATCTGAAGTGTACTGTAATGGTAACTACATATATTAATCATAGAATGTGGACCAAAAAATATGTATCACAATGTCACACGAAAACACGTAATATAACAGAAAAGGAAGAGTAAACGTGTTAATTCTTCTGGTATAATCCTGTCCTCAACCATTCATTTTGCACAGGTAATGTTTTGTTTGCATTTGCAGGGGTGAGATAACTCACAAACTCATGTTGCTTTACGGAAGCAATGATAATAAGTTTCACCAACCTTCGATATCCAACAAAGAAAACAATGTGAAAGAGGCTTTAGTAGCACACATTCCGTACAGGTAACTGTGGCTACGACGTGGAAGATTATTACGTTCATAATGAACCCTGGCTTGTTAGGCAACTTCTCAAACACACAAGTGTGTCTTTCTGTGGAACTACTAGGCGTATTCTGGGGGTGGGTGACGAGCGGTCGTGTAGCGTTAATGAAATTATTTCATTATTTTACTTTTTTTTGGTAGTGTTTAACGCCCGCTTTAACCACTAATGGCAACGCAGGCGGTGACACTGATGATACATGAATGATGATGGAGCACCGGTGGAATGCGATGGCGGGGGAAACCGTAGTACCCGGAGAAAACCCGCCACAGCGCCGTTTTGTCGACCACAAATCTCACATGCGCTCGCTTGGGATCGAACCCCGGCCGTCTAGGTGAGAGTCGAGTGGTCTAACCACTCGGCCACGGCGCGGCCCCATTATTTTCAAAGCGGCTTTTATTGAGATAAAAAGTTCCGCACTAATACATATTTAAACGTAAGAATAGAAATTGAATGTTGCGTTGATGTCTTAAGGTCACAAACAGGAGATATTGATTGCAAAATTTGTGATAGTAAATGTACGGAACCATATTCAGTCATTGTAAATCACAATAAATACTAGGAATCCAACTTCCCAAAAGAGATCCAAAGTTTCGGCATAATGAAATATTTGAAGTTGTTAGTAGCTCTTCTAAGCGTTATTAGAAATTTTAATGAAAGCATTAATTTTACATAAGGGTTTATACTTCACGATTGCTGTTTGGATATTTCTTTATTTTGGGCTAAATTATACATTCGTCTCTTGTCGCACGAATTGGAATAGTTCGCATATTAACGGGATTTACGCGGCTAACCCCTTCCGAGGATTCATAGCTCATAAACTTCCTCAGACCTACTTGCCGATTTGCACATCATCAGGGATGTGCGTCAGAGAGAATAGAATATCCTGTAATGCTTAGCCCATAGGAAATGACTAACTATATAAAGAACGACAGAACCAGAGTCGCGGATTCGCTCTTTCTCGGTCTCACCTCGTAGGCATCGCCTCACGTCGTGGACCTCCTTCTCTGAAATCCGGATCAATTCAACAGCAACCGCGCCGTCTCGCCAAGGTAAGCTCCTATGGGAGTCTTTTACATACTTTTATGATGTATTAATGCAAGTCTCCCTTGTACACTATCAGTAATTAGTATTCCAACTCATTACTAATACTTGTTATGCCTTGATTCATTCATTATTAAGTAATAAAATAGATTTAATCGTCCAGGTGTATTTTATGGACAATGCTCAGAAATGTGTGGTGTTAACCATAGATTTATACCTATTGTAATTGAATATACTTCTGCTAATGAATTCATCAACTGAATTTCTAGCCCCTCAATTGTTTTTATCATCTGTATATTCTATCATAGTGAAACCCCCTTGTCATCACACAATTGTGAGGTGACTTTACATTAGTAAATTTATTTGTCGTAAAGGTCCTTTATAAATATTAATAGCACAACTCAACAAGGTTTTGGGAACTGGAAAGGAAGTAGTGAATTGTATTACAAATAATATACCTATTACGTTGCGAAAACAGAATTTTCTATCACGTCAGAGAAAAAAGATATCGCAGTTTATGTTTTTCGCTGCATGGCAATCTTGACCCATCTGCATCTGCACACATACGTATTTGCGTTAGGTTATCTGACTTGAACTGCTGACCGCATGTGAAGCGCATAGCTGCAACTGTATTTATAGAACGTATCGGAATGTGATGTTAGCTTTATATTAACTAGTGTCTATGTTGAAACCGTGGTGGTATGTTCATCTTGCATGCAGTGTCGAATTTTAAACTATGCTATGGCTGTTATGCTTAAACAACGAAAAAGTAGAGACGTGGATATATTAATTCCCCGGATTGTTTTTATTATATCTGTGGAGAATTCAAAATTAGTAAACAAAGGTCACAAATTACAACACTATTGAAAACTGCATATCGCCAGTATTTAGGCTGCTCACTCGGTGCCCAAGATAAACGTTTCCACAACATAAGCTACAGCCGATGCTATTAAAACTGACTCAGTAGCTAAAAGAGGAGAAACAGCACAAGCCATTTGCAGTTCCATGTTAATTCTGCATTAAAAAAAATAAACATAAAATTTCATATCCCGATTTGCGTTCATCCATCAGAACGTGCCTCGCTGCATCAGAATGACTTACTAATACCAGTAACTCCTTCAAATTGGCAAGAACATTCAGAAACAGAGAGCAAGGAATCAGACAGACAACTGTGCAATGGCATTAACATCTTTATAAATAGTACGTCTATGTCTATCTCGTATGGTTTACCAGCAAAAGTCAGTAAAGTTCATCCAGAATAAAGAGGTCTTTGGAGGCTACCCCGGAAAATTCAAGACATACATTTTATTTTGATGTAAATATATTTATTATATATGGTATTTTAATCAAACCTTTAGAGCCATTTTTCAGAGAAAAAAAACAAACATTTTTCAATGTAAATGGTAGTTTGCGATGGAAAATTTTCTTAAAAATCTTTGTGTTGCATCCTTGAAAAATATTAAACTTATACCAAGTTGGTAAAATATGTATTTTAGTTTTTGAGCAATGCTGCCTACGAACACACACGTAAGTGAGCACTTTTTTGGACTCTGGGAACTTCAAAACATATATTTCCGGTGAAACTCGGCATCGAATTTTTAGGTGGAATGCGATTCCTTCTTTATCTACCATGTACATTATACATTCTTGCTGGAGAAAGTAAATATGTTCAGAACTAATGCCACACTTGTGTTACAGAGCTGAAAATATCAATTAGAAACCCTACAGGTCAGCGAGAAAACGCCGGCAATTGTTTTGGAAGTCAAATCCTCCTAATCCCCAAAGTTAAAGGGACCTATATAAATGAAACAATAAAAACTCTGATGTGTTGCATTCACATGACTTTCTCTACGTGTTCTGCAAACAAATATTATTCTTCTATCTTCATCATGCTAAACAAGATCAGCATTAAGACTTAGCTCCTACTACTTAGCTCCTTAAAAGCAGAAGGGAAATAAGGGGATATAATAGGCTAAAGCGATAGTCAAATCCTTCAAATTCCGATCGATATGTAAACAATTGAAGTTAGGTTTGCTTTGCATTTTCCATAAAAAAAAAAGACAGAAGAAAAAAAGAGTGACACGTTTGAGAAGATGCGTAGTTTACAATTGAAACCAATAGAAGGGAATATCTCGGAAACGGTCAACTTTACAACAAAAATGGATATGACATAAACTGTGTGTTTTACCGAGATCTACATTTTTGTGTAATAAGTTTTAGGGTCTCTCTTACGATTTAAGTACAATTCAATAAAATCCATCCAGAATGAACAGGTCTTTAGAAGCTGTTCCCAGAAAATTCAAGATATTCATTTTCTCTGTGATGTAAATAGCTTTAATATACCATAATTTAATAAAAATTAGAGAAAACAATTTTTTCAAAAAATGTTTCATATAAAGGGATGTTTAAGGTGAAGGGGTTGTCTTGAAAATATTTTTTGCTTGGAAGATACTAAGCTTAATACCAAGTTTGGCATTTAACGGTCTTATGGACCTTTTTCTAAATTTTTTTTGACACAGGTGACCTCAAAACGTACATATCCGGTGAAATCTCAGTATCGAATTTTTGGGTGGAACACAATACTTCCTCTATACACAATGTACATTACACATGTAGAAAAGCTGAAAAGTAATGTATCTTTTGATTCCTCTTTCCAAAAATTGCCAAAGGTCCTGGACATTTTAAACTGTTCTAACTTTCAAACTTGTGTTCAGCGGGTTATGAAAGTCCGTGAGGGTGCACGTTTACGACGGTTATTAACTGAGCAATTATACGACACTGCGCGCTGTCTTTGGCTCATAAAGTAAGACAATAATCGCTGCAGTTAGTACTTCATAACTAAGCAATGAGTGATACATCTTGCCGAGGACACATTCACGGTTTCATTGTGTAGTCGAATATTCAGTGCTAAATTGGGGGGAAACAATCGTCCTTTGTGAAGTTAATATCTTGCCCTTCAGGCTTAGCTCACTGTCTTTTGAAAGTCAAGCTTAAACTCCGCAACTATTCTGATTTTCTGCTACGACTGGCTTCGCCCACATCGCCTTGTCGCCCGGAAATTACCAATCCTTTGTTCGGCGAGAACGGCTCCCATGTGCCAAGTTCTCTAATACTGCAAATAAATCCTCTCTTACAGGTCTTAAGCACAGGCCACTTTAAGATCAACTCCTCAGTGTGTAGCACTTAAAATGCTTACGTTTCTTCCGAAAATTGAAACTTTTTGTAGCAGAAACCCTAGACACGTCTGTCTAGAAAAAAAATCTGATGTGTTACACGCACATGACTTTCTCTAGCTGTTCTACAAACTTCATACATAAGAATTTTCTTCTTCTCTCTGTACCTTGCTAATCGTGGTACTCATTAGCACAATGTTCTTATTATTTAGGCCGTATAAGTAGGAAGAAAATAAGGGAATACACCAGGCTAAACCAATAGTCAAATGTTTTAAAAACTGTCGTTATGCGATTGACATTACAAATCGCTTGTTTTCCTGGCCAGGAGTAGAACAAAAGAAAACCGGACACTCCCGTCTGAGAAAAGTATAAGTACTTTACAACTGAAACTAATAACAATGAATACCTCGAAAACGGTAAGCTCCACGAGAAAAATGTATATGACATAACTTTGTATTTTAACAAGCCCTAAATTTTTTGTAGAGTACGTTTTTGTCTATCTCTTACGGTTTACTAGTTATGCCAAATTAAGCAAAGTTTATTCAGAATAAACAGGTCTTCAGAAGGTATTCCCAGAAAATTCAAGATATACATTTTATTTGTTAGGTAAATATCTTTAATATATGATATTTTAATCAAAATCGTTAGAGCAATTTTTAAGAAAATCAAAATTTTTGAAAAAAAGTTCCATGTAAAGGGTAGTTGGGGGTGGGGGATTTTCCTCAAAATCTTCGTGTCGCATCCCTGGAAGACACTAAACTTAAATACCAAGTTTGGTATTTTAGCTACTTTTCGTTTTTGAGCTATCGTGTTCACAGACACACGGACACACACACACACACACACACACACACAAGGACATTTCTGAAAATGCTTTTTTTGGATACAGGGGGTCCTAAAACATGTATTTCCGGTGAAATCTCGGTATCGAATTCTTGGGTGGAATTCAATACTTCTCTATCCCTATATACATTGTACATATGGGGCTAGAGAAAGTAAAAATCTGATGTGTTCCTTTCGTATAACTTTCCCTACACCTCTGCAACAAGTTAGTGTTAAAAAGCTTATTCTTCAATTTACTTGATGCTAATCGAAAAAATCTGCTGTGTACCATTCACATGACTTTCTCCATATCCCTGCAACAAATAATTCTTAAAAAGCTAATACTTCTATTTACTTTATGCTAATCAGAAAAAATTAGCAGAAATAGTCTTATTGCTCGCATCCTTGTAAGTAGAAGCGAAATAAGGGACAACCGTAGGTTAAAGTGATAGTCAAAAGCTGGTTGCTATGTCAATGAAGTTCCTTTGTTTATATGGATAGGAGTTGACAAGTTTCAGTATGAGAAAAGTATACGTTTTTCATAGCAGAAACCAAAAATAAGGAATGACACAAAAACGACGAACTCCACGAAAAAAATGTATATAACATAAATTGTGTATTTTAATGTTTTCTACATTTTTTGTGTAGTAAGTTTTTGTCCATCTCTTACGGTTTAGCAGTTATTCAAACTTTAGTAAAATTCATCCAGAATAAAGTACTCTTCAGAGGCTATTTCCAGAAAATTCAAGATATACATTTCATTTGTCAGGTAAATATGTTTAATATCTGAAATTTTAATCAAATTCGTTACAGCCATTTTTGGCAAAATCATAATTTTCGCAAAAAGTTCCATGTAAAGGGTAGTTGGGGGTGTGGGTATTTTTCTCAAAATCTTCGTGTCGCATCCCTGGAAGATACTAAACTTAAATACCAAGTTTGGTATTTTACCGACTTTTCGTTTTTGACTTATCGTGTTCACAGACACACGGACACACACACACACACACACACACACACACACACACACGGACCTTTTTGTGAAAATGCTTTTTTTTTGGATATTGGGGACCCTAAAACATATATTTCCGGTGAAATCTCGGTATCGAATTTTTGGTGGAGTGCAATACTTTCTCTATACACTATGTACATAGTGCGTATGGAGAAAGTAAAAACAGATAGCCGAAGTGGTTTTTGTAAGTAGAGGAGAAATAAGGGAATACATTAGGCCAAAGCGACAGTCAAATCTTTAAAAACCTGGGTCGCCCTCCGTGGTGTAATGGTTACCATGCTAACTTCATATACCCAAGGTTGCGGGTTCAAACCCGGCGGAGGACGATGGATTTTTTCGGGCGTAAAAATCCTTAGCATGGCCGTGGGGTAGATTTACGGCACGTAAAAGAACCTCAAGCCTGATAGAGAGGCCTCTGGGCAAAATTAAGCGGTTTTTCACGCCCAGTATAGAATGGAACGCTGAGAACCATAGCAGTTAAAGAGCGTGCATAAATAACACGCCATTTCCATTTTAAAAATCTGGTTCCTATGAGATTGATTTATTCGTATGGCCAGGAATTGACGAATTCCGTATCAGAAAAGTATATATATATATTATAAAAATGAAACCAATAACAAGGAATATCCCAAAAAACGGACAACTTATGTAAATGTATACCTATAACATAAATCGTGTGTTTAACGAGCTACATTTTTGTTAAGTAACTTACTGTTTATCTCTTATGGTTTACCAGTTATGCAAAATTCCACAAAATTTATCCAGAATAAAGGTGTCTGTAGAGGTTATTTCCGGAAAATAAAAAATATACATTTTATTTGTCAAATAAATATCTTTATTATACGATATTTAATCAAAATCGTTAGAGCATTTTTGAGAAATCAATTTTTTTCTAAGTAAAGGGTAGTTGAGGGTGGGCAGAGTGGGGTATCGCATCCTTGGAAGGTATTGAACTTAAATACTAAATTTGGTGTTTATGGGACTTAAGGTTTGTGAGCTATGCTGCCAAAAGACACACACTGACATACACACACAAACACACATACGGACACTTCTCTAAAAATGCTTTTATAGGATTCAGGGGATCTCAAAACATATATTTCCGGTGAAATCTTGGTATCGAATTTTTGGATGCAGTACAATACCTTCTCTATACAATACGTACATCGTACGTGTAGAGAAAGTAAAAATATGTGTTCCATTCGTATGACTTTCTCTACCTATCTGTAATAAATTATTCCTACAAAAGTGTAATAGACTAACTACTCCATGCTAATCAAGATAAACATTAACATAAGTAGTCTTATTAATTGTTTACATGGGGGTTTAAAAGAAATAATGGAATATACCTGAATAAAGAGATAAACAAAGCCCTTAAAATCTGCTCACTTTTAACGTCGAAATTCCTTTTTCTTTGCATGGTCAGAAAAGTAAAATACTGGAAAAAGTAAACGAATAATAAGAAGTTTCTCAGAAGTAGCTAACTACACAAATATGATTTGTGTTTTAACGAGATATGCATTTTTTGTATGTAAAACATATTCCTCAGGACATGCAATCCAAAGTCTCGGACCAGATGAAGAGCAGCGCCTTTGGAATAGATATAATGGGTGATCAGGCCGATTTCTGGTATGAAGGTAAGGCAGTGGATGATATGAAATGATGCTGAAATGAATGACAGAAAATATAACGGAGCAGTTGGTGGAATGAAGGCGAGGAACCGGAGAAAACGGGGAAAATCCGCCCAGACACTGCTTCGTTTACCACAAATCCCACATGTAGACCCAGGGATCAGTTTGGGTCGCCTAGGTTAGAGGCGCGAGCGGGCTATCCACTCGGCAACGACGCCACCACAGAATAAGATAAATAGGAGTAAAAGTGGTTTTAGAATTCAAATAAATAGCAAAAAGTAGCAAAAATATTTCGAAATTAACTATGGCCAAAATGTTTATTTATATATATTTATATAATTAACAAGATCTACTTTTTGCATCAGCAAGCTTATTTTTTATGAGTTATACAAAGCGAATTCCGAAAGAAAAAGGCTTTACATAGTATTTGCAGACAATTAAAGGTGTACAGTTATCTGTCGTTAAATGTCACTAAATGTTTTAATCAAATCATTAATAAATAAAAAATAACGAAATATTTGTTTCCATTTAAAGATTAGTTTTGGGTGAGAGATTATCTTAAAAAATGTTTCGCACCACGGAAGACGCAATTCATAATGTGGTATTTGACCGAGCGTGTGTGTGAGTATGTGTGTGTATGTCAGTTCCAATTTTAGGATTCAGGAAACCTCAAATAAAATGAGGTAAATCGAATTTTCTTGATAGAATACAGTATTTCCTAGAAGAGAAATGAAAAGTAATTTAAATAAACGCTTATACTCTATTTAGAATTTATTGTATATATCTCAGTGAAAAGAATAAATCACCTTACCTTTATATAATTGAAGTGCAAGTCTGTAACTAACGTATAAGAACTGTAGAGCATATTTTCACTTGTTTCGGTTCACTGAGTCTAACCGTATTCCAGGAAAACATTTCATCTTCGGTTTATATTAATGCTTTTGTTTGCCAGCGAAACTTATTATGAGTAAGGCTTGCTTGCTCTCAGCTGCTGTATAATGAACTCTGACTTAAGCATTGAAAATTGCTCCTTTTCATATTCCCACAAAATAAGTGCACGCATTTGTTCCAAAGTCTTCGTTTAGCTTTCACTTCTAGAGGCTCAGAGCTTATTACTTTAAAGAAATATTGTGCAGACCTTTTCTTGGTAATAAGGCACTGGATTTTCTTTAATAAGCTCCTTATTTAATATATTTATGTTAATTAAATATTTCCGCTCGACTTCCTACTGCTACAAGTCCTATGCATAACGAGAAACTTTGAATCTGGGCGAGAGAAGTTTGTAAGATCTCCACCAGGAACAAGCTGCCACTGGGTTGAGTTTCCTTCCTGCGTCAGAGAAGGGAAATTTTAAGGGACATTGGGTCCATATCTTGTGTTTGTTATCGTTAAGAACCATCTGTGGCCTCTGTCCCAAGTTACTTAAACCTCCAAGCATATTTCTGCAACCTAATAACCTATTATGTTTCAACATTAATTTTCTTGTATCAAAATAAAGTTGAGGAATTTGACGATATTTCACAAAAACATATATTGTAAACTAACTCACATAAACGTATCAGTTTCTTACCTGCTTTCTTACTAAACCACAAGATAGAAAGTGATGTTCGAATGTAAACAATACGAAAGTTACATTGTACCTCAAGGCTTCATTTTGTGACCATATTTGTTTATATTCCCTATTCTTCTGTCTATAAATCTTCCTAATCGCCAGTTTCGGACCTTTAAACCGCTGAAGAACTGAATTACTGAAAAGTAATAATCATGAGCTGAATTTATTTTTGATTTTGTTATTTTTTATACTACATATAGTAAGTGGGGAGAGCGTTTTCTTCCAACCATAACTGTGATATCCAAATTTTACCGGAAATATGTGTTTTGAAGACCCAGAGTCCGATTTTTTTAAGAAAAAGATCCGCGCGCGCGTGTATATTTATGTATGTAACTAACACAGCTCCATATAAAAATTTTGCTAAACATCAACTTGATACTTAAGTTCAATATCTTCCAATATCTTATACATGGAAAGTGTTTTGAATATTTTGATTTCATCCAAACGATTTTGAATAAAATACACATAATGTTATTTTTATGACAAATGAAATATTATAAGATGAATTTTCTGCAATAATTGATTAAGTCCTCTTTATTTTGAATGATTTTGGATAACTGTTAAACCGCAAAATATGGACAAAATTTTACTACTAAAATGTAGATGTCTTAAAGCTACAATTTATGTCAGATATATTTTTGTGGAGTCAATCATATTCCTAGTTATTTATCTATTACTTTCTCTACGTGTATTATGTACATAGTGTATAGAGGAGGTATTGCACTCCACCAAAAAAATCGATACCGAGATTTCACCGGAAATATATGTTTAGGGTCCTCTGCAACCAAAAAAAGCATTTTCAGAAAAAGGTCCGTGTGTATGTGTCCGTGTGTCTGTGAGCACGATAACTTAAAAACGAAAAGTCGATAAAATACCAAATTTAGTATTTAAGTTTAACATCTTAGAGGGATGCGACACGAAGATTTTGAGAAAAATCCCCCACCCCAAACTACCCTTTACATAGAACTGCTAAACCGTAAGAGATGGACAAAAACTTATCACACAAAAAAGTATAGCACGTTAAAACACACAATTTATGTTATATGCATTTTTACTCGTGGAGTTGATCGTCTTGTTTTTGGTTTCAGCTTTGAAAAACATATTTTTCTCATACAGGAATATATCGCCCTCCGTGGTGTAATGGTTACCATGCTACTAGCTTCATATACCCAAGGTCGCGGGTTCAAACCCGGCGGAGAACGATGGATTTTTTCGGGTGTAAAAATCCTTAGCATGGCTTCCTTCGAATGTAGCCGTTGGTCCTGTGTCGTAGATTTACGGCACGCAAAAGAACCTCAAGCCTGATAAGAGAGGCCTCTGAGAAAATTAAGCGGTCTTTCACGCCCAGTATAGGATGTGACGCTGAGAACAACACCAGTTAAAGAGCGTCCATAAATAACACACCATTTCCATGTTCCTGTCCATACAAACAAAGGGACTTCAGTCACATAGCAATCAGCTTTTGACTATCACTTTAACCTATGGTACTCCCTTATTTCGATTCTATTTACAAGGAAGCAAGTAATAATACTAATTCTGCTAAATTTTTCTTGATTAGCATGAAGCAAATAGAAGCATAAGCTTTTTAACAATAATTTGTTGCAGAGATGTAGAGAAAGTCATGTGAATGGAACACATAAGATTTTTTTCAATACTATTTTTTTCTCAAATGGGAGATTGTTTTTGTTTTGTTTTGTTTGTTGTTGTTTTGTTTGTTTTTTTTTTTGTTGCTTTTTCCGAAGTGATACAAAGAGAGCGAAATTGAAATACCACACATGGTGACCAGCTTTCAAATGAGATTTAGCTTAGTGCATTCTCTTATTCCCCTTATACCTAAAAGTATATATGTGATTGAGCCTTTTATACTAGTATTTATCTCGATTAACATGAAGTAGATAGAATAATGGAGTTTTGAAAGAACAGTTTGTTCAGAATAGGTAGAGAAAGGCATGCGAATATAACATATACTTTTATTTCTAAGGACATTTATTTTTGCAAAGCGGTACGCTACAGTAGATTACAGTAATCTTAAATTAATAATATTGTATAATTATTCTTTTTTATTTGAAAGAATATTTATATTCAAAACGACTAATTAAAACTGAGACACTACAGCAAATCGTAAAATTACCATTTTGCTTTGAATGTTCTGCAGTCGGAAACAAAGCGAGGATGACATTGCGCGTTTAAATATAGAGGAGCCATTGTCATGAGCTGAGAGCGATTGGTTGGTATTCATGGTATCCTATCAACCAATAGTCGATTTCGTAGATCTGTGAATAACCGAATCACTGATTTCTTGAATGTTTTGTAATTTTACTTTTGTATAATAAGTAAGGTAGGTGTGCAAAATAAGGTCATGCTAAGGTTTGATCCAATGTAACTCACATCTACGAGGCCAAATTTTTAAAAGTTGGATAAAATCTATATGTTGAACCTTGGGAAAAACGAAAATGTAAAATTTATTGGGTAACTCAAGGGATATGATGTTAAATTTCTTGGTTTTCTAAATTGGAACAAATTGGCTTTGTTGAAACCAGGCACTCCAAATATGACCAGTTAGTTTACTTGAGGTACAAGACTGAGGTGATCATGTGAATAATTATAAGATTCTAAACAAAAATGTCTCTTACTAAACAAAAGTAATGACATATGAAGTTTCAGTAATGACAAATTTACTTATACAAATCAAAAAATTAAAAAAGATGATATAAATCTTAAGCTAAGACTTGTTACCTTCTGGACACTGAAAATGAATAATCTTATCTTGCATTTTATAAACACAAAGCTCATAAACATATCTGTGACGACTTTTACGCATTGTCATATTTTATCCTTTTTGTAAATATACCTAAGGCCTTTTAGGTTTATTTGTGCTTTCTCTTGAATTGTTATCATAAGTAATATAACGAGAGCTGCAACTTTCATCGATAAATTATTATAATCATAAATAATAAATTTATCTAGAGAAAATTTGTAGCTCGAATTGTATTTCATAAGACTATTTCGTGAATAAACTAACAATGATTAGCCTGTATGGACCGAAGAATAATATTCCTAAAGTCCTATTTGTCTTGACTTATACTTGCATTGAAATTGTTGCAACTTGATGTCCATATCATAAATCATGGTCTCATTGCTTACATAATTCGTTGAACTGATCCCACACTCTCTCTCTCTCTCTCTCTCTCTCTCTCTCTCTCTCTCTCTCTGTTGTTTTTAATATTCTGAGGCTTTGAGTTTTCAATTGATACTGTAATAATAATTAATTCAGTCAAGAAGGTACCGGGAATTGATCATTTAAAAATCCTGTTTAAAAGGGGATTCCAAATTATTGTTGTCGCCAAGTTGGTACAACTTTCCCACGCGGAGTTTGATCGTCATCTGTCATCTAGTTTGTTGATAGTACGCCATTTTGTAGTTCATCTCAAAGGTGATTTGCGATTTTACGATGGATACAAATATTGAACAAAGAATCTGTCTCAAATTTTGCATTGCAAATGGTATTTCGTGTGCCGAATCGCTGAAAATGCTACAGAGGGCTTACGGTGAATTGACTTTATCAAAAATACGTGCATATGAGTGGTAAAGTGCATTCAAAAGTGGTCGAGATGTGGTGGAAGATTTGCCTCGCTCTGGTCGGCCATCAACAGTTTCAACTGAACTGAACTTCGCTAAAGTGAAGAAAATGGTGTCTGAAAATCGTCATTTAGGTCTGAGAGAGATTGCCACTGACCTTTCTGTGTCTCACGAATCGATTCGTACCATTTTAAACGAGTTTGGGCATGATATGCGTTGCAG
This sequence comes from Hymenopus coronatus, assembly GCA_030762935.1. NCBI lineage: Eukaryota > Metazoa > Arthropoda > Insecta > Mantodea > Hymenopodidae > Hymenopus > Hymenopus coronatus. The sequence continues at coordinate 60,713,777 of CM060891.1, forward strand.
ATTGGTTAGTTTCGAAAGACTTGAATTTTCTACAAAAACTCAATCACGTAAGGATTGCTGAAGACATGCTAGAACGAGCCAGTTCCGACCCCACATTCATGAAACGTATTGTAACTGGTGAGGAGACGTGGGTTTATGAGTTTGACACTCACACCAGTCAACAAGGTTCCGAATGGCGCCCTCCAAGTGAACCGAAACCTAAAAGGGCACGTCAAACTCGATCAGAACTGAAGGTCATGCTGACATTTTTATTCGATTATCGCGGTGTCGTGCACTCAGAGTTCTTGCCAGAAATTCAGATGGTAAATAAAGACTATTATCTAAGCGTTATGCGGCGTTTGAGAGAACAAATACGGCGAAAAAGACCAGATTTGTGGAACGACAACTCATAGATTCTGCACCATGATAACGCACCAGCTCACAAGGCTATTATTGTGAACGAATTTCTGGAAAAAAACTCAACAAATTTCATCGAACAACCACCGTATTCACCTGATCTGGCTCCTGCTGATTTCTTTCTCTTTCCAAAACTCAAGTTACGATTTCAAGGCACCCGTTTGCAGTCGATAGAAGACATAAAGGAAAATTCGCGGCGACAATTGACATCGATTCCTAAAAGTGCCTGCAAAAAATGTTTGATGATTAGATTATTCGTTGGCATAAATGTATAATTTCAAAAGGGGCCTCCTTTGAACGCGATAAAATAAAATTGGATAAATAATTCATTTTTTGTGTTTTATTCGCAAATTCCCAGAACTTTTTGACACAGTAGTATGTCTGTTTCAGCCATAAACCTTTCCTCAAAACGTTTTGGAACTTCCGCCATTTTGCACGGGAATATCACTGTACACTGATACTATTTATATGAGACGAACATTAGTTCAGAGAGAAAACAAATGCACGTGTGTGCGATAAATTTAGAAAAACAATAGCACGTGGGTGTGATAAAAAGCGATTAAAATGCAGAGGTAATGAGTTCCGATTGGCTGGAATTTTATGCGCCAATGCACCGCATTGTCCAGTTCCTACGATCAAGTGTCATGGACGATACGATACCACTATAATACTGTTTACACAGTATGAAAGTATATCCAGTACTATTTAATATATTTTAGTAAAGAATAGATGTCGTCATAAATGACACTGTACTTAGCAATTGCTAGTGTAAGCTAAATCAGGTGCATACGCATAATTTGCTTCTTCTCTCTTCTCACACACACACTGAGAAGGAAATAATGGTTGATATGTTTTAAGGGTCAACAGCTCTCCAATCAAAGATATGCTGCCACCTACCAATATATGCAGAAATTTTTCAGAAACCATTAGTTGGTCTTGTTGGTCTACATGGCCTTATTTGGTTCATATACCTTATATTACGAATTACCAAACCGTAGTTCATAATTAAAGTGAATACCCTTTCCGTTACCTCAAAACTAGTTCATACAGATTACGAAGCAATATATAAATCCTAGAAGCTGGAAATCGCTTACAATGTTAGAGGTAAGGCAGACCCTAGAGGCAAAGAGAAACTTTAGATGGCATCATAGTTTAAAGAAGCCCCCCAGCCTCCGCTCTCCGAGGAGCCATTTCATGGCTCACGGGTTTTCAACAAGACAAGGGTCACACGGGGGCTCTTACAGTCCCACACACATACACACACGCAAGACGTTTCCTAATTTACCTCCACCTGTTTCAAGATGTTTATAAAAAAATGGAGCGTATCGATCTTCTCTGCCATTAAAACTCGCGCCATTCAAAGCCAGGCTCCTCGTGAAATCTGAGCGTGTAGCGGTTGTGGAAGGCAAACAAAAATGGCGCTGGCTTTCCAGTATGCTTCATAACTCTCTTACCTAAAACTCCATTCAGCGTCTTACACTCTTAAATTTACCACATCTTATGTTCTTAACATTCGTCACATTTGAAGTAATGTATGTTATTAGTAGAAAATATTTTGTGTTTAAACACGCTTGTTCATTTTCTAGACTTTAAAGAAGAGTTTCGCAAATATTAAATAAAATAACACTGCAAAGCCGTTTAATTCCTATAGTATCTTTATTATTGTATAACTGCTTTAAAATATAATAATGCTATTGAACACCCACATTGATAAAGTAATAAATAAGTATTTCTCAAAATAATAAAGATTTTTCTTTTACAACATTATAACTCTAAATCGTTATTGAGAAGCAGTTTTAGAAATTAAAAGTTGACTAAAACAATTACTTTAAATTATAAAACTAGATCATGGAAAGGGACGCGCTGTGGCCGAGTAGTCATCACACCAGTGGCGGGTTTTCTTTGGGTTCTCCGATTTCCCCCGCCATCACATTCCACCGCTGCTCCATCTTCATTCCATGCATCATCAGTGCCATCGCCTGCTATCTCTAGAGGTAAAAGCCAGCGTTAAGCACCATTCAAAAAACCTATCATAGAGTATCACAACAGTGCCCTACCATAGCTATTTCTTTATATTAATAATATAATAATACATTCATATGATATTTTTCACATAGTTTTGAGACGTATAGTGCTACTTTAGACACACTTTTTTCATCTCTGCAGAAGACAATCCAAAGAAGATATCTGCAGAAAATAATTTAAAAATATTCACCGAGAAAGGAAATGATATTCTATAAAAATTACATAGCAATAGTTAAAGAATTAATATTAATTCTAGCAAACAAACAATACTGCATCTGCTCAACTAAGGTAAATATATAAAAATCTAAATATTTGAGTTTATCTACCAAACAATAATAGTAGCTTAGCAAAAACAGCAGGAAGAAAACGTAGTTAAAATCTAAAAGGTAGCGAAACATATCTCATATAGATATGAATGTATGAGTATGGGCTACTCTCTATTGGAAAAAAAAATAAAAATGAAGATGTGTGAAAAGAAGAAGAGATTATTAAAATAGCAAATAAATAGAAGAGTATTCGAAACAATTGACATAAGCGCGTAAGTAGAATAAACCGTGGTTGACTTGCTCAAGGATTACTAAAGTTATGATCATAGAAAACGATGTAATCAAGCACAATGAATCCAGGGGTTATAAGTTGAAGCCTGGATACAGGCATTGTTAATCTTCAAAAACGTATTACTATTAATGTTTATATTATTATATAAATCCCAAGGGAGAAGAAACATTGGACATCCTAGAAAGGACTGGAAGGATCAGTTGTGGATTGCTTGGTTTCGGAAGAGAGACGACTGTCTAACCCAATTATATGTTATTATTATGATTTATATATATATACATATGTATATATATATAGTAAACATATAGTAAATTTTACATAACCGACTGTAATTAGATATAATAAATTGCAAGGATTTCAAGAAATGTATACTAAGGGCTTGCAGACTTAGCGAAAGAAGCATTAAATGAAGAAAGCACAATAAATCATAACTCGTCGCAGTTCATATTGTATTTATTACCGTCTTTTGTTTAAAATAAGAAAATCCGATACGTTCTATTCACATGAATTCTCTCTATTGCTGTAACGGATTATGCTTAAAAATAATATTCTTCTGTTATATATAATCGAGATAAACGTTTGCACAAGTTTTCTTAATTACTTGCTACCTTGTAAGTAGAAGGAAAATAAGGAAATCCATTAAATCTCTTAAAAGCTGGTTGACATATAGTCGAAATCCGTTTCTATGCTGGGCCAGGAGATGTAAACTTTCCGTGAGAGGAAATTTTAAGTATTTTATATCTGAAACAAATAACAAGAAATATCTTAGAAATGGTCAATTCCACGAAAAAAGGTTTATGACATAAATTGTGTTTTAACGTGATCTATATTTTTACTTTCTCTACAAGCACTAGCACATAGTGTAGAGAGAAGGTATTCCATTCCACCAAAAAATTCGATACCGAGATTCCACCGGAAATGCATGTTTTGGGTCCCCCTGAATCCAAAAAAAAAACATTTTTAATGAAAAGGTCTGTGTGTGTGTGTGAGTGTGTATGTCTGTCCATATCTGTGGACAGCATAGCTCAAAAACGAAATGACCGTTGAATACCAATCTTGGTATTTAAGTTTGGTATCTTCCTAGAATGCGACAGGAAGATTTTGAAGAAAATCCCCCCACCCCAACTACACTTTACATGGAATTTTGATTTTCTCAAAAATTGCTGTAACGATTTTGATTAAAATCTCTTATATTTAAGATATTTACATGTCAAATAAAATGTATATCTTGAATTTTCTGGGAATAGCCTCTAAAGACTACTTTATTCTGAATGAATTTTACGGAATTTTGTATAACTGCTAAACCGTAAGAGATGGACAAACATTTACCTAACAGAAAATGTAGAGCACGTTAAAACACACAATTTATGTTATATATTTTTTCAAAGAGTTGATTGTTTTTGAGATGTTGCTTGTTTTTGGTTTCAGGTTTAAAAATTTATACTTTTCTCATGCAGAGATTTGTCAACTCCTGTCCAAACAAACAAAGGAACTTCAGTCACATAGCAACCAGCTTTTGACTATCTCTTTAACCTATGGTAATCCCTTATTTCGCTCCTACTTACAAGGAAGCAGGTAATAAGACTATTTTTGGTAATTTTTTCTCGAGTAGCATGAAGTAAATAAGAGCATAAGCTTTTTAACAATAATTTGTTGCAGAGATGTAGAGAAAGTAATGTGAATGGCATACATGAGATTTAGTATACTAAGTTTCTATTTAACTCTTACAGTTTATCAGTTACGCAAAATTTAACAAAATTCATTCAGAATAAAGAGGTCTTTAGAGGTTACTCCCAGAAAATTCAAGATATATATTTTATTTGTCATATCCTTAATATACGGAATTTTAATAAAAATTGTTAGAGCCATTTTCGAGAAAATCAATATATTAGAAAATGTTTCCATGTGAAGGGTAGTTTGTGGTGGTGGGATTTTTCTCAAAATCTTCGTGTCGTATCCCTCAAAGATACTAGACTTAAGTACTAAGTTTGGTATTATACAGATTTTTTGAGGTATCGTCTTCACAGACACACGGACCTTTTTCCAAAACTGTTTTATATACAGGGACTCTAAAACGTGTATTTCCGGTGAAATCTCGGTATCGAATTTTTGGATAGAGTGTAATTACCTTCTCTATACACTACTCGTATGTACATAGTATGTGTAGAGAAAGTAATAAATTCATAAAACTAATAAGATGGGTCAGCTTGTTATGTTTGCGGTTCCAATTTTGATATCAAATCGGAGGTTGAAGAGGTTTCACAGCATAACATAAATTCCCCACTAGATGTGTTTCAGGTGGCCGCACTGCCCCGTATTTCACGTTTACAGACATCCTATCATGTGTTAGAAGATTTGCAGAATTCAACGGACTATTTCAAGTTCTCCAAGTCAGTTCTCATCACCCCCCTTAATGAGCGCAACCCGCTCACCGTTTCTGTTGATAAGCAAGAGGGGTAAAACTAAGATCTCTCAGCCAGTTGCTACTTACGGGTTTTTACTTGAAATAGCTCCGTTGAGTTTTGTAACTTCTAAGGTACGAAGGGATATCTGTACCATTGGGCCACGTACAGTGGATAGATATATTTTAATTTTGCTGTTTTCATTTCTGTCCAAAATAAGTAAGTTATACTGCACCTCGAATGGAACTAATTCTCCACAATATTGCCCCTGCTCTTCTTTTAGTTTAAACAGCTACTAAGTCCGGTATCCTTAATGTCCTTCACACAACAAACTTCATTAAACTCTGTTTACAGCTGTTCTCAACGGAATGTTGGCAACTGTTTGAAAATGTTTCCGTTAGTTGGAGTATATTACCAACTGTTTGTAACACAGTTTGTGTTTCCGCAAGCCAACAAACATAATGGCCCGTTCGTTGTTGAAAATAATGCATATTCGTAAGGAAGATAACTTCACGCAGTCACAGGTTTCGTTATAATCACAATAGTGGGCTCTTCTGTAAACGTTCATCGTTTAATCGCAGGGCATAATTCAGAAAATATCTAACAGAAATGTCAAAGCAATCATTATGAAAATAAAGTTGTTTTAGCTAAATGTTCTTAATGCTTGGTATACCAGAGCTCAATATTAAACTGCAATAACCTATAAATCCAATTTTACTTGACCACATACAACCGTTTCACTTAAAGTCATGTTTGTTTTTCTTCATTACGCACGTAGGCAATATGCTATAGTAATAATAAATATGTACAGACAAAACATTCAAATGCAAGTGGTGTCAGCATTTGGGAAAAGCTTTCAGAAATTCTAAAATAATGCAAACAGTTTGAGTTTTTTTTAAATGTGTTATTAGTGTAAACGCACTCTTATACGGTGTTTGGCTCAACAGTGGATTTCGCCCTTATCTGCTGTTATACTCAACTTGACAGCTCCTTCGTATACCATTCTAATGAATATTCAATAGTATTCTAACCCACCGTTTACAACTGCGATAACTTCGAACACAGAAACGTTAACCAAGTTGGTATTTAAAGATCTTTTAGTTTCTGAGCCATATGTCTATAGACACATATGCACATACACGGACCTTTTTCTAAAAATATATTTTTGGTCTCAGAAGGACTCAAAACATATTTCCTGTGAAATCTCGGTATTGAAACTTTTGATAAACTATGTACATAGTGCGTGTAAAGAAAGTAAATATGTAGATCTCGTTAAAGCAGATAAATTATGAACGTTTTTCTTGTAGAGTAACCGTTTCCAAAATATTTCTTGTTTCAATTTCAAACTTCGTTAACTCTTCTCAAACAAGAATTCACATTTCTTTTCGTTTTTCTTGTTTTACTGCTGGCTATGCATAGCGAACTGAACTTTTATTGTTTTACATAGCGACCAGCTTCTAAAAGATTTGACTATCGCTTTAGCTTAGTATATTCCTTCTATTTATACTTACAATGAAGCAATGTGACCAATTCTGTAATGTTTATCTCAAGTAGCATGACGGAGATAAAAAAAATAATCTTTTGTAAGGAAAGTGTGTTTGTAGAACAGCTGAGGAAATCATGTAAATATCATATATATATATAGTATACTTAATTTGCAATCAGAAAATTAAATGTTATAGAATAAAGAATTCTACTCTTAGATCTTCTGTCACTAACAATCTTCTTTATTGTTTAATATTAACTATTTTATCAAAAAATATTGAATGTCGAGAAAAAAGATCTCCTTTTGAATGCGGATTTTATCAAATCAGTTCATTATGCTTCTTTTAGATTCCCATAATTTTCCTAGTTTTTATGGGAAATATGTTGAAATATATTAAAATAGTAATCCATTCAGGAAGTTTAAGCATTTATTGTGTTTGGGTCGAATGGAGCCTTATGCTTCAAATATTAGCATGATCTTGCAGCACTGCATATAAAGTTGTAAGATTCTGATGCGTCAAATTTCAGTATTGCTGGATGTTGTGCTTACTGCCTTTCCCATTTTTGAAGCCTTAATGGTGTAAACATCTCAGTTATCAAAAAGATTTAACTTTCCAACTTTCCCCATTAGAGCGACGAAATACATTTCCAAGAAAACTACCGAACTAATGGCATATCTGATTCACATCGGAAATATCGATGCTTATTCATCTATCGAAAAGAGTCAGCAATTTTAAAGTTCAGTATTGACTGTACCATGAGCGTTAGATCTTAAAGGATCACCCCAGATTAGACACAAGAGCAAAAAATTTACTTTCTCTACTACGTAAATAATAGGTACATAAACTACTGGATTCCATCTAATAACTAGATATAAAGATTTCGCTGGAAATACACGTTTTGAAACCCTTGAACAAAAACTAAAAAAAGGCCCGCGTGTACGTGTGTATGTACCGCATAACTCAAAAAGCTGATGTGTTCCTTTCACATAGCTTTCTCGATCTATTCTGCAACAAATTATTCTTTCAAATGGCTATTTTTGTCTAATTCATGGTAATCCAATATTAACTGGATAAACATTAGCGGAAATAGTCTTATTACATAAGCAATTGTGATTACAAGGGAAATAAGGAAAAGACTAGAATAAAGTGATCGTCAAATATTTTTAAAGCCGTCGCTATGTGAAGTAATGAAATTCCGTTCTCTTTGCATGACCAGGATGAAAAAAGTGAATAACGAATAACGACTTCCTATATGAGAAAAGTAAGTATTGGAAATTTACAAACCTATAACAAACAATATCTCAAAAATGGTTAACTCACAAAAAATGTATATGATGTAAATTGTGTATTGTAACGAAATCTACTGCTTTGTGTAGTACGCTTTTGTCTCTCTCTTACGGTTTACCTATTATACAAAAGTCATCAAGAATAAAGGGAGCTTCAGAGGCTATTCCCAGAAAACTCAAAACATACATTTTTTGTAATGAAAATATACTAAGTATTTAAAGACTAGCTTCAAAAACACTTCCCAATTTAAATTATTCTTGTTACGGAACATTTTTTGAAATTTTCGACATTCCGAAAAAATTGCTCTAATAATTTTCAATAAAATCTTATATATAAGATATTTACATGACAGATAATGTGTATATCTTTGATTTCCTGGGAAAAACCCGTGACGTACACTTTATTTGAAAGGAAATTTATATAACAGTGTATAAGAGGTAAACATGAAGCAGAAGACGAAAACATACCATACAAAAAGTATAGATCACTTATACCCCGAAAATTCATTTCAAATAACTTTTTGTAGCATTAGCCATATCCGAAATATCCGTTAGTAATTGAAATACTTGACTGTCGATATTGCCTTTATGAGTATAGTGAAATATGTAATGTAGTAATTTCGCCCAAGGTTTATCAAAAAAAAATTAGGTATATAGGAAAATGAGCCAACGTAGGAATTATTTGTATAATTAATTATTCTTTTCAATTAATTAATATTAATTGGCTTAATCTATGAAGCCAGAATTTAAAGTGCGTACGATATTGAGATCCCCTTGTGGCTAGTCAATTGGGAAATTTAATGTCGTTGCGGTCTTTTATTCAGAACAATCGGGCGGAGACCGGAAGATTCGTGGTTCAAATCCCGGCTATAGAGTTTTTAGTTTGACTCTATCTATCCAACTCTTTCCTTTGTTTGAAAAAAGCAGTTAATACTCTTCCCATTATTCAGCAGTGGATTCTTACAAAACTTTATTCTCGTACGTCATACAAATTGAAATAAACATTTACAGAAGTGCCTTTACTTCATATTTCCTTGCATAATGGAAACAGTGATAGTCAAATCCATAAGAACTGGTCACACTAGATATGTAGTAGTTTTAAAATTCCTTTCTCTTTGTAAGGGGGGGGGGGAATAGTTCCAAAAACCAAACAAGGAATATCTCAAATAATGGTTAATTCCATAAAAGATGAAGTGACATAAATTTTATGCTTTAACTAGATCTAAATTTGTTGTCTAATAAGATTTTGTCTTTGTTACGGTTTACCAGTTAAGTAAATAAACACATATTTATATACTTTTATTGATTGGTATTTTATCAGAATTGTTAAAGCCATTTCTGATAAAATCAAAATAGTCTACAAATTTTCTATGTAAAGTGCAGTTTGGGGTAAGATAATATTCTTGATTTTTTTCATATCGCATCTTATAATGATATTGATCATAACGTTTCACTTTCAAAAAAAGTTTCGTTCTCAGACTGACACATAATGGAACTTTTTCTAATGCAGTGTTTTATTTATTCAGAGGACCTTAAAACGTGTATTTCGGTAAGATATAGATATACATTTATTTCTGGAATCCAATACTTTTTCTGCCTTTTATGTACGTGATATAGAAAGTAAAAATGAAAATAGATTATATCTATGAGAAATCCACAAATAATGAAAGCCGGTTGACTGGATGGCATTCTAAACCCACCTATCGATCACGTAGAGAAGTACAAGAACAGTTGCTTAGCACTAAGCCCTTTGTGACTTTTTACAAAGTAACATATGATATAGGAATGAGACCTGGAAGGCTAACTATTTAGTAGGCACAGACCCTCGAGGTATTTCCTAATAGATTGGAAGCGATATGATCGCGTAGCTAAAGGGATGGAAAATAAATAGAGGGAAAAACATAAAATCCACGGGTAGTTCGTTCCAAACAATGTGCAGAGTTGGCCAGGATTTAGTGACTGCCAAGACAGAAAAAGTTACAAAACTAAGAAACATTCAAGTCTACTTACAACGTTATAACGCAAGTAATAAGGAATTTGTGTTGTGTTCTCTCTGAGCGTTTTGGTACATAACATTACCAGTATATGTTATAGAATTATATAAATAGAGAAAATAAAAGTGTGTTCCTCATGAGGTAGGCAAACGATATTATTACTTGGTTAGAGACTACGTGCCTTTTTCAAAATAATTAACTTGGGAGTGAGAAATGATTCGTTCCTATTTCATTGAATGTTAATGTTGGGGTGCTATGTATAGTATGAGAACCATATAGTCTTTGTGATATAACTACTAAGCCAAAGAGAAGATTATAAGGTTCAAAGATCAGCTACTCAAATAATCCAAAAATTTACTCCACTACTCAAATGAGTCATGTGACTTTTTCGATGTTCCACAAAAAAACTTTCCTTACAACAGATTATTTGTTTATCTACGCCATGCTGATCGAGATAAAGATTATCAGAATTGGTCGTATTATTCGCTTCCCTGTAAGTAGAAGGAATACACTAGGCTAAAGCGATAGTCAAATATTTTAAAACCTATCGCTATGCGAAAAAAATTGAAATTCGGTCCTCCTTTGCATACCCGGGAGTAAAACAAAAGTATTCCCGCTTCAGAAAAAATGTAAATAGTTAAAACAAAAACCGATAAGAAGGAATATCTCGAAAACAGTTAACTCTACATAAATTTGGTGTACTTTTCGTTTTTGAGATATCGTGCTCATAGATAAACGGGCACACACAGGTGGGTAGAATAGCTCAAAGACGAAAAGTCTGTTAAATACCAAACCTTGTATTTAAGTTTAGTATCGTCCAGGATGTGACAGGAAGATTTTAAAGAAAAAGTTTTGAAATTTTTGATTTTCTCAAAAATATCTCTAATGATTTTGATTAAAATATCTTAAATTAAAGTTATTTACATGAAAGATAAAATGTATATCTCGAATTTTTTGAGAATAGGCTCTGAATACCTCTTTATTCTGGATGAATTTGTGGAATTTTGCATAATTGGTAAACCGTAAGAGATAGGCAAAAACGTACTTAATAGAAGATGTTATATTTATGTTGTATACATATTCTCGTGGAGTTGATGGTTTTTGAGATATTCCTTGTTATTGGCTTAAGTTTTAAAATGCTTATACTTTTCTCATATGTGAATTTGTTAACTCCTGTCTATACAAACAAAGGAACTTCAGCCACATAGCAACCAGCTTTGGATTATCACTTTAGCCTATAATACTCCCTTATTTCCCTTCTACTTACATGGAAACAAGTAATAACATAATTTCTGCTATATTGTTTCTCGATTAGCATTTAGTAAATAGAATTAGTGGTTGCAGAGATGTAGAGAAAGTCATGTGAATGGAACACATAAGATTTTTGTAGTCAGAGTGCCCCAAAACAAGTATTTATGGTAAAAATCTCGGTGTCAAATTTGTATATACATGCTAGAGAAAGTAATAAAAATAATATTTATTCTCCAATAAAATATTCTTATTTATAATCTTTACTTTCTCCGAACTTAGAAAACACATAGGAGAAGCTAAATATTGGAAATACAATGTCTGCCAATGTTTAGTTCCTATTACCGTATCAGGTGATTTTTCTTCCATTGCTTTGCATACCAGGCGACTATATGAAATTATAATCATAAGCTATACAGGCGAGGATTTGCTATAAAAATCTCCTACGTTGAACTTATAATTTCATATGGAATACGCGGTGAAGGTAAGCAAAAATAATTTAATAATCATTCGCGGTTGAAGAAGCCTCCCGTGCAACGTCAGTAAGCCAGCTGGTTGTTAACTTGCGTCCAGTTTCAAGAGCATATTGCTGCTGTGAGGAGAAAATAAGATAAGAAAATGCCTACGTAATAGTTAGGAAGCAGAAAAGCTAAGAAAATTGCGTCCAAGTGTAATTGGAGCTACGTTTATGGTGTAACTCTATACCTCGCAGATTATAGCGTAAAATGGCGAAATGGCGTTTTATTTATGGACGCTCTTTAACTGCTGTGGTCCTCAGTGGGCCTCTGCTGGGCATGAAAGACCGCTTAATTTTGCTCAGAGGCCTCTCTATCAGGCCTCTCTATCTACGACACGGGACCCATGGCTTTACTTACACCCGAAAAATGATTCGTCCTCCGCCGGCTTGAACCCGCGACCTTGAGCATATAAAGTTAGCATGGTAACCATTACGCCACGGAGGGTGACAGATTATAACGTATGTGCACTTCATGCAGTGTAGTTTGAACGTGAGCTGAGAATTTAAAACTATGGTAATAAATGTTCTCCATGGAGACTGGAAGTGCGAATAATAAATGTGCATGTGAACGTAGGTTAAAATTATGATAATCAGCAGTAATCTAACATAAACGTTTAAAGAGTGAAAACGGAAATACAAAAAAAAATCTGATATATTACATTCACATGACTCTCAAGCTTCTCTACAAACAGACTTATTACAAAAGAGTATTCTACTGTCTACGCCATGCTAATTGAGATAAACATTAGCAGAATGTTTCTAATTGTTGAATGTAACATATCAGATGCCGGTCCCCATGGCCGCGCTCGCCAAGGCGTCCCGCTTTGGTGCTTCGTAGCGCTGGGGATCGTGGGTTCGAGTCCCGCCTTGAGCATGGGTGTTATATGTGTGTGTTTATGTGTGTGTTGTAAAAGTAAGAAAACAGCAATCCAGTAATAATACAGAAAAACAAGGTAAAAATGGAAAAAAAAAAAAAAAAAAGTAAATAAAAGTAGGGTATACAATGCCGGAGTCCCGATCAGACTCCGGTACCGTATTTGAAAAAAAAAAAATTGCTTAGCTCCTTATAAGTAGAAAGGAATGCGCTATACTAAAGTGATAGTCAAATGTTTTGCAAGCCGTCATGCAAATCGCTTCTTTGCTCGGGCAGGAGAACAGAGAGAGCTGAGAAAAGTACAAGTATTTCACAATTGAAACCAATAACAAGGAATATCTCGGAAACGGTTACCTCCTCAATAAACACGTAAAGGACATATGCAGTGTGTTTTGACGAGATCTACATTTTTTTGTGTTGTAAGTTTTTGTCTGTCTCTTAGAAAATTCAAGAGATATAAATTTTATACGGGATGTAAATATCTTTAATATACGGGATTTTCAAAATTTTAAAAAATTTTGCATACTAAGTTTGGCATTTAACGATCTTTTCGTTTTTGAGTTTTGCTGTCCACAGAGACACATACAAACATTTTTCCAAAAATGCTTTTTCGGACTCAGGGAGCCCCAAAACATATATTGCCGGTGAAATCTCGACATAGAATTTTTGGGTGGAATACAATACCTTCTCTATCCACTATGTACACTGTACATGCGAGCTAGAGAAAGTAAAAATCTGATGTGTTTCATTCGCATGAATTTCTCTACCCATTCTGCAAACAAACGATTCTTACAAAACAGACGCTTTTATCTACATCATGCTAATCGAGATAAGCATTAGTAGAAATGGTCTAATTGCTTGATTGATAGATAAACTGTCCTTCTTCGATTTCATATAAATATTCTGAGCTTCCCTTAGTTTATTTGACGAACAATTTCCTATAACAAGGGAATCTTTAAAAATACGCAAAAGTTTGCTACATAGAAAAACATGTAGAGAAAATCTTTCATACCGTAAAATTTTTATAAACATTCCTTGCATGTTTAGACCTTTCCTAAGTATCACATATCAAACATGCTTGATAGTTTGCGATTATTGTCCCCCTCCCAGGATTCTTTTGTTCTATACAAAACTATGGATGTTTCTATCAGTACGTTGAAACCTTATTGCTTATTTTGAAACAATTCTTGGATAAAATTATATTGAAAGTAACCTAGAGAGTGAAAAATCACTTTTGTATGGAGGGTATAAATATCTATATCATATTTGACTGGCAGAAAAAGTGTATGAACATTACATTAAATTATTTGCCTCTTTTTTCCTTTTGAAAATTTGGCGAAAGGAACATTTGTTTACGTTTAACAGCTTAACCCAAGCGCTTACTTCTCCAGGAGCCATTTGATGTCTTCAGCGTGTAGGAAGAAAATGTCCGCTTCTTTAGTAGACAGATTTACTTGCGGCAGAAAGGGATGGGAAAAACGGAGTGAAACGAGAAAATACTTGCGAATCGGATAGCATTTTCACCCCATTCCCTCCGAGGCGGCTTTCTGTGACGTTAAACCCAATCAGCTCTGTCTGTTGCTACTTCATCGAGGCGCGTTTGCAGAATAAAACCGTCCGCCCCTGAAACTCTAAGCTCTTAGTGCTTTTCAAAGAAATCGACTCTTTACGGCCTATTTCTTCACACGCACTCCGTTTCTGCTTAACAACAAATCTGCAGGAGAGAACTCGCAATGAAAAGGACTAAGAAAGCCCTTGAGAATGAAACACAATTGGTGTTTTAAGATGAATGCTTGCAGCATTACGCCTTGAATTCCTGCGGTTACACCAAGAGAAAAGGGAGGCATTAATAGAATATTGAAAATACTCTGTCGCTGCTTTATTTTCGCTCTCATTCATGTGGTTTTTTTAAAACTGCGAGGAACTTGGATACCCTGCATGGTGAAAACCCGTTAACATTTGTTATCAATAAAGAAAGAATAGAAAAGCTTAGGCCATACTTGCAACGTTAATACCATTTTCACTTTGCCATCATACTATAAATTGAAGATTATAATACTAGGTGAATAACATTTGTATAATACTCCATTGTTATCATCCTTGTTTCTTGCGTAGATAGAAATTATGTGTATTAGATGGAAATTTTATGTCGGTTAATGTAAAGGCGAAAATGGATTCAGCAGAATATATACTGTGTTAATTATTTATTTTCTCACATAAGCCATGTATATCACGTATTTGGAAAGGAATTAATTTAAGTGGGAAACCAAGAAAAATTACATATATTAATATACTTATAAATAAAATACTAGAATATTCAATTTTAAAAAATCTTATATTGTCCATTCACATGGCCCTCTCTAGCTAAACAAACTTTTCTTACAAAATATTATTATTTTATCTAATTCATGCTAATCAATTGCCAGAATTGGTCTTATTATTTGCTATTTTATAAGTAGCTGGAAATACGGAATACCTAGTATAAAGCGATACTCAAATCTTTTAAAAGTCGGTCGCTAAATGAAACAATTGAAAATCGGTTTTCATTGCTTGCTAGTAGT
This sequence comes from Hymenopus coronatus, assembly GCA_030762935.1. Lineage (NCBI taxonomy): Eukaryota > Metazoa > Arthropoda > Insecta > Mantodea > Hymenopodidae > Hymenopus > Hymenopus coronatus. The sequence continues at coordinate 60,729,125 of CM060891.1, forward strand.
AACCAAAGAGATGAAATAAAAGATATTTCCCTTTGAGGAAAGTTTAACTATCTCAAACCTAAAACGATAAGTGGAATATCTCGAAAACGGTTAACTCTAAAATATATATGACATAAATTATGGACTTTACTCAGATCTACATGTTTGTGCAGTAACTTTGTCTATCACTTACGGTTTACCACTTATATAAAAGTTATATAAAACTCATCAAGAATGAAGAGGTCTTCAGAGGCTATTCCCAGAAAATTCAAGATATGCATTCCGTGTGTCATAAAAATATCTTAAACATATGACATTTTAATAAAAATCATTAGGGCCGTTTTGAGAAAATCAAATTTTTTGAAAAATGTTCCATGTAAACTTAAGTTCGAGGTGGGGGATTTTCTTGAAAGTATTCGAGTCGCATCCTTAAAAGATACTTAAATACGAAGTTTAGTATTTATTTTCGTTTATGAGCTATGTTGCTCAAAAACATACAGGACAGGTTTCTAAAAATGCTTTTTGTGATTTACAGAGTCTTAAGACATTTGTTTCTGGTGAAATCTCGACATCGAGTTTTTGGGTGGAATATAAGTCCTTCTCTTTCCACTATGTATTGCACATACGGACTAAGGAAAGTAAAAATATGATGTGTTACACTCACATGAGTTTCTCTAGCTGTTCTACAAACTTCATACATAAGAGTTTTCTTCTCTCTGCACCTTGCTAATCGTGGTACTCATTAGCACAATGTTCTTATTATTTAGTTCCGTATAAGTAGGAAGAAAATAAGGGAATACACCAGGCTAAACCAATAGTCAAATGTTTTAAAAGCTGTCGTTATGCGATTGTCATTACAAATCGCTTCTTTTCTTGGCCAGGAGTAAAACAAAAGAAAAACGGACACTCCCGTCTGAGAAAAGTATAAGTACTTCACAACTGAAACTAATAACAATGAATAGCTCGAAAACGGTAAGCTCCACGAGAAAAATGTATATGACATAACTTGTGTATTTTAACAAGCCCTAAATTTTTTGTTTGGTAAGTTTTTGTCTATCTCTTACGGTTTACTAGTTATGCCAAATTAAGCAAAATTCATTCAGAATAAACAGGTCTTCAGAAGGTATTCCCAGAAAATTCAAGATATACATTTTATTTGTTAGGTAAATATCTTTAATATATGATATTTTAACCAAAATCGTTAGAGTCATTTTTAAGAAAATCAAAATTTTCGAAAAAAATTCCATGTAAAGGGTAGTTTGGGGTGGGGGGATTTTTCTCAAAATCTTCGTGTTGCATCCCTAGAAAATACTAAACTTAAATACCAAGCTTGGTATTTTAGCTACTTTCCGCTTTTGAGTTATCGTGTTCACAGACACACGGACACACGGACACATACACACACGACCTTTTTCTGAAAATGCTTTTATTGGATACAGGGGGTCCTAAAACATGTATTTCCGGTGAAATCTCGGTATCGAATTTTTGAGTGGAATACAATACTTCTCTAACCCTATGTATACTGTACATATGGGGCTAGAGAAAGTAAAAATTAATGCAAGTTTTTAGTTATAGCAATAACTTTCATAGGTGATGTATTTCCCTTAAAGACAAATCTCTGGCAGGTTGTTCTAACCACTAAGCTCCCATGGCAACACATCGATACGATATTAAATTCCGCAACTACTCGAATATATACCTACTATAAATTGAAAAATATAACTCTCCGTAGCATAAAATGTCTATGACATTCCAGTGTTACCACCCTTGTTTCTTGCGAAGGAAATTATACCTATAAAGAAAAGGTATTGTGTCGATTAAAGTGAGTATATATTTATTAATGCCATTGTTGTTATACTTATTCTGTTGATTTATTTTTTACACAGCGTTTTATATATTATAGAATATATGCTTGCATAAGTGAACATGTTCTCAGCACTGGTGCTACGAAAAACAAAACACGAGGGTCTAAGAATTCAGCATTCTACAACTCCGAATACATATTGCTATTAATTCCATCCGTGTATTTGATATTTGGAAGCCGCCTATAATTGGAATATTACAACTCATGTCAATAAGAAATTTCCTCTTAGAAATACTAATCGCCCATAAATCTAATTCTATCAAAAATAGTGAATTTATATCCAATCAAATACGAATGTGATAAGTGCACTACATGTTGTGATCTCAGAGCAGTTTAAAACAGTTTAAAACTGTTTTTAACTGATTCAAAACTGATTCGTCTGAGTCAGAGTTCTCAATGATAAACCTCGGAGTAGGACTGGAGGTAAGCGTGACAATATATCCCTGGGCCAAAGACATGACACAATGCTTGCTCTTGCTGCCAGTTCATTCCAACAGTTGATTCAGACGTGACCATAGCTTGTTCTCAATTTTCAGTTTATTGCATACTGCAGGCAGATCCCTGTGAGTCGCGAGTTACTACTCCTCTTTTAGCGCCATCTTAGCTGGAACTTCTGATCTAGAGTACTGCACCCCTAAACGATAGGTGTGGTTTTTCTTTTATTTTAAATTTGAGACTCTGGTAACTCAATAAGAATCCCTAAAGAGTAAATTGATCAAAATTAAAACGTACGCCACAACATGCATAATTTGTAATTTGCTATTGCAAGTTCATTATTTGTAATTGTTGCACTAAAACCTCAAAGTATATAAAACGCATTATCTACATTATAGTTTCAAAGCCTAGAACACTTTTAAACGACAACTTCAGAACCGTTGATCATTCACCTTCGTGACTCTTTCTTTAATGTAATGCATGTTATAGAAAATTGCCCTTCTTGATAAATGGCTTCAAAACCGAAGAACGGAAATAAAACGCTACCTTTAAAATAACTTTTAGCTTCAAATTTAAAGCTAAATTGATGGCAGATGAGTTAAGGAAAAATATTCCCACGACCTAGTTATCTTCTCTCTTGAGTTTGAAAATAATGAAACCGACTTATCTTTAGGTTTTCTCAAAATGTCTTTGATGATTTCTGCTTTCTTCGGTAAGTTTGGACCTTGTGTTCCTTAATATTACTAAAAATGCATTACCATATATTTTTTCAGGAAATTTGGAATGAAAAACCAACAGAGAAATTGAGTATTTGAGAGGATTTCGTTTCTAAAGCTCAGAACACCAAAATAACGTATATGATGATCCGTAATGGTTCACTGCTATATAGCTTTTTCAAAAGTTTAAGGCATACAGTTCGTTCAATTTCTTTATGCAAATATATACGTCCAGGTTGGTAAATAAAGCTGGTCGGCGGTTAGCGAATAGCCCAGAAAACTACCGAAGGCAAACAGAAATATACAGGGGTTGCTGAAGCATAAAAGTAAAGCTTTAAAGAATCTTTATAAAGTTACAGATAGAGGACGAAGCTTCATTTTTCCAAGGAAAATTGTGGATGTAAAGCTAGTTGGGTGTTTGTGCTTATTTAGCGGGTAGGTTTGATGATTTCTTCTTTTATTTATTAATTTCTCTACTCCCTACATGGGTAAAGAAGGTATTGCCTTCCACGCAAAAATTGGATACGAATATTTCACTGGAAGTATACGCTTTAGAGTTTCCTGAGTCAAAAGAAAAACTATTTAGAGAATTGTCCATGAGTGAGCATGTATGTCCGCATGTGTTTGTAAGGCCGCGCCGTGGCCGAGTGGTTAGACCACTCGACTCTCACCTAGAAGGCCGGGGTTCGATCCCAAGCGACCGCATGTGAGATTTGTGGTGGACAAAACGGCGCTGGGGCGGGTTTTCTCCGGGTACTCCGGTTTCCCCCGCCATCGCATTCCACCGGTGCTCCATCATCATTCATGTATCATCAGTGTCACCGCCTGCGGTGCCATTAGTAGTTAAAGCGGGCGTTAAACACTACCAAAAAAAAAAAAAAAAATGTGTTTGTAAGCAGCATAACTCAAAAACGAAAAGTCAGTTAAATGCCAAATTTGATGTTTAAGATCAACATTTCCCTCACTCTAAAACTACCCTTTAAGCGGAAAAAAAGTTTAGAAAATTTTGATGTTCTCAAAAATGACTCTAATGATTTTAATTAAATTTACATTACTAACGAAATGTATACCTATTTGAAGTTCCTGGGAATAACCTCTGAACTCCAGTTCATTGTAATGAATTTTGTATAACTGGTAAACCGCTAAGACATACATTAATTCTTACCACACAAAAATGTAGTTCTCGTCAAAACACACAATTTAGGTCAAATACATTTTTGTTGTGGGCTAACCATTTCCGAGGTATTATTTTAATAGGTTTAAATTTCCTAATTTTTTTCTCAAATGGGAAGTCGTTATTCACTTTTATATTGGCCAAGCAAAGAGAATGGAATTTGAACACCATCACACAGTGACAGGTTTTTAAATGGTTGACTACTACTTTAGCTAATTTATTTCCTTATTTCTTTTCTACAAGGAAATAGTATATAATTAAACCGTTTCTGCTAATGTTTACTTGATAATCGTGAAATAGATAGAGGAATAAACTTACGTAAGAATAGTTTGTAATGCGAATGTAGCATATCAGAAATGTTTTCTTCCATTCCTTTTATTTAACTGATCATGTTGTATCACGGGATTAATTAAATTTTACTAGAATAATCTGCTGGACGAAGAAAAAGTGCTAAAAAGTTTAAGTATACACGAAAAGGTTATAGGTGCTCAAAGTAAAGTTTAGAGGAGTAAAAGTTGCAATTGAAGGTACAAAAGTGTAATTAAGGGGGAATTAAATGGCGATATTTCCAAATAGTTACACTTTCAGTTTTTACACAACTCTGTTAACTTAGAATTACCTCAATACTTTTATATAAAATTTATCATCTTATCAATGCTTTTGTTTATAAATTACAGTACTTCTATTTTATTGTTCTATGAATTCTACACCACTACACTACATAGACGCAAAATTATAACTCTTATTCAGTTGTGGGTAGAAAGATAACAAACAATAGTATAATGAATAAAATAGTTCCATGCTCCTTAATAAACAGATTCATTGCATAAGATTAGCTCAGCGAACTTGAAGAGTACTGTACTGCATTTTTAGTAATTTATTTCCTATTATTTTTATTCGAGGTAAATTTGAGGAAGGAATTTCCAAAACGGTTACAAGAATAGTGTGAACAAAATTAACTTATGCAAAATTGCTGCCCACATTTAATAATGTAACTACTTTTAATCTTAAGAGACAATTAAACACAATATTGAGTAAATAATTTACATTCCAAATTGTTATTGATGTATCTTCATAATATGTTTATCTGCTCTCTGGTACTGGAATATTCAATCTATAACTACGAGCCGTTCTTCTTTAAGAGGCACCCGGTAAGGCAATTAATGGCAGTGCTAAAATTTAAGTTTTCAAGAAGCATTTTCTCAGGAACTATTTATTGTACCTACTTCAAATTTTACATAACATTATATGGACTTTTGTACACACTTTAACATGGGGTATTTCTGATAGTTATTTGAACAGTAAATCATTTTTTGCAGTAGTCAATTTTTTCATTAAAATGTCATACTAATCACATCAAAATTTCAAAACTACAGATAATTTTAAAAAGTGGCCCCGTTAAAATGTTTAGCATTTATATAAACATAATACTTAAAAACCGGGAGCTTTAAATATATTAATTCCGTTCATAGCGAAAACAAATGTCAATAAATTGACAGACCACGCCCACTAAATGCAGCCAGTTGGTAAATACAATATACAAATTCTTAAAATAGTGATATCAGGATAAAAATTGAAGCATTTTACTCAGAAAATTCTCTAGTATTTTTACATACAAAAAACAAAAAATTCCGCCATCGCAGTTAATCGCACGGAACACCATGTAGACGCTTGTGACAACGGCAATACTTCAAGAATAGTCAACATACTCCTTAGTGATCAACCTGTAACAAAAAGACATTCGTAAGTTACCTTAATCATGAAATAATTATTTATTTTGTGGACAACCTCTATATAGTATTTGTCAACTTTGTTTCCCCTCCAAAATTACCAGCCTATTCATTAGTTGCTTTGGTGAGTGAAAATAGGAAAACAATTTTGGTAGTAATGATTATAGGTGTAATTGTAACAGAAGTAATGGTAATTCCGTCGAATAAGATTCATACACGGAATTTTGCATCATTTGAACTGAACTTTCTCGTGGGGATATTAGGTGACAATTTTTTAATTGATTTTAGGAATTCAACCAAAACTCTGCTTAGCTTCATATAATCTCATATTAGAAGCCACATATTAGTACTTTGGGATCTACAATTTAATATGTTCTTAAGATAGTTTATAACAAATGCTTGCATTATTTTCAGCTGATTCATACCAAATAACAACCAACTGCTACTTTACTGAGGCCCCTTTTATTGCCTGTTCAACAGTTATTGTTTGTTCAGTAAAATGAGCTCACATTTGACTACTTTTACATTAGTATCGCTTTGTCTCAGAATTCCAGGACGGAAGCAACTCTTGTTGTTGATATTGAATGCAGAGGCGATAAAAGACAACACAAAGAAGTAGATCGCTTAATTCACGCACTGAAGGAGCGTGTTAGAAGAGGATGGTGGAACTGGGCCTCTGAACGTTCGCTATTTCGCGTATATTGCGAAAGATTACTCGATTACCGACGTTTTCCTCGGTGATGCGCCCCTCAACACATGCTTCTCCCTCCAGAGCTATTCCGCTACTCCGCCCCAACATCCAGCCCATTAAACCTAACTACATACTTAGGTCTGGAATTTGAAACACGTTGCGGAATACCAGGCGAGCCGGGGAATACGGAGCAAACTTATCACGGATATATTTTTTTCCTAAAGCTCTGGTTTCCTTCCATGTTGCTGGTCCAGTTGTGGGTTATGGCAAGATTTCCTTTGATAGCTTGTCCCATGTGAGTCTCCATCAACTCTTATAGCCATAACCTATCCTCAGAGGAAACCTTTGCTGCTCTTTATGATTCCCATTCCTGGCTCAGATGTTGCCCGAAGCTCTGTAATGGAATCCGCAGGTTCGAATACGGTTTGGACTAAAAGTTCAATTTGAGATTTTCATCCTGATTTCCTTCTTGGTAGCTGGCAAGGAGATAAAATTGCAAACCAATTCACCTAAGAGGCAAGTGGTAATCGCAAAGGATTTAGGAAAAGTGGACAAACCTACTTCAAGAAAATCAGATTTACAGCCTGTTGATTCTCCAAATTCACCTTTTCCGTCTTGTCTTCGAAACGCCCAATCCTCTAAAAATTGCCTATTTTATTTATATTTTGTTCATTAATAGGCACGTACCTCCATATTGCTTTAGTGCCCATTGACTGAACATTGAACTGTTTACTATTGAACTACTTCAGGGTATAACCTCAATTTAATTATGAAACAATCAAGATATTTTATGTTCTCCCCAGTAATCTCAAAGAAAATGTTGGGAATTTCAGGGCTTTTAAGGCCTCTCTTAAGGAGTACCTTTGCAATAAATCATTTTACTCTGTAGATGAATATTTAAGTGACAAATCTGTCTGACAATACCGTTAATAATCATTGTATTTATAAATATTACAATGTATTGCATTTTGTGTATATTAGTGTGTGTATTTTATATTAAAATTAAACTGATTTATACTTTGACTTGCACGAATTGTCAAATGAATTTTTTTAGTATTTAGCAATAACACAAGGTCTATAAAGCCTGATGTTTTGATATTTTACACTCTAGTACATAATTGTAAATTTTTGCATTGGAAATTCTATAATATATTTGTAAATATGTATTGTAATTTTTTGACATTTATGAAGAGTACATAATACAATAATCATGTTTTAGTTTATATAATTACTACTAGTAACTATTATATCGATAATTTGAAAACTATCATCTGACATAACGTTAGTTTTACATATAATGAAATAATATTTATTTATTTATACATTTTAACACTGTATTTTGATACTCTTTGTTTTTATGTGCATGAAAAAAAAGTATTCTGTTGTTTTTGTAACCTATGCTTTTAGCACTCGAGCTTTATACTTTTTTTCATAGCATATAGTATATAAACATATGTATACATGTATATGCCTTGACAAGTTCTATGTTCAGTGGCTTTCTGGCCTAAACGAATCTACAGAATGCTTTCTAATCTAATCTAATTATCTACGACAATGTTTCTTTTACACGACCCTGGAAACGTTATTCAATTCATAAAAGAATTTCTGTGACACGATCCTCTTTGCAAATAAATATATAGTTTATGTAAATATTGATAAATGTGACACGAATTTTGTTTCCAATTCATTTGCTGCATCCGGTTTCATGTAGCACTGTCCTAATATAAACTAATAACAGTTTAAATAATCTGCAGCGCTTCTTTACTCCTCTGTTAATATTGTTCTCCTAGTTCAGTGTACTTACTTTGTATCTTTATAAAACATCTAACATTATTCATTTTAGGCATGTGTGTCTTTAGGTATGAATGAGTAGTGTCTATATTATTTATTTTATATTGCATTTTTTAATATTCTGTACCAAGCGATGGCTCAGGCGATAACGCTTTCGGTTCAAAACCCCGGAGCCGAAGATTTTTCAGTGGTTTCCTCGATCTCTAGGCGAATGCTGAGTTGGATAATTTGATTCGCGAAGTTTTACCATCCTCTTCATCATTGCATTTAATTTCCTTCTTCTTCACCACCATACAGACATAGGGCTGGTCACCTATTCTGATAGGCTATATATGATCCAGAATTCGCTTCCTCCTCGACAGACTACTGATCCAAGATACTGGCTACAAAAAGGAGAATATAGAGAAATAATAATAATAATAATAATAATAATAATAATAATAACAACAATAATAATAAATAATGTGTGCCTAATCTGTTATCTTTTGAATATCCTACATTTTTTTCTTTCTTTATATTTATGAGCGTGGTCTCTAGATGTCACAGGGTAGTAACTTTACTAATTACTTTTGATCTTCCAAAATTGAACCTAAGTCCACAGTATAATAGCTTTCGTATGCGGTATCAGCAATTCAACGAATAATGAATAATTCAATTACCTATGAAATTACCCATTCTTGTATCTGTATCGACATGTATTATACAGTTCTTAGGACTACAAAAACATAAGATTGTATAACGTCATGTGTCCATCTATTTTAAGCATTTTAAGACTATATTAATTTAGTTTATTTTGAGGGAATTACTGCTTCTAATTGCAAAGTTTTATATCGCAAATGTAATGACTATTAGGTAGTGCAGATAATAATTTACTGAGAATGTCGGATAAGCTCCAAAGTCGAAATCCATTTAAAATTACAAGACGAAAGTGTTCAAGTAATGTTTCCTGCACCAAACATTTATTTATATCTACATTGGTTCCCTTTTCATTATTTTCCTTATTTCATCAAAATTGTGTTATCTTTTCCTATTAAAATATCACATATTTTAATATTGTATCATTAATTGTGTGTAAATATTGTGTAAAAGTCTACTCTGATTTAATTTTCCATCACCAGAAAACAATGAGAGATTCACATCAATTTACTACAAAAAGTGGAGGTTATTAAAATATACAATTTACTATTTCATTAATTATTTATGCAATAGTTTGTTGCTGATTTGAATTTTGAATATTTTAACCACCACATTTTGAAACACTAAGTTGTCCTTTTGTTTCTCACAAGTGTATATAAAGAATAATTAATTATATCAGATATTTGACTTTTGCTAGCTGTTTTTACTCTTGTGGAACTACGGAGCATCAGTATACACACTGTGCATTTTTCAAGTTGACATTAATTATATTATTTTCTATAAACAGTATGAATATTAACATGAGCCACAAGGAAAGATATGTTTTATATGAATAGTATACAAACAAGAATAAAAACATATAGATAGCAATAGATAAAAAGAATCTGTGGTTGTTATACACTACTTTTTTGTAATTTTTGCTGCCTTTTGTAGGCTTAGGTTATTTATCAAACACACCTTGGCACATTATAATTATGATTCTTTATATTTAGAAGCGAACACGCAGACATGTTGTGACTATGTGACGTGAATATATTTTTGGCTTCTCTTGACTCTGTTTCTCCTTTTCTCTGTCTTTTGTTATCGTTTTCTTCGTCTTGTTATTAAATGCGAAATTTTTAATACATTCAGCAAGCTGATGCTATACAAAAAGCTCGGCGAGAAGAAAACATTCTAAATTAGTGACTTTCCCCGCATACTTTTAGCAATGTTTGTCTGACGCAGAAAATAAATAACAATAAAAACATGTACACTACTATAAAAAAATATGCCCGCTTAACATGTTTTTCTTTCATTTTTAATGAAAAGTGTTAGTTGTTAGTGTCAAGGTGTAAAATACTTACATTTGTAATAAGATTAGATTAACTACTTTTATTATTAAGGGAAACTAAATAATGTTATATAACTAAGCTTTAACAGTATAAAAATTAAGCATGCAGCTTATAACAAGGTATTAAGAGTTTAAAGCCCTTGAGAAATAACTTGCTCTTGTCAGTTTAATGTCTGGTTGCAGGGAAGAAAATCAAAATTGATTAGCAATCAGTAAAATTTCTGAAACAGAAAAGCTAATCCGTATTTAACCAAAGATTATTCTCCAATCAGATTTGATCAGCGGATTTTTGGTTTTAACTGTCTTTATTGTAAATCAGGAGTATTTGAGGGTCGGAATCCACAAAAACCATAATATATATGCTCTAGTTTGCTAATTTTTGTTAAGTAGAATTATTGTTGAAGTAATACTTATCATAGTTCTTCTACTAATGATAGCCTTCCTGAATAGTATATATGTATAAATATATTTCTGCCTTTACATTATAAAACTATTTTCAATCAAAAACATGTTCAAAAATCGGATGTGTTACATTCATATGACTTTCTCGAGCTGTTCCATAAACAAACCCATGTTACAAAAGATTATTTTATCTGCATCATGCTAATTGAGATCAACATCAGCAGAAATTACTTAATAGCTTGCTAGAAAGGAAATAACGGCACACACTGGGCTAAAGCGATATTAAAATCCTTTAAATGCTGGTCGTTATGCGGTACAATTTAAAGTCGGTTCTCTTTACATGGCCTGGAGAAAAACAAAAGAGATATAAAACAATGTACTACTTCCCGCCTGAGATAAGTATAAGCATTTTAATATTTAAATCAATAACAAGGAAAATCTTGGAATAGGTTAACTCCATAAAAAACCTGCATTTGATATAACTTGTGTATTTTGATGAAATCCACGAGATCTATCTCTTACGGTTTACCGCTATACAAAAGTCATCCAGAATGGAGAGGTCCTCAGAGACTATTCCCAGAAAATGTAATGTATATATTTTATTTGTGATGAAGTATATTAAATGTATGATATTTAATCTAAATCGTTAGAGCCATTTTTAAAATAAGAATCTTCAAAAAAAAAGTCACTCTATAAGGAGTAGTTTGGAGTGGGGGAAATTTTCTTGATTGCTGCAACCTTGAAATATGCTGAACTGGACTTTTCGTTTTTGAGGTATGCTGTGTACAAACACACACGCACGCACACACACCGGTCTTTTGGATTCAGGGGATCTCAAAACATATTTCCAGTGAAATTTCGACGTCAAATTTTGGGTGCCTTCTCTACTTACTATGTACACAGTACGTGTAGATAAAGTAAAAAGGTATATTTTATTTTAATTAATTGGATATTAATAGATTATTCATAGATAATTTGAAATTCGTAAGTAGCTTTGCTTTAAGTGTTTGGTGGAAAATACATAAACTATAAACAGGGATATATAACGCAGTTATAACCTGACTTCAGTTTGTTTTTTGTTCTTTCTTTTTAATGAGAGACGATATCTAATAATCGATACTATCTAAATAACCCTCCACTAAATTAACAAGAGCGCTACCATTTCTGCACAAATTAAGGTACTTGATATTTTTTGGATGTGAATTTCGGCTGTTTGGTACTCGTAATGAACCACTCTCCGCCCACGATACTTTTAACAAAGAAAAGAGCATCTCTACTGGTTGTGGTTTCAAAAACTAATGCCAGCAGGTTCCAGGTGGCGTTGCTAGAAGACATTGCCAAATGCATTTCGGCAATCAGTTGATGAATGTTCACTGATCCATGATTAACGTTTGTAGAACACAACGATAAACCTAACTGATTAGAGAACTGCTTGCCAATCAGAAGGTGATTTGATTTGCTTTCCTGCGATCGAGTATCAGTATTTAAAAGTACTCTGTGTTTTCTGCACTAAAATTACTTTAAATCTATCTGTGAACTTCCGACCATGGATCGCGCGTATGCGTGATTCGCTTACTGTATTATTATTATTATTATTATTATTATTATTATTGTTATTATTATTAATATTATTATTATTATTATTATTATTATTATTATTGCTGTTCTTGTCTACTGAAAAACCTACCGAAAAATACTCTCATGAACAAGAAACTTTCATTTACAATACACACAAATCAAATCAGGTAGACAAGCATTCCAGATCAAAATAGAAATATTGTCAGATGTCTGGTTAATAAGTTTAAGACAGGGATTCCTAAACGTTAAATTTAAACGCTAAATTTAACGCTAAATGTTTCTACAAAGGAAAAAAATTAATGAAACTAGTGCATCATTGGAACGCTCTCAAAAATGACGTGTTAAAAGCCAATGGGTGTTTCAAAATCTGTGTCCATGTAGCTACTAATCTTTAAATTAAACATACAGAGTAATTGTTTATAATTGTAACCTAATGAAAACGAGGAGTGCCAAGAATACCTCACTGCAGATGGCACCATTTTGGCATCACATATGAGAACATGGGACATTTGACAGTTTAAATATGTTATTAGTTTAAGATTATAGGTATGATATCAACACCCAATAAAAATATTAAATGGAATTATATAAATATTAACAAATGAAGCTTTAGGACTAAACAACATAAACACAAGAAAAAGAGCTCTAAGAATTTGGATTACCAGAGGTAGCAACAGCTATCATGGATAAGAAAACAGTATGATACAGCTAAATACAGTATAAATAAAGGAGATATACAAACAAAAAATAGACTATTCAAAGATAGTAAAATAGGCTAGCCAAGATTCAGACGAACGATTTGTAAACAACACTGAAAATAGCATTCATAGAAACAAAAATTGCTTACAAAGCTATGAAATGTCTAAATACAGAAGAAAGACATAGCAGAACTAAATGTTGTCAAAGAGAAAGAGTGATTGGAATATTATAAAAAAGCAGTGGTTTGTTCCATAAATTGAGCATTAAGTAGAAGGTTCATACAAATTACATAATATAGACCGGCTTACAATGGAAAAGTTAAAAAGGCTTCAGGACTTCATGAGATTAATTTAGAGCTAATAAAACATGCTGGAACGCCACTAAAATAGAAACCACTACATATTTTAAATTTCTACTCAGGAATTGGAAAACACTAGATGAATGGACGATAGCGAAATGAATATCTCTTTTTCAACAACAACAACAAAAAATCTCACCAGGGATCAGTTTGTGAGAGAGATGGTGTATCGTTTTGTGAAGGGAGAAAAGACCTATCCTCCTAAAATAATCAAATATATCCCAGATTCAATTTGAAGAACCTTTTAAAGCATTAGCTTTATCTAAAATTGCAATTTACAAAATACAGTTAATTCTTTTATTTAGAATTATCAGATAATGATCCAAGAAAGCAAAGACAAACTATAAAGCCACACATAACTATCATGTGAATGATATTAATTAAAGTCAAGAAGACTAAATTTATGGGTTTCATAGGAAAGTATTCAATCAGAGACATAATAATAATAATAATAATAATAATAATAATAATAATAATATAACGCCATTAAAGAATAAGTGAGCTATTTCAAATAGTTATGTTGTAACATTATCTGTGATTATGATAAAGACATTAGATTTTCAGAACATATGTGGCACAATTGCCAGAAATCTGATAAAGCAAATAAAAGAAGAAAAACAAATGAAATGTTATTAGAAAAGGCTTCACCAATATTATTGTACCGATGCGAAACATGGAAGATGTTAAGAGAAAATACAGTTAGTGGAAATGGCATTTTTAGAAGAGGAAAAGACTGCACAACATGGATAAATATAAAGGCATAAAAGCATAATATAAGGAAAAACACTGGTTGGTAAAACATCTAAATAGAATGAACAAGGAACGAGAGGATGGAACAAGTGTTTCTCCTTCTCCATGAAGAGAGGAAGAAAGAGGGCTATTGTTACAGTGATATCTACATGGACGCCTTGGTATGTGAGCCGGCGGGCTGGAATGCGGTAAACGAGGAAGCGATGCGCCGATAACCGGAGGCCTTGGAACGTGAGACGTCAACTGGTACATGCTAGAAGCGTTGAAGGTTCGGCTGTCACAAATTTCCAGAAAGTTCTTTGACGTCATTTTCTAACTATAAAAGGAGGTAGAATTGCAAGTCAGTGAGTCGTGAGTGACTGGAATGTTAGCGCGCAGTGACGTACCAGCAACCACGTAAGAAAGCCAACCGTCTATGCGTCGAAGCGTCGAGGGAATTGTTTGCAGCAGTGAATTAAACACTTTATTTGTAACCAAATTTTGAGCCAATAAAAGTATTTGTTATAGGTACTAATTTCTTAAGATTATCCAGCTAACCACGGTTTCAGATGGTGCATATCATGTCCTAGACCAGGTATGGACGAACTCTTGCCACATTAATTAAATGTAAATGGCAATGGATTAATGGCAACACAAAATCAAATATTTTATCGATTATTAGCCACAATAGAGTTATACAATTCAAAATACTTCATAGTTCTTATCATATTGAAGAAACAAATATAACATCGCTTACAAACTTGCAGGAAATAGAACAAATAAGTAATACTCAATACCTATAATTTTATAATAAATAAATATCTTGCTTCGCCAGACGGCTAACTAATTTGAGCCAGGGCTACTATCTCAAGTTTTTTTTACAGAAAATATAAATTAAACAATTAATTTATTAAAGCAACCGTCTTCAGTGTTATTAAAGGGTTACGCCATATTGAAAAATAATTTGTATTGTTAGTAAATTAACCTATTCTTAAATACATATGTATACTTTAGGTAAGGTTAAAGGATATTTCTATACATATATGCATAAAAATATATGTGCATATATTATAATAGGGGTGTATTCCGTTGACCAGCTATACCAGCTGCGAAGTTCGGTAAATTAGACAAGAAAGAATTTCCATTAAGTTTTTAATAACAAGTTATTTATTTCTAATCCGTTAACTATGCATTCTAGCCGATTGTTTCGGTATAAAACTAGCTTTTTGTGCTAAGACTGGATGCTGTTCGCAATGTAATGTAGCCTGTCCTCTCAGGCAGGAGTAGAATGGTATAATAGTCATATTCGCAGGGAGAAACGTGAAGTGGGAAGTCTGCAACAAACATCTCAAGTCGTCTCTCTTGTCATGCAAAGCATGAGTCTCGAGGGCAGACAAAGCGCTCCGGATCCGAGTTAAGCTCGCTTAGTGATTTTTATTATTGAAGATACGGATTTTTAATTTGCTTTAAGTACACCAAATCAGTGGTTCCTATTTCAAAAATAGATGGTTCATTTTCTTCCCTATATTAATTTAAAGATATGGTTAATGAGAAATTACAATTGTAATATTAACTTTATTTATTAAATTTCATTGAAAATAGTTGCATTGTTATAGATAACTTGTTACTTCAGCACAAAAATGTAAAGATAATTTTTCAAGTAAGAAAAAATAGGTAGCCCAGAACTTGGTAATAGCATACACTTCAGATGTAAAATAAGAGGCCCATTCTTCCCTAAATGTCCGACCAGTTATTGTGAAAATGCATCTCGTATTGTGTAGAGCAGTGTTCCGCCACTAGCTGGAATACTGCTTTACGCTGCTTCTGTGTTGTAAATAGGATTCTGAAGGTGCGGGGTTGTAGGTCGTTTGGCACGCGGTGACAAGAATGCACATCATGACCTAATTATTTTTAATATTGTTTAACGCCCACATTTACTAAATAGTCACAGCAGGCAATGATACTGGTAATATAAGGAATGAAGATGGAGCATCGGTGGACTGTGATGGCGGGAGAAACCGGCCGCTTTGTCCACCACAAATTCCAAATGCAATCGCCTGGAATCGAACTCAGGCCACCTTGGTAAGAGGCAAGTGTTCTAACTACTCGACCACGACGCTACCTTCCTGTCCTAAACTCATTTAAATTAAACTTAAGGTCAAAATAGATATCTACTAAGTTTTCGGAGCAATAAAGCAAAAGCCTATACCTAGTTTTAATCAGCAACATATTATGCGATTTGGGAGGGGACTTAGATGTTTGAATTATTGGAAGCAACTTTGGTTTACGATAGCAGAGTTCTGTTGATGTATTTGTCCTTTTGAAACTCTAATATGCACTTTCCATCAATATTGGGGTGGAGCTACCATCTTGCGGCTTCAGAGGTTGCCAAAATCTGAAGGCTTTGCTAGAACTCTAAGATGTTCCGTTACCAATATATTACCAAACAAGGTAGTTCCACTTGATTTTGATATTCATGTTTGCTACCAGCTAAGTCATCGGTAAAAGGACCTTAACACTATAAGCTTGACTCCTCGACCTCTTGTCGTTATAGGTTTCCCTCGGGGGTCACAAGAAGCATCTGGTTTAGGAAACGTCTGCATCCTCGAGAGGTTTACTGAGAAGAAAAGACGCAGCAGTTAACTTTTGTTGAAACTGCCTCGAAAACTCCAACGAAATTTAACCAATGGGCCATAAATACAACAGTATTGTGTAACAATCACACTTCTTTGTCTCCATATTTATTTTATTACACCGCATGTAGGATATGTGACGAAAAAATTAGGATCTGGGCGGGTTTTATCCCAGTTCTCAGGTGTTCCCCGCTATTCATTCCACCAATCTCCTAACATTCAGTTTGCCTCATTTCATATCATCTCCCTCCCCCACTCTCCTACCTGCCTAAGGGCTGATCCCTCGTTCCGACTTCTTCATTTTATGATTAAATGTTCATTGGCTCCTCGGCAGACTTATGACAACCAAGTATAGTTTTTAAGAGGTGTAAGTCCCCTGTACGGGAAGGGTAAGCTTTTTTAAAATTTCTTCAAATTTTATACAGAATACTCCAAAATCTATAAGTATTAAAATTTTGGAAATAATTTTCTTAATCACTATCATTAGAGAAATATTAATTAGAATATATAAACCAACACTAAAGTCATTGAAAAACATTTCTCATAGGTTTATAACCTTTTAACTTTTCAAAAAATAGAACAACAATAAAAATCTATTTATAACATTATTTCTTTAAGATTTCTTAGTATCAATACATATATTTATGTTAGTAACATTTAAATTGTTGCATTGTGTGGGCCATTTTATATTTACCACTAAAATAAATCATTAAAAATTAATAATATGAACCCATCCTAGGTATCGCAACGAAAATGTGTATTCATGTTTAGATTTAGTGTGTTGCTTGAGGTATAAATTTCAAAAAAATGTGTTCATAAATATAGAATGTATAAATTACAGCTATGGAAATTTAAGATGGCATAAAACTATTTTGTACGTACGACCTAAACTACGTTAAATGCGATGGTTTAGTGCAAATCTCGAACATTCTCGAGTTGAGTGGTTAACATACATACACATAAAAGCCAAATCTATAAGCCCAAAAAAGAAAGAAAAAATTATGAAATTTTATTATGTGCTCTGAATAAACCTGTATTAAAATAAAATCCCAGCTGAATCACGGAACGAGCTCAAGACCATCTTCTCCTTCCTCAACCCCTCTTGAAGTGATTAGTGAATCACTTGGTGAAGTGAAGTGATTAGTGTTCCGGTCAGGAATATCAAGCCATCCCTTGTGTGGTCTGAACTGGACTGGACTGGGATTCCATACTATGTCGGTATTGTGTGTTCAGATCCCTGGGAAGATGCGCGAGATGTGTGCCGAGTGTACCGAGTAAGTGCACGGTGGGCCCTATACGATGCTGGTAGTTCTTTATCCCTCTGCTAGATTTCGCCTGGCAGTCGTCCCTACATGGATTTCGACACTGCCGTCCACCAGGGTCAGAGGGCCACCCCAGCGGAGAGAACAGCAGTTACATAGCAAAATGGCATCACCTTCACCGTAGCACAACCGCCGACTCTTCTATCTGGAAAGTCCGGATTGAAAGATGAATTAAAGAGAGGAACAGAAATTCGGGGGATAAAAGAAACTTCCCCCGTATTCGCTTGGTGGCCCGGAAAACCCCAGAAAATACCCATGGATCAGGACAGTCGGCTGAAGGAAGAGATCCTCGCGCGTTACAGCGGAACCATTTTGCTCGGTTTGTGTGGTCTACATAGATCTCTGCTTCCAATTGGTTGATAGTTCATCACCTTCCTGGGTAATCCATTATTTGGTATTCTATCAATATTTTTTTCCATTTTGCTTTATCGCCAAATATCATTTCATTAATTAAAAATGCATATTTTCAAACATGATCTTATAGTTTCATTGCTTATTTGGATAGCTTTAATGTATCTACTTAATATTCTCATAAATTCCATCTCCAAAGACTAAACACACATTCTTTCTCTTTACTTTCCCTAACATGTACAATGTACCACCTACATGGATAGATAAAGTATTGTTTTCTGCTTAAAAATGCGACACCAATAGAAAGTATTTGTTTTGAGAGCACGTGAATAAACTAAAGAAAAGCCATTTTTAAAAAATAGCCGTTTGTATGTGTGTGACTTTCGTCAGTCTATCTGTGAACAACATAACTGAAAAGCAAAAATTCGCTTAAATACCAAACTTGTTTTAGTTTAGCACCTTTCAAGGACAACATGAAGATTTCCAGGAAAATTCCCAGCCCAAAATATACTCGCATGGATGATTTCTCAGAATTTTCGATTTCTTTTCAAAAGTGGTTGCAAAAGTGGTTGTAGCGACTTTGATTAAAATTACCTATGTTTAAGATACCTACGCCTTAAGTAAAATGTAAATCTTGAATTTTCTGGGAATAGCCTGCGAAGTCCCTTTCTTTCTCGATGGATTTTCTTTAACTGATAAACGTAAGAGATAGAAAAAATCAAAGTACACAAAAAATACAGATCTCGTTTAAAATAACAATTTCTTTACATGCCTTTTTTTTTAGTTAACCTTCCCAATTCTTTGTTTAATTTTCGAATACCTGTACGACAACCGAATTTCACTGTCTTCACATAGCAACCAGCTCTTAAAAGATTTAATTATAGTTTTAGCTTATTGCATTCCTTTATTTCCCTCATACGTACAAGGAAACAAGTATTAAGACGATTTCTGCTAAGGCTTACCCTGATTAATTTTTTTTAAGAATAGTTTGTTGTACAATAGGTAGAGAAAGTCATTTGAATGGAACAAATTAGACTTTTTTTCTTTCCTTTGTTAATTAGTATTCATGATTTGGAAAAGATATGGATCAGAACTACTATCACGGAAGATGATTATTTGTATTTTTTTTTCCCAGTTTTCTCCCTAAATATTTTACAGTTACCCCGAAAATAGCTTGGACTTGATTAACTTTAAGTTTCATGTAAATCAAAATTAATATCACATCCTAAATTTGAAAGTAAGAGGCTTCTTTTAAATGTTTCCATTTGTTGTTTTAAATGTCAGATTTTTGTCTTTAAAAGTTCTATGATATTTATAAACGTCTTTAAATAAAGTTGAAAATCTAATTTGTTCCATTCACATGACTTTCTGTATATCTCTGTAATAAATTATTGTTAAAAAGCTTATTGTTCTATTTACTGCATGTTAATCTAGAAAAAATTAGCAGAAATTGTCTTATTACCTGCTGCCTTGTAAGAAGAAGGGAAATAACGGAGTAACATAGGCTAAAGCGATAGTCAAATCTTTGTAAAGCTGGTTGCTATGTGACTGAAGTTCCTTTGTTTGTATCACCTGTAACTGACAAATTCCCTTATGAGAAAAGTATAAGTATTTTTAACTGAAACCAATAACAAGAAAATCTCCAAACCGGTCAACTCTACGAAAAAAATGATAAGATAAATCGTGTGTTTTGACGAGCTCCAGAAAATTCAAGATATACGTTTTATTTGTCATGTAAATATATTTAATATACCATATTTTAATAAAAATTATTGGAGATATTTTTAGAAAATCAAAATGTTCGAAAATGTTTCCATGTAACGGGTAGTTGGGACGGGGGGGGAGGATTTTGTTGAAAACTTTCGTGTCACATCCTTGGAATTTATTGTACTTAAATACCAATTTTTGGGCTATGCTTCCCACGCACACACACACATACACACACGCACACACTGGCATTCTGCTATAATTTTTTTTTTAATTTTTTTATTCAGGAAATCCCAAAACATATATTTCCGGTGAAATCTAGTAATCTAATTTTTAGTGCAATACAATACCTTCTCTTTACACTATGTACACAGTACGCAGACAAAGTAAAAATGTACCTATTTTGTCTTAAGATATACCCGATATTGACCAGAAAATTTCTAACACATTATGTGCGTTCTTCTGGTTATAATGCAAACAATATTTAATAAGCTACCCTTTATACGCGCGACGTAGAAGTCATGTTGTGGCAGTAAGAAAGGAGAAAAAGTGTGTAAGAGAATCCAAGCTTATCTCTGAACGTTATCCCGGAGAGCTAGATGGTAATTTAATGTAGGAAGTATTAGCTCAGCGCGTTAGTCTCTGAACAAACTTGTAAAACGGCAAATATTCTTGGCGCTGCAGAGGGATTCGGTTGGTACGCGCTTGGAATCTTGGAACTCTAAGTGAAAGGGATGTTTGTTTGTTGTGATGGTCTGTTGTTCTCGAATAGCTCTGGGAAATGCTGTGCAAAGCCCAATGTTTATATGTCCCTCGTGCTTCCAGCTCACGACTGCACAGCGTTAGCTGGAACTTCTCTGATGGTATGCGAATTATTTGCCACCCTGCGGAGTTCGTTTACTTAAACAAAACTCTTCATTCGTCTTATTCCTTTCCTTTGCCCTATTTAAACTAGTCGACCCGAGTTCGTTTAGGACTCTCAAACTGTGGAGCACGTTTCACGTGAAACAGAATGGGCTCAGCACCATGTTTGTTAATTCTAGAGCTCGTATTTCCTAGGCACCAGCAAATGGAGAAGAGAGTTTTCCTGAATCAACTTGATAAATGTTGCAAAAAAAACTTTATTTTACCTACTCTCAAGTAATTCGATTTAAAACTAAACAAAAAGTCCAATATGATACATTCACGTGACTTTCTCTGCAGCAAACTACTCTTATAAAAGCTTATTCTCTTATCCGTTTTATGCTAATCAAGATAAAAATAAGCAGAAATGGTTTTACTGCATAGTTGTATAAATACAAGGAAATTAAGGCAATGTAGTAGGCTAAAGCAATAGTCAAATCTTTTAATAGCTGATCGTTATGTCTTAGAAACTCCATTTTCCTAGCATGGCCAGGATGAAAAAATGGAGAAATGAATGACGACTTCTCGTAGAGAATTTTATAAATATTGGGAAATTTAAATAAAAAATAATCTGAAGGTTCCATTCACATAACTTTTTCTACATCTCTGTAACAAATTATAATTATTGTTAAAAAGCTTATACTTCTATCTACTTCATGATAATTGAGATGAAAATTAGCAGAAATTGTCCTTATAATTTGGTTTCTTGAAAGTAGAGAGTAGAAAAATCTAATGAATTCCATTCATATAATATCCTCTAGCTGTTCGATAAACTAACCTTTTATTCAACACATTAACGTGTTATCTATATCATGTTAATCAAGTTAAACATAAGCAGAATTAGCCTTATTACTAGCTTCCCTGTAAATAAAATGCAAAGCTAAAGCGGCCTCTGTGTGAAATAATTGAAATTCCAATCTCTTTGCCTGCCAGGAGTAAGCAAATGAGAAACGAGAAGAAAGATGTCCTGCTGTTCAAGAAAACTTTAAATGGTTTAAAATTAAAACCAATAATTTGGAATATCTAGAAATGGCCAACTCTACAAAAGAAAATATATGGCATAAATTGTGTGTTTTAATGAGATCTATATTTTTGTGTAGTAAGTTTTTGCCAGTTACATAAAAGTCATCCAGAATGAAGAATTCCTCAGAGACCATTCCCAGATAACTCAATATATCATTTAGTTTCTCATAAAAATATCTTATACATAAGGTATTTTAATCAAAATCATTAGAACCATTTTTTAAAAAATCAAAATTTTCAAAAATGTTCCATGTAATGCGTAGTTAGGGGTCGGGAGATTCTATTGAAAATCTTCGTGTCGCATCCTTGGAAGATACTCAACTTAAATACCAAGTTTGGTATTTAACCGAGCTATGCTGCCCACATACACAGACAGCAGACACACACGCAACGTTTTTTAAAAATATTGTTTACTTTCTCTATACGTACTATGTACATAGCGTATAGAGAAGGTATTTTATTCCACCCAAAAATTTGAAACCGACATTTTCGGAAATACATGTTTTGGGACCCCCTAAATCCAAAAACTCTATACGTACAGCGTACGTATAGAGAAAGTATTTTAATGCACCCAAAAATTCGATACTGAGATTCGCCCGAAATATATGTTTTGGGACCCCTTGAAAAAAAGAGCCTTTTTGAGAAGATCAATATTTTCGAAAATTTTTCTATGTAATGGGTAGTATGAGTTTGAGGAATTGTCTTTAAAATCTTCGCGTCACATCCGTGGAAAATGCTGAATTTAAGTTATTAATGTTGGTATTTAACCTACAGTTTGTTTTTGATTTATGCTGTTCAAACACACATACACACATTCACCAACATTTTTTTTCTAAAAATGCTTTTTTCCCATTCAGGGGGTCTTATAACGTATATTTTCAATTAAATTCCGATATTAAATTTTAGTTGGAATGCAATACCTTCACTGCCTATGTATTAAGCAGAGAAAGTAAAAAGAGCACAGTGTATTGGAATATTTAAAATTTAGTACTCCACGTCAGCTACAGAGACCTTAATAAATTACCACATGCAGAGCTGATATTAAATACAGAAAAAGGTTCTCAGATATCGGTAAAAGCGTAATAGATGAATGACATATTCCTGTTCGCAAATAATATTCCTACGGTATCTGCATCCTGTTTATCCCGATGCCTATAATATCCGTATGGTAGATTGTTTTCCTGCATACCACACATGTATGCTTGGAGAGGAATTCACCAGAATCACTTCATTAAAAGTCAGAAGCTGCTAATGAAAAATATAGGAATAACCGAAACATAAAAGCAGGATGCCGCACAATAGCCATGTCCCTGCAGTACAAAGGGCTCGTGTAATGAAAAGCTTCGTGTAGCATGAACAATAAGACCAGAGCTTATAAACTCGTCTGCTATGCAGGTATGTCGCTCTTGTTTTGTTGTTGTTTTTTTAACTTGGAAGTTTTAATTACTCACGTCATGCATTTAACCAGCGCTTTTCGATCATTTGCAATAACTCCATTTTTTCAAAACCAGGAAGCCGAAAACAAAAATAAAACTTTCGCAATTAAATTATCGGAAATTTTATTAAGCTATGCGAGCAAGCATCGCTCTGCTCTGGGAGGGAATCAGTGATCTGTTAGGGAGAAGAGGAAAGTTATCTATGATTTTCCCAAAACTGAACCGCAGGCTCCAATGGAATATATAATGTGATTCAATCGGCATACGAGCAAACATTCACTGTAATTATGATTTAACACTAACCAAGCACGTTGATTATCTAACTTTTCTTTTCACTTTCTCTACACGTACTATGTACTTAGTGTATAGAGACGGTATAATAATAACTCCATGGCACGACAGCTCATGGGGGAACCTTGGCCTACCACCTGGCCGCTGCGTCCCCCATCTCGGTCCATTACAGACGTCACGGATGGGGTGCAGATTTGGAGGGTGAGACGTGATCAGCGCCTCAAGACCCCCCGGCCGGTTTATGTGGTCCTCATGACCTGGAGCCGCTACTTCTCCATCAAGTACCTCCTTAATTGGCCCCTCCCAGGGACCTTACGAGGCTGAGTGCACCCCGGGCCAGGTTTCCCAGCGGGAGAAAAATCCCCACGCCGGTACGGGGATCAAACCCAGGTCTTGGTAAGCAGCTGCGCTACCACCGCGCTAAGGAGACGGCCAGAGAAGGTATTGTATTGCACTCAAAATTAAATATCGAGATTTCACCGGAAAAATGTCCATGTGTGTGTCTATCTGTCAGGGGGGGGGGCAGCATAGCTCAAAAATGAAAAGTCCGTTAAATACCCTTATCTCCCTTCTACTTACAAGGAACTAAGTAATAAGACCGTTTCTGCTAATCTTTATCACGATTAGCACGAAGTGGATAGAAGAATAAGCTTTTTAACAATAAATTGCTGTTCTATGCATATTCAGCATTATAGGTGAGGTATACTTTACTAGATCTTTTCACAAGTCAAGAAGGAATATAAGTTCGATATGTTACCACGGCCCTTAATTGTATTGTGACCTATAACTAAATATCGATATTGGAATTTCTCCGGAAAGAGAGAGTTTTGTAAACAACAAGATATGTATATATATATTTACTATTTATACAATTATTGTTATTATATCTGTTTTCAAGCATTGAAAACAAATTTATAATTGTAATCTAAATTTAAATAAATAGTAAATGCAATTAAAATTAATGAACATTACTTCTTCAAAATCCATTTTTCTCAAACTGTTATTGTATACTACACTCAGGATGCACATCCTGGATAGCTTCGTGGCATATGTCCAATTTCATTTTTAGAGGTACTTATTAATGTCGTCCACACCTCCACTAGTGAGATGAAATAGAAATAACCCGATTACAAATTGGACATACCTGGGCAACACATTCCTATCTGTTAAATAAAACTCCCCGCATTTGTCTGTGAAACTGCCACATAACGCTTACAATGGCACACATCGTATTGACTTGTCCATTATTTCAAAACCCATGCAATCAATTTGAAATTCCAACAAGCCTTCCTGCACCATCCGAAAAAAAGGGAAAAGGAACTCTCTTTTCACAATGAATTGCAGCTGAATGACAATAGCCTGAACGTTAACACTCCCAATGGAAATACATTACCTTAAGCTTTGCAATTTTTCTTAAAACATCGTGGTTTGAAGGTGGTGTTACTACTATAATAATTTGAACTCTTCTGGTGCTGTAATGGCTTTGGCTAATGCACTGAAGTGGTTCGGAGCCAACGGTAAAAGCTGTAGGTTCTCTCGTTCTATTCGAGCTAATGGATACCGTCTCCAACTGATAAAAGGTGTACAGATATAGAGGTTCCAGAGAGGTCCTCTTAAATTAAAAATAAAGTTGGAATTAAGCTACCTTTAAATAAAAAGGAATTATATTTAAACCACTAAATGTACAGTAAAATATTAATATGAAATTATCAATATGGTTGACATTTACGAACAGTTCATATAAAAGGCAAACGTTTAGGGAGACAAAGATAATTAATTAATAAAGGTTTACTAAACTTAATACCAAGAATGGCATTGATGAGCTTACAATTCGTAATTGCGGTATTAGTAGGACTGGCACCCACCTATGACTACCAAACCAATGCCTCGGGGTCAGAAGCCTGTCGCGGAGCTAACGGCACGAATCCACAGAATGAAGAACCTGTTACGAGGAGTCGGCCCGTAGCCAGGTATGGGCATGAGTCAGTGGTTGAAATGAAATGTAATCGAAATTGATGATTGAAAAGGTGACGATAGAGCAATTGGCGGAATGAGTGACGGGGAAACCGGAGGATCTGGAGAAAACCCGCCCAAACGCTGCTTCGCCCACCAAAAATTAATTTTCGGGCGCTTGGGATCGAACCCGGGTCCCCTAGATGGGAGGCAAACAGCCTGACCACTTAACCACGGCATCGCCACGAGCTTACAACACTAAAGCTAAATATCCAATAGCTGATATAGGTCATACAGCGAGCGCCGAAAATACAATTTTAACAAATAAAGAAGAACATGATTTTAACAATATAATGTGATTTCCAAAGCTTGTTGTCCTCGCCCTATTAACTTTGTAGTAATCAGTGTCTTAGAAAATCTGTCCTAGCCCTTCCCCACAACTGCTCAGGCTTTGCAAACAAACAAAATAACATATATGTAACATGTATATCACTTTTGCCGTCCATTACTAAATCATAGGCTTTCTGTGTATTAATTAAATTTCTATATGTGTAAATGTTCGACTATGCCTAAATGTAATATTTATATCTGGTAACTGCACTTTATTACACCTCACCTCATTAAAGTGCACCTCTTCATTAAAGTACAGGTTTGCACCAATCAAACAAGATCCACATATAACAATCAACATTTGCGCATCTGCGTACTTCTCGTGCGCTATCAGGCACCAACTGTTGACAGCAAAACTTTTGATTATTCTCGTACGTTCAATCGAAAAATAACTAACGCAATTTTCCTAGTCTAAATTAAGGTCAATGAACTTATTGACTCA
The DNA here is from genome assembly GCA_030762935.1 of Hymenopus coronatus. NCBI lineage: Eukaryota > Metazoa > Arthropoda > Insecta > Mantodea > Hymenopodidae > Hymenopus > Hymenopus coronatus. Next base: position 60,755,688 of record CM060891.1, read on the forward strand.
AGTAAGCCTAGAATATTAAAAATAATTAATTTATAAATATTTTATGTTCGGACACATGGTTGAGGATAAATAGTCTTATGTAGCTTGGCTATAATTAGAATTAGGATGCTCGTATGAAAATTATGAAACGCGTATCTTAACTACTACCTTTTACTTTCGTTGCATAGTTTACTAATTAGTTCGATATTACAAGTATTTATTATATACAGGCTAAGGAAACAATAGCCAATTATTTAGCTACCTACTGCAAATTGGTTTTAAATTTTCAGCAACTTTTAACGAAAATATGTGTTACATTCACATGCATTTTTCAACCTATTCTATTTGAAAATGTTCTTACAAAGGCTTATTTTCTGTCTATGTCACGTATACTGATATAAACATTTATAGAAATAATTTTATTACATACGCAAGAGTTAAGTGAATACGCTAAGCTAAAGTGATAGTTAAATCTTGCAATAACTAGTTCAATGTGATGCATTGTCATCCCGTTCTTTTTGCTCGATCAGAAGAAATAAACATAAATAACGATTTTAAGATTAGAAATGTATAGGGGATTTAAAAGTTTAAATCAATAACTAGGAATATCTCGGAAATGGTTGACTACGCAAAAATATGCATTGAATATAAATTGTAGACTTTAACGAGATCCACATTTTTTGTGTAGTAAGATCTTCTAAGACCACCTCCATAGTAGGAGGGTTAGCGTGTCTGCCTCACATTCAGGGGCCCCGAGTTCGAATCTTGTTTGGGTGTGTTACCCGAGGAAAGATTTTCCTTATACTGAGAAGACTAACGCTATGGAAATTTATCGTCCATTATGACCTACCAGGTTAAAGACGTTGTACTACCAAAACAAAATCCAATTCCTCTCTCTCTTTCTCTCTCTCTCTCTCTCTCTCTGTGTTTATGGTTTAACAGTTATACAAATATAATTAAGAACTAAGCTATTCCCAAAAAAGTCAGGATATGTTTTCATTTTCTTGAAAATATATTAAACATAATGGCATTTTAATCAAAATGCTATTTGTGAAAATCACCATTTGTGAAAATCACCATTTGGAGCGTCGCATCCTTGGAAAATGCCATATCAAATATAAAATTGGGTATTTAATCAATTCTTCAGTCTTTAACTATTTTGTCCACTCATAAACACACACACCGCGTGAACATGTTTATAAATGTATTTATTCAGGGCATCAAAACCAGTATTCCTGGTTTAATCTTGGTATGAATTTTGGTTGCAATACAATACCTATTCTGTTCATTGTATGTGCTTGGTAGAAAAAGTAAACGAAAGAGCAATTATAATCAAGTATACATACATACATTGTGGACTAAACTAGATTTGAAAATATAGAATATCATTAATGTTTTAAAAAGAATAATTTTATATCAGCTGTATGTCCAACCAGATACACAGTTTTCCTTTAACAGGAGTTAGCAAATCTTGTAATGCTTTCCGGTTTTCTAGCATGACACAAAAACTAAGACATAGAAAGTTGCTTACAGAAAATTCAGAATGACAGTTTATTCCATACAAGAGCATCTCAAAAGTATATTCACTCTTACCAAAAACGTAAAGCCTTTTTGATAAAATTTAAAATACGAAAATATTTCATTATAAGCAATTACTTGCGTGGAAAAAGAGGTAAAATGTTCGCATTGGATGTGTAACGAAATATGTGTCTTTAAGTATGAAATTTGGTACTTATCCATGCTTTAGTTTTTATTTTCAATATATTGTATTCCAGCCAAAATTTCGATATTGAGGTCCTCTGAACAATAAATAAACTTGCTACTTCAATTCAGCATGTTCTAAACATGAAACACGAAAATGTTCAAGATAATCCCTCAACTCTAAACTACCGTTTACAGGGAATATTTTTCGAAATTGTTTATTTTCTCAAAAATTACTTTAAGACTTTTATTCAAATCCACATATTTGAGATACTTTCACGGTAAATGAAATGCATGTGTTTAATTAGTTGGGAATAACCCTTAAAGTCATTTTTATCTTGGATGACTTTTGCACAGCTGATAAACCGTAAGCAGAAGGTAAAAGCAAAATATATCGTTAAAGCACATATATTTTAGTTGATTTTCGAGATATTTCCAGTTATTGGTGTAAAAATGGGAAGTTGCTTTTCGTTTTTCTTTGTTTTTACTCCGAACCATGCCTTAATGACCAGCTTTTAGAATATTTGATTATCACTTTAACATAGCGAATCTTTTGTGTCCCTTCTACTTACAAAGAGCTAATTAATTAAACAATTTCCGCTAATGTTTAACTCGGCTTAATGAAGCAGACAGAATAATAACCTTTTAAAAATTATTTTGTTGCAGAGTATGTAGAGAACACGATGTGAATGGAATACATCAATTTTTAAACTGTACTGTTAAACACGCGTGCACGCATACACGCACACTCGCAAGACTTTAAGAATAATTTAATTAGACACATACTTTTAATCCTGGACGCAATTATCAATTCTACCCATGTTGACAATACTATTTTAGAAAAGAACCACTATACAGAGCTAAAAAGTCAATAAATTGCCATTAGTTACTAAAAAAATATTCAATCTCCATCATTGGCTAAATTGTATTTAAACATTAACTTTAATCATAATATCTCAGGCATAGCATACGCACAGAACTTTTTCTAAAAATGTTTGTTTTCTCAATATTTAGGAGATATCAAAAAATTATTTCCACTGAACTCTTCAAATTGAATTTTTGGTTAGATTGCAATACTTCCTCTACTTATTAGATAAGTAGTAGAGAAGATAAAGAAGATTTTTCGTGACGGAGTGGTTAAACCACTTGCCTCTCATCAGAGGAAATTTTGGTGGACAAAACATGTGGCTGGGTTTTCTCCGGGTTCTCCGGTTCCACTACCATTCATTTCACCACCTGCTCTATAATCACTTTTCTTTCATCACCTTATTTCGTTTGTTTCTTTGTTCTCATACCAGCAGACAGACCTATTAACTGTTCTGTCTGCCCCTCAAGAATCTGAACCCCAAACCTGGCTTGAAGGTTCTAGGAGGTGTAACTTATTCATACAAGGAGGGTAAATAGCGAAAGAAGAATTCTTATTCCTAAACATTCTCGTCCCAATATTATGTTTAGGATTACACACGGACGGGGGATCCCAGAGCACCACACATAAATCCTTAGGGTCCTTTGCGTTATGGCCCCAGAGAAGAGAGAACCCCGAAGGGCGATCAGATCCAAAAAAGATGGACGCAATCATAGATGGGATCCCTAACAGTTACAGATGGAAAGCCTCCGACGCCAACTGGTCCCTCTCAAGCCCTGAGCCTCCTGTGCTCCCCAAGGAGACCTTAGTATGAAAGCCCCGAGGACGGGTCTCTGTCAACGCCAAGAAAAACCCTTTGCAGTGCGAAAGCCACTCTCTAGTCATAACCCTCCGGACATGATCACCTGGTTCTTCAACCCTGAAACAGATAACAAGGAAATTATGGAATCAGGAAATGATGAAAATATGTATGTTTAAGATGCCTTCCTTTCAGAACTAATTTTTCTGAAAGAAATACACAATCCAATGAAACAGATAACAAGGAAATTATGGGAATAGGAAATGATGAAAATACGTTTAACACGCCTTCCTTTCAGAACTAATTGTTCTGAAGTAAATACACAATCCAATTTCTGTTGTCTTTTTTGTGGGATTATTTTACATCCTTCCTACTTACCTAACATATCAGGTTTCAAAGCAAGCGTTCTGTCTTAATTGCATTACCATATATTTTATAATGTTCATTAGTAAAATTATTGGATTACTTAAATTAAATTTTAATACTTAACATGTTGAAGTCTTTACTTCCCCTGTTCACTTAATTCGTTTAACAAATACAGACAACATTTTATAGACTTACGTTGCCTTTGTATCCTTCCGTTAATGCTCAGATTTTAAGTAGCATCTTGCAGTCCTACCAAACTAATTTTGCATATCTGCTGCACGTGTACGGTAGCCTTAAGCTTTTAATATTTGTACTGCCAACCGATGTCATCATGATATTATATGTTTGAATTCATAATTCAATCTTCCCTTTGGCTTCCATTTCTATATACTGTCTGAAACTTTTTATTTATTACTTTTTAGCTTTCAACTGCCTTTGTCTCGTGCCATTAACTAAATTAAGGGCTTTCAAAGGCCTTCATTAAACCATTACTATCAATCGCTGTCTGTTTGTTCAAATGCTTTAACTTAAACAATACAAAGCATAAAAATCTGATGTGTACCATTCACATGACTTTCTCTATATCCCTGCAACAAATAATTCTTAAAAAGCTTATACTTCTATTTACTTTATGCTAATCAGAAGAAATTAGCAGTCTTATTACTCGCATCCTTGTAAGTAGAAGCGAAATAAGGGACAACCGTAAGTTAAAGTGATAGTCAAAAGCTGGTTGCCATGTCAATGAAGTTCCTTTGTTTATATGGATAGGAGTTGACAAGTTCCAGTATGAAAAAAGTATACGTTTTTCATAGGAGAGACCAAAAATAAGGAATGTCACAAAAACGACGAACTCCACGAAAATAATGTATATAACATAAATTGTGTGTTTTAATGTGCTCTACATTTTTGTGCAGTAAGTTTTTGTCCATCTCTTACGGTTTAGCAGTTATTCAAAATTTAGTAAAATTCATCCGGAATAAACTACTCTTCAGAGGCTATTACCAGAAAATTCAAGATATACATTTTATTTATCTGGTAAATATGTTTAATATACGAAATTTTAATCAAAATCGTTAGAGCCATTTTTGAGAAAATCAAAAATTTCGAAAAAAGTTCCATGTAAAGGGTAGTTGGGGGTGGGGAGATTTTTCTCAAAATCTTCGTGTCGCATCCTTGGAAGATACTAAACTTAAATACCAAGTTTGGTATTTTACCGACTTTTCGTTTCTGAGTTATGGTGTTCACAGACACACGGACACACGGACACACGGACAAACGGACACACGGACACACAGACACACGGACAAACGGACACACGGACACACAGACACACACACACACACACACGGACCTTTTTGTGAAAATGCTTTTTTTGGATATTGGGGACCCTAAAACATATATTTCCGGTGAAATCGGTATCGAATTTTTGGTAGAGTGCAATACTTTCTCTATACACTATGTACATAGTGCGTATGGAGAACGTAAAAATAGAAACATTAATTCTGCGGTAAAAAGCAAGAAGTCGATAAAGGCATATGGAATCTCCGAAATCCATTCCTATTTTATATTTAAATGATAATAATAATAATAAGAAGAAGAAGAAGAAGAAGAAGAAGAATAACAACAATAATAACAGCCGCATCATCAACAGCAACAACAACAATAATAACAATAACAACAATAACACAACAACAGCAACAATAACAACAACAGCATTAACAATAATAACATTAATAACGATAACAAGAATAACAACAACAATAATAACAGCAGCAATAGCAACAACAATAACAACAATAATAAAAATAGCAATAATAACAACAATAGCATAAACAATAATAATAGCAGTAATAATATCAATAGCATTAGCAATAATAATAACAATAATAACAATAACAATGAAAATAATAAAAAACAATGATAATAACAGCAATAATAATAACAATAACAACAGCAATAATAATAATTAGTAGTAGCATTGGTATAAATATTTCTATTGTTATTATTTTAAGCTGGGTGAGAAGACGTTACTTACACCTCTGCTGGACATTCTGGCTATTAAAACCTTTCGCAAAGATTTTTTTCATTTTCAAGCAATGCTACATGACCGGCTAGTACACATAGGTTGGGATTTAATTCTACTGCCCTCTGATGGTTGTGCCGAAAATCTATGGCATCATCTTCATTCTGAGACCTCTTGGAATTGTGTGCTGGTTTTAAGTCCTTAGCAATGTTACTATGAATATGAATGTTTTCCCAACTATGATTGTAAAAAATCAGAATTTAATTTATTGATTTCTTGACCTATCACATAATTGGTAGCCCGAAATGATTGGCAACAGCTGATTTGTCCATTTGTTTCAGTTTTATTTTTATGTTCTTTTAACCGAGGTTTTACTCTCTCTATACACATGAAATGTACATAGCGTATAGAGAAAGTATTGTAATCCACTAAAAATTCGATATAGAGATTTCACCGGAAACACGTTTTGAGACCCCCTGAATCAATAAAAAAAGGATTTTTAGATAAAAGTCCTGTGTGCGTTTGTGTATGTGTGTCTGTGGACAGCACAGCTCAAAAACTAAAAGGCCGTTAAATACCAAGCCTTGGTATTTAAGTTTGGTATCCTACAATGATGCGACACGAAGATTTTCAAGAAAATCCCTCCATCCCATACTACCCTTTACAAGGAACATTTTTCGAAAAGTTCGATTTTCTCAAAAATGGTTCTAACGATTTTGATTAAAATACCTTATGTAAAAGATATTCTTACGACAACTGAAATGCATATCTTGAATTTTCTGGGAATAATCTCTGAAAATTTTTCATTCTGAAGGACTTTTATTTAACTGGCAAACCGTAAGAGATCATGCAAAAACATACAAATGTAGATATTATTAAACACACAATTTATGTTACACACACACATATATATATACATTTATTTACACATACATATACACATATACTTTTTAGTAGAGGTAACCGTTTTCGAGATATTCCGGATTATTGGTTTCAATTCAAAGCCACTTAAACTTATCTCAAACGGGAAGCATCTTCTTTCTCGTTTCTCGTTTGTTTTCTTCTGGCAAATAAAGAGATTGGAATTTCAATTGTTTCACATAGAGACCGGCTTTTAAAGGACGAGACTATTGCTTTAGCCTGTGCATTTTCTTATTTCCATTCTATTTACAAGGAAGCTAGTAATAATTATCTTATGTTTATCTGGATTAGCATGATGTAGATAATAGATTAATGTTTTGAATAAATGGTTTGTTTGGCGAACAGCTAGAGAGCATCATGTAAATGGACCACATTAGATTTTTGCGCTTCTACTTACAAGGAACCAAGTAATAATGACAATTTCTGCTAATGTTTCTCGATTATCATGAAGTAGATAGAAGAATAAGTTTTTAATAATAATTTGTTACAGAGATGAAGAGAAAGTCATTTGAATGGAACACATCAGATTTTTCTATTTCTTTTTCATTTACCACCATTGAGTCTATTAGAAAGATTAGATATTTATTGAGCACTTCTATTTCATTAAGCAAATTCCTCAAAGTAAAAGGTACCAGTGTTAAATTATATTTTCTGAGCATTTATTCACAGCGTGGAAATGATGTGGGGCGGTATGTAGATTTTGATATCTAATATCATAGAGCATGATGGGTAATTTAGAGATGGAAACAAATCTTGGGGAGATTAAGGACCAACACTGACGCGTTATCCACGATCTCGAAAACAAAGCATAATGGACGTTAAAAGGTGTGTAACTCTGTATCGGAGTCATCAGCTTCGATCCATATAACTCACTGGCTAAAATCAATAATAAGTTAAATTCACATAACTTGCTCTATATGTGCTGCAATAAACTATTCTTACAAAAGCTGATCAAAGTAAATATTGGCAGAAATGACTTTATATCGATATTATTTCCATTTACTAACGAAATATGTAAATAAAAAAACCTAAAATGATAGTAAATTCTTTTAAAAACCGATGGGTACGTGATGGTATTGAAATGTTGTTATCTTTGCTTGATCACGATAAAAGTATAAAAATAAACACGTCCCATTTGAGAAAAAGTATAAGTATTGGAAGATTTAAACCTATAACAAGCAATTTCTTGGGAATTATTAGATTTACAACAACAAGAAGCAGTTAACATACATAAATTATGTGTTTTGATGAACTCTACATTTTTTGTTTTTGTAAGTTTTTGTCTACCTCTTACAGTTTACCAGTATGCAAAAATCCTGCCGAAAATATCCAGAAATTTTAAAATATATATTTTATTTCATGTATATATAATAATAAATAATACTATTCTTTAAAAAAATTATTACAAATCAGTTTTGAGAATATCAAAATTTTCGAAAAATTTTTGAAGTAAAATGTAATCTTGGGCGAGGGAATTTTCTTAAAAATCTTCATGTTGTATCCGTGTAAGATGCTCACTTCTCACTTTTGAGTTACCCTGATCCAGTGCACACACACACTCAGTCACACCGATTTCTAAAAAAAAAAAAAAAAAATGGTGGGGAGGGGGTTTCAGGGAGACTTAAAGCAGTGAAATCTCGGTCTTCAATTTGTGGGTGGAATACAAAACCTTCTCTACTTGTGTACGAAGTAGAGAACGTAAAAACATGTTATTGTTTAGTCAAACAATAATAGGAATGTCTGTCTTCGAGATCTCAGCCTGATAGACCAGAAGATTCTAAGCCGTTCACTGAAGTTAAGCCGAGGCACATGTAGGGTAATGCAAAACCTTACACAATATAAAAGCTAAAAAAAAAAAACCTTGGCACAATAACCCAAAATTGGCCAAAACTTACCGTCCGACCCACATCTCTGTCCATTACAGGCGTCATGTATGGGGTGCAGCACTGGAGGGTGGGACGTGGTTAGCGCCTCGAGTCCCTCCCGGCAGGTTAATATGGTCTTCGCAACCTGGAGCCGCTATTTTTGCCCTCCTGAATTACGCAATATATGCATAATTAAAATCAAACAAAACATTTATTTGTACAGAAATATATTAAAGCTCCGCGAAGCTTTTCTTTAAATATTCTAAAACATTTCAAGCAAGGAATATTATTAATTTTTCGTGATCGCACACAAATACAAGCAATAGAAATGAGTGATAAAAGTCTTGTGACTGTTACATATTAGGTACATATTTTAATTTAGAGGTATATGTACAAGTATTTTCAGTGTAAAGTAACATCTAACTTTGAGTTAGGCGCAATACTTTTTCACAGAAGGTGAAAGTTAGAAAGAAAGGTAGTTCTGGAAAAGGAGGGGGTCGATCCAAGCTCGGTTTGGAAATGTAGGTAACGTATAAAATGTTTCCATTTTCTTATTAGTGTTTCTTCCTGTTAAAGGTAAATGTAACAAAAAGTAGATGCAGAACGAGGAACAACGTTTCAGGCAACAAATGAGGATGCTTACAAAGTGAAAAATGTGTTGTTAAAATACCTGAAACTTAAGGCAAGCTGCTTTTCCAGCAGAAGACATTAAAGAGCTTGAATCTAAAAGCAGATTGGAGGTAGCTGTTTTAATGAATCTGAAATAAAAAATAAGAAACCTTTTGAAAAGAAAAGGAAAGAAGGGAGTTACGAGTGGACTCAACTTCATGATGTCTCCTGGGTAACACAAACAGCCTGTTAACAAAAGAAAAAAATGGGCGAAAGGCAGAAGAAAAAGTAAAAGCGAGAAAAATTGTTTCTTGATCCAATGATGGCAGGTTCCCATTGCTGAATCTCTGAGTCTCTTTGTGTGAAATTACCCCTTTATTCTTCTTATATTATATAAGTACTGATTGAAAAATATTATATGGTGCACTCACATGACATTCTCTACCTGTTCTGCAAAAACATCATTCTTACAAATGATTATTCCTCTATACACATCATGCTTAATGAAATAAGCATTAACAGAATTGGACTTACTACTGCGTTGCTTATAAATTGAAGGGAGATAAGGGAGTACACCAGGTTAAGGAGATAGTCATTTTTTTAAAATACCGGTTGACATGTGAACAACTGAAGTTCGATTCGCTTTGCATTTCCAATAATACACAAAAGAGATGAAACGAAAAGTGACCCCATTTGAGAAGATGCGTAGTAAAAATTGAAACCAATAAAAAGTAATATCTCGAAACGCTCAACTCTGCAACAAAAATGTAAATGACATAAACTTTGTGTTTTAACGACATCTATTTTTGTATACTAAGCTTCTATCTTATACAGGTTACCAGGTAGGTATGCAAAATCCAGAATGAACAGGTCTTCAGAAGTTTCCCAGAAAATTCAGGATGTAAATTATCTTTGTGACGTAAATAACTTTAATATACGGTGTTTTAATCAAAATTGTTAGAGCCATTTTTGAGCAAAACAAATTTTTCAAAACGTTTTCCATTTGCGTGACGTATTCTGACAAGATAGCAAACTTAAATACCAAGATTGGTATTTAACGGTCTTTTAGTTTTTGAGCTATGCTGTCTACAGATGCACACACACGGACCTTTTTTCTAAAAATGTGTTTTTGGACTCGGGGTACCTCGTAACATATATTGCCAGTGCAATCTCAGTATAAAATTTTTGGGGTGGAATATAATACTTTCTCTATACCTACCTATGTATATTGTACATGTAGAGAAAATAAAAATTATAATTAGTGGATGTCTTTGTTTTGAAATTGTTAGGTTAGCATCGAATAAAAATATTATAGCCAACTTAAACGGCACGAAAAGTATTGTTTAATTCAGTTCTACTTCTATAAATGGTCTCTCTCTCTCTCTCTCTCTCTCTCTCTCTCTCTCTCTCTCTCTCTCTCTCTCTCTCTCTCTCTCTCTCTCTCTCTCTCTCTCTCCCTTTCTCTATCTCTCTCTCCCTATCATCCAGAGCCCGCAGCTTTGTATTTAATATTATAATACAAAGCTAATTGCTCCTCTTTTTTTTTGTAATGTTTAGCCGCTTTAACTACCTGTGGCACCGCAGGCGATGACACTGGTTATGCAGTCGCATGGGATCGAACCCGAGCCGTCTAGGTGACCTGTTAATCTCTCTCTCTCTCTCTCTCTCTCTCTCTCTCTCTCTCTCTCTCTCTCTCTCTCTTCTCTTTCTCTCTCTCCGTCACTTTATCATATTCATTTTCCTTCATGTTGCCTTTTTCTGAACTACATCTTGTCTTTACGTCTCCCTTTATAGCACTCTAATTATCCGTCTTTCTCTCTTATAATACAATCTTCCAACACTCGCAAACCTCCCTTTCCTTTTCTAAACACAACTTAATGTTATGATAACCGGTAATAATACTGTCTTTTAGGGCATTAATAAACATTAAAATTTCAAATAAAAAGAAGAGGAAGAGAAACGATTAGTATTCATGTTCCAGTCATCTTATTACTTTCTCTAGCACATATGTGCAATGTACATAGTAGATAGACAAGGTATTGTATTCCACTTAAAATTCGATATCGAGATTTCAACAAATGCAGTTTTTTTGAGGGTCCCTGAAACCGAAAAAAAAAAAACAATTTTTAGAAAAAGACATGTCTGTATGTGTGTGGACAACATAACTTTTAAACGAAAAGTTCATTAAGTTCCAAGAGGTGTTTAAGTTCAGTATCTTCCAAGGCGACACGAAATTTTTCAAGGAAATATGTTACTAACCTCCACATGGAAAATGTAATTTTCGATTTTCTAAAAAATGTCTGTGGAGATTTTGACTGAAATGCAGTATATTAAAGATATTTACATGGCAAATAAAATGTATATTCTGAATTTCTTGGGAATAGTTCCAAAAGTCTTCATTTGAAGATGTTGTATTACTATTAAACCGCAAGAGACAGATAAGAATTAATATTTCATAAATGTAAATCTCGTGTTAAAACACACAATTTATGTTATATACTGTTTCTTTTAATTTTTCTCAAACGTAAAGCTCTCATCGGCTTCATCTCTCTACTGTTTTACAACTGGCCATGGAAAGAAAACAGAATTTTAGTGATAGTTTTTAAAAGATTTGACTGTCGGTTTAGCCCAGTGTATTCCCTTGTTTCCTTTCAATGTATAAGTAGCTAAGTAATAATATTATTTCCGCTAATATTTACTTTGATTAGCATGATGTAGACAAAAGAGTAATCTTTTCTAACAAGAGTTTGATTGCAGAACAGATAGAGAATATCTTTGAATAGAACACATCAGATTTTTACTTCCTCTACACTAGGTACTATGTACATAGTTTATAGAGAAGGTATTTATTCCATCCAAAAATTCGATACCGAAATTTCACCGAAAATACATGTTGTGAGACCCCCAGAATAAAGAAAAACACTTTTAGAGTGTATGTCTGTCTACGTGTGTCTCTGTGTGTATGCGTAATCCAAAAACGAAAAGTCAGTTAAATACCAAACTTGGTATTTAAGCCTAATGTCTCCCAAGTATGGGACACGAAGATTTTCAAGCAAATCTCTACAAACTACTCTTTACATGGACAAATTTTCGAACATTTGGTTTATTCAAAAATGGCTCTGAAAGGTACATCTTGGATTTCCTGGGAAGAGTCTCTGAAATCTTGATTCAGAATGACTTTTGCATAACTGGTAAACCGTAAGAGATAGACAAAAACGTACCACATAAAAGTAGATCTCGTTAAAACACCAATATATGTCCTTTATATTTTTGTTGTGGAGTTAACCGATTCCGAAATATTTACATTATGTTATTGGTTTCAATTTTTAATTACTTAAATAATTATTCTTGTCTCGAACAGGAAGACGTCCGTGTTTCTTTTGTTTTACTCCAAGGCATGCAAAGAAGTGAACTTCAGTAACAATAGTTTTTAAAACATTTGGCTATCGCTTTAGTATAGTGCATTCCCTTAGTTCCCTTGAGTAGAAAGAAGAATAATGTGTTGTAATAAATTTGTTTGTAGAGCAGAGAGAGAACGTGAATGGAACACCTCAGATTTTCTATTTATCTCCTTGAGATGTATAGATGATTTTGTTTTCATTACTAATGAGAAAACTGTATGGGTCGGTGTATGTGTGTATGGGGGGGGGGGTAACGGAATGAATAAGGATAGGTTTAAACATAATTAAAATAGGAAAGGTTTAAACATAATCATGTCTTATGAAGAAACTGTAATATCCAAATGTCGGAGTGTGATAGTCGAGAGTATCGACAGAAATTTAGTTTATGTAATGGACTTACGTTGGTTATGCTTGATGGGCGTAGAGGCCTTTTATAACTGTTATTAAAGCAACGATTATCCTTGTTGAAGCCTTTATTTTGCTCTAGTTCAATACACAACATAGGACTAACAAAAGGAAGAAAAAGATCATTGAGGGAAATGTCTAAGAGAAAGGAGGAGGGGACCGGGCATTTCCGAAGGGATCTAAAGCGCCTAGCTTTGGTGCTATGTGGCGCGGGTTCGAGTCCCACCTTGGACATGGGTGTTTGTGTGTTGGTGATTGTGTACATGTATTGTAAGTCATTAAAACAGAAAACGGTAAACAAAGGAAATTTAAGGGGAAAGTAAAAAAAGAGGAATTAGAAAAAGGAATACAGCGGAAAAAGGATGGGAACCGAGACGAGTGAAGTCAGGACGGTAGTTAAAACCGGTTGGAAAGACACGCTCTACATACACCTAGCGACCTGATAATATTCTGGTGCCTCCTCTTATAGTGCAAAAATAGCATGACTACCTATCTCGATTCTCATTTCTGTTACTGTTTCGTTTGTCAGCTGTCAATTTCGTTTGTGTGTGTGTGTGTGTGTGTGTGTGTGTGTGTGTGTGTGTGCTTATTGAATATATATTCAACATAAACAAATGAATCTCACATTATTACACTCTGTTTTAAAAACCATTTCGGAATTAAAAATGTTATCAATTCTGGACAAGAAACAAACGCAAGCACATAATGAAGCTTGTGCCCTTACTGTTGGCTCAGCCCATTTCTTGGTTTGACAATGCTTTGTTAGTTCGCATTCTTACTGTTTAGTGTAAAGGAATGGTTTGGCTAGCTTGTCAGCTGTGGAGCAGTGTTTCCAAACATAGTGGAATTTCACTTTGCTTAGCGCCATTTACCTTCTTGAGACATTTCGGCGAAAACTGCAAAGTGGAAAAATGCAACGATCTTTGTCATTTAATTTTAAAAATAAACGTTAATTAACTTTTAAAATTTTGATTCTCTTGTGTTCAACTTCTAATCCATTTAGGACTATATTAGTCCTACCTATTCAACAATTATCTTTATTAAAATCATCACATAGCGATAAGCTCTTAAAAGACTTTACCGTCACTTAAGCTTACTATATTCCTTTATTCAATTGCACCTTCAAAGGAATACACAATAAATCCAAAAATTAAAAAAAAAGAAAGAAAGAAAGAAAAACAAAAACAGACTGTAGAGAGGATAGGGCTAGAGAAACCTCCTATCCCTATGACCTCGTGACCTCTCGCACAGCAGAGATGTTCTGCCGAATGAGATACGGAGAAATATTTACTTCGATTGACTAAAGAGTGTAATGAATAAGGAGTTCTAAGAATAGTTAGTATAAGAGTGAGCGAAAAAGCCAGAACTTTATGTAGATGCAATTCCACTGAAATTACGTCGTAATAATTTCACTTGGGTCATATGTGTATATAATAAAGCTTTTATTCATATTTCAGGACAATGAGGCGTAAATTAAACCAGATATACACATATTTTTATACTTATAAAATCAAGTAGTTTGTCTTCTATGCAGTCGTAAATAAATCTGAAATACATTGGTAATCGAAGAAAGCAAGTCAGATTTAAGCACGTTGTTTTCCCTTATTACACTGCAAACCTTGGGGGTATAAATTTCTTTTTATTATCTCTGAACACATTTGTAGGCAGAAAAGTTTCTTTCCACCCCACGAGAGGTCAGAAGTGCATATTTCATTGCTGCCACTACGGCTAGTCCCCGAGGTAACTTGCTGCAAAATTCTCTCCCTCTCTGGAGAATCTGACACGCGTTTTCATTTTATCAAACATTTTTCATCTCGAGTACCTGGCTCTGATTCCTACTGCTTAGCTGCTGAAACTACAGTTTTTAAAACACTTCAACTTATCAGAGAATACTGTCGTGGTTCAGAAATCTGGTCAGTAGTATATTAGTAGTGAGATTCAAGAAGCCTTCATAGTAGTATTATTGTTATTTTTGTTATTATTATTATTATTATTACTATTATGATCATCATCCTAAATGTCTAAGAAATTCTGTTGGTATTTATGCAGTTAGCTGAAATATATTCTGCAGGTTCATTTTTCTTGTGCCGTAATTAAATGTTTAACTTGCGTAAAGATTTCATAACTGAATCATATGAGAAAGTTTAATGTGCATACGGACATCTTGTTAAAATAGCTCAGATATAGTGTATTAATGTTCTGAAGTTCAATATACAATATACAATTTACATTTTTTTTACATTTTCTACCACGTCCTAAGCGCAAACATAGTAGGTAGAAAAGGTATTGATTTCTATCTAAAAAATGTATACCGAGTTTTCACTGGAAATGCATGTTTTGAGGGCTACTGAATCTAAAAGTTATTTTAGAAAAAATCAGTATGTGTGTATGTGTGCGTTTGCGGCCACCATAAATAAAATGTCTGTTAAGTACCAATTGCTATTTAAGGACGGGACAACAAGATTTTCAGTAAAAACCTCCACCCCAAACTATTCTTTATATGAAAAAAAATCGAAAAGGCTGTAAGGATATTTATATAAAAATAAAATTAACCTGAATGTTCCAGGAATGGCCTCTGAAGGCCTCTCTGACGCATCCTTGAAGGAAAATAAAACTTATATACCAAGTTTGGCATCTACCCAACTTTTCATTATGTGTGTGATCTGAGGTATTAATTATACTCAAATAACATTTAAAATATAAAATCATTAAAACATACGTACAACCATTATTTTCAAAGATGATATCGATGCTTATTTCTGTTGTGAATATTTTGCATCATTTTGATGCAAATAGTTCCCAAAGTAAAAAAGAACAAATAGGCAAAACTCCAACCGTGTGAGAAGACCCCCACAGAAAGTAATTTCCGTTGTTCTGATTGCTTTATGTGGCGATGAGCGAACGGGTAACGTTGCGATAAGCAGGCATATAGTAATATTTGGATTTGACTTAATAGAGCTGCCACTTGCACTCCCCCCTTCCGAAAGCTAATCTATGAAAAGCATTCCACTTCTTGTTCACTGTCTAACAAGATCTTGAGAGTGATTGTCTTGCAGAACTGGTTTAAACTTTCAGAGGCTCTTCAGGAAAATGATGTTTATTTTAGGCCGATGCAAAACTTTGCACTTGGAAACTTGTGTAAGAAACCCCACAAGTGGTCAGATGCGATGCTAAAAGCACTGAAAGTCGCATCTTGATTATTTAAAGATGGCAGTCTCTTCCTCCAGCAAACTTACTTCACAGAGTCTCGAAACAACTATCTCTGTGAAGCTACAGTAAGGAGGTAAATAAATACTGCACGAAAGAAAGAAAAAGTGCCAGAAGGGGAAAAAGCAGTGGAACATAAAACAGAAGGAATAAGAGGTTTTTAGCGATGAAAAGGCAAATATCAGGACTCTACAAGCAACACAGCAATAATATCCTGCCCTAAAGCTTTTGTATTCAAGAATATACAAAAACTTTCCATTTTATCCAAAAAATTGATGGTTTATTACAATATCATTTCAGAAGATTTAAAGTATTAAGTTTGCACTATTTAAAACTTAGGAAATAAAACGGTATAAAAATGTAGTCTAATAATCAAAGACTTTCTTTAACCGCTAACATTATTACTTTCTCTACGCCTACTATTTACATAGGTATAGAGAATGTATTGCATTCCATTGCATCCAAAAAATGTATTTTTAGAAAAAGGTTCGTGTTTATGTTCGTGTGTCCGTGTGTCTGAGAACACGATAACTGGTATTTAAGTTTAGTATCTTCCAGGGATACGACACGAAGATTTTGATAAAAATATCCCCACCCCAAACTACCCTTTACATGGACAAATTTCGACAATTTTGATTTTCTCAAAAATCTCCAAAGATTTTGATTAAAATACCCTATATTAAAAATATTTATATGGCAAATAAAATTTATATCTTGAATTTGCTGGGAATAGCCTACGAAGACCTTTTTATCTGAATGAATTTCTCTGAATGTTGTGTAACTGGTAAATCGTAAAGGATAGACAAAACGTACTACACCAAAAAAAAAATTAGATTACGTTAAAACACACAATTTATGTCATATACGTTGTTTCGTTGAATTGACTATATCTAAGATGCTCCTTGTCACTTATTTCAGATTTAAAATACTTATTTTTGTCACACGGAAAGCTGTAAACTGCTGACCCGCAAAGAAACGGATTTCATCCAAAAAAAGATTTCATTCAAAAGAAAGATTTGAATATTGTTACAACGAAGAAAGTAATTAAGTCAATTTCTGATAGCCTTTATCTCGATTATCATAAAGTATTTAGAAGAATATGCTTTTTAACAATAATGTGTTACAGCGATGTAGAGAAAGTCATGTGAATGGAATACATCAGATTTTTATCTTTGGCTTACTCTAATAAACATTCATGTAAAAACCATTTTTTCGGTATACTTCTTATTAAGGAGATAGATCTGTGAAATTTGTTCAACATAGTGAAAGAATAAAAAACTATTTTGTTTCATAAGAAAATAACATGAATCCTAAACTGTAAGAAATTATACCGTTTTTCCCACCTGGCACACTTAAACTACCAATCAACTGAAGATATAGATAGGTAGGCGCATACTTATTAATAGACATTCCCAACTTTAAACCTTATTTTCTTGCAAAGCTTTTTCCTACTGATTTTCATACTTAAAAAATGTTCGACACCATGCAATTTTTCACTTATTTTTTTTCAAAATGTATATGCCATCTCTCAAAAACACACTACAAAAACTCGTTATATTAGTTTTCGAAATATCTGTCCAATTTTTAAAACAAAATATTAAATTTTGAAAAATCAAAAGTTTTGAATGCAATGATAATTAATATAATATTTCTTCACTAATTAAGGATAATATGACAGGTCTATCTGTAAACTTATTTGCTGTAAATTTGGATTTCCGTCTGTGAATATTTTCACCTTCTCTACACGTACTATGTACAAGTGCTGTAGAGAAGGTATTGCATTCCATCCAAAAATTCAAAGTCGACATTTCACGGTAAATAATTTTTTAGGGTATCCTGTATCCAAGAAAAAAACATTTTTAGAAAAAGGTCGGTGCGTGTGTCCGTGTGTTCGTAAGTCAGTATGTCCGTGTCTGCGAATACGATAACTTAAAAAAGAAATGTCGGTAAAATATAAACTTTGTATATAAATTTAGTTTCCTCCAAGGATGCGACACGAAGATTTTGAGAAAAATCCCCCAACCCAAACTGACCTTTACACGGAAAAAATTTCGAAAATGTCCATTTTTCTCAAAAACGCCTCTAACGATTTTTTAAATACTCCATATTTAAGAACATGATAAATAGAATGTGTATCTTGAATTTCTAAAGACCTCTTTATTTTGAATGAATTTTACTGAATTTTGCATAACTGGTAAACCGTAAGAGTTAAACAAAAAGCTTCCTACACAAAAAAGTTGACCATTTTTGAGATTTTACTTGTTATTGGTTTTAGTTTTAAAATACTTAAAACTTTTTTCGTACGGGACTTCGTCAACTACTGGCCATGAAAAGAAACGGATTTCCAATATATGACAACCAGATTGTATAAGAGCTGACTATCACTTTAATCTAGTGTACTCCCTTATTTCTCTCATACTTACAAGGAAATAAGTAATATAGACAATTTCTGCTAATGTTTATCTTGATTAGCATAAAATAGAAGGATGAGCTTTTTAACAATAAGTTGTTAAAGAGGTGTAAAGAAACTCAGGTGAATGGAACTTTTTTAAAAATGCATCACTTTGATCTATTTTATTAGAACAATGAATTTAGACAATAATATTATTTAAATAGCCATACAAACTTAATTTAGATACTAGAAGCGTTCAATAAGTCCTTAGAAATTCCAAGAAAGAAAACTCGTAGCATTGAAAATAGTTTGTATTTAATAACCGTCGTCTCTTACTAGATGGCAGTTAAAGTTTCAGCTATATCCACGCGGTTTCGTTGCCATAAGTGATTGAATCAACAATCTTGTGCTTCTTTAGAAACATGGGAAAAAAACGAATTTCGTACGATGATTAAACACTTCTATTTAAAAGCCGAGTTTGATGAAATTCATGGCAAATCTGATCCTGCGTTTGCAACCATTTACAATTGGAAAAATTAATTTAAACGTGGCCGTACATCCACAAATGATGAACATCGTTCCGGAAGTCAAATAGAAGTGACCTCCGAAATTATTGACAAAATCGAGAACATGGTTTTGAGCGATCGACAAATCATTGTTTGCGCAATAGTAGAGGCCATGGGCATATCACAAGGTAGACTGTTCTCAATTTTGAACCAAAAATTAGGTATGCAATTTATTATTAGTTGTTATTAGTTTCAGCTTTAAAATACTTATACTTTTCTCATATGGGAATATGTCAACTCCTGTTCCATACAAACAAAGGAACTTCAACCTCAATTAGCATTAAGTAAATAGAAGAATAAGCTTTTTAACAATAATTTATTGTAGAGATGTAGATAAAGGCATGTGAATGGAACACATAAAAAAAAAAGTTTTATTTTACATTGGATAAAAGCGTTTTTCTCCCTCTCTGATTAAGATAATTCTTAATTTTTATGATACCAAAATTATAAGTTGGTTTCCATAAAAACGGTGCAAGAAGACATATTTTGAAAAACGCATTTTAAGTCAGACATTTTAGTAACTTACAAACAAACACCTATTAGGCTAGAGAAACAAAATTCGGCAGAACTGTTTTATATCGTTGATATATGTACAAACATGAAGCTCATAGCATTAAAATTGTGGAAAATCTAAATTTCACCCATCACCCCCTTAAGGTATAGTCAAATATTTTAAGAGCGGTCCGCTATGACTTTGAAATTCCATTCCATTCCCTCAAGAGAAGAAAAAACAAACATTTATGAGGACTGAGGAAATGTTGAAAAAAGGAAAGAATGTACTGGCGGGATTTGAAACGCGGACTTCATTATACTGAGTGCGTGCTTTGGGTCGGTTTTTGAAGTGTGTGTTAAATAACCACGTCGGTAAATTTCTTCTGGAATGTGTGACAAACTTGTAGAGACTTTCAAATATTCCTGTGGTTCCTATAAATAGGTATCCATTTACCCACATTGTGCTCACTGAAGTGTTATTGTTTTGTTTTGTTACAGTGTGGAGCGTGGCGTTGGACCTGCAGGGCCCGCTGTTTCTGCAGGAACCTCCACACAAAGTCGAGTTCTCCAACAGCTCCGGAGGTCGAGTGGATTGCTCGGCACACGGCAGCCCTCCGCCCGAGGTCGAGTGGAGTCTTGGAGACGGTTCTCCGGTGACGCAAATACCTGACTTACGTCTCGTTCACTCCAACGGTTCCCTCGTCTTCCCTCCCTTTTCTGCAGAGAGGTATCGCCATGACATCCACACCGCCCTCTATCGCTGCAAGGCCAAGAACCAGATGGGGCAGATACTCAGTCGGGACGTCCACGTACGGGCGGGTAAGTGTCCATACCACTAAAATATTTAACCTCTGATATTTATTTCGACTAGAATAGTAACACTGTAAATAAATAGCCACTAAATATACACAATAAAGCTCACATTCTAGTATTAAAATCTGGATGAAGGTAATTTAAAATGATTTACCATTATGCGGAAACACAAATATAAGTGCTTATACTCCCGTGTGTTAGTTGTGTGTGTTTTTTCTCTTTGTCTTAAAGTTTGTCCACCGAAACAGCACATAATTATCTACCTGAAGTTTACTACATGGTGTAACTGTGAGGTAAAATAAACAAAGCCTGTCAGTAAATACTATCCATTTTGCTTTCACGTGTTCACACTTCAATATCTGGTGCTTTTCTAATTAGGAGTCATTAGCCTTGCAGCTCATTTAAACATTAAAATAAGCAATGAATTGGAATTGCAAGCATAAACATTAAATCCTCAACTAAACATATTTAAATTTACATCATTACTTTCACTGTGAAAATGTAAGTTTTAGATAATGAATATTTGAGCCCGTAACAACTGTGACTGATTCCTCCATTTGTTATTATTTTCGTGCAAAAGACCTACATTTTATGAAAATGTAAGTTTTAGGTAACACAAATAAATATTATGTGAGCACGTAACAACTGTAATTGATTCTTCTATTTGTTATTATTCTCGTGCAAGTGATCTCGACATTCATTATCGCGAAGGCTGCCCATTCTGCTATATGTCTTTCAACACTCCCTCACCGCGTTCTCGAGAAAAATAAACACGCCATAGGCTTGTAGGTGCCTCGTCTATTCGGAGGTATTAACAAATTTAAAAACATATTCTAATAACAACTCAAATTATTACTCTACAAATTAAGCAAATATCGATGTAATGATTTTGTTTACACTTTCCTCAATAACCTACACGTATAATAAGTCAGATTCCATTTAGTGATGTTTCGTATCATTTGGGGGGGAAGATGGTGATTTACTCTGCGATTTACCAGTAAAAATAATCTATGATAACTAATCTTTATTTCTGTTCATTGTATAAAATTAGTATATTGAGATATGAGTGTAGTAATTGCATCATTGGAGAGCTCTCATATTTTGTACCTCCGAGATTCTCTTATTTACTTAACGCATAAGTATCCGCGTGTTAGTCATGCAAAATGAAATTAGTAAATAACTAATAGCTGTTGCACATAGTGATATCAACACTAACATTGGTAGTACAGAGTGGATCGATTAACTATACCTGGTTGTTGACCTTAAAAGGTTCAATAATTTGCAGCTCGTACTTGGCTACTTAATGAATTTAATCGTGAGTAAATATTAACAAAAACTTCACATGATTTTCTCTACATCTGTGTAACAAAGTATTGTTAAAAATGTATTCTTCTATCTACATCATGCTTATCACGATAAACAATAGAGAAACTGTCATTATTACTTGGTATCTTGAATTTTAACTTTTAATTCCTACCTGTGTCTTTACTTATTTTTTCTTACTTCCCCTACACGTATATGTACTTAATGTATAGAGAAGGCATTGCACTCCTCCTCAAATTTGATACAACATTTCACTGAAATACAAGTTTTAAGGTCCCCTGTATCAAACAACTTTTTAGAAAAAGATCCGTGTGTATCCGAGTGTCTTTGAACACGATAACTCAAAAACGAAAAGTCGGTAAAATACCAAACTTGGTATTTAAGTCTAGTATCTTCCAGGGATGCGACACGAAGATTTTGAGAAAAATCCCCTCCCAACTACCTTTACATGGAAAAACTTTTGAAAGTTTTGATTTTCTCAAAAATTGCTCTAACGGTTTTGATTTTTATGAAAATGATATTCAGTGTGATAAATAAAATTTATATCTTGAATTTTCTGGGAATAGCCTCTAAAGACCTCTTTATTTTGGGTGAGTTTTGCGTAACTGGTAACCCGTAAGTGATAGGTAAAAACTTACTACACAAACAAAATAGCTCGTTAAGACCCACACTTTATGTCATATACGTTTTTTCATGGAAGTGATCATTTATGAGATATTCCTTGTTACTTGTTTCAGATTTAAAATACTTAAAACTTTCCTCGGACCGAAAGTTGTAAACTCCTGACCCTGCATAGAAACGGAATTCAATCATATGGCGACCAGCTTTGAAAAGATCTGACTATCGTTTTAACCTAGTGAATTCCCTTATTTTCCTTCTACTTACAAGGAATCAAATAATTAAAACAAATTCTGCTAATGTTTATTCCGATTATCATGAAGTACATAGAAGCATATGCATTTTAACAATAATTTGTTACAGCGAAGTAGAGAAAGTCATGTGAATGGAACACATCAGATTGTTTTTCCTCATCCTAAAAGACAAATTGTGAAACTATAAGCTCTGTGAATCCCGGCTCATTTGAGCACCATTTTCCCATTTCATTCATCGTGCTATATGACCTACGAGGTTAAAGGACGTTAAATTACAACAATAATATGTTCCAAACAGAAAATAACATATGTCAATGTTCTTACCATCTAAATGAAAGTAAAATCTTATGTGATTCACACATATTGCTTCTTAATAATAACAAATTTACATATAGTCATAATATGTTAAATATGTTGTGATATAAAAGTGATTTTTCTAACCTCACTGCGTTTCTTGTGATATATATATTTTATACAGAAATTATTTCAAATTAAACAACAAAGTTTAAACAACCTCAATGGTTTACTTCTGGTGTTTTCTTGTGATGGAATGGACAGAAAAAAGGGGGAAGAAAATAAGAATCCTAAACTTTCAACCAATTCTTTAGGTAATTGTTATTATTAAGAAACATCTAAAGCTGCAAGATGGAATATTTTGAAAACGACTAGCGCTACGAAAATTGACACAACTTGTATATTTTAATGAGCCTTACAGTATTCCTGTGATAAATGTTTCTCCATATTTTAACGTTTCCTTGTAGCGTAAAATTAAACCATAATTCAGTAAAATAAAGGCAATTTGTTTGGATAATCATGAAAAATGCAAGATAATTTTATTTCTGGTGTCAGTATATTAAATGAATTATGAGATTATATTCAAAAGTGTTAGAGCCGTTTTAAAAAAAATAACGCATGAGTAAGCCCATTGGTCATATCGGACGATGAATGAAATCGATGAAATGGTGCTTAAATAATCTCGCGGCCATGGACCTTAAAGTTACTCGACATTCTTCTTCTCAGGATAAGGGAAAACCCTGAGAAAAAAAAAAAAAAAAACATCCGGCTAACTCAACATAAGCTAAATTCGAACTCGCGACATCTTGAACTTGAACGTGAGAAAGACACAGTGTACCAAGCTTTTGTGGCATACTTGAATTCTAAAATGTAATTAAATATACCAACTAACATATTTCTTTTTCAGAAAACCACAAGACGTTTTCAAATGTTTTCCCAACGGCGACTTAAGATGTTTCCATCTAAATATTTCTAAATTTACCTCGCAGAGATTCAGACCATAATATTATTGTTTGAGGGCTTTACTGATTACACTTTTAAGCACGGTGGTATTTCTGAGGTACTTTCTTCGACGACTATTGGCCCGTTTTTTGCATCTAGGTTTATGGCATAACTCCCTTCTTGATTTTTTCTGCAAAATGATACTATTTAAATACACTTTACAAAAGTTAATAAAGCCAAAGAATTCATACCGAATTTTCACCGAAAATACGTGTTTAAGGATCCCTGAATAAAAAAATTAGAAAAAGGTCCGTGTGTGTCTGTGACCAACATAACTCAAAAACGAAATATTTAAGGTTAATGTTTTGCAAGACTGCAACACAAAGCTTTTCAGGAAAATTCCCGAATCCAAACCATTTTTTCATGGAAGATTTTTAAAAATTTAGATTTCTAAAATTGGCTTAAATGACTTTTCATTAAAAGTTATTTATGTGTCAAATAAAATGTATATGTTGAATTTATTGGGAATAGCAGAGTCCTCTTAATTCTGAACTTTTGACTTTTGCATAACTAGTAAACCGTAAGAGATACACAAAAGCTCACTACACAAAATGTAAACCTCGATAAAGTACACTTTGACATATATATATTTTTATACAGCTAATAAGTTCCGAGATATTTCCTTGTTGTTCATTTTAAAATTTCCAATACATAAGATTCTTCTCAAATGGGAAGTCGCATTTTTTATTCTGGCCATGCAAAGAGAAGGAAATTTCAATTGCAATATATAACGATATCGTTTTTTAAAATATTTGATTTTCAATTTAGCAAGTGTATTGCCTTATTTTCCTTCTCTTTAAAGGCAACTAAGTAATAAATCCCTGTTGTAACGTTTATCTCAATTAGTATGAAGCAAAGAAAAGAAAAATGGAAATGGAGAACATCATATTTTTTACTTTCTTACGCCTACTATGTACATAGTGTATAGAGGAAGTATTATATTCCACTAAAAATTCAATAGCGAGATTTCACTAGAAATACATGTTTTAACACTCCTTGAATCCAAAAAAAAAAAAAAACATTTATACAAAAATGTTCGTATATGTGTGCGTGTGAGTGTCTTGGGTAGTATAGCTCAGAAAAAAAAAGCGGTTAAATACCAAAGGCTGTGTTTAAGTCCATTGTCCTCCAAGGATGCGACACGAAAATGTTCAAGAAAATCTCCCCACCCATAACTACCCTTTACATGGAAAAATGTTGTATTTCTTAAAACTTGCTGTAATGAAATTGATTGAGATGCCGTATATTACACATATTTACTTCGAAAATAAAATGTATATCTTGAATTTTTTGGGAATAACCTCTAAAGAGCTCTTCATTGTGGATGACTTTTGCATAAATAGTAAACCATAAGAGATAGGCAAAAATGTAAATCTCGTTGAAGCACATTGACATACAATTTTCTTTTATAGAGCTAACCATTTCCGAAATATTTCTGTTATTGTTTTTAAAATTTCAGACTTAGATTCTTTTCAAATGCGAAGCCATCATTCATCTTTTTTTCACTCTGGCCATGCAAAGAAAACTGCAACACATAGCGACCGTCTTTTAAAAGATTTGACTATCACTTTAGTATATTATATTCCCTTATTTTTCTTTTACTTACAAGGAGCCATGTAATAGATCCCTTTTTGTTAACGTTTATCTCAGTTTACACGAAGAAGAGAGAAGAATGAACTTTTGTATGAATAATATTTTACGGAATAGATGAAATAAATAAAACTTTTTAAAAAATATGTCTGGGAGACTTGTATTCAAATTTAAAGCGGTTTTAGATACTAATCTACAAAAAGGAGCTTAACACTAGCATAGCCTTCTTCCTCGTGAATGAGACAGTGTTTCATATAAAGATGGACTGCTCAATAGCTTTGTTGTTGTAGAAAATATAAAAAGAAATCTGAATATCAGGAAAATGCCTCTGAAAATAACACTCATAAATATTCTATGTTTGTGCACTTTTCTTAGCGAGAGATTGCAATATCCGAAAGGTGTCTTTTACTCATACTATGCTCTCTTAACTAGTGGGGAAGAGAGAGTTGAGATTATTTTGGCAAGGCTATCAACTGCAGTTCCTGGATGGTATGCCCAACAGGTTATCTTTTGTTTCCAACAGATCTGGCATATGCACTGTTATTACTTCCTTAGTTTCTACGTCGTTTTCGTCATTCGTTTTGTCCTTCGTAGCAATATGCAATCAAAAGTATTTTACGTTCCTTTTCAGTAATAGCGTTTGCAAAACCAGATCAGCTTTTAGCTGTATTTCAATTTTTACTTTCTCTACATGGTACTGATACGTAGGTAGAGAAGGTATTGCACTCTACATAAAAATTCGATACCGAGGTTTCATCATATATACACGTTTCAGGATCCTGTATAAAAAAAATCTGATGTGTTCCATTCACATGACTTTCTCTACAACTCTGCAGTAAATTATTATTAAAAAGCTATTTAATTCCTGCTAATCGAGAAAAAATTAGCAGAAATAGTCTTATTACTTGCTTCCTTGTAAGTAGAAGCGAAATAAGGGAATACCATAGGTTATAATGATGGTCAAAAGCTGGTTGCTATGTAACAGAAGTTCCTTTGTTTGTATGGACACGAGTTCACAAAGTCCTGTATGAGAAAAGTATGTTTTTATAGCGGAAACCAAAAACAAGGAATATTTCAAAAACAATCAACTCTGCGAAAAAAGTATATAAACTAAATTGTGTGTTTTAAATTGCTCTACATTTGTTGTGTGGTAAGTTTTTGTCCATCTCTTACGGTTTAGCAGTTATACAAAATTCCGTAAAATTGACCCAGAATAAAATAGTCTTCAGAGGTAATCCCCGAAATTTCAAAATATACATTTCATTTGTCAGGTAAATATCTTTAATATATGATATTTTAATCAAAATCGTTAGAGCCATTTTTTAGAAAATCAAAATTCTCGAAAAAAGTTCCATGTAAAGGGTATTTTACCGACTTTTCGTTTTTGAGTTATCGTGTACATGGACACACTTACACACGGACACACACACATACCTTTTTCTGAAAATACTTTTTTTGGATACAGGTGACCCTAAAACATATATTTCCGGTGAAATCTCGGTATCGAAATTTTGGTGGAGTGTAATACATGTACATAGTGCGTATAGAGAAAGTAAAAATGATCGAAAATTTGAATATTTTCAAAAATAACTGTGACGAATTTAATGGGAATAATCTCTGAATAGTTCTTCTCTCTGGGAGAGTTTTGCTGAATTGCGCATACCTGGTAAACCGCAAGAAAGACAAAAACTTACTGAATAAAAATGTTCGTAATGTACACACACAGTTTATGTAATCCACCTAAATATGTGTACACATTTTTGTGCAAAGATAACCGTTTTTCGAGCTATTGATTTCAGTTTTAAGGTATTTAAACTTCTGTCAAACGGCTCACATCTTTCTTTTCGTCTCTCTTTTGTTTACTCCTAGTAAGCAAAGATAACCAAATTTCAATTGTTTCACTTAACGACCGGCTTTTAAAAGATCTGTTTACTTTCTAATAACTTACAAGGAATCAAGTAATAAGACCATTTCTCGATTAGCGATAAAAGAAAGATAAAAGAATAAGGTTTGGTAAGGAAAGTTTGTTTGTGGAACAGCTAGAGAAAATCACGTGACTGGAACACATCACATTTTTTTCAAAATTGTACCCAATTACTTCAGTTAATACTTTAAAGCTCAGAAACTTTTAAAGCAATCTTCGTTAAGACACACAAGGGTCATTTGAGAAATAGAGCACAGATTTATTTTATTGCTATACACTAATTGTTTTACATTAACATCATTCAAAATAAATCCTTAAAATGTTATAGCTTCTTCCCAACGTTAATAACTGTTTCATTCTTATTTGAAGCTTATTTGGACCAAACATTAAAGTGGTAATATTAAGTAAATGTTTCGGTTGAGATAAGATAATTATTATATACTCGTTTCAGGACTCAGGCTCGCTGGTGGAATGTTTCCGATTGTAATCCGTCAATATATAGCTCGCCGGCTCACCAATATGCAGTTATGTGTCATGGTGGAGAAGCAGGGGCATCGATCTTGATGATCATCTGTTCAAATGCGATCTATCGATGACTTTGATACATCACATTCCCGAGTTATCTCTCTCTGGTTTCCCTTAAAATATTACGTGCTATCGAAGTAAGGGCGTTGAAATAATCACTCCTGATAACAAAACCCAGCTCAGTTGTCAACAAAACCCTGTAGTTTATACTGTTTCCTAACCTTGAAAATTTCTCCATAATTAGTTTTGTTCAAACTGAATTTACCCATGAGCACTTCATATATTGCATTATTCACTTGAAGTGTTGCTAGCAGCTCTCCAGCTGTGGGCCTCCCTAGCAGAAGTCCTTGGCGATGACCATGGTGCGGTCGACAGGGTTTTTGAATAATCAGCACTTAATTTTATAGTCAGAATCTAGTTTATTTTATTTATCATGGTAATACGATTTTAGCTTCAACTACCTTTATCTCTTTTAACGTTCTATTGCTCAAAATGTTTTTATAAGTTAATTTATAGTTTTAGCAATGGATAGCTTTTACACTGCATTTTGTGTCTAATTTTAGCTTACATTTTATCCCAAGCTTGCTTTAATCATAATTTTAGTTCTGGTCTCTTTCTACGTTCAGTTTTATAATGGCTCTGATAACCTAATAGTTAAGCGCCCCCTTTTTTTTATGTATTAAAAATACAGTTCCGGAGGCTTGTCAGGACTCCGGCGCTGTATTCTTTTTTTTTTTTTTCTCCATTCTTTCCAGTTTCCTATATTTCCTTAGTAGACCTTATTAATCTTAACGTTTTCCTTTTACATATACATACACAAACATAGACGCAATTACAAACACAGAAACACCCATGCCCAAGGCGGGACTCGAACCCAGGATCCTGTGCACCACGAAGCGCCAAAGCGAGACACTTTAGCGAGCACGGCCACCGGGATCACTAAAATCCCAATAATCGTAACCCTCCGTGGTGTAATGGATACCATGCTAACTTCATTTACCTACCCTATACCGCGGGTTCAAACCCGGCGGAGGACGATGGATTTTTTTAGGGGGTAAAAATCCTTAGTATGACATACATACATACATACATACATACATACATACATACATGTCCGGTTGTTTACTTAAATATTTTGAGTAAAGTTCAAGGTACCTCAAAATGTTTATTACTGGTGAGAACTGGAAATCGCATTTTTGGAGTATAAATTCCTACCTCTGCTTATACAGGTTACGGGGTGGAAACAAAATCAGAAAATTGATAGGATCCATTCATGACTTTCTCTACATCTCTGTAACAAATTACTGTCAAATTATTGTTAATAAGCGTTTTCTTCTATCTGCCCTATGCTAATCGAGAAAAACAATAGCAGATACGGTCTTATTACCTAATTCCTCATAAGTGGAAAAGAAACAAGGCAGTATAATAGGCTAACCCGACAGTCAAATGTTTTAAAATGTGGTTGCTGTGGAATTGAAATCCGCTTCTTTGCGTGACCAGCAGTTACAAGTTCTCGTATGAAAAAAGTATTTTAAAACTGAAACCAATAACAAGGAATGTCTCGAAAACGATCAACTCCACGAAAAAGCGTATATGCCATAAACTGTGTGTTTTAACGATATTTACATATTTTGTATAGTAAGTTTTTGTCTACCTCTTACGGCCTACCTGTTATTCAGAAAAATTTCTCCATAATAAAGTTTTCAGATTCTATTCCAAGAAACATATACTATTTATTTTTCATGAAAACATCTATAATTAAGACATTTTAATCAAAATCTTTTTTTTTTAATTTTTTTTTCAAGTAAAGGGTAGTTGGGGTACGAAGATTTTCTAGAAAACTTCGTGTAGCAAGCTTGGAAGATACTGAACTTAAATTTCAAGTTTGGTATTTTTCGTTTTTGGGATGTTGTCAACAGTCACGAACACGCACATACACACACACAGCCAGATTAGACACGTACTTTTTACTTTTTATGGATTCAGGGGGTCCCAAAATATGTATTTTCGATGAAATCTCAGTATCAAAACTTTGGGTGCAATACAATACCTTCTCTCTGGAGAAGGTGTGCACATTAACAAGATTTCTCTTCTCTCATTTTTAGAAACTACTTACAGAAACTTCTTTTTCTATATTTGTTGTGTTAAAAGATACAACGTTTAGGTGTATATTTCTTTGTAGGTATACGCATTCAATAGACTCGCGAGAGTCAGATGTTTAAAGGCAGTTTGAAATGCTATGTACTTTGAATGACTACAAGAAAATAACGAATAGCGGCTTCCCACTTGAGAAAATGTACGTTTTTGAAAACTCAACCCACCAACATAGAATATCTCGAATTGGTTAACCCAAATAAATACTTGTATTTCACATAAATTGTGTGCTTAGTATAACAAGTGTTAAGAATTTATATTATTTATATATTTATATTTGTATTTACATTTATTGTATTAAATATTTTAAGTATGTAATATTTTAAACAAATTGTTAGTCATTTTTGCGAAGAAACAAAAATAACTGAAGTTACATGTAAAGAAAAGCTTTTGGGATTGTTTATACTTCCTTTAATCCGTACGTATACAGTATCTTGAGAAGACATTGCGTCCCACCCAAAAATTTAATTTGAGATCCACCAAAAATACATGTTTTGCCATCCCTTGAGTCCCAAAAAAGCATTTTTACTTTCTCTACAAGTACATAGTGTACAGAGAAGGTACATATTTTATTGCACCATAATTCGATACCGAGATTTCACCGAAAATACATGTTTTGGGATTCCCTGAATCCAAAAAAAGGATTTTTAGATGCTGGTGTGTCTGTCAGTGTGTTTCTGTGGGGGGCCGGTATAGCTAAAAAAAGAAAAGTCCGTCAAACACCGAACATTATTTAAGTTCAAAATCTGTCAAGATTATGACATGAAGATTAAAAAAAATCCCCCAATTACCCTTTACTTGGAAAAAATTTCAAAAATTGTAATTTTTTAAAAATGGCTCTAAAGATTTTAATTAAAATCTCTTATATTTAAGACACATGACAAATAAAATTCATATCTTGAATTTTCTGGGAATAGCCTCTGTAGACCTCTTTATTCTGGATGAATTTTTCTTAATTTTTCGTAACTGCCAAACCGTAAAAGATAGACAAACCTTACAATATATAAATGTAAAAAAAGCTTACAATACAAAAATGAAGATCTCATTAAAACACACAATTATGTCATATATATTTTTGCGTGGAATTTACCGTTTTTAGATATGCTTTGTTATTGGCTTCAATTTTAAAATGAAGTTTCTCATACAAGAAATTGCCAGCCCTGGCCACGTAAAGAAATGGATTTCAATCCCAGACCAACCACATTTTAAAATATTTGACTGTCAGTTTAGCATAATATATTTCCTTATTTCCCTTCTACTTATAAGGAACTAAGTAATAATACCGTTTCTGTTAATGTTTATCTCGATTATCATGAAGTAGATAAAAAAATAAGCTTATTAACAATAATTTGTACATAGTGTGTAAAGAAGGTATTGCAATTCATCCAAAAATTTGATACCAAGATTTCACCGGAAACACATGTTTTGGGACTCCGTTTTAGGCTCCTGTGTATCCAAAATATTTTTTTTTTGGAAAAAAGTCCATATGTGTGTGTCCGTGTGTCTGTGAGCTCGATAACTATAAACGAACATTCGGTAAAACTTGGTATTTTAGTTAAGTATCTTCCAGGGATGCGACACGAAGATTTTGAGAAAAATCCCCCCACCCCAAACTATCCTTTACATGAAAAAAATTTTGAAAATTTTGATTTTCTTAAAAATATTGTAACAAATTTGATTAAAATACCGTATTTTAAATATATTTACATGGTAACTAGATTATATACCTTGAATTTTGTTCGCATACTAATAGTATTGCCATAAATAAAACACAAGCTTTAGGGTCTAATGTGTTTTGAACGGCTCTGAGCTTATGTCTTTGCTATGTTTACTTAAATCACACCACCTAGAGTCGGGTTGGGCAAAGGGCAGACGGGTCATCAAAACAATGGTGATCTGAACAACTGAAAGTCTAAGATAGAGAATAATAGGCATCCAAAAAACTTCTGAGATTATCCTTATAAAAATTAATTGGAAAATAGTGAAAAAAATTGCCTATACGTCGTCCTCAAACGCTGATACAAAACATTTGCACTTATTCACCTCTCGTCCTGTATATAATAAGACTTCAAATTCACGGATAACACACATGAGATGATTTTCTTTCTCGTAGTTATCAGCTTGTACCATTTACCGTTATTGGCGCCACATGCAAACATTGTTGCGACTATTTAATGAATGACTCGTGTATTATTCTCGTATAATAATTATGTATATCCACTGTCAGTCATGCTAGCCAGTATTTCAATATTATGAAAAATCACTTTCTCCTTGTATTACTATCACACTATTTATATTTTGATCTTTGGCAACACTGATTGCTGTATGTTCCATCTGGTGTTTTCATTGGAAATTTTGAAATTGTTGATCTTAATCTACTTCACATATTTTGTCAATAGAGTGTTATTTATGTTTACAGTGATTTTAAAACTGTTCGAAACGATGGAATTAACTCGTGAAAATGTACGTGCCGTGATTTATTATGATTTTCCACGTGGACTATTAAGACAAGAGAACAATGATCAACTTACTACCTCATATGGCGATGCAGCTCCATCTTTTGTCACTGTGAAACGCTGGTATAACCAGTTTAACGTGGCCATCTTTCGCTTACTGACGAAATTCGTGAAGGTCGTCCAAAATCAATTGTTGTGCCAGAAAACATTTATGTTGTGCAAGATCGTCATACCACACACTGTGAGATAGACACAGTTCTAGGCATTAGTTCCACCAGCATATATAAAATGTTGCTTGATCTTTTAGCTGTGAGAAAGGTTTGCTCTCGTTTAATCCCACATAATTTAACACAAGTTCAAAAGTATACTCGTGTCGATCGGTGCATACAAATGCTCAAGAAATACAATGGTGGGGATTTAAAAGATGTATATAAGATTGTAACAGGTGAAGAATCATAGATCTATGCATATGAGCCGGAGCGTAAATAGTACGCTCGAACGGTTTTTTTTTTCTTCAGGAAAGCAGATCATGTGGCACAGCGCCTTTACAGAAACGTAAAACGACCAATTCTGAATGGCACGAACCATTTGTTTGCCGGATGTCTTTGGTGAAATAAGGAAAACAAACAAGTGCCGTCAGATCGTTCTTCAACATAAAGCGAGCGCTCATACATCACGTCTAACAACCGACAATTTGAACACTCCAAAAATCTACTTCATTCACATGACTTTCTCTATATCCCTGCAACAAATTATTCTTAAAAAATGTATTCTTCTATTTACTTCATGCTAATCAGAAAAAATTAGCAGAAACAGTCTTATTACTTGCTTCCTTGTAAGTAGAAGCGAAATAAGGGACTACCATAGGTTAAAGTGATAGTGAAAAGCTGGTTGCTATGTCAATGAAGTTCCTTTGTTTATATGGATAGAAGTTGACAAGTTCCTGTATGAGAAAAGTATACGTTTCATAGCAGAAACCAAAAATAAGGAATGACTCAAAAACGACGAACTCCACGAAAAAAATGTGTATAGCATAAATTGTGTGTTTTAATGTGCTCTACATTTTTTGTGCAGTAAGCTTTTTTCCATCTCTTACGGTTTAGCAGTTATTCAAAATTCAGTAAAATTCATCCAGAATAAACTACTCTTCAGAGGCTATACCCAGAGAATTGAAGATATACATTTTGTTTGTCAGGTAAATACCTTTAATATACGAAATTTTAATCAAAATCGTTAGAGCCATTTTTGAGAAAATCAAAATTTTCGAAAAAAGTTCCATGTAAAGGGTAGTTGGGGGTAGGGGGATTTTTCTCAAAATCTTCGTGTCCCATTCCTGGAAGATACTAAACTTAAATACCAAGTTTGGTATTTTACCGACTTTTCGTTTTCGAGTTATCGTGTTCACGGACACACACACACACACACACACACACACACACACGGACCTTTTTGTGAAAATGCTTTTTTTTTTATATTGGGGACCCTAAAACATATTTCCGGTGAAATCTCGGTATCGAAATTTTGGGTGGAGGGCAATACCTTCTCTGTACACTATCTACATAGTGCGTATAGAGAAAGTAAAAAACGAATTGATAACTGATCCGTCATACTGTACTGGTTTGGCACATAATGACTTCCTTTTTGTTCCCAAACATCAATAATAAAATGCGTGGACAACGCTTTTCGTCGGCAGTAGAAGCCGTTGACGCGTTCAAAAACCATGTTTTGGAGATGTCTCAGCAGATTGGAAACAATGCTATGACAAATGGTTTGAGAGCATGGAAAAGTTTATTGTTGAAAAAGGTGAATATTTTGAAAATATTAAAGTAATTTTAAATGACAAATTGCTATTTTTTAATATTATTAGGCTCAAAATATAGATTAGTGCCCGACATAATATTGTACAATTTATTCCTATTCAGTGCACCAAATTTCTTGATATTTGCTGATGTGAAATGCAAAGAGCTTCAAGATGGAATCGCTGCCTTTCTGTAAGGATCAAAAGTGTTTGAAGCCATACGACATTTACTCGTGCGAGTTTTTCTTGTTTACTCTTTGCTTCAGTTCTTTGTGTCTTTCTTTGTTTCCTTACTTCTTAATCTTCTTTTCTAGCTCTGTACCTCCTCGATTGTATCTGGCATATATTTACCAGCCTTCTTTTTCCTCCTTCTCTTTCTAATTTATCTGCTTCTCTCTCCCCGTTTTACCGGTATCCGTAAAGCAACATGCATACAGCTTTTTGTTCGTTCCCTTTTTGAAGCGACGGTCGGAAGAAAACGTGAGATGCCGTTCAAAGGCTGAATACAGAGCATGTGCGAAGTTTATTGAACTTGTGCAACACAAAAGCCAAGTGGCTTTCCGTGTGGGTTTTTATCGGATTGCCATGTGCTCCAACTTTCCCCCGTTGCAATCAAGTTACTGAGACCAGCTTTGTTCAGTGCTTTCCTTTACTTTTTGCCTGTTGTCAGATTTTCGAGATTACCAATGTGGTATTGTATCTGGCAATATATAAACTTTTGTTTTACCTTGACTATTACTTTACGCAGAAGTGATGGTTCCACCCAAAAATTCAATACTGAGACATCACTTTTTGAGACTCCATGAACTTAACATTTTAAGAAAATGGTCACAACCAGCGCGCCGGTGTGTATCTGTGAGTAGTAACTCTAAAACCGAAAGGTGGGTTAAATACAAATGAAAAAATCTGGAGTGTTACAGTCACATAACTTTCTATTGCTGTCCCATGTGCAAACTATTCTTAAAAAAAGTCTGATGTGTTACACTCACATGACTTTTTCTAACTCTTCTACAGACTTCCTACAAAAGATTATTCTTCTTTCTACACCTTACTAATCGAGATAAACATTAGCTGAATGTACTTATTACTTTCTTCCTTATAAGTAGAAGGGAACTAAAGCTATGCTAAAGAGATTGTCAAATTTTTAAAAATTATCGTTATGTGCTTGTCATTAAAATTGACTTCTTTACTTGGCCAGGAGTATAACAAAAGAAAACTAGACACTTCCTGTCTGAGAAAAGTATCTATAAGTATTTAAAAATTGAAACCAATAACAAGGAATATATTGGAAACGGTCAACTCTACAACCAAAATGTATATGATATAAATTTGTGTTTCAACAAGATCAACATTTTTACTAGTTTTAATATGTGGTATTTTAGTAAAAATAGTTACAGCCATTTTGAGAAAAACAACATTTTGAAAAAAAAATAATTTAAAGAGTAGTTGCCAAGATTGGTATTTAAAGGACTTTTCGTTTTTTAATTATGCTTCCCACACACACACACACAAACATAGACAACCACTCAAACTGACAGACACACACGCATGCGTGTGCGAGGACATTTTTATATTATTTTTATCCATGGGGTCTCGAAACATGTATTTTGGTATCCAATTTTTGGTTGAATTACAACACCTTCTGTATACACTATGTACATAGTACGTGTATAGAAACTAAAAAGATTATTCTTTTATCTACATCAGGCTAATCGTGATAAACATTACCAGAATTTGTATTATCACTTCTTCCTTGTAAGTAGAAGGCAAATAAGGCTGAAGCAAAAGGCAAACGGTAATCAAACAGAAAAACAGAGTAAATATTAGGAAAATGAGTAAAGAGGAAATATGAATACAGCGCCGGAGTCCTGACAAGACTCCGTTATTACTAAAAAAAATTAAAAATAAAATAAGAGCCTTAAAAAAGTAACGAATCCGTTCTATCATCTACCATGACCAACCAGATTAAAGGACATTAAACTGTAAATTTAAACAAAAAACTCCTTTCTTAAGTCAAGTAAACTGTTGCCAACACATTTCCAAATCAGCATGCAAGTCATATGCTGTAAATTAAAGAAACTTGTGTTACTTTCCAATTTATTTCTATTCATGTATTCATTGCTGACTAACAGTGCTTATGGAGCATACAATATTAGAAAACAAGCGATTATATCAGTCGTTTCGGTTATAATAATTAAAAAAGAATGTTACATAAAACAGTAGAAAATACAAAGATTTCAGTAGATCGATATAGCTAATACGCTGGTAACACTACTGGAATATTTTATTTCCTCTAATTTAGGTACTTAAGACTAAAGAAATTGAGGGTTCTGCACTGGCTATTCTCAGAACGAAACCTTTTTGATTAGTGCTGCTATCGCTTATTTGGGGCAAATACTAATAATTTATGAATAGTATAACACCAAAGGAGTTTATTAAATTTAAATAAAACGACCTTTATTTCTTGTGATCATGAGTTTTTACCACATATGTATGAAAATTACGGATCCATAGCTTCGATAAAAATCAAAGATGTGCTTAGACTGCTCCATTATCGTCTCCAATTTGTCATGAATATAATACAAGTATTTTATATGTGTCTAGTGAAGCCAATAATGTCACGAAGAAGAGTCTCTGTTTGACTTACCTAATTTTTATTGATTGTCTTGGGGTAGTTTGATTAATTAATTAATTTCTAATAAGTTAGTAATGTAATAAATTTAATTTAATCGTTATTCTGAATAATAATTAAAATATAAGTTATGCTTCATAAAAAACAAGGAATATTACTTTTTTTGTTTTTTTTTTGTTTTTTTTTGTTTTTATTTTAGTTTAATTTAACGTCCTTTAACTTGATTAATCATATCGAACAATGAATAAAATCGGTGAAAAATGCATAAATGATATCCATGACATTTCTTTTCTTAGAATACTGGAAAACCCCGTAAAACCCCTTATCTGGACAATTCACCCTGTTCAAGATTTAAACTTGTGAGCTCTTGAATGTGAAATAGACCACTAACACTTTACTATAGATCCGGGCATAATCTTTTTGTTGTTCTTAAGTACAATACAAATGAATTAAAACACTTTGGACTCCACATAAAAAATCTGATTTCTTTCATTCACCTGACTTGCTCTACAAACTATTCTTACGTAGGTAAGGCTACACATTTATCTACGTATGTTAATCGAGTTAAATATTAACAGAAATTGTCTTATTACTTTCTTGTAAGTAGAAGGGAAATATGGGAATACACAAAGCTAAAGCGATAGTGTAATCTTTTAAATACTATCGCTATGTGAACAATTTAAACTCGGTTCTTTTTGCGTGACTAGGGGTAAAACAAAAGAGATAAGAAACGAAGAATGACTTCCCGCTTGAGAAAAGTTAAAGTAGTTTAAAATTGCAAACAATGGCAAGAATCTCTTAGAAACGATTAACTCTATAAAACTGTATGTGACATAAATTGTGTGGCATAATGAGATCTATATTTTGTGTCAAACAAGTTTTTGTCTCACGATTTACCACTTACTAAAAGTTCAAAATGAAGAGCTCTTCACAGGCTATTCTAAGAAAATTTAAGGTATACATTTCATATAATGCACCTCTAAATAAAGTTCTTAAAAAGCGAATTTTTGTCGAGTCGTGGGCATTAGAAAAGCGAAATTAACTCTATTTCATTTGTCATAAAAGTATCTTAAACATGCGGTATTTTAATTAAAATCTACACAGCCAGTTTTGAGAAAATCAAAATTTTCGAAAAATGTTCCATGTAAAGGGTATTTTGGGGTGAGAGAATGTTCTTGAAAATCTTCGTGTCGAATCCTTGGAAGATACTGATACTGAACTTATACCAAGTTTGGTATTTATGAACTTTTTCCTTTTGCAATGCTGCCTACAGACACACACACATACACACGCACGCACACATAAGAGAATTTTTCTAAAACTGTCTTTTTTTATTCAGTGTGTCTCGAAACAAGTATTTTCGGTGAAATCTCGGTATTGAATTTTTGGGTGGAATACAGTACCTGCTATACTATGTGTATACATTATACATACATGCTAGAGGAAATAATATAATAATAATTAATATAAAAATATAACTATCAACTAATATATATATATATATATTGGTATGTACAAAATTATATTTTCTCACTTTTAAAAAATTGAACTGTTTTTGCACTCATACTTTAAATTTATAAAAGTAAATTGTGTAAATAAACCTTATATATTATGTTTAATTTTCCTATTCAGCTAGTACTAGTGATGGTAGGCAACGCATCAATTTAACTTTTACATTAAGCAGACAAAATCTGAATAGAAAATTAATCAAAGAGCAACATGGAAAGGGATATTGTTTGTTTTTTTTTTTTCTCCTGTTACGAAGTAGTAGAAGTAGGATGGATACTGTCGCAATTAATTTGGCCGCGTGCGAACGTTGTTTGGTCTAGTTTCACCAGTGTAGTCCTTGGTGGACAAATTTGTAATCAAGCGGCACTGGATTGATTACGGTCTCACCCTGTTGTCCGATACTACAGATTTAACTTCGGGTCGGGTTGGGGATCGGTTATCTGTAAGTCAGGTTTTATCAAGATCACATTTGTTATCCAGCGCTACGATTGATGGTGGATGTTTTTGCTTTCTCTACTACACACTTTCTATAAGCACATATTTTAAATTTCCGGAACCATTTTTACTTTCTCTACATGTACTATATACACAGTGTATAGAGAAGGTATTGCATTCCACCCAAAGCTTCAATACCGACATTCCACCTGAAATAGATGTTTTAGGGTCCCCTGTAACCAAAAAAAAGTATTTTCAGTAAAAGGTCCGTGTGTGTGTGTGTGTGTGTGTGTGTGTGTGTGTGTGTGTGTGTGTGTGTGTGTGTGTGCCCATGTGCCTGTGAACACGATAACTCAAAAAACGAAAAGTGGGTAAAATGCCAAACTTAGTATTTAAGTTTAGTATCTTCCAGGGATGTGACACGAAGATTTTTAAGAAAAATCCTCCCACCCCAAACTACCCTTTACATGGTAAGAATTTCGAAAATGTTGATGTTCTCAAAAATAGTTCTGACAATTTTGATTAAAATGCCATACATTAAATATATTTATGTGTCAAATAAAATGTTTATTCCAATTTTCTGGGGTAGCCTCTAAAGACCTCTTAATTCTGAATAAATTTTGCTGAATTTTGCGTAACTGGTAATGCATAAGAGATAGACAAAAAGTGCTACACAAAAAGAGTAGATCATGTTAAAACACACAATTTATATAATATACGTTTTTTTCGTTGAATATTCTTTGTTATTTGTTTCAGATTTAAAATACTTAAACTTTTTTCACACAGAAAGTTTTAAACTCCTGACCCTGCATAGAAACGGATTTAATTCACATGGCAACCAGCTTTTAAAAGATTTGACTATCGTTTTAGCCTTCCTTTTACTTACAAGGAAGCAAGTAATTAAGACAACTTCTGCTAATGTTTATCTTGATTATCATAAAGTAGACAGAAGAATGTGCTTTTTTAACAATAATTTGTTACAGTGATTTAGAGAAAGTTATGTGAATGAAACACACTAGCCTTTTAGAAAAATGGCTTTTGGAAAATTAAAGGAAAAGTTGGTTAGATATACCTAATGAACTCGATATTTATATATGTATATTGGAAATAAGCTCTCGAATGGTTTCATCGTTGATTAAGGCCTACAGCAAGGTTGTTGTTTTCCACCCACATTATTTAAAATCTTCCTATCCGAAGCTCTAAAAATTGAATGCGGTTTCATGGGGGTAGATAAATGACATAAAAAAATGAAATGGAGTTTTATTTATGGACGCTCTTCAACTGCTGTGGTTCTCAGCATCCCATTCTATACTGGGCGTGAAAGACCGCTTAATTTTCCTCAGAGGTTTCTGTATCAGCTTTGAGATTCTTTTACGTGCCGTAAATCTACGACACGGGACCCACAGCTTGA
This sequence comes from Hymenopus coronatus, assembly GCA_030762935.1. Classification (NCBI taxonomy): domain Eukaryota; kingdom Metazoa; phylum Arthropoda; class Insecta; order Mantodea; family Hymenopodidae; genus Hymenopus; species Hymenopus coronatus. The sequence goes on from CM060891.1 coordinate 60,796,017, forward strand.
CTTCCCTTCCGAAGGAAGCTATGCTAAGGATTTATACACCCAAAAAATCTATCGTCCTCTGTCGGGTTTGAACTCACGACCTTGGGTACATGAAGTCAGCATGGTAACCATTTCACCAAGGAGGGCAACAGATGATTTATACTCATTTATGTTCATTAGAACCAGTTTTAGCTGTGTTCCAATCCCGACTGTGACAATGAATTTTTCAGCTGGTTCTAATAACAAAACGGTTATCCATGGTTACCAATACAATAATAAAATTGCCCGAAATTCTATGCTAGTAACTATGTTAGTATTACCCGAATACTAAGTACTTACGTATTCATAAATCGCATTTAAGATATTCTCTGGAGGGAGATATACCAGGTGAGAACAACATGTTTCATTAGGGAGATTGAAGTCAGGCCGGTATCTTGTCGCAATAGCTAAATGGTTTAGAGCAATTGCATGGAGAGCGGGCCAACCATGTTCAAATCCCGACTGTGGTACTGAATTTTTCAGCTGGTTCTGACAACAAAATAGTTACCCATGGTAACGTATATAGGAGAATTACCAATATAATAATAAAATTGCCCGGAACAGTTGGCAATAACTATATTAATTACCCAGACGGGTGAACTAACATTAATCAGTTGGAGGATTAAATGTCATACCAACATGTCACAGTAACTCAATTGTTAGAGCACAAGGAGAGCAGGCAACCGTGTTCGAACTTCAGTGCTGTGACACTGAATTTCACAGCTGTTTCTTAAAGTGTTTGCTAATGTTTATCTTGATTATCATGAAATAATTAAAAGAATTATAAGCTTAAAAAAAATAGTTTATTGCAGAATAGCAGAGAAGGCGATGCGGATGAAACACTTCAGATTTTTTTTTTTTTTTTTTGGTTATGCTGTTCACAGAGGGTCCTTGCACCCTATGCGCACACAAATGGATCTGTATAAATGTGTATATTAGAGGACCTCAAAAATTGTATTTGCAGTGAAAACATTATATAAAATATTTGGAGTGAAATAAAACATTTCTAGTTTCTTAATTACGAAGTAAGGAGAGTAGGATTAGAAAGATGGATAAATATCAAAATTCACGAATCCATATAAATGATTAATTTAAGACACAAATGAAGAATTCAAGCAGAAGCGTTTCAAGAAATGCCCTAGAATAAATTTTGCCTAAGTGGGAACATTTTGTTTAATTTTTATTTTATAAAATGGTGGAATAAGCATTTTGATTAGAGTAGAATAATACGTATATTCTTCATTCGCATTAATTGCAAAAGAAATGATTACTACAGGAAAAATGTACATCTCAATAAGACGTAACAATAGTTTGGACATTTTTATGTCCAAATGTTTTACGACGTTGATTTATATTTCAAACCCTTTTTTCTGAAGGATATTTATTCTTATTAACAGAGTTAGACAGAAAAATTAGAGCCACGTCGTGGCCAAGAGGTTAGGCCACTCACCTCTCACCAAGGTGGTTCGGATTCGAAGGCGACCGCATGTGAGATTTGTTGTGGACAAAGCGGCGCAAGGCGGGTTTTCTCCGGGTTCTTCGGTTTACCTCACCATCACACTCCACCGGTGCTCCATCTTCATCCCTTGTATCATCAGTGTCATCGTCTGCGTGTCATTTGTAGTTAAAGCGGGAGTTTAACAGTATCAAAAAAAAAAGCTGTGTGTCATTCAAATGGACATCTCTGAAATATATTTGTTAAAAAGCTTATTCGTTAATCGAGATAAAAATTAGCAGAAATGTTCTTATTAGTTGCTTTCCTGTAAGTAGAAGGCAAATAAGGAGAAACACTTCGCAAAAGCTGGTTGCCATGTAATTGAAATTTGCTTCTTTGTATGGCCAGGAGTTGACAAATTCCCGCATGTATTTTAAAACTGAAACCAATAATAAATAATATGTCGGAATTGGACAGTCTTAAGAAAAAGATATATGACATAAATTTTAACGAGATCTACATTGTTTATTTAGTAAGTTTTTATCTATCTCTTACGGTTTACCAGTTGTGCAAAATTCAGCATAATTCATCGAGAATGAAGAGGCTATTTCAGAAAATACAAGATATGCATTTTATTTGTCATGTAAATATGTTTAATATATGGTATTTTAATGAAATCGTCAGAGCCATTTTTTCGAAATTTTTTCCATGTAAAGGAAACTTTGGGGTGGGGAATTTTTCTCAAAATTTTCGTGCCACATTCTTAGAAGATATTAAACTTAAATACCAAGTTGGGTATTTTAGAGACTTTTTGTTTTTGAGTTACCGTGTTAATAGATACATGGACACAGGAAATAAGGTAACACACACGGACGTTTTTCTAAAATTATTTCTTTTGGATCCAGGGCACCATAAAATCTGTATTTCTTGGGAAATTTAGATATCGAATTTTGGGTGAAGTGCAATACCTTCTCTATGCATCATATATTTAAAAAAAGGGAGAAACATATTCCTTAAAATAATTTCTAATTAGTCAGGAAAAGAAATTGTACTAATAAAGAATATCAATCATTATGAATCATCATTTTAAACTAAACACCCCTAAGAAACATAAATATCTTACTTAATTTAAATTAAGTTACACTACATAGTCGGCATAACTTCTCCATGGGCAAGACTGACTACAGAATGAAGAACCTGGAACGAATGGTAGGCATGAGCGTGAGCAAGTGGGTGATAGGAAATGAAAGCGAAATGAATAATAGGAACGGTGATGATGCAACAATTGGTGGAACGAGTAGCGGGGGAAATCAGAGGACCGTAGAAAACCCCCCCGGACGCTGCGTCCACAACGAATACCAGCCTGTCCCCATGGCCGCGCTCGCCAAAGCGTCTCGCTTTGGTGTTTCGCGGCGCAGGGGTTCGTGGGTTCGAGTCCCGCCTTGGGCATGGGTGTTATATGTTTGTGTATGTGTGTGTAAAAAAGTAAAACAGAAATTCAGTAATAAAAAGTAAACAAATTAGGTAAATAAAAAATAGGGTATACAGCGCCGGAGTCCCGATCAGACTCCGGAACTTAAAAAAAAAAAAAAAAAAAAGAAATACCACATGCGAGCGATTGGGAGTATGCCCTTACCGCCTAGGCGGTAGGCGAGCAATCTAACCACTCTGCCACGGTGCCGTCTGTTTCAATTAAGAAAGAAGCAAATTGATTATTAGAACGTTTCTAATTTTATTTTCTATATTCTTTTATATCATAAATTCTCTTAACATTTATTCATCAACACTCCTTCCGTCCTGTATACAGAATATATTTATACATGCTCTCCATCTTTAGCCGCATACGTTAACTGCTCAACTGCGAGAGAGGGAGAAAAGGGAATGTGAGGAGAACCAAAAATCCATGGACAAAGGAAAATCGCTTGGATGACTACCGACGCATGCAGTAGGTATTCATTAATGAAAAGGGTAAACTTTGTTGGGCGTGAATTTCATATACCTACCTTCAACATATACCACGTCTCTAGCAAAATTAAATTCTAACAGTTGAACGTTCTGTAATCAGTAAAGAAGGCGGTTGTAGGTGTATTAATATTTTCCATTGTGCTGTTTTAGAATTTTAGCTACGTTTTAACGTTGTTCAGAAGTTTTAATGATGCAGTGGTGTATCTGCAGCTAAGCCTCATTCATAAAGTTGCAATGATGACATGAAACTCAACTTAAGGAATCTATTTTTACTCTCTCTACACGTACTAGTGTAAAGAGAAGATAATGCATTCCACACAAAAATTTGGTACGAGATTTCACCATATATATTTATGGCCCCCTGAATAAAAAAGCATTTACAAAAAGGTTCGTGTGTATGTGTGTGAGGGGCGGTTGGGGTGGAAGGGTGGTAAACAAGATAATTCAAAATTATAATTTTGATTTTCTCAAAATTGGCTCCAGCGAGTTTTATTAAATTGACGTACATAAATGTTTACATTACAAATTTAATGTATATCTTGAATATTCTGGGAATATTTTCTGAAAACCTCTTCATACTGGGTGACTTTTACATAGCTGGCAAACATAAGAAATAAAAAAAAACGTACTTCACAAAAAATGTAGATCCTGTTAAAACACACGCAATTCATGTCATATACATTTTTGGTGAATTTAACCATTCTCGAAATATTCCTTGTAAGTGCATTCAATTTTAAAACTCTTAATTTTCTCAAGTGGGAATTCGTCATTCCTTTTTCTTTTATTTTACCCAAAGCCTTATAAAGAGAACAGTCAATAACGTAATAACCAGCTCCTAAAAGATTTGATTATCACTTTAGCTTAGTGCATTCCCTTATTTCCCTTCTACTTAGAAGGAATTAAGTAATAAGACAATTTCTACCAATGTTTATCTTGATTAGCATGATGTACGTAGAAAAATAAGTTTTGTAGGAATAGTGTGATACAAAATAAGTAGAGAAAACCATGTGAATTGAACAAGCTAGAGCTTTTTTTCTCAAGGTAAGTTATAAACTTGATGAGAATAACTACTGGATGTACAGGATCGGACGATGATTTGTCCAAAAAAGTAAATTTGAGATAGTACTATACGCCACTACTGACACGGTATCGGAAACTATAATGTGTGCAAACAACTATTAAAAGAGATTATTTATGTCAATTTCCACCGATTAGCTGATGGCCGTCAAATTATGATTGTGTTCTTGAGATTTTATTATTTTTATTATTGCCATGTAGCAATACACTGATTCGGTGCCTACGTTATATAAAAAACCATCAAAATATGGGATTGAGCACACTTGAAAAGTTATTCGTTTTGAATGAATAACGTGGATTCCGAAAGGGACAATCCTGTTCAGACTGTATCCTTATTATACAGAAGAGAATACAATTTACCTTCCTGTGTAGTATTTGTAGACTATGAAAAAGCCTTCGATAGTGTTGCGAACAAAACCGAGGGAAACAGTGCTCAATATAGGTATGACAGAATATTTGCTAAAAGTGGTATAATGTTTATATTTTAACACAGAGGTATTATTGGCCCTGGAGTTAAATTTTGCAAACATAAATTAAGAATAATCAAGGAGTTAAACAGGGATACCCTATATCTCCTGCTCTATTTATTCCATACTTCACCATGCCATCAAAGCATGGTCTGCTGAAACAAGGAAATATTTTAAACACAGTTTCATATGCAGACGAGCGAATGATGTTAAGTCAGAAAATGAAACATTTGCAGAGTATAACTTGAAAATATCAGAAATGGAACCGATAGTGATGGCCTTTTGGATACAAAATAGTAATGGACACAGGACACTTTTCGCAGGGACTCGGTACTGAACCTGAAGTTATTGTGTCTACGCCCTCAGGAAGGAGGTGAGAGAATACACCTGGCGGCCGGAACCAGGAGCGATGACACCGAAATGACATGTTCCTATAGTTTTCATATAAAAGTCGGACAGGTAGACCGGGAACTCTCGCCCCACATAGGGTCCAACCAGCTGAGCCGACATCATCATCATCAACTCTTCATGGATTAGGAGGATTCTCCTGTTCCGGCCTCATATTTCTTCCCATCTTTTAACTGGTCTTCCTATCGTTCTGTAGCCTAGAGGTTTATATTTGTATGATTGAAATGGAATGCGAGAGTTATCCATTCTTTGTAAATGGCTTTCCCATTTTTCTCTATTTATTTGTATCCTTTCTTTTAAGCAAAAAATGTCTAATTCTTTCCTTATGTCTTCATTTCTCATATGATCTTGTCTGGTGCAACCTTTTACTGCTCGGAGATATTTCATTTCTGCCGCTTGTATTTGGCTCCAATCTTTCTTTTTAAGAGTCCATGTCTCCGAACCATACAGTAAAACTGGAACAGCCATTGTCTTATAGAATTTTAGGTTTGTATCTTTTCGGGTTTTCCTTTTTAAGGTACGAGCTATTACTCCACAAATATATTGGAACTTACTCACTTTATTATTTATTTCTTCATTGTTTGTCTTAAAGGTTACATTACAACCCAAGTAGTTAAATTTTATCACCTGTTCTAACACTTTATTGCTTAACACTATCTTTGATCTTTTTATATGTTTTCCTATAAATGCCATTATCTTTGATTTTTCTATTGATATACTTAAACCATAATCCTGGATCAATTTTTGTAGCTTGTACATACTTATTTGCAGCTTATCTTCTCGGTCTTGTATTAACATCATGTCATCTGCAAAGAGTAGCATATTTAAGGCATTATTTTTATTTATTTTTATTCCTAATGGTATTTCATCTTTTAATTTTCTGAGAATATCATCCATATAGATATTAAATAAAAGCGGAGATAAACTACATCCTTGTCTTAAACCATTATTAATTATCATATCTTGTGATAATCGTCCATTTCCTAAAACTATTTTTATTTTTGTTTCTTGGTATATATTCCTGAGTACATCTATCAATTGTTTTGGGTATCCTTTTTTATCTAATATATGCCAGAGTCTAGTTCTGCTTACCTTATCAAAAGCTTTTTCTAAATCTACAAAAGCTATATGTGTTTCTAAATTATATTCTCTTCTCTTTTCAATAATTTGGTTAATAGAAAATATATTATCGGTGCAGGATCGTCCTTTTCTAAATCCCATTTGGTTTTCTAATAATAACGGTTCTGTAATTATACTTAGACGTTTGTTTATGATTTTTGTATATAGCTTATAGCCTGTGTTCAGGAGACTTATACCTCTGTAATTACTACATACATTTCTTTTGCCCTTTTTAAATATATTGATAACGTGTGCATCGTACCAGCATTTAGGAATTCTATTCGTTTTCCAACATTTGTTGATAAAATTAAGCAGTCTTACATTTAATTTATCTCCTCCATACTTTATTAATTCTGCATTTATTCCATCTGGTCCTGGAGCCTTTCTATTTTGCATGTTTTGTAAAGTTAATTGTAATTCTTCTTCGGTGATTAAATCTATAGATGTTTTAACTATTACTTGATCCTCTATTGACTTTCCATTTTCTTCTAATTTATACCATAGTTCCTTATAATATTTCAACCATTCTTCTTCAGATATATTGTTTATTCTCACTTTGTCTTTCTCTTGTTTTGTTAACGTCTTAATCACTTTATAGGCAAATTGTTGTCTGCCATGAATGTCGTTTTCTATCTGGCTAATAAAATTCTCCCATGAATTCTGATGTCCTCTTCTTGTAATTGCTTTTGCGATGTTTCTTTTTTCTTTATAATTTTGTCTTGATTCTTCAGTTTTATTTTGTAGAAACCTTTTATACGCTGCTTTTTTGTTGTCAATAGCTTGTTTAATTTCTTCATTCCATATTCTTAAGCCAATTTTTCTTCTATATTTATTTCTTCTTCCAATTGCTTCTTCTGCTGCTCCTTTGATTGCTTTAATTATATTGGACCATTCTTTATCAATATGTTCTTCTACTTTTGTATCTTCTAGGCAAATGTTTAATCTTTCTTGATAAAGCCTCCTGATACTAGGTTCTTGAAGTAGGTTTATTTTGAAAACCGTTTTATTTTGTTCCTCGTTTGCCCTTATTTTTGATTTTTTCCATCTTGTCCATAATTCTATTTTAGATATCACTAAATAGTGGTCGGAGGATATATCACAGCCCCTGTAAACTCTAGTATGTATAATCTGTGATATTAATTTTTTATTTACCATAATATAATCAATTAATGATCTTTGACCACGTGCATTCCATGTATATTTATGAACATCTTTTGTTCTAAAAAATGTATTTGTTATCTTAAGTTCATTAAAAGTTGCAAACTGTCGTAATTGTTTACCATTTTCATTAATGTGGTGAGCCGACATGTAGCCGAAATAGGGGGACGGAGGTGTTAACTCAGAGCATCCTTTTTCCCTACCGAAATAGGGGGACGGAGGTGTTAACTCAAAGCATCCTTTTTCCCTGCCGCGTCGCACCGAACGCATTTGCGACACTTCCAACCCTTGAAGAAGCCAGCGGGATGAAGAATGAATGAAATGCCAATGGAAACTACGTGGAGGGACAGGATATTCGGGGGATGAAAGAAACCTACCCAGCATTCGCCAAGGTCAGGTAAGCTGGCCACAGGGAGCGAACCAGGAACTCCAGAATGCGGGACACAGACGAACCGCCTGAGCCATTCCGCTTGGTAAATAGTAATAATCAAACAATATAACAGGTAAATCACTTTAATTATCTATGTTATAATGTGTTTTACAAGCAAAAAGGTGGCATAAATATTAAAATATATAAATTTAATAGCAATAAGCCAATCGCGAAATATAAAACTCTAAAGAGTACACAACTTAAGTTTTATAAAGCAATGGTGTTGCTATTTTAACACATGCCTGTGAAAATTCGCCATAAAACCGATCAGAGAAACGAGAAATGAGGCGGCACAGATGAGATTCTTGCGTTCCATGGCAGGAGTGACTCTAAAGGACATTTCGTAAAGACAGAGTAGTAATTCCTATGCTGAACCTCGATAAAATATGTGTATATTAAGTTTTCTTGAAAACTATATAATCTATCATAATGAAAATTCTAACACTTATGAAACAGCTTTTTTCTAATTCAGAAACCATATTCAAATCATTACTTATGGTAATAATTGCTGATTTGTTGATATGTAAGTAAACTATAAGATTTGCAAAATATTTCACACATTTTCTTCTTTAGTTGCATTTTCCTCCTAATCAATTAGAAGCGAGAGACTTAAGATTTTTGTAGTAATTTTAAAAAATCTTTGACATAGCTGGTTGAATATTAAGATATCTTTATGTTTATTTTTAGGTGTGTGTCTACACACCTAAAGAAGAAAATGTGTGAAACATTTTGAAAATTTTCTTGTTGAAATATCAAAAATTTAGAAAATTTTAACTTAAGTTATGACTTGAATATGGTTTCTGAATTAGAGGAAGCTGTTTTATAAATGGTTAAATTTTATTTAGATGGGTTGTACAATATTTAAGAAACCTTAATATATATTTCATTGAGGTCTCTACGAAGATGAGAACAAATTAGGAACAAATTAGTTGTTTTGAACACATAAAAAGGATGAACGTCCAACTGTTTTAACAATCTATAAACCGAAAGGATTTAGAAACATAGGAATAGTAATGGTCAGATACATAAATCAGTTATCTTGATTGGAAACAGACCTAATGGCGATGTCAATGAAGAAGAAGAAGAAGAAGAGAATACCAAAATAAGGTAAGGAACACGCAATGTGCGATAGTCATCATCATATTTTTTTTTTACTTTCTCCATACGCACTATGTACATAGTGTATAGAGAAAGTATTGCACTCCACCCAAAAATTCGATACCGAGATTTCACCGGAAATATATGTTTTAGGGTCCCCAATATCCAAAAAAAGCATTTTCACAAAAAGGTCCGTGTGTGTGTGTGTGTGTGTGTCCGTGTGTGTGTGTGTGTGTCTGTGTGTCAGTGTGTCCGTGTGTCTGCGAACACGATAACTCAAAAACGAAAAGTCGGTAAAATACCAAACTTGGTATTTAAGTTTAGTATCTTCCAGGGATGCGACACGAAGATTTTGAGAAAAATCCCCCCACCCCCAACTACCCTTTACATGGAACTTTTTTCAAAATTTTTTATTTTCTCAAAAATGGCTCTAACGATTTTGATTAAAATTTCGTATATTAAAGGTATTTACCTGACAAATAAAAGGTATATCATGAATTTTCTGGGAATAGCCTCTGAAGAGTAGTTTATTCTGGATGAATTTTACTAAATTTTGAATAACTGCTAAACCGTAAGAGATGGACAAAAACTTACTCCACAAAAAGTGTAGAGCACATTAAAACACACAATTTATGTTATATACATTTTTTTTCGTGGAGTTCGTCGTTTTTGTGACATTCCTTATTTTTGGTTTCTGCTATGAAAAACGTATACTTTTCTCATACAGGAACTTGTCAACTCCTATCCATATAAACAAAGGAACTTCATTGACATAGCAACCAGCTTTTGACTATCACATTAACCTACGGTTGTCCGTTATTTCGCTTCTACTGACAAGGATGCGAGTAATAAGACTATTTCTGCTAATTTCTTCTGATTAGCATAAAGTAAATAGAAGTATAAGCTTTTTAAGAATTATTTGTTGCAGGGATATGGAGAAAGTCATGTGAATGGTACACATCAGATTTTTCTTTTTCACTTCCAAGTTTTTAGTATGCTGTAGGCTTCACAATGTTCAAGCCCACCTTTACCTGGTTTTCCCTAATCTCGTTTCTTTTAGGATTAATTTATAATGTTATGATATTCTTTCTTTGTGGGTGGCGTCGTGGCCGAGTAATTAGACCGCTCATCACTCACCAAAGCGTCCAGGGTTCAATCCCAGAGGACTGCATGTGGGATTTGTGGTGGACAAGCTACCATCTGGACAGGTTTTCTCCGGGTTATTCCCCGCCATCCATTCCACCAATTATCCATAATAATCTTTCCTTTCAACCATTTTAAGGTATTTTAAATCATTCTGTACATCATTCACCTACTAGGCAACGAGCTGATCACATATCCTAGGGGGCCGCGCCGTGGCCGAGTGGTTAGACCTCTAGCCTCTCACCTAGTCGACCGGGTTTCGATCCCAAGTGACCGCATGTGAGATTTGTGGTGGACAAAGCGGCGCTGGGGCGGGTTTTCTCCGGGTACTCCGGTTTCCCCCGCCATCGCATTCCACCGGTGCTTCATCATCATCCATGTATCTTCATTGTCACCGCCTGCGGTGCCATTAGTAATTAAAGCGGGCGTTAAACACTACCAAAAAGAAAAAAAAAAAAAACTATCCTAGCTTTTCTCTGATCCAGAGTCTAATTCCTCCTAAATAAACGTGTGACCCTAGGCTTTGTAAGTTCCAATTCACAATGAGATGCAAGCACAGACGTAACGTAAGCGCAAGATTTTGCACTATGTTATTTAATGTAAGCATTCACATACAAACACACAAGACGCTACGCAATGCGATGCAACGCACGAGTTTGGAAACTCCAAACTTCATCCTTGCATTGCATGCAAAGAGGAGGAATTCTGCTTCTTTTCTCAATGCACTGCCAATGAATTAACAACAAACGATCGCACTGCAACACTTTACAGGGTCTGCCGTACATGCATGCTCTTCTTTTTCGCCGTGCATTGCTCTTGTAATATCCCTCTAGAGGTTATGACAGTTTTCTTGCGAATGATCCTTTGATTTAATGGATGTAACTCATCTATGTACAGATTTCTTGGTTCTCATAAATTGAAGGTGCAGAGAGATAATTCCTAGTTCATTAAAAGTGTAGCTTTATCACTTTCTGCAATATATATGTTTGAAATATTTTCAATAATTTTGAATGAACAATTATTGTGACGCTACTGCCTGAGCGTCAGTTGTTAAAATGTAATGTTATAACCTATTTATTTGCTAAAGATTCAGTGATTTTTTACTTTCTCTAGCCCAATATGCACAATGTACATAGGGATAGAGAAGTTATTGTAATGCACCCAAAAATTTGATACCGAGATTTCACCGGAAACATTAGTTTTGGGATCCCCTGAGTCCGAAAAAAACATTTTTAAAAAAATATCCGTGTGTGCGTGTGTGTGTCTGTCTGTCTATCTGTCTGTCTGTGTGTGTCTGTGGACAGCATAGCCCCAAAACGAAAAGACCGTTAAATACCAAACTTGGTATTTAGGTTTAGTATCTTCCAAGAATGCTAAAAACTACCCTTTACATGTAACAAATTTCGAAAATGTTGATTTTCTTAAAAATGGCTTTAACGATTTTGATTAAAATTCCCGTATATTAAAGCTATTTATGTCTGAAATAAAATGTATAACTCGAATTTTTGGGGAATAGATTCTTAAGACCTCTTTATTCTGGATGAATGTTGATTCTGCTAAACCTAAGAGATAGAAATAAACTTACTACACAAGAAATGCACATCGCGACAAAACACACAATTTATGACCTTTACGTTTTTGTTGGGGAGGTAACCGTTTCTGAGATATTCCTTGTAATTGGTTTCAATTGTGAAGTACTTAAACTTTTCTCAGACAGGAAGTGTCCGCTTTTCTTTTGTTCTACTCTGACCAAGCAAAGAAATGACATGTGACAATCATTTTAGCATAGCGCATTCCCTTACTATCTTCTACGTATTAGGAACTAAGTAATAACATTCTGCTAATATTTATCTCGAATATCATTGTGTACAAAGAAGAATAATCTTTTGTAGGAGGTTTGTAGAGCAGCTAGAGAAGGTTATGTGAGTGTAACACATCATAGTTTCTTATATGGTAATGCTATTCAATTTGAAACTTGCGGAGCGCTTGAAAAGATATCCGTATGTGCGCAATTTACAGATCTAGAGACTCGCGGCAACTTTTCTTGCGTTACGCTTCCGACTACATTGTGAATGGCCTTCCCTTACACTTGCCCTTATACTGCGCTATATCTGCGCTTGCATCTAATTGTAAATGTAGCTTAAGTCCCGGGCTTCATTGTAGCGTTTTTAAGAATAGTTTGTAGCAGAATAGTTGGAAAAAGTCATGTGAATGGAACACATCACATGTTTTCATGTATATTCAGATCATTTGACTTTCTTATTTGCCCTTGCACAATAAACAAGCCACTTGTACTTTCATAGTATACAAAATGTCAGGAACGTGCATTAATAACTAGAGGAAACTATCGCAACCTCTTTAATTAACTATAAAATCTGATGTGTTCCATTCACATGACTTTCTCTACATCTCTGAAAACAAATTATTGTTAAAAAGCTTATGCTCTTATTTACTTCATGCTACTCAGAAAATATTACCAGAAATAGTCTTATTACCTGCTTCCTTGTAAGTAAAAGCGAAATAAGGGATTACCATAGGTTAAAGAGATAGTCAAAAGCTGGTTGCTATGTGACTGAAGTCCCTTTGTTTCTATGGACAGGAGTTGACAAATCTCTGCATGAGAAAAGTACAAGTATTTAAAGCTGAAACCAAAAACAAGCAACATCTCAAAAACAATCAACTCCTTGAAAAAATGTATATAACATAAATTGTGTGTTTTAAGGTGCTCTACATTTGTTGTGGGGTAAGTTTTTGTCCATCTCTTACGGTTTAGCAGTTATGCAAAATTCCTTAAAATTCATCCAGAATAAAGAAGTCCTCACCGGCCATTCCGAGAAAATTAAAGACATACTTTTATTTGTTAGGTAAATATCTTTAATATACGATATTTTAATCCAAATCGTTAGAGCCATTTTAGAGAAAATTAAAATTTTCGAAAAAAGATCCATGTAAAGGGTAGTTTGGGTTGGGGGGATTTTTTTTCAAAATCTTCATGTTGCATCCCTGGAAGATACTAAACTTAAATGCCAAGTTTGGTAGTTTACCGACTTTTCGTTTTTGAGTTATCGTGTTCACAGACATACGGACGCACGGACACACACACACACGGATCTTTTTCTGAAATACGTTCTCTATACACTATGTACATAGTTCGTATAGAAAAAGTAAAAACCTGATGTGTCCACTCACATGACTTTCTTATTCTTCTATCTACCTCATGATAATTGAGATAAACTTTAGCAGCAATAGTCTTATTACTTGCTTCCTTGTAAGCAGAAGGAAAAAATAAGGGAATACGCCAGGCTAAAGTGATGGACAAAATTTTAAAACCTGATGGTCATGTGGTTGAACATCGTTTCTTGCATGACAAATTCCCATATGAGAAAAGTTTAAAATATTTTGAAACTGAAACCATTAACAAGAAATATTTCGGAAATAGCCAATTCCACGAAAAATGTATAGGACATAAATTTATATTTTAACGAGACATTTTTGTGTAACAAGTTTTGTCTATATATTATGATTTACCACTTATGAAAAAGTCAGCAAAATGATCCAGAATGAAGAGTGCTTCAGAAGCTGTTTCCAGAATATTTAAAATATACATTTTATTTGTCATGTAAATATCTTTAACATACCGTATTTTAATAAAAATCATTGGTGTCATTTTTTATAAAATTAAAATTTTTGAAACTTTTCCATGTAAGGGGTAGTTACGGGTGGAAGGATTTTATTGAAAATCTTGTGTTGCATCCTTGGAAGATACAAATCTTAAATGCCAAGTTTAGTATTTTACCGATTTTTCGTTTTTGAGTTATCGTCTACAAAGACACACGGATACGGGGACATACTGACACACGGACACACAAACTGACACTTTTCTAAAATTGCCTTTTTTTGGATATAGGGGACCCTAAAACGTGTATTTATGGTGTAATCTTGGTATCGAATTTTTGAATGGAGTGCAATAGTTTCCCTATCTGCATCTGTGTAGCATCTACTATGTAGAGAAAGTAAAAAGAAAATCTGACGTGTTTCATTCACATGACTTTCTCTACATCTCTGCAACAAATTATTGTTAAAAAGCTTATGCTTCTATTTACCTCATGCTATTCGAGAAAAAATTAGCAGAAATAGTCTTATTACTTGCTTCCTTGTAAGTAGAGGCGAAATAAGGTAGTACCATGGGATAAAGCAATAGTCAAAAGCTGGTTGCTATGTGACTGAAGTTCATTTGTTTGTATGGGCAGGAATTGGCAAACTTCTATATGAGAAAAGTATAGCTGAAACCGAAAACAAGAAGTACCTCAAAAACGATCAACTCCACGAAAAAAAGGTATATAGCATAAATGGTGTTTTAACTGCTCTACATTTTTTGTATGGTAACTTTTTGTTTAGCTCTTACGGATCATAATCATTAGAGCCATTTTTGAGAAAATCAAAATTTTCGAAATTGTTTCCATGTAAAGGGTAGTTATGGGTGGGTGATTTTCTTTAAAATCTTCGTGTCTCATCCTTGAAAGATACTAAACTTAAATACGAAGTTTGGTATTTAACGGCATTTTGGTTTCTGAGCTATGTTGTCCACAGACACACGCGGAATTTTTTCCAAAAATGTTTTTTTTTTGGATTCAGGGGGATCCAAAACAAGTATTTCCGGTGAAATCTCGGTATCGAATTTTTGGTTGGAATGCAACACGTTCGCTATACACTGTATATAGTACGTGTAGCGAGAGTAACAAGGTGGGTATATATGACACCCTGAAGCGATATAAATATAATGTGGTCTGGAAGGTTATATACGATGCATGGATAACATAAAGTGGACGATCATTTTAGTAACTGCGATGGAACCTCAGATTCCCATTTTCGCTGCACCACCTGAGCCACACATAAAGCTTTTTTCTCCACCCTTTTTAGGAACATATCAAATCCAGAGATTTTATCCCATAAAGAAAACTAGATATTCCAATAGCAATATATTCTTACATTCACGTGCTGAATTTGGATGTTCTTTTGGTTTATGTGAATAATAACTATTCAAATGTAGCATAAAAAGAGACGTAGCATATGTTAGTGTTACCTTTTACTTTCCCTACCACTAAGGTCGGGCAGTATAAAATTCAACTCAAAAGTTTGGTAAGAGAATTTTATTAGAAGTACACGTTAAGTGGTCGCTCGCGGATACGTTTGGGGAGGGAGGACAGACAGACAGACTCGCTGACAAAGACAGAGAGACACACTGTCAGTCGTTCTCAAAACAGTGCCCTACCATATCGATAACATAATATGACCAAAAAGAAAACATACGTCTTGAATTTTTTGTAATTTCCTGTGAAGTCGTCGTCGGCCTTGGTGTATTTTATATAAGCGAAACAATAACATATTACAGGAAAAACCTAACATTTTAAAACCAAACAAAAATATGTATAATGTTTTAAAATTAATTTAATACAATAATATTTCAAATATTTTGTGGTTAATTCTCTCACATTTTAAGTAAATGTAAATCCATGGCACAACAGTCCACAAGGGACCCTGACCTACCGCTGCGTCCCCCGTCTCGGCCCGATAAGATCATGAATGGGGTGCAGTGCTGCAGGGTGAGAAGTGATCAGCGCCTCAGGTCCTCCCGGCCGGTTGATGCGGTCTTCTCCATCTGCTCCTCAATTGGTCTCCCAGGAACAACAGAAGGCTGAGTGCACCCGGACCAGGTCTCCGAGCGGGCGGAAATTCCCCACGCCGGTACCGGGATTGGAACTCAGGTCCTCCGCTTGGCAAGCAGCCGCGCTTCCACCGCGCTAAGGTGACGACCCCACATTTTAAGCACTATGCTGTAAATAGTAAATTTTCTTTCTTCCTTTCTTTACGCTGAGCTCATATAAAGAGTCTGCAATGTGATGTTTAGCATAATATTACATCCTCTTATTATTTAATATAACAATATATTTTCTCTGAAAATGTATAAGGTCTTGCTTGACTTAGACTGGAGTCATGGCGAGCTATCAAACTTATTAATGAAGAACGCATAAAAATCTGTTTCTGAGTAGAGAGAAGGGATAACTAGAGTCGTATACTTGCGTACTGTATTAAAACGGAACAACTAAGGACAAAGTCTCTGATTCTTTGTTAGCTTAAGAAGAAGGCTAGTTGCCAGGAAGACCTTGCTGGTTGGGAGGAGGGAGGAAGTTATTGATACCTTTACATTAAAGCTGATACAGGTCAGATCAAAATATAAGAAAGAGAGGCAATAGTGGGAGGTATTAGGGGTTGACATTAACTTTTGTTGAAATAATACGTTTGCGTCTGTGCGGGATTCTTTTCTTTTTCTCCTTTTCTTTTTTCTATTCTTAGGTTATGTTTTTCTGTTTCTGTTAGAAAAAAATAAAAACGAATAAAATTGCGACGGCCTAACGTAGTACCTATACTAGTGTTACCTTATGGAAGCGAAACCTGGGTTAAAAAAAACAGATATTGAAAGAATATAAACGTGTAAATGAGGTTTTTAAGATCGCTCTTGGGATTGAGCCTGAGCTACAGGGTTAGTAGCTAGATTATAAGTCGAAAATTGCAACTTATCAAGGATATGATTAAAAAATTAAAACATTACAGAGGAAAGTGTACAACCAAGTTAGAAAGATGTCTCATACAAATCCATCTACCAAGCATTAGTCGATTTTCCTAAGAAAGCGTCTCCAACTGATTGCTGTGAGTAAAGCGGAGAATACTTAGCCTTGCTAGTTGCTCGCACTGAATCACCTACTGTGCTCTGCGTAACCTTCAACTGCACGGAAATCAGTTCAAGGTGTGCAACATCTTCCGTTTAAAATACATAGCTCACCGTTCATAGGTTAATATAATAATGTTACCTTATAATGTCTCTTACATTAGCACTTGTATTTCTGATATGAGCATATACACAATCCTATAGGTGTAGTAATAGTAACATAAATAATTTCAAAGCATATGACAATTATTACAGAATTAACATAATAAAGCATCTTCCTAACTTGGTTGACACCATTGAAATTGCAATGTAACGATACTAGCAGTAACAGAACTAACTTGTAACGAAAAACTTTCACATATATTGCAGTTTAACCTTTAACCTGGTAGGTCATATTGGACAATGAAAGACATTGATAAAATAATGCTCAAATGAGCTTAGGCTCCATTGAGCTTAAAGTTATTTGCCTTTTGCATTCTCAAATTTGCCTAAGGTAAAATTCCGAAAAAAAAAACAACCAACCAAGACTCGAAACCTCTTGAATGTGAAGCAGACACACTACTAACACCACACTACATAGAGGGGCATTTTCGCATTTATAGCAGTGAATTTGAACAGGCATCTTGATTATTAATTAATTGGTGTGTGATGCAATTCGAGAAAGGAACACGCTTATAGAATGAATATGAATTGACGGTAAATTATGCTTGACTTCTACAAACACCTCCTCTTTTTATTTGCATTTACTTACAGATTGGACGAGGTATACATTACGGTTCTTATAAATATGTTAATGTCGGTGAGTATAATTTTTGTAATAATACAAGTAACATATTTTACTTTATTAAAACAAAGAGTTTTAGGTTATATTCAGCTTCATAAAGGTCCAAATGAAGTTGAATTCTTGGTAATTAATTATTATCTAACATTATTTAGTACAACATATTTAACAATTAAGCATTACCAAGTTGATGAGTCACAATCAATGTGCTGTACTTTCTATAAATAAAGATTCCTCCCGGGCAGTCTAAATAAACAAGTCGATGGCCTACGTGTTGGGTAACTTTCTTTTACCGATATTATAAACTGATACATTATATGTGCAAGAACGAGAGGCCCATTGTTACAGTCAAAAATCCGACTCGGTCTGATATCATGTGTATACCGCTGCAGTGGACGAAGCGAGCCTCTTGCTCTAGCACAAAATCAAGCGAGTTGGTGACGTCTGTCCTAAGAAGACTTGATGTAGGATGGCTAAAGGAAAAATCTGAAATGTTCCATTCAAATGGTTTTCTCTACAACCTGCAATAAAATATCGTTAAAAAGCTTATTCTTCTATTTACTTAAAACTAATCGAGAAAAAAAAATAGCAGCAATGGTTTTATTACTTGCTTCCTTGTAAGTAAAAGGGAAATAAGAGAATACACTAGGCTAAAGTGATAGTCAAGTATTTTCAAAGCTGGTTGCTATGTGATTGAAGTTCTTTGTTTATACGGTCAGGAGTTGACAAATTTCCTAATGAGAAAAGTATAATTATTTTAAAATTGAAACCAATAACAAGGAATATCTAAAACATTCAACTCCATGAAAAAATATATATATAACATAAATTGTGTGTTTTAACATGCTCTTCGTTGTTTGTTAAGTAAGTTTTTGTCTATCTCTTACGTTTATCAGTAATGCAAAATTCTGCAAAATTCATCCAGAATAAAGATGTCTTCAGGGAGTATTCCCCGAAAATTCAAGATATATTTTTTTTTGGCATGTAAATATCTTTAATATACGATATTTTAATCAAAATCGTTAAAGCCATTTTTGAGAAAATCAGTTTCCAATTTTTTTCATGTAAAGGATAACTGGGGATGGGGGAAATTTCTTGAAAATCTTCGTGAGCATCCTTTGGAAAATACTGAACTTAAATACCAGATTGGTGTTTTAGGATTATTCTTGTCTAATAAATTATGGTCAGGAAGTGCTAGCATAATACATTATTGCACTTTTGGCGACAAACTTGAGCTAATTTGGCCCTTAATAGGCTGATTTTGAACAAATTTTTGAAACAGATTATTTCATAATTATAAACACACATTCTTTATTTTAGTTGTATCTAATGAGAACATTGGAATTATTGCTCTAATATTGCATAAAGAAACCCAGAACTCAAGGAAATCTAATTATATTAGGATAATGGCATTTCAATATTATGAGCACCACCAACACCGTAATCTTAAATATAAGAGATTTTTTTCCAATTTTGATCCCTCTATTTATTTATATTTCATATTGGATTATATTTCTTATAATAGGGGGCTCGAAATTGGGGATATATATGTATATTTATATATAAAGTTTGGCAATTATTGTTGCATGTTATAAAACAGGGACACAAAAACTGAAGAAGTGTATTAATTTTTGGGATTATGAAACTTCAACTATATAAATAAGATAATGCCAAAAATGTTGTGTTCCTCTTTGATAACATGTAGCAATAATTTCAATTTTCACATTAGATAGAACATAAAATAAACTATGTGTATATATTTATAAAATAATACATTTCAAAAGTTGTACTAAATCAGCCAATTAAGGGCCAAATCAGCTCAAGTTTGTACTAAAACCTCAAACAATATATCATGCTAACACTTCCTGGCTATAGTTTATTAGATAAGAATAATTCTGAATAATAGTTTAAAGCAATGTTTAATCTGAAAGTTAATTTAAACAAAAATAATGCCACTGCTGTATATTTATTCTAGCATAATTGTTTAATGATAACGACGAACGTCGTCCCAATTTGTTTCTAGCAGCATTGCTATAATTTGGTATTACACAGAGTACAATAAACTCCTCTAACATTACAGTAAGTTGAACAAGAAGTTACATGCATGACGTAGCGAGTCTGCGGTAGCTGCTCTCTAGAGTCTAACTGCTTTATCGCAGGCACTTAATAACTAGAATTACGTTAGAGTGAAAACTAGAGACGTTCACTACTTGTGTTAACACGCTTGGAATAATCGCTATCTCCTTCAAGGCTAGCTTTCTCTTAGTTTTTACTTTCAATTTTTTGATCTTTGTAAATCCCTTTAATGCACAATAAAGATATAAACAGTTTTAAAAAACTTTGCATTAACACTTACAGACACAAAAAGTTTAGTCAATGTATTAATATACCTTAAAGAAATCAATCTATATAACTATATATAACTCTCAGAATTATAATTACTAACATGTTATACCTAATTCAATTGTCACTGTTTTTGGTATATAATTTTAATATTGTTATATTTTTTATAATTAAACCATTGTTTTATATGCCAATAAGCATTAGAGGTATATTTTAATCCCTGCGTACATAATGATTTACTTACAATGTTCAAAATTATCATTATATACTGGATGTAAAACTGTACATAAGATGTTTAATGTGGTCCCTATAAGACCTTGTAGTTCTGCGACCTAAAATAGAGAATAAAAAAATCTGATATAATAAATTCACATTACTTTCTCTATATCTCTGCAACAAATTTTTGTTAAAAAGTTTATGCTTCTATTTACTTCATGCTAAGTTAGGAAAAAATTAGGAGAAATAGTCTTATTACTTGCTTCCCTGTAATAGAAGCGAAATGATGGAGTAACATAGGTTAAAGTTATAGCAAAAGATGGTTGCTATGTGACTGAAGTTCCTTTCTTTGTATGGACAGGAGTTGACAAATTCCTGTATGAGAAAAGTATGTTTTTTAAGGCTGAAACAAAAAACAAGGAATATCTAAAAAATGATCAACTCCACGAAAAAAATGTATATAACATAAATTGTGTGTTTTAATGTGCTCTACATTTTTTGTTTGGTAAGTTTTTGTCTATCTCTTGCGGTTTAACATTTACACAAAATTCCGTAAAATTCACCCAGAATAAAGCAGTCTTCAGAGGGTATTCTCAGAAAATTCAAGATATACATATTATTTGTCAAGTATATATCTTTAATATATGATATTTTTATCAAAATCGTTAGAGCCATTTTTTAGAAAATCAAAACTTTCGAAAATGTTTCCATGTGAAGGGTAGTTGGCGGTGGGGGGATTTTCTTGAACATCTTCGTGTCGCATCTCTGGAAGATACTAAACTTAAATAACAAGTTTGGTATTAAACGGTCTTTTAGTTTTTGAGCTATGCTGTCCACAGCCGCACAGATACACACACAAACACGGACATTTTTCTAAAAACGCTTTTTTTGGATTCAGGTGGTCTCAAAACATGTATTTCCGGTGAAATCTCGGTATCGAATTTTTGTGTACAATGCAATACCTTCTCTATACACTATGTACATAGTACGTATAGAGTAAGTAAAAAATCTATAAAAACCTTGAGAAAGTGGATTGGAAAGTTAGGGTCTGAAAGTTGAGGTTAAGTGTTAAATTCTCCGTAACGCTTTAGGGATTACTTGAGTCCTTTAGGGTCTCAGCGACCCAGCACGCCAGCGGGACCAGCAAACTTAAACTCCTCCCAGTGAATAATTCCGTCAGCTTCGAAACTATTTAATTAAATGGAAAGGAAATAAAGGTCCTCAGCGAAGACGGAGCGCTGTTAGTTTCAACACGTAAAACAAAACAAGGTTCCTATAAACACGGCAATATTTTAACTCTGTCCTTGTTTAACTGATGAGATCGGGCTGTTTACGGCGCTAGTGTTTTAGCAGACGTGTACGTGACGCTTACTGAATTCGCCCATCCCTATCCTACCTTCAGAAAACAAAAATATCTGATGTGTTACACTCACATGACTTTCTCTAGTTGTTCTTCAAACTCCTTACATAACATTATTCTTCTTTCTGCATCTTGCTAATCGAGGTACTTATTAGCACAATGTTCTTATTACTAGTTACTTATAAGTAGGAAAAAATAAGGGAATACACTAGGCTAAACCAATAGTCAAATGTTTTAAAAGCTGTCGTTATGCGATTGTCATTACAAATTGCTTCTTTTCTTGGCCAGGAGTAGAACAAAAGAAAACCGCACACTCCCGTCTGAGAAAAGTATAAGTACTTCACAACTGAAACTAATAACAATGAATACCTCGAAAACTGTAAGTTCCACGAGAAAAATGTATATGACATAACTTGTGTATTTTAACAAGACCTACATTTTTGTACAGTAAGTTTTTGGCTATCTCTTACGGTTTACTAGTTATGGCAAATTAAGCAAAATTCGTCCAGAATAAACAGGTCTTTAGAAGCTATTCCCAGAAAATTCAAGATATACATATTATTTGTCAGCTAAATATCTGTAATATACGATATCTTCATCAAAATCGTTAGAGCCATTTTTAAGAAAATCATAATTTTCGAAAAAAGTTCCATGTAAAGAGTAGTTTGGGGTGGGAAGATTTTTCTCAAAATCTTCGTGTCGCATCCCTGGAAGATACTAAACTTATATGCCAAGTTTGGTGCTTTACCGACTTTTCGTTTTTGAGTTATCGTGTTCACAGACACACGGACACACTGACACACTGACACACGGACACACACACACGGACCTTTTTGTGAAAATGCTTTTTTTGGATACATGGGACCCTAAAACATATATTTCCGGTGAAATCTCGGTATCGAATTTTTAGGTGAAATACAATACTTCTCTATCCCTATCTACATTGTACATACGGGGCTAGAGAGAGTAAAAAGAACCAAGGGGCCTCACATCACTTCCTCTACCACTATCATTTCATGCCATAACTTGTCCTAGTTATTTCAGCTGCAATCCTTCCGAATTCAAAGGATTTTATGAAATTGTTGTAACAATGTTTACTTTCTCTACGCTTACTATGTACATAATGTATAGAGAAGCTATTTATTGCACCCAAAAATTGGATACCGAGATTTCACTGGATATATATGTGTTTTGAGACTCCCTGAATCCAAAAAAAAAAAAAAGTATAAGAAAAATATCCGTGTGTGTGTGGGGGGGGGGGGGGCAACATAGCTCAAAAACGAAAAGTTCCTTAAACACCCAACTTGACGTTTAAATTCAGTTTCTTTCAAGGAGAGACATGAAGATTTTCAAGAAAATCCCCTCCCACCCACGACTATCCTTTGCATGGAATATTTTTCGAAAATGTTTATTTTCTCAAAATTGGCCGATTTTGACTAAAATACTATATTTTTAAGGTATTTTCAAGGCAAACTTAATGTATATCTATGAATAACGTCTGAATACTAATACATTCTGGATGATTTTTTTTTACAAAAAAATACATTTCCGGATTCTGATCGGGACTCCGGAACTGTATTTGTTTTTCTAATTCCTTTTTTTCCTTTTTTCATAAATTTCCTTTGTTTTACTGTTTTCTGTTTTATAATAAATACATGTACATATTCATAAACACACAAACACCCATGCCCAGAGCGGCACTCGAACCCACGATCCCCTGGGCTATGACATTTGTATAACTCGTCAATCATAAAAGATAGACAAAAACTTAACTGAACAAAAATTGTAGATCTCATTAAAACACACAATTTATATCATATGCAGTTGTTTTTGTAAATGTAACCGTTTCCGAGATATTTCTTAATATTGGTTTCAACTTTAAATTAGTTAAACCTTTTTCAAGCGGGAAGCCAACTTTCGTTTGTTATCCAGAATCATTCCCTATCCTCATAGTCTGGAAGTATGAATGGGAAAATTAGTGTGTTTGAAGAAAATAAAATAACTAAAAGCCTTACGTAAGAACCTAGAGTCAAGAGTTGTTTCTAATACAAAGTCTTTGATATGACCTTAGATGTTAAAGGGAGCTATATAAATGAAGAAATTAAAAATAAACTTTGTTTATCTTCTCCTGGAATGAAAACGGAATCGAATTTCAATTGTTTCACACAACGATAGTTTTTAAAAGATTTGACTATCGCTTTAGCCTAGTGTATTCATTTATTTCCCTTCTTCTTACAAGGAAGCAAGTGCTAATGTTAATTAGCATGACGTAGATAAAAGAATAATATTTTGTTAGGAACGTTTGTTTATGGAAAAGCTAGAGAAAGTCATGGGAATGGAACACATCAAGTTTTTCTGCAATTATCTGCTACCTCTCTATCAGTTTCACTGCTGGAATAATTACGTATACACATAGTTGCTTCTCTCTCTCTCTCTCTTTCTCTCTCTCTCTCTCTCTCTCTCTCTCTCTCTCTCTCTCTCTCTCTCTCTCTCTTTCTCTCTCTCTCTCTCTCTCTCTCTCTTCCACTCATGTGAGTTTTCGAGTTCTAGAAACCTTGTAACAGTTGATATTGCACTGCTCTGAAACCTTATTGGGCGTAGTTCTATACCTGGCAACTAACATCTGACAGAACCAAAGACTTCTACAAAAGTACCTGAATGTAAGGCAATATGTCTGGGAAATCCTCATTATGTAGATATCCTGTTGACATTTATACAGTTATTACATACATTGTCATTCTTTGTCATGTTTCAAAATTATAACTAGTATTATTATTTAAAACTGACTGACCTCCCCAACAGGTTTCTGACCCCTAGGCATTGACTTGTAAGTCATCGGGAGGTGTCAGTCCTACAAATACGGGGATGGTAAGTCGATTACGAAACGAAACGAATGATTATTTAAAAAGGCGGCGCCGGGTTATGGTTAGACAGCCCGCCTCCCATATAGGCGAACCGGGTTCAATCCCAAGCGCCTGCATGTGGGATTTGTGGTGGACGAAGTGGCGTCTGGGCGGGTCCTCTGGTTTCCCCCGCCCCTTATTCCGTCAATTGCTCTAACATCAGCAGAGCTAGGAAATTCGTACCCTGCGCTGTTCCGCACATAGGCTGCGACCGACCATCTCAAAACAAGTTATTGATAACGACACAGGGGAAAGAAGTAACTAACCCTGTTGCCAAGTAAACAGTACTGTTTTCCGGAGAACAAAAATGATTTATGAGACATTCCTAAAAACACTCCTATTTAGATCATTATGTACAACATACAAATTGTTAGATATATAAGGCAGACTCTGATTGCTTTACTTTTCTACATAGGTACAGTATGAAAAAACCCCAGCAATTATAACACGGATTTTAATATTTACTGATGGAGTGTAAAATAATACCCAAATAATAAAATTGATTTCTTAAATATCTTCAGACTCTTACCAAGTAAAAACGAAAGCAAAATTTAAATTAAAGCTTTACTCATCTGCAGTCATATTACTGAAAACGATATGAACTTCTGAAGCCTTTCATATGAAAACCTCATTCTATGTTCCGACAAACAAGATTTGTAATGCGAAAAAGTTTTCTTTTCAATTACACTTTTCATTTTCATCTGTATTTCAGGTAGGATGCTCGTAGATTAGATCCGTCTTTCTAATCCACGAGCATCCTACATGATTCAGTTCAGCTCCATATCTCTGGACTGTAACAGTGTGAAGTTGTGAGAAACTTTCTGAAAAAATTTGCCATCAATAATATGCTTCTGTGAAGCTGTTCTGTTACTAGACGTTTGACAGTTTGTTCACTGGAACTGTCATCGGTTTCTGAATAAGTACAATGCTAGAAAACTTACTTTGGTTATAAAACAAATTAATTTTGCTCACATTTAAGCAGAACAAAGATGGTATTGGAACGCCTTCCTTCCTACCGACTTGGTGCTGTGTTATGCAGTGATATCTGTTTTGCAGTAATGGGTCGCACTCTATGTTGACGTTTGCTCGCGCAAGTAGCGCCGCATAGTATTGCCAACCCTGGCCGCTCTTACTCTGCATAAGAAAATTGGTACGAATTTCCTAGCTCTGATCATCCTTTCCTATCATCCATTTTGCTAGCACTTCATATCATCCATTTCGCTAGCACTTCATATCATCCACTTCTTCCACTTCTTACGGACTGACCACTCATTCCTGATTTCTCCATTCTGTGGCTTCGTATCGTTGGCTCCCCGACAGGCTTCTGACAAGTACGCATTCGCTTGTAAGTCCTAGGGGCTATCAGTTGTAAATGTGGGGAGGCTACGCCGACTACGAAAAAACGATGTTTATTTAAAAAAACATGGTTAGGGTCTAAGTTCATTGTTCTAATACAAATACTCCACACGATGCACATTTAAAATATTAACATAAAAATTCTAGTTACAGAGTATATATGTTTATAAATAAATTTATACCACATTCGTTTTACTAACTTCATTTTACATTAAGTGTCGTATAAAGATTATTACTTTTTGTGCTGTCCAAACTCTTGATTTTTTATATTTTAATACTTTATTTCTCAAGATTATATTATTATTTCGAAATAATTTACTTAATTATATTTGAGAATGAATAACAAATTTTTAAACAAATTATAAATAAATTTCGTTGTGTGGAGCAATGTTAAAAAGAGTTGCTAGAAAATATGCTTTAAATTTCGGCATACGTATTAATAAACAAGTGTTTGTCCATTTATAATTTCAGTCAAGTGGTATTTCAAATGCTCCAAGGAGAAAAATATATTTCCTTAAAGTTTAGAAATCATATTATTTTATTATAATTGTTTTAGCTGTGTGCAATTTTTGATCAAACTCATAAATACACCACTTTAATATGAAAAGTGGGGAGATAAATAAGTACTCTGTAAACAAGATTATATTGTGTATTGATTGCTAGATATTATTTGTAGCCCATGTGTAATGTAAAATCCATTTGAAGTGTACATTTCCGCATATCATATCTGACAAAAATATTCAGTAAATGGACAAAATTGAAAAGAAGCAGATATATTAGTCATAATTTAAAATGGGATTCGGGACTTTTCTTAGATGCTGTATAAATCACAACCTTTTATCATTTATGTACTGTATAAAAATGACTTTGAGTTAATGCCTTTTATTCTACTTTTTAAAAACATGCAAACTGACTAGTTTTATTTTTGTCAAAACTGTTTCTTGCCTGCTTATTCTTACTTCCTTCCCTCTTGCCTTACTTTTTCGGGGGTGGGTGCAGATCATTATGTGGAATCCTTCAACAAATACAAGATTGTCTCAGCTTAAGGGAAAGGTAACTGATACCTGTAGTGAACATTTGGCTGCTGAACCTATAGTATTTCAAATAAATACCTCTTTATCAGTCCAGGAGGAAGAAATCTTGATAAAATCCATAAAGAAATTATGACAATACAAAAGCAATAGGTGGTAAACTATTCATTTCAGGATAAGATTAGTACAGAGTGGAAGGAATGTAGTTGTTCATAACTTAACCCAGTATTCTAAATATTGCACTGAATGAAGTATAGTAATTTTATTTTAGTTGGAGCTCTGAATTTTTGATGAAAAATGATGGTTTGTACGGGCATTTGTAGCTGAGCAGCAGACTACAACGTAGAATACGAAACACAAAAATCAGAAGAACAGCAGAAATGGAGAACGCAGCAGAATGCGCACGTCAACTCTAGTGAAAATGGGGTTGCTTCGTTTATAGTGTTTAAAATCCGCTTTTACTACAAATGGCACCGCAGGCGATGACACTGATGATACACGGAATGAAGAAGGTGGAAGGCGACGGTGAGGGAAACCGGATAACCCGGAGAAACCCCGCCCCTGCGCCGCTTTGTCTACCACAAATCTCACATGCGGTCCCTTGGGATCGAACCCGGGTAATCTAGATGAAAGTGAGTGATCTAACCACTTGGCCACGACGCGGCTTGAAATGGGGTGACCAGGAAGGATGGATCATAGGGATGGATCACAGAAAATGTGTCCATGCAACCACAATTTGGGACCACGCTCGGAAAAAGAAGAGGTCTTTCACTCCAGAAATGGTCAGATGAACAAGTACGAGAACTTAGAAGAAGATGGACCACCCTAGCCAATGACCACCAACTATGGAAGGAAATTAAAAGGACTTGAAGGACACATATTATGCTAAAGACTGTTAAACTAAAATTTGATAAAAAGGGTTAAGCAAAAGACAAGTAAAAGATTAACTCTCATGAACTGGCTCTTCTTGGGAGATTTTTCATAAGCTACCCTGCCTAGAGTAGAAGACCATTACCCTAAATGGATTTAAGGCTATTTTATGAGATTTTTATCGTGGCATTAACTACTCTGATAGTTTTAGTAGAAAAGCATTCTTTGAATCGCTATTTTCCTATGTTTTTAATCATATTGTCCACAAAGTTTGTCATTGTTCATAATTGTAATTTTCGTGTTGTATTACATCTGGTAACGTCCGTTGTTGCATGAGCGAGTCAATGTTAATTGCTGGAGTTGTCCATAAAATCGAGCAATACCAGCGCCGGTCTAAAGACAAATTCATTTTCAGAATGATTTGCTAACAATTTACTTGTTTTTCGTTAATATATAACTTGAACATTAATTTTTCTTTACATAATATAAATTTTATGCACATATTCATTATTCAATACTAGATCATACGCATTTAAAATTTAAGCGCTTTATGTACCCTACCCTACAAGTGTTGCACCACCGCTCACCGTGTTAGTATCTACTTGCAGAATTTGGTGAGGAATTGTTTCCAGAACAAGAGAGAAGGGTAGTAGTAGGAGGAATAAGGATAATATACTAAATTTAGCTGATTTATGTCACTGCTTTTAGAAGCACACGAAGTAGAGAAAGTTAATACTTACATGCAAAGAACCTGCTTGCTTAGAAATGTAATAGAAGAACTAATGAAGCAGAAAAGAAGATACTATAACAAATGAGAATACTAATTGACTCGACGTATCTCGACACGTTACGCTTGAATCACTGTTATCGCCCACTCAGAATGCAACACAACTGATCCATCGAACCACAATTACAGCTGCACTACAGCTTACAACCGAACGGCGCTCAGCAACATCCACTGTCATCTTGTCTACACTCGTCAGCTCCGTAGCTTGTTGACCAATTGCACTCTTTGACTGTCCAGCCGCCCTTGGTCAGACCCTTGTATAGGTTTCGTAATCAACCCGGAATATTTCGGAAAAGGAAATTGCTGAAACAATGTATTGTGGGAGTGATTGCTCAAACTACAAGAAAGTTTGTTTTTGCGGTTATTGTGAGGAATCGGTTGGAGCAATAGCCGCGCGTAATCGGCAATTAAAACGAGCGGGGTCTGTTCCGCTGCCGACTGTAAGTTACTGCTCAGTAACTTACGAGTTTTAAATTTATTATACATAAATAGCGGCGCCGTGGATGAGTGGTTAGACCGCTCGCCTCCCATGTAGGCGACCCGGGTTCGACTCCAAGCGCCCGCATGTGGGATTCGTGGTGGACGAAGCGACGTCTGGGAGGGTTTTCTCCTGTTCTCCGGTTACCCCCGCCACTCATTCCACCGATTGCACCATCATCACCTTTCCACTCATCAATTTCGCTTACATTTCATATCACCCACTTGATGTTCATGTCTGGCTACGGTCGAACCCTCGTAACAAGATCTCCATTCTGTGGTTTCGTGCCGTTGGCTCCCCGACAGGCTTCTGTATCCTGCATAGGCTTGTAAGTCCCAGGGGGGTTGTCGGCCCTACAAATAAGGGGAGGGAAAGCCGATTATGAAATCCAAAAATATATAAATGATGCAAATATTGGAACGAAGAGGAAATGAGAAAAGGAAGAAAAGCTGAGAAGGCTGGGTTTAACATTGAAAGATTTATCCTTCAAAAAATCAGAGCTGATATAAGCGACTTGATGTAATTGAATATAACAAATATAATCCTCCCTCTAATATGAAAAACCTGAGTATTCCAAAGACAACAGCCAATAGAAAGGTATTTTCTTGCTCTCTAATTTTACTCTATCCAGTTATACAGGATGTTAAAAAAAAAAAAAAAAACAGAAAATGCGGATATTTAGTCGTGTGAGATATCCGCTTCAGATTCGCACCTCATTATTAGCGGATTCACTGAATTTCATATAGAACCGGAAACGGATGTGGCATGCTCATTTATAGGGAGAGGAATTGCCGTGTTGCTGGAATTCCGGGGAGAGATATAGTTTACTTACGGGTCAACAGAGGAGCTTGTTAGGTAGAAGTTGGACTTCCGTCTGTGTTTCTCCTGTGGATTTATCGATTTATAGCTTTAAGATTCCGGTACAAGCATATAAAAACTGGCCGACCATAGTTATCTCCATGCAGAGAAGAAGAATTCAGAATAAAATGTTTTCTGGTATTTTTTTTCTAATTCATTCTCTGGAAACCAGTCTATAAAACGTATGAACTAAAGATGTTATTTTTCATTTTCTTAAACTGAAATATCCTCTGATTTGCTAAGATATAAAATGCAGCTGTAGCTCCTTGCTCGTTTTTAAGGCGACACATGTCATAAAGTAAGTTTCCTTAATTTTTATAAGGTTAACGTGTAAAGAAACATCAAAATAAAGAATACTACTTTATTCTTAAGCATATATTTCCCTATTATACCAAATCTTTTAAGACAATATTGGTCATGATGTACGATGAAGTTCTCCATTCTCTGAATTCATTTGTTTGTGTTAACTAGTCTTGTGGTTATAACTGAGCCAACCTCATCAAACTCTTCAAACAAAGCAAACTTAAAACTCAACAAGCTATGGTAGATAATCACCTGAATATGTATACAATGATCAAAACTATAAAATAGTTTAACTTATTTAGTGATAAAAAGAAACAATATTCACAGTGAAGTTAACATTGAGTAGGCAGTCGAACTCCATATGAAGAAAACGTTTCATCTACGCAACTGCAGTGATTAGTGAAGGCAGTTTATACTATGTAGAACTGTACAAATGTTTATACAAAATCTTAGACAGCATTGCCTAAAAGTAGGGTACAATGCTAACGAAGTTTTATATTATCGCATTCCATTGTAACCAATTTTTGTTTCAAGTCCAATCATATGGTAATTACGCTTTATATTTGTACATATTTAATAATTCGACTTGGTTTGACTAGATTTTACTTTTCATTACATATTTTACATGATTGATTTCTCATGGTGCTTGCATTATCTCTTCACAATACAAATTCTTATACTGCAATTTATCGCAATTCGTTGTAGAGCTCCATATACGTTATATTGGCAACCTTTCTTTCATTTAAAACTTATTATTCTATCTAGTATAAATCTACATAAATATTAAATGGCGGAAACGTGAATTTATAAGAAAATGAAATAGAAGAACCACGTGAAATTACACAAGCCGCAGAAACAATAACACAAAACTGCTACCCAAAAAATATAGAAAGCAGTATGAAATAACATTTAATCCCTTCATTTCCTGAAGTAACGAAAAGCATATTCAAATTAATTTTATTGAAAATGTGATCTTCGCCTACTTCGAAGAGAAAAACAAACAGTGGACATCTTCATCATTGTAGACCAACTACTCAATGATTAAACTTTGTCTGATATTAAGAACAATCAAGCTATTAGCCAGTGCCATAAGGTTATAAAATTCTAATTTATCTGGGTAATTTATATGTTATGAGCAATCATAGAGAATCAACAATACATTAAAACATCTGACATCAATGTGAGTTGATCTTGTTCTAAACGTAATTCTGGGTTTCAGGAATCAATATAATATTATTCATGTTTTAAAAATTAAATGACCATTAACAATGAATATTCTCAAAAATGGTCAACTCCTCCACAAAAATGTATAATGATATAAATTGTGTGTTTTAACAAGATCTATATTTTTTGTGGAGTAAGGCTTTGTCTCTTGCAGTTTACCAGTTGCGCAAAATTCAGCAAAATTCATCCAGAATAAAGAGGTCTTCAGAGGCTATTCCCAGAAACTTAAAAATACATATTGTTTGCCATGTAAATATCTTTAATATACAATATTTTAATCAAAAATTTTGGAGCTATTTTTCAAAAAAAATCAAAATTTTCGAAATGTTTCCATGTTAAGGATAGTTTGGAGTACGGAAATGTTCCTCAAAATCTTCGTGTCGCATATATAAAAGATACTAAATATAAATACCAAGTTTGGTATTTTGCCGACTTTTCGTTTTTGAGTTAGCTTGTTCACAGACACACACGAGAACCTTTTTCTAAAACTGTTCTTTTTGGAAACAGGGTATCCTAAAAGGTACATTTCCGGTGAAATCTCGGTATTGAATATCTACGTTCCTGCTACTATGCAGAAAAAGTAAACATAGTATGTTAACATGTATGTGTTAAAAGTTGTTAGAAGGATTGCGACTCGCAAAATAATTTTCCTGCTTTTAAACCTTGTATAATAATGTGCCATAAAATGTTTAAAATAATAACATTATTTAATATAGCAATAAGCTTTGTTACTCATAATGCTATCTTTTGTTTAGGAAATGCTAAGATCTTAAGAGTAGTCTCCCAGATACCTTCGAACAAAAAACATTACATTTCCTCTTTATATGTCATTATAGATAAACACACACTTATCTATAATACTTCCAGTGATGTTTAGGGAAGAAGTAATGGAAGTAATGGAAGAAAACAATTTCCTAATGGATGCATCATCTGGAGATAATGAAATGCTTTTAATTTACAATTAAACCAAGGTAAAAGAAACTGACAATGCCTCAGGATGCAATTGAATTGTGTAGATGGAGTACACTTAAACGTAACAACGCTAAACGTTGCGTGCACGTGATTGCTCGCTATAACACTCCAGCATCATAAACTACTCATGGCTCTAGAGGTAGCGCCTAATCCATTTCGTTCAGCGTTAAGTTAGCAAACGAATAGTGAATCTGTGTGACTCGAACCATTTTCCTTGCACTGCAATAGTTTCGTTGCCTAAAGCAGACCTGGGAGACTTGCTCACATACACCCTCCACTGTGCCTGTTCAGCAGGGTACATAAGAATAACAGCAGACGGTAACATTAGATTGAGGGTGGCACATGAGAATGCTAGATGCAAATTTCGTGTAGAATTTTGCTTGTAAAGAGAACTTTGAGTTTAGGGGAATTTTCCTAAAAATGTGTGTCGTATCCCTGGAAGATACTAAATTAAATATCAAGTTTGGTACTCAACCGAATTATCGTTTTTGAGTTAAGCTGTTCATAGACACATAAACACACAAACATAACACAGACCCTTTTTCTGAAAATGTTATTTTTGGATCCAGTTGTCCTCAAAATACGTATTTCCGGAGAAATTTCGGTATCGAAATTTTTTGCGTAGAATGCAATACTTTCCTACATTGTACATGCGTGGTACAGAAAGTAAATGCATGGAAATGAATATGTGATTTCATTATAAAATGCTGACAGTACCTACCTTTTACTTTCTCTACACGTATTGTGCATGCAGTAGGTCGAGAGCACCCAAAAATTCGATATCGAGATTTCACGGAAATATGTGCTTTGAGACCCCCCTGAATAAAAAAGAAATATTTTAGAAAATTGTCCGTGTGAGTATGTGTCTGTACGTACGTGCGTGCGTGTGTGTGTGTTTGTGTGTGTCTGTGGGCCGCATAGCCCAAAAACGAAAATGCCTTTAAATATCAAACTTGGCATTTAAATGCAGTATCTTCTAAGAATGCAACACTAAGATTCTCAATAAAATTGCCCCACTCCCAACTACCCTTTACATGGGACATTTTTCGAAAGCTTTGATTTTCTCAAAAATACCTCTAACGATTCTGGTTAATATACCATATGTTTAAGATATGTTCATGACAAAAGAAATGTACATCTTAAATTTTGTGAAAATAGCCTCTGAAGACCGTTAATTCTTAGTATACTGGTAAACCCTAAGAGATAGTAAAAAAAATTAAACACAAAATGTAGCTCTAATAAAACACATAATTTATGTAATGTACATTTTTTGTAGAATTAACCGTTTCCGATATATTTATGTTATTCGTTTCAATTTTAAAGCACTTAAACTTTTCTCAAAGGGGAAGTCATCTTTCGTTTCATACCTTTTTTTTTTGTTTTTTGTTTTTTGTTTTACTCCTAGTCAAGCAGAGAACCGAATTTCAATTATTCCATAGCTTTTAAAAGATCTGACTATCGTGTTAGTCTAGTGGATTCCCTTATTTTCCTCCTACTTAAAGGAAACAAGTAATAAAATAGTTTATCCTAATGTTTATCTTAATTAGCATGATATAGATAAATGATTAATCTTTTGTAAGAAACCTTTGCTTGCAGAATAGGTACAGCAAGTCATGTGAATGGAAGACATTAGATTTTTACTGAAACAACACAATGCACGAATGCCTTATATAGATGTGAGGGGTCATAACGAGTATGGTAAAATCATAGAATTCCTTTATCCAAATGTTAGTGACAACTTAGAGACAAACCGCTTCAGCAGGAGGTACGGCATTGAACACTGACTAGAACCAAGTTTTGAAATTACAATAATTCTCGCAATGACTTGTTAATAAGCGAGTTATGGTGTAAAAAGTTATGTATTACACATGGCATAAAAGTGAATGGCTCATCGGGAATCCAACTCTAGACTTCCCGATGTGGGGCACCTTTCGGCGCAGCCGTCTCTTATCAACCTCGTAAACAAATAGCCACGTATTCATTTTGAATTACCTGTTCTTAACTGGAAAGTAAAATTTGTTGAACCGAGCGGATGGTTTAGGTTGTAGCGTTTGCAGCGAGCATTCTGAGGTGCTGGATCCGATCTCTGGTGACCGCCTATTCAGACTCATGAGTTATTGCCATATAATTGTTTTCTAAATATAGCCCAATGTTGAGAAATAAATTATTAGCTTTTGAAAAAAATAAAGGGTTTTGGAGAGTAGAAAACTAGAATGTTTTCTTAAAAACTTAAAATTTATAGGTAAATATTATCAAAATGCGCCGTGTGCAGCATTAAATCAATGAATTCAGGCAAAAATAAATTAATATCACTGTTATTTTGCGTAATGACATCATTCAACAAGACATCTTAGGAAATCAAATAAGCAGATAAGATAAATAAGCGTTATACATAAACTATATCTGCGCAGCCCTCCTAAGGTGTTAGGATGAATATAAATTACTATTGAAAATAGATAAACGTAAAGGGACTGCGCAAATGGCTAGAGTAAAGAATACAGATATCCACCAGGAACTGAAAATCAAAGTGTAGAAGACGGAACATTTATATAGAATATATGGTAAGCGTATGCCGAAGAAGACGTATCTGTATCAACCAAGAGGAAGATGAATGGTAGGAAGGCCGTGGAAGAGGAGACGCTTGTTAACACATCATGGAACGGCCTAATTAGCCCAATCCAAGTCGATAAAAATAATAATAATAATAATAACTATTATTATTATTATTATTATTAATTTGAAACTCCGGAGAAATAAGCATTCCCTTCTAATTTGCTTTCAATACGAATTATCTGTAGCGTGCAAAATTGTAGCAACCTGATTACTGCTTTTTAACTGAAAGTTTACTTCTTTTCTATACTTAAAATCGTCCTTTGATAATCGGTGAATCAAAGAGAGACAAATGCTTAGCAATGAAATGAACTTTAGGTAAAGGAATGGCTTAGTAAAATCAAAGTGAATATGGGACTAAGCGAAGCATTTTGTGTCGGAAAGGAAACTGCAGCGTTTGGTTTTCAAAAGCGCCCTAGAGGGGTAAAGTCTACCTTATGACTTTATATCTGATGCACCCCCCATTAACTTCCTGAATTAAGGTAGGTACTGTTGGCGGCGTTGAACAGCCTATCTCTAAATCAATGCCGACTTTAGGAATGGTTCCATTAATTTATAGCGTTGATTTCGGAAGCTCTTCCGCACCAAGTGCGCTTGTCTTGTTCTGATGAATTAATTCCGAGTTTAAAGCGATTTCCTCCATTTATAATGTTTGTTTCTAGTGCTTCCAAGCTATGAACTGCGCTAACATTCTCAAGAGCTTTACTACGATTTATTTGCTTTTGCATGTTCAGGCAAACTTGGCGTTTCAAGTTTCTGTTTTCCGTATGAGCAGCCAGCATTTTCTTGCCAATTTCTAAATAAACAACATTCGTTCTTGCCGTAATTTTACAACTTTGTTGTGAATTAATATACAGTAAGAAAACTCTCGCAATTTTCAAGTTTTAAGTATGTTTCTTGTGAAACTTTATTTCATAGATTATATGATTACAAGATAAACAAGGTTACAAAATAATGGGTGAGAGGTGAATAATTGCAAATTATTCAAGTGAACATGATACCTATCGATACAAATACCGTGAGAGTAATCGTACCTCAAAGAATATGATATGTTACACTCACATAATTTTCTCTAGCTGCTTTACAAATTTATTACAAAAGATTATTCTTCTTGCTACACAATACTAATCGAGGTAAATATTAACATAATGTTCTTATTATTTAGCTCCTTATAAGTAGAAGGGAATTAAGGAATGCATTAGGCTAAAGTGATAGTCAACTATTTAAAAATCTATCGTTATGCGATTGTCATTGCAAATCGCTTCTTTGCTTGGCAGGAGTAGAACAAAAGAAAAATTGACATTTCCTGCCTGAGAAAAGTATAAGTACTTCACAATTGACACTAAACACAAGGAATATCTCGGAAACGGTTACCTGTATAACAAAAAACGTAAAGGACATAAATCGTGTGTTTTAACGAGATCTACATATTTTGTGTAGTAAGTGTTTGTCTTTCTCTTCTTACGTTTTAACAGTTAAACAAAATTTGGCAAAATTCATCCAGAATAAAGAGGTCTTCAGAGGCTATTCCCAGAACATTGAAGATATAGTTTTATTTGGGATGTAAATAGCTTTAATATACAGGAATTTAATCAAAATCGTTAGAACCATTTTTGAAAAAATCAAAGTTTTACGAAAATGTTTTCCATGTTAAGGGTAGTTTATGGTGAGGGGATTTTCTTGAAAATATTCGTGTCGGATCCTTGGAAAATACCAAACCTAAATACCAAGTTTTTCGTTATTGAGCTATGCTGTCCACAAACACACACGCGGACTAGTTTCTAAAAATTCCTTTTTCGGACTCAGGGGACCCCAAAACATATATTTCCAGTAAACTTTCGACATCGAATTTTTGGATGTATACAATACCTTCTCTGTCCACTAAGTACATTATACATGTGGGCTAGAGAAAGTAAAAATAGTGAAAAAACCGCAAATACTGGATCAACACATAGTCTTCAAACGTGATACAAATATTTGCACTTATTCACCTCCCATCCTATATACACACCTGTATATACAGAGGGTGGAAGGACGGATAGTATTCCACACTGCAACCGTGGGCTTATTGTACGTCAGACTCCTGGAGGAAGGACAAGTTGAGTGTAATTTCAGAGGACGGCCGACATCCGGACAGTGAGAGAGTCATCGTGGAGGATCCCTAACAGTTCACAAGCAGTTCTTCATCTCGACGAGGGGAGCGCCAGGAGCCCGTGGCTCAGTCCTGGATTGACCACTTGAGTCCGCAGACAACCACTAACGCCTTCTCGCCCCGAGAGCTGTATTTCTTAAGTACAGTCACCACGAAATGGCGCCTCTGCCACAGTCCTCGACGAAATTTACATTATTTTGGATGAAATAAAGTTGAAATGAAGGGACAGCAAGTTCGGGGAATGAAGAATCTTCTTCAGCATTCGCCTAGTGATCTGGTAAAACCCTGAAAAATCCATAGATCAGAGAAATCGGCCGCGGGGAACCGATCCCACGAACTCTCGAATGCTAGTCCCAGATGAAATGCCTGCGCTATCTGGCTTGTGGTTGAACGACATTTAACTTGGTACGCCATATTGGACGATGAATGAAATCGATAAAAGAAATGTTCAAATGAGCCCGGTGTTCAGGAGGTTTAAAGTTGTTCGAAATTCATTTTCTCAGAATAAGGAAAACCCAAGTAAAAAAATGTACTTGAACCACTCATTCTAACTGAAAACGCGACATCTTGATAAAATACATCTTAGGTGTGGTCATCTTCGTAAGATGTCCACCTCAGGTAACCTACTTTAGACTCCATCCCGTCGATATCAGTTTTCTATGTGGCCTAATACACACTCAAAATATACTAGGGGCGTTAAATAAGTCCTTAAAAAGTCCAAAAAAGACACACGTAGCACCGAAAAAAACTTATACGAGTATTTAGTAATGGCAGTTAAAGTTTCAGCAATATCCACGTGGTTTCGTTGCCATAAGCGATTGAATCAACAATCTTGTGCTTCTTTAGAAAAATGGGAATATACGAGTTTCTAGTGGAGATTAAATACTTCCCAGTGACTTTTTTTATTTTCAAGTTTGAAAAAATGGCTAGAGAGAAAACAATTCACGTCTATCGAAGAGGTCATCTCCCAAACAACAGTATTTTGAAGACCTTCCAAAATCCTACTTTTTGGAAGGCTTAAAACAGTTGGAGAAACCTGGAAAAAGTGTGTTGAGCTAAAAGGAAATTATGTTGAAAAATAAAAAAATACCAAAAATAATTTGTTTTTCTATCTTTTTCTAGAGACTTATTGAACGCCCCTCGTATAAGCACAAACCACTGAAGACTTTTATAAACCATGTGAAATGAAGCGTAGGTTTGGATTCCATCTCTATGAAACATGTTTCGTTATCATTGATAAAAAAGAAACGTTAGACGAATACAACATAAATTGGCATTCTGGAGGAAGGGATGAAGCTATTATGTGTATGCGCGTTAAATTGAACGACAGAACGCAATTTATATGAGAGCTTTCATCAACCACATGGAAATGAAAACATTTTCGTTTTTATTTCCTTGTTTTTACTATCCTTATAATGTACATAGCAGATAGAAGGGGCATTGCATTTCACCCAAACATTTGACACCGAGATTTCATTAAAATACATGTTTTGTGATCCCCTAAATAAAAAAATTATAAAAAGATTCGTGTGGCGTGTGTGTGTGTGTGTTTTTTCTGTGCTTAGCATTACTCAGAAACGAAAATAAATGCCCATTTGTATGCAATAATTGTTTTTTCACACAAGCCGTATGTAGGATAGGAGTTGGATAGGTAGAATCAGACTGAAAAATGCAATGCCATAGCCGTGATTTAAACCACAGATCTCCCGATCTCTAGCCGGTTGCTCTGCCACTGAGCTACCATTGCAACATGCCGGCATAGCGCTGAATTTCTCAAATGACTTGTATGTTTTCCCGGTAAACCACTATCAATGCTATGCCGGCATGTTGCCATGGTAGCTCAGTGGAAGCGCAAGAGATCGAGAGATCCGTGGTTCAAATCCCGGCTATGGCATTGAATTTTTCAGTCTGACTCTACCTATTCAAATACCAAATTTAACACTACACGAAACTCTGCCGCTCCAAACTACCCGTACATGTAAACATTCATGAAAAATCTAATTTTCTCAAAAATGACTAATAATAATTATTAAAATACTATGTGTTTAAGATATTTTCAACAAATAAAATGTATTTACGCAAATAAATTCAAGTACAAATATGGAAGCACTATTGGGATGGAGTGTACAAGTGTATATGAAGAACTCATTCATAATTTATGACTCGACAAATATGAACTACTCTGGAAATACTAATATGTTCTGAATAGTGTATTGCTAAAAATAATCCTATATCTTTGAACCTATATTTTGAATTTTCTGGAAATAGCTTCTCAAGTCCTATTCACTCTATTTGACTTTTGATAACTGATAAATCGAAAGAGATAGACGAAAAGTTACTACAAAAATTGAAAAGTTCGTTAACACATAATTTGTTAATTTTTACTTTCTCTACACGTACTAGATACGTAGTGTACAGAGAAAGTATTGTAATATACCCAAAAATTTGATACAGTGATTTCATCGGAAATATATGTTTTGGGTCCCCCTGAATAAAAAAAAAAAGCATTTTTGGAGAAAAAAAAAATCTGTGTGTATGTGTGTGCGCCCTCGCGTGTGTGTGTGTGTGTGTGTGTGTGTGCGTGCGTGTGTGTGGACAGAATAGCTCAAAAACGAAAATTCCGTTAAATACCAAACTTGGCATTTTAAGTTCATTATCTTCCAACACGAAAATTCTCAAGAAAATCCACCCACCCCCAACTACCCTTTACGTGGAAAAATTTTCGAAAATTTTGATTTTCTCAAAAATGGATCTAACGGTTTTGATTAAAATATCGTATATTAAAGATATTTATCTGACAAATAAAATGTATATCTTGAATTTTCTTGGTGTAGCCTCTGAAGACTACTTTATTCTGGATTCATTTTACGGAATTTTTTATAACAGGCAAACAGTAAGAGATAGACAAAAGCTTACTTAACAGAAAATGTAGAGCTTCTTAAATCACACAATTATGTTATATACGTTATATACGTGGATTGGATCGTTTTTGATATATTCTTTGTTATTGGTTTCAGCTTTTTCAACTCCTGTCCATAGAAACAAAGGAACTTCAGCCACATAGCAACCAGCTTTCTAACACTTTAGCCTATGCTACTCCCATCTTTTACTTGCATGGAAGCAAGTAACAAAACTATTTCTGCTCATTTTTTATCGATTAGTATGAAGTAAAAAGAAGCATAAGCTTTTTAGCAATAATTTGTTACAGATATGTGGAGAAATTCATGTGAATGGAACACATCAGATGTTTCATACTCCTAGTCATAGATAGAAAACGAAATTCAACGTCATCACATAACGAAAAAACTTTTAAAATATCTAGCTTCACTTTAGCAAAGTTAATTCACTTATTTACCTTGTACCTACAAGGGAATAAGTAAACCGCCAAATTCTGCTCATATTCAAAATAATGAGCACAACTCATTAGAAAAGCAGCAACGAATATACTGGACTGTAGTTGAGATTCTGCTTCATATATGTGTGGGAAATTAGCATTTACTCGTTCACTCATAGCGATTATCTCAAGAGTACACATGTTACTTTTTCTACACGTATTTTAAGGAAATTATAAGTTTTTATAAAGGAAACATATAATAAGGAATATCTCGGAAATGGTTTTTGTCTGTCTCATAGGTTTCCCAGTTCTGTATAAGTCCTCCAGAATGAAGAGTGCTTCAAGCCTTTTTGTAGAAGACTCAAGATACACCTACATTCTATTTGACCGCTAAATAGATAAATATATGGTATTTAAACAAAATTGTTAGAACTATTTTTGTGAAAATAAAAAATGTTGAAAAACATCTTCCACATAAATGTTAGTTTGGAGTGGGGCAATCTTTTGGAAAATTGTTTGTAGCCTATGAAGATACTGAGCTTCAAAATCAAGTTTGGTGTTTAACTATCTTTTAGCTTATGACATAGACACATACATGCACACACCTATACACACACACAAACCTTAATATATTTTTTTATTCTGGGGATATATATATATATATATCCATCCGATGAAATCTCCGTATCACAACTTTTGGGTGGAATGCAACAACTTCACCATCTACTATGAATATATGTGCATTGTACGTGATGCAGAAATAAAAATATGCTGGTTTTACTTTATTCCGTTACTCCCATATGCAGGATAAAGTACAACTCTGCATCCCACCATTTCCTGTACATCATCGCATTTATAATTTGTATTCCCAGACACCATTTTGATAAAATACTTCCGACATAGTCGATTTTTATATTCATTTCTTTAGCTTTCATTTTGTATTTTTAATGGGTTTTACTGTATTTCTTTGGTAGTGTGCAGTAGGTATTTTTCTTTTAACGTCACTGTGTTGCCAGTACTTAGAAATCTGATATATTCCATTCATATGATTGCCTCTATTTGTTCCGCAAACCAACTACTCTTACAAAAGACTATTCTTTTGTCTACATAATGCTAATCAAAATAAACATTATTAGAAATGATCTTATTACTTAGTTCTTTATAATTAGAAGGAAAATAAGAGAATACACTAAGCAAAAGTGACAATCATATATTTTAAAAGCTGTCGTTTTTCGATTGTCATTGTCATTGTCATCCTTTTCATGGATAGAAATTAAAACAATAGATATGAAACGGACGAGGACACCCAGTTTGGGAAAAAATTAAATATATTAAAATTGAAATCAATAATAACTAATATTTCTGAAATGATTAGCTGTACAAAAAAAACTCTATTTGGCTTAAATTGTCTGTTTTAACGAGATCTAAAACGTTTGTGTAGTAAGTTTTTGTGTATCTCTTACGGTTTATCAGTTAGTTAAAATTTATTCAGAACAAAGTGTTCTTTAGAGGCTATTCTCTAAAATTCAAAATATACACTTTATTTTCCATCTGAACATCTTAAAATAAGGCATTTATTTAAAAATCGTCAAAACCATTTATAGAGCTATTTGCAAAATGTTCCATGTAAAGGGTAGTTTTGGGGATGAAGTGATTTTCCTGAAAATCTTCGTATTGCATTCTTGGAAGATACTAAACTTAAATACCAAATTTTTGGGTAATGTTGTCCACATACATATACACGCACGTGCACTTTTTAATTCGTTTTCTTTTTTTTTATTCGGAGATCCTCATAACATATATTTTCAGTGAAAGCTCGATATTGAAATCTTAGATGTATTTTTCGAAATGTTCAATTTTCTCAAAAATGGTCCTAATGATTGTAGTCAAAATACCGTATGTTAAAGATGTTTACATGTCAAATAAAATGTTCGGGATTTTTTCAGAGCGGCCTCAGAAAACTTCTTTATTTGAATGACTGGTAACCCGTAAGAGAATGGCAAAAACTTACTACATAAAATGTATATCTCGTTAAAACACACAATTTATAGCGCGTACATTTTTTGTAAAGTAACCATTTCTGTATATTCTTTGTTATTGGTTTAAAATGCCCAATATTTAAATGTTTCCCAAATGGTAAGTAGTTATTCGACTTTTTCATCCTGGCCATGCAAAGAAAATGTAATTTCAATGCATCACTTAGTGACCAGCGCTTTAGTCCAGAGTATTCCTTAATTTTCCTTCCACTTATAAGGAAGTCAGTAAAACAATGATTTCTGCTAATTAATGTTTATCTCGATTCACACGATAGAAAGAGAAGAAGAATTTTTGTAAGAATAATTTGTTGCAGAATAGGTAGAAAAAATCATGAAGGTCTTTACTCTGGAAGACGTTTGCAAAACTGGTGCACCGTAAGAGATAGACAAAAACATACTAAACAAAAATATAGACTAGCCCCTTGGCTCAGTCGGTAAAGCACATATCTGTTCTGCAAGATGTTCCGGGTTCGATTCCCGCCTAGGGTAGGGATTTTTCTATAGACCAGGTTATTAATTAAGAGTATTTTAATATGTATGATCTAATGATTAAAATTAAAAATATAAATCTAATGACCAAATACACGAGTTAACACCATTGCCGATAGGCTCCAGGACCATTCAGTTAAAGTTAGAGTGGAAATGGAGCAATAAAAACAGTAGATTTCGTTATTGCACAGATTTTATGTAAAATACATTTTGTGAAGTTAAGCTTTCCAAAATATTGCTTGTTATTAGTTTCAGTTTTTCTATGCTGCAATTTTTCTCAAACGGGAAGTGGTTATTCGTTTTTATTTCTGCTGCTCAAGCAAAAACCATCTCATAGCGACCAGCTGTTTGAAGGTTTGGCTATCGCATAGGCCTACTGTATTCCCTTAATCCCTTTGTACCTGCATAGAAATATGTAATAAAAACACACATGTTGATTTAATTTTTTTTCACACAAGCCGTTAGTAGGACAGGATTTGGACATGCCGCCATGGCATTAAATTTCTCAACTGACTCATATGTTTCCTGGTAAACCACAAGATGATCTCAAATTATTTTCAGAAGACATACGCTATTGGCGTAAGTACTTATGTAGTATAGCCAACTATTATGGTCAATTAGTGTTGATTTAATTTTTTTTTTCACACAAGCCCTGTTTAGGACGAATCCTACTGAATTTTCATAACTGGTAGTGCACAACATATAGACAAAATCTTACTATACAAAAAATGTGGATCTTGTTAAAACACACACTTTATACCATATACCTTTTTTTCGTTGAGTTGATCGTTTTTAAATATTCCTTTTCAGTTTTAAAATACTGAAAACTTTTTTCATACGGGAATATAAACGGAGTCAACCAAATGGCAACCAGCTTTTAGCCTAGTGTGTTCCCTTTTTTACCTTTTCCTTACAAGAAGGTAACTAGTAAGACAGTTTCTGCTAATGTTTATCCCGATTAACATAACATAGAAGAATAAGCTTTTTAGCAATAATTTGCCACAGTGATGTAGAGAAAGCTAAGTGAATGGAACACATCAGATTTTTAGAAAAAGGTCCATGTTTGTATGTATGTGTATCTGAGGACAACTCAAAAACGAAAAGGCTGTTAAAAACCAAATGTGTTATTTATGTTAAGTATCTCCCAAGAATGCGACACGGAGAATTGCAACAAAAAAAATCCCCCACCCAAACTATCCTTTATATGGAAAAAAAAAATTAAATTGTGTTTTTCTCAAAAATGGCTCTAACGAACATCACAAATAAATTGTATGCACAAAAAATGTAGGTTTCGTTACAACATACAGTGTATGTGATATATGTTTTTCTTGTAGGTTGACCGTTTTTGAGATATTCCTTGTTATTTTCTCAAACAGGACCATACAAAGCAACCCGAAACTCAATTGGTTCACTTAGCGACCAGTATTTAAATATTTGACAGTCACTTATTACCCTTATACTTAAAATGAAGCAAGTAATAAGTCCAATTTAGCTAATGTTTATCTCGATTAGCATGATGTATATAAAATAATAATCCGTTGTCAGAATAGTTTGTGTTTG
Source organism: Hymenopus coronatus (assembly GCA_030762935.1). NCBI lineage: Eukaryota > Metazoa > Arthropoda > Insecta > Mantodea > Hymenopodidae > Hymenopus > Hymenopus coronatus. The sequence goes on from CM060891.1 coordinate 60,840,725, forward strand.
GAATAGCTAGAGAAAGTTATATGAACTTAAGGATAAACTAAAGGGCTGTGTTTATAGCAGTGCATCTGCATTTAGCTTTTTATAGGACAACTCTGGAGAGCTGGTAAACGAAGAGAAAGTGTGATGTCTCCCCATTTCACCTAAAGCAGTTATTAAGAGTGTTGTTTGGTATATGTAAAGTATAGCAGTGGCAGAAGTAGCCAATTTTAAAGGCAGCCTTCCTTCCATAAATGAGACTTTATAAAACTTTTCTTGGGGGTAGAGTAAAACGCTGATATATTTCTCGAGACAATCTTATTAATATCAGACTTAATGGCAACGTAGTATTGATAAAAGGGAATTTCCTTTAAACTGGATCATTATCACTCTCAGGATAGTTCAATTTCGAATAATCATACCTAAAAGGTTAGCTTTCCCATGATGATTAACATGTACAGGATTAAAATGTCACCTGATTTATACTTTTTCACGTAGCACAGCTGCTTATAACACAATTCATCATTCTAAAGAAGAAATAATGTCCCATTTAACGCGAAAGTTGTATCCTTGCAATCTCGTGTGTAAGCCTCGATGAAATGTTACTGCCAGTTGTTATTCGTCATGTGCACAACTAAACAGGTAGGGTGGAGTGGGTAAGGAAGGGGTGGCAAAGTTTGCGCACAAATGAGAGCACATGGTATGATCTAACCATATCTTCAGAGTTTCCATCCATAAGTATGGCGACTGCAAAGCACAACTACTTGCTTTTTGTAGCAAAGTTCCATGCAGCGCGCCCTCCATCCAATGGCAGAACGCAGAACCAGGAAATAAGGAAGACTACATGATCTTTATAGTTTGTGCTTAGGTTAGTTTTGGTTCACTTCAGCTTAAGGATTAAACAAGTGAGGCCGCCTCTCACACAAACGGCCCGGGTTCGATACCAAGCGACCGCATGTGAAATTTGTGGTCGACAAAGCGGTGCAGGGGTTGGTTTACTCCGGATTCACCCGTTTTCCCCTGCGGTGCCATGGCACTAAAAGCGGGCGTTAAACACTATCCAAAAAAAATAAAACAAATAAGTGTACAACAAACCAATTTTTGGCGTCTCAGAAGACTCAAACCTACGATAACGCAACAATCTGCCTTCGGTGGACACGTACATTGATCCACTTGTATAAGCGTTTAATTCTTGTGTCGACTGCCACAAGCTTTAGGGATCAATGAACCGGCTGAATTAATTATGACGTTAATGAGGCTAGAGTCTGCCAACACGAAAAGTTTTGTGGTCGGTACTTGCTGGAGCAAAACTTCAAGAAAACTTGACTTAACTTCAGAACTTCGAACCAGAGCCCTACGGCTTGTAAACAGTTACTTTCAAGTCAGCAATATTTTATTTCCTTCTGGGTAGTTCTCATTAGCTTTAGGAGCAATCCGAATAATAAAGGCAACACAAGGTAAAACATCGAAAAAATAACTAAATACCTCGGTTTTTTACGTTCTCTACTACTTAGTTATAATAAGTAGAGGAAGTAAGTACTCCACCAAAAATTCAATATCAGGACTTCGCCGGAAATATGTTTAGAGGTACCTGAATCCAAAAGAGTATTTTTTAAAAAACAGTCCGTGCGCACGATGTGTGTGTGTGTGTGTGTGTTTGTGTAAGAGAGAGAGAGGAATAGAAAAAGAGATAGAGAACAGTACTACTCAAAAACGAAATATAGGATAAACGCCAATTTGACATTTAAGTTCAAGAAAATGTTTATTCATTGAAATCGGTTGTAATTTATAAGTTGATTTTTTGGTTAGATAGATTTAAGTAAAAAATCTTCTAAAGATGCGAAACGAAGATTTAAAAGAAAAACAAAAATGAAACTTCCCCAGATCAAACTATACTTTACATAAAAATATTTCATTTTCTTTTTTTCTTTTTTTTATTATTTCCTTTAAGATGCACCAACATATTTTATTTATGTATACATAAAATTGTCTGTGCAAATCGTTTCATACTGGAAAGCATTTTTGTAATTGGAAAGTAATAAAAGACGACAAAATCTTATTGCACATAATATATGGATTTCTTTGAATTACACAAACTAAGTCAAATAAACGTTTACGCTTCCGGAGTACTCATTTGTTGTTTTAGACGTTAAACTATCTTTTTAAACTGCAAGTTGCTATTTTTTTTATTATTTTTTTTTACTGCTACTTAGAACATAGGTGGTGAAAACACTGAATTCCACCTAAAAATTAAAAACCGAAATGTCATGGGAAGTACAAATTTTTTTGGGTTCTTGTGTGCAAATGAAAAGTATTTTTAGAAAAGTGTGTGTGTGTGTGTGGGTTTGTAAACAACTTTACTCAAAAATGAAAAATCCGTTAAATACCCAACTTGGTATTTAATTTCAGCATCTTCCAACGAAGATTTTCAAGAAAATATTACATTCCAAACTACCCTTTACGTGAAAAACTTTCGGAAATTTTTGTTTTCTCAAAAATGATTGAAATGTCGCATGTTAAAGATATTTATATGACAAATAAAAACATGTATATCTTTAATTTTCGGAATATCTTCTGAAGATACGAGGTACGTCCAGAAAGTAAGTTCCGTTTCAATTTATCTCCGCTGCAGCGCTGCGAGCGCAGTTCCGCACATACGCGGTAGACGCTCTGTATCAAGGAGAAGAAACGTGCGCCATTTTGAGATCGCTGTCAGCCACATACGCTTTGTTGTGCTTGTTTACAATGTCGGTGTTGATTGAAAATCCCGCCGCTTGTGAAATCAGATCTGTGATTCGTTTTCTGAATGCTAGGAAAGTGAAACCAATTGGAATTTATCGGCAAATTTGCGAAGTTTACGGACAAAATGTGATGAGTGATTCAATAGTGAGAAGATGGGTCCGGCAGTTCGATGAAGGACGTAGTGAAGTGCACGATGAAGAACGAAGTGGGCGTCCATCTTTGGTTATAGAAGAACTGGTTTACGCGATTGATGACAAGATCCAGGAAAACCGCAAATTACAATTAGTGCTCTCGCTATGGAATTTCCCCAAAGCTCACGATCACTTATTCATGAAATTGTTACCGAAAAACTGAAATTTCGTAAACTTTGCTCACGTTGGGTACCAAAGATTCATACTGAGCAACACAAAACAAAACTGATGCGAAGTGCACTTCAGTTTTTAACGAAGGCGGCGAAGAATTTCTGACACAGATAGTCACAGGAGATGAGACTTGGGTTTCTTACGACACCCCTGAAAGTAAGCGCAATCAATGGAATGGAGGCACACTTCATCCCCAGCAAAGGTTGAAGCCGAAACAAATCTAGACACCTCGAAAAATGATGTGCACAGTGTTCTGGGACTGGAAAGGCATCTTACTCAATGATTTCTTACCGCGTGGTCAAACAATCAAAGCAGATGTTTATTGCGAGACACTTAGGAAATGGCGCCGCGCAATACAGATTAAGCGCCGAGGATTGCTGTCAAAAGGTGTTGTTTTTCTTCACGACAACGCATGACCACACACTGAAAATGTGACGAAAAGCCTCCTACAGGGATTTGGCTGGGACGTGTTTGACCATCCTCCGTACAGCCCTGACCTCGCTCCTAGCGACTTTCAGCTGTTCTTACATCTCAAGTCTTTCCTTGGCGGTCAACACTTCAACAATTACGAAGAGCTGAAAGAAAATGTTTTCAACTTTTTGAAGACATAGGCGGCAAACTTCTATGAAGAAGGTATACAAAAACTTGTGCCACGCTATGAAAAAATGCCTGCAAAATTTCGGAAGTCATGTGGAAAAGTAGTTTAAGAGTTGTAGAATTTTGTGCAATAAATAACTATTCTGTATCTGTACACAATTTAAAATTATTACCAAACGGAACTTACTTTCTGGACGTACCTCGTATGTTCATTCGAGATGAGTTTTCTATAAGTGGTAAACCATAAGAAATAGACAAAAACATACTACACAAAAAATCTGTGTTCCATTCACATGACTTTCTCTACATCTCTGCAATAAATTATTGTTAAAAAGCTTATTCTTCTATTTATTTCATTCTAATAGAGAACAAATTCGCAGAAATGGTATTATTACTTGCTTCCTAGTGATAGAAGGGATATAAGGGAGTACCTAGACTAATGCGGTAGTCAAATGTTTTAAAAGCTGGTTGCTATTTGATTGAAAATCCTTTGTTTGTATGGACAGAAGTTGACAAAAGTGTATTTTAAAACTGAAACAAATAACAAGGAATATCTCAAAAACGGTCAACCACACGAAAAAAACGTTTATAACCGAAACTACAACTTTTAACGAGCTCTATATTTCGTGTAAAGTAAGTTTCTGTACATCTCTTACGGTTAATCTTTAATGGGTATCGTAAACCACTAGAGCCGAGCCCAACCCAATCCGAATTGTTCCCTAATGGGAGGGTCTCAGATGTTCGGCCGAGCGTACTTCTAGTTACGTCAGAAGTACCACGGATGGTCCACAGTGACGTCATCGCGGCAGCTGAAGAGGTAGGAACCTTGCTGCAAAATTGGATCTATGGCGGCTACCCCTAATAGTGGAGCTATGGTGACTAAATCTACAGAATTTAGTGAAGGAATCACTCAGACAGACAGGCACAGAGGCTCGCAGAAGTCTCTGACATGTCCAAGTTTGAACACCCATACACGGAAATCCAGGAGAGCGGTGCAGCGACCCTGGTAGGCGCATCTCGATTAATATGAAGTAGATAGAAAATAACCTTTAACAACAGTTTGTACAAGCAGTATAAAATAACTGATAGTAGATGTTTTAAGTCATGCGAATGTAACACATATACTTTTTTTAAAAAGGAAACCAAAAGCCTTAAAATATTTAACCACCTAATGGGGTTTTTTGGCACTTAAAAAGGAAATGCCTGAAGCCACAAGTCATAAATAAGTAATGATTCTGTGTACGGTTTTAAAACTCATCCGCACAGAATCAAACATGACTTGAAAGTTTCATAATGTTCTCTTTGTCCTTCCGTTGAACAAAGCAAAGCAAAAATAAAATCCTTTGTTTTAATTACTTGCTGTGTGCGTTTAGCTTAGCCACGTACTTTTAATGTCGTGGAAAAAAAGTAATTTCAGAAAAAAACATACGAAATGTTCACATTCGTAAATCCTCTTTGTTTTGTTATGGCTCATGGTTTTCACCATAAAGCTAATTTAAATTCAGCATAAAAATGACATAGTATTAAATAGTACGGAAGAAAAAACTTTCGTGTCATATAATTAATGAAATAAAGACAACTTTCACTATTTTTACTTATTTCACCTTCTCTGCGGCTTACTTATAGTAAGTAGAGGAAGAGTTGCATTACAACCAAAAATTCGATACCGAGACTTTTGGAAAATACACGTATTGAGGTCCGCTCAATAAAAAAGAATTTTTTGTCATATGTATATAAGCATATGTTTTCAATTTTAAACATAAAAATTATATTTTTGTAGTAAAAAAACACATTCATAGTTTTAAAAAAAGTGTGCAGCCTAAACCAAAGAAGGCAGAGAGAAACCTATGGTAATTTCAAACATTAGGTGTAGTGTTAAAATATTAGAACAACATTTTAATTTTTTGTAGGAAAGGAACCTTTTTATTGAAGTGATAAAAACATAAACAAATTTGACCATAACCTTCAACAATTAGAGAAAAAATTATGAAATTTGCACTTTAACTTATTTGCATTATATTACATTTGTGGTATACATTTCAAAAAGTTGGCATTATTAGTTTGAAATTTCAAATTTTCTGTCATACATGTGCTTAAACTACCCAAATGATTTAGTATTTTACAATAAACCACAAGGAAATCCCAATGTTTAGAGCAACTGGGTGGAGAGCAGATATCCGTGATTCAAATCCTGGCAATGACTTTGAAGTTTTTATTTTTACCCTACCTTTCCAAAACGACGCAATTGATTTTGGGACTCAGAGCATTCACTGAGAGTATAAATTGGGTCTCTAGATATCAACGATACCAGTCCTATTCTACTTCTTTTTTTTCTCTCTCTCTCTTTTTTTAATAAAAACAGCAACGGAGTCTGATCAGGACTCCGGTACTGTATCCCAATTTACATTTCCCCCCGTAGGTTTTACTGATTACTGGTTGTTTACTGTTTCTTTTACAAACATATACACATTGCACAAACATATAACATCCATGCCCAAGGCGGGACTCGAACCCACGATCACCTGCCCACGAAGCACCAAAGCGAGACGCTTTAGCGAGCGTGGCCATGGGGACCGGCTTCTTCGGCCCTCCTGTCCATTTCTTGCTAGTGCCTGTCCAAATACCGCTATATCCTTGCCGTCAATTAGCATCGGAATGACTGTGAATATAGTGATGATTTTCTGTATTTTCGGGGTTATACTCATACCTACCTCCTTGCTTCTGTAGCTTGAATCACCAAGGGTTCCTTCTAGGTTCTTTTTTGCACCCAAAAATTCGATACCGAGATTTCACCGGAAATATATTTTTTGAGACCCCCTGAATCAAAAAAAAAAAAAATAGCATTTTAGAAACATTTCCATGTGTGTGTATGTGTGTGTGTGTGTGTGTGTGTGTGTGTGTGGGCAGCATTGCTCAAAAGCCAAACTTAGTACTTAAGTTTGGTATCTTCCAAGGATGCGACACAAGATTTTCAAAAAAAGTCCTCCCACACCAAACTACCCTTTACACGAAAAAAAATTTCGAAAATTTTGATTTTCTTAAAATTGACTCTAAGGATTTTGATTAAAATCTCTCATATTTAAGATATTTACTTGCCCAATAAAATGTATATCTTGAATTATCTAGGAATGCCTCTGAAGGCTACGATTCTGGACGAATTTAACGGATTTTTGCATAACTGCTAAACCATAAGAGATAGACAAAAACTTAATCAATATAAAATGTATAGCTCATTAAAACAAACAATTTATGTTATATACATTTTTTTCATGGAGTTGATCGTTTTTTATATATTCCTTGTTTTGGATTTCAGCTTTGAAAAACTTCATACTTTTCTCGTACAGGAATTTGTCAACTTCTGTCCATACAAACAAAGGAACTTCAGTCACATAGCAACCAGCTTTTGACTATCACTTTAACCTATGGTAATCCCTTATTTCGCTTCTAATTACAAGGAAGCAAGTAATAAGACTAATTCTGCTGATTTTTTCTCGAGTAGCATGAAGTAAATAGAAGCATTAGCTTTTTAACAATAATTTGTTTCAGAGATATAGAGAAAGTCATGTGAATGGAACACATCAGATTTTTTTTTTCTGGGAGACAAACCTCGTCTGGGAACCGAAATGTACTGCCGTTTACTACTCAGGGCGATGTCAACACATGTCTGTTAAAATCAAGTTTCTAAACGCATGTGAAAAGTTTTGGAAAGATAGAATAACCTTGCCTGATTCCTCATGTTGCCTTAGTTTATCCAATGAAATGAAGTTTTACTTAACTTTACTCTTTAATTGCTGTGATTCTTAGCATCCCATTCTATATTGGGCGTGAAAGACCGTTAATTTTGCTCAGAGGCCTCTCTATTTGGCTTGGTTGACGTAATCTACGACAGGGGACCAACGGCTTTACTTCCCTTCCGAAGAAAGCCATGCTAATGATTTTTACACCCGAAAAAAGCCATCGTCCTCTGCCGGGTTTTTATAGCACCGCATACCATACATATACCTACATATACTTTTCCTATAAGGCGTGAACATTTTGGACATGTTCTTTGTGTTTTGATAGCAATGTTTTAGAGAATATTAACTCGAATGCAAGTATTTAGATATATCAAACATTTCTTTACAGATACTTTCAGGTGTTCCAATGCTCTGTAATAAATACCATTGTTATGGGTTTTTGCTAAACCAGGAGTCAGCGTTGAGCAGTCAACCTAGGATATTAATGGTGCATGAATATACAATGTAAATGCATTTTATGCGCGTCATTTGCATATGTTATGTCAGTACTATTCTGTTTTGGAAAAGCAATAATACATCATTCAGCAATGCATGTTGAAAAACTGATATATAGCAGCTACATTATTTTCTCTATCCATCACCACTTTTGATTTGTCGTTTATACGTTATACTATTCACATACAACATAGATTTTCTGTGAACTTCACGTTAATTACGGTGAAATCTATCCTAAATCTAATTTCAAACTATAAAATACATACTTATATAAAGTTCTGAGAAATGGGTTAGCTGATTTAGCTAACATTGATGATGTTTCAATAAAAATAATAGTAACACATCTACAAAATGTAAACATTTACTTCAAACTGAGAACATTTTTATACACAACAGTACATAATATTATTAAAAAAGTACGTATTTTAATAAACTATACAATGTATTATCTCATGTAACTTTCAGTGCTCAGACAACTATAGTGAACATTTTTAGAACGTTTAAAATATATTTTATTATTTTACATATAATTGTTCATGCGTGGGATGTTAATAAAATTCTCATAAAATGTTTGATATAGAGAAATTCTAGAAAATTGCATACTTGAATTCTGAAAATTGGATATCTCAGTGTTGTCATAGATACACTAAATATTAATTTAAATAATGGTAATAAAAATCTGATGTGTTCCATTCACATAACTTTCTCTACATCTCTGCAATAAATTATTGTTAAAAAGCTTATGCTTCCATTTACTTCATACTAATTGAGAAAAAGTATCAGAAATAGTCTTATTACTTGCTTCCTAGTACGTAGAAGCGAAATAAGGGAGTACTATAGGTTAAAGTGATAGTCAAAGATATATGTGACTGAAGTTCCTTTGTGTGTATGGACAAGAGTTGACAAATTCCAGTATGAGAAAAATATAAGTTTTTCCAAGCTGAAACCAATAACAAAGAATACCTTAAAAACGATCAACTCCACGAAAAAAATGTATATGACATAAATTGTGTGTTTTATCGTAATCTACAATTTTGAGAGCAAGTTTCTGTCCATCTCTTACGGTTTACCATTATGCAAAATTCAATAAAAAAGCATCCAGAATAAAGAGATCTTTAGAGGCTATTCCCCGAAAATTCAAGATATACATTTTAATTGTCATGTAAGTATCTTAAGTATAAGACATTTTAATCAGAATCGTCAGATCCATTTTTGAGAAAATCAAGTTCTTCGGAATTTTTTCCATGTCAAGGGTAGTTTAGGGAGGGGGGGGGGGGGGATTTTCTTGAAAATCTTCGTGTCCCATCCTTGGAAGATACCAAATTTAAATACCAAGTTAGGTACTTAACGGTCTTTTCGTTTTTGAGCTGTGCTGTCCACAGACACATACACACACACACAGAACTTTTTCTAGAAATGCTCTTTTTGGATTCAGGGGGGCCCAAAACATGTATTTCATTTGAAATCTCGGTATCGAATTTTGGGTGGAATACAATACCTTTTCTATACACTCTATAAATATTACGTATAGAGAAAGTAAAAAGACTCACTTAAAGCATGTGATAAATCAAGTATGATAAATGTGAATAATAAAATAATTAGTGAATAGGATAGCTAGCCACTTTAGATATGTTTTATTTGTTTAATGAATGATATACAAATGGTTATGTAAAATGAACAAGAAATCGCTAATAATTTGTTCTCCAAAGTGTTCCATTATATTCCAAAACTTCGAAACATACCTATAGTGAATTAAAAGCAAAGCTTCCATGATATGGAATGTTAAAACTGGTACTAACACTAGGAAAATATCCACTAGTATTCATAAAATGTACGTGATGAAATATGCTCTATGTCTAGAATTTTTCCTTCAGCTTTAATGCATGTCCGTGAACTATTTTTCTGGATACAGTATATTTGACTGGATATTGGAGGAACATGGCATTATATATAGAAAATAGATTAAAATAAAATGGGACGTTAATGTTTCCCATATAACATTGTAAATATTCACAATTGGGCAACACGGCATTGGAAAAGAATGTTGTGCTTTCTGTAAATACAATTGTTATCCTTTAATTTTTTTATTGGAAATATTAATTTGTTTTGCGTTATTATTCACACAGATTAAGCCTAAACTCTTGTTCTGGTGTCAAATAATCTAAAATAGTGTATTTGTGTGTTAGACAGTCTTAAAGCATCCTAAACTCATTTTACTCTGCATTTTCTCCTCTAGATTAAAAAGCTCCTTTATAATCGAGTTTTACTTCATCTAGCCCGCATGTACAATGTACATTGTGATAGAGAAAGTATTGTATTCCACCCAAAAATTCGATGTCGAGATTTCACCAGAAATATATGCTTTGGGTTCCCCTGTGTCCGAAAAAAACAGTTTTAGAAAAGGTCCGTGTCTGTCTGTCTGTGTTTGTGGACAGCATAGCTCAAAAACGAAAAGACTGTTAAATACCAAACTTGGTGTTTAAGTTCAGTATCTTCCAAGGATGCGAAACGAAGATTTTCAAGAAAATACTCCCACTACAAACTACTCTTTACGTGGAAAATTTTTCGAAAATTTTGGTTTTCTCAAAAATGGCTCTAACGATTTTGATTAAAATCCCGTAGATGTTTACATCTCAAATAAAATGTATATTTTGAATTTTCTGGGAATAGCCTCTTTATTCTGGATGAATTTTGCCAAATTGTTCTTAACTGTAACAGATACACAAAACCTTACTACACAAATAAACGATTCCGGGGACTTTTGGAATCAAGGGTTAGAAGAAGGCACGTGCAAAGTTAACTCTTGCCAAATATTAATGTCAAAATTTTGGTGAGTCACACATCCTGTCATATATACATACAGTGTTTGGTAGCAAATGTGCTGTTTATAAGCAAACCTAAACATCTAAACCAGCTTCGAAAACGCGGGAATTATCATTTTGATATCATTTTCAGAGACTCCACACGAACTGCAAATAGAATTACTTGCTCTACAAAATTCTGCAAATATAAAATGTTCTAAAGAAAGAGTTTGGGATTTATTTAAATCATTGCTTAAGGATACATATTCCAAAATACGATTACTTGCAAGGCATTTAAGGCAAACTTTGTTTCCATATTCAATTGCGAGCAAAGGTTCTCTAAAATAAATTATATTAAAAATCAGCATCCACTAGACTACTCGACACTGTTTGGTTCATCTATTAAGGATGTGTGCATCATCAATAGCAGTCGATTTTGATGGAGTCGTCCAAATTAAAACATATTTTTAAAAAGTCTGATGTGTTCTATTCACATGACTTTCTCTATATCTCTGTAACAAATTATTCTTCATAAGCTTATCTTTTATTTATTTCATGCCAATCGATAAAATTAGCAGAAATAGTCTTATTTCTTGCTTTATTGTAAGTAGAAGCGAAATAAGGGAGCGCCATAAGTTCAAGTGAAAGCCAAACCTGGTTACTATGTGACTGGTGTTCCTTTGTTTGTAAGGACAGGAGTTGACAAATTGCTGTATGAGAAAAGAATAAGTTTTTCAAAGCTGAAACAAAGAAAAATGAATATCTCAAAAACGATCAACTCCACGAAAAAAATGTATATAACATAAATTGTGTGTTTTAACGTGCTCTACATTTTTTGTGTGTAAAGCTTTTATCCATCCCTTACGGTTTAGTAGTTATGCAAAATTCATCCAGAATAAAGTAGTCTCCAGAGGCTATTCCCAGAAAATTCAAGATATACATTTTATTTCTCAGGTAAATATCTTTGATATACGAAATTTTAATCAAAATTGTAAGAGCCATTTTTGAGAAAATCTAAATTTTCGAAAAAAGTTCCATGTAAAGGGTAGTTGGGATGGGGGGATTTTTCTCAAAATCTTCGTGTCGCATCCCTGGAAGACAAGTTTGGTATTTTACCGACTTTTCGTTTTTGACTTATCGTGTTCACAGACACACGGACACACACACACATGCACGGACCTTTTTGTTAAAATGCTTTTTTTGGATATCGGGGACCCTAAAACATATATTTCCGGTGAAACCTCGGTATCGAATTTTCGGGTGGAGTGCAATACATTCTCTATACACTATGTACATAGTGCGTATAGAGAAAGTAATAAAAAAATCTGATGTGTTCCATTCACATGATTTTCTCTATATCTCTGTAAATTATTATTGGTAATAAGCTTATCTTTTATTTATTTCATGTTAATCGAGAAAAATTAGCAGAAATAGTCTTATTTCTGGCTTTATATTAAGTATAAGCGAAATAAGGGAGTACCATAGGTTAAAGTGAAAGCCAAAAGCTGGTTGCTATGTGACTGATGTTCCTTTGTCTGTATGGACAGGAGTTGACAAATTCCTGTATGAGAAAAGTATAAGTTTTTCAAAGCTGAAACCAAGAAAAAGGAATATCTCAAAACCAATCAACTCCACGAAAAAAATGTATACAAGATAAATTGTGTGTTTTAACGTGCTCTACATTTTTTGTGGGTTAAGTTTTTGCCCATCTCTTACGGTTTAGTAGTTATGAAAAATTCATCCAGAATAAAGTAGTCTTCAGAGGCTATTCCCAGAAAATTCAAAATATAAGTTTTATTTGTCAGGTAAATAACTTTAATATACGATATTTTAATCAAAATCGTTAGAGCCGTTTTTTAGAAAATCAAAAGTTTCGAAAAAAGTTCATGGAAAGGGTAGTTTGGGGTGGGGGATTTTCCCCAAAATTTTCGTGTCGCATCCCTGGAAGATACTAAACTTAAATACCAAGTTTGGTATTTTACCAACTTTTCGTTTTTGAGTTATCGTGTTCACAGACACACGGACACACTGACACACACACACGGACCTGTTTCTGAAAATACTTTTTGGGTATAGGGGACCCTAAAACATATATTTCCGGTGAAATCTCGGTAACGAATTTTTTGGAGGAGTGCAATACTTTCTCTATTTACTATGTACATAGTGCGTATAGAGAAAGTAAAAATGTAGATCTTTCCAAAACACACAATTTATGTGCTTTACATTTTTGTTGTGGATGTAACCGTTTCCGAGATATTCCTTGTTACTGGTTTCAATTGTAAAGTATTTATACTTTTCTCAGGTAGGAAGAGTCCGTATTTCTTTTGTTCTACTCCTGGCCGAGCAAAGCAGCGATTTGCAATGACAATCGCATAAAGACACTTTAGCATAGCGCATTCCTTTATTTCCCTTCTGCTTATAAGGTGTAATAAGAACTGTCTGCTAATTTATCTCAATTCATAACGACAGCTTTTAAAATATTTGAGTACCACTTTAGCAAATCGCATTTCTTTAGTTGCCTTCTACTTATAAGGAACTAAGTAATAAGAACATTCTGCTAATGTTTATCTCGATTAGCATGGTGCAAAAGAAGAAGAACCTTTTGTAAGAAGTTTGTTTGTAGAGCAGCTAGAGAAAGTCATTTGAGTATAACACATCAGTTTTTTACTTTCTCTAGTCCCATATGTACAATGTACATAGGGATAGAAAAGTATTGTATTCCACCCAAAAATATGATACCGAGATTTCACCGGAAATATATATTTTAGGGTTCCCTGTATCCAAAAAAAGCATTTTCACAAAAAAGGTGCGTGTGTGTGTGTCCGTGTGTCAGTGTGTCAGTGTGTACGTGTGTCTGTGAACACGATAACTCAAAAACGAAAAGTCTGTAAAGCACCAAACTCGGTATTTAAGTTTAGTATCTTCCAAGGATGCAACACGAAGATTTTGAGAGAAATCTCCCCACCCCAAACTACCCTTTATATGAAACATTTTTCGAAATTTTTGATTTTCCTAAAAATTGCTCTAACGATTTTGATTAAAATATCGTATATTAAAGATATTTAGCTGACAAATTATATGCATATCTTGAATTTTCTGGGAATATCTTCTAAAGACCTGTTTATTCTGGATGAATTTTGCTTAATTTGGCATAACTAGTAAACCGTAAGAGATAGACAAAAACTTACTATACGAAAAATGTAGGTCTTGTTAAAGGACACAAGTTATGTGATATTCATTTTTCTCATGGAGCTTATAGTTTTCGAGGTATTCAATGTTATTAGTTTCAGTTGTGAAGTACCTATACTTTTCTCAGACGGGAGTGTGCGGTTTTCTTTGTTCTACTCCTGGCCAAGAAAAGAAGGGATTTGCAATGACAATCGCATAACGACTGCTTTTAAAACATTTGACTATGGCTTTAACCTAGTGTATTCCCTTAATAGTATTACATATGGATTAGCAAGGTCGACTAACGATAATCCTGCCACCAGGGGAATTAAGCGCTAGTGTCGCGTTAATCCGATGGATTAAGAAAATGGCGGGAAATTTGAAAAAAGATCCGAGGCGTGGTTCATCGGATTATCTCTTATTATCTCAATGGAGTAAGAGAAAATCCGCTGATCCATACCTTTGCAATTTTCAAATTTCCCGCCATTTTATTAATGCGGTGGATTAACGCTACTGCACGCTTAGGAAAAAAGGCAGCATTATCGATAATCCTACTTGCCAATCCGTATGCAAAACCTAATAAACAACAACAAGTTCATATCACAGATATATTTATTACATATTCTTATGCAATACAATATTGAATACATGCAAAAAACTGATTTTTTTAAGAAACCACATGCACAATTGTTTACATATATTGTTGTCTTTAGCTTGCTTTGAATATCACACGGTCACTGGTCTTCACACGAAGAATGTTACTGGAGGTTGCCATGACGAGTTGCAGACTGTGGTGAAATCGGCCCATGCTGTGGTATAAGTGCTGGAACGGGGAGAAGGAGGGAGTGATAAGAAATGGAGGGGGAAAATAGAGGGTTATCACCAGACGTTGCTTTTTTCATACGAGATGCTTTTGAAAGTGGTGCCCTACGGTTTAGCAAGATGGAATAACGATAATCGTGCCACCAGGGGGGATTAAGCGCTAGTGTTGCGTTAATCCGCCGGATTAAGAAACTGGCGGGAAATTTGAAAATTGCATAGGTGTGGTTCATCGGATTATCTCTTAATCCGTTGAAGAAGGGGACAATGGATTAAGAGTTAATCCGCTGATCCATACCTTTGCAATTTTCAAATTTCTCGCCATTTTCTTAATGCGGTGGATTAACGCGACACTAGCGCGAGGAGGCAATGTAGGCGTAAAAGAAGAACGGGGCGAGAAGGCAATGTGAGCGTATAAGAAGAACGGGCCGAGAAGGCGATGTGAGCGTAAAGAAGAACGGGCCAAGAAGGCGAGGTGAGTGTAAAATAAGAACGGGCCGAGAAGGTGATGTGAACGTAAAGAAGATCGGGAATCCGAATGAAAAACCTAATAAACAACAAGTATTCTTATGCAATACAATATTGAATACATGCAAAAAGCTGATTTCTGTTTTTAAGAAACCACATGCACAATTGTTTATACAGGGTGTTTCAAAAATACGGGGCATAATTTCAGGTATTTATTTCCCACATGTAGACAATCAAATTAGTTCATTATAACATGAACTATTTTGATTGTCTACAGGTGGGGCTTTCAATGTTGTAAAGGCCATAACTCGGAAATGAAGCATTTCCGGACACATCATATAAATGAATAATTTTGATTGTCTTTACGTGAGAAATATATACCTGAAATTATGCCCCGTAGTTTGAAACACCCTGTATATATTTTTATCTTTAGCTTGCTTTGAATATCACACGCTCACTGGTCTTCAGCACACGATAAAAAAATAATGTTTATGAAAGTTTTCGATGTATGGGAAATAGTTTCACAAGGAGCACGATTTGTATAGGCATCACAGGTTAGATGAGTATGACGAAAATTGGGGTCGACATTAACGATAATCCTGCCACCAGGGGGATTATGGATAATCCAACTTGCGAATCCGAATGCAAAACCTAATAAACAATAAGGTCATATCACATATATATTTATTACATATTCTTATGCAATACAATATTGAATACATGCAAAAACTGATATTTTTTAAGAAACCACATGCACAATTGTTTATATATATATATATATATATGTTTGTCTTTAGCTTGCTTTGAATATCACACGCTCACTGGTCTTCAGCACACGATAAAAAATAATGTTTATGAAAGTTTTCGATGTTGGGGAAATAGTTTCACAAGGAGGACGATTTGTATAGGCATCACAGGCTAGATGATTGTGACGAAAATTGGGGTCGACCTGCGTTGACATCAGGAACATATACACGTGCAATAATTGAATGGCGAATTATATCACCAGCAGGTAGAAAGCCCGAAGAGGTGACGATATTGTCAGTGGCTGGAACTTTGTTGGGTCCCATGAAGACGGTGCATTGAACATCAGGATTCGACGACGAAGCCTTCCATGCCGAGAATCTTACGTTGACGATGTGGGCATCGGACGAGGATAACTTAATGCTTACAATTTTATGGACGCCAAAGGCGGGGATTTCTTGTGAGACGATACGGCACTCCCTGGGGTATATGCCGGCAGCATTAACGGTCTCATCGACGAGATGCAGACTGAGGTGAAATCGACCCATGCCAATGCTGCAATTATATGTAGCAGAGAAAGGCAAGAAGGCAATGGGTGGGGGGAGCTGTTCACACGGGACAGAAAGCGATGTCAGCACTCCGACCGGAAATGGTGCAAGATTGCGAAAGCCAGAAAAAGAAGGCGCCGTGAGAGAACAAGAACGGGGCCAGAATGCAATGTGAGCGTAAAAGAACGGTAAGAGAATGCAATGCGAGCGTAAAAGAACGGGACGAGAAGGCAATGCGAGCGTAAAAGAAGAACGGGACGAGAAGGCAATGTGAGCGTAAAAGAAGAACGTGACGATAAGGTAATGTGAGCGTAAAAGAAGAACGGGACGATAAGGCAATGCGAGCGTAAAGAAGAACGGTACGAGAAGGCGATGTGAGCGTAAAAGAACGGTACGAGAATGCAATGCGAGCGTAAAAGAACAGGACGATAAGGCAATGTGAGCGTAAAGAAGAACGGTACGAGAAGGCGATTGAAGTGTAAAAGAAGAACGGGCCGTGAAGACGAAGTGAGCGTAAATGAGCGGGACGAGAAGGTGATGTGAGTGTAAAAGAAGAACGGGCCGAGAAGGCGATGTGAGCGTAAACGAAGAACAGGACAAGAAGGTTCGGATCGTTCTTCCTCTGAACTCACATCGCCATCTCGGCCTGTTCTTCCTCTGCACTCACATCGCCATCTCGGCCCGTTTTTAATTTACACTCCTTCTCCCCGTTCCAACACTTATACCACAGCATGGGTCGATTTCACCACAGTCTGCAACTCGTCATGGCAACCTCCAGTAACATTCTTCGTGTGAAGACCAGTGACCGTGTGATATTCAAAGCAAGCTAAAGACAACAATATATATAAACAATTGTGCATGTGGTTTCTTAAAAAAAAAATCAGTTTTTTGCATGTATTCAATATTGTATTGCATAAGAATATGTAATAAATATATCTGTGATATGAACTTGTTGTTGTTTATTAGGTTTTGCATACGGATTGGCAAGTAGGATTATCGATAATGCTGCCTTTTTTTCTACGCGTGCAGTAGCGTTAATCCACCGCATTAAGAAAATGGCGGGAAATTTGAAAATTGCAAAGATATGGATCAGCGGGTTATCTCTTACTCCATTGTCCCCTTCTTCAACGGATTAAGAGATAATCCGATGAACCACGCCTCGGATTTTTTTCAAATTTCCCGCCATTTTCTTAATCCGTCGGATTAACGCGATACTAGCGCTTAATCCTCCCTGGTGGCAGGATTATCGTGAGTCGATCTTGCTAATCCGTATGTAATACTACTTCCCTTATTTTGTCCTACTTATAAGGAACTAAGTAATAAGAACATTGTGCTAATGAGTACCTCGATTAGCAAGATGCGGAAAGAAGAATAATCTTATGTTAGAAGTTTTGTAGAACAGCTAGAGAAAGTCATGTGAGTGTAACACATCAGATTTTTCTATATATGTGCGATATTGTGTAGGATCTATTAGCACGAGGTCCTCTTAAGGATAATGTTATGATGAATATTTTGTGGAAGTATTTTAAATATTAGTTATAATTACCGAAATATAGTTAGTTTACCTTCAGAGTTGTCTAAAAAGTTTAGATAGATTTCATATTTAATTGAAGTTAATACAAAATTAAATTAATTTATGTGAAGATAGTTCTAAAACCCTACTATTTCTGTGCGGATCTCTGCATGCCCACAGTGGAAGTTTTATATGCAAGCGTTTAAATAATATGTTTGGCTTGTTTTAAACTTTTTTGAATCAGTACAGTGTCATTATTTATTTATTTGTTTGTTTATTTCACCAACTCTACCTCTATCACGTGTATATTAACAATCCTGTTTCATCTGTAAGTCAATATCCCTTAGCGTCTCTTGGAAAGTGTCGGTATTTTAAAATTCAAGTGACAGTGCAGCAAGCAAACAGCCTATAGCTCGCATTCCGGAGGGCACTGGTTCAAATCCCTTGCATCAGCCCATCTGACTGGTATATCCCTCCCCTCGCCATAGCGGTTTCATTCAATCCCAGGTAAATATTGGATTGGATATAATCAATACTACCAGCCTTAATTCAACCCAGAGAGTAAATAAAATTGATATAAAATAGACCATACAAGAGATCGCAACTAAGCTATTTATCCGGCAGGTATGCGTTTGAATCTATAGAAAAAGTCACACCCTCAAAATGTCAGATTAGATCAATAGTAACAAACAGTACAGCACAGAAATGCAATAGCTCAACTAAGCCCAGCTGACATTTCTAGGGGTTAGTGGTATAGATATAGGTGTTTTGATAAATGGTACCTTAATGTATATTTACCTCGGTATACGTTAATTGTTTTTTTTTTTTTTACTTTCGATACCGAGATTTCACCGGAAATATATGTTTAAGGGTCCCCAATATCCAAAAAAAGGATTTTCACTAAAAGGTCCGTGTGTGTGTGTCAGTGTCAGTGTGTCCGTGTGTCTGTGAACACGATAACTCAAAAACAAAAAGTCGGTAAAACACCAAACTTGGTATTTAAATTTAGTATCTTCCAGGGATGCGACAAAAAGATTTTGAGAAAAATCCCCCTACCCCCAACTACCCTTTACATGAAACTTTTTACGAAAATTTTGATTTTCTCAGTAACGATTTTGATTAAAATTTCGTATATTAAATATATTAACCTGACAAATAAAATGTATATCTTGAATTTTCTGGGAATAGCTACTGAAGAGTAGTTTATTCTGAATGAATTTTACTGAATTTTTAATAACTGCTAAACCGTAAGAGATGGACAAAAACTTACTACACAACAAATGTAGAGCACATTAAAACACACAATTTATGTTATATACATCTTTTTCGTGGAGTTCGTCGTTTTTGAGACATTCCTTATTTTTTGTTTCTGCTATGAAAAACCTATACTTTTCTCATACAGGAACTTGTCAACTACTATGCATATAAACAAAGGAACTTCATTGATATAGCAACCAGCTTTTGACTATCACTTTAACCTATGGTTGTCCCTTATTTGGCTTCTACTTACAAGGAAGCGAGTAATAAGACTATTTCTGCTAATTTTTTTTCTTCTGATTAGCATAAAGTAAATAGAAGTATAAGCTTTTTAAGAGTAATTTGTTGCAGGGATATAGAGAAAGTCATGTGAATGGTACACATCAGATTTTTCTCTTTGTCTAACAGTGTTACCACAAACTAATCACATAATGTATTACCTAATATTTTTGCATGGCCTTAACGCGCCATAAATGAAGAGCGCCTGTCGAAATTTTTGTTTCCAGTTTTCACATCTCAATTAGTGACCTACTGTCCTATGTATGTGAGGTTATCGGCTTTGCAGAAAGCATTCGAACTCAGTTTCGGTGCATAATTCGTTACCGGGAGGCCTGCGCACTCACCTTTACACCTTCGACCCTGCGCTCTTGGAGAAAATAAATACGTATGATTTGGGTGTGAAACTCATTTGGAGTTGCTAACCAACCTGAAAACATATTACTCTTAATAAATAAAATGATTTGTCAGCGGATATTGATGTAAAGCTGTTTATAGCACCTCAATTACCAATACAAATATCTGCATTTACATTCCTGATAGCCTGTATAATATCAGAGAATCTACAGGTAATTCATCAACCTAGATGTTGAAGCTATCTTACGAAAAATGACAATATTAATTAATTTCATATCAAAAATATTATTGAAGATCGAGAAAAAACTACCCCTCTTAAATACAATGTTTCTATTAACAGCGCCAGCAGGAGTCCCCGCCATGCCTGGTGAAACCCTGGCGTCTAGAATTTCGTTTCCAGAATACCTACCTGCAACACTGTGATTTCGTTGGTAAGGGGAACGTTCTTGAAAAACAAATATCGAAACTGTGGCAAAAAGGGAGGACTGGTTCGGTTCTTGGATCTTGAAAAAGAATATCGGAACTGTGGCAAAAAGGGAGGATTGGTTCGGCTTCTTGGATCTTGAAAAAGAATATCCGAACTGTGGCAAAAAGGGAGGACTGTTTCGGCTTCTTGGATCTTGAAAAATAATATCCGAACTGTGGCAAAAAGGCAGGACTGGCTCGGTTCTTGGATCTTGAAAAAGAATATCGGAACTGTGGCAAAAGAGAGGATTGGTTCGGCTTCTTGGATCTTGAAAAAGAATATCCGAACTGTGGCAAAAAGGAGGACTGTTTCGGCTTCTTAGATCTTGAAAAATAATATCTGAACTGTGGCAAAAAGGGAGGACTGGTTGTGTTTCTTGGATCTTGAAAAATAATATCGGAACTGTGGCAAAAGGGAGGACTGGTTTGGCTTCTTGGATCTTGAAAAGAAATATCGGAACTGTGACAAAAAGGGAGGACTGGTTTGGCTTCTAGGATTTTGAAAAAGAATATCGGAACTGTGGCAAAAAGGGAGGACTGGTTTGGCTTCCTGAATCTTGAAAAATAATATCGGAACTGTGGCACAAGGGAGGACTGTTTTGGCTTCTTTGATCTTGAAAAAGAATATCGGAACTGTGGCAAAAAGCGAGGACTGATTTGGCTTCTAGGATTTTGAAAAAGGATATCGGAACTGTGGCAAAAAGGGAGGACTGGTTTGGCTTCTAGGATTTTGAAAAATAATATCGGAACTGTGGCAAAAAGGGTGGATCTTTAGTAGTGTTTAACGCCCGCTTTAACTACTTAACTGATGATACATGAACGAAGATGAAGCACTGGTGGAATGCGATGGCGGGGGAAACCGGAGAACCCGGAGAAAACCCGACCAGCGCCGCTTTGTCCACCACAAATCTCACATGCGGTCGCTTGGGATCGAATCCAAGGTGAGAAGCGAGTGGTCTAACCACTCAGCCACGTTCTTGGATCTTGAAAAAGAATGTTGGAATCGTGGCAAAGAGGGAGGATAGGTTCGGCTTGCTGAGAGAAGAAAGATGGAAGTTGATGAAGTCCAGATTTATCGGCTATACACAGCCCTTTATCTCCAGGTTTGAGGTTACGAACTAATATTGTTGGTCTCATCTGCTGACTGTCAACCTACAATACTAAGACGACGAAGGAAAGAATTGTTGGCATAAGCTTCCCGCTGCTGTGAGGAAGAATCATTCTTCAAAATTAAAAACACAACGAAAGAAACGTAAAATAGGAATAATGAAATGCGATAAAATAAAATGAAATAAAAAATGAAACATATTTAAAAAACCCTTCTTTGGTCCAATTTTTTTTTTTTTTTTTTTTTTTTTTTTTTTTTTTTTGTTAACTCGTTCTCTTAGAATCTTCCTTCACGCTGTCCATCCCTCTTCTACTGGATCTTCCTCTCTCCTTTTCACCTTCCATTAAAATAATCATCTAAATAATTATTAGACTCCATTTTCTCAATGATTTTATATAACAATTTTATATATTTATTACAATATATTTTCACCAGAATTAGTCATAAAATTACTTCTTGCAAATGAAATGTTTCCACGTCATATCACAAGCATAATTTTGGGTGGAGATTTTCATTCTCTATAAGAAAAATAATATATAAGAGGATTAAAATGGAGATCGTCTTCTTTAATTTTTATCTCTATGGAACTTTGATATGTTATTTTATGGCCACAAGATATTGCCTGAAAGATTAGCAATATTTCCTTATTAAAATAGAGGATCAGACAAGAGCTAAAATGTGTGACTCCATGCAACGTTCTTGACTTGCGCTTCCTCACAGAAAGTTACTTTGGCAATATCTGGCACATATCTTGTCAGTGTCAGCTTTACCAGAAGTTTGAAGAAGTTGGAAACTAGGCTAAATCCGCTCGCAAACTGGCTGCTGGATTTGCGATAGCGGCACGTTGTTTGTGTCGGGAAAAGGAGAAGCCATTCTGATCGTCACCCCTTCACCTTTTTTTCTTTCTTCATTTCTCAAAGAACCCCGTCAGAAATCAATGCGCTGCAGCAGTCTTTAACATTTTCGTCATCAAGTTCTTCATCTCTTTCTCTCGCGTACTATACGCTCCCTGAAAGCCTGCAATACTTGACGGTTTGACGTCACCGTTATTACATCATAGCTCCCCGACTGCAAGATCCTGTTCTGACTTTGCTTTTGAAGTTCAGGCCGACATCACAGGCGCAGACTTTCGCTCTTCCTTTATTTCTGTTTTACTGTGACTTTCGCGATACATCAGTCAGCGAAATGAACGTGTTCGTAATCACAAACCTGCCTGTCACTCAACTGCCTTAATATGGCGCGTAAATGTGTAAAAGATTACGCACAGCTTTTGTCGAAAAATTGAGCTGCTGCTTAGAACGTCACTAGATTCACCAATATACACTATAAAGGATTAAATTAAACAGAGTAGTAAAGGTTTAAATATGGTTAATTTTAGCAGTATTCATTTTGTAGTAGAAAAAATTAACTTTGCTTAAATTTCATCTGAATGAAATGCTTTGGAAGCAACATCAGCTACAGATTCTCAGAAAGAGTGCCTTAAGATGACTGTTTTCCCCTTTAATACAATACTTTTTATGTCTAACATTATTTACTTTCTCTACTACTTACCCAGAAGATGCACTGCTTTCCAAAAGGTCTGATTCAAGATTTCACCAGAAATAAATGTTTTGAGTCTTCCTGAATCCAAAATTATGTAATATTTTAGAAAAAGGTTTATGTGTATCTGTCTGTCTGTCTGTCTGTGAACGAAAAGTAGTTCAAATACTGAACTGAGTATGTAAGAAGGACGCGACACGAGAATATTTTAAGATAATTCCACATCCCAAACTACTCTTTACATGTAAAATTTCTAATTTTTCATTTTGTTAAAAACGACTCAAAGAATTTTAGTTGAAATGCCACATTTTAAGATACTTTCATCACAAAAAAATGTATTTCTGGGATTGTTTTAAACTTTTTTAAACGTTTACATTACTTTCTCTATACACACTATGTACATAGTGTATAGAGAAGGTATTGTATTGCACCCAAAATTCGATACCGAGATTTCAACGAAAATACATGTTTTGAGACTCCCGAATCCAAAAAAAAGGCATTCTTAGAAAAATGTCCGTGTGTGTGTCTGCCTGTCTATCTGTCTGTGTGTCTGTGTGTATGGGTGTGTGTGTCTGTGGGCAGCATAGCTCAAAAACGAAAAGACCGTTGAATACCAAACTTGGTATTTAAGTTTGGTATCTTCCAAGGATGCGACACGAAGATTTTCAAGAGAATCCTTCCACCCCAAACTACCCTTTACATGGAAAAAAGTTTGAAAATTTTGATTTTCTTAAAAATGACACTAACGATTTTGATTAAAGTCTCGTATATTTAAGATATTTACTTGACAAATAAAATGTATATCTTGAATTTTATGGGAATAGCCTCTGAAGACTAATTTATTCTTGATGAATTTTACGGAATTTTGCATTACTGCTAAACCGTAAGAAATGGACCAAAATGTACCATACAGAAAATGTAGAGCACATTAAAACACACAATTTATGTTATATACATTTTTTCGTGGAGTTGGTCGTTTTAAGATATTTCCTTTTTTTAGTTTCAGCTTTGAAAAAGATACTTTTCTCATACAGGAAAATGTCAACTCCTGTCCATAAGAAACAAAGAAACTTGTCACATAGTAACCAGCTTTTAACTATCACTTTAACCTATGGTACTCCCTTATTTCGCTTCTACTTACAAGGAAACAAGTAATAAGACTATTTCTGCTAATGTTTTCACAATTAGCATGAAGTAAATAGAAGCCTAAACTCTGTATCAATAATTTGATGTAGAGAAAGTCATGTGAATGGAACACATCAGATTGTTTTTTATTATTTTGTATGCATAAGTCAAATGGATGTCCTATTAGTGTATGTTTCTGTTAATTATGATAATATATAATAACAATAATAATGCCGTTTTATTTTGAAAACATAAGTGACTTCATTCAAAGGTATTTGTCTAATGTTGGGCGTAAGAGGTGTATACAGAATGGACCATTTAAATTGAGACTGTACAATATCTCATTGAGCTCTTCGTACACAGCCATTCACAATCGTTATTATTTATGTTGGTGTAAGAGCAATTTCAAAACTTTTTATACGAATGTCGTTTAGTTTTTATGTACAATAAAAAAACAACATAAAAATGTAGGTCCCCACTTTAAAAATTTAAATTGCCCTTGCATAACTATTACAACATCCTCCTAATATAACACGACTAATGGAATTTACTTTCCACCATAATGGTAAGCAACTTTTAATCAAGACATTTATATCTATAGCACTTAGTTTTGGAGATATCATAAAGTGTCAACTTAAATAGTCCACTCTGTGTAATACCAAGCATTTTTGTAAACATTTCAAGCTGAGCGCTTATATACATGTGAGCCAACAACGAGCACGCCATCTAGTCCTTTGAGTCGTAAACCCAGATTCTTTTATGAAGGATTCTACAACTAAAACGGTACCAATTAGTTCGGTACGAAAATGCAAGAGGGTACAAATGGACAGTGGAACACATTGTCTGGGACAACCTTCTACCAGGACGGATAGGATGGGACTAATAGTCATATATTCAGCAGTAAGAAAAACCTTACCGGAAAATCAGATACCTCTTCCACTGATATCGAGGCCGTCTAATTTAGGCGAGAGGTATTACCTGTCTGACGAAAGAATGCAGTTATTAGGGGAGGTCGCTGGTCTACCATGGCACGATTTAGAGTGGTCAGAGAAGGCTGCAATATAGTGCAGTGCAAACTGACCGTCAGAAAATCAGCACAGCGTACATAAACAGGAATGAACTAAACGATCACAACAGGTTAAACTTGCTGATTTCTTTATCACTTATGAATAGTAATTTTCTACTTTGTGAGCGTATGACTGCGCACGGCTGTGTGCATTTTAACCTGATTCGAACCCGTCCACTGTAATAAACTCAACTGCTGCATTCCAGTAATGCCAAACTGTACAGGGAATGCACCGGGATTATTGATGTTATACCGCTTATCTATTTGTTAACGCAAGCTTCCACTCGTGGCCGTCTGCATTCATTCTTCAGACAGGTACTAATGCATATATATAATATATATTATTTATAATATATATCAATTATATCGGAACATTTGATAGTAATGCTGACCTAGTACGACGCTGTTATATTGTTTACATGCAAGTTGCCTTACTCGCCAATAGGTAATTTATAGCACTATACACAACGTGTGTGTATGCTATTTTGCCGCAAGATAAACAACGCTAGAGATACGTATACATCCCGAGTAATTGTAGTTGTTTGTTGATTGGGTTTACTGCGTGTGGTTATGTTGGTGACCCTTACAGAGCAATGTGTATTTATTGTGTTAAGATTTGCTCGAACGGACTGATTTGGCAAATTCCCTGGTATCAGCATCCTTAACAAGCCGAAAATTTTGTTCGTAGATATATATAAAAAAATATCGGCAGCTAACAGTTATAACTAAGGAAATATTATCAAGATAGCAGCTATGGTGTCAAGTAGTCCAAGAAAAGTGAGATCACTGTAATTTTCGAAGGGAATAAAAGACTGGAATCTATGGAAATTGACTAAATGCAAATGTTATGCAACAAATCTTCATACGCCTGACGAAAATACAGTATCAGGCGTGCGCTTTAAATATTTGCATCATAGATTTCTGATCATTATCCTTAAAATATTCCAGGACAATTAGATAAAAAACCTTGTGTGTTCCATTCACATGACTTTCTCTACATCTCCACAACAAATTATTGTTAATAAGCTTATTATTCTATTTAATGAATGCTAATCGAGATAAAAATTAGCAGAAACGAACTTATTACTTAGTTCCTTACAGATAGAAGGGAGATAAGGGAATACACTAGGCTAAACCGACAGTCAATGTTTTAAAATGTGGTTGCTATGGAATAGAAATCCGTTTCTTTGCGTGGCTTGGAGTTGGAAAGTTCCCGTATGACAAAAGTATAAGCATTTTAAAACTGAAACAATAACAAGCAATATCTCAAAAACTCTACATGTTTTGTAAGTACGTTTTTCTCCATATATTTCGGTTTACCAGTAATGCAAAATTCTACAAAAGTCATCCAGAATAAAGTAATCTTTAGAAGCTATTTCCAGAAAATCCAAGATATACATTTTATTTGTCATGTAAGTATCTTTAATATACTATATTTTAATCAAAATCGTTAGAACCATTTTTGAAAAAATCAAAATTTTCGAATTGTTTTCCATGTAAAGGGTAGTTGGGGGTGGGGGGTTTTCTTGAAAATCTTCATGTCACATCCTTGGAAGATACTGAACTTAAATACCAACTTTGGTATTTAAGGGTCTTTTCGTTTTTGAACTATGCTTGCTATCCACAGATACACACACATAGACAGACACACGGCTTTTTTGAATTCAGGGGGTCTCAAAATGTGCATCTCCGGTGAACTCTCGGTATCAAATTTTTGGGTGGAATACAATAAGTTCTCTATAGACTATGTACATAGTACGTGTAGAGAAAGTAAAACGTTGCTTGATTTAATCGTCCTGGAGTAGCATCATTACTCCAATACTTGTAATTGTTCAAGTTGGCTGCACAAATTAGATGATTGTTCCTTAATGTGTTAAACAAGTGCCAGACTTGTATGGGCGCTAAGGGTTATCGTTTCAAAACCCGTTTATGACGAAAGATAAAGGTTTATTGTTTCGCATCGATAGCATTATCTAGGGCAGAAAAGGCATTCACACTAGATTTATATAACAGTAGCAGCGGTAGGCTATCTTTCGGGAGAAATTCCCATAAAAATGCCTTGTATGTGAAAATGTTCCATTATTAAACACAAAACTTTGATGTGTTACTTAATTAATTTTCACTACAGTTCTTCATTTAAAACATTAATAATTTTCAGTCTGACTATCCATCCAACTGCTGTCCTACACCCGACTTGTGTGAAAATACAATACAAGCAATATCAATTAACAAAATTGTTGGTTATACTATGAATCATGGGACTTAGAGTACTTACAACATTGTAAGTCGCCATTGAGGTTGTCATCTCAAAATAATTTGAGATCACCTTGTGGTTTACCGGGAAACAATAGAGTCAGTTGAGAAATGCAATGCTATGCTGGCATGTTGCTATGGTAGCGCAGTGGTAGAGCAACCGGCTAGAGATCGAGAGGTCCGTGGTTCAAATCATGACTATAGCGTTGAATTTTTTAGTCTGACCTTATCCAACTCCTGTCCTACACATGATTTGACTGAAAAAACAATAATATCAATTATTAATAATATGAAAGCCTTATACTTGAAACACAACTACAAACTTATGGAATTAATGTAAACCAATCGCAGTGCGCAAACAGAAAGGAAGCCTAGAGCGTTACACAGAGTTGTAACCTACACGATGTTTTTCCTCTTTCATGTTAGCATTGGCAATCCCTCTGTTTACTTGTACTGCATATCTCAAGTGTATACTTGATATTAGGTTCTGTGTTCAAAAACAGCTCGCAGTCGCCAGAACTACTACTTTTTCATTAAGGGATACTAACTGGCGTGAAATCCAATTTCTCTGCAGAAAACTAGCTGATTTATAAAAGTACTTCTTAAACTTGTATTTCGAAATAAAAACAACGTTTATCCTTATACCAAATAGCCGTCTTTTAGTTTTAGGCTTCAGCGTTTACTTTAAAATTAATTCTTAAGGAGTTTACAACATTGAAAATTTCCCGCCTGGGTAGCGTGTCTCCTTCACATTCAAAAGGTCGTGAGTTCGAATCTCGCTTAGGGTGAGTTGCCCGGGTAAGGTTTTTTTCGGGGTTTTCCCTTATCCTGAGAAGACGAATGTCGAGTAACTTTAAGCTCCATAGACCCCAAGATCATTTGAGCATCATTTCACCAATTTCATTCATCGTACGATATGACCAACCAGGTTAAAGGACGTTAAGCTACAAAAACAATGAAAATTAAGCATAACATTGCATTGTCCCAAGAAAGGACGACTAAGGAATGTAAGGCCACAAAGAATAAGCAATCCTGTCTTATGTTATCTTCCCAAAATATCTACCAGGTAGCCCAACTGGCATGTATTTGACGTGTTCAAATATCCTTTCGTGCGTTAAAGGAATTGCGGAACTCATCGGGGATATTTCAAGTTAAAAGCCCAACTGGCATGTATTTGACGTGTTCAAATATCCTTTCGTGCGTTAAAGGAATTGCGGAACTCATCGGGGATATTTCAAGTTAAAAGCCGCCAATTGAGTAGTGCCAATAGCGACCTTTATTTTACCCCTCGCAATGAACGCGACGCGCTAACCATTACTTCTGATAAGCAAAACGGGTAAAGCAAAGCTGGTGAAGCCCAGTTGCCCCGTGTTTGACGGGTATAAATATCCCTTGGTGCGTTAAAAATAATTGCAAAACTCGAAGGGGATATTTCAAGCTCAAACCCGTCAGTGAAGCTCTGGCGAGAGTGACTTCGCCTTCCCTGTCTTGCCTATCAGCGTGGAGGGTGAGTGAGTCGCATTCATTATAAGGGGTAAAACGAACTTCGGTCTTGCCACTGAGGGTTTTAACCTGAAATAACCCCGTGGAGTGCTGCAACTCTTTTAATGCATCAAGGGATATATGTACATGTCAAATACGGGGCAATTGGCCACCTGGAATAATACACTATTTATTCCACTAAGCATGAACCTATAATCTTTATATTAGCCTACCAATGGTGGTTTATGTATTACAAAAGAAAAATGCTGCTTAATGCAACTACACTGATCGAATTTCCGCACAGTTCATATAATGCTGAATAGGAGATTCAGTCGAGCCACGAACAAAGTCTCTCTCCCTCTCTCTGTCTCCCTCACTTTATTCAAAGAACAACCGGTGGTAACCCCTGATTTAAGGATTACACCCATCAGTCATTATTGCTGCAGTTTTTTCACAAAACAAACTGTTCCATGGTAAACAGATTCAAGTCAAAGTTTGGTCAAAATGTTTGCTAAAATTGTTATTATTCACGTTTAGATATAGGTTACACAAGGTAGGTAGATACAGTGGTGTGCGATCTTCATAGACCAATTTATCACCCTCCAGGAGGATGGTATGAAGTTATAAAAAAAAACAGGAGGCTACAGTCTGCAGGTGGGCAGACGACAAAGTTTCGCGGAAGTCTCAAACAGTCCCAGAAATCCTTCCTTTGTTGGAGCTGAAATGAGAGGGCGATGAACGACCAGTCGACCAAGCGTTTACGCGAATTCTCTTTCTTTGGAGCAATCATTTGCGATATGGTTAGAATACCAAATGTTTTAATATATTTATACAGCAGAATTTATGAAAGTAGCCTGTAAAATCATCTTCATTATAAATGACATAATATAATTGTTACATCATAAGAATTAGTAAAATTCTTACTCTTAAAGACAAAAAGTAGATCTTGTTAAACCCTAAAATGTCTTTTTGTGGCGTTAAGCATTTCCGAAATATTCTTTGTTACCAGTTTGTATTTTCAAAGACTTATATGTTTTCAAGTGTTAATTAACTTTTCCTCGTGTATTGCAAAGATCATGAAGTTTAAAATCCATTGCATCTTTAAAAATGTTATTGCTACATTTATTGTATCCTCCTTATACCAATAACGAATGTATCTTGAAAGAGTATCTCGATTAACTGAAAATAGATTTTATAAGAGCAGTTTGTAGAAGAGTGAGTATAAAAAGCAGTGTGAATGGAGCAGATTTTGTCCTTCATTCTTTGCCATTTAACAATGCTTTTTTCACACGCAATATCGTCATCACATACGGAACTTGCCAGATTTTCTAGTCCTTTTCCTCAGGTGCTAGTGTTTATAGGGACAAAGAGGGTTGTAGTAGGAAACAAAAGCAAAACAACAAACACTCAGAAATGATTTATTATCAAATGCATGGATCAACGGAAGAGGAATCCCCTACTACGCCACGTATAGCGTGAGTCGCCGTGTTAACTCGGCAACTTGTTCAGCAATGCTGTAATGCGGTCAGTCTCGAAGTTTCGTGCAGGCGCTCTGGGGTTTCAACAAAGTGATGGCTTCCCTTTATTTCTACTTCACGGGATGGTGTGAATGGATTTCGTGTCGAAGGTGCTCTAACCCTTGATGTTAATGAGCGTAGAACAAAATATGGGCTGTGAGCAGGATACATATCCATAGAATGAATATGAATTACCTGGAAAGTGTCTAAAAAGCGAACGAAACTGTAATCTTCTTAAGTATATACTACACATCCAGGAGGGCGTCAAAAAGTATATACATTGACTGTTTTATAGTACTTATATTCTGAGAATAAAGCAAGTGTTCTTGGGGGGCTAAGAATTTATTAAAGAATGCTAATAAATGTAACGCCCATACATATAAAGTTCACGGAACAATATTTTAAGTTTAAAGTTAGAGTGTTAAGAATTTTACTTCAGTTTTATAATTTAATGCAGAATACCAACACATTTAATAGTAATTAAACCCTGTGAGTTTACTGAAACAAATTTTAAATTCGTGTTATCTTTATTATTCTGAAATATGCAGCGAAAACTTGCAAACATTATACGACTTTATGAAATTGTGTGGAGTGAAACTGAAACAGTACTTCCATAAACGTGTATATATTGTTGCTCATACTTTATTGAATGATACTACAAATATTTTAATAATAATAATAATAATAATAATAATAACAACAATAATAATAATAGTGGCATCATCTAGCGGATCGGTATGAGACTGCATCACGAATATCCAGAGGTGTGATATTCTTAGCTACTGAATTTTTCCATTCCGCTCTGTGTTCTAGAGGGTGATGATAATCGTATATTTATAAATCAAGTGCTTTAAATGAGAATTTGGACACGATTCTTTACAGTAAAATAAGGTAATTACTTCGAAATTACCTGTTCTTTATATACTTCAAAAGATTGAAATCATATAAATTATTTGTCTTATGATAACTGAAGATTAAAATATATTTAAAAGGTATGATTTTAAAATGTGAATATGCTAGATCAGAATTATAATTACTTACACCATTACAAAAAATGCAGATAAAACCAAATTTGGGTACCTTTATTCCAAGTGGTATACTTAGATAGCCATGATGTAACAATTAAACCATGAAGGAATGATAAGTAACAGTGAGAGAAAGAGAGAGGAAGAAAAAGAGAGAACGAAACGAAAGATAGCCGGATGGTGATTATATTTACTGAGTTTACATACTGCAGATGTATGCAGTGAAACCATAACCCAAACCTCTGAGTAAAATTAATTCTGTAGATGTATGTAGTGAAGTTTCTGATCTGTTTTATATAGGTAAGTTTTGCTATATATCTTCTCCGTGCTGTAATTCGGAGTGATATATTCTAAGTTTCGTTTCTTTTCGTAATCGGCTTACCCTGCCCATATTTGTAGGACTGACACCCCCCCCTAGGACTTACAAGTTATTGCCTAGGGGTCAGAAGCCTGTCGGAGATCCTACGGCACGAAACCACAGAATGGAGAACTTGTTACGAGGGGTCGGACCGTAGCCATGTGTGAGCATGACAAAGCGGATAATAGGAGACGTAGGCAAAACTGATGAAAGGAAAGGTGGTGGTGGTGGAGTTATTGGTGGAGGAAACTGGAGGACCCGAAGGAAACCCGCCCAGACGCCGCTTTGTCCACCACAAATTCCACATACGGGCGCTCAAGATCGAGCCGGGCCACCTAGATGGGAGGCGAGCGGTCTAAACACTCAACTACAAGTGTATCCTAAGTACGAAGCTAAAATCTTATTTATATCCTTCTGTGATGAGAGACACTTACTTCAGAATTTTTGCCGTCTGTGTGTTCCTTTAATTTAAATTATTGCCATAAGAAGTATTACAATAATGTACCACATTATTTTTATAATTACTTTAATATGCAATACTTTATTGACTTCCTCTGCAGTCAAGTGGTCAGCGTTCTAGCTTCTCAACAAGAGGCCCCGAATTCGATTCCTGGTTAGGGTGGCTAATTTTTCTTTAACTAGAGTAATTTCCTATCCCCCGGAGGGTCTGGAAGTGCGCATGCGACAGTGAGTGTGTGTGTTTATTAGAAAAATATTGAAAAACCCAATGTTAAGAAACGCTTCAGTTCAGCGATAAAAACACCAGCAGTTGTTTCTAAAGCAAACCCCCAACGTAGCAGAGACGCTAAAGGGGAGCTATGCAATTGAAATAATAAAAGAATACTTTGTTGACATCGTCATTAGTATACAAATCTACCAATAACACCAACTGTTGCTTCCATTTTGGATAAAAAAATTGTGTGATTCCTTACGTTATATTTCATTAAGAATTTTAATGGACGTGATTATAATTAGCAGAAACTTCGTAATTAAAGTGACGAAAATATTGTTCAGATTACAAAAATTGGCATTAGCTATGTTAAATATCTAATTTAGTATAAATGTGCATAGCATCTATGTACAATGATTTTCATTATGAATTACTTTAATCAAATATTTAAAAAGCATTTAAGTTCAAAATGACAATATTCAAATTCTGCACTCAAAAGCCTCAGCACTTTTTTCCAAACTTTATGCGCAATATCATACAGAGTCGACCAGCCGGAAAAGCAGCTGGCATAACAACCTTTCAATATCTAATTACAACGTGGAGCTGTTGTTACTTCGAGCAGGTGCACCGAGGCATTCTGTTAATGAAACAATAATCTCTAAAACTATAGGGTGTACTCTTTGTCTCTTTATTGCTCATCTGCAATCTATAAACAAAAAATCTATAAATAAAAACCCTTAAGTAGGTAAGAATATTACATAATTTGAGCTGAATAAATCCAATCGATACTAATACTTAGCCGTGGCCAAGTGGTAAGACCGCTCACCTCCCACCTAGGCGGCTCGGGTTCGATCCCAAGCGCCCGCATATGGAATTGTGGTAGACAAAGCAACCTCTGAGTGGGTTTTCTCCGGATTCTCAGGCCATTCATTCCATCAATTACTTCATCCTCAACTTTTTTTATTATATTATATTTCATATCATCCACTTCCCACGCTCATGCCTGGCTACGGGTACCCGTACCAGGTTCTCCATTCTGTGGTTTCGTGCCGTTGGCTCCCCGACAAGCTTCTGACCCTAGGTATCAGCTTGTAAGTTCTAGGGTGCTATCAGTAGTAAATATGGGGAGGGTAAGACGACTACGAAAAACGATATTAATGCTCTAAGAAGACAAAATGCTTATGTGGGTAAAAAGTGTAATCTTGGAAATCGGTGTCTTGCTCTGTGGTTTAGATGCACTATGCTAACCTTGTAGTTCCCGAGGTCATGGGTTCAAACCCGGTGGAAGACGATTTTTTTTTCGGACGTAAAATTCCTCGGCATAGTTTTCTTCGTAAGAGAAATAAAGCCGGTGATCCTTGTATATTTTGTAAAGCCTTGTAAAGTTTGGACGTAAAAGAAACTTAAGCCTGATAGCATCGTCTGAATAAAATTTCCCATTTTTCACGCCCAAAATAGAATGGGACGCTAAGAGCGGCCATAAATAAAAATCAGTTTCATAAATCGACTAACCGACTCTTTTTCATAACATTTAATGCCCATCCTTGCTGCACACGGCAATACAGGTGGACACTGAAGATACATGAAATAACAGCCGTGAAAGAAAATTCGGGAAAGAAGGATTCCGATGTATGTATGCATGTATGTATGTGTGTTGATGTAGTCGCCCTCCGTGGTGTAATGGTTACCATGCTGACTTCAAACCCGTCGGAGGACGATGGATTTTTTTCCTTAGCATGGCTTCCTTCGGAAGGGAAGTAAAGCCGTTGGTCCCGTGTCGTAGATTTACTGATAGAGAGGCCTCTAAGCAAAATTAAGCGGACTTTCACACCCAATATAGAATGGGACGCTGAGAACCACAGTAGTTAAAGAGCGTCCATAAATAACAAGTCATTTCTATGTATGTATACTTTAAACCGCTTGAACTTGACTAAGATATCAATATACCGTTGCTTCTAATCATCCTGTGTTACAGCTACAAGTAATGAGAGCTTCTTTTGAACTTAGATGCTGAAATAATTAATTGTTCTGGATCCTCATCGACAACAAATATTCTCCTAAGAAGCATAAGCATCTCTTTGAAGAAAGTCAAAGATTATATCTGAACAAGTTGAAGCTTATAACAGCAATACTAACCACAGAAAAAAACACTTGCACGTACCGTGCTGATATAAAATGGTGGTGGCGTGGCGAAATGGATAGGGAAGCTGCACTGAGCCTTCATTCATTTTTTTTTTTTTTCCAACCAAGCCAGGGGGCGCTCACCTGTAGTTGATCGATGAGAACGACAAATGACCTTCACCAAGGCCGCTACGGCTATGAAGCTTTCGGAATAGCCCCAGGTGCAAAATGTGAAACAAAGGTAGCATGGCAAAATGAAAAACAATCATTATCCAGGAATATAATGTTTCTGTGTATACATCCATTGAAAATATAAGATTAAATAACCAGAAGTGGAGCTATCTTGTCACAAGAAAGGCCAAGGCTAAAACTCATTCCTCAAATTCCATTGAAAATATTCAGCAATAATAATAATAATAACATTGAGAACAATAATATGATTTTAAAAAATTGTAAGTCGCATTTTCACTGATACCCTGAAACTGAAAAGGACAACATTTAACAAAACTGTTCGAGTGTCTTGTGTCTCTCCTGGCCGTTTCACAAAGGTACAAATTACAAATGTACAAAATTACGGGAAATGCAAGTGTAAGAACAAATTGTTAATTTTTGAGTTTTCATAAAACATTTAGAAATATTCTGCAAGGTAAAAGTTATTTTTATATCGATACAATTCGATTTATAAAAGTAGTTCATAATTTTCAGAAAAGACGTTAAGTAGCTCTAAAGCCCAAAGGATTATCACCATGAATTTTTGGGAGAACAGAGAAGATATTCTAAAAACAATAGAACAGACAAAAAATTATTCAGAGTCTTTACAGATAAGGTTACGAAACAAAGAAACAGCGAGTGGATGGAAACTCACAAAAAGGGAGAATCACTAGGCCTTATATGATTAAACAAAAATGTATTAGCCCGCCTGGGTAGTGTGAGGGTAGCGTGTCTGCCTCACATTCAACGAGTTCGAATCTCGCTTAGGGTAAGTTACCGGATAAGGTTTTTTCGGGGTTTTCCCTTATCCTGAGAAGACGAATGTCGACTAACTTTAAGCTCCATAAACTCCTAATTCATTTGAGCATCATTTTATCAATTTCATTCATCGTTGGATAAGACCAATCAGGTTAAAGGTCTTTAAGCTACAAAACAAATGTACCATATACACATTTATATACCTATACTATGTGGCAAAATATGAGAAAAATCTGATGCGTTCCATTCACATGATTCTTTCTACTTCTGTGTAACAAATTATTGTTAATAAGCTTATTCTTCTATTTACTTCATGCTAATCGAGAAAATATTAGCAGAAATAGTCTCATTACTTGCCTCCTTGTAAGTAGAAGCGAAATATGGGAGTATCATAGGTTAAAATGAAGTCAAAAGCTAGTTACTAGGTGACTGAAGTTCCTTTGTTTGTATGAACACGAGCTGACAAATTCCTGTATGAGAAAAGTACAATTTTTTAAAACCTGAAACCAAAAACAAGGAATATCTCAAAAATGATCAACTCCTCGAAAAAATGTATATAACATAAATTGTGTGTTTTAATTGCTCTACATTTTTGTGTGGTAAGTTTTTGTCCATTTCTTACGGCTTAGTAGTTAGGCAAAATTTCGTAAAATTCATCCAGTATAAAGTAGTCTTCAGAGGCTATTCCCAGAAAATTCAAGATATGCATATTATTTCTCAGGTAAATATATTTAATATACGATATTTTAATCAAATTCGTTAGAACCATTTTTAAGAAAATAAAAATGTTCGAAAAAAGTTCCATGTAAAGGGTAGTTGGGGTGGGGACATTTTCTTGAAAATCTTCGTGTCGCATCCTTGGAAGGTACCAAACTTAAATACCAAGTTTGGTATTTAACAGTCTTTTCGTTTTTGAGCTATGCTGTCCACAGACACACAGACACACTGACACACACACACACACACACACGCACTCACACACAAGGACCTTTTTCCAAAAATACTTTTTTTGGATTCAGGGGAACCCAAATCATGTATTCCCGGTGAAATCTCGGTATCGAATTTTTGGGCGCATTATAATACCTTCCATATACACTATGAACATATACGTGTAGAGAAAGTAAAAACACAATTGTAGAAAATGACATATTTGTTAATTTAAATATTTGTCTTTGTTATTCAGTATTAATTAGTCATTCTTTCATTAAACTCCACTTTACTTTCGAATTCAACATTAATTCAATCCTGAAATTATATCCTTTATCGCCGAGGGTTATGTTGATAATTCTGAATTTTAACAGCCAGAAGAAGACGAAAACGTATTTATACAGACACCTCAATTATATACTTCACCTGTTTTCAAAATATAAACAACGCATAACCACAAATAAGCCGTTTACCCTTACCTAGAGTAAAGTAAAAATTCGATACAATTGTAAATCTGTAACAATTCTATTAACAATTGTAACAAATTTGTAACAAATAAAACAATTTAATTACTATAATCGCCTGGTATTCTGTACTTCTCTTACAAATTTACAATTTTATCTTTGTGAAACGCGGATAAGTACAAAATTCTACATTCTTAAACTTTTTCTCCTGTAATTTGTATTTTCGTGAAATGGGTCCCTAGTGTCTGTATCTCCATCTGTCTAAACATAACTCAAAAGCTGAAAGTTGAATACTTATCAAATTTTGTGCATATTTTCCGATTAAAATATCTTAAGATCTTGCAATAGAAATAAAATAATGCCTGTGTTGAATTTTCAGCCCTCGTGGTTTTCGTTACACTACATTTGACTAAGAAGATTACTTTTAAAAATATTGACGTTAGTTACAGGATTTAATTGAAATAAATCTAAGCATTCTGAGTAAGTTTTGTTAGCAGCATTTTGCCCCTATTTAATATAGCGTCTCTATTTAATATAGCGCCACTAACAGGAAATGATTTGAGCCTAGCAAAACCAGTT
The DNA here is from genome assembly GCA_030762935.1 of Hymenopus coronatus. Lineage (NCBI taxonomy): Eukaryota > Metazoa > Arthropoda > Insecta > Mantodea > Hymenopodidae > Hymenopus > Hymenopus coronatus. The sequence continues at coordinate 60,878,253 of CM060891.1, forward strand.
TGATCTAGTGCATATAAAATATATGTATTTTATTCTTCAAGAGTCAAAGTAAAATATCTTATGTGTTCCATTCACACGACTTTCTCTACATCTCTTTAACAAATTATTGTTTAAAGCTTAAGCTTCTATCTACTTCATTTTAATCGAAACAAATAATAACAGAAATGCCTTCTTGTAAGCAGAAAGGAAATAAGGGAATACACTAGGCTAAAACGACATTAAAAGTCGGTTACCATGTGGGAGAAATCCGTTTCTATGCATTGCCTGGAGTTCACTAATTTCTCTATGTGAAAAGTTATAAGTATTTTAAAATAGAAACAAATAACATGCAATATCTCAACAACAACAAAATCCACGAAAAAAATTATGTATGCATATATATATATATATATATATATATATATATATATATATATATATATACAACATATAACATAGCCTCTACATTTTTTATTCAATAACTTACTGTTTACAACTTATGCAAAATTCCGCAAAATTCATCCAGAATAAAGATGTCTTCAGAGGCTATTCCCAGAAAATTCAAGATATACATTTTATTTGTCATATAAATATCTTTAATACACGCACTTTAATCAAAATTATTAGAGCCATTTTTGAGAAAACCAAAATTTTCGAAAATTCTCCCATGTAAAGGGTAGTTGGGGGAAGGGGGGTTCCTTGAAAATTTTCGTGTCGCATCCTTGGAAGAAACCAAACTTAAATGCCAAGTTTGGTATTTAACGGTCTTTTCGTTTTTGAGCAACGCTGTCCCAGACACACACGGACCTTTTTCTAAAAATGCTCTTTTTTTGTATTCAGGGCCACCCAAAACATATATTTCCGGTGAAATCTCGGTATCGAATTTTGGGTGAAATACAGTACCTTCTCTATACACTATGTACATATTACGTGTAGAGAAAGTAAAAATACAAATACGAACACAAAAAGATGATTTATGGTATGCGTGTATGTGTTTGCCTGTGCGTGCGTGACTCCGTGACGCTATTGTGAATGACATTTTCTAAATGTCACTTTATATACCTTGGGATTCACGTGAAATATATTTCTACGCCAAGAGCTACGTTTCATCTGAACATGTTTTCCTTTACAGACAGATTTCAAAGAAATATTAAAGAGCAGAAAATTGACAGTGAGAATTGGAAGAGTTGCGTTCTTCTATGCAAACAAACCCGTTAAGGCGTGAAAAAAATTGCAGATCTCAAACCTGGATCATACGCTTCAGAGGCTGGCTTACAAATCCTTAAAATGTGAAACCTACATGAAGCAAATTTCTTCACATTACGTTTAATACACAATACTGAAGATATTCACGGAATTTTCAAACATTTCTAACGCAAACAGAGAGCTACCGGACTGGATTTTGGGAGCATTATAATTTTACAGATACGTTCTAACCGTATAAAACAAAAACTCTGATGTGTTCTCTAGCTGTTCCACAAACAACTTTTCTTACAAAGGAGTATTTTTTTATCTACGCTATGTTGATCGAGATAAACACAGAGCAGAAATGTTCTTATTACTTGTTTTCTTATAATTAAACGGTAAATAAGGGAATATACTAGTCTAAAACGTTAGTCAAATCTTTTAAGAACTACCCCTATGTGAAACAATTCAAGTTCGGTTGTCTTTTGCATTTCCGGGAGTAAAACAAAAGAGATGAAACGAAAGTTGATTTCCTGCTTGAGATAAGTTTCAATAGTATAAAATTGAAACCAATGTCAAGAAATAGCTCGGAAACAAAAATGTAAATGACATAAATTGTGGGTTTTAATGGTATTATATTTTTTGGGCAGTAAGGTTTTGGCTGTCTCTTACGGTTTACGAGTTATACAAAAGGCATCCAGAATAAAGAGTTCTTCATAGCCTATTTCCAGAAAATTCAAGATATACGTTTTATTTGTCATTCAAATATCTTAAATATACGGCATTTTAATCAAAATCATTAGAGCCATTTTTGAGAAAATCAAAATTTTCCAAAACTGATCATATAACAGGTAGTTTGGTGTGAGAGGATTTTATAGAAAATCATCAACTCCAATTTTGGTATTTAACCGACTTTCAGTTTTTGAACTATGCTGGACGTACATGTTTCTATTTTTTTTTTTTGTCCGGGAGTATCAAAACATGTATTCGATAAAATATTGGTATCGAGTTTTGGTGGAATACAATACCTTCTCTCTCTACTATGTACGTTGTACATATGTGTTAGAGAAAGTAAAAGAGAATCGAATGTTAATGTCAATCGCATAGCAACAGCTTTTAAAAGATTTGACCATCACTTCAGTCTAGTATATTCCCTTGTTTCTCTTCCACTTATAAGGAACTAAGTAATAAGACTATTTCTGCTAGTGTTTATCTCAACTAATATGAAGTAAATGAAAAATAATCTTTTGTAAGAATAGTTTATTTGCAGAACAAGCAGAGGAACATGTGAATGGAACACGTCAAGTGTTTTCCTCCTTTTCTTTATACTGTAGCTCATTTAAAGTTTAGGAGTTGAATTACTTAATAAAAAGTATGTACCGTGAAATTCCCAGCGGAACATTAATGAATCATAGTTTCCAAATTTAGCCTGTACACCTTCCAGCATCATGCAATCAGTGTATCAATGCAATTGGTGAATAATAGAAAGCATGTACAATTACATATTAGATCAAAAAGCTATTGTATTCTATCCAAACTTTTGATACCGAAAATTTACCGGAAATATATGTTTTGAGGCCCCTTGAATTTAAAAAAAATTAAGCAATGTCTGTGAACAGGATAACTCAAAAACAAAAGTCGGTTAAATACCAAACTTATTTAAGTTCAGTATCATCCGAGAATGCAACACTGCAAATGTTCAAGAAAATTCCCCCACCCCCAGCTACCCATGTTTCAAAAATGTTGAAAACGATTGTGATTAAAATGCATAATGTTTAAAACATTTTCATGACAAACGAAATGTATATCCTGAATTTTCCGAAATAGCCTCAGAAGGCCTCTGCATTCTAGATGACTTTTCTTTAACTCATATGCCGTAAAAAATAGACAGAAACCTACTACACAACAAATATAGACCTTGTTAAAACATACGATTTATGGCAAACATTTTCTTCTGTAGAGTTAACCGTTTCCAAGATATTCCCTTGTTATTGGTTTCAATTACTACTGAAACTTTTCTCAAGCGTGAAGTGAAGTTTTGTGACACACACATACACACACATATACACAAAAACACACTCACACACACTTCCGGGAATGCAAAAGAGAACCTAATTTCACTTATTTTAACAGCAATGAGATTTTTAAAGATCTGACTATCGTTTTGGCCTAATGTATTCCCTTATTTCCCTTACTTAAGAAACCAACTGGTAAGGTCTTTCTTTCTAATATTTGTCTCGATTACGATGGATAGATAATATAATAAGATTTTATAAGAATAGTTTGTTACAGAATATGTAGAGAAAGTCATGATGAATATGACACAATCAGATTTTTATTCACGGATATTTATGTCATTAGGGAATTAAATAGATCACCCAACTCTTGTATATGTTATAGGATTTTATGAAAACATGAATTAATTGACTGCTTTATATCCTTTGGAGTGACTTTGCATCGAGAAATCCAATATTTGTAACTTTAGTCAATACTTTGTTATCGTTCCAACATAAGGCTCCAGTTTCGTTGATGTTTTCAAAATACCTATCTGAAGCTCTTTTCTTTCTTCTACCAGTGATGCTGAAGATTCCAGTATAGCCACAGTTTTCTTTTGCGGTACCGATTTCGCAACATTCATTTGTGCCAACAACATTATCTGAAGAAATTATTCAATTATGGAACAAAGCAGTTCCCATTCGATTGGAAAACGGAAATGCATGTAGTTGATATATTTTCTTATTTACACCATTAATATTATTTCCATTGCTTGGTTTTGAAGTAGCCTTCTGACATTGACATTTTGTCTACGCCGTTTATATCTTTGACCCTGATTAGGTATAATCTGGAAGAGTGCCCACCAAAAAACTATAGGGCATCCAGAGTCTGTAGCCAAATTTCCTGGATTTCCTTTCCTGTACATCTTTTACCAACGTGTTTAACCATTACTTCATTAATAGAAAAGTTATCATTGAATCATCAAACTGTATTATATTAGTCAAGTCATATAGAGGTCTAACTTTTTACAATTATCGTTGAAATGGATGTATTTCTTTTTTCTTAAAACGTGCAACGAGACAAGCATTTTGAAACAATTTCGGTATTACAACCCGGATCTCTATACCAATACATACTTACTTGAGGAAAGTTATTGTAGCCACTGAGGATGAGAAACCCAATGAATTTTATTGGTTCTCCTTTGTTTTGGAAAATTAATGATGTCTTCAGAGGCGGCCGACCACTTAAAATAAGTGAAAAATTTTCACTTAATGTTTTCTATTTACACCATTTCTTAATTTGACGTAAATAGAGTATTTAATACCACAATCTAACTTGTCAATTGTTGTGAATTGTTTAGTCCAAATTGTGTAGATGTTTGGGTTATTGTCTTATTCTTTCTGACTTCGAAGACAAACCGGACCTTTCTTGCTAGGGAAGGGGAGACCCCACCTGAAATCTCCAGAAGAGAAAATGTTTTGTAAGTCGGGTTACGTACTTCTCTTGTTTGGGAATGTTGCCATGGTAACGTGACGTCATTGCTTTCTGACTATGGAAGTGAAGAACTTCTATCTTGACGCTGAACCATTTCTTTTGCACCCTCAAGTAGCAGCTTGTGGGTTATAATGTAAGAGTTTTAGACAATCGGTCAAAGTGTGAAAACGTGAACCGAGAATAAAAGTTTATTTCCGTCTTTTTTCCTTTTACTTCCTGTACCAACTACTATGTACTACACACTGTATTGTATGCCATCGAAAAATTCTATACAGTGATTTCACGGAAGTGCATTTTGAGGATCAAAAGGATATTTTTAGAAAAAAGGTCCGTATGTGTACATGTCAAAAACGAAAATTCCATTAATGCCAAACTTGGTATTTAAGTTTATAATCTTCTAATAAATATTGGTATCCTTTCAGGAAAATCCCCCATCCCTACTACCCTTTACATGAAAATATTTTAAAATTTTTGATGTCATCAAAAGTGCCTCTATTTTTATTAAAATACCGTATATTAAAGATATTTACATAGCAAATAAAAGTACACCTTAAATTTGTTGGAAATAGCCTCTGAAATATACTGAATGAGTTTTGCATAGTTAGTAAACCGTATGTTTATTTAAGGGATTGAAAAAAAATTATGCACAAAAAATGCAAATCTCCGTAAAACATACATTTACATCAGATACATATGTTGTAGAGCTAGGCATTTCCAATATATTCCTTGCTATTGGTTTCAATTATAAAATACAAATGCTTTTCTCAAATGGGAAGTCGTCATTCGTCTCACATCTTTTTTTTTGTTGTTTCATTTGCACACCACCTTTAACATCAATGGTCATATCGGGAGCTTCGACTTGTGAAACTGTAGGTTCAGAACATTAGGTTAATAAACTTTATATTACACGCACATTCACTCTCACATGGGAGATAGGGAATAATTCTAGTTAAAGAAAACTTCCTCGCCCAAGCCGGAAATCGAACCCGAGACCTCCAGGTGAGAAGTCAGCTTGCTGACCACTCGACAGTCTTACATCTGTTTTGTTTTACTCCTGGTCATGCAAAAAGAAGTGAATTTCAACATAATAGCAGAGCCATAACTTTTAAAAGATTTTACTATCGCTTTAGCCCAATGCTTTCCTTATTTTCCTTCTACTTACAATAAGCTAAGTAATAAGATCATTTATACAAATGCTTTTCCAGGATTAGCATGAAATGGATAGAAGAAGCATATTTTGTAAGAATACTTAGTTTGCAGAGCAGGTAGAGAAAGGCATATGATTGGGACACAGAGGTTATGTTTTTATAAGTTGTTACATGTATTTGCATGGTAGACAGCAAGTATGGTGAACGTATGAATTCTGAATACAAGTTTTCTTAAATATATATATATATATATATATATATATATATATATATATATATATGTCTTTAATTACTGCGAAGCCAATTCATGTCAAGTTTGCATAAAGAAAGAAATTAAAAGATTGTTGTTTTCCGAATTTTATCGGCTTTACACTAGAGTGCATATTTCCAAATAATAGATACCTTTGCTTCCTTAAAGAAAAGATAACTGACTTATTCTAGAAAAATTATGATGAATAATACTTGTCTTTATCGATTCAGAATTTCTTCAAGCTCTTATGGGCTTATTAGACTTGGGTTTATTGCGCTACCGTGGGTAACCTACTCCAGTTTTAGCATGCACTATTTTTACTTTTTCTACATGTACTAAGTACATAGTGTATAGAGATCGTATTTTAATGCACCCAAAAATTCGATACAGAGATTTCACCGGAAATACATGTTTTGAGACCCCCTGAATAAAAAAAAACAAAAGTATTTTTAAAAAATGTTCCGTGTCTATCTGTCTGTCTTTCTGTGTGTATGTGTGTGTCTGTCGGCAGCATAGCTCAAAGACCATTAAAAACCAAACTAGGTGTTTAGGTTTGGTATCTACCAAGGATGCGACACGAAGATTTTCAAGAAAATCTCCCCACTCCAACTACATTTGACATGGAACTTTTTTCAAACTTTTCTCAAAATGACTTTAACGATTTTGATTAAAATGTCATATATTAAAGATATTTACATGACAAATAAAATGTGTATCTTGAATTTTCTTTATTCTGGATGAATTTTACGGACTTTTGCATAACTGCTAAAGCATAAGAAATCGACAAAAACCTGCCACATAGAAAATGTAGAGCACATTAAAACACACAATTTATGTTATATACATGTTTTGTGTAGTTGATCGTTTTAACATATTCCGTGTTTTTAGTTTGAGCTTTGAAAAACGTATATTTTTCTCATACAGGAATTTGTCAACTCGTGTCCATATAAACAAAGGAACTTCAGTCACATAGCAACCAGCTTTTGACTGTCACTTGAACCTATGGTATTCCCTTATTTTGCTCCTACTTACAAGGAAGCAAGGTATTTCTGCTATTTTTTTTTTCTCTCAATTAGCATGAAGTAAATAGAAGCTTAAGCTTTTAACAATAATTTGTTGCAGAGATGTAGAGAAAGTCATGAATGGAACACATTAGATTTGTTGTTTATATTACAGAATTTTAAACTGTATCCTCACTACGAGCCGACACTATATTTCTGTAAAATCTGCTAGAATATGAACTATAACTTCCTATGCCATGCACAAATGCAGTGTAGAGATAATTTTGCTTACCAATTTTCTAACCATCTTTGTCTTATAGCATGAGCTAAGGTTCTAGTATCATAGAATATTTAGAGGGTACACCTGTGACTTTTTCCCATTTTGGAATCAATGTATTCTCATTAACTTCAACTGTTTGTCGTATAAGCTCTGAAGACTTAGAATTGCCCATGTTAAGATACTGAACCGCATCAGTCATAGCATTAGAGAGACTTGCATTTCCCATGTTTCTGTTTCTAGCTCTGTTGTGCCTGTAACATTATTTATAACATCACTATGATGTCAGGAACATCATCAATGTTTTAGTCTCATTAGAGGCATCTGGGGGAATTATATCGAGTGAAGTACAATCTTCTTCATCCAAAACAGTTTTAAAATCTGCATTACTCACTGTTTCTAGCGGTGTTCACTGAAAAGGTACGAAACGACATTGGAGGTATAATTGAAGTCTTTATTTAAAATTAACCACCAGAGGCCTAAGCACAATTATTTCCAGTTCCCATAATTCCTATGACTGTGACAAGAGCCAGTCCTCCACTCTGTTCCTCAGTTCGTCGTCGGAGTTGAATCGCTTCCTTTGCGATGCTTTTTAGCGGACCAAGGAAGTCGCAGGGCTCAAGCTGCTCCCACTAGGTCAGAAAACGGGCACTCCACTTTCTCACTGACTCATGGGACGCACATCTTCCCCGTATACGGCCACCATCCGGCGATGAAAACTGTCAGAAAACTGCTAACACCTCGCTGCTCTACAATCGTTGAATTTTGTAATATGAACGCCATGATGTCCTTAGGTGCATTGCCGTCAGTTGGAGGGAACACACAACTGCCTGCTTCTCTCCTGCCTCATGTGCGAGCGCCCACACATGTGCACAACCACGCGACACAACATGTCTCACGTCTCACCGCTTTATCGCAAAGCGGAAATTGGTTGTTACGCTTCTCATATCTCCCTCTAGGTCTCCCAGTAGTAAAAGTGTGTAAACAATTACATTTTTCGAAATACTTAGTGTGATGAAAGATACACAAAATAGCTGTGTGTTAGTCCCAATGATCTAGGATGAAGGTACGCAATAAACATATCCAGGGTATTAAAGCTGTTTATTAGTTAATTCTCAATGTTGGTCTCATAATTGATATCCTTAGCAAGCGACGGTGCAAATTATACCCTTTATATCCATAAAAAGTCCACAACCGATAAATAAAGACACTAAACTGCAGATATGGCGTCGCTTTGATCCAGCTGTATATGATAAGGTACTTTTGGCAAGAGAAAAACGCTAATTATAATTGGTATTCTTGGTAGGGTACGTTCGAAGACTATTTTAGAAGGGAAATCACTGGAACAAGTTTTAGATTTTAACTTACTTGGTTTTAATACGAGGGTTTGGGCAAAAGTCATGGCAACTATTTATTTTCTTGAAGAATTTCTTTTCTTGGAAATGTGACTTATACAGACGAAAGAACAAGGTGTTAACTACATGTGTGGATAATGAATAGCACTGAATATCGTAACACACTAATTTATTACGGTAGTATACAGGGCAATATGGCCTTCACGGTGCAAAACAATGACAACACAGTACACATACAGTTGACATGACAAACCTGGGCCTAAAGACCCTCAAAGTAGTCCCCTGCTACTGTCACCACACGCTGCCAACCATGTGGGAGGCGCTGAATACTATCTGCCGCAGTATTTGCCGCACCATGTGTGAATCGGGCCATCTGTTCGCGCACAGCATTAGCAATGTCCTCTCGTGTTGCAAACCGCCTACCATGTAGTGATTCCTTAATCTTTCGAATGAGATAAAAGTCACAGGGCGAAATGTCGGGACAGTAGGGTGGGTGCTCCAATTCTTCCCATCCCCAACGACGCAGTAGCTGCCCTACACGTTCTGTTTTATGTGGTTTTGCATTGTCGTGCAGGATTATTACACTGTCCACAAGCAATGGACGCTACTCCCGAATGCCAAGTCGTACCTGTCGCACCAGGAAGTCCCTGTACTACTGTACGGTCACTGTATGGAGCAAAGTGGCAAACAATGACACCCCTGACGCCTTACGCGACGATCACCATTAATTTCACTGGGAAGGATTCTGACGGAACTTCTGCATCCTTGGTGATCCAGCATGTCGCCACTCCGTGGACTGACGTTTCAGTTCTGGGTCGTATGCCTTGGCCCAAAACTCATTGATGGCGATTATTCGTGATAAGAATTGATCGCCGTCCTGTTGCAGCGTGCAAGGTGGACGGAGCATATTGCATAGCGCACCCACCTTTGAACGTCCGTCAGTGCATGTGGTACCCACCGCGATGCGATTTTGCGAAATTGCAGCGCATTACGCAATATCCTGTGGACGGTGCGTACTCGATGCCACTTGCCCTCTCTAACTCCAGTAGCGTCCATCGTCTGTCTTCATCCAGGGGCTGCTCGATGACGGCACATGCCACGTCAGTCCACACACTGACTGGTCCTCCCGAACGTTGCTCATCACTGGTTGACATACGTCCTTGCTGAAACTTTCCTGCCCACCGTGCTACTGCACAGTATGGTAGGGCATTATCACGAAGGGCCTCCACTAATTCACTGTGACATTCCAACGCATTTCTCCCTCGGAGAACGGTCATTTTAATGTAAGAGCGCTGCTCAACACTGGTTACTTCCATCTCGCACGACACTCACCAACTGACTGATTTCACAGCCCTCGATGCGCTACTACCAGCTAGCACAGAGCCATCTGTTGTTCTGCATACACACTATGCCTGCAGAACTTCCACACGACACATATACGTTTGTGATCCGTTCACATATGTAGAAGAAAAAAAACTAGCTGCCATGACTTTTGCCCCAACCCTCGTATTAATATAAGAAATAATTCTGAAGATAATGTTAATAAGAAACTATCAAATTCCAAAAGATGTGCGGCACCTTATCCGGCTTTACAGCAAAAAACAATCTGATGTATTCCATTTACATGGCTTTCTCTGCGTCGTTATAACAAAATGTTAAAAAAACATATTCTTCAATTTGCTTTATAATAATCGAGATAAACATTAGCTTAATTGTCTTAATTACTTGCTTCCTTGTAAGTAGAAGGGAAATAAGGGAGAACTCTAAGCTAAAATGATAGTCAAATCTTTGCCATGTGCTTGAAATCCGTTTCTATGCAGGAGTTTACAACTTTCCGTGTGAAAAAAGCTTAAGTATTTTAAATCTGAAACAAATAACAAGGAATATCTCAGAAATAGTCAATTCCTCGAAAAAAAAACCGTATACGACATAAATTGTGAATTTTAACGAGATCTACATGTTTTATGGTAGCTTTTTGTCTATCTCTTAGGTTTACCAGTTATGTAAAATTCAGCAAAATTAATCTAGAATAAAAGGGTATTTAGAAGCTATTCCCAGGAAATTGAAGATATACATTTTATTTTTTATGTAAATGTATTTAATATACGGTATTTTAATCAAAATCGTTAGAACCATTTTTGAGAAATTGCAAAATTTTTGAAATTTTTTCCATGTAAAGGGTAGTTTGGGTGGCGGAAGTTTCCTCAAAATCTTCTTGTTGCATACCTGGAAGATACTAAACTTAAATATCAAGTTTAGTATTTCGCCAACTTTTCGTATTTGAGTTACCGAGTTCACAGAAACACGCAACTTTTTTTATATAGGGGACACACACTCTCTCTCCCTCCCCCTCCCACTCCCCCTCTACCTCTCTCTCTCTTATTGTTAACTAGTTATGCAAAAACCATCCAGAATGAACAGAGACTATTCTCAATGAATTCCAGATTAAATTTTATTTGTCAAGTAAATATCTTTAATATACGATAATTTAATCAAGTAATTAGAGCCGTCTTTGAGACAAACAAAATTTTGGAAAAATGTTTCATGTAAAGGGTTGCAAGTCTTCAAAATCTTCCGCCGCATCCATGAAAAATACTGAACTTAAATATCAAGTCTGTGGTAAAACCGACTTTTCGTTTTTGAACACACACGGACCTTTATCTAAAAATACTTTTTCTTATTAATGGGGTCTCAAAACATGTATTTCATGAAATCTCACTATAAAATTTTTGGATGGAATACAATACCTTCTCTGCCTTCTATATATATTGTACATTGGTAGAGAAAATGAAAATTGACAGTGCTACTGCATGTTAAATGCTTACTGAATAAAATAAAGCCAATGAACCACAGCACACGCGAAGGCAGTTCAAATTCATCTGTAATTAGATACAACACCAAACTATGTTCAATGCTTTTTATATAATTAGGGATCCCAGATGTCCCCATTTTGATGGGATAATACCGTATTTATTACCGCCTAAATGTCTAGTGGAATCAATATTTGTTCCATTTTTGGAGGAAGAAAAAAAATTAGTATTGAGACATTTAAATGTTATAAGCACAAAGGGCCGTCTGTTACAATATGTGTTTCGTTGATGATGCGTTATTTTTTGCATGTGCTATAAACTTTTAGTAATTTAAACGACACACGACTCTGGTTTGAAATACTGTCTAGTTGCGTCATCCTGCAGTATGTAAAGTACGACGTTAATTGTAAATGTTCGGCTGTCGTTACCAGTATGCTGTGTTACTTTATGCATAACCTGCAAAAGTGACGACTTCTAAAACTTAGTGCGTATTTTCAAATGTTTTAAAACGTGAAGAAGGCGACGTTGATAAAATGAGATGTATCATGTAAAAGGTGTTTTTGCTTTCTCTAGCAGTTATGTACAAAGTTCATAGTAGAATACGTATTGCACCCTAAATTTCAATGCCGAAATTTCATCGGAAATACTCGTTTTAGGGACCTCTAAATCCAAAATAAAATCCTTTTAGAAGATCTGTGTGTAGATGTGTGTGTGTGTGTGTGTGTGTGTGTGTTAAAGCGGTTAAATACCAAACTAAGTATATAAGTTTAGTATCTTCCAAGGATGCTACCCAAAGATTTTCAGCAAAAATCCCCCACCCCCAACTCCTCTTTACACGGAACATTTTTCTAAAATGTTGATTTTCTCAAAAAGGGCTCTAACGCTATTGATTAAAATACCACATATTAAAGATATGCTTATGCCAAACGAAATGTGTAACCTGAATTTTCTGGAAATGGCCTCTGAAGACCTCTTCATTCTGGGTGAATTTTGTATAACTTTGTATAACTGGTAAACTTTAAGAGATAGAGAAATAGTTACCTCACAGAAAATGTAGATCTCGATAAAACACACAATTTATGTTATATACATTTTTTGTAGAACTAACCATTTCCATCATATTCCGTGTTATTTGTTTCAATTTTAAGCTACTTAAAATTTTCTTTCGTTTGTCCTTTGTTTCACTCCGAGAAAGCAAAGGGAACCGAATTCCAATTGTTTCACATAGCCACTGTTTTTAAAAAGTTGACTATCGCTTTAACCTAGTGCATTACCTTATTTCCCTTCTACTTATAAAGAAGCAAGTAATAAAACCAATTCTGCTAATATGTATTTATCTCGATGAAAATTATGTAGATAAAAAAATATATTTTCTAACAAAAAATGCTTGTTTGCGGATCGCTAGAGAAGGTCATCTGAATGAAACGTGTCAGATGTTTTCTCTATAACATATTGAAACGTACAAAATTGCGATATATTTCTACAGATCCACGGTTGCACCAATTATTCTTTAGCCAGAGTAGTTTTAAACCGTCCAAAAGGTGCTCCCTATCTCCCTCTCCCAAAGTTTCAAAAGACTGACCATAGAATATAACCCATTTCCTTGTTGTGGAGGGAATGGCCTTGAAAGTGCCGTCGCATCAATTTTGTCTCAAAGGTACGGTTCTCTAGGACTATGTATTTCTATTACTTTCCCTACCTCGTAATAGTAGGTAGATAAGATGTTGCATTCCACCCAAAAATGCGATATCGAAATTTCACCGAAAATACACGCTTTGAGGCACCTGAGTCATTTCTTTCAAGTACAAGGCCCTATTTAAGTCTCATTGCCCCTCTTTCTAAATCGTCTTCTTCCATAAGGTTGACAATCCAAGGCCATTTTTGACATACGAACTTCCTTCATTCGTTGCAAATGTTCTTTCCAATTTTGTCTGTGATGTAAGATTTTATCATTTATGGATAAATATTTAACTCCTCTTATTTGTGCCTTTGGTATTCTGTCTCTTCTAGTACAGCTCTAACAGCTCGTAAAAGTTTCATTTTTCCTACATGGATGAGATTTTCATTTTTTTATTTGTGAATTCATGATTCACTCCCGTACAAAAGGGTTAGCACGACCATTACCTGTAATATTTTAACTGGGTCTCTTTCCGGGAAATCTTATTGTTCCGCACATCATTTCATATCTCTGTCATTTTATATCTACTCCTTGATCATAATTATAGCTAATATTGCATCCCAGATACAATGAAACCCCATGATTATGCTTCCGATTATATCTAACGTCATCCCGTTCATTGCGTTCTATTTGTAAAATTTCGATTCTTCATATTAATACTGCATGATTTTACCCCCTTTAAAAACGCCAAATCCCACTATTAGCGTGCTTTTTTTTTTATTTTTGTATTTTTGTTGTTTTTTCCCGAAAATGAATAAGAATATTGTATAGTTTTTGCTTACTCTTGTTTGCTATTTTAAACCTAAAATGAAAAAATAGTTTTATTGTACTCGCGGCCGAGCATTTTACTTGGAAAATTAGGTCGGCACTGCCGGAAATTAAATTAGTGTTTTTTTTTTTATGGACGCTCTTTAGCTTCTGTGGTTCTCAGTGAGCGTTCTATATTGGGCGTGAAAGACTGCTTAATTTTGCTCAGATGCCTTTTTACCAGGCTTGAGATTTTTTACGTGCCGTAAATCTACGACACGGGACTACCGGCTTTGCTTCCCTTCCGAGGATTGTGGGCACCCCCGGTAACAACGGCTTTAAACCAGCCTTCAGCGTAATAGCTGAACAAAGCACCCCCCCCCCCTCCCATTGGGAGAGGTCTATCAAAATTTCACCACCATAATTAAATAAAAAATAAACACCAGCGGAGCAGAGGAAAGGATGCTGCTCCTGAAAATACAACCGCTCGAGGAACCTATCTTAGCACTACCTCCTTAACACCAACACTCGAAAACTCCAAAAATTAAAACCTCAACCTTCACCTCATTCCTGTGGTTAAACCCTTACCAGGGTAGGTATACAGCAACAACACCTAGGCTCACCACGAGCTTACCAGACACACACGCACGCACGAAGGAAGCCATCGCTCTCCACCGGGTTTGAACCCGCTACTTTGGGATGCTACCTCTAGACCACGGAGGACGACACGGCATTACCGGGCGAATAATATTACCTTTACTTGAAAGGAATGTATACCATTAAAAAGCTCCTTATCAATGTGTTTTAATCAATTTAGTTTTTCTTTAAACTCTTTTAAGTATATGGCGAGTTGTACAGTAGTACAAAATGGCAAAGCGTAACTGTAGATAATAATTAAAGGCAATCGAGAATCGAAGATTTTTTCATAAGAAATGGTCTCTTATTCTTATGCACTGAACTGTACCCAAATATTCATAAATAGCATTTATTGTAATGAATTCCTATTAAGTTGGATAAAAATTGCTATTGCATATCTAATACCTAAATTATATCCCTGTGTAACGTTATCCCGACTTATACGCGTTTAAGCACAGACCCGAAGTGCGTAATTACGGTTTTACTGCAATTAAAGCGTTATACAAGATGAATTATGTTATTGTTTATTACAATGTCTCTTCTAAGAGTGTTCTTTCCTATGAAGGCCATACGTTTGTTTTCTCTCTTTATACACTTAATTAACATTGATTACATATTTCATTTAGCCTATACACCAAATCTTTGCAATGGGAGTTTTCTGTCTTCCAAAATAAAAAGACCATCTTCATAAAAAGGACAATTTAGAATAACAGTTTTACTAATTCTAATTCCTTATAAACAATTTAATCCTCCATTCTTTAATGAAGTCGTCTATATAAAAATTAAAAATCCAATGCGTTCCATTCACATTAATTTTTCTGCCTATTCTGTAAGAAACTATTCTTACCAAAGCTTAATCTTCCATTTACTTCACGCATTCAAGTTAAAGATTAGCAGAAATTGCCTTACTACTTAGTTCCTTATAAGTGGAAGGGAAAAAAGGAATACGCTTAACTAAAGCGTTAGTCAAATCTTTTAAGTTTGGTTGCTCTGTTATTGAAATTCTGTTCTCTTTCCATGGCCAGGAGTGAAAAAACAAAGAAAAGGGTATGACAAATTTCCGTTTGAAGTATTATAACGTTGAAATAAATAACGAATATCTCAGAAATAGGTAACTCCACAAAAAAAAAAAAAATGTATATGACATTATGTGTTATATCGAGAGCTACATTTTTTGTGTAGTAGGTTTTTGTCTATCTCATACGGTTTATCAATAACATAACAGTCTTCCAGAATGAAGAGGTCTGCAAAGATAATTTCTAGAAAATTCAAGATATACACTTTATTTTTCAAATAAATGTCATTAATAGACGATATTTTAATCAAAATCATTAAAACTGTTTTTGATGGAAAAATTGGAATTCTTTTTCCATTTAAAGGGTAGTTTAGGTGGGGAATTTTCTTGAAAATCTTCATATCGCATCCTTGGAGTTTGGTATTTAACTTTTAACGGAAGTTTCGTTTTGAGCTATGCTGTTCACAGTCAGAGGTCGGTACACACACGCGCCTTCTAAAAATGTTTCATTTTGTTCAGAAGTCTTCAAAATATATACTTCCAGTGAAATCTCGACATCGAATTTTGGGTGGAATACAATACCTTCTGCACTATGCTACTATATGCCTAGTACGTGTAGAGAAAATAAAAAAAAAACATTTATGTAAAGCTTTAATTGAAACCTGTTTATATTCTGATTAGGATTATTTAGGGGCTAGAGTTGCTTTTTTTCCATACCGTTGCTTATTACTGCATATACTTGTTAAGTAGACACTATACTATACTGTTGCGTTTAGTTGTAATACAATTATAAAACAATTATTGTACTCTTATTTTAACTAGTAAGTGTTGTATATGGTGGTGCACGAAAAACAGGCCCCGAGCTCAGACTGCTTGCCCGCCAATTATCCACGAATTGTTGCCCGCCACGAGCAGATACAACAAATAAATAAACGTGCAGTAATTAGATAACAAAGAAATAACAAATGGGGTGATATATTCAATTCATATGACTTCTTCTGTGTGTTCTGCAAACTACAATAGATGACAATAGGAGGGCGACAATGAGCAATCTAGTATTCGGGGCCGACTTTTCGTGCGCCACCCTATATAAAACAATACCTGATTAATTAACCTCAAGCGTCCATAGGTGTTATATACTATATATGGTAGTATTCTCGCCACATTCTGCGCTGTATGTTAATATTCACTCTATCTCTTTCTGATGTGCATCTATCGTTGAATTAAAAAATCTATAAAAGGATATAACCGCTATATAATCCCCTAAAACCCGCTTAAACCACCTCAAAATAAAATCAGAATTTGATGTCTTGAAGAGCCGTGTCAATTTAGTTATTAAAATATAAATGGTGTTTTATTTATGGTCGCTCTTTAACTGCTATGGTTCTCAGCGACCCATTCTATGCTGGGCGTGAAATACCGCTCAATTTTGCTCATAGGCCTCTTTATCAGGCTTGAGGTTCTTTTACGTGTCATAAATCTACGACACAGGACCAACGGCTTTACTTCCCTTCGGAAGGAAACCATGCTAAGAATTTTTACACCCGAAAAAATCCATCGTCCTCCGCCGGTTTGAACCCGCGACCTTGGGTATATGAACATTACACAACGGAGGGTGACATTTAATCCATAGGATAAAATGTATAAATTCTAAATTCATTAAGAAATGTTTATTTGAAAAAGTATTTTATTGCCAATTTGTTATATTTTGACCCATAGTAACTCGTTAAACACACAAATATAAATGTTACTGTCCT
This sequence comes from Hymenopus coronatus, assembly GCA_030762935.1. NCBI lineage: Eukaryota > Metazoa > Arthropoda > Insecta > Mantodea > Hymenopodidae > Hymenopus > Hymenopus coronatus. The sequence goes on from CM060891.1 coordinate 60,895,580, forward strand.
AATTTTATCTCGGGACTAGAGGATAAATCGAACTCACACAACAGCGCCGTTGTGGACACGTGATCAACAGCGTAGCAGCCTTATTCTATGCTCTCTGGTAGCAGCTGACTCCACAAAGAATTATGGGATATAAGCAGACAACCTGTGACGCGTTGTCCTCCTATTATAATTTTATACTCTCTGAACTATACTAATCGTAAATGTGCGACCGCAGCGCCAGTGATAGCGCATTTTATGATATAAACCATGAACATGTTAGTGACACCTTTGATGTTTGGTTATGTTTGCAGTGGTGAAGCAGAAGTATGAGGTTCAGGTATATGACGAATACGTTATCAGCGGGAACACAGCGGTGTTGCGGTGTCAAGTGCCCAGCTATGTCGCAGAGTACGTGATGGTCACATCGTGGATACAGGACGGCACTGTCAACATTTACCCCAACACAGATACAGGTCAGTGATGAATGGCTTCAGGATGCATGCCAAATAGCAGAGCTCTGCAAATGGCAGGCCTCTTGCCAAAAAAATAAATAAATATAAAAGCAAACAACACTGAACGAGAATTGCAGAATACCCATTTCTACTTGGAGCATACAGAGGGTAAGCATAAAAAATATATTCTGTCTGTTATCTGAAAGCTATCAGAGTAGTAAATATAAAATATAAAGGCAAATATGTTCACAGAATTATTCTGGGGAAATACTTTTTTTTTTTTTTGCAAAGTATATTATAAAAATATATCTATGCATTGCGTTTATTTTATGGTCATCATGAAGATATCGAAATGTCTTTCGTAGTAGTATTTTGAATTAATCGTCATTTTATAAGCATAATGAAAAGCAATTAAGCGACTATTTTATCTTTCTTTCTTTCTTATCTGAAATGGTTCACAAGAATTAAATTTATAGGCATGTTTTGCACATTTTTCCCATCTACTCAAGCAAGCGATAGCTTCTTAATCTTTATGTCAGTTGGATTTCTATTCCTGACAAAGGCAGTCGGTCTGGATAGTTCATTTGGTTAGGCGCTGGCCTTCTGAGCTCAAGGTTGTGGGTTCAAAACCGGCCCAGATCTCTGGTTTTTAAGTGTGCTTAAAAGCGACAGTCCCATGTCAGTATATTTATTCCGCATGTTAAAGAACACCTGCGAGACAAAATTCCGGCACACCGGTGGCACTGATATGATCCTGGTAATTGACAGCGAAGTAAACAAACAATTTCTTTTAACTGATGAAAACATTTTTAAACATATACACTTGCATTGATATGTAGCCCTTGCGAGCACAATTTATACAAACACTCGCATAGGATATCTTTGACTTTATATAAATAAGGAATGGAATTTGTATTTAAGTTTGTATCCTTACTTTTATTAGGGCCCAAAGAAAAAAATGGCATTTTATTTATATTTATTTAATATTATAACAATAAAATAGACTATGAATGCAATTATAGATATGAAACTTAAAATGTGAATTATTTAGATTATTGGGTTTATGATTAGTTTGAATTATTATTTCAATTTATCTAAGTATAATGGAATAATTATTATTTCAGGATTTATTTGATTTATACCTTCAATTTTTCCGATGCAATCTTCCCTCACAAACCGATCCAATACACCCCTTAAAAACCGAACCAATATATCCAGAAGTTATCAAAAGTTAGGCTGTTCACGTGCTCTTGTGCTCTCACATGGTAGTCGCCTCTCCCCTTAAACGTAATGTATATGCGGTGCCTTTAATATCTACAGAGTTTAAGTCTACCGCGCTACTCTTCTATCCTCGATAAAAATGGCAACAGGGTCCATCACATCGTCATGTGTGAATACTTTAAGAGTTTCTGCGCATGCACAATTTGTATAGCGTAAGTACTTAAGGGACGTGCACATTTGAGGTGCAGTAGGGCACTATTTTCATGCTGCCTCTACAATTTTACGTCAATGCTACCAAGTGGCAGCAGTCTATGCCAAAAGTTAGTCACTAAAGAGCACAAGAGCGTTTCTCCATAGCATCCATACAAACCATTATTATTGTTGTTATTATTGTTATTATTATATTAGGAGGGCTGCAGTTGTATCAGCTTGTTCATAATCATAGTTGTAATATGCAGCAGATACTATGTCACATTTTCAGGGATGCCTAACTAAAATGCTTTAATCAATCAAAGTGTATTCCCACGAGCAGCTACTGACAGAATGCTCCGGTGATCATATAAGTGAGCCCATGTTCGCGAGTGAGCTAGTGAGCAAGTGAGCTAGTGACGTGTTTCTCATGAAACAAAGTGAGTTCTCCAATTGGGGTTGCGCCCATAGTTTGATTACATAAGAGCTACTGCGGGATATTAGAGAAGTGTTGTGTTCGACTCCCCAGCGAGTGAAGCGGAATGAACTGCTTCGCACGTATTTCATTACGCGGCTACATCGTGAAGTAAAGTGAGGGACAGAGAAAATGAATCGATTCAACTTAGAGAAGTGTCAATGAAAATTGAATTATGCAGTTCACTCTATTGAAGCGAATCATAATCCCATAGAGATCCGCTCTTATTCTGCATACATAATCATGAAGATAGAATTTACAGTTAAGAGAAATAACAGAAGAAATCTTGAAGAACTGTCCATTAGTTGCCAATATTGAATGGATGTAAATCTATGAGCCAAGAATCTGGTTTTTATCCTGCAAAGGGACATGACGTTCCCGGTCAACCGCTGAAAATTAGTGACGGAATTAGTGAATATGCTCAATAATTTCTTGATCCTAAGTGTTTTGTAATTCAGGTTGGGTTGGAAGATCTTGGTTTTCAATTAGCTAAAGCTTCTCCCAAAAATTTGTTTCAACTTCATCACCCTAATTACTCAGAAACACCTTAACAGAAGCGAAAAAGCTGGTGAAGAACGATTCCTCCCAAGGCAATAGGTAAACTCGTTGCATCTACTGCGAATTTTGGAAATTATGTAGCCAAAAATACTTTCCAGCATAATGAAGCGTTGAAACTTAAATCACATACTCCAAAATGTCTGTTTGGCTTTCTCTAATTTCCCGCGTTTTAATTCCTAAAGCTACATTATCTGAATTACCTTGGAATCAGATAAAGAGAGAAGATGCATACTAAGATTGGGGGCTTTAGATTTGTTCACGTTCTAATGAATGCTAGATATTAATAAATCAATAGGTATATGATATTAAAACTCACTGTAGTCTGTAGTCATTGTTAGATATTGCTCGACCCCATTAATACAATAATCAGTAATAAAATGTATGTTTATATTCTATGAAATTAGGTTCTGTGAAATGTGTCTGTTTATTCTCTGGAGTTTACCAGCAAACTCGAATCACAAATACCTGAAAAGTTTTCAAGTGTCTACTATGTTGTAAAGAAAGTCTATGCTCAAAATATACATAATTATAAAATGTAGTTTGGGGTTAGGCGATTTTTTGAAAATCATGTCACGTCCTTGGAAGAAGCTAAACTTCAATATTAACTTTGCTATTTAACCGATTTTTCTTTTTGAATTATCGTGTTTACGGACACATACACACACAGACTTTTTTCTAACATGCTTTTTAGGATACAGCGGACATGTATTGCCAGTGAAATGTCGGTATAGAACTTTTGGGTGAATGAAATACTTTCTCCTCCTATGTAGTGTGTACTAAGAAGAGAAACTAAAAATCTCATGTGCACCATTCACATGACTTTCTCCATTTCTCCATAATTCTTAAAAAGCTTATACTTCTATTTACTTTATGCTAATCAGAAAAAAATAGTAGAAATAGTCAAATTACTCGCTTCCTTGTAAGTAGAAGCGAAATAAGGAAAACCGTGGGTTAAAGTGATAGTCAAAAGCTGGTTGCTATGTCAATGAAGTTCCTTTGTCTATATGGATAGGAGTTGACAAGTTAAAATATGAGAAAGGTATACGTTTTTCATAGCAGAAACCAAAAATAAGGAATGTCACAAAAACGACGAACTCCACGAAAAAAATGTATATAACATAAATTGTGTGTTTTGATGTGCTCTACATTTTTTGTGTAGTAAGTTTTTGTCCATCTCTTACGGTTTAGCAGTTATTCAAAATTTAGTAAAATTCATCCAGAATAAACTACTCTTCAGAGGCTATTCCCAGAAAATTCAAGATATACATTTTATTTGTGAGGTAAATATGTTTAATATACGAAATTTTAATCAAAATCGTTAGAGCCATTTTTGAGAAAATCAAAATTGTCAAAAAAAGTTCCATGTAAAGGGTAGTTGGGGGTGGGGGGATTTTTCTCAAAATCTTCGTGTCGCATCCCTGGAAGATACTAAACTTAAATACCAAGTTTGGTATTTTACCGACTTTTCGTTTTTGAGTTATCGTGTTCACAGACACACGGACATACACACACGCGCGCGCGCGCGCGGACCTTTTTCTGAAAATGCTTTTTTTGGATATTGGGGACCCTAAAACATATATTTCCGGTGAAATCTCGGTATCGAATTTTTTGGTGGAGTGCAATACTTTCTCTATACACTATGTACATAGTGCATATGGAGAAAGTAAAAATTGGATTCAGAATTCCTCAAAACATGTATTTTGGTATCGAATTTTTGATGGAATACAATACTTTCTTTATATACTACATACCTACTTGTACAGAAAGTAAAAGACTAGGACATATTAACAAAGCTAATAAAGTCGGCATTGAGTAAGCGTTAGCATTTTGCATTCCAAAATAGCAGTCCCAAAAAGGGTCAATTAAGCAATAGCGCTTTAAACTTAAGGTTATGTTATTTCTGCACCAAAATAATGAGCTGGAGTTCGTTAAATTAATTTCAAAGAACTACTTTTCGAATGCTTAAACATGAATGAATGTTAGTTGCTTTGATAGTAGCGCAGTTCTGCTTTTACCATTTAAGCAATAACGTGTTAAAACTCTTTGGAGTTAATTGCCTGGCGATATTCGTGTGTATCCACCCCCTCCTACGGCTCTAGAACCAGCTTTGACCCTAAAAGCAGAAACCAAATTAAAGGCCTGAGAGAATATTTTCGTTTTTGTTTGAATGAAACAGACGAAGCAAATGGGAGGGAATTAGATAGTATCACTCCGCGCATTAAAGACTCCGTACTACAAACATGATAGGCTTTAGCCTGCAGCGCCTTTATACACGTTTGGAAAGGACCTCGCTAGCATCAACTGTATTTTTCAATAAACTGCAACGCTTTCAGGTATTAACAATTAAGTCTGAGATTTAATTGCATTTTCATTACGGGCTACGAGTATCGGATACACGATCAGTGGTCGCAGGTCAAACAGTGTTGGACGAGTGAGCTTTCCATTGACGTCAGAACAAGAGGGCGAGCGAATCCACCCTTCCGAGCAAGGGCAGGGTATTATTATCTCATTCTGCCTCCCTACTCTTCCCATGTAACGACACGAACAATATGCAGGAATGACCCTCTCTCCTACCCCCACCTCGCATACACACTACGTCACGTTACGTTTCATTGATATGTTTCCCGCAGGCCTCCTATCCAAAACACGTTTCTCAGCCTCCCACTAATAAAATAATTGAGCATCCCAGAGAAATACGTTACCCAAAACATGCGCGGTGATGCGATGTTTGCTCGTTCATTATCTCCTTTCTGGTACTTTAAGGACAATAAAACGGGTCCCTTCGCAACAAGTGTAGGTTATGCAACAGCGGTCTAATATTGGGGTGGAGCAGCCAGGCAGGAGCACCCGTAATTTAACGCTGTAATGACGACTGGGGTTTCGTTTCGATCCCTTTTCTGCGGAGTTCAACATTAAACCCGTGCAGTCAGCCAATATACACACTTTTTACATTACGTTCAAGGGAGAGAGCAAGTCATTCTAACTTTGGAATATGCCAACAGAGTTTTCATATATTGTCCTAACCGACCTCTTCCACCATACACATATGGAGACGAGTAGTTAAAAGTACACATTCAGTTTTAATTTTTTCTGCACGAACTAAATAAGTACATATTAGGTAGAGTAGGTATTGTATACTACAAAAAATTCAATGTCCAAATTTCTCCAGAAATATATGTTTTACGGTCTCCCGAGGCTAAGAAAATGACTTTTAGAAAAACATACTTTTGAGTGCACAGTTTAGCTAAAAAGATCGGTTAAATACCAAGCTTTATATTTAAGTTCAGTATCTTCCAAAGATGCGACACTTTCAGGAAAATCTCCCACTCCAAACTACCCTTTACAATGAAAACGTTTCTAAAATTTTGATCGTTTTAAAAATGGATCTAACAATTTTGATTAAAATGCTGTATATTAATAATATTTACATGTTAAATAAAATGTATATCTCCAATTTTCCGGGAATATCCTGTGAGGTCCTCTTCATTCTGGATGACTTTTGCATAACTAGTAAACCGTAAGAGATAGACAAAAACTTCCTGCACAATCGTGTTAAACCACACAATTTATGTCATATATATATATATATATATGTATATATATGTATATATATATATATATTTTTCGTGGAGTTGATCATTTCCGAGATATTCATTGTTATTGATTTCAATCTTAAAATACTTAAAACTGTTCTCATAGGGAACTTGTCAACACCTGGCACTACAAAGAAGTGAATTTCAATCCCATGTAAACCAGCTTTTAAAATATTCAGTCTAGTTTATTTCCTTATTTCCCTTCTACTTACAAGGAAGCAAGTACTAAGACAAATTCTGCTAATTGTATCTCGATTAGCTTGAAGTAGATAGAAGAATAAGCTTTCTAACAATAATTTGTTACAGAGATGTAGAAAAAGTCATGTGAATGGTACACATCAGATGTTTACATTACTTTCAAGGGAGAGAACAAGTCAGTCTAATTTTGGAATCTGCCTATAAAGTTGTTATACGAGGTACGTCCAGAAAGTAAATTCCGTTTCAATTTATCTCCGCTGAAATCAGATCTGTGATTCGTTTTCTGAATGCTAGGAAAGTGAAACCAATTGAAATTTATTGGCAAATTTGCGAAGTTTACGGACAAAATGCGATGAGTGATTCAATAGTGAGAAGATGGGTCCGACAGTTCAATGGAGGACGTAGTGATGTGCACGATGAAAAACGAAGTGGGCGTCCATATTTGGTTACAAAAGAACTGGTTCACGCGATTGATGACAAGATCCAGGAAAACCGCAAGTTTACAATTAGTGCTCTTGCTATGGAATTTACCCAAAGCTCACGATCACTAATTCATGAAATTGTTACCGAAAAACTGAAATTTCGTACACTTTGCTCACGTTGGGTACCAAAGATTCTTATTGAGCAACACAAAACAAAACGGATGGGTAGTGTACTTCAGTTTTTAACCCGTTATGATAAAGACGGCGAAGAATTTCTGACACAGATAGTCACAGGAGATGAGACTTGGGTTTCTTACGACACCCCTGAAAGTAAGCGGCAATCAATGGAATGGAGGCACACTTCATCCCCAGCAAAGGTTAAGCCGAAACAAATCTTGACGCCTCGAAAAATGATGTGCACAGTGTTCTGGGCCTGGAAAGGTATCTTACTCATTGATTTCTTACCGCGTGGTCAAACAATCAAAGCAGATGTTTATTGCGAGACACTTTAGGAAATTGCGCCGCGCAATACAGAATAAGCGCCGAGGATTGCTGTCAAAAGGTGTTTTTTTTTTCTTCACGACAACGCACGACCACACACTGCAAATGTGACGAAAAACCTCCTACAGGGATTTGGCTGGGATGTGTTTGACCATCCTCTGTACAGCCCTGACCTCGCTCCTAGCGACTTTCATTGTTCTTACATCTCAAGTCTTTCCTTGGCGGTCAACACTTCAACAATGACGAAGAGCTGAAAGAAAATGTTTCCAACTTTTTGAAGACACAGGCGGCAAACTTCTATGAAGAAGGTATACAAAAACTTGTGCCACGCTATAACAAATGCCTGCAAAATTTTGGCAGTTATGTGGAAAAGCAGTTTAAGAGTTGTAGAATTTTGTGCAATAAATAATTATTCTGTATCTGTACACAATTTAATTTTATTACCAAACGGAACTTACTTTCTGGACGTACCTCGTATATTGTCCTATCCGGCCTCTTCTACCATACTCATATTCATATCTAAACCATAGAGGAACGGAAGGCTAAGTGTACAATTCAGTTATTACTTTCTCCATACGAACTAAGTAGAGAAGGTATTGTATTCTACCCAAAAATTCGATGTCAAAATTTCACCGTAAATGTATGTTTTGAAGTCCCTCCAGTCAAAGGAAAGCATTTTTAGTAAAAGATCCTTTTGTGTAGCTCCAAAACAAAAGGTCGGTTTAAGTTCAATCTTCCAAAGATACGACACCTTCAGGAAAATACCCCACCCTTTGCAATAAAAGGATTTCGAAAATGTTGATCGTCTTAAAAATGGATCTAACAATTTTTATTAAAATACCGTATATTAATGATATTTACATATCAAATAAAAGGTATATTTTGAATTTTCCGGGAAAAGCCTCTGAAGACCCCTTCATTCTGAATGACTTTTGCATAACTAGTAATCAGTAAGAGATAGACAAAAACTTACTGCACAAAAAGTGTAGACTTCGTTAAACCACACAATTTATATCATATCGTGGAATTGCCCATTTCCGAGATATTCAGATTTACTGGTTTCAGTCTGAAAATATTTAAAACTTTTCTCATACGGGAACTTTTCAGCACCTGGCGCTACAAAGAAGTGGATTTCAATCACATGGAAACCAGCTTTTAAAAGGCTTGACTATCGCTTTAGCCTAATGTACGTATTCCCTTATTTCCCTCCTACTTACAAGGAAGCAAGAAATAATACCATTTCTGCTAATGTTTATCTAATTAGTATGAAGTAGATAGAAGAATAAGCTAACAATAATTTCTTACAGAGATGTAGAGAAGGTCATGTGAATGGTACATATCAGATTTTTACAGTACGTTCAAGGGAGAGAGAGCAAGTCATTCTAACTTTGAAATATGCCAACAGAGAAGGTATTGTATTCCACCCAAAAATTCGATGTCGAAATTTTACCTATAATATGTTTTGAAGTCCCCCGAGCCCAAGAAAATAATTTTTAGAAAAAGATCCTTTTGTGCACAAAAACAAAAAGTCGGTTAAATAGCAAACTGTATATTTAAGTTCAGTATATTCCAAGGGTGTGACACTTTCATGAAAATCTCCCAACCCAAACTATCCTTTGCAATGAAAAGATTTCGAAAATATTGATCTTCTTAAAAATGGATTCAACGATTTTGATTAAAATGCCGTATATTAATGATATTTTCATGACAAATAAAATACATATCTTAAAGTTTCCTGGAATAGCCACTGAAGCCCGTAAGAGATATACAAAAACTTATCACACAAAAAAATGGAGCTCTGGTTAAAACACAGAATTTATGTCATGCACATGTTTCGTGGAGTTGATTATTTCCGAGATATTCATTGTTATTGGTTTCAGATTTAAAATATTTAGGTTTTCTCATACGAAATGCTTCAACTCTTGATCATGTAAATAAACGTATTTCAAAATCGTAGCAATCATTTTTTTCGCTTTTAAAATATTTGACTACCTATTGTTTTAGTCTAATATACACTCTTATTTTCCTTCCACTTACAAGGAACTAAGTAATAAGATCATTTCTGCTAATTTTTATCTCGATTAACATGGAATAGATAGAATAATCGTTTTTACAATAATCTGTTACAGAGATGTAGAGAAAGCCATATTTATCATATGTAATGTTTACATAACGTTTTACATAATTTACATAAGGAGAGAGAAAGTCATTCCAATTTTTGAATATGCCCACAGAGTTGTTATTTATTGTTCTATCCTACCTTATTCCACCATACACATACAGTCATGTAAGTCAAGCTGCTCAAAGAGCTGCCTAAACCATTAGGGGATGGGAGGTTAAGAGTATACTTGCGATTTTTACTTTCTCTACACATACTATGCGAGTACACAACAGTTAAAGAAGGTTTTGGATTTCACCTAAAAAAGTCTATGTCAAGATTTCACCGGAAATATATGTTTTGAGATCCCCTAAGTCCAAAAAAGCACATTAGATAAAGATAAATGAATATCCTTATTTAGTTGAAACCAAAAAGAGGTCTACCACTGTTAATGATAAAATTGGTCCGTGTATGTGTCTGTGGACAGCTCAGCTCACAACTAAAAATCGGTTAAATATCAGTATTCACCAAGGATGTGACAGAGATTTTAGGAAAATTCGCCAACTCAAACTACCCTTTACATGGAATATTTTTCGAAATATTCGATTTTCTCAAAAATGGCTTTAAACTGTTGATTAAAATAGCTTATATTAAAAATATCTACTTGGCAAATAAAAAGTATATCTTCAATTTTTGGGAATAGCTTCTGAAATCGTCTGTGTTCTGGATGAGTTTTGCATAACTGTTAAACCGTAAGAGATAGACGAAAACCTACTGCACAAAAACTGAAGACCTCTCAAAACCCACGGTTTATGCCCTATGTATTTTTGATATGAAGCTAACCGTTTCCGAGATATTGCTTGTTGTAGTTTTCAATGTTAAAATACTTATACTTTTCTGAAAGAGAAGTCATCCCTGCCCACCTCGATAGGGTATGGTTAGCATATCTGCTCACATTCAAGAAGTTGGAGTTCGAATCACACTTACGTGAGTTACCCGGATAAGGTTTTTTCGGGGTTTTCCCTTAACTTAAAAAGACGAATGTCGAACACCTTTAAGCTCCATGGACTCTGAGAGCATTCGAGCTTCCTTTCACCGATTTCATACATCATCCGATATGATGAAAAACAGGTAAAATGAGTTAATCTACAAAAAGGAACAAGAAGAAGTTATCCATGTTTGTTTTGTTATTTCTCAGCAATAGGAGTTCCTGAACACCAATAGGAGTTAAATTTGGTTAATGTTTATCTCGATAACATTGAAGCAAATAGAAAAATACTGCCCACCTGGGTAGTATGGTGGTAGCGTGTCTGGTTCACGTTCAAAAGGTTGTGAGTTCAAATCTCGCTTAGGGTGAGTTGCCCGGATAAAGTTTTTTTCAGGGTTTTCCCTTATCCTGAGAAGACGAACGTCGAGTAACTTTAAGCTCCATGGACCCCGAGATTATTTTAGTATCGTTTCACCAAATTCATTCATCGTCCGATATGACCAACCAGGCTAAAGGACGTTAAGCTAACAACAACAAAATCATTTTTAAGGAGGATTTTCGTTTCAGAATAGGTAGAGAAAGTGAATTGAACTCAAGATTTTTCCATATTAAAGTTGTTTTATTTAGGGACAGTTGTACAAACTCGGAGTAAACCTCTGTCAGACGTTACTCCATAGTAATACGCTGCACTGCATTGTACGGGGTCGCCCTCCATGGTGTAATGGTTACCATGCTAACTTTATATGCCCAAAGTCGCGGGTTCAAACCCGGCGGAGAACGATGGCTTTTTTCGGGTGTAAAAATCCTTAGCATGGCTTCCTTCGGAAGCGAAGTAAAGCCGTTGGTCTCGTGCTGTAGATTTACGGCACGTAAAAGAACTTCAAACCTGATAGAGAGGCCTCTGAGCAAAATTAAGCGGGCTTTACGCCCAGTATAGAATGGGACGCTGAGAACCACAGTAGTTAAAGAGCGTCCTTTTTTTTTTGCGTGTACGGCACCCCAGTCGAGCCTATCAAGAGAATAAACAATAAACATGGAATAACTTATTCCATTTTCAATGCGGGATTAAGCCGTTATTCCGAGAGTAGAATATAAAATGGAAAATGTCTGATTGTGTACTGGATACAATTTTATCCGGTATTAACGATCAATTCCTTTATAATATGTGTTTATTTTTGACAACCAGAAAACTAAACAGAATACATTGTGGGAGCAGTCCGATAAATGAGCACGACGGCAATGAGTATCAAGTTGGGAGTGGATCTCGCGCTTTGATAATTTGTTGATCATTTAGAACATATTATACGCAGATAATGAACGACAGCTAATGCGTACTCTACACACAGAATCGTGCCTCATATCCTGAACACTCTTCGTGCCACCACTTGTCGGATTGCATCCAGTTACCGTCAGAGGTCTTTCCACAGAAAGGGCAGATATGTTTCAGCTTCTATACACTCGATGTTGAAGGTTGGCAGTACATGATTATTTTATACGCACAGTTTAACAATGCTGTTTTATGAATATCATAATTCTCTTCCTTATAGTGCATTCATTGACAATCGCCTTCTCTTTTTCCTTCTTCTTTCAGATATTTAGCACGCTGGATATTCTCTTTTGTGAAAATCAATCGCACTTTCCGATTGTCTTTTCCCATCTTATGCTATTGGCTAAAGGCAAGCAGTCCAACATGGCGGTCATGAGTTTGTATGCATGCACGTCCAATGTAATTTACAAGTGGCAATATTTGTCGGCTTGCGCTGAACATCTTTTTCTCAGTGTAATTGTTTCATTATTGAAATATTCCTATTTATTATAATAAATAGCATTTCTAGCTTAATGGGACACGCAGTTAGGTGGTAGGATCCCTAGAGCAACGGTTCCCAACCGGTGTGCCCCGGCACCCTAGGGTGCCGTGTGATTGGCTAAGGGGTGCCACGAGATATTGAGATAAACAAAAAAAAGACCTTCTACTAAAGCCTTAAGTCTTGTAAGGTCTTGAAATAAAATAAGTCAAATCAATTACTCTCATGCACGGCAGATGGTGATAGTGGTCGATCATTTCAATAATTCAGTTATACTAGTATCCCACAAATGGCATTACAGCTATACCCTGCCGAACATTCCCGAGACTACTCGCTTCCTCACGAACATTCCCGAGACTTCGACATGAATATATAAAAGTGTACGCCGCTTGGCGCTTTCAGTTGTCTTCCTCGCGTTGATTCACAGTGTTTAGCTAAGGATTAAGTTCATTGTTAAACGTAAACGCCAGGACAGTGAAAGTGAACAGTCGGCTCCTACTGCTTGCTTTAAGAAGCCAAATCTTACAGTTTCTCCCGGACCGTCGAATTCACCACATAAAGAAGACAAACGAAAGAAAAGAACATACCAGGACAGCTACTTAGCGTATGGATTTAAGTGGAATAACAACGAGGAAAACCCTATCCCTGTGTGTTTAGTTTGTAGCGAAACACAGCAACGAGGCCATGGTACCTAGCAAACTGAAGCGGCATCTTACAACAAAGCATCCTAGTGTGTCACAGAAAAGTGTAATGTATTTTTCACATATATTAGAAGGGGAGAAGAAAACAGCTGTGCGAATGGTAAAGAGAATGACCATAGGTGATACTGCTCTTGAAGCCTCATTTAAAGTAGTAGAACTGATAGCTAAACAAAAGAAACCTCATACTCTTGGAGAGGAAATCACTGGCGCTGCATGTCAAGTTATAGTTTCAACAATACTTGGCGAAGGAGCAGCTAATCAAATTTCGAAAGTTCCTCGTCCAGCAACACAATCAGCCGCAGGATATGTGAAATGTCATGCAATATCAACGAACAAGTCACGGAGAAAATAAAAACTTATAGAACATTTGCTTTGCAGGTAGATGAGAGTCTCGATATTGGTGACAAACCGCAACTCCTTGGTTTTATCAGATATATTGATGAAAAAGATATTAGTGAACAGTTTCTGTTCTGTAGACCGCTGGAGACTACAACCACAGGCCATGATATTTTCGTTTCTATTAATTCCTATCTCAATGACCATGATCTTTCATGGAAAGACTGTTGTGGTATATGTACAGATGGTGCACCATCTATGTCTGGGAAAATTAAAGGTTTTACTGCCAGAGCTCTCAATGAAAATCCATCCATTATTATAACTCACTGTTTTCTGCATAGAGAGGCATTAGTCGTGAAAGCGTGTAATGAAGATTTTGCTGAAGTGTTTAACCAAGTTGTGAAAATGGTGAACTATATGAAGTCTCGACCTTTAAAGTGCAGAATTTTTTAACAGTTATGTCGCGCAACGGATGCAGCTCATACCTCTTTGTTACTTCACACAGAAGTAAGGTGGTTGTCGCGGGGTCGTGTATTGAACCGGTTTCTCGAACTTAAAAGAACAGCTAAAAACTTTTTTTAAGGATGAAAATCAAGACACATTTCATGAGCTCTTACTAAATGATTCTTGGTGCTTTGAACTGTCGTATCTGGCAGATATTTTTCATAAGCTGAATGAACTGAATGTTTCGATGCAGGGTCGACATGAAACAATAATCTCCTCAACCAATAAAATTAAAGGTTTTAAAAGAAAACTTAGTTCTTGGAAGTCTGCAGTTCAAAAAGGAGATTTGTCGAACTTTCCATCTCTTCTTAATGTGGCAGGAGATAAAGATCTGGGTAAACTGAAAGACCGCATTTGTGATCACTTATCAAGATTGCAAGATGCAATAGATGCGTACTTTCCAACTATTTCCACTGCGAATCTCGACTGGGTTGTCTCACCATTTGACTTCGTAGATAGTGCAGAGGAAATAGATTTCACTGCTTGCGAACGAGATGAATTTATTGATCTTTGCGCTGATTCCACACTCAAAGGTAAGTTCACCAAGAGTGAGGCGTCGGTGGCTAGTTTTTGGCTTCAACGGAGAGAGGAGTACCCTAACCTAATGAAGAAAGCACTTTTGCCCTTTTCAACATCCTATCTATGCGAGCAAGCCTTCTCTGCTATGGTGACAATAAAATGCAAAGCAAGAAATAGACTGAATAACCTTGAGGATGATTTGCGTGTTTCACTGTCAACTGTAAGACCCGACATCACATATCTGTGCTCTAAGCATCAATCACAAGTTTCACATTAATCATTAATCGAACAAAATTTATTGATGTATTTTTACTCAGTGATTGTAGTAAAGTTCACTGTATTATGTTATGGTGTACGTTATTATTATATAATATTTCAATAAATTAACATATTAAGCTTAATTTTCTTTTAATTCAAGGAAGGGTGCCCCTGGTGTTTAATGCTATTCCCAAGGGTGTCGTGAACTTCAAAAGGTTGGGAAACACTGCCCTAGAGCTTTGTTCACTAGCTATTCAATCGCCAGGGCGAACTCCTACATCGTCTCCCCTGGCAGTTGCAGCCTCGCCTTGAACTGATTGCGGAAGGTTGCAACCAAATGATGGTTCCCATAGCGATTCTCGAGGGTCTCCAACATCTCCCCGGACTTCGCCGAAGTCGAGATTACATTCAGTACTTCTGCCGCCCGTCCCTGGAGGCTTACTAGCAGCGGCTTCCTCTTTTGCTGACCGTCGGTTGTGGGTGGCGAACTGTCGCGCGCGGATGTTGTATCGCGTCTGGCGTCTCGACCTTCAAGTCTTTCAACATTTCATCGAGCATCTTTTCCACCATAGCGTTTAGTGCCGCTGTCGACTCTTCCCTGCAGGGCATTAACACGTTACCCGAGGTCTTCCATAGCGTCAACGCAATGGTCAAGGTTCTTCATCGTTCCCCCAAACTCTCCTCCTTTTCCCCGAGTTCTTCCATGTCTTTCTTCACGCCGGCAGTTTTTCGTCAATTTTGGTAGAAAGTTCCGTTTTCCTTGTAGACATTTCCGTTTTTATTTCTGTATGCATCAACTTAAATTTTTCACTGCGATTTTCATTTCGGTTTTCATTTCTTCTATTTTATCCATGCCGCATCCATTTCCCTCCATCATATTCTCCATTTCAAACTTCATTTCTTCCTTGCCAGATTTCATTTTCTCATCCATCTTCTTCATTCCTTATTTCACTTCTGTCTTCATTTCCTTTATTTCGACCAACAAACTTTTCATAGCCGCCTGGGTAGTGTGAGGGCAGCGTGTCTGCTTCACTTTCAACAGGTCACGAGTTCGAATTTCGCCTAGGGTGAATTACTTGGCTAAAGGTTTTTTTTTTGGGGGGGGGAGGGGTTCTTTTATCCTGAGAAGACGAATGTCGAGCTCTTGTTCCCTGGACTCCAAGATCATTTGAGCATCATTTCACCAATTCCATTCATCGTCCATATGACCAACCAAGTTAGAGGATGTTAAGCGCTTTAAAAAAAAAAAAAAAAAAAAAAAAAAAAAAAAAAAAAAAAACTTTTCATCATCTCCTCCATTTTGGTGTAAAAATTTCACTTCTTCCACCAGTGTATCAAATTGTGTTATTGACTCAAAATTGGTTACAAATAAAGCATTTAATTGCTGTAAACAACTCACTCGATGCTTAGATGCATATATGTTTCTACCATCTCATGCATGATTTTTGTTACGCCTCCTTAATGTTTTGATTTAACCCTACAGTGCGTCTAGTCTATTACATAATTGCAGAACTAGTTGTTGGCGGATATTGATAGGTGAAATAAACTTTTTAATTACTTGTGAATTTAAACGGTGACTTTGTTCTCTAAAAAATAAAGGCTGTGTAACTGAAGTGGAAAGCATGTTAACTTTCTCTGTGTGTTTACTCTTGTTGTTGTATATCATCATGGACTCTAATACAAGCCTGGGAACTCCCTCTCAATGAGTGCGATTTCTTCACCACTTATAATGATATGCAAGAGGAGAAGAACGAAGGTCGCTCTTGCTTACAACGCATAGACGCATATGACCAGCGTATGCTTAGATTTACCCCATGGAGTTCTGCAACTTTTATAATGCACGAAGGGTTATCTGCACATGCAAAATACGGCAATGTTGTACATATATAATTTTATATAATGCAGCGGTTTGTGTCCGTTACCTCTGATGATGGGCTGACAACGTGAATGAAATGAGATTTAAAGCTTTTGCCATGGATTCTGAACTATGTTGGATTTTGGGAATTCACATAAACTGGTCATCTAAAGAGAAAACCTGATAGGTGAGATGCAAATCACCACTCCATAGCCATAAATGCAACAGTGGATCTTCAGTACAAGAGCCACGAGCAAAACTACTCAGCTGTCTGTTTTAAACTGTTAAATGTCATATATTTCTCACTGAGATAGACATTTGAAGATATTATCCTAATTTTGATGCTAGAGTTATGCATTTTGAAAATTATTATAGCAATTTTGATTAAATTATTCTTTTATTAAAACTATTAATATATAATAACAAAATGTATCCCTATTCATATACTCATTTTGCAACACAATGACATATAAGTTGGCCCTATGTAGTATTAACAGGTATTTTGTTACACTTTAAAGTAAGTTCTGAAGAAGGTTATGCTACAGAAACCATTAAGTATACAGATTTCTCAAATAACATTCTACTACCATTTGGAATAGTAAATTCAGTTTATGGTCACTTGGTTTATATACTTCATTGTGCATAAGTTGTTTTTGTAACATACATTTTCATCTCTTGCCTTATGAGATTATACCTCAATCATCAAATGCAAAATATTAATTATAATTTAACAGCTGATTATGAAATGTCTTTTTTAAACAGGAAATATGTAAATGTATAAGAAATGTTTCCGAAAAGTTTTTTAAATTTTGAATATACCAGAGTTCTTAATTTACTTCATTGAGAGCCTTACTTAATTAAGGTATGTAAAAGCTGCTTTATTATTTATTTGTTATTTTTCTAGGAGGAAAATATGCTGTGCTGACAAATGGAGATCTCTATATCTACAATGCAGGCCCAAGTGATGGATATAAAAGTTATGCTTGTAGAACCGTCCATCGGCTGACAGGAGAGGTTCATGCCAGCACCTATCCAGGACGCATTATAATAACAGGTGGAGTGCATTTTGAAGGTATTCCTGGGCCATCCATAGTAACAGACACATACACAATATTTTTACTTTTAACAGTACAACATACAATCAGCATTTCAACTTAGCATGAAAAGTAAAATCTAATATTTGCATTTTAAAATAGCATGATACAATAAATTTAACAGTTTTTATCAAAAATAAATAATTCCTAATTTTATACTTACTAAACATTTTATGTTGTAACATTTATTGACTATTTTCTAAAGCCAGTCCCCCATTTCAAGTGAAAATTTTTGGATTGAAAAAAAATAATAAGTGTTTTCATAAAGAAACAAGTAGTATAGTAAAAATACAAAAGATTAAACATGTAAAGATAGAAACATTACTGTGTTGATTAATATGAAAAAGTATTTTGTAAGTGCATTCCTATAAATTTTCCATGATACCCAATATCAGTTGTTTCAGTTCCTCATGAGTAGTAATTCTATCAAGAAATAACTTGCATGTTAATTTAATTGCTTCTTTCTCACAAGCCATGAGTAGGACAGGAGTTAGATAGGTAGAGTCAGACTGAAAAATGCATACCACAGCCGCGATTTGAACCAAGGATCTCCCAAACTCTAGCCAGTTGCTCTGAACTACCAAGGCAACATACAAGTATGCCATTAAATTTCTCAACTGACTCACATGTTTTCCGTTTACCACAAGCAATCTCAAATAATTTTGAGATGACATACCCCAATGGTAACTTGCAGTGTCATAGTAATTTCAGTCTGACTCTACCTACCCAACTCCTGTACTACACAGGCTTCTGTAAAAAAAAAAAAAAATAAGTTAGCACTAATTGATCATAATAGTTGGCTGAACTATAAAGCTCAAAACTTAAAGTACTACATCGTAAGTCACCATTGAGGTATGTCATCTCAAAATAATTTGAGATCACCTTGTGGTATACCTGGAAACATTTGAGTCAGTTGAGAAATTTAATATGCTGGCATGTTGCCATAGTAGCTCAGTGGTTAGAGCAACTGGCTAGAGAATAGGAGATAGGTGGTTCAAATTGCAACTATGGCATTAAATTTTTCAGTATCCGACTCGTATGTTAATCCTGAAACCAGCTCTCAGATTAATTTCTAATCACCTAAGCAGCTACTAACTGCACACTCGTCAAATTTATTGCATTGCAGTATGATAGTGTTACAAGGATGGATTAGTGAGTAATGCACAGTAATTTTTTCAATATAACTGTAATAAATAAGACCCAATAAACTACATAACAATGAACCCACATCGTTTAGCTACTTTTCTACATAGGTGCCTAGTCTCTACCACAGTTTTGCCATCTTGACACCAGCTTTATTATATCAGTTCATAGAACTCAATTTAGCCATCTTCATACAATCCGTTTAAATTCTTTGAATCAAAGTATCAGCCTCCTAGGATTTTTTTCTTGAACCAATCAGATAAAATCACGATGGGGCAAGGTCTGAATAATACAACATGGTTGCACAACCCATCCACATTTTATGATTTTATGATTGCCTGGAATGTAATGAATCAGCAAGGATTTCACAACAACCTAAAAACATGCTGTTTTGATCCAGACAGTTCTCCCGATACAGGACTTGCTTTCTTGGTGAGAGGACTGTACCCCCAGAGGATGCTATGGACTAATACTAATACTATCTAGACTAAAGATAATGCTGGTGCACATTGCTCACTTTTCTCAGTTCATAAAGATAAAATACTTTTGATAATATCATCTGCAGTGCATCTTGTAATATTCCAAAAACATCACTGCCCATTTACCATTACTATCTTAATTATTAATTATCCAGTTTCTTCATATAATAAATAACTTATTATAAAACATACAAACCACTTCATAATATTTATATACCTAATGTAACCCTTGTTGTGTGTGCATGTACATGTGTGTTTGTGTGTGTGTTTTTGTTTTCAAAAGCAGCTGAACAATGACTGCCAACAAGGCAGTAACACTTTGTAATTTATAGCTCACACCAAGGTCAGGGCAGGTTTATAGTCAAGGGATTTGCTGTGACATGCCATTGTTGGTATCCATGTGTAGTTAAGCTTAAATTTAAGACAGAATTTCAAAGGCCTTCTAGACCAACCTACGTTTTAAAGATCTCACTAACACTTCAGCCTTTGTATCCTTAATGCACCTACAACAAAGTGTTTTAAAGAAAGTCTTTTTGCAAACATCCATCTGAATTAACAAGAAGTAGGCTGAAGAATAAGCTTTTGTAAGTATATTTTGTGGGTAAAGAAAGTCTTATGAACATAGCATTTTTATAACATTCTTCACCAAGTTGTCATATCACACAATGAATGACTGATGAAATGAACATTCAAATGAACTTGAATTTCATAAAGTTACTACATGATGATTCTCTGGATAAGAGAAGACTAAAGAAAGTTTTATCCAGGTAACTTTACTATATAAAATTTGAACTCCTCAAGTCCTCAAAGCTATGAGATAGACATGCTACCTCACACCTTGGGTCTATACAATAGTAACAATATTCATTTTTAAAATTTATATAAACAACAAAGTCATGAAATTAGAATATGTAAACACTACCTGAAATTATTATGCTTCTCTAATACCGATTTTCATTTGTTTCGTTCCAGAACCAAAAGGTAGTGTGCAACCAAGAATAACTGTTGAGAAACATGTGACACGACTGGTAAAAGTTGGGGATGATATTACATTGCCTTGCGTAGCACAAGGATTTCCTGTTCCTACATACCGGTAAGATATTGCAAAACTGTTATACTTTTTGGAGAACTGAGGGCACAGGCAGAAGTCAGTGCACTTAGGAGGGGACTAAAGACATGAATCCTAAAACTCACAATGTCAACCATATATTCACTCCATGGTTACTTTTAGAGATTTATCCAAGTAAGGAGGATATCAACTGGATCATAAACAGGATATATTGATATGTAAAGGAACTATATGATGAATAAACAACTTTTTAAGCTATACAAATACAGAATGATTCATAAATACTTTTACAAAGATTGGGGATTGGTTCCTTATATTGAAACAGAAAAAAAGTGTGCCAAAACCCTATGTTTTCGATTTATTGAAGTTCAAAGTGTTATTAGTAAAACAATTTAGAGTGACACATGACTCTATTTTCGACATTTTCAATTTGTTAGAAGGTGTTCAACAAAAACACCACTCATAGCAAATGCTGAAGTGTCCTCCGCTTGTGTCTAGATACACATACACTCGTCGAAGCATGGACTGTTAATACTCCCTGTCGGTGTCAATGGTTTTTCAGGGTTCCATGACATGCAGAGTAACAGTTTCTTCATCTGGGATGTCTGCTGCCTAAACAGATATTGTTTTGAAGGATTGAGATCAAAGGAGCATGCGGGCCATGGGACTGGTCCTCATCTACCTATCCATCGGTCATGATAGATACCAGCCAGTATATCTCGAAAAAAGAGACTAAAACTGCTGGAGCTCCATTATTCATTAACCATGTGTTTCTTCTAGTAAGTCTGGAAGAGTTCCTGCAGACATCACCTGAAAGACATGCTGGGAGAATGTATTACTCAATTGACAAATGACAACAGTAAACAAACAGCCATGGTAACACAAGGCCAATTCTGCTGAGTAAAATTGTTCATAGCCTTCTATGAATGAGTACATAGATAAATGGAGTTGTTGAGTTAGAACAGGAAAACCATTGAACGATAAAAGAAACTCTTTAAAATTTAATGTTATAATTAGTTTTATGATCCATAAATAATGATTCAAAGATTAAATTACCCTCCTTTTAATAAATTGATAACGCAAAAATGAAGGGTTTTAGAGCATATGTTTATATATATATATATATATATATCTATTTTCTTGTTTCAGTGTAAGGAATCCAACCCCATATGTTGAAAAGTATTTTTGAATCAGCCTGTATATTTGTGGAGTCAGTTTTTTTTATTCTATGACACTTACACTTTTATTTATGAGAGAGTAGTTTCCAGAGCTGTTGCCTCCATTTTCAACCTCTGGGGTGTGATTGCCATTGTTGGCTGTAGTTGCCTGCAGTTTTTTCTCTGGCAGAGAATGGCTATCAACTGGAGGAATTACAAAATTTATAATGCAGTATCTATGTTTCCAGGTTAATATGTTTTCCCACATTGTGAGTTCACTGTGCCCTGTGTTGCTTTTAAGGAGTTTCAGATTCCAGTTATGATGTTCTTGCTTTAATTTACAGTTTCTCTTATTTCTTTCCTTCTTCATGTTGCATTTATTTTACATTTTGGAAAGAAATAGTTTGCAGCTATTTAGCATACAAAAAATACTTTTACTTCTCTATGTTTTGATTCTACACGAGTGAAAATACAATGGTGTTCATGCATAATAATTCAAAGAAAAATTTATTTTAAGTTAATACTCTGAATATTGTTGTTTCTGAATAATCCAGAATCCCAACACTTGCTAATAAATATGATGTACTGAAATCAATTTGAAAGCATTTACTTCTTTTTGGCATTATTGTGATATAAGGGTATAAACAAAGAATGTTTCTCTACTGCTCCTTTTCTTTACAAATGTTCTAAATATCTAAAACCTAAAACCATTTAAAATGAAGTTTTTAAGACCAAAGTACTTTTAGATTAGAAGAGCTCAGTTTATTTCACAGTACAAAGGAAAAATTATTCTTTGTACAATCATATTTGGAACAAAATTAATATTTTATTTGGCACTTTATAGTAACTATTGAAAGTAATATTGAGTCAAACTTAATAGTTGAAACTTCACTGGTTTTTACTTAATTTATTGTATACTGTTTCATAGACATTACCTGCATTCTCAACTACCTTCGACTGCTGAATTCATTTGCTGTGGTGTCTTGGAGTCTTGAGGTTTGCCCACTGGATATCAGGATGAACTTATGGAGTGAGTTGTTTTTGGTGTGAATTTCAAAGTTTATCAATGTTGACTAATAGTTTTTCAAAAAAATCTTCTCCCAAGTATTGAGTCCAGTTGGTCTTTTCATATGTTTTAGAAGATTGATACTTTTTTATGTTGTGGTCAGAATTCCAAAAATGGTATACTACTGCTGCTTTTCTGTATGCTTATATTTTGAGTGGTTGAACTTTTTCTGGTATTTTTCTGGTCTTGTTCAAGAAGTTCATCTACCACA
Organism: Hymenopus coronatus; assembly: GCA_030762935.1. Taxonomy (NCBI): domain Eukaryota; kingdom Metazoa; phylum Arthropoda; class Insecta; order Mantodea; family Hymenopodidae; genus Hymenopus; species Hymenopus coronatus. Next base: position 60,918,451 of record CM060891.1, read on the forward strand.
CGATGTACATGAGAAAATTTCAAAAGATCTTTCACAGATATAACATAGAGCTAGCCCCACAAAATACACACTACATAAAAAACAATTAAATCAAACAGAGACATGTAACACCTTCCACAATAAAGACCAGAAATCTATAAAATCAGTTGTGAAGATTGTGAGAAAGCATATAAAGGAAAACCAGAAGAAACATTGAAACTTGTCTCAAGGAACATCTCAGCTATGCAAACTATAAGAATACAAAAAAATCAGCAGTACAATACCATTTTTGAAACTCTGATCACATCAAAACAAAAGCAATCATCTTCTAAAACACATGAAAAGACCAACTGAACTCGATACTTGGAGAAGATTTTTTTAAGAAAGTATGAGTCAGCATTGATGAGCTTTGAAATTCCAATCAAAGACAACCCCACTCCAGTGTGCAAACTTCAAGATTCTAAGGCGCCACAGAAAATGAATCCAGCAGTTGAAGGTAACTTTGAGATTGCAGATTATGTCTGTGAAACACATATACTACAAAGTAAGCAAAAACAAGTGAAGTTTCAAGTGTAAGGTTCAACTCAATGTTACTTTCAAAAGTTATCATTTTGCTTCATTGTGTATCACTTCCAGTTTGGGTATTTATCATACTTTAAAGTAAATTGTATTAAATGAATTCTACACATAAATATAACTTCAAAATGCATGCGTTTCAGATGGTTCCGTGATGACAGAGATCAGCTGTCTCCTGTAAATGTTGGTGATAGAGTTACCATACTGGCTGCTGGTCTGCTTCGTATTGGTAAAGTTCGACTGGAAGATATGGGTAAATATCTTTGTTGGGTTAACAACTCTGCAGGAGAAGAAACTGTTCAAGTCACACTCACCGTTACAGGTATGCACTAAGTAAATGTTTTCCAAAACACTCAGATCTTTCAAAGAATGTCCAGATTGAATTTCCAAACCAGATTTGCTCAGATTGCATGCAAGCCACATTTAAAAGGTAATGGAACTTTCTGATAGTGATATTTTCCCTTAATCTGATCCACTTTTATTTCATCCACATAACTATGATAACATATAATTGAATGAAAGTAATTGAACTTCTTGTATTAATTATAGTTTTTATTTGAAAATGTTATATTTGAATATTTTCCATAGAAGTCTCTAAGATGATAAATAAAAAAATGGCCTGATTTAAGCAATGCAGGAAATTATTATTAATTTAATTCAATTAGTTTATTACAATGCTAAGTTATATTTTATATTTATTTTTTAAGGAAGTAATATTTACTAATTCATATTCAACTTGAGAAGACACAGTGAAGTATAATTAATAATATTGACAAGGGGTCATGTCACATTGGTGTCACAAATTGAGCTACAATTTTTATAGCGAAAATACACTTAAAGCAAACATACCAGTCTCTTGGCTTTGTCTCCTAAAACTGTAACAGCTAACTTTAAGGCTGTCTTCCACTCAACAATCAGCTGCCCGGTTGTATGCCACATGCCTATAATAAACTTTGCCTGCACCTGCGATACAAGAATCTGCCTGCAAGATCACACTAAAGATAACTTATAATCAAGGAGTTCATTTAGCACAAAGAATATTGACCATAGATTAATTTTTATTTACACAGTAATGGAAGGCTCCAAGAAAAAATATTACTGAAGAGATAAAAGTTGCTCATTCTTGTAAGTTTTTTCATTAATATTTTTAAATACCAAAATATGCAGGAATTAAATATTATTATATCATTCTAATTTGCAAATAATTTTTTTTCTTGTCAAACTTGGACCTTTGAGAGAGAAGGTTCAGACATGGGTATTTTTATTTTCAATCTACTTTCACTAAAGGAAATCCCAGTTTAATCTGCAAAATTAATGTGACAAAAGCCAATTGTAAGTAACAAGGCTGAATGATCCTGTGCTCAAACTTCAGTTTTTTGATGAGTACCTTTGAACATGTTTCAGAGATATGTTATATAATTTAATATGTATGGTTAAATATGAGCTAGATCAATTTCATCTTCAAACATACCAAAATTACTTATCGTCTCTCTCCAACTGCGATAATACTCAATGGCAAGCTAACAAACGAATACTTTGAGAACCAAATCTAATTCCTTCATTACGTGAAAATAACCATATTGTAATTGATACACAATCAAAATACAACCTGCTAGCTTCGTTTTATGAAAATATATTTAAGCCAAATAATAGTGACAATGAACAGACTACCATGGAGATTACAGATGAACTTCAACAGCATATAAAGAAGCCAAAGTTACCCGATAGAATTATCCCTACCTCTACAAAAGAATTGAAATGCTTTATACATCAACTTCCACTCAAAAAGTCACCTGGACATGACTTAATACCAAATATAGTATTAAAAAAGCTAACTAATAAAGCATTAGCATATCTAGTTACCATTTACAATGCATCATTGAGACTTGGTTATTTTCCACAAACATGGAAACTTGCAGGGATCATCGTTTTTCACAAACTAATAAACCAAAGTATCAACCATCTAGCTACCGACCAATTAGTCCGCTACCAACTCTATCTGAACTGTTTGAAAAAATTATTCAAAAACGTCTTTCAACATTTTTAACCTCTAATCACACAATTCCAGTTTTTCAGTTTGGTTTCAGACCTAAACATTCCACTACATCAGTTATTAAGGGTCACAAATGCTACTGCAACAGAATTTGAAAAGAAACAGTCACAAGGATCAGTTCTCGTACCGCTACTGTTTAATATATTCACTCACGATATACCTGATTTACGACCAGCTTCCATCGCCATGTATGCAGACGACATTGTCATTTTTTATTCACACTCCAAACTAAATACAGCAACTAGACATCTGCAAGCATCACTTTCACTATTAGCTTACAGTATGGTGCATTTCACTTAACATCAACAAGACAGAAGCAAAAATACTTGCTCTAAGACCTTGTCGAAACCTTGATTATTTATATTTACAGAATAAACAGCTAACCTGGTTGCCATCTCAAACCTCAGATAAATATCTTGGCGTTCTACTGGACACAAAAATGACATGGAATGATCACATTACATGCATCACAACACTTGCTAACTCAAGGCTCATCAAACTTTATGCATTAATTAATAAACACTCCAAGATTGGCCTGGACTGCTCCATTCTGCTTTACAAATCTTTAATTCGACCTCTTCTCACTTATGCAGCTCCTATATGGTCCACAACAAATAACACCAATATTCATAAATTGCAAGTTGTACTAAATAAGTTTCTCCGCAGAGCTACAAATGCACCAGGGTTTGTAAGAAATACACAGCTTCAACACGAACTTAACATCCTTCCAATAGAACACTATTTGAAACATCTCTCCAAGACATTCTTCAACAAATTAAGCAACGTTACTTCTGCTTAAGCATTTAACCTGCATATTAAAACTCAACACAAAAGGCTGAAAAGAAAAGTACCACAACATTTCTTAACCAGTGAAACAGAGGACTCCTGTTAATATTTATTCATAAATTTCATTAACATATAGTTTCATTTTTTGTAATTTATTATTGTTATTATTTTTACTTTCATTTAATTGCAAAATTTATTTGTAAAGTCATATTATAATTTCTGTACTAATAATCTTTTTTTGTTTATATTAGAGGAGCCAATATGGTCAACCTCAAATGTTAATGTATTTAATGTTTTTGTTATCTTGTTGTTATCTATGGCCTGTATAGCATGTATGCTGATCTGCCCCCCCCCCCCCAAAAAAAGAGAGAGAGAGAGAGAGAGAATATATTACCACCACAATTAGATGTGATCACCTCATGAATTCCTTTAACGTGAATATAGCCTTTGATTTGATTGATTTGGAGATGAGAGCATCATTGTTTGGAAACTTTCAATTATTGTATACATAAATTTGTGCGAGGTAAAAATTTCTCTCAGAGATTGCACAGATAGGGAATTAACTGCAGTTTCTGTCCCTTTAATAAAGGAATGTAAAATTGAGCACTCTAGCTAAACTCTGGTATTGTTTTGGATAAAATATGATACCTGATCCCTAAAAGAAGTGCTCAACTCCATAGACAGACATGCTAACTCTTCATTCTAATCCAAAGATACAGTTTTGAATCTTAATTACAAAATTTCCTCCAAAGTTTCCTCTTATCCCATAAAACAAACATTGCATAATTCTCACAGTTTATCCCAAGCTCATGTGAACTTTATTTAATTCTCTAATTCACCATGAAAATCTGAGGGCATCAAAGTATATTATTAAACCTTTTAATTGTACATAAATTATTAATTATTTTATTTTTCTTTTATATAAAGTATTAGCATATAAATAAGAATTAGACCAACATAAAAATCAATTCCCAGTATCACCTTTAAATTTGTTTGTCTGTTGCTCATTTCTGGCCTAATTAAATGTAGAAGCAATAAAACCTGCAATGGTTTCTCTTTCCTTTCTACTTTCTCTAGCATGTATGTACAATGTGCATAGTAAATAGAGAAGGTTCCATCCAAAACCTTGATACCACGAAGCAGCAGAAATGCATGTTTGAGGTCCCCTGCATTTAAAAAAGTATTTTATTCTTTCATTTAAATGTGTAAAAACAAAAATAATATAGTACGAGGGCTGATCAACAAAGACTGAGACTGATTTTTTTTCACTGATGTTTATTACTCCAATTCAATGTTTAAATGATCTTTTTCAAAGTAGTCCCCTCCTACTTCAATGCACTTTTTATAGCGACTCTGCCAGTCCTTGAACACGTGCTGCAGACCATTCTTTGTCAGGTCCTTGAGAGTCGCCTCACTTTTCTTGAGCACTGCTTCAGAGTTCTCAAATTGAATACCCCTAAGCTTTGCCTTTAGTGATAGGAATAAAAAAAAGTCACAGGGTGCAAGATCAGGGCTATGAGGTGATGGTACACAGGAAATGCTGAATTGAGCCAGAAACTGCATGACTTGATTTGCGACGTGAGGCTGTGCATTGTCATGATAAAGTCGCCGCCCAGTCCGAGAAAGTACCAGTCGTTTCTTTGCAATGTGCTTCCTCAGTGTAGCCAATACTGCTGCTGTAACAGTAGTGTGAGGGGAACTGCATGCTGGTAAATCATTCCATTACAGTCAAAAAATGTGATCACCATCACTTTCCTTGCAGATGGAACAACTTTTGCCTTTTTTGGTGTTGGAGAACCTGGCGATTTCTACACTGTGCTGGCTTGTTTTCCTTCAGGATCATAATGATGCAGCCATGACTCATCACCGGTGATAATCAATTTAAAAAATGCATCCCCTCCATCAGCAAAGAGATGCAGCACCTCACGGCTTGTCTCCATTTGCACAGCCTTTTGTTCGGGAGTCAACAAACGTGGCACCCAACGAGCACAAACTCGGGTCATATGGAGATGGTCGTGCATAATTGTAAACACACTGCCATATGAAATTCTCAACACTTCACTGAAGTTACGTAATATGCCGATCCTCTCGGACAATCACAGCAGCTGTGTTGATGTTGACTTCAGTCACAGCAGAAGCTGAAACACCAGGCCCACCTTGCTTAACACTGACAAGTCGGCCTTCTTTGAAGTCCTTGAACCACCTAAACACTGTTGCACGAGGCAGTGCATCTTCACTGTATGCTTGCTTCAGCTTTTCATAAGTTTCGATGGCTGTATGGTTTAAACGAAAATAGAATTTGATTGCACTGTACTGCTCCTCTCGCATCACCTCCATTTTTTGGTATGCGAAATGCACGTAGGGTCTACAAAATAGAGCATTACTACCAACCTACCAATATGAGAGTGCTGCCGCCTACCGACACTATACATAAAAACCCACTCTTTTCAAATATTTATGTAACAGATACGAAACTATCATGGAAGCTACAGGAAAAAATCACTCTGAGTCTTTGTTGATCAGCCCTCGTAGACAGAGAAGGTTCCATCCAAAATCTTGATACCACGATGCAGCAAAAATGCATATTTTGAGATCTCTACATTAAAAATCTTTCATTTAAATATATATATATATATATATATATATATATATATTAGATAGAGAAGGTTCCATCCATAATCTTGATACTGCAATGCAGCATAAATGCAGGTCCCCTACATTAAAAAAAACGTCTTTTATTCTTTAATTTAAATGTGTAAAAAATATATACATATATATGCAATATGATAAACTGCTAATTTATTGTAAAGGCATTTAAATGAACAACCATTTAATACCATTTAGATTTGAAAACACATTTACAGCTATGACACATTGTGCAAGACAATATGTGTAATAGAAGAACATTTGGGTGTTTTGGATGTGGGCCTGAAAACATACTCTGTAATAGATGAGTTTATAGTATTTAAATAGTAACATTTTAAATTATACTAGTGCTAATAATCAATATCTATTATTTTTCCAGCACCATTATCAGCACATGTCCAGCCACAAACTCAAGTTGTAGATGTAGGGAAAGAAGCTGTATTTCAATGTATTCCTGGGGGGCATCCTATAACCAGGGTGGCATGGTACCGCAATGCAAAGCCAATTGTCCGTGATGCAAGGTTTGAAGTGACATCATCTCCAGAGAAGCTCACTGTGAAATCTCTTCAAAAAGAAGATCATGGGATGTATCAGTGTTTTGTGAGCAATGAATGGGAAATGGCACAAGCAACAGCAGAACTGCAATTAGGAGGTAAATGCACAGATCAATTGTATAACATGGATTAGTAATAACCCTATAATTCATTTCAAGAGTTCTTTCAGTAACAATGTATGCAGGAAATTGCTAAAATTAATAAGAGATTTATTATATGTTTTAATTGAAAAATTGCAACGCTCATCTTTTAAATACTATACTCCTGACACATTAACTTTTCAGGGAGTAATATTATAACTAGGTAACTTTAAATGTGATTTAAAAATTAAATGATGTGGAAACTTTTGCACAGCAGAGCTATTAAGATTTACAATGTTACAATTGAGTTTTAGGAAAGTTTCCTTTGCTCTATTTATACAGTTATAACTAGAATGAGATTCATAGCCTGTTAGAAGAGAGTTGACAATGAGGACAAGAGCCTGCAAAACATATTCTAATTAAGATATAGGTAAACTCCAAACCAGTTAATGTGTAACCTGCAAAATCACTAACACCACATAGGTAGTTTGAAACAATAGGTAAATAAACAAGCAGAGAATGAGTGCAATTCTTGCTATTGATTCTTAGATAACCAGTATGATTTCTTTTCTATACTGTTTATACGAGAGTAAATTAATACAAATAACATAATTTTAATTACATTCTTTTACATTTAATGTTTGTTTAAAATTATTTTAAAGCTATTGTCAGTTGTGCCAATAGCTGTTCATCACTTACAGAAGGTCTGTATTTTGACTGAGCATAATTCATTAGCGAAAACAATTGCTCACACATGTAGAACCAAACAAAGCCAAAATATTAGCTGCAAAGAATCTTAATTTGGTTTGTTTTATAACTGATAACTATCTAAATAGAAACAGCATATTTACTGTAGCATAAATATATCAAAAGATATCACCTCAGAATGTTCGGAAGCAAGGATAATACTCTCTGGTTTTACCCCAAGAATTGTTATTCAGAACACTTTAAATTAGCACACAGCACTAAATGGAATGACTATCTTCATGCTTTGTGCTAATGTGTTTGTGATTAGAATTAATGTGTTTGCCTTTACACCAGATGGGAGTACAGACAATTTAGCATCTTTTGTAGTACATTCCTCAATTGCTATTTGTGAACTGTGTTCATTTTGTAAATTTGCTATGTCAAACGACAGTGATTCTGACAGTGTCTCCCTTGAGAAATTTGGCAGCTGTAGTTCAGAAGAAAAGAATTACTTGAAAGTGAACCTGATTCAGATTCAAGTAATTCTGTGGATCTAAGCACAGCAAGACAATAGGTGCAACTACATGTAGTGATGATGATGATAAGCAAATTGATATAATAACAAGAAAGACAAGTCATTTTGCACAGCAGTGTAACAGTGGAAACAAAACAATAGGGGGAAGAGTGCCCCTATAAGTGAAGAAATACACATTATCTTTATAGAACTATTTTGCAGAGTGTAATCTGGAAACCAGAAGAGAAGCAGTATTGCTCATAAAATCCTATGACTGTAACTTCAGTTTTTCTGACAACAATGTCCTACAAGAGATTTGTAGCATTGAAGAAATAGCTACAGAATTAACAGCTATAATCAAGTGCAAAAAGACTAGAAGAGCGTGTTTAGCACATATTTGCTTTATAAATTACTTTCATTGAAGCTATTTATTTGAAAGCAACTAACTACATGAAATATGAATCAGGAATCAGAAGCCCTGATTACCTAAGCTTTTTAAGTGAAGCAAGAAAACCAATCATTCTGTTGAAATGACCTCTTAACAAGGGACCACCATTTCAAAAATGCAATTAAGTGAAATCCAACCATTGCCAGTATGAACATTTAACTTCCTTAATGGCATTTTCTGTTGTATGCGGGAAGGTTTGTTGTGGTTCGTTAACCAATAAATGCCCATACCTGTTCTAGTTAAAACCATGTAGACAGTAAGAGGAGTTTTGTTAAAACTCAATTGTAGTATCAAGAACTGAAATTTTATGTTTTCAAATAAATTAGAAAACTTTATTAGACAGCAAAATCAATGTAATGTTAACGATGGTAATTTCCTTGCAGTTTTGTTATATGTGCATATAATATAATTTTAATCCATTTATGTTACAGATGCAAGTCCTGAATTGTTGTACTGGTTCACTGAGCAAACATTGCAACCAGGACCAGCAGTTTCTTTGAAGTGTGTGGCAACAGGCAATCCGCCCCCACAATTTGTTTGGACCTTAGATGGTTTTCCTGTACCTGACAATACTAGGTAATGATATTAATATAATTGAAAAGTCAGTATATAACGCATTAGAGGTATGAGTGTGCAGACTCCAATGGCAACTTCCTGATGTTAAATTGAAACATAAGTTCCTGTACCATTTTGCTCTATAGTGCATGCTGCATAACTAGAAAAATAAAATTCTATGGAAGTGCAAGGTTAGGAATGTTGACAGTGATGTTGTGTCTTGACACACTGCAGAACGCTTGGTTCTGTCAGTGCTTCAGATGCATTAAATGCATTCAGAACTATGCCAGTCTTTACAAATCAAGAGTATAGTTATGCTTCTTGCTTATGGCAAAGCTCAATCCTTTACATTATTATTTCTGGGGGCATTTGAAGAATAAAGTACATCATGATGAGGTTGCTACCATTGATGATCTTCACACATGTGAGTTTGAAGCAGCCCTAAACATTTGACAGAACACAGAAGCTCTAGCAAGAGTAGGGCAAAATGGCTAAGAAGGTGCAATGCCTGCATAGATTCTAATACAGTTCATTTTGACATGTCATATTGTTGATGTTGCAGTTATTGACCATTAATAAATTTCTTTGTTTAACATACTACAAAAGCGCATTGTAAAAATCATGAAACATGTCCCCATAAATTCATCAACAAAATCAGTGTTCAGAGAATTCTGTATTCTACCACTAACTTGTATTTACATTTTGGAGACTGTTATTTTCATTCATAAGAATATATCAAATTTTAGCAGGAATTCTGACTACCATTCCTACAATATCAGGGGATCACAAAATTTGCATTTCAATCATCAAAGCAGAAAAACCTGTCTGCAGAGTACACTACATCAAGGACTATCTCTTTATAACAAGCTACAGGGTAACTGGAAACTCTTGAATCAGAAACAACTCAAACATAAAGTTAAAAACCATCTCTTAACCCACATGTTCTACAATATAAATGATTTCATGACTACTGCAATTTCCTAAACTTGTATCAACCATTGTGTAAATTATTAATATCTTGTTTAAGTTTCTTTAAATTGTATATACTAGTTGTAAGTTGTATTACAGAAATGTAAATTGTAATTTGTAACCTGATGAAGCCTTTGAATTCATGTAATTCTTTTGGTGAATAAAAATCTTATCTTATCTTATCTAAAGAAGTGGCTTTGATTTAATTATTCCATGTTACACCTGGATGAGGTATTTCCATAATTCACACTTGAATTTGTTTTATCTTGGATTATCAGTCTAACCTTATACACAATCTCTTAAGCAACTTTTAGTTCAGGTCTCATGAATACGATTGGATAGTCTGAAAGAAAACCATCCCACTCGTCATTAGCGGAAGTAGCTGATAACAAACACACAGGCACATGGTGGACCAGATTTCAGGCACAAACCAAAACAAAACATTTGGCTTTTAAGTCCTATTCTATTGCCACAGAGAGCAGATATTGTATTCAATAATATTGAATTATCTCTATTACTTTTTAATATAGGTGAAATTGTTATTAGACTTTATTACTCGTCATATTTGGACCTTCAGCATACAAAATTTGCACACTCACACCCCTAAAACCCTGTATAACCTAGAGTATGCAGCAGGAGCAATGACTCTTTTGGAATTGTTTGTAACTAAAGTGTTTTTTTGTGAAAAATTTAGTATAATTATACAATGTACTAATTAAATGTGTTATTAATTTTAGGTTCCTTGTGGGCCAGTATGTGACAATACATGATGATGTTATAAGCCATGTGAATATATCAACGTTGAAGGAGGAAGATGGTGGAGAATATACATGTACAGCAAAGAATTCTGTTGCACAGGTGTCACATAGTGCCAGAATTAATGTTTATGGTAAGATAAATAGTATTATTCTTCATATATAATTCAGCAGCAAAAGAAGAGAGCATGATAAATTGACTATAGCTGTAAAAATTTCCTTTGCATTATTCGGCATGTGCTTATTTCTTCTTCTAATTGAAATCTAGAACCACTGTACAAAAAACAAAAAAGTAGTGGTAACATTAACGTGGCCAAACAATTTGGTTAGGTGAAATCAGCAAATGTCTTCAGAGCAATTCCTGGCTCTATTCCATAAAATTTCTCAAGGATATTGGAACCATTTGGATGAGAACAGGTCACTGTATACAGTAAAGCATATAAATAGAGTGCCATAATTCCCACTGGAGACACATCACATATCCTGAAGAACATTTTGCAAATAGGAAGGTATATTTTGAAATTAAAAATATTCTCCCACTGAGAAAGGAAAATTTTCAGATATCTAAGTGCCAATGTGGTCCATTTTCATGGCTGCAAATGAAATATAGGTAATGCATGAAATTAACATGCAACTTCCCTCAGCATCTCTACATTCATGAGTCTTTCCCTTGATTGGCAAAGGAGACCTTGACAGTGGCTTATGCATTTGGGCTTTAAACACATGCAAGTTGTTGCACATTACAGTCACAGAAAACTCTTAGCTGACATCATTCAATGTCTCTAACACTTGCAAGACCAGCATAGAATATGGTTAGAAATCAATCAGTAGATAGATGCTGATCATTTTAATGAAAACCAATTATTTTGTTTTCAATGCTGTATTCTATTTACAGTCATTCTGAACAGTAGATTAGTGGCATCCAACATTTGGACTAAATAGCTCTGTTGTAGATTAAGATTATCTTTGCTGCAGGTGAAGAAATACAAAGGGCAATCTTTCACTAATATTTTGTGACAATCACATAAATCAAAACATTTATAGCAAATTAAACTTTTTCTCTGAATCAGCAAAGATAATCATAAGTATAAAAGTTCCTGGAAATTATAATTTGTCAAACATTTTGACAGTATAAGATGAAACAAAGCCATGAAAAACCTATTTCTTTCAAAAAAAATCCCTTTTTCTAGGTGATGTGCAAATATGAAATATGAATTTGTTTAGAAAAGTTTAACAATATTATATTTTGAAGAAAAAATCCAATGTGTTACGAGGGTGGTCTGAAAAGTTCTCAGCTTGATAGTGAAAAATGACAATTCATGCTTTCACAGTAGTTTTGTTTTTCAAAATAATCTCTTGTAATATCAATACATTTTGTCCAGAGGTGTTGCAATGCCATTATCTCCTCTCTGTAGTGTTCCTCTGGAAGTACTGCAAAGTACCTATTTACAGCTGCAATTGCTTCTTCATTGGACGAAAAGTGCCTACCAGCGAGGAATTTCTTCAGTTTTGGAAACAGATGGAAGTACGAGGGAACTAAATCTGGGGAATAGGGTGATGTTACAGCACTTCATATGCAGAGCTCTCAATTTCCTCATTGCCAAAACATTTTTGTGAGCAGGTGCATTGTCCTGATGGAAAACAATTTTTTTCTTTCTTACCCCAGGTCTGTTTTCACGAATGGTTCATTCAGTTGGTTAGAAGTTGAGAGTAGTATTCTCCAGTAATGGTTTTACCTTTTTCGAGATAGTCAATCAACAAAATTCCTTTTGCATCTCAAAACACTGACATCATGATCTTTCCCGCCAATGGCACCATCCACCTTCTTTGGAGCTGAAGAACCATCTTCTGTCCACTTCCTCCACTGCTGCTTGGATGGATTCAGGTGTGCAGTGGTGAACCCATGTTTCATCCATAGTGACGTTTCGGCACAAAAAGTTACTTCTGTTCTTCTGAAAATGTGCCAAGCACTTTTCAGAGAGTGTCATGTGAATGTGTTTGTTATCCACAGTGAGGATACAGAGCACCCATCTTGTGCAAAACTTTTTCATGTTTAATTCCTGAATGCAAGATGTGACCAATATGTTACTTTGAAATTCCAAGAGCATTAGCGATTTCAGGTACCTTTGTACACTGATCTTCCAAAATCATGTCACGCACTTTTTCAATGATTTCCAGTGGGGTTACAGTTTTTGGACATCCTTTGCATGGATTGTCTTGGATGCTTTCACAGCCATATTTAAAAGTGGCTGCCCATTTCTTCACAGTAGAACCTCAAGGTGAAGAGTCACCGTAAACATTTACAATCTGTAAATGAATTTCTGTAGGTGTTAAACCTTCTTTTACAAAGAATATTATCACAGCATGATACTCAAATTTCACCATTTTCAAAGCAATGCACACTTCCACTGCTTCAAACAACTGCCTACAGTCAACTATTGCCTGGAATGACTTGTAATTTTACATAAGGTCTATTAACATGTGTACCAACATAAGGGAAAAAAATCATGCAAGTAGTGCCGTGGTCTCTGGGTGAGGCCGAAAACTTTTCAGACCACCCTCGTACATGAACATAACTTTCTCTATAACTCACACAATAGATCTGGACATGTGAAAATCTTAATGAGAGCTATAAAGCGAGTTGTGTATCTGTTGTTAACAAATAAATAGTTCACCAATTGACTACATGCATGCTGGAGAAGTGCATGTCACAGGCAATGTCAAATATCAGACACCACTTATGCACTGCATCACACTACTCTGCACTGCACTGAAAAACTTACATATAATTCGTCATCACTCACTGTATGAGAATATTAAATAAAGAAGAGCATATAGGTATAGTGAGCATAAGTTTATGATTCAGTTTCCTCCATTACAAAACGTCATTGTCATAATCAGTACTACTTTCTACACCATTATTCTGGACAAGAATTCTTTCTAATTGATTTTCTACAATTTCAACTTTTTCGAAATTTGATTATAAAAGAATATTGAATAAAGAAAACCACATAATGTGCAAGAGTTTATGAATCAGTTTCCTCCATTACAAAACTTTATCAGTGTTTGTCTTTGTTTACAAAGCATCACATGCTATCTGTCACACTTCACCACATTTGTTCACACATTCTGGTCCTGGCATGTGGTATTTTCTTTTTTTTGTGATTGTTGTTTTCATATCCTTTAACCTGGTTGGTAATATCAAATGATGAATGAAATAGGTGAAATGATCTTTGGGTCCATGGAGCTTAAAGTTATTCAACATTCGTCTTCTCTTCGTCTTATCAGGGAAAACCCTGATAAAAGTCTTATTTGAATAACTCACCCTAAGCAGATTCAAACTCACAACTGCTTGAATGTGGTATTCTGTTTTGTAACATAACAGATGTTGGAAACTGTGAACAGCAAACACCACATGCAATGTTACGACAATAAATAATGCAATAGTGCCTGTTGATTTCTGAGAATCAGGCTTTTGGAGAACTCAGGTGAACATATATTTTCTTATTAATATAACAATAATTTGTAACAACTCTTCACTTATCTTTTCTAAAATCACCAGATAACAATTAATAATTTGTATTACTTCACTGTTACTAGCTTTTTTTTTTTTTTTTACATAATAAGCTTTCTTTCTTCATTTCTGCCTCTTGTTTCATAAAATCGAGGAACATTTGCAATTATTTCTCTGCTCTGACTATGCAATACCTTGTCACTTAACTTTGAAAATGTAGGAGCCATGGTTATTAATGTATTAATGTGAAAAAAATAAAATAAACACTTTTGATGCAGACTGTTCAATGGTTTGCTTGCTATGATTGTGAGTAAACAGTCACAAGGGTATCACATGGGGGAGTTCAATAAAAATCTCCATGTCACATCCTTGGAAGATGCAAGTTAAATATCAAGTTTATACTTAACTGGCTTTTCCTTTCAGAGATATCTTCTGCTCAAATCCACGTACGCACAATTTTGGGTGGAATACAATGCTTCCCCTAGCCCGCCTGGGTAGTTAGTGTGTCTGCCTCTAGTGTGAGTTCGAATCTCGCTTAGGGTGAGTTACCCACATAAGGCTTTTTTTCAGGTTTTCCCTTATCCTGCTTAGTACACATGGCAAAAGAAGTAAAAATAGCAAAAATGTGTTCTTGTAATTAAAATATGCATTAACTTTCAAATACAAAGCATTAGATTTTGAGTTATAAACTGAACTGCAATTCATTTTGGGAAAACCCTAGAAATGCCACTTTCAAAAGGGGAACTCGATCTTAAATTTTTTTTATAAAAAATTATAACAAGCAAGGATATGACACAGTGATTTTCAAGAAAATCCTTCCACCCTTAACTACCCCTTATAAGAATTTTTTTTTAAAATTTTGATTCTGAAAAATGGCTCTAATGATTGGGATTAAAATATTGTATATTAAAGACAGTTACATCACAAATAATATGTATTAATGAATTTTCTGGGAATGGCCTCTGAAGACATCTTCATTCAGAATGACTTTTGTATAGCTGGCAAACTGTTAGAGATAGACAAAAGCTTACCACACAGAGAATGTAAATCTCATGACAACCACAATTTATGATATAAACTTTTTTTTTGTAGAGTTAACCATTTTCAAAATATTCCGGATTATTGGTTTCAATTTTAAGCCACTTAAACTTTTCTCAAACAGGAAGAAATCTTTCTTCTCGTTTCACAAGTAAAGAGAATAAAATTTCAATTGTTTCACATACTGACCGACTTTTAAATTGCAATACAGACTTAAAACAGATCAGAATTAAACAATAACCAATAATTTACTTAAATAAGTTTCATGAACTCAATATAATTTAATCAAAATAATTTGTTTTACACAAAAGCACATATAGATTGCTTTTCTATTTCACATTGATACCACACATTAATCTAAAAGTTTCATCTCTTCACTGACACTAATTAACTGCTATCACTATAAAATATTTTTTATTGTTGAGTTTAACTTCTAACGCCCATTCTCACATTATTTGCAAGCCAGTTTCTATGAATGCTGCTCAATTCAAATACAAGCTACCTATCCTCTATTCTGGGAAAGGTATGAAGAATAAGCATTTGTTCAGCTAAATTGACCCACATTCTTAGATATTAAGGCAGTATCTGCATAGTTTCTTTTAATCCTTATTGTGAAAAATTTAAGGAGCCTTTTGTATTTATTATTCTATGTTTCAAACATTACTATCTGTTACCTAGGCTCTCACTTATTTTTCAGGTTTGCCTTTCATTCGTGTTATGCCAAAGATTACAGCTGTAGCTGGAAGTGATTTGGTAATTAAATGTCCAGTTGCTGGATATCCTATTGAATCAATTATTTGGGAAAGAGGTAAGCCAAATTCCACTGTCTTTTATAGCTTCACTTTAAAGGCTGCTTCTTCATATATTTTTTCTTTCATTTGTAGATGGTCAAGTTCTGCCAATGAACAGAAGACAGCGGGTTTATTCTAATGGTACGTTAGTCATAGAACATGCTCAACGCCAGGCTGATGCTGGAACTTATACCTGCCAAGCACAAAATCGCCAGAAACATGTTGCAAGAAGAGATGTAGAAGTTCAAGTAATTGGTATGTTATGTAACACATTTTATTCCAGAAATGTAATTAAGACAAGAAAAGATTTCTACGCCTTGATCATAGGTATTCTATACAGGTGCAATGTTGTAGCTGCATTTTAGCCATAGATTTTATTCATCAATAGAATTTTCAACATTATGTGTGAACAGAAGTAAACTTAAAGTACATTAATTAAGAATAAAATATTAAAAATAGAACAAAAAACTAAATTTATATTGTTTGTTAATTACTATCAATGTTATGCAGAAAATCCCTGGAAATTACAACAACCATGGTTGGTTCAAACTGACAAGCACTGTGAGTTAGATTGATCAATTGAGGAGCTTGTGGGAATAAAGATATATAGGTGCATAGGAAAATATATTTTCATTAAACTCAATTTTTAAATTTAAGTACTTTTTGTCTTCACAAAAAAAAAAAAATTAATGTTTAAAGCACAATATCTTTATAACACATTTTATGGGTTTAAATCTAATGTTTATGTAATATTAATATGAACAATATATCAAGTTGCACACATATGTCTTATAATCAAAATTTCTTTACCAATTCCTCTATTCCCTTAGGAATTTTACTACAACATAAGAATAATACTATTATTATCATCAAAATATTAATAAGAAAAATTTCAAATAAAATTACAAAGGTCCAATGCTGTTAACAGTCTTTACCTAAATCCTCTTTCTCCTCCTCCTCCCCCCTCCTCCTGCACCTCCCCATCATCATCACCATGAGTTCTATACTAAAGAGCTCCTTAATATCCTGAGCTTTAGTTGGCTTTAGAGAAATGTTTTTTATTATCGAGGCAAAATATTTGCCATCTATCTTGCTTCTGTTCATGCTTTCCAAAATTGAATGGAATTAAACTAGATAAAGATGAGTAGGATTTTGAAGCTGACAACCCTTAAAAGATTGAAGAATATTTTGTGTTAGAATATGTATGCTCCGTTCTTTCTTTACATTTCAGATCTTCAAGTTTACAGCTTTCTTTTTGTCCTGTTACTTATGCTTGGTGTGTCACTAGTCATAGTTGATTGTGATCTGATGATAATTATCAAGAAAACAACAAAACCTAGTACAAGGCATACTATTGCAATGGCTTTTCGCGCATGGCAGTGTAAAAACATCGTCAAGCCTCAAATTTCCATTGATGGAAATAATGTTGACTACAAAGGAGAAACAAAATTCTTGGGTATATACGTGAATGAAAACCTTAGATGGGATAGCCACACTCATCAATTAGCTACTAAACTTGGCTCCATATGCTATATGCTCAAATGTCTAAAAGATACACTAAATTTAGTAGGACTGAAAAATGTATATTTCGCGCAGTTTCATAGTAGATTAAAATATGGTATTAAATTTTGGGGAGAAAAATGTGAGAGAATATTTATAATCCAGAAGAGAGCTGTAAGAATATTAAGTGGAATAGACAACAGTACATCCTGTAGACCATACTTTAGTAAACATAAAATTTTACCACCATTAGCATGTACATTTATAGCAGAAGTTGTAAAACATATTAAGAAAAATCAAAGTGAATTATGCACAAATACAGATATCCATCCTCATGACACAAGAATAAAAAATAACCTTCATGTTCAGATATGCAGAACAAACATTCTAAAAAATAATGTCACAAATTTAGGAATTAAACTATATAATAAACTACCAGCAAACATTAAAAAAATAGCAAACATGAAACAATTTAATAAAGAAGTAAAATCCTTTCTACTACAACATACCTTTTATTCAGTAAGTGAATATATGACAATTCAATTGTAATTAATATACATTATAAACCTTGTATAAGTACTGTGCAAATTGTATATAATTATTGTTCTATTGACGAAGCCCATATCATGTATCATGATCTAAATGGTGAATAAAATTATTATTATTATTATTATTATTATTTGTTGCTGAGCAACAATGATATGGCAATATAATGTCAGATTTGTATACAGTTACTGCAAAGTCAAGGACAAACCTAATGCATGAAAACAGGGCATACAAAAGCAATTCTTTACAACAGCCTTGCAGTAAAATCTCTGTTGAAGTGAAGAAAAGAAATTTTGGTGGACTCTTACTGTGAAACATGCTCATTCAGAAAGTACAATCATCAAAGAAAGGGCATAAGGGCCTAAACACTTTTAATCCCATAAATTCCTCAATTATGACTCCCAGGGCAATGTAGTAAATAGTCTATGAAACTTGTTTTATAAATTAATCCAATTAGTAGAGTAGGTCATAAAATTCATCTTAAGGTAGTCAATTAAATTATATAGTTGCAAATAAAATACTTTCTAGAGTCTATAAGTATGAATATGAGTTTGAAAGTATATATGACATAATACCTATTTAATTAAAAAGTAGATAATAAATTGCAGCAATTAGAAACAACTTCTATAAATGAGTGAATATTGTTTCTAATGATGAGCAGTATTTCTAAAGTCAAGAAGCATTTTACATTTTTTGAACTTTACTTATTCCTTAATATTTAATTAACAAAATCTGTTCAGCTAATGCGCAGAGTTCTGCATGCCAAACAATTTTCACCTTATGGTTCCACTGTCACAGCCTCATTCTTAATAGAAATAACATTTCAACATTGCTATTGCACATTGCAAAGGAGAAGCAGACTATTAATAAGCTACTATGTAAAATTGTAAATAGGTATTGTTACTTCTAAAATAAATGTCATTTGTTCATTTTTTAAATCTATGTTTAATTTGTTGATTTCAGTACCCCCTAAAATTCTTCCAATTCAGGCAATGACAAACTTGTTGCGTGAGGGTATGCGTGCAGCCATTTCCTGCCAGATATTAGAGGGTGATCTTCCTATAACATTTCGATGGGAAAGAAATGGGCAGCTCCTTAGTGGGTCAGAGTTTGGCACCACAACCCGACGTCTTGATGAATATTCCACTTCTCTGGTGATTGAACGAATAACATCAAGTCACAGTGGCAATTATACATGTGTTGCACAAAATGTTGCTGGCTCTGAAAGCTTCACTGTTCCTCTTACTGTTAATGGTAATTGAAGAAATGCTGAGTTAATATATCAAATTTGTGTACAATATACCTTGTAAATTATGTATAATGATTTTAGATTCTTGCTAAAATCTACAACTTTTTTTCTTTTTCCAGTTCCTCCTCATTGGACTGTTGAGCCTACAGATGCAAATGTAGCATCTGGACAAGACGTCATGCTTCACTGCCAAGCAGATGGATATCCTGTCCCCAGTATTACATGGAGGAAGGCAGTTGGTACATTAATTCATTATTCTATAATATAATTTCACTTAAAATTAATTTTAATACAAAGATAAATAACTTAAAAATAAAATTTTATAAGCTGCATATTATATGGTATGTACCTGATTCTTTAATCTCCAAGCATTAGGAAGGCTTACAAATGTATTTAGAAAACTCTGTTAAAAAATCTGATGTGTACCATTCACATGACTTTCTCCATATACCTGCAACAAATAATTCTTAAAAAGCTTATACTTCTATTTACTTTATGCTAATCAGAAAAAAATAGCAGAAATAGTCTAATTACTCGCTTCCTTGCCAGTAGAAGCGAAATAAGGGACAACTGTAGGTTAAAGTGATAGTCAAAAACTGGTTGCTATGTCAATGAAGTTCCTTTGTTTATATGGATAGGAGTTGACAAATTCCTGTTTGAGAAAAGTATACGTTTTTCATAACAAAAACCCAAAATAAGGAATGTCACAAAAACGACGAATGCCACGAAAAAAATGTATATAACATAAATTGTGTGTTTTAAAGTGCTCTACATTTTTTGTGTAGTAAGTTTTTGTCCATCTCTTACGGTTTAGCAGTCATTCAAAATTTAGTAAAATTCATCCAGAATAAACTACTCTTCAGAGCTATTCCCAGAAAATTCAAGATATACATTTCATTTGTCAGGTAAATATGTTTAATATCCGAAATTTTAATCAAAATCGTTAGAGCCGTTTTTGAGAAAATCAAAATTTTCGAAAAAAGTTCCATGTAAAGGGTAGTTGGGGGTGGGGGGGATTTTTCTCAAAATCTTCATGTCGCATCCCTGGAAGATACTAAGCTTAAATACCAAGTTTGGTATTTTACCGACTTTTCGTTTTTGAGTTATCGTGTTCACAGACACACGGACACACACACGCACACACAGACCTTTTTGTGAAAATGCTTTTTTTGGATATTGGGGACCCGTAAACACACATTTCCGGTGAAATCTCCGTATCAAATTTTTGGTGGAGTGCAATACTTTCTCTATACACTATATACATAGTGCATATGGAGAAAGTAAAAATGCAAAAATAAGTACCCTATAATATTTTTAACAGCATTTTTCACCAGAGCTGAAGCATTCATCTGCTGGTGAAGTTGGAGCAATACTGTAAGCTGTACACATATGCTTATAGATTAGTTTAATTATGATCATTAAATTAATCTTACAGGCATCAGCCATTACGCCAAAAAATTTTATCTTGTAGGCATAAAATTCAAATTGATGAATCTCGAGTAGTTATCAAGTCTAATAAAAATGTAATTCCATAAGTCAAAAACAATAAAGGCTTCCATTTGGAAATAATTTAAGAAATATTAACATATTCATTAGTTACTTACTATTTATTGAGTTATTTAAATCCTTGGACCAGCCATTTAATTTACCTTAGTTTTGTTTCAATTAGTTATACCAAGTATGTTATACATGGAATTGGCTTCATAGAAATAAAAGCTTTAAAAGCTAAATACATATGCTGACCTAAAAGAGATAGTGTTCAATATGAAAGCAAAATGATTCAAAGGATGGATTCATTCACTTGAATAATAAAAGCATTATCAAACCATATATCTTAGGTTTAATGAAAAGAATTTTATCCACAGGATTGTCTTTTTTTCATTTATTAACTCATATTGTATTTAAGGCATTGTCAAGTTTATGAACTGCATAAGGATCCAATTGAATTTTTGTTTTATATGTATACAAACAGAATAGGTACCTACTAAGGGCAGTTCCAGAGCTTTATTTATTACTTAGTTTAAAGAAATTACTGACTAACCTTAATTGTGTATATTTTGTATGTTAAGGCACACATCCTGGTGAATACAAAGAATTCCTTTATGAACCAAATGTAAATTTTTATCGAAATGGCTCACTTGAGTTCCTGCATATCAGCAAAGATAGTGAAGGCTACTATCTTTGTGAAGCTAAAAATGAAGTTGGTACAGGAGTCAGCAAAGTGATTTTTCTTAAGGTTAATGGTAAGTACAATTAGAAAATAATAGTCGCAATGGTTTATGGGAAAAAAATTTCATCTATATAAATACTATCAAACATACTGAAGGTGGGATATTTATAGCATTTAAATTCTGTTCTCACAGAGTAAATGCCTTTAAGCAAACTTTTGAACCATTCAATCAAAAATGCATTATTGTAACTACAATTTGATACAGGACTTACCATATTCATATTCATTTCCTCCTTGAATCATTTTATATGATATGGATTCATCAAAACAAACCAGACTTAGAGATAAAACAATATTTACATAGTAAAATAATATATTTTGCATCATATATTTTGCATCTAAAATTATGTAGTATAAGTTGCTTTATATGACAGAAATTATTTGAACTATATATGAGGGTGATTAAAATATAAGCAGTAATTGAGCCAGAATACGTCATAGGCAGATCCATCTGGAATGGTGGGAGGTTGAAGGTTGAAGGTTGGCATGTTAGGGAGGGGAAACCAACTTGGTTAGCAGCTTTGATATGTTTTGGTATCCATTCAGCCATGAGTGAAAAAGAGGTTCCTTCACCTATTGCACAATGCATTATTATAAAGTTTTTAATCAATACAGCAGAAATTCTAACTTGTTTGAAGGCACAGTTTGAGGATGCTATATTGTCCCAAAATAAAGTGTTTATCTGGGCCAGACAATTTAAGGTAGGCCGAGGAATTGTACAAAACAAAGGTCATACTTGGCGCACAAGGTCAAGTCACAAATGACAACATCCATGCAGTTCGAAAGCTTATTGAAGATTTTTTTTTGGTAGTGTTCAACGCCCACTTTTACTACTCGTGGCACTGCAGGCAATGACACTGGTGATAACCTGAAATGAAGATGGAGCACCAGTGTAATGCAATTGCGGGGGAAACTGGAGAACCCGGAGAAAACCTGCCCCTGCACTGCTTTGTCCACCACAGATCTCACATGCGGTCACTTGGGATCGAACCTGGGCTGCCTAGATGAGAGTCAATCTAACCACTTGGCCACAGCATGGACTTTATTGAAGGTGATCTCTGCTTCGCTGTTGAAGACATCACATCAAGTAGGTATCAGCATAAGAGTACTTATACCATTATCAGTGAACATCTTGGATTTAAAAAAAACATTATTGTTCGATAGTTTCAAAGTTGTTACAAGAAGCAAAAACAGGTCAGTTGGAGAGTTGTGAGAGACTTCTGAATCAATTCTGGCAAGAAGGGAAGAACCTTTTGAAGAGCATTGTCACATGTGATGAGACATGGGTTCATCATTCAGTCTAGAATTCAAAATGACAAGCAAGGAATGGCAAAGAAAGGATGAAGCCTGCCCAATGAGGGCCAAAACCCCTCTCAGCTGGAAAAGATCTTATTGCAGTATTTTTTGACTATAGAGGAGTTTTACTCATTGATTTTCTTCATGATGAGACTTACTATTTCCAAAAGTTAAAGTCAGCAAACGGAACCTACAAAACAAAAGATACCATCAGAGATGTCATCTTTTTCCAAGACGGCGCTAAGCCTCACACTGAATTTGACAAGGGACACATTGGAGAATTAGCTCTGGGAAACCCTTGAACACCCTCCATACAGTCCAGATTTGTTGCCCCTGGACTATTTTTTGTTTGCAGCCATAAAAGAATCGCTTGGAGGTGAACATTTCAATGAAAGTGTTGAGGAATATGTGCACAATTGGTTGATGATATGCCCTCAAACATTTTTTGAAAAAGGAATATTCAAGCTTCCAAATCATTGGCAAAAGTGTGTAGAGCATGAAGGAGGCTACGTAGAGAAATAAAGAAGGTGTCACTTGTGTATATGTTTAATTAATAAATATATTTTAAAAATTACCATTTATATTGGAATCATTGTCATAACTCATATGCAAAGAAATTAATTTATGGAGTGAAAGGTGTGTTCTAGGAGAGAGGACTTTAGTTTTCTTTTAAATACTGAGGTTGCTAGGTAATTTATTGCATAATTTTGAACCTGTATTTAAGACTTTATCTTTCAATATGTTCATTGTACAGCAATACATATAAATCATATTTCTGTCTAGTTTGGTGGTTATGTTTTATGGTGGTTATGTTATATTTTCTTCCAATTTGTGCTTATTTGAATGTATAAAACAGCTTACTTACAAAATATAAATGGAAGCTAAAGGAAGGATCTGAAATTTCTTAAAAAGATTCCTACATTAGTTAATTAACCTACCTAAGACTTGCACCGCCTGCTTTTGAATTTTGAAGAACTTATCCACATCTGATGACATTCCCAAAAATATTATACCATAACGTACGTAACTGTAAATATATGCTTCGTAATAGTTTATCAAAGTTTCTGTATTTATCAAACTTTTTAAGGAAGAAGCAGCATATGCTTAATATTTCCATTTTAATTCACCTTTGAGTATTTTTTCCTAAAAATTTGATATTACTTTTGCAATAAATATTTTTAGTATTGAATATAATGTGTGATTCTATTACTTGTTTGTTTTGATATGATTGTAAATTCATTGCAGTAGTTTTCTCTGTAAGTTTGTAGTACTCCATTTCTTTTGATCCACAAACTTAATTTTAATAGTGTAGCAGTCAGCTTCTGCTTAGGTTCACTTTCAATCTTGGTTTTAAGTTAAAGATTAGTATCATCAACAAATAATATGGTCTCCAATTTCCTTATATTCTGATGCAAGTCATTAATATAATGCAGAAAGAGAAGTGGACCTAAAATTGAACCCTGAGGTACACCTTGAATATGATTATATATATTATTCCAATAAAGACATAGAAAGTCAACTAAATCTGGAAATATTGTAAATACAATGCTAGTAGTAGTACAAATTTTAGGTTACATGACACAGTCTCTGTGGTGAGTGATGGATCAGTAAACAGTGACCCAAAGTAAGTTATTTTAAAAGAACAAAAGCATTTTCTAGTCATGCCACAACTTTGAAGCTAGGGAAGAGTCTGTGAGACATACTGTAAATGTTATTTTAGATATCCTTATACTCTCAGGAGCTCTAAATGCATTTTAAAATGTAAATATTATGATGCAAGTGATACTGTGATATGTTTTGAACACTGTAGGCTCAGATTCAGAATAGTATCAAAGTTGAAATGTAGTAAATGCAGTCCTGACTAACCATTTCATAGCTGTAGTAATGGTATATTTCAAAACAATATTAATTTCTATGTGGTGCACATGCTGTTGTGAAGGGATTTACATCTGGAAAAATATTATGTAGACTCACGAACTTACCAAAACCCCTGCTTCCAAAAATATATAGTTGTGCTGAAGTTACTGTTATGAGGCTTGAGGTTCTTTTATGGAAGCTATGCTAAAGGTTTTTATGCCAAGAAATACCTATTGCCCTCTACTGGGTTTGAACCAATGACCTTCAGAACTAGAGACTAGCACATTGCCCCTAGACCATGGCGAATAACAGTTGAAGGGAGAGGGTTTATACAAGAAAAATACAGATAGAGTAAGAAACATGAAATAGAGAAGACAATGTTGCTGAAACTGTAGATTATGGAACAGGAATACTTTGACATCAATAAGTAGCATCCAACTTTAAAGTCATTTTCTACAACTTTTATGCTTTCAAGTTTTACAAAGCATTTCCTTGAACTATTCATCCCACAACATTGAAATGTGTTGCTATCTATTTATATATTATATTAACAGGATTAGATATTTTTTAATTTTCCAGTATCAATATTAAGACCTTTAACAAGACTTTTGATTTTGAAAATTTTCAAAAATAAGGATAATTATTAAAACAAAATTCTAGATAACACAGTTTCTTCTAAATTGTTTGTCACTCAGACATTCTATATAACACAACACATATGCTTCAATAACTATTGTCACTGCTCAGTACACAATACAACTGATTCGCTGAATCAAATCACAACTGAATACCAGTTGCAACTTGGGACTATACTGTCCACCATCTTAACTGCCCACTTATTGACTTGTTCACTCTGCACTTCTTAACCGTCTGGCCAGGCATTCATCTGTGCCTTGTAACAAGTGAGTCAAAAAAATATAAACTAGCTGTGCAGTGTATTGCCTGTCTGCATCCTCAGCGCTTGCTACCTTCTGCCACTATCACAGAAAGGCATGGATGAAATCATACAGTATTTTTAATACTACTTAAAGGCTTTATGCTTACCAACTTTATGAAAGGAGATATTGAAACTTGTCACCATTGTTGTCCATACATTTTTGGCACCTCTTTAGGAAGCTATCCATCACTCATCGTAGTTCATCTTGAGAAGTGCTGGCAATTTCCTGGTAGATATTTTGTTTTAACTGTTCCAGGGTATGTGGGTTTGTCTTATATATTTTATGTTTAAGTTACTCCAGAAATAGAAATTGCAGGGGGTTAGGTAGGGAAACCAAGGGGGCCCAAATCTCTACTAATAATTCTGTTCAATTCTTCTCATTGAAAGATTGACTGTATGAGCTGTTGCAGAGTTTTTTTTTAAAAAAGGCAAAACCAACTGCCTGTTGTTAATTCTGCAAAAAAAAAAGGGGGACAAAATTGTATTTGCATATGTACGGGTATCAACTGTTGGCTCAAAAAAAATTGGCCCTATAACCTTTTTACCGCTAATGGTGCACCACGTACCAATTTTTTCATCATGAACAATATTAGGTTTTTCAGAGCTTCAATAACGGTTATTTATGTACACATATCCATGAAGTTGGAACCAAGCCTTGTCTGTGAAAAATATTAAATGTGGGTCTAGTTTGCCATTGTATACACTATTGAGAGTCCAGTCACAAAATGTGCACCAAATTAGAGGATAGCCTGGTTGAAGAGCATGTGCTACAATTATTTTATGTGGTTTTAACTCCAGCAATTTAGTACCTCTTCACATAGAACCATAAGAAATGCCTAACTTTTGTGAAAGAAGCCTAAGTGATTTTTGGGGGAATTCTCCAAATGATGACTGATGTTGTCTAATGTGTCTTCTGTAAGACCCGTATTACATCTTTTAAATTTCTTAGCCTGAATACTTCCTGTGACCTGAAACTTATTGTAAAGTACATGGATTGTTGCTTTTACACCTGCAAATTGTATTTTTACTTGGCAAGCTGACTGAGTTAACACGCATGAATATAAATAAGTACACGCTGTGCAGTAGAAAACATATCTTGAGCCATAATGCACTTTGTGACTAAGTACAGAATAAAATAATAAATCACTGAACTACACCATATCACTGTCAACTCATTACTGCACTTCCAGAGCAGAGCAAAACTGCAGAAGTGTGATCTTGTTTACAGTAGCAGTCAGAATTGTGTGTCCCCAGGCCCAGTGAAAAAATACTGCACAGCCAGTTCGGAGGTTTTTGACTCACTCGGTATACCATAGCTGCAAAAATAAATATTCCAAACTGTATTATTTAAACTGGGGGATATGACTTAATAGGCTTTGCTTGTGAGGTTATGGCTGATCAGAACAATAGTTCCACTTAGCTGTCCAGGTAGGCCCCTACAAGCTTGAAGGCAGCTCACACGATTACAGTAGCTTCTCTGTTCGAGGACATTAAACTCAGAAAACAACAAAGAATGTGTATGAGTGTGTGTGAAAGAGAGAATTGTTTCTCATAACTTTCTTTAATTTCCAGCTCCTGCTCATTTCCGTCAAAAATCCAAACAAATACAGGTTCAAAAAGGAGAACAAGCTCATCTTCAGTGTGCTGCTTTAGGGGATACACCCATAGAAATTATGTGGAAAGCAGGAGGGAAACGAATCAGTGAAGATATGGATCAAAGGTACATGATTTTCTCTTTTAGATATTCTTGTTATGTTATAAATAATAATTATTAAGTATCAAAAGCAAGTGATAAATTATATTTATTTAGTACTAAAGTTCATACATCTGCAGTCTATTAGAGCTAGCCTTGGCCCCTTTTCCCATAGATCTCCTATAATTACAATTTATCTTTACAATTTTTCTTCTTTATAGGTTATTTTCAACACCTCCTCATTAACAGTCAGCACACCATTTCCATTTTATTTTAACATTCCAAAGAAAATCTCCTAATTGCCTCAACTGAGACTGATCTCTGAATATTTTCTTAATCACTGCTACTCTATTGCACCTAAGATTAAACCTTTCTTCATTCGTTGGCTCTACATCCTATCAAAATGTGCACTCCATCTTCATTATCCCCCACATATTTGGCATATACCTTTCATTACATTTTGCCTTTGTTTCCTTAGTTTCCACACCTCTAACCGAAACTATACAATGTCTTCTCTCTCCTTTATGTTGCATATGTCTAAATGTTTTCTTTGTTAGGTTTTGTTTTATTCATTTTATATAAGATTAATCACCTCTTTTCATTTATCTTTGCAAGATATGTTGGCCATCCAAATCCTCAAACCTAGATCAGATATAATTCCAAAACTCTGTACCATTCCATGTCTAAAACCATCTTGTTACACAGTGAAGAAGTATTCCTTTTCATTGGCAACATTTTTAAACAGGACAACTATTTTTAATAAATTTTTCTTTGCCAAAGAATGTGTTCAAGAGAATGAAGTGCCTCAAGGATCTGTAATAAATGTCACACTGTTTGCTATAACAATTGATTCTATCTCAAAATGTGTTCCCCCAGGTGCATCATCCTGCTTATCTGTAGACGACTTTGTCATCTATTATACTTCTCAATATTACTCTTTTTGGAATTTTGTCTGCAGCAGTGTGTAGACAATCTTTCAGATTGGAGTTCTAAAAACAGCTTTCATTTCTGAATTGAGAAGTCTATGTTAACTTATGACATCATAGGAGGTGATTACCACCTTCACTCCGATTTGTTCCAGATTTACTATCATTTGCAGATGAGACGAGATTCCTTGTGCTTAAATTCAATAGAAAAATGTACTGGTCATCACATATTACACAGCTGAAAGCCCAACATGACTGTTCTCTGTTCTCTGAATATCTTACAGATACTAATTGGAAAATCTTGGGGAGTGCATCAGACAGTCTTCCTGCGACTTTATCAGGCACTGATTCGGTCCAAATTAGACTGCACATGCATTGTTTATTCTTCTGCACAACCATCTGTGCTGAGAAGATTAGACACTGTCCATAATCAGGACATCCATGTGCCTAATTTCACTAATTTGAGGGATGCATAGACATCCATTAAGTGAGTTGGGAAATGGTAGCATTACATCACTGAAAAACAACTTATTTGGATGCATTTCAGGAATAGGGCATTGTTCTTGAAACGTGTCCAAGTATGTGTTTTTTCAGTGATGTGCTACCATTTCCCAACTCACTTAATATATCCATGTGCCTGTTGGAAATTTTCCAACCAGTCCAGTTGCGAGCCTATATGCTAAATTGGCAGAGCGCTCTTTGCAAAGGTGAAATGTTGTCCTATTAGCAAATTATGACTGTGGGCTTAAGGGTATGCCCTGTACATCCAAAGTTCACTCCTATTTTCCTTAACCAGCTGGACGAACATTATAGAAATACATCACATACTACAAAGCCTGCAGATTTTTGTATCTGGGAGCTTCTTAGGAAGCACGATATTGAAATGCTTTGCATGTTTCCTAAGGGGCAGAGAGGGTGTACCTTATGTGTGACATCCCACATAGATCTAGAGATGATGACATGTTGGAAGTCTATGATACCTATGTTCAGTATATACATGTTTTTAGAATGTTTGTCAAATTACAATGACCGAATTTATATATACACCAATGAAAGTAAGTGTACTGATGGAGTTGGATTTGCTTATAACACCATATACATTCAATTTTTATAGTAGCACATCCATTTATAATGCAGAGTTGTATGCCAATCTGTATGTTTGCTATTGAAATTTGGGTGACTGGCTTATTTTGAGCGCTTCCCTTAATGCACTTCAGAGTCTTCATAAGCTGTACAACTATCATCCTGTCAGGGATGCCCTCCACATTTACACACTTCTGCATTCCTGGTCATGGCTTGCCAGGGAATGAACTGGTGGATGTTGCAGTAAAGATGACAACCCAGTGCTGCAATTTCTTATGTAACACCGGAAGACGTTAGGCTTATTGTGGGAAGAGTACTTTCATGTTGGCTTGAACAGTAGTCAGCTCTCAGTGGAAACAAGATTAGAGAGGTGAAGGACCTTCCAATAACATGAGTACCTTCCTCTCGTCTATCTCAATGTGAGGAAGTGGTATTGGATCAATTGTAAATGGACCGTTGTAATTTTACCTTCTTAAGAGGAAACCTGCTCTTAACTGTCTGCTATGTAGAGAAGATTTGTCAGTTCGTTGTGTGTTGCTAGAGTGTCTTATAGCACATATTTGGGGATGTCTGCAACTGCTGGTCAGACTTACAGAGGTCCTGGCAGTCAATAATCAAATGGTAGATAAGTTTTTTAAATTTTTATCAAAGGTAACTTTACAAATGAGGATTTAGTTATATTTAAATCTTTTTTTTTTTTTGCATCATTTTTTAAATAGTTTATAAATTCATTTTTCTCTGGCTTTTACCATTATTAGTTTTATGTACATTGAATTTTATATCTAACTTTTGTAACTATTTATATTTATAATTTATTTTTATATTGATAGTAAAATCTTCTATGGTTTACCAATTATACAAAGCAATTTAGTCTGAGAATACTTCACAGGCTATTCCCAGAAAATTCCAAATACACTTACGTCATAAAAGCATTTTAAAGATAGGCATTTTAATCAAAATTGTTAGTCATTTTGGAGAAAATAAAAAGTAACAACATTATTGAAAATGTTTGTCACATTTTTTTAAGGATGGTGAATTAAGTTATGTTGTTTACAAGTGCATATGCATGTGTGCAAGCACATACATACACTCTGATCTATTTCTAAATATGTTTTACTTGGATTCAGAAGAGCTGAAAACTTGTTTTTCCAAGAAATCTCAGTATCAAATCTTTTAATGAATACAATACTTCTACTACTTACTATAGATAAGCAAAAGAAGGTAAAACTGAACTTACAATCAGTAAAGGTCGAAATGTAACCTGTTTAATAAATAGGTATAATCAGTGACAATGTGATGTGCAAAAGATTATATATAATTTCTTTGATCTCATATATTGCAATGAAATCTTTGACTTAAGCAACAACAAAGTTTATCTGTTTTAATTTAAATCCTAGCTATTTTTGGTGGGTACCTAAGTAGTTACAATGCAGCTAACTCATAATTACCTATATGAAAAAAACTTCAAAATTAATTGACATACAATATATTTGTTTTTAATTACTGCAGAGTAAGCAAGCTTTCTAAGTTAAGAACTACTCTAGTCTTCTGGGTCAGCAGGTAACAAATTTTAGCACAATATTCTGAGACAAAGCTCTCATTCAGTGTGCCACATAATATTGCAAAATATTCAATTTTTTTATGTTTGTTGTTTTTGGTAATTTGTTACAGATATACCATTCGTGAACAACTCTTAGATGAAGGAATGGTTTCTGAATTGGGAATATCGCACACATATCGCCATGACACTGGAGTTCTAACATGTTATGCCAGCAACGCTTATGGTCAGGATGAAATGGTTATCCAGCTAATAGTACAAGGTATTTGTCATGTTAACATGTTATTTCAATGGTAATGGTTAAAATTAACTTTGAATACATCCTAGAAAGAAGTTTCACAGTGCACATCTTTGATGATCACTTCAAAACATTGCACCTTTTAACAGCACTTCTACATTTCTCTGATGTTCTGATTGAACATCTTTATTAACAAAAATGAATCACAGTACTGCCATAAGTCCTGTCAGTACTTTCAATGCATATACTACTAAATAAAACTATGCAAATCCATTCATATATATATATATATATATATATATATAAAAAAAAATTCTGAAAGAACACAAAAAATGCTACAAAATGAACATACTCTCATTCAAAATGATCATCAAGTGTGGCAACACAGTGGCTAAGACATTGATGCTACTTTTCAATAGCTTTTCATGAATCATATCTAGTAGAATTTTCTGGCAGCTGACGTGATTTATATTTTTAGCATCTCAATATTGCAGTGCGTCTTTCAACATGCTATTGCTTCAAGCTTCTGCCACAGAGAATAATCCAATGGATTGAGGTCCAGACTTCCACTAGGCCAGTTAGCAGCAGCAAAGAACCATGGGACATTGTTTGCCAACCACTGCTGCATGTTTTTTCCTTTGGTTTTTGCTCTCCCCCATATGTCGTTAACAAAGCTTGGGATCGAACCCAGCATATCTCCTTTGATTTTTCAGGTAGCTTGCTTTCCACAATGAAATAATGCCAATATAGCAATACAATTTTCATACACTCCCCACTCCATCTTTCTCTCTTACACGTTATTGGCACACTGCAAGCCAATTACTCATGGCATAGTGATGGTGACCCTGTGGACAACAATATATAGCATTGCCACATTTCTTCATTCACAATTTTCATACTGCAGCATGCTTAAATTTTACTGATAGAACTTATGGCAGAACTGTGTACAGTAAAACCCCATAATTATGCTCCCAATCATAATGCTATCCCTTTCATTATGCTTTATTTTTAAGGGTTTCTGGATATTCCATATTAATATTCCATGACTTGAACCCCTTTAACGCTTCCAAATCCCAGTATTAGCATTTTGAGGACCAAAAAAGAATACAAATGTAAATAAATTGCAAAATTTTTCATGTTTTAAAACAATTATGAGAAAATATGTAGTTTAACTGTACTCAATGGTTGAGGGATCAAGTTCTTTACATAGAAAATCCCCATGGTAGGCAGTATCTGGCTATAACAGTACCTTTTCTTGAAAGGAATTTAAACTTTCAAAACTTTCTGTCAAAATGTTTTATCCTTTTACTGTGTTGCTTTAACTTGAAACATAGTAAGAAGAAAGAGATAGCAATACATTCCACATGGCAGTTGGCAAGCCTTAACTCCTAATCTCTATCTCTGATTGCAAAGGTTTCCTTCATTTCCCAACACCCGCTTGGAACAATACGAAAGCCAGCGAAGCTAGGACAGTGAAAGATATCAGCATATTTTCCATATTTAACTGCCAGAAAACAAGTACAGCTGGTACAATAAAATTACAACTAATATTAAGAGAGTTATAGGCAGTGAAGGATGACTGAGACAGGGTTTTCCACCACTCAGACTGTCATTATGCACTCCACCCTCTAGGTGGTCAGATAGCAAAAAAATGGCCATGTTCAACATAAGTTTCACGTACTGTGCTCTCTCTTTCTTTTAATTCTGTACAGTGTATAGCAAGCTGTCATGCAGTAGTATAAAATGGCAAACTGTAAATGCAGTAATTAGTGGTCAGAGAACATGGCAATCAACAATTTAAGATGTTTTCATAAGAAATGATATCTTGTTCTTCATTTTGCACCCAAATATTCAGAAACATTTATTATATTACACTGCCTATTAAATTGTGTCAAAATTTCTTTTTCATACCTAATAAATAAATCATCCTGTGTGTAACATTATCCCAATTATTGCATGTTTAAGCCACAGTCTCTTGAAGAGCATAATTATTATATTTGAATAAAGTTAATGTAAATCATTATAAGTCATTATTTTTACTTATTTCTTGTCTCGTGTTGCAACTACCAATATAGATACTAAACAGTGAAATTAAATTACAGTCTTTGAATTAAACATCAGGCCGTGCCGTGGCCGAGTAGTTAGACCACTCGCCTCTCACCTAGACGGCCCGGGTTCGATCCCAAGCGACTGCATGTGAGATTTGTGGTGGACAAAGTGGCGCTGGGGCGGGTTTTCTCCAGATTCTCTGGTTTCCCCCGCCATCGCATTCCACCGGTGCTCCATCTTCATTCATGTATCATCAGTGTAACTGCCTGCGGTGCCTTAGTAGTTAAAGCGGCCATTAATCACTACCAAAAAAAAAAAGAATTAAGCATCAAAAAGCGGAGATTTGTTTTTATAACATGCTGATTAAGCTTGCAATTAGCAACAGGGCTATGAAGAATTATTAAATTTCTTCTATAATACCATATGCTGTTCTTATTTAAGCTTTGTTGCAGCCATCAATTTTATCCATTTTATATCATACAGCTTTTACTGAAAGCAATTCACTGCAAGTAAATTGAACCTTCATTCAGAATGCCTGGAATTAAAAACTGTTGGCTCTCTCAACAAGAAAAATAATTTACCATCCACATAGAATTACTAAAGAGAAATCCTGTTCAATAATCAGTTCCTTTTCTTAATTTCTTTATTTAAAATTCATAGAAATCAAATGATGGTGATGACGCTAATGATGATGATAATGATGACATCACATTTTTTTAAACTTGATTATGGTCTTTTGAATGTTCAGCCATGTCAATTCAATCAAGGGTAGAGGCCTCCTGACAGCTTCCTGAGTTTTTGAAAATCTTAACCATCTTTAATCTTTTAGTTAAATGCCTATTCATTTTCAAAATATAAAATAAATATTCAGCATGATATCTATGCCTACTTTATAACTATCACTATAGTCCATGATTAAGATAACTTTTAAATGGCCTTTTGAACCCACATACTGCCTGTAATGAATTTTAGTAAATAGAAACTCATGTTGAAATGTGAAGATATCAAAGGAAACTAAATTCTTTTTCAGAGGTACCAGAGATGCCTAAAAACATTAGAGTCAATGATCAACAAAGTCGTTCTCTGCAGCTTTCATGGACACAGCCATATGCAGGAAATAGTGCTATCACAAATTATATCATTCAGTACAAACTTGTTTCAGGCAAGTACCATGTTAATTTATTATAAAAATAAGTGAGCATAGTTAATAAATTTTTCATATATTTATAGTGCCTTAGAAATAAAAGTAAAATAATAACTGCACCTATATCATTTATTGATTGAAAAATAGGGATTTATTACACATTTTCCCAAGGAGAAAGTATCATTAAATGCTCTGAGAATGAATCACAACCAATATGTGCATTAATTTGCTAGTTACATTTGGTGTTTGTTTTTAATAATAATGATAAAGTACAATATTTGCAGATGTCTGGCAGGCACAGCCATCTAAATTAACAGTCCCAGGGACACAAACTACAGCTACAGTACAAAATTTAAATCCTGCAAGTTCGTATCACTTTAGAATAATGGCGGAGAATCGACTTGGCATAAGTGATCCCAGTGAAGTTATTCAAGTTACAACTCAGGAGGAAGGTAATTCAATTGCTTTCTCCATAAAATTAAAGTAAGAAATAATATCCGTGCAAAACTTTGTAAACTGTATTTAATTTGTGTTTAAAATGCCTTTATCTCTAAGCACATTAGCTAGTCGATTGTGTAATAGTATTATATACCAAGTGATGAGTAATGCCTGCTTTTCAATTGTTCTGCAAGACCATACTTACAAGTAAGTAATACACTTCACCATACTTAAGAGTAATATCCACATGATTGAATAATAAATGAGCTTTTCTAGTTCAAATACCAAAATATATATTACATTTATGATTACCTAAAGCACATGTTGAGGCTCCTGTTTCAGGTTCTATAATTTTAGCAGGTGTTTTACTTAAATTAGGTGGATATAAACTAAAAAGTGAAACAACTCTTTTATTTTCTAGCTTAATGTGTAGAATTAAATTGCAAAGGAATTGCTTCTCTATGAGATTAAACTTGGGTATTACCTTAAACCAGAAAGTGGTAATAAAGAAACAAAGTAGTGATGATTTTACAACAAATGCATTTTTCCAGCAAATATGTTCCCATTATCCTAACTTTGCTATAACTGCATATACAATGAGAAAGTAATGAAAGATATGAAAGGACCAACTTCTAAGAGTTAATGAATTTAATATAATGATGAATATGCAGTTCTTCAAATCAGTGTGTGTCTGCATTAATGCAGTATTTAAAATGTTTCTCAGAATGAAAACTTTACATCATTTCTTGTATCAAACAGAGATTCTGTGTGGATAGGAAATGCTTTAATTAAAAAAAATGATCATACTACAGCTGACAATCACACCCAAAAATGGCCGTGCCATGGCCATATGGTTAGACCAGTCGTCTCTCATCAAGGATGTGAGATTTGTGGTGGACAAAGCAGCGCAGAGGCAGGTTTTCTCCGGGTTCTCTAGTTTCCCCCACCATTGCATTCCACCAGTGCTCCATCTTCATTCATGTATCACCAGTGTCATCGCCTGCGGTGCCACAAGTTGTAAAAGCGGGCATTAAACACTACAAAAAAAAAAAAAAAAACACAAACGTTTTTGACTTAGAAACAGTAGCAGCTCATGAGCATACATTCTGAGTGTTCATATAAGTGAGTCGGATAGCCCTGGAAATGTAAAATAGCACATACTCCATAATGATTATAATTATCTACAGGTTCATACAGGGGTCACACTGTGGCCGAGTGGTTAGACCACTTGCCTCTCATCTAGATGGCCCAGGTTCAATCCCAAGTGACCGCATGTGAGATTTGTGGTGGACAAAATGGTGCAGGGGCAGGTTTTCTCCAGGTCTCCAGTTTCCCCTGTCATCGCATTCCACTGATGCTCCATCTTCATTCATGTATCATCAATGTCATCACCAGCAAAGCCATAAGTAGTTAAGACGGGCGTTAAACACTATCAAAAGGTTCATACAACTCCAGCCAACCCAAAAAATCAACAACAAAGATAATGACAATGAAGATAATGATGTGTAACTTATTTTACATAACAAAGAGTAGTTTTTGTGGATGTTTGTTGTATACATAAGGTACATCATTGATTACAGTATTCTAAAGTACGAACAAAGTAAATGGTAAATTAAATTGCTTTGAAAATATGGATAATCTGAAATATGCAATTCCTTGCTTATATATGTTACCTATTTCTGCTAAGGTTGCTTAACAGCAGTATATTTAATGCATAAGAAGCATTAATTTTGTTACCATCTTGCAACTTTGACTTCTGCTGCAGTGAGCTAACATCTAGTGGTATTAATGTAAAATTGTACAGAAGATACAGAAACTACACAGGAGAACAGGTTCATCATCAAGCATGCTTTCAAGTACGCATGATCTGCATATATTTGACCATAAGGTAATTTACATCATACCAGTGTAAAAGTTCCCAAAACTTGGACAAATTGAGGTGTGTTTTATTTAATCTGATTTAGAGGAATAGCATGGTACATTTAAATGCTGTAAACCTTAAATTACCAAATACGCACACTCAATAGCATTCAAAGAAAAATATCCAATAAATTCACAAGGTGTCAAAAGTTGGCTGTTCATGTGCTCTTGTATAGCAGCCATCACTGCTCAGAAGCAGTGCATGCTTGACTACAAAGGAAAATAACAATCAACTATGGTGTATGTGAACTGATTTTTGAAACATAAACCACATGAAATTACCTCTGATATGAAGTTATTCCTTTGTAATTGATGTTTAGAGGAATTTAATAACAGTAATATACAAATTATGCAAGTAAATTTGTGGACTCGCTCTTTAACACTATATCACTTACACTTTTTTCATTTATGAGGACTAATTTCAGAGCCATTGATTCTATTTTCAACCTTGGAGAGCAATTACAACCATCAGCAACAGTTGGACTCCCAAGGTTGAAATTGCTATCCTTAACCTTGGGGGCAACAGCAACCAGCAGCAGAAGTCAGACTTCCAAGACTTCCAAAACTAGTCCTTCATAAATAAAAAGAGTAAATGACATAGTGTTAAAAACCAACTCCATAAATATAGTATTACTTTGTGATGACACAACCCTCTTTATTTTTATTTTGGATGGAAACAATTTATAGGCTTGGGTTATTGGAAATAAATAGAATTGTGTAACAGGTAATACTTTTTGAAATTAATAAATAGTTGACATAGTGGGTACTTAGGTAAATAACGTTTTCACACTTTTCATTATATCAAGTTGCAAATGGAAGAAGAAGAACTTGCATTGTTGCACTTCCATAGCTATTATAATAATCATTAAATACCTTTGGCGGCTCATTAATCTTTAACTTGCGCCCCCCCCCCTTGCAATTACACAGTTACCTTTTATTTAAACTGTAACTCCCTTCCTGCAGAATATTAATAATATTATATACTCCTGGTATTTGAAAACTGACAAAGTTAGCTTTATGCTTAGAAGAACCATCATGTTTTTTTATTTTTCCCTGCAGATGTTTCAAGTCACACACTCCATCCACGCACCACCACCACCACCACCACCACTAAGCAACAAACATATGAAACAGAAGAGCGCATTTTTTTCTTCACATCCCCACAGCCAGGAAACTTTTTCTTACAATGAAATATCAAATTTTCGAGCAAAAGAAGCTCTACTCTTACATTGGAGTTGTACTTAAACAATGCTAAGCTCAGGCTTTGGTTGGCCCCTAATTTTTTGGATAAACACAAGCTTAACACAACCTTTTTAGTTTACTAATTTTCATTGTTTTGTGGCTGTATTATATTGTAACTGAGCGCCAAGCCAATTGGTTACCCTGACTGGACATCAAAGGCAACAGGTCAAAGAACTGTAAACTCTTAAATAGCCATGCAAGGAAAAACCCCATCCTTTTACTCACTTCAGGTAAATGCATCCTCGAAGGTTGAAATCGGAATGGTCATTTCCATCGCTCATCCAATTTGAAGCCAGACAACTTCCCTGAGGGTACCTTCTGTGTACTTAAAATTAACATTTGGTTGTACAAATTTGCTTATATGCTCTAAATATTTGAGCAATCAAGTAATTTACAATAATTAACACTAACCATGTCAATGCTACAGAAAAACTAACAACAAGAATCTCCGCTCCATACATTCCATGACACCCGGGATGATTTTTCTCAGCCCCTTATCTAAGAGAGTATGACAATCTTACAATTATGCTGTTGCCATGGTTACAGACAAAATCAGAACAGAAAGTGCCCGGGCTGTCAGAATCTCAGCCTGATAGAACTAGGAGAAAAACAGAACAGCTTTAAACTTCTTTTGTGTACAAAATAATATATAATGGACATATTAACACCAAAATATATCTTTCAATTTTTAATAGAGGGAAGAGCCTCCTTTCCTTAGAGCCCCCTTTCAATAGCCACCACTGTTAAACACAGACTTCATAGATGAATGAATGAATAATAAAGAATAGATATAAGCTGTGATATTTCTAAATAGTAATGTACTTACTAATTTAAATTAGGCAGATATATATGGTAACTGTGTTATCAGCATTTTTTTAGTAACACACATCACACATGATGGTCTTCAGTTTGAAAGTACTGCATTCAGCAATATTAGTGGCTAAAAATGGCTGCAATGGTATAACAAGGTGAGGGAAAATGTAGGAAAAGATGAATATTTTAAAGTTTGTAACAGAAATGAGAGATGGCATGGTTCCGACTAGGGATATGGAAGCTGGAAGATTTGAGAGAACGAATGAAGCAGGACTATATCCAATTTTGGGGAGGAGGGGCGAATGAATGGATAGTGGAGTTGATTAAACAAAAGTGGTTAGGAAGAGATAATGAGGTAGGAATAAAGAAAATATTCAAGGACCTAGGGCCATAGGGACATTTTTATGGAAAGGTAAGATGAAATGGGCCAACAGATAAGGTTTAATTATTGAGAGTAATTTGTGAACTAATTTTATTGTACAAATAATATACTGATTAAGTATAGGTATATGTAAAATGGAGGTTGGTGGCATACAAAGATAATGAATGGCCTGGGCTGCAGGAGGTTGCCACCATTGTATTGAACTAAGCACTTAAATAAAGTATTATTATTATTATTATTATTATTATTACTATTATTATTATCATTATCATCATCATCAATATTAATATTAATAATATTGTTATTACTATTGTTATTATTATTATCATCATCATCATCATTATTATTATTATTATTATTATTATTATTATTATTATTATTATTATTATTATTATTATTATTATTATAATATTGGTGACTAACATATTTTATAGTGCATAAAGGCAAACTATATTCTATAATATAGTTATCAGAAAGGAAGAAAGAATTTGTTTGAATTAGAATGTGTTCGACTTTTTTACGTTAACTTGATATTGTATTTATTTTACATACTCTGCTATCTATTTCACATTAACTTGCTATTGTATTTATTTTACATACTATGCTATCTATTTTATGTTAATTTGATATTGTATTTATTTTACATACTATGCTATCTATTTTATGTTAACTTGATATTGTATTTATTTTACATACTATGCTATCTATTTTATGTTAATTTGATATTGTATTTATTTTACATACTATGCTATCTATTTCATGTTAACTTGATATTGTATTTATTTTACATACTCTGCTATCTATTTCACGTTAACTTGCTATTGTATTTATTTTACATAC
The DNA here is from genome assembly GCA_030762935.1 of Hymenopus coronatus. Taxonomy (NCBI): domain Eukaryota; kingdom Metazoa; phylum Arthropoda; class Insecta; order Mantodea; family Hymenopodidae; genus Hymenopus; species Hymenopus coronatus. The sequence goes on from CM060891.1 coordinate 60,958,337, forward strand.
TATGCTATCTATTTTATGTTAATTTGATATTGTATTTATTCTACATACTATGCTATCTATTTTATGTTAACCTGATATTGTATTTATTTTACATACTATGCTATCCATTTTACGTTAATCTGATATTGTATTTATTTTACATACTATGCTATCTATTTTACGTTAACTTGATATTGTATTTGTTTTACTTACTATATGCTATCTTTTTTTCAGTTCCCAGTGGTGCACCTCTTGATATAAGAGCAGAGGCCAGGAGCTCTACAGAACTGTTTGTAACATGGGAACCTCCTGAAAGAGAACTATGGAACGGAAATCTTCTAGGTTATTATGTTGGATATCAGGAGCAATCTACTCATGGTGCTGTTTCTTCCTCGCCTTCCACAACCACACATAATTATAATTTAAAAACTGTAGAAGTTGGTGCTCAATATGGAGGTGAAGTCCTCCTTCAGGGTCTCGCAAAATATACTACTTATTCAATTGTGGTGCAAGCATATAACAGTCGAGGTGCTGGACCTTCATCGGAACCAATTACAGCAAGAACACAAGAAGATGGTATTTATTTAACTTTTGCATGCAGCTTTTGTTGTATTTAATGTATATTTTTAATTTTTTTTGTTACAAATTTGTATCTAACTTTAAGCACTTTATTTAATTTAAAATAATTTTTCCTTAAAGTTGTATTCTACTCAATCTTTAACAACTATTAAATTGATATTTTTCTCTAACAGTTCTCACCAGTTTCATTTGGACTGTAAACTGTCTTTCCTCTACATAAGGATTGTTTATTTCTATAAAAATTGCTTAGACTATATTTCATAAAATTTGAAGCAAGGAAAAATATAAATTTGCTTTATAAAGTGATACACAACTAAAGTAATTTATTGATAATGTTATGGCAATAGAATGTGCCATCCAACAAAACACATAACAAAAAACAAAACAAAAATTCTGCAGTGTATGTTAGCTCTTGGATATAACCATCAATTTATGTTCATGAAAATTGATACCTATTTATTTTTGTGAATGAAGATAAGAAGAGAGTTTAATTTTTAAGAATGGCTGTATTAATCTGTTCTGAAAGAGTAAGACAGAGAGAAAGGTGTATGGGAGGGGGGGGGGGGTTACATGGCTCTGTGCGTACACATGCCTTTGTGGTAAGAGTGAGTGGTAAGTGTGTGGAAAGGGCATGTTAAAATCTTCTCGATACTCATAATTTCATGTTATTATTTCCTATTTAAGTGCCAAGTCTTCCTCCTGAGAATGTGCAGTGTTCTGCTCTGACTTCACAAAGTCTGCAGGTATCTTGGGAACCACCTCCAGTAGAAGGACGTAATGGTGTTGTCCAGGGTTACAAAGTGTCACATCAACCGGCTGAAGAATGGTATGGTGGGTAATTTCACTGCTTGATCTTTTCCTCAGTATGTATTAATAATAAACCATGACAAGTATTGCCTCACTCTTAACATGTCTTTGAAGTTAAAAACGTCTTCAATGAAATGATTTTAACAGTACAAAGTTTCAAACATAAATTAATGATATATCACTTCTCTTATTTCACATTTAATTAATAACAGGAGAGTTATTTTAAATTCATGAATAACATTTTTTTAAACATTATTGGCATAACCATTAATGCATGAATTCATTAATGTCAGTTATAAATTATGATTCTTATCTTTCAAAAATATATTAAGGTTACAAAACCATAAACATATTACTGATCAATCTATATACCAATAAAGAGCTTCACATTATTTTTAAAAAGCTGTTAAAAAATATTATATAAAAATGAATAGAAGTAAACCTAAATATAAACAAAAGTTTGTTTTTAAATTACTGTGATACCATATATTTACATATACTAAATTGTAACCATTGTACAATTTTCTTTCCTAATTTGCAGAAAAAGATGAACTAGAGACTAAAGTTACTACTTCTATGACTACAACAATACCAAGTTTAAGAAAGTTTACAAACTACAGCATATCGGTCTTAGCATTTACTTCCAGTGGTGATGGTGTTAGAAGTCCACCAACTTATTGCCGAACAGAAGAAGACGGTAAGTCTCTCTATCAAATACAGTCAAATTTATATTCATTTTGCCCCTTTAAGGTCTCTTAATGATATTGGATGTTCATTATGAAATTCAAAACTCAAAACAAAAGGAGTAGAGAAGAAAACAAGTTGAGATTTAATTCCTATAGTAAATGCATCATTAAAGCAAGGAATATTTCCAAACATGCTGAAAAAAGTATCTATTAGGCCATTATTCATAAAAAAAATGGAGTTAAAGTAGATGTAGAAAATTGTAGGCTCATTACTTAATGTTCCACTCTTTTAAAATTAATTCAGGAAATATGAAAAAATTGAACATAATTTTGAAATTAAAATAGCTTTCATGATCAAAAATCAGTAAACTAATGCATTAATAAAGTAAATAGTTTTGTAATAAATGCATTAAATGATAGAGAAAGAGCAGTTACAATATTTATAGATCTTATAAAGGCTTTTGATTTTGTAAATATAGAAATTCTAATAAATAAACAAGAAAACTATGGGGTATGAGGGTTGTTATTAAAATGGATCGCCTCATACTGAAGAAGAGATCAGTGTGTGGTAAAACTGACATGGCAGAAAAAAGTAATGTTTTCAGATTGTTAGATAAGGAGTTCTGCAAGATTTGAAATTGAGTTTTTAATATACGTAAATAGTATGTTCGAATTAGTCCACAAAGCTGGGGGTATATCAATAGGATATGCAGATGATCTGACAATTAGAATTAAAACTAAAACTGAGTCAGAAATAAATAATAAAAAAAAGCAAATTTTATACTAACAATCAAGAATGCTACTCCAGCTTAGATATCATATTAAATGTTGAAATAATGACATGGATTAATTTTGAATTTAGAAGCTGTTTTACAAGTTATATAAACTCACAAATACATGGAGTAATTATCCCTAAAACTGAGTGTGCAAACTTTCTAGGAGTAATAATTAATAAACACCTAAACTGGAAGCCATGCATAAGGTATATCAGATTTAAAAAAAAAAAAAAAAATTGAAGTACCTTTATTGCATATATATATATATATATATATATATATATATATATATATATATATATATATAACAATATAATTACAAGAACTAAATGCATCTAAAAATATTAATACACATAAATATATTTTGAGGAACAATGAAGACTATTCAGAAAAGTGCTTAGAGGTACTTAAATAATAGGGACTTAGAAAGTATGGGAAAAGAACCATACAACAGATTGTCAAAAGAAATAAAAGAAATTGATAACAATAAAATTATTAAAATATTTAAGTGAAAATGTAAATTACAATATGTAACATTACTAATATAAGTTGTAAATAAAAGTGTTTTAATTATATATATATATATATTGTCCATTAATAAAATTATTTACACAGTTTAATTATCTCTGAATAAAAAAGAAGCCTTTTTAGAAAAAGATTGTTGTGTGATGTGTGTATTTGATTAGTATAACTCAAAAACAAAAAGTCGGATACACACCAAACTTGGTATTTAAGACGTGGCACAAGATTTTCAAGAAAATCCTCCCATCTCTAACTGCCCTTTACGTGGAACACTTTTTTTATTATCATATTATATACAATTATATCTTGCATTTTCCGGAAATAATCCATGAATTCCACCTCATTCATAAAGGATTTTTTTTATAATCTTCTCTGAATGATTTGTGTTAACACTAGATGAAAATGTACTTGCAAAAAATGTAGATCTCTTTAAAGCAATTTATTCCAAATAACCTTTTTGTAGAATATGCTGGTTCCAAGATATCTGTTATTATTAATGGTTCAATTCTTTCTCATTCCTGTCAATTGATTGTAATAATCCAATAGTTGTGTTAATATTTTAGTCTTAAAGCTAAAAGCTTGTTAGGATTGAAAAGCTTTTATGCCCAGTTTTATGTGCATATAGGAATACAATTTTCCTAATAATAAATTATTCTTGATATAATGCTACCAAAATCAAACAAGTATGCTCTACAAAATTCAGTGTGTTTATATTTTCATACCCGGTAATTAATTGTGGTGAAAGATGTTTTGGTTGAGATTGTTATTTTTGCACACATCTTATTCATTTTGACATTTTAAAACTAAGGTTTTTTATATATTGCAATATAGTAGTGTGATAAAGAATTGTTTGAGAGTTATTAATTCTTTTTAGCTTTACAGTTTGTGGGTTATATATTGCATGCATAATGGTCCAAAAAAGAATAAAAAATGCATGACTGTCTTGTTTGCTTCATGTTATATAAAGAAGCTTTATTTGCACAAACTACATGTGCTAAAACTTTTATGTTCTGTTACTTCATTCGTATTTACATTATTTACAGTGCCTTCAGCTCCAGCAGATATTAAAGCAGTAATAAGCGCTGCCAATAAGATCCTTGTTTCCTGGTTACCTCCATTGCATCGTAATGGAGCACTTACAGGATACACATTCTACATGGGAATAATTGAAGATGGCAAAGAGGTAGGCACTAAAATAAATACATGCACCAAATAAAATAGAATTACCCAAGTCAAATATTCAAACAAGAATTTTAATGCAGTAAAGCAAATTCAATAGTTATTAAATAATAATTTACACTCTAACTTCACTTCAAAGTTTTTACATAGAAATATGTTTCTACCTAGAAACATGTTTTCACATGTTTTTCTCAACTAAATGACTGCCAATTTTAATGAGCTATGCTTTGTCCTTGGATCCTCTATCAATGGCAAAATTAACTTAAATTCAGATTGTCTTCTGTGTTGACATCTAAATTCATGAGCTGCTTTTAAAATTTGTAATAGCTATCTTCTCCCAGATCTTTAATTCACTGTTGTTGCAAATATTTTAGAGTAGAGCTGAGGATGCTGGCAATAGCCAGTAAAAACATGTTTCTAGGTAAAAATCTTTAAAGTGAGGTTAGAGTGTGACTCATTATTTAATAACTATTCAAGTTAATCTTCCAGCATACCTATTTCATATACAAATTTAATTTTAATGTATTTTTATATGCAAGGTATCCCAGAACTCTGGGTCAAATTAATATGAATTAGTAGGGTCTTAACCAATTATTTTGATATAAGGAACTATTGGTAAAACTCAATTTCAAGCTCCGCAAGGTGTTGAATAATTAATAAATTTAAGAGCATAGAACACCTTTCTTGACAAATAAGCATCTGCCATGATATTTGTTGCATGAAACTGAACTGTCAGCTCAGCATTTTTGTAAAAATAGATACTGGGATATTTGAGAGTACCATACTTCATGTCAATCATATCATACTTTCTACAGTTACTATGAGAACTACAGTTTCAGGCTACAAAATAAAAAAGCAATTTAAAAACATTCCTCATAGGTAAGTAGTTATTAATCATTTAAAATTCTGTGAATCTTGAAAGCATTTCCAATTAATTGTTCCCTATTTTAAAATTGGAACTCAATTTACACACATTCACCAGTTTAATCAATTTGATCTAATATCTGGGGCACACTGTGAATAAGATTTAAATAAACATCACAAAATTAAGATTAAGTTTTTCCTGCTTAATATGTACAATTAAGCAGAGAAATACAAATGACCACAAACAAAATACATCACAAACATTTTTAATTCCAACTCAAATATAGCATCTTGAAGTTTCTGTAAAATCATTATTGATTGTTCTATTAATCTTCATTTATTTATTAAAACACATGTTACACACCTCTTAATCCATATTGATCATCATATTCGTACTTTGAAACTAAAATAAAAAGTTATTCCAATGTTATTTGTAAATTATTAGATTATTAAAATGTTTTTTGCTATACAAAATACCTTGTCAAATTTAACCAGTTTAATGCCATATCAGAGTGCAGATTTCTTACAGTAAAAACCTAATGCAGACAAAATTATATATCCAATGCATTGTAGCAATACTGTATACAATATACATAGCTCAAAATCATTTTAAATTATTAACGAAAAAATAGAAATTATTGCAGGAAGGTACCCACAAACGCATCCTGAGCCCTTTGAGTGAAGTACATGAAACAGTAAAACTACAAGAAGGTGCTACGTATCAGTTTTGGGTGACAGCTTCTACCAAAGTTGGGGAAGGAGAAAGTACTCGCGTTGTTACCATTTCACCATCAAATAAAGGTAATGCACATCATATAGTTTTATTATTTACTACCACCATTAGTGTAATTTGAAAATAAGAATTTCATAGATATCTATTGGTTCTTTTAGTTCCAGCAAGAATTGTTTCCTTCAGTAGAGAGATAATAACTCCATGGAAAAAGGATATTGTTCTTCCATGCAGAAAAGTTGGAATTCCAGTACCACAAGCAGTATGGAGACTGCAGGATAGAATACTGGAAACAAATGGAAGAAAACAAGTAATACTACTTACTACCTTAGAGTTCTAAATTGTAATAGTGATAAACAGTTTTGATTTTTTGGTATATTCTTTTTTCGCTATTCAGTGTAGCACAAAGTAAAACAGAAAGATTTTCTAAATAATAAATTATGCTATGTCAAATAGAAAATATTTACTTAAATAAGATCTAAATATTCTGTGTTTACTGGCTTATTAATTCTACTAAGTTTCTATTATTTTCAGATAAACAAGGATGGCTCATTTCTAATAAAAGATATACAGCACAGTGATGAAGGAAACTATTCCTGTAGTGTTGAGAATCAGCATGGGAAAGATGAAATAGTGTACAGTATAAAAGTTAAAGGTAATTAATTACATGGTCTTGAAAGTAAAAATATTCTGCAAAAATTAACGTAAACATACTATAAATCAGAAAATTTAGCACATTTTATTTCTTACATTTGTTATTAGTAGTATACAAATGTATTGTGATTTATTACAGTGCCCCCAGATGCCCCCACTCTTCAGGTAGTAGCCTCTTATGAAGATAGCCTTCAGTTGCAATGGACTGATAACCATGATGGAGGAAGTCCTATTTTAGGTAAGATTAATCACTGTTTACTTTCTCACTGTTTACTTTATACTGTATGTGTAATATACATAGTAGATAGAGAAGATATTGTATTTCACTCAAAAATTTGATACCAAGATTTTACAGTAAATACATGTTTTGAGGCCTGTTGAATCCAAAAAATTATTTTTAGAAAAAGGTCCATGTGTGCATGTGTGTCTGTGTGCGTGCACGTGTGCAGAATAACTGAAAAACAAAACTATGGTTAAATACCAAATTTTGCATTTAAGTTCATTATCTTCCATATGGTTTTCAAGAAAATTTCCCACCCAAACTACCCTTAACTTATAAAATGTTTTGAAAAACTGTATATTCTCATAAATGGCTCTAATGATTTTGATTAAAATACCATATGTTTAAGATATTTTCATGAAAAATTAAATGTATATCTTGAATTTGAATTTTCTTAGAATAACCCCTAAGACCTCTTCATTCTGGGTGAATTTTATATAACTGTGAATTATAAGTTGTGTGGTAAGTTTTTATCCCATCCAGTAGTAAGCCTGTACTTGGCTGTAGTATAGCATGGGCACCGATGATAAAGAGCCTAATGCCTAATTACTAACTGCCATCACTCTTGACTTTAGAAAACTTCAGTGCATTCTCATACAATAGTTTGTGCTTCAAAACATGTGTGCTATATAATCTTTTCAAATAGGTCTATGCTCAAGTTCAAAATATTAGACATATAACCACCATTTTTCAGTCTGATTTTACCTATCCAACTCCTTTCCTACATACAGCATGCGTGAAAAAACAAATCAATGCCATATATAGTTTTCTACAAAGTCTGTGCTCATACCTCAGTCATATTAAATATCAGTTGCTTCACGGTCAAAAATATCATGCAAACCAATCAGAACTTGATTTAGGCACCATAAATGCGAGGATCTGAACTTTCAAGTTATCAGTTTACCCTGAAAACGAAGATGATGTACAACTTCAAAACATTGGCGTCAATCCATGAAGTCGCCTGGCTAGAAGCCTGAGAACACTTAAAGTTAACATGTCGTCAGGAAAGCTTCAGCTCTTACTTTAAGAATTGTTTATTATTCAGAGAATTGATATAGTGCCTTTGCCACTGTAGCTTGTGTTTTATTAGTAGCCCCTGCGTATACTCAGATTACCACTTTTTAACCCTTACAGAAGCCCTATTTCCTTAAAAATAATTCTTACTTGTTCTAATCTTGTAGATTATGAAGTTTTAATGTACTTCTATGCATGTTTTGTTATGGTTTTTTCTTTTCATTTCTCCTCTATAATCGTTATTAAAGCGGTTTGTTCAGTCTCTTAAATTCAAAGTTCATAATTTGAATGTTGTTACGTGCAAGAAGATATAATTGAAAATGGGAAATGCACCATCAGAGTGAATGTTTAAATCTCACAATTTTATGAATACTAAATTTACTTATAACATAACGTCTTAATTTGAAAGCTACATAATATATTAATTACTGCCACTTTCAGTATGTGTGTTGTTGCACTAAATATTTGTAAATTCTTGTAAGAAAAACTTCACCATCCCTCAAAAAGTAATTATATACTGAAAAGATTTTTTCAACATTGTAAGACAGTGGCTAGAGAAATGCATGTATGTAACACATTTTTTTTTTATATGTAGGTATTTTAGAAACTTTCTGTAAATACAATTGTCCAAAACACTTAACTATAACTTGACAAGACATCTGTTTATGAATATTTTCTTACTATTGTAAATGTAATGTGGCAATGCAGCTTCTCTTCTGTTCTTTAGTGCTTTCTGCTTATTAATAACTTTGCAATACAGAGTCATACATTAAAAAATATTCTTCCCTTGCAGTCTCAAAATGACACTTCTACATGCTTTAATCATAAATGTGACATTTTATCTAACTTTGAATCAACACTACTGCTATATATTTGATCATAGGACAGAATACAATGACATGAGGTACTAATTTGCATGCTAACAAAACAAATGTGCTGTTTTGCACTATAACCATTAAAATTGTGTAATACTTCTTATGACATCCCCCCTTAATCTCATTACTAGGGATAAGCTGTAAATAATTTAATTATGATAATTTGCATTATAACTTAGAAGATAGCTGAGAGAAATAATGAATGAAGCAGTAAAAAGTAAGAGATATAATATTATAATTACGGCAAAAGAATAAATACTACATTACCTTGTTGGATATTAGATGAAAATATAGTAGAACATACAGTTTTCCCTTACCCTTGCAGTGGACGGATATTAGCAGGGGCAGCTCACGACTCCAAAAATAGGTGAAGGACTGGGAAAACTTTCAAAATTGAAAAGTTAATTTTTCTAAATCAAATGGTTTACATCATTGGCATATGGTCAATTATAAAGTTTAAGTTATGTCAGAAAATCTCCAATAGCATCCTATTATACTAAAAAATGTTTAAGATGATTTGAAATGGAAAATATTAATGCTTGTATTCGAAACAAAAATGTGGATGAAGCATTGGACTTTGAAAACAATTGTTTATTACAGTTAGAAAGTGATGATAATAGAGAAAGGCCTGACTCAAGTGGGGGATAGCGCGTCTGCCTCACATTCAAGAGATTCCAAATTCAAATCTTGGTTAGGGTGGGTTATACAGATAAGGTTTTTAGGGGGGTTTTCCCTTATCCTGATAAAATGAATTTTAAGTGACTTTAAGTTCCATGGATTCCAGGCTCATTTGAACATCATTTCACCAATTTCATTCATTGTTCGATATGACCTAGCAGGTTAAAAGACATTAAACTACAAAATAAAAATAAATAAATAAAAAAGGAAACATTTCAGTTTTATTTTTTATAAATGAATGAATACAATAGGTCCTTTTTATCTTCTTTCTACCATCATGAGAGTGATGTTTCTAATATACTGCAAACCACTTTTTTTCTGAACTCATTGAATTACTAAATACTTTGGTTTAATGAAGTTAAATAAAGTTAATTAAATATTAAGAATGACTTAAATTACCATCTTTGTCAGACAAAAACTTAACAAAATTACAAAATTAAATTCACTCCACACAATTAATTAGTAGCCGGCTTCAGTTGTGTGGGGGCAGCATGTCTGCCTCACATTCAAGAGGTTGCGAGTTTGAATCTTACTTAAGGTGAGTTACCCGGTGAGGTTTTCTTTTTGACATTTTCCCTTATATTGAGAAGACACATGTAGAGTAACTTTAAGATAGACCCCAGATCATTTGAGCATCATTATACTGATTTCATTCGCTGTCTGATATACAAACCAGGTTAAAGGACATTTAGCTAAAAAGAAAATTAAATAGTATAATGGTATATGTATTGTTCTCACCAAGGGAGAAATAAAACAAATCTTAAACTATGAACAGAAGCTACCAAGTAGATATATAAAATAGCTACCCAAAGTGATCTCCAATGAAAACACTGCATTACCATGTCAATGCCATATATAAGAATTGTTTGAAGGACAGTGAGTACGTGAGCTTTCTATGCAGAGATATTTGCTCTTCATGCTCATGTGTTTGGGGGAGTGATATAAAGAGAGGGAGAAAAGGGGCAATCAAGGAAAATGGTAGAGGAAGCAGCTCACGATTCTGCCACTTCATGAGAGATTTTGCATATGGTATTGTGTGAATTGGTATTACAAGATACAAATATGAAATTTTGAATTTTGATTAAAAATTTAGGTGAAGGGCCACTTCAGTCACTTCACCCTAGGCACCCACCACACATTTCTATATCTCTATAGGCTGTATCCAACTGCAACATTTCATTCTGTGATCATTGGATATGCTTATCCATAAACAAATTAGTTTAATGGAGTCTATTGACTATGGGAAACTTCCATGTAATGAACTATCTTCCTCTGGATGATTGTAAATAAATTTATCCCCCCAATTTCTTTCTTAACAATAAAATTATTTCCAGCATAAACCGCTGTGTCAAACTACACTATTTTACCTTTACTGATATAGATGAAAAGATTAATGCACTGTTTTTTTTCATATTGATTTCTGCTAAGTAAATTATCACATTTTCTTGTTATATAATCTTATGTATTAATCATCTTTCAACACTAGGTTATGTGATTAACTATAAACGCGATCATGGAGACTGGGAAGAACTGCAAATAGAAGCCAAAGCCAACTCTCATAAGCTTCGAAATCTTTGGTGTGGTACACGGTATCAACTCTACATAACAGCTTACAATAAAATAGGAACAGGACTTCCATGTGACATTGTGAATGCATATACCAAAGGATCAGGTGAATAAAACCATAAATATAGTAAGTTACATTATTATTATTATTATTATTATTATTATTATTATTATTATTATTCTGTATATCTTATTAGGAATCAAAAACTTTTTTCCAAGTTGCAGCATAATTTTGCGAACTAACCATGGCTTCAAAAATTTGCTCTAACGTTTAGAACTATCATCTTTTAATTGAACTAAGAATAATAAGCAATGAGAAAAAAGAGAAATCAGAAAATAGATACCATATACTCTGTAACATAACAAAATTCCCTTAAAGCAAAAATATTCTAAATAGCTTTTATGAGTACAGTTTATATAAATCTGGAGTCTATTAAAGTTTATTGAAACTTAAAAAAGTGGCTAATGAGAAAGTATATCAATTTAAATAATTTCAACTAGCAGCCTGAACATTGCAAACATTGTAATGCTTTGTTCTATTTAGTTCCAGTGAAACCAAAGCAGTCTCAGCTAATAACAGTAAATTCAACAGTAGTCACAATCTGGTTAGATTCCTGGGGAGATGGAGGTTGCTCAATTCTATACTTTGTCATTGAATATCGTGATGCTCAGCGCTATCGTGAATCCAGCAGGATAAATGACTGGACTCTTGTATCAAACAATGTCCAACCAACAGAGAGGGTTTACAGTATTCTCGACTTGGTTCCAGCTAATAATTACCAGCTCTGTGTTACAGCGCATAATAATGCTGGTTCCACTGCAGCACTTTATAACTTTACTACTCTTACAGCTGAAGGAGGTAAGGACATTAAATTCATTTTAATTTAGGAATGATTGAAAACACCAGCTCAATATCATGAAATAAAAGCCTGTGATAAATTTTACTTTCCAGTGAATATGGTTTAAAAATTTGGATTTCTAGAAAGTAAATGTATTTCAGTATATCTAAGATGTTAAAATTTTGCTAATGCTCAATTACCAGAATAGGATCAGAACAATTCATGATGTTATTAAAAATAAATATAGCAAATATTAGTAACTATATTAGACATTACCTCATGCAAATCTGGCTACATAAGCACGAAATCTTAGTTACAAACAGAAATTGCATACAATCCACAAAAATATAAGTTTTAACTGAAATACATATAAAATAGAGAATGTTCTAATTATTGAATATATTATAAGAATAAGTAGACAATGAAACGATAAAAATTTCAATAAACATTACTCCAGAAAGCAATAATTTCTTAAATTATTGATTGTATTGCAATAAAATGTTAAGATTTGGTTTAACTTACATCAGATATGATTTAGCAGAAGATCATACCATATCATATCATACTTTATTCACCGTTTAGATCTTGTAAAAAGATGTGGGCTTTGCCAAAGCTTAGAAAATACAAAATACAAAACTTACAAACTAAATACATAAAAGGCATATGTTTTATTAATTTGTTGAGTTGGTTTTTTAACACTACGTCACTTACATTGTTATTATGAAAGTTTTGAAAGCCTATGCTTTCATTTTCAACCTCACGGTTGGACCCTCCTATAATTACTCTCAAAAAATACAGTATGCAAATTGCATTTTTATAGTTCATATAGCTATACACTCATTTGTTTATCAGAAGTTCTCTTAATTTAGATCTAAATCACAGTTTTTGTACTCTGTCTATCTTAATCCTGATTAACAATGTTTGGATATTAAATTACTGTAAACTTCTAACTTCTCCCTGCTATTTTTCTTTCTATTATAGTTATATTTTTTTCTGTGAATATACATACCTATAAGCAACAGTGCTAAGGGAAGGGTTGCCATAATCCTAGAAGCAAACCTAGAAACAAAATCATAGAAAAGAGCAGATTAAGTTCACAATGGTCATAAAATATCAGGAGAGAAAAGTCACTCAATATTTATTGATAAAAACAATATACTTACATATGAACCATGTTTTATAAGTAGGTATAGCAAAAGTATAGGAACATATTATGTGCTTTACATAATAGCAGCTCATTAAGGTATTGGTATCTAGGTACTGTGTTTGCTTTCTAACCTGCCATCTGATTAACAATGATGTATTGAAGATAAATGAAATAAGAACATTAATTCAAACATACAACACAGCAAGTAAATTACTGACTTGATCCAGTAATGATGTAGCTATTAATATTTGCCCATGATTAATTTGATTTACTCATGATTTCAATGTATGTAAAAATAATTCTTATTTTGTTGCAGTTACGGTGATTCCTGAACTAGCTCCACCAGTCTCGCACTCTCGAGAAGTGCCTTTTTATGCAAATGTAAAGGTCATCATACCTATTATAATATCCTTCGGCTTCCTGCTAGGGCTTATTGGTGTAGCGGTTTTTATACGCAGAAAAAGTAAGAATCAATACAATTTATATGTATTATAAAAAGTTTATACTTTTGTTAGCTTTCAAATCAGAATATTCATGCTTTATAATTATTTTCCTAAACGATGTTCTCATAATGGTGCTCTGCTATATACAAATATTCCTGATTATTTAAATGTACACATAAGTTTATAAAATTTATTTTGAAAGAACATCTAACAAAATTTACAGTAATGTAACTTATATTTAGCCAGTTGCAAATGTATGTCAGAAATTCAAAGTAAATTAGGAAAATATTTATTATTTAAGCTTCAATTCTTATTTCAGCCTGTATATTCTATTTTAGGTTGCTTCAATGATGTGATTGTAAAACATAAAATGCTGAATGTAGAGTCAAGTTTAAGTTTAATAGTAGTGCACTATGAGTCATTTTCATAAGGCTTCAACTGACATAATGGGATCTATCCTACATCATTTAGCTGCATAGCAGTTCTACTGTGTAAGTAACAATCTTGATGAAGCCTTGTGAAAAATTATTCATAGTGCATTACTTCTTCATCCGTTTGATCATAGTCCATGATGTAAGACACGTCAAAAATTTGTAACTAGGATTCATATTGATGGATATATACAACAAGATTAGAAGCAAGAAAAATGATATACCAATTATTTTTCAAAAGTGTAAATATATATCAAGTTGTTAAGAATGCATTTTGTTATACAGATTGATTTACTTATATTTGACCCTTTCAAAAAATTCCTCTAGGCTATAAAAACAATGTTCTAACAAGAACTTTTTGACAGCTAATTTAAATTTATGTAGAGCAAATATGCTTTTTAAGTGTTCCAGAAGACCATTTATAAAGGCAAAGTACAGTATACATAAACTTTTTACAAATAAGCATGTATTATGGGGGATTATATTTATTTGTTCCTTTCCTCTAGTATCATGGGCATGATTTGTTTTAAGTTTAATTCAGTAATATGTTGTAAAAGGCAATATTCAGAATACGGTTATTGTGTACATCAAGTACATTAAATCAGTTATACAACAGTTATATAGCAATAAGAAGTGCAATAAAGGGATAAACTCTGGAAATAAATATTAAAGAGTCAAATATGGCAATGTAATTTTTAATCAACAGAGAAAATGTATGAAAATGTGATATTTATAGGACATATATTTTGTAAATAGTGGGAGAAAGGAGCTCATGCCCAAACAATTAGCTGTTGTGGAAAACAAAAAGTCTAAATATTTCTTGCTACCTCTTGAAATTTTTGAGAAGAAATTTACTACGATAAAGCATGCAGCAACAATTATTATAATTGGCAATTGAGGCATTCATTACCTGTTAGTTTAACGAAGTGTATTTAAAGGTTTTCATCTTTAAAATATCAATCCTGTAACATTACATTTGCAATGCTATGTAGTTGTGCAAACCTAATTTTGAAAAGGTTTATGCACTTGTAGTGGGAAAAATAGTATCCCAAAACATGGTTTCCTTTGGTTTGAGAAATTTCTCATTAACAGGTGATTCATTTAATATAAAATCTGATATGTACCATTCACATGACTTTCTCCATATCCCTGCAACAAACAATTCTTAAAAACTTATACTTCTATTTACTTTATGCTAATCAGAATAAAATAGCAGAAATAGTCTAATTACTCGCTTCCTTGTAAGTAGAAGCAAAATAAGGGACAACCATAGGTTAAAGGGATAGTCAAAAGCTGGTTGCTATGTCAATGAAGTTCCTTTGTTTATATATATAGGAGTTGACAAGTTCCTGCATGAAAAAAGTATGTTTTTCATAGTAGAAACCAAAAATAAGGAATGTCACAAAAACGACGAACTCCATTAAAAAAATGTATATAACATAAATTGTGTGTTTTAATGTGCTCTACATTTTTTGTGTAGTAAGTTTTTGTGCATCTCTTACGGTTTAGCAGTTATTAAAATGTAGTAAAATTCATCCAGAATAAACTACTCTTCAGAGGCTATTCCCAGAAAATTCAAGATATACATTTTATTTGTCAGGTAAATATGTTTAATATATGAAATTTTAATCAAAATCGTTAAGAGCCATTTTTGAGAAAATCAAAATTTTCGAAAAAAGTTCCATGTAAAGGGTAGTTGGGGGTGGGGGGATTTTTCTCAAAATCTTCGTGTCGCATCCCTGGAAGATACTAAACTTAAATACCAAGTTTGGTATTTTACCGACTTTTCGTTTTTGAGTTATCGTGTTCACAGACACACGGACACACAGACACAGACACACACACACACACACACACACACACACACACGGACCTTTTTGTGAAAATGCTTTTTTTTGATATTGTGGACCCTAAAACATATATTTCCGGTGAAATCTCGGTATCGAATTTTTGGGTGGAGTGCAATACTTTCTCTATACACTATGTACATGGTGCGTATGGAGAAAGTTAAAAAGTCAAAAGATTATTATATATTTAAAGATAAGCTATTATCAGCAATAGGGTAGTTCAGGATTGACCTTTCAAACATCATGTAAAACTCATCTATTATGTAAAACTGATGATCTAAAATACAATTTCAATGTTTTGAAAAATGGCTTGCAAAAGATTTTTGATTTGCTCCAACCATTTATATTATTCTCTTTTTTTTAAAAAATGTTTCTTTATAATTAAAAGAATTATTTTCTTTATTTGTTTAATTATTCACATAAAATGTGCCAATGAGCATACTGCTCTAGGTAGGACTGCCCTTTAGTGAAGTGTTAAGCAAAAATTTGCATTAAAATGGTGGTTCTTTCTCTCTCCCTTTCTCCCTCCCCCTCCCTCTCCCTGTCCCTTTCTTTCTCTCTCTCAACCATGTTTCAGCTTAAGAAATTAATCAAGAATATAATGTAACATAAAAAATGTGTTCTTTCATTACTTTTGTACTTTTTACAGAAATACAAACCCAAGATGCACACATGGGCGAGTCTCCATCTGTTGCACAGATGCAGAATCAACAAAACAGGGACCAGCAATACTTAGCAGTAAGGGTAGGAAGTGGACAGCAAGCTCTTAGTATTGATTCTGGAAGTTACAAGACAGATTCTGCAGGTACAGAAACAACGTTTCCACACACAGGTGTTTTTCTTTATACTTCTTTGTATACTATTTAACTTCAGTGTAGTATAGTTAGAATTAATTACTTAAGTAAGATTGTAAATTGCATGAAATTTTGAGTGATTTCCTTCTATGACAGAAATAATAAGCAACAACAGTATTGGATGTATTCTTTTTAAATATGATCCTTGAAAACTAACTTTAATGTTATACCTGCCAATTTCAATCAAATTGGCATTTTTTATAAACTTCTGAAAACTCCTATACAGAATCTAATTAAGTGCATTGGGTTGCCTAAAACAGTTAATATTTATGAAGCTACAAACTAACTTTCATTTTGTACCAATTTAAACCTAATTTAAGATGTATTTATTCATAATTTGTTTTAAAGCTATCATAAAAGTTTGCAACCCTGTTTTCCCATCTAATTCTAGACAAGCTAGGCTGTCTTACAGGTACTGGATCCACTTCTTAGTTTAATTAACTGGCAGCAGCGTAGGGGTGATCCCAGGATCTAATTAGAAAGTCATATCTAGGAATCAAACAAATGAATTCCCAAAGCATAGGTTTCCTTTCTTCCCCAATTTCAAGCCCTTCTATCTTTATCAGAAGAGCAGGCTTAATAAAGATCTACATACTACATAGACATCAGCATTAGTTAATTTCTTCCTCATGATGTCAATTATAACCTTTGTTAACTTTTCCAAAACCAATCTAACAAACATGTTAAAAAAAAAGTTCCAGCTTAAACCCTCACTAAGGCTTTACTAGGTTCATTTGTTTTAAATTCAAAGCAGACTCGTTTTAAATTCAAACAACTTTTTTTAAATATTTTTTTTTTTAAATGTTTAGTTAGTGGATTTAGTACCTATGGTCCTTTAGCTGCGTCAGAAAACTGAATGACTTCTAGTAAAGTGAAAAAATAAATACACATCAACCAACATTTTAATAGTATAATTCAAGAATAAGAAGTGACAATGATTAAAAAATGTAGCATAAACTTTTTTCTTTCTTTTATTTATTTATTTTTTTAAAGTGTCCCACTACAATACTATTAGAAAACAGATTATGAGGTTTTTGCTAAGATTGATGATGTATAACATTTTAGCTCTATATATGTAGAAGTGAGCCTAAACATACCAACTTTAGAAATTGTTACACACAAGTCTGTCTTTAATTTTGTAGCGATTTCAATTGAATTTGAAAGCTGTAAAAAAAAATCAGTTCTATTCTTGCAACTGTGGATATTTAAACAGATCTTGCAATGGATGGAGCCAAAGATGTACTTTGCAGTAGCAAATTCACCTAGAAAGCATTTATGGCAGTGTTTTGAAAAAGTATTTGATAGTTATAGAAAATTATAAAATAATGCAATAGGACACAATGGACAAATATATACTTGTCATTATCATCATATGCACCTCTAGAGAAAGTTAAGGGCATGTATCTGTCTACTACTTTAGGGCCTGAGTACATTGCTTTGTGAAGGTTTTTCTCATAGTTTTCTCTTGCACTGAAAAAGCGATTACCAATAAGTTTTAAGCCACCTGTTTGTACATTTATTTCTATTTACTATTAGAAATTTGGAAGGTTAACTTATTAGGGGGAGGGTGGAACATATTTTTTCAATTTAGTTTTTTCAGCTTATGCTTAATTTCATTGCTCAACAACATTAAAAAGTGGTCATGTTTTCTTAAGATGATATATCATTTTTATTTACAAAATTTCACCAGTAAAATTGTTATAATAATAAAGTCTAATTACCAGGGCTGTGACATCATGACAAGAAGAATTGTGCATGCCTCGTGAATATTTTCTTTATTTCTACAATACTGTTTATAGTACTTCTGCTAACTTATATAACTGAAACATCTGTATTAAATAATTAATGCAAATGTTAATTTAAAAGTACATATGGATTAACTTCTATGTCTATTTGTAGCAATGAATTTTCTGGTTTTCTAATGAAAAAGATTGTTTACTTTCCAATAATACTGACTTATAGGAGAAAAGCTGTGTTCCACATCTACTGAAACCACAGGTGCATACGTAAAAATCTGTTACACACTTTCTGTCTACATCTGAAAATCTTATACATTGTTTTCATTTGTAATTATGTCAGCAATGTTACACAGTTTATGGTATCCATTATTTTTCTGTAAAAGGTTTTGCAGTTTCACACTATTCTTTTTCTCATGCTATCCATAGCATTCTGCTTGTCAATAAATCCTTTCATCATGGTCATTTGTTTTACCAGTTCTTCTCCAGACTTTTCTAAAGTTTGAATTGTAGAGGAATAAATTCAAAATTTGAGGTAATATATATCGTTTAATATCAGGATCACATAAGAGTTTGGGCTGTGTTTATTACAGTAGCAGTGTTACTATCAAACATCTGCACCATGTATTTAACAGAATGAAATTTGTAGAATAATATTCACATGCTTTCAGCCATGTTCCACATCATGTTAGAACTGGTGCAGGAGGAAGGGATGCACAGGATAAAGTTCCCAAAATATTGCCACACTTGTGTAATGTGGAATTGGTTTCCCAGTGCACTTTTCTAAAAATGCATGCAGCTTTGTATCAGAATATTGGCAGATATAACTGCCATGCATAGCTCTTCAGTAAATATTTGATTTGATGGAAGTAAGTTTTGTTGCATCCTCACATTTTGCAACACAACACTTATGTGTTCCTGTGCCGACATGCCTTCACACATTACTCGATCTACTATTAGCAGAGGCAATTGTTTTATTGCAAGGTTTGCAATACAGATTTTCATGAACAACAGAGATATCCACTTTGTGGATATTCGTAACCTTTCCTTCGGTATTGTGTCTGGGTGAACTCCATGTGGTAATATACTGTGACTCAACCACAGAGGTAATTCTCTCGTTGTAAACAGTCAACTACTGGATGCCTCTCCACAAATGTAACAACTCCGTCATTGCCCTAATAATTATTAATGAATATAAAGTGGAGATGGAGAGATATGTCAGCAGAATTAGAACTTTGAAATGATACAAATTTATGGCTTTTGGATATAACAGATCAAGCAATTGTTCAACAGCATAACAAGGATAGCAACAAGAGAAATTTCTGCTATAGCATTGAAGAAAGACAATTTGTAATCAAAAGAAAAAGTAATAAAGAGATTTTGTTACAGTGGTGTCAGGAGTGGAATTGAACATCACATGAAGTAGGAGATGATGAATGTATTATTAGCAAAATTAAGACCATGAAAACTGGAATGGAGGAAATGACCAAAATGAAATCCTGAATAGAGAAAACAGAAGAAATTAAATCATAAATGGAGAAGATGGACACAGAAATGGAATCTACAATCAGAAGTTAGAGCAGAAAATGGAATCCAGAATTGAGAAGATGAGAAACAAAATGACTGTGAACTGCGCAGCGGAAAAGATGAAAAAGAAAATAATGAACAACTGAGTGGCATGAAGAAGGTCATGGAAGAGCTTTGTAGAAAGGTGGAAGACCATGGCCAATGACATAGTGCCCTGGAAGGAAGAGTCAATAGAAGCTCCAAAATGAAATGACCTGTTATTTATGGACGCTCTTCAACTGCTTTGGTTCTCAGCGTCCCATTCTATATTAGGCGTGATAGATCATTTAATTTTTGCTCAGAGGCCTCTCTTATCAGGCTTGAGGTTCTTTTACGTGCCATAAATCTTCAACACGGGACCCACAGCTTTACTTCCCTTCCGAAGGAAGCCATGCTAAGGATTTTTACGCCTGAAAAAATCCATCGTCCTCCGCCAGGTTTGAACCCGCGACCTTGGGTATATGAAGTTAGCATGGTAACCATTACACCACGGAGGGCGATTAGAAGCTCCAAGGAACTGAATGCTATGATGGTAGGTAAAGATGCTTGACAGAAAGCTTAAGGCTGGTTCACAATAATCTGATAACAAGAAAGGGAATGGATTTGTTGTTCTCCCTTTCCTAGTCAATTTTGTGCATTGTGACTTCACTTATTTTTATCTGACCAATGACATTTTTATCTGTCCACAATTCAGCCAACATAATATGGGTTAGCCAATGTTATAATTGG